>CM076086.1:42810362-44117862 GCA_038088235.1 Zacco platypus | reverse complement strand
TGACCATCACAAACACCAGAACTGAACATGCTGGAGTTTATAAACTACAGATAAGGGGAGCGAAAAAATCATCAAAAACATTCAGTGTTTCTGTCTATGGTGAGTAAAAATGTCATTCATCCTGTGCTTTTTGTTTTTTAGCTGTTCACATAATGAACTGTTAATTATATTATAGTTTGAAATTACAAACACAATCAGTGATCATCAACATAATGAACCAAAAACAAGACTGTTGTGTAGATTTTTCAATATTTCTCTCATGTTTTTCAGCTCGTCTGTCTGTTCCTGTCATCATCAGTAACTCTTCACAATGTTCTTCATCATCATCATCAAATTGTTCACTGGTGTGTTCAGCTGTGAATGTGGGTCATGTGACTCTCTCCTGGTACAAAGGAAACAGTTTATTGTCCAGCATCAGTGTGTCTGATCTCAGCATCAGTCTCTCTCTACCTCTGGAGGTGGAATATCAGGATGAAAACACCTACAGCTGTGTGCTGAACAATCCCATCAGCAACCAGACTCAACATCTGGACATCAGCCACCTCTGTCACACATGTGCAGGTACAGCAGAGATGATATATGTGATTATGAACACGTTCACTTACATTAATGCCCGTCTATCTTTTCCTCTCCTTCAGCTCCTTCAGTCTCTCTGATGGTGTTGATCTCTGCTGGATCTCTGATGATTGTTGCTGCGTTTGGGATCTTCTGGATCTGCAGGAAAAGTAGAAAAACAGATCAGGAAGGCAAGTGTTACTTCCTGCTTTTAACACATTTTACCAATAATAATAATAATAATAATAATAATAAACTTTTAAATAAAGTTTCGACTCTAAATACATGAATCAATTGATAGCGCGTTTCATAATTGAATATAGTTCATGTTGGTAACGGCATGTAAATAATGTTAGTTGTTGGTTTTACTCTGATCTGAGCAGCTCTTTACTCGACTCACTGTTTTACTCTGATAGTAAGCGTGTGTGAAAAAGTGATAATTTCAAAATGAATTGGGCAATGTTGTTTTTAAATCTGCAGCATCAGACATATTTGTGTTCATTAACGCTGTAACTTTGATGATGTCAAACAGATCTTCTGTTATTTTGTAGTTTTAATCACTTCCTGTTGTTCAAACAGTTCAGATTTGTGAAGATGAGAACACCGCTGTTCAGTTTGATCATCCAACACTGTATGAAAGCAACGCACATAAATGGGTAAGATCCTTTATTACTAATTTAAGTGTGTTTTTGTCTGTATAACGATCCTCACATTGTAACTTAAGACTGTAACAGATATTTTCTTTCTAGAAGCCATTTTACTGTCATCACTGTATTGATGATGATGATGATGATGATGATGGATTTATTCGTGTGGCTTTGAGAATTCAAAGATCATGTTACTGTCATATTAATATTGATCACATTGCATTTTACATTAACAAATAATTTGAACTGGAATACATTTTTATAGAAACATTAAAAGACTGCAGGATATTATAAAATTATAATAAATAAAAAAAAATATAAAATGAATAAAGAGTCACAGACAGCAGGGAAAGTATTGCTCAGACTTCTGTTATTATTTAGGCATTTACAAAATAGTCAGTTTTCCTGTTCAGTTTGAGTTCTGGTTATGATTCAACAGTTTTTGCCTGTGCAGATCATGCTAATATTACCACTCTTCAAAATTTAACAATGACGGTTTTTAAAACCACCGATATGTTGATGTTTTCATTTAAAATATTATATCCTGCGTCATGTTTTCACAGAAAGCCGAAGAGGAGACTCATGTCGAGTATGTGTTGGTCAGCAGAAGATGATCTGTAAGCAGGATATTTTAGCCTTTTCCTCCAGTTTTACCGGGAGAATAATCAGGAAATCCAAATAAATATTGAAAATATTGAGAGTGATATTCATTAATATGCATCTCTCATCTTTGGTTTACAAAACAAATCCATTAAAATTCAATTAAAACTATTTTCTCTCTGTCGTTTCTTGCTGTGTTTTGTCTTTGTTGGTGTATAGCGTGATTTCAGAGCCGTGAATGTCACGTGACTGATGATGTTATTTTACCATCAAATTAAACGCATCCAAAAAAGTCACTGGTGAAACTATACATTAATAGTTATGATTTTCATCATTTAGCAGACACTTTTATCCAAAGCGACTTACAAGGGGAGCAATTAGGGTTAGGTGTCTTGCTCAAGGGCACTTTAGTCATGGTATCGAAGGTGGAGAGAGTGCTGTTCATTCACAATCCCCACTTTCAATTCCTGCAGGCATGGGAATCAAACCTGCAACCTTCAGATTACAAGCCCGACTCCCTCACCACTAGGCCACGACTACCCTAGTCGTGGCCTAGTGGTGGTTATGATAGTAGAAACAGGCATTTCACCCACATAACGGTGTAGTTATACTGAAACAGCAAGGGTTAATTTAATAGAAAGTGTGATTACTGCCACATTCAGCGCCATCTAGTGTTCAAAATAAGTGTGGAACAGGGGTGTGTCATCCTAATAGGGTTTATGGCATGAAATTCATCTAAATTTAAAGGATCTCATGAATAGTGCTGGGCGATATACTGGTTCATATGGTAAACCGGTTTCAATTTCCAGACCGATATGTATTTTTCAAAAACCGCCATACGGTGCGTATCTGAAAGAGCTGCTGTTTCTATTCAGTGGTCATGAAGCGCAGTGTAGAGAGCGGACTTCTGTTAACTGCATACCCTTCTTAATGGAAACATCTATATAACACAACAATAAATAACTCACAAAACTAACTCTCTTTAATACTGCAAATACCATGTAGAGCCACATGATTTCCACCATGCAGAAAACATGGATGAAATCACGGAATCCAGTCACAAGAACTTACTGTATAAAGCGGAATGTCAGAGAGAATTTGGCAATTTTTGGATGAATAAATCAAAAGTAGGGCTGTACAATAAATCAGATATCGATACGGACTAGTGTCTGTGAATATTAAAGCTAAAAAAGACTGCTATTGAAATCTGAAGTCTGTATGAAGGAGCGCCGCAGTTTTGTCGACTAACGTTACACATACTGGAGCTCGCGATGATTTCAGTGTCAGCTGTCTCACTATATGAACTTCATCTCCAGAGCTGCTCTGAGAGTCACTTTATGAACATTTCACTGTTTAATTTGATAAAACTATCTGCATTTTTCATATCATATACACAGGAAGCCAAAGTTCTTCACGACCACATCAAAATAAAAGTTCAGTATAGCATGAAATAACAGAAATATTGTACAATACAGTGTGCTTTGATTAATAATAATAATAATAATAATATTGTTATTTAAAACACAAACTCAAAGGTCTTCATTGAAATTACAGAAAGAAATTGCAAAGGAAAAATGTAGCCTACTTATTATTATTATTATTATTAATTTAATTAAATAATTAAATTAATTTGATTACATTTTAAACTAAATTGTTAGCTTTATGAACTGATTCATTTGCCCTTACAATGTTTATATAATATATATTCCTTGTACTCTCGATAGTAAAATATGCCAAAATAAAGGTCCAGTGACGAAAAAAAAAAAGTGATATACTGTGAAACCGCCAGAATCTTAAAAAAAACAGAGATACAGATTTTTGGTCAAACCACCCATCACTACTCAAGAATGTGACTATTGTGGACATGGGGCGCTGTGAAGTTTTCCTAAAGACCGCTGGGGTGGCGGTGGCACCAGGGTCTGGGCCCGTCATCGCTGCTTGCAGCTATATTCATTTGTGAAATTCAAAGTTCATTTAGTGAAAAATGAAGCCAATTCTGGTATCAGCATTACTCTGGATTGATTTCAAAACACTAAACTGTATTTAAGTTATACTCACCAACCACAGACGCACTGAAGCTCTTTATCTGTAGTTTATTGAGTGTGTGTTTCTGGTGTTTGTGATGTTCAGAGATCAGTCTGATGATCCAGCTTAAGTCTGTAAATGCTGCACATGGAAACAAACAGCAGAATCATTCACTCATCAGACAAACAAACGAGTCTCAAGGATGATCTTCAACAACTTAATGAACATCATATAAAGTCACATCATGATTTCAGCTGTAATAAAACATCTCAGTGAATCTCTAGAATGGAAATATTACTATGTTGATATTGTTATGTCCCAGGACGTAAAGTTAATATTTGTTTCATGTTTCTGTAGATTAAAGTTCAAAGCGGTTCATGTAGTATCAGGACAGAAATAAACTTTCCACCTGCACTCTAACAGTCACACATGCCCAAAACAACCACCCTCACCTCAGGATGTCTGTCCAGCTCAAACCACATCTCTGAAGGAAACTGACTGCAACAGGTTTCAGTTTGACTCAGAAGCTGAATGTCAGTACAACCAGTTCTGTTGTGTTTCTTTAGATCAGTTGTGCTTTCATTGATAGTCTTATTAGATCAGACGTTTCATTGAACAGAAAATGTTTCACATGTTTGTTTTGTTGTGTTTGTGCTGCTGGAGTCTGATCGGTAAGTTATGAACATATTTGTCATGTATTCATATTTCAGAGTAATATGTTCAAATTAGATTATTTTCATCTACTGTGTTCAAATCTGTCGTTGTTTTAGAAATATTAATTTCAGTGATAAAGCAAATCATCAAATCATTTTATATTTTTGTAGTAATTATAAACAACTACAAAATTCATGGAAATTCAATAATATCAAATGTCTTGAATATACTGTATTTAAGCTTGAATTTTCAAGCTGTACTTGAATTTATCGTGTAACTTTTATTTTGCTCCACAGCAAATTTAAAACACATTAAAGATCAGATTATTGATTCACTCACATCTGTCTCTTCATCTATATGACTTTTCTTTTTTTTTCTATGTCTGATAAAATGTTATAAACTGATCTCAGGCTTTCTAAACCAACATGAGCTTTAATCTGAAACCTCTTCATGTTCTCCAGGTGTGTTTGCAGCTGAAACAACTGAAATACAGTCAGTGATGGAGGGAGATTCTGTCACTTTATACACTGATCTTACTGAAATACCTGAATATGAAGAGATAGTGTGGAAATACAGAGAAAACTCTGTCATCGCTAAAATCATCATTGAGAAGAAAATCTTCTCCACATATGATGATGTTCCTGATGGGAGATTCAGAGACAGACTGAAGCTGGACGATCAAACTGGATCTCTGACCATCACAAACATCACAACTGAACATTCTGGAGATTATGAACAACAGATAAGAGGAGTGAAACTGTCATCAAAAACATTCAATGTTTCTGTCTATGGTGAGTAAAAATGTCATTCATCCTGTGCTTTTTGTTTTTTAGCTGTTCACATAATGAACTGTTAATTATATTATAGTTTGAAATTACAAACACAATCAGTGATCATCAACACAATGAACCAAAAGACTGTTGTGTAGATTTTTCAATATTTCTCTGATGTTTTTCAGCTCGTCTGTCTGTTCCTGTCATCAGCAGTAACTCTTCACAATGTTCTTCATCGTCATCATCAAATTGTTCTCTGGTGTGTTCAGCTGTGAATGTGAGTCATGTGACTCTCTCCTGGTACAAAGGAAACAGTTTATTGTCCAGCATCAGTGTGTCTGATCTCAGCATCAGTCTCTCTCTACCTCTGGAGGTGGAATATCAGGATAAAAACACCTACAGCTGTGTGCTGAACAATCCCATCAGCAACCAGACTCAACATCTGGACATCAGCCACCTCTGTCACACATGTGCAGGTACGATGATATTAATATTGGTTTACTCTTAATTATATTTACTCTTATTGATGTTTCATGTTTGTTTTAGATCAGACAAACAGATTCAGTCACACTCTCATTTCATCCATTACAGATCAGGATCTACCTTTATTGTACATTGTGTTGATCTCTGCTGGATCTCTGTTGATTGTTGCCGCAGTCGTCGGGATCTTCTGGATCTGCAAAAAACACAGGAAACCTGATGAAGAAGGCAAGTGTTTCTTACTACTTTTAATCAAGTAATAATGGATAGCCCTAAATATCAATTGTCATTATTTTGTAGTTTGTAGTTCTATAGAAGGTGCCGTTTATAAGAAATAATATGGATTGTTTATATGAAAAGAAACCAAAATAATGTCTTTCTGTAGATTACACTCATTTTACAATACATGTATATTCGTATATAATAACACTGGGTTATAACTGCGCTCTTTACTCGTCTCACTGACAAACAAAAAAAGACAGGAAAAAAGAAAAAGGTTCAGCATTTCTCAAACTGCACCAAAACACAAATATAATTCAAATATATGTATTCCATTTTGTGAACATCATTTTACATTAACAAGCAGCTGGTGCTCAAATTAAAATTTCTATGAAAGATGATTTTGTTGAGCTGGTTGAACGTCGGTGCTGGTTAAATTTCATCATACAAAAAATGCCAATGATTGATTACTGAAACTCTTACTCTGTTAGGAACTTTCTGCATGTGAAAAAGTTATAGAGTTAATGTCAAATTCAATTTGTTGATGCCATCTTTAAAAACTGCAGCGTTGAACATTTGCTAATAATAGCATGTTTTGAAGAAACGGATTTAGGGAAGATTGTTGTTTTAATGTTTTAATTAATATTTAATTGTTGTTGTTGAAACAGTTCAGACTCGTGAGGACGAGATCATTTACGCTGATCCAGTGCTCAACAAAAGAAAAGCACGTAAAGCGGTAAGATTATTTATTATTAATTTATGTTGTGTGTATTTTTTCTAGTATTGAGTCAGATTTAAAACTCCAGTGTTATTTGGATCACATTACAGATTAGATGTTTAGAAAGTTATTGATCAGTTGTACTAAAATGCATTTTTAAAGCAACGGAGGAACAGTGAAAGAGTGCAGGATCTCTAAACTTCATCTGCGTGAATCTCATGAAATATTTGTTGCCAAACTTTCAAACATGACATTTTTAAAAAGGTTTCAATCAACAAATTTCTCTCATTATCGCAACAGCGATTGCAATTTACAACTTAATAATTTTTGTATTTTATTAAAACCTGACATATTTTCAGAATGAAGTGGCAACCCTGAAAGAACATCATGTATTTTCCTCACATGCATTTAAAAGTCAAACTACTATTTTCAATTTATTAAATTAACAAAAAATAAACAGCTGTTGCTGTAATGATACAAGTTAGAAGAAATGAGAATTTCAGCATAAAATGCAATAAAATATAAAAATAAAACTTCACTATTTTCCTCAAAATTCTACACACAATACCCCATAATGACAATGTGAAAGAAGTTTGGTTGAAATCTTTGCAAATTTATTAAAAAAGAAAAAAAGAAAGAAAGAAAAAAAACACACGTACATAAGTATTCACAGCCTTTGCTCAATATTTTGTTGAAGCACCTCTGACACAAATTACAGCCTCAAGTCTTTGGGTATGACGCTACAAGCTTGGGACACCTATTTTTGGGCAGTTTCTCCCAATCTTACATTTACATTCATTCGGCAGACGCTTTTATCCAAAAGGGACTTACAGGTGAGGAATACAACAAGCGATTCATCATGAAGAGGCAAATAGACACAGGAAGTGCTCACAACACAAGTTTCAGACATTGCTCAGAGTAGTACAAGCTAGAATAAGGAGGGATTAGAAGAAAGGATAGGATAGTTTTTTGTTTTGTTTTTTAAGATCAGTGCTCTCAAAAGTGATGAGTTTTCAGCTGTCTCTTGAATATTGCCAGGGATTTTGAATTCCTGATGAACTCCACCAGCATGGAGCAGTGAAGGAGAATGTTCTGGAGAGTGATTTTGTGCCTCTCTGTGACGGTACCACAAGCCTTCGCTCCTTTAGTGATCGCAGGCTTCTGGTGGGGACGTAGAGTTGTAATAGTGAGTGGAAAGTGAAGGTGCAGAGCCTGTGGTGGATCTGTAAACAAGTGTCAACACCTTGAACTTGATGCGAGCAGCAAGTGCCAGTGCAGAGAGATGAAGTGAGGCGTGACGTGGGCTCTTTTAGGCTCGTTGAAGACAAGACGTGTAGCAGCGTTCTGGATCATTTGAAGAGGTTTGATTGCACTTGACGGCAGTCCAGCCAGAAGAGCATTGCAGTAATCAAGCCTAGAAATGACCAGGGCCTGGACGAGAAGTTGTGTTGCATGCTCAGTTAGAAAGGGACAGATTTTCCTCATGTTGTGTAGTGCACATGTGCATGACCGAGCCGTCTTTGAGATGTGGTCTTTGAAAGTCAGTTGGTCATCAAAGATTACATCAAAGATTAGATTTCTGGCAGAATTTGATGGGGTAACTGATGATGTACGTAGCTGGATGGTGAAATTTTGCTGTACAGTCAGATTGGTAGTGAAGACGAGAAGCTCAGTCTTTGCCAGGTTGAGCTGTGGGTGATGTTTTTTCATCCATGCCGAGATTTCCGCCATTAGTCTTTGCAGGACCTTTTAAGCTTCATCAGGTTGGATGGGAAGCGTTGGTGCACAGCCATTTTCAGACAGAGATGTTCAATCAGGTTTAGTCTGGGCTCTGGCTGGGCCACTCACAGAGTTGATGCTGCCACCACCATGCTTCACTGTAGGGATGGTATTGTCCAGGTGATGAGTGGTGCCTGGTTTCCTCCAGACATGACACTTGCTATTCAGGCCAAAGAGTTCAATCTTTGTTTCATTAGACCAGAGAATTTTGTTTCTCATAGTCAAGAGTCCTCCAGGCGGGCTGTCATGTGCCATTTACTGAGGAGTGTCTTCTGTCTGGCCAATCTACCATACATGCCTGATTGGTGGAGAGCTGTGGACATGGTTGTTCTTCTCGAAGGTTCTCCTCTGTCCACAGAGAAAAGCTGGAGCTCTGTCAGAGTGACCATCGGGTTCTTGGTGTCCTCCCTGACTAGCGCCCTTCTCCCACGATTGCTCAGTTTGGCCGGGCAGCTCGCTCTAGGAAGAGCCCAGTGGTTCCAAACTTCCTCCATTTACGGATGATGGAGGCCACTGTGCTCATTGGAACCTTCAATGTTGCAGAAATGTTTCTGTACCCTTCCCCAGATCTGTGCCTCGATACAATACTATCTCGGAGGTCTACAGACAATTCCTTGGCCTTCATGGCTTGGTTTGTGCTCTGACATGCACTGTTAACCATGGGACCTTATATAGACAGGTGTGGGCCTTTCCAAATCATGTCCAATCAACTGAATTTACCACAGGTGGACTCCAATCAAGTTGTAGAAACATCTCAAAAATAATCAGTGGAAACAGGACGCACATGTGCTCAATTTTGAGTGCCATGGCAAAGGCTGTGAATACTTATGTACATGTGATATTTTCGTTTTTTATTTTTAATAAAACTTCTTTCACATTGTCATTATGGGGTATTGTAGCATTTTCAGGAAAATGATGAATTTAATCCCTAGGCTGTAACATAACAAAATGTGGAAATAGTAAAGCGCTGTGAATACTTTCCAGATACATTGTATATTGAGGAACACATTACAACACTTAATGGTTTGTACGACAAGACTAGAACAGGTTAGTTTAAAACAAATAATGTTTTGTTAAAAGGTTCCTGAAATCAAGTTAGCAGAACCAGTTGAGGAGCTGTTTTATGTCATTTCTTCAACATGCTTCAGCTTGCATGCAGTGCTGATAAATGTTATGAGAAAAAAACTATGCAACTATATAAAACTCTATACCTTTTTCTTGTTTTTTTACAGAAAGCTGAAGAGGAATATCATGTGGATTATGCATCTATCGGACTGAAAATATGATCAAGCTTTAGTGTTTTTTAAAGTACTAGACCCACGACGTCTGAGACTGTGGTTGAGTTTTTTATGAAAATCACCACATTGTAACAGGAAACCCCAGCAGACATAGAGCAGGATCAACGTTCAAAGTATAATAATTAAAGATTAAATGACATGGTCTCCAAAAAATGTTTTTTTTAAAAATTGCCTTTTTAACAAATTATCTACATCATAAGGCCCATCGGAGCATTTCATGCTTGACTAAAGTTTAAAACAGACCATGTGTATAAATCTAATGAAAAAGTTCAAAATGTAAATGCAAAAGACTCATCAAAAGGAGTGAATAGTGAAGACCCTGCCAGTCTCACTTACTCACACCTCTACAGAAATGTGGTTTGATCTTTTGGACAGACAGGTTGCTCATGCGAAGGTGTCCAATGCTTAACGTTTGCTTTGAGTCTGAGGTGTGAAAAGAGGTCTGTGAAAAGCGTGTGGTCGAACGGCTTTTTTCCATTCCTGCAGAGCTGATGTTTGATTAAAAAAAGGTCTTGAGTTGAGTGATATTACTGTGAAAAAATAAAACTATCATATACTTTGGTGTGTATATGAATCATGCTGTGATACTACATATGACTCTTTATGTTCAATGAGTCTTGATGCTTGTGTCTGAACAATTACAGACAAGTTTAAAAAAAAAACTCACACGCGTGTGTTAGTGTTTCAGGAAGTTATAATATGAAGTCAGTTCTAAACCAATGGATGACAAGTTTATTAAAATGCTGGGGGTGGGGTAAAGTGAGGCCTTCTTATGATGATTATTATTATTATAATATTACTATACTGTAATTTTATGTTTCAATGTTACATTTTATCACTGAAATGATGTGACATTTTGAATTTTAGACCAAAAACTAAACAGTTTGACAACCATAATAGAGCATAATAAAGTGAAAATGTTCAGGTTTACTTCATCATAGTCAGGCCAAATTTACTTGTGAGGCACAACTTCCTCTTCCTAGTTAGGGGCGACTTTTTTTTTTGTAAGATCATATTTTGAAAACAGTTTAGGGCTTAAGGGCACATATTAGTACTTATATAGTTAAAAAGGTTTTGTCCAAGTGACACAGTGTCATTTTTTCTGAAGAGTGTTTCAGCATTATTTCCAGCTCTACCAAGAGTTCTTTCTATGGAGAACTAATCTTGATACACTTTTCCTAACAAAGTTCACATCCATTTTTTTACTTCCATTTTTCATTTATTTTAAAGCTGCAGTCCATAATTTCAGGGGCACTGCTAGCAATTTTGGGCCCTATGAAAGAACCACACAGCACCTATTCCACACCAAACATACAATCCAACCTAGCTATCCCAAATCTTTTGCAATTTAATAATACTGATCTATTATGTGTATATGACCAAAATGTTTCCGCTGTTCGATCGCGCCGGCGCCTCGCGCACACACAGCATATTTCAAGCACTGCAAACGTGACATCGCAACCTGTTCATTAACAAAATAAAGTATAATCAAATACATGTATAAAAACTTACACTGCTCAATTTAAATTGTCCGTAGTACAGTCCGTGCCGTTCTTCATGGGGATGACTTTTTCTATCAATATTGGAACATGATGTAGGCTACATAATAATAAATAACAGTTTAGCATCAAAATACGTTGCGAATATGGAAACATTTGGATTCGTGCCAAATGAGAGAGGTAGGCTGCGTGATTTTCGCTTTGAATTAATTCGTTTTGGCTTGTTTAGCTATTTATAAGCCTATTTTTCATTCTTGTTGGGCTCTGAATACCGTTAAGTGAGGGGAACTAAAATAGCCAATAGATATACAGTGTTTAATGTTAACACTCTGCTTTATTTACCGGTATTATTTCTGAATGTAATAATGCGACTTATGCGTGACTTATCTGTTGTTGTTTTTTTATCCCCAAAAAATAAATAAATTATATTATATGTATATTATACATGTATTTTTTCCGAAAAAGTAGAAATAATCCATAATTTTGATTTATTTGTAATTCTTTGGTAAATAATATTTTTGTAATTTCTATTATATTACTACACCAGTACTGTTACTACTAATAAAACCGATCTCTGGGGGTCCCAAAAGTGCGTGGGCCCTTAGAACCCCTGAATATAGTGATTCAGGATAAGACAAAATCACGGTTTCGAAAATGGATTCATGATGTACTCACTTATTATATAATTTTTGTAAATTTTAAACTAAAAAGTTACAGACAGCAGCTTTAAGACTATGATTTACAATTTTTGACTTAGGATTTATGGTTGCTGATCATTTATTTTGCTTTCACCAGTTTTGAGGAGAAACCAATAACGTAGCAAAGCTGCTAACAAACTTTTTAATAGCATAACAGTAATGCTGTCAAAGATCATAGTCAGATAGAAAATCTCACCTTAGGTTCCCTTGATAGTGGTAAAGTCCAGACACAAACTTATGAGGACACCTCAGGATATATCCATTCCTGCTCCAGTTCCCGCCACTTCATGATGACGAGTACACGGAATGATGGGATGAATGAGTGTTAATCCATCGAATAATACAAGCCACTTGTTTTTTAATGGCATTAGCACATACTTTTTTGATCATTTAATATGCCTAATTAGCAAATAGGTGGTTAGTGCGGTGTTCTGGTGGATTTTCCCAGTCAAAAGTTCCAAATCTCTGTGATATTTTCAGTCTCTGTGATGTTCTGGTCTCAGGTTCCTCCTTCAATGCGCGTCTTTCGCTTGATTCATCATAACAACACACGGGGACTCGGGACGAGGAATCATTCATGACTGGAGGACACGACTGAAACTTTCGAGTAAGCTTGTGGGAGACACGTCCAGCTGCAGAACCGCAGCACCGGCAGTTTCAGAACCGCAGCCACAGAGCCGGAAGTGAGGGGCGGGGCTTAAACAGCCGTTACACTACTCGTAGACGTAATTTTCTTTTGTTGTATATAACTGTTTTTTTCATATGGATCGCATCAATGTCTAAAATATTTAACAACATTACTTTTAAATAAAGTCACTTTTCTGTTCAATATGCAAAAAATATCATGACGTAGGCCTACAATGAGCAATTTTTTTAGACTATTGATCATACTTTGGATACAAACACAGTAGTTTATACTTCCAGGACAGGCAACATCTTTACACCGTTTTCATTTTAAAATACATATATATTAGTATACATGTTGTAAAATGTTTCACATTCACGTTCATGTTGTTACAAATACTTAATGTTGATGTTAATGTTAATAATGTAAGATTTAACGTCAATGGATACAAACACTGTAGTTTATTGTTAGGCCTACTTCAACGATACTACAACTGTACAACTTTTTTTATTATTTTAAAAGATGTATTAATAAATGTGTAACATGTAATTGTGTTTCCCATTCCGCTGTATATTTGATTGTATTATTTCCTTCATGTTCATGTTGTTACAAATAATACTCAGACGACGAGTATGTGACATTTAATGTCAAATAAAAATAACCATTTATTACACAAAGCCTTGAGCAAGTGAAACGTGTGTTTCTATGTATGAAAACATATAGGATATTTAAACATGTTTCTAAAATAATAGGTTTAAAACGTATTTAAACGGTTCATAATAAAAACATAAAAACAGTGAATAATCATCTTAAAACACAAAAACTGTTGACTCTTAAGCCCATATCATGGCATTTCTGCAGAAAGTCTTTTCATTGCTGAAAACAAAATTAATGTTTTATTAATTAATATTTAATATTAACAAATATGTTTTCACAAGTGCAAAAAAAGCTTTAATGATAAATTGTGAAAGACGTGAACAGATTCAATATTTTTAGCACATAAACACAATAGGTAAATAAATTCGTTCAGCACATCATGACAGAAATATTACAAACTCACCGTAAAATCTCCGTCTTGCTTCTGTTGTCAAACGTCTCATTGGCTTAAATCCAAGTTTCATTTGATTTGCAATGATTAAACACACGTAGGCCTATATTTGTCATTAAATGCCATACCTCAGTGTATTTGTCACAAATTCACAAAACGAACATACACAAGGAAATAATAGGCCAAATACAGAAAAGGAGACATTTTATTATGGATACACATTAATATATTTTAAAAATGTATTGTTAAAAGTATTTGTTCTCAGTTTATGCAAATTAGTTCATGCCGTATGAAGCAAAAAAAATAGTTTGTAGCTATTATCCATTAGCATGGTAGGCTAGGCTAATTTAAAAATCCTAATTGAACATCATAATATCTTGAGCAGAAAAGTGACTTTATTTAAAGTTATTGTTGTTAAATATTGTAGACATCAAAATCCATCTGAAAACGGTTGTATTTAACAAAAGAAAATTACATGTATGGGTAGCGAAACTGTGGCTGTTTAAGCCCCGCCCCTCACTTCCGGTTCTGTGGCTGCGGTTCTACAGCTGGATACTACTGCTTGTGGCACACTGGTAAATACTTCCAGTGGGACACAGTACATGCTATTCATCGTTTGACCACCAGATGGCCACAGCTATCAAACAATTAGCTTCACTTATTACTGACTTTATTTCTGTCACACGTCTACAGAAGCTCTTATTGAGAATTAACAGAGGTTTAGATGTTGATGATCATTGAAGATGAGGTCTCCATCATGGAGATCAGAGTTTGCTTTAGTTGAGCTCTTGACCTTTGAGTTTTAATGAGGTGTTTGTTTATCAGCATTTGCAGGGCGGTATTCCAGAAAGCAAGGTTAACTTACCGTCACATATACCCTGAACTCAAGGTTGATTAACTCAAATCTTGCTTACTCCAGGTATGCTGGTTCCAAAAACGCATCAGGGAGTAAGTTCAGCCAACCCAGAGTATGTTCCCGGTTAACACACAAGACCTTCTCAACCGAGCGACGAATCGATGATTCACCATGGAAACAGACGCTGAGAAAAAGCGCGCCATTCCACTTCCTCCTTCTTCTTTTGTTTAATGGCGATTTACAAAACCTACTTAGTGCACATCGCCACCTATTTGGTGATTGTGTAATAATTTTTTCAATCTTTTTATTGAATAAGTAATTTTTATTCACTGAGAATAAGAATTATATTGTTTGTTTGATGCTAAATATTTAATAAGATATCACATATGTATTTTATTATAGAAATTATAGAATAGAAAACGTCCTGTTATAAAAAGGGGAAAAAGCACATCAGATGTGTGTGATTACAATAAAATAATTACATATATATAAATTGAATAAACATTTAAACATTATAATAGTGCTTTATACTTTATACATATATGTACGTATGTATTGTATAATATAATATATATATATATATATATATATATATATATATATATATATAAAACAGTAACTATGTACAAATTTAGAAATGTAGTTACCGTGATAAAACTATATTAATTAAATAACACACATCTGAATACCTCTTAAGAAAACTAACCCTCAAACTTAACCTGCTCCGGAGCAGGTTATGTTCAGAGAGTAAGTTGCTATGGTTACTTACATACCCTGAAAGTTACCTCAGTTTTTGGAACCGAAAGTTGAGGTTATCAGCTTACTTCCTCTTAAACATACCTGGGGTATGTCACATAACTTGCTATCTGGAATACCCCCCTGATGTCCAAATGTGTCGTATTTAAAGTTTAAAGAGTGTTGAACAATCTTATATTAACCATATCAGTGTTGTAAATGATTTTTATGACATCATTTGAGTTTATGACTTCCTTCTCAAATAACGTTTCAATTCCAAAAGTAAACAAAACTACAGAGAAAGTCATTATTTAAACCCACTTTATTGCAGTCATTTGTCTGCCATTAAAACAGTCGTTTTGATCTATGCAAAAAATGTTTTCTAAAAACACCTGCAATTGACCGTTCACAAAGACCCGCCCCCTTTAGTTACTGTTGCTATGTCTTCTCACGCCACACATCATGTTCTCACGAAGTGAAAAATACATCGCGGAGCAAAGAGGACACCGACAACATATGAAACAGTTTCATATTTCAAATATTGTAATTTTTTAAAGAAGTTTAATCAATAAATAGCGTCTAGTGTCTCTTTAATGTGTCGTGACAGATCGCTGTAGCTCCTCGTGAACCGATCATCTCTTCATACTAGTTCATTTATAGCATCAAATAAACATGAATGAACATCAGAAGGAATGTTGTTTCAAGCGCGGAAAGACGTGAGGACACACAATTTATCAAGTTCAAGTTCACCAACGTTAATCTACTAACTCCCCTGACTGCTTTGATGGACAAAATTGCGGATTCAGGGTTATGATTGATCAGATCGCCTGTCAATCAAACTAACAGCGATGGGTCAATTACTGATTAAGAAGCAAAGCATCATAAGTCAAGGGTCAAGAGCTCAACTAAAGTGAACTCTGATCTCCATGATGGAGACCTCAAACTAAACATGTTCAATAAATCATCAACATCTAAACCTCTGTTAATTCTCAGTAAGAGCTTCTGTAGACGTGTGACAGAAATAAAGTCAGTAATAAGTGAAGCTGCTAATGCTGTTTGTGGAGTTTTTAAATGTCTCAAGATCTGATTAAACGTCTTTTTCGCTGCTTATATTGCTGGGTTTGTGCCTGGAGTGCTAGTTGATGACAATGTGCGGCAGGAGTGTGCGGTCAGCAGTCAGAAGAGAACAATAGAGATGGAGGCACAGACAGCAAAAACAAATACAGTTGCCCAGCGATCATCACATTTGGACTATTTATTACTCGATTCAATATTAGCTTACTTATTTCTGACACCCACAAAATATTTAGGGACAAGGATTTCAGTTAATCACGTTTTTAAAATAAATAATATTTATCATATAAACATACAAAGATTTCTCAAGGTCATTTCCTTGTTTTTCTTAAAAACAAATGATGTTGATGTGGGTTTTAATTCAAGGCACTGTTTATCATTTTGGAAGCTTTGGAATACAGAAAAGAAAATGTAAAAACTCCATAAAAAGAATCAACATTTGTCGTACGTAAGGAAAAGTATTACATTCATGTCCACTTATTTTTTTGTGGTAAAACTCTTTCCTACAGGCTTTTAGCATATATTAATTTTGACACTTAAATAATTTATCTAACTTGTACCTGATATAAATAAACTTCCATGACACACCTCTGTTAAGTGTAAGAGCACCAGATGAACCACAGATCCAAAAACTGGATCAAGGAATAGAAAAGCTGAGAAGAGCATTTAGGTGAAGACAATCGTCTCCTTTGAAAAGTGATCATATTCAACAAACACCAACAAAATACAATAATTCCACTGGACAATCACAGCTGAACACAACAGAAATGAAAGAGACACAAGATGGAAGACAAATGACACGACAGATATATGGAAACCAATAAAATTAACTCATCAAAACCTCATAAAATGTCTGATGATTTCTTCACAACTTCAACTTCATTTTTGCATATTCCATCTATAAAGATAAATATATAACGTATGAAGACATGTATGAGTGCTGTAACTCTCCTCTATCAAGTATTTTTCAAGTTTAACGCCAGAGTAACAGCCTGTATCACAAATCCATAAAAAACACAATCAGCAAAGTGTTGTACCATCCAAGCTTATTCAGGTTGGTTTTGGCTCCAGTATGGCTGATGGAAAGTGTTTTCTGATGACTTTTGATGACTAAGGTTTAGTGTTTAAACTATAAACATTAGCTACAAATTAATAAACAGTAACCGCAAAAATACCAGTTAAACCACCAGCATCAGTGGAGCAGCTTGTCCTTGTTGAGAAACAAAAGATCTGTAAAGCTTCAAAGCTTTATGAAGAAGTGTTTTGAAATCGGTCGTTATTTTGCTTTTTTGGTGTACAAAAAGTATTCTCGTCGCTTTATAACTGTTTTAAATATGTTTTAGTGTCTTTCTGGACATTGAAAGTGTTCATTATCTTGCTGTCAATAGAGACTCACTGAATCATCAGATTTCATCAAAAATATCTTCATTTGTGTTCTGAAGATGAACGAAGGTCTCACGGGTGTAGAACGACATTAGGGAGAGGAAGTAATGACTGAAATTGGGTGAACTAACCCTTTAAGATATGCGTTGGGTGTTAAATAATGACGCAAATACCAGTAAACTGACTAGCTCAATCATTAGTAAATCACATTGCGTGATTCATTTAAATACTCTCCACCCATAAATTTAGCATCTGAAAGGGAAACTACAAATGCATATGCAATAAGGTCAATTGCAAAAATAACTGTGTCTACGCTTTTTCAGCACAATTTTTACTTTTTTACTTTAGTAAATCCTGAAAGTAGTTTTTTTTTATGTAAAAAGGGCATTTTGAACTGACACAAGCAGTTAGTAAATCTGACCCTAAATATGTTAATTTATCATTTAAATCAGTTTCTGATGTCATATTTAAATTGGTCTGTAATATGTCATTTGAGAGATACTGGTGCTGATGACTGAAATCCTCGAACAACAAATTCTCTGAAGAGAGTTTCAGCTCCACCATTTCGTAATACTCTTCAGTTTCCCTTTCAGTTATGTTATCGAAATTATAAATTATGTTACATTGTTTTATCTATTCAAGGATTTGTCCTCTTCCTCCAAAGGCATGTCTTTCAGATCAACCGGCGAGCTATCTTTGTCCTGTAAGAAAATACAGTTTGACAAAAGGTAAAAATAATGAGGAAAATTAATGTTTCAGTTACAGAAACACAACAATACTACAGCCTTGTGTCTTTTCCTGTTGTTTGTGCAGTGGTTTTCTTTCCCTAAATATTTAACATGATACCTTAAACTGTCATCTTATGTACTACAGTAATATAAACTTTAAGTATATTGTGATTTCAGTACCACATCTAAAATAATTACTGTTGTACTAGTGTTTTCTATTAAGATACTTGCTTTCTGGAAAAAAAATGTTAATGTTATGTTTATTAGGGCTCACTGTCCTGCACAGTTTAGCTCCTACCACAATTAAACACACCTGAAGTGACCCTGCAGGAGCAGGACTGGACACCCCTGATATACACCAAGAATGTTAATTATATAGTAATATAAAAATCTATTCATACCGCTGTTCCTTTAAAGGTTTTTTTGCACAGTAAATCTCATATATCATGTTAAATCAGCTGTATTTCATACTCACATCCTGTGGTACTGCTGTATGTCTCCTGCGGCGATGGTAAATCACAGCAACAGTTACAACTGCAGTCACCAGCAGAACAGCAACAACTATTCCTGCTACAGCAGCTGAAGACAGACCTGAATCTGGAACAGCTGAAGACCGACCTGAATCTGGAACAGATGAAGACAGACAGACATTATTACATGAGAGTGAATGATTATACATCCAATATTTACCAATATCTTTGATATACTTTGAACATCAGTTGTATAATAATGACTGCACTGATACATCTAGTGGGTTTTTAGGAACAGCAGCTAAACTGCATCAGCGCTGTGAGATCATCATGTATAGGAAAACTGATATTATGCTTTTTCATGTTAATAACATCAGTCAAAGTGTGATTGAGTCACGGCTCGCTTTTTTTAAACGGTCCACAACCAAACACTTGGGTTGACATAAAACGAAAATGCATTGAATGACTAAAAAATACACACCAATGACAGTAACACTGAAGATCTTCATTCTGGTGATGCTGATGCCGTCACTGCTGCTGGTGATCTGTAGTTTATAAAGTCCAGAGTCTGTGATTCTGGTGTTCATCATGGTCAGAGATCCATTTTGATTTACCATCAGTCTGTCTTTGAATTTCTCATTAGTTTGAAGATCTGTAGAGATTTGATTTGGACCTCCGGTGATTTTAGCTATGCGAGTGCCATTAAAAAACCACGTAATCACATCACTTGTTGTTTTTGCATCATCAGGATCCAAAGTGACAGATTCTCCCTCCTTCACTGATATGTTTTTCACCTCATCAGCAGAAGCACCTGAAACACAAACCAACATCTGACTGGAGGATCCTTTGCTGAAAATAAACTACACAAAAACAAAAGAACTGAGAAGATGAATAAAATTAACTGTTAGAATTAAGACCCACAATGTTCAACGCCACAAAATATATCGATGTTCTCCAGAGCGCAACCTCAAAAATGCAATGGAGAGTTTGCCAAATCTGTTTCACCAATGACAAAACAGTATCAACTGAGGGAGCTTACAGTTAAATTTGACTTAAAGGCAATTAAAAAGGTCAAGAAACATGTGCTTTAAACATTCATTAATGCCTCACCACTGACAGTAACACTGAAGGTCTTGTCAGTGCTGCTGATGCTGCTGATGCTCCTCAGGTCATAGAGTCCAGAGTCTGTGTTTGTGATGTTCATGATGGTCAGAGATCCAGTCTGATGATCCAGCTTCAGTCTGTCTCTGAATCTCTCAGTATCTTCATTACACTGAACATCTGTACAGATCTTACTGAGATCTCCATAGATTTCAGCGATGAGAGAGTTTTTAAAATACCATTTAATAACTTCTTGTTGGTTTGTTTTAACACCAGTGTGAAAAGTGACTGAATCTCCTTCCTTCACAGGCACCGACACTTCATCTGAACCAACACCAGATGTACCTGAAGAGGAAACATAAGCCAAACAAAAATATATACGATAATGCAGTGATGTTCCACCCATACATCTCACAAAGACTTTGAGTAAAGAAATACACCAATCAGTCATAACATTATGACCACCTTCATAATATTTTGTTGGTTCCCCTTTTGCTGCCAAATCAGCCCTGACCCATCGAGGCATGGACTCCTCTAGACCCTGAAGGTGTTCTGTGGGATCTGACACCAAGATGTTGGAGCAGATCCTTTAAGTCCTGTAAGTTTTGAGGTGGAGCCTCCATGGATCGGACTTGTTTGTTCAGCACATCCCACAGACGCTCTACTGGATTGAGATCTGGGGAATTTGGAGGCCAAGTCAACACCTCAAACTCATTGATGTGCTCCTCAAACCATTCCTGAACCATTTTTGCTTTGTGTCAGGACGCATTATCGTGCTGAAAGAGCCACACCAGGGAATACCGTTTCCATGAAAGGATGTACATGGTCTGCAACAATGCTTAGGTAGGTGGTACATGTCAAAGTAACATCCACATGGATGGAGGACCCAAGGTTTCCCAGCAGAACATTGCCCAAACCATCACACTGCCTCCGCCGGCTTGTCTTCTTCCCATAGTGCATCCTGGTACCATGTGTTCCCCAACGCACACGCACCCGACTATCCATGTGATGTAGAAGAAAACGTGATTCATCAGACCAGACCAACTTCTTCCATTGCTCTATGGTCCAGTTCTGATGCTCACATCCCACTGTTGGCTCTTTCGGCGGTGGACAGGGGTCAGCACGGACTCATCTATGCAGCTCCATACGCAACAAACTGATGCTCTGTGTGTTCTGACACCTTTCTATCAGAACCAGCATTAACTTCTTGAGCACTTTGAGCTACAGGAGCTCGTCTGTTGGATCGGACCACACGGACCAGTCTTCGCAGCCCACGTGTATCAATGAGCCTCGGCCGCCCATGACCGGTTCACCACTGTTCCTTCCTCGGACCACTTTTGATAGACACTGACCACTACAGATGGGATCACCCCACAAGAGCTGCAGTTTTGGAGATGCTTTGACCCAGTTGTCTAGCCATCACACTTTGGCTCTTGTCAAACTCAAATCCTTACGCTTGTCCATTTTTCCTGCTTCTAACATCAGCTTTGAAGACAAAATGTTCACTTGCTGCCTAATATATCCACCCACTAACAGGAGCTGATATGAAGAGATGGTCAGTGTTATTCACTTCACCTGTCAATGTCATCATGTAATGCCTGATTGATTGGTGTATGCCTGGAGCCCGTTTCAATAAAGAGGTTCAACCAACGTCCCTCATTTCAGGGTAACATACTCAAGAGTTTTCACTTAACTTCCTTTCTGAAACGGGTCCCTGGATTCAAAACACATGCAAATGACCGGGAAAACAACGTCACATATGAATTTACACACTCACTCATCAGACGAGTATGTCATGAATGATTTTATGAAACACGCAAAATCGTAATTCAACATTTTACTACATTACGTATTTTATAGATCACCCACACAAAAAAAACTTAATAAAATTGTTACTTCCAGCGCATTAAGATAAAAGTTTTCTACAAGATATTTTTAACCTACAGTCAGAATCTCCCACATAAATAACATGTTCAAGCTTCATTATATTTTAAAAGAATAATATTTATCATTACAATCAAGCTACTTTTTGACCAGTATTGCAGATATAAAATATAGCCTAAATTTCACTCCACTGAAACTACGTTTCATCTGTTTTGGTTTGAGTTTATAGCCGTCAGGTGTCACACCGAATTTTGTGACTGTGAAATGCGTTGACACACTACAATAATCCTATGATATACCGACACAACTCCTGTAGAAAGATAAAATGTCTTACCTTTGATGATGAAAATCAAGATCACTGCGAGCAAACAAAAGAGAAGCGTCATTTTAGATGCTGTTCAACGACATCTGCCCGCAGGTTGGTCCAGCTGTCTCATCGCAGTCACGTGGCATTTTTTTTTTTTTTTTTTATGAATGGGACCCCAGATCTGCTTGGTTACAAACTTTCTTCAAAATATCTTCTTTTGTGTTCAGCGGATCAAATATATGCAGGTTTGGAACAACTTGAGGATGAGTAAATGATGACAGAATTTTCATTTTGGGGTAAACTAACCCTGCAAGTATACTTGACTAAATGACAGGGAACAGATATGTTCCTAATTCTGAGTATGTGAATTTTTGTGTGTAGTGTACATTCATAAAAAACATGGTATGCTTAGCAAAGAAAACTTACAAGTATACTTGCAGTATAAAACTACTAAACTAGTTGTTTTCTGAGAAATGTATTTTCATAAACTAAAAAAATGTGCTACAAGTACTTAGTAAACTGTCATAATTTCACTTGTAGTACAACTGAAAAATGTACTTGTCAACTGTGTAGTCAAAGTTTACTACCGTTACACTTAAAAGTGTACAAATGTAATCCTTAGTATTGGAGTAGTACACTTACAAGTAAACTACTAATTCACTGATATTAGTATACTTAGTACATAACGTATACTCTAAAAAAATGCTGGGTTGTTTTAACCCAAATTTGGGTAAAATATGGACAAACCCATATGTTAATAGGTTAATTTTATTAAAAAAATTAACCCAACTGTCCACATTTGACCCAAATTTGGGTTGAAACTCAGCGTTTTTCTTTTTTTTTATTTCAGTAGTGTACACTTAAAGATATACTTCACCTTTACTTAAGTATACTTAATAAAATGAACTGAAAGTCTACATATTTTGTGCAGTGGAAGCTCAGGTGAAAAACAGAAGGAAAAACAATGAACTCAGAGGGGAAAAAACGACAGAGCATCTTCTTTTGTCTTACAGCACCTTCTAGTGGGTGTGTTACTACCCTTATATATATATATATAAAACCATATAAAAACAAATAAAAATACAAAGTATATAAAAATGTTGCAGGTCCCGGTGGCAGAGAGGTTGTTGTTGGTCAGTAGGTCCTGCTATCCAAAGATAAAGGCATGTGTTTCATAAGATGACCTCAATGAAAAGCATTACAACTACTTTAGCCCTTGAACTCACTTCACTTGGAGAGGAATAAAGTTGGCTATGAGTACCATTACAAAACTCTTGGCTCAGGGCAGTGAAACATGAACAGGGAGGCCACACGCAAATTAAATGAACCCAAAAGTAGATATTTACTAAGGCAGTACATTAATGAACTAAACATTAAAATGGGGGAAAAGCCCAAAACAACAAATAACTAATGAATACACAAAAACTCCTGGTGTTGGACAGGCCTCAAGATCACATGACTACCACACTGGGACAGTAAACAGTCCATTCATCCATTGCACCTGCTGCTTGACTCTAGCCTGTAAACACACAAAGAGAGAACAAGACAAATGTCAACTGTAAGGTAAAAATGCAAATTAGGGAACAGGGACGACCTTAACTACAGGTACTGGTAGTCAAATGATATTTTGATGAGTCAATCTGATCATTCTAACATAAGAAGTTTAGGTGGACCAGAATAACTTCAGGATAGTAAGTCATAGTAAAGATGTAGCATTACTAGTATTTGTAGTCCAGACTTAGTAGTCTGTACTATCAATACTGCTAACAGATATTTTTTTTTTTACATTAAAATAAACATGTTTTAGTATCTCCTAATCCAGTTTATTGTTCACTGACTGTCATTCATGGGTCATTCATCTCCCCCAGAAGTGTAAACATTGACTCTCTCAGGCACCATCAAAACAATGAGAGGTGTCCGCTCAGATCTGTCCATCACTTTCAGCTCAGGGATGGCTACTGTACCAGGAGTCTTACACCTGTAAGACCTTCGTTCATCTTCAGAACACAAATTAAGATATTTCTGATTAAATCCGATGGCTCAGAGACTCTCTATTGCCAGCAATGTCACTGAACTTTTTGGCGCACAAAATTTTCTCGTCGTTTTATAATATTGAGGTTGAAGCACTGTACTCACATGAACCGTTTTAAATATGTTTTAGTGTCTTTCTGTTTATCTGAAAGTGTAAATTATCTTGCTGTCAATAGAGACTCACTGAACCATCAGATTTCATCAAAAATATCTTCATTTGTGTTCTGAAGATGAATGAAGGTCTTACGGGTGTAGAGCGACATGAGGGAGAGGAATTAATGACAGAATTTTAATTTTTGGGAGAACAAACCCTTTAAGGTTGAACCACTGCAGTCACATGGACTATTTTAACAATGTTTTTACTACTTTTCTGGACCTTGAAAGTGGTAATTACGTTGCTTTCTCTTGGGGATCAGAAACCTGTAGGATTTCCTCAAACTATCTTCATTTGTGTTCTGAAGATGAACGAAGGTCTTACGGGTGTGGAACAGCATGAAGGTGAGTAATAAATGACAGAAATTTCATTTTTGGGTGAACTAACCCTTTAAGACCGAACCTGAAATCCATCACTGTAAAGTTGTACCTGTACTTCTCGCCTTTATAAGCCAAGGCAGCTGACGTATTTTAGTTCAAAGTGAAACTAAATGAAACTATACTTGCATAGATATACAAATCATAAACAAATCAGCACCTGCTTTCCATTTTGAACCATCAATCATGCTTTATTCCAGGCAGCTCAAGTTGAAAATATTTGCACAGTGGAAGATCAGGTGAAATGACGTAACATTAGAAGAGCCTTCTGTCTTGACTTATTCGCCCGCTTTCATCACTTTCACTTTTCTTGTTTGGTAAGCAGAACAGCCAATCAGCATTCTCTTTATAACTGATGTCCGACACCGATTCAACATGCTGAATTGGCTGAACTGCCAAAAAACACGACAGACGCATATCCATGACCCGACATCACAGCCATAAAAATGTCTTAATGGATTTGAATGCATCGTTTTATTAAAACACAACACAGAGCCAACTGACCAGCACTGTCTCTTTCATTTATCTTTAATTGTAATTTACTGCTTAAGCTGTGTGTCCACCAAAGTGTTTTTCCAGTTGTTTTTAATGGGAGAGTTGAAGATTGTTCAACTTTGGTTAAAACGCTGCGCTAATCACTAGCCTATCAAAAGTTACAAATTTACCTCATACATAATTGGAATATTCCATAAAATATTAGCAAAGAAAGCACTGTTTTCAGCCATTCAGTCGAAAAGAACAAAATTGTCATTTCCTGATAAACTGGCACTAAATATTACTAAGAAAAAAGTTGCTGCTGTAGAAGCCACTGTGTATAATAATTTTCATTTATTGCATATAATTACTTGTGCCTCAGAGCGAGCAGGCGAAACGCAGTGAATGCTGTCATGTTATCTTGCATTCAGATGCCTGGTGTTTCTGGGAGGGAATTAGAGCCTAATGAACGACTTCAACGACAGACTTTGCTCAGGCATTACAGAATGACCAAAACAGATGCTGTGCAATGAGATCTGCCCGCTGGTTGGTCCAGTTACGCCGTCCCATCACACAAACTCACATGTCTTTTTTGATGGGCATCAAGGATTTTATTTGGTAAAAGTGTTTCTATCATACAATGCATTTTCATTTCACATCAAATTTACCCAACTCATTTGAGCGCATATGTTTTTAATGCGCATTTTAAGAATTTATGTGGATCTTGGCGTTTCTATCCTGTGTTTTTTATGCAATATTCCAAAATGCGCATTAAAATAGTTGGATGGATGTCCTAACCAAATGCAATGTGAGTCTAGTGACAAGCAGTTGGCGACGTGACTACGAGACGCGACAAAATCAATCAACAACATCAGTGTGATGTAAACACTGTTTAAACATACTTAAAGGAGACCTATTATGCCCCTTTTCACAAGATGTAATATCAGTCTCTGGTGTCTCCAGAATGTGTCTGTGAAGTTTCAGCTCAAAATCCCCCACAGATCATTTATTAAAGCTTGTCAAATTTGCCCCATTTGGGTGTGAGCAAAACACGCCACTTTTGTGTGTGTCCCTTTAAATGCAAATGAAAAGGTGGAGCTTTAACGGTTGCTCAACAATAACAAAGCTGGAAAATCTCACGCAGCCAAAATGAGGATTGTCAGTAACGGTGTTCAGCCTTACATTGTTCAAACCGGAGTCGAGACTGATGGAGAGACTCAGGAAGAGGAAGAAGTAACAACTTTTAGAATGAAACTGGATGTTTCGGAATGGTTAGTGGATACATTTATGTAGTTGCTGTGGAGTTAATGTAGTTCACGTGCCAAAATGTTAATCTTTTGTGCAAAAGCCATATGGACGCACACTATACACAACGTACCTGTTTGCCAAACAGAGCCATACACACCTAACGTTTATGTTTGCTATCAAATGCTGTGAATGGTCTAATATTTTTTCCAAAATATCGCTCGGACAGAAACGCTACTTTTTCAGCAATTGAGTTTGCCAGAGTCAACTTACAGGCTATCCAAGCAAACGAGGCCCTAAATAGTGTTCAAATCTGTGCAGCCAATGACAGAACAGTTAGCATGCTTTGCTCGAACTTTTGCCATGGTGTTAGAACTGGTACACAGTTTTCGCTTGTGAAAACAATGTGGGTGGAAACGTGCAGATTAAGGGCCGGTAATATTATAATAAGATCCTCTTCTTGCGTCACTAGGGGAGCAATATTTGAGCGGCTCGTGCAGGCAGAAAAAGGCTTCCCAAAACTAAGTTACTGGGTCTTCCTTTTTCACGTTTTCTGGGTTGGTAGATGCACTGGGGACCCAATTGTAGCACTTAAACATGGTAAAGTCAGATTTTCAAGATGTGTCCCCTTTAAAATACATACCAAGTTACTGAAACAATCTTTGTCATAAAATATACTTGTTTGTTCACATTAAATTGACAGTTATATTTATTTATTTTCACAAATTATCCATTGTTGCTTTCCATCAAATGGACTTTCAGTTCGGCTACAAAGATGGGAACACACAACATTCAAACTCACATCAGACATTATATAAAGCACATAAACAGTACCTGAGATTAGCACTGCCGTACTTTGAGTTGTTCCAGCCGCGAGATCTCAGATAAATAGAAACGGTCTCTAAAATTGAATCATTGCGTGTTGCTGTTGTGGCTGGTTAGGAGAAAAACTGCAATTAACTTGGGAAAGATACCTTTTATCACTTGTTGTTTGGTGTCCTTTTTTATCCCGCCATCCAATCAGAGTGGATGAGGGGCGGAACAAATATCTCACCGACCAACCGCTACATCCTGTTTGTACAACAGCAACAAAGGACAACAAGAAACTATTTTCTGCAACGTCCCGGCTGGAACAACAACACAGAGAACAGAGCTGTTACTTTACATTGTCTTGACATTTTTACATTCAGAAACAATTTATGTGTGAAATCAGATACTAGTAACACCTAATGCCCATTCACACCAAGAACAATAACTATAAAGATAACTATATTTGCGGTGCTGCTGAAGCGTCTCCATGTGCTCACCACAAGACATTTTCAGAAGAGCGCCTGGTATTTTCAACAGGCTAAAAATGCTTTGGTGGACAAACAGCCTTAGCTAGAAAATGCAGAAAAAGTGTTAGCATTTTGTTAAGCTGTCAATGATTTGGCTGTTTTGTATTGATTCAGTGTTTTATATTTGACTGTAAAGCTGTTTTGTGAAGGCATTAAGCGTGAGAATCAATAAAAGCAGGACAGGAAGAAGCCCCTTCACCTAGAAAATAAACGCACGTGCACTGAATACACACTTTTCATCTCGGAAGAACACCAACCACTGCAGGTTTCACTTTGACTCAGTTGAGCTGTGAGATGGCAGACAGTTTTACCTTTTTTCAGACTTTTCACTCTGAATAAAATGTTTCACATGATTGCTTTGCTCTGTTTGTGCTGGTGGCATCTGATCGGTAAGTTTTTTTTGACTTAATATCAATTGCATTCTTCACAGACGTTAAAAGTCATGGTAAATGATGTAAATGGAAATAGTGAATGTAGCTTCAACTAGTGTCTGGGGGAAAACAACACATTATCTTGGAATGATAAAAGCTGATTCGATTCAGGATTCATAGATTTCAATTCAACTGATGGACTTCAAAAGCAATTCTTGCGAATTCAGCGTAAATAAATTTGGATTTAAATGAAATACATTAAATTTTTTTTTTAAATACTTTCACTGTGTCTTGAGCAAGAAAAAAAAACGACTTCGAACTGTTACTGCACCACATTACAGCACTTTATTTTATAGTCCTGTTCCCCATGTACACACTATGAACTCAATATAGTAATTGCTATAACCGAGCCATAAATACTATAATTGAACTGATACTAACTGACCTTATACTGACCAATACGTTTTTAGGCAAGTTCACCGTAAGTAAACATACAGTTAAATAAAGCGCAACCAACATCAATACATGGGCATCATAAATATTTTGTAATTTTAAACATTTTAAGTACTTTAAAATAAGCAATTTCACATAACAGATGTTTAGACCACAAAACAAAATAACTGAATTTAAATAAATAAAAGACCCAGGTCAAATATGTATGCATTGATTCTTACGCGCTGTGCTGTTGACTGGATAATCAAAAGCTACAGACATTCACTGACGCTCAAGGCAACGGCTAACGGTAAGAGCCTTTTGAACAGGATGATTGGTAGAAACTTATTTTTGCTTTTAGCATTGCCCTTTAGAAGCTGCAGTGAATAAGACACTTGCTTGTTTCAAGAACGATTTACCTTGATCATCCTGTGCGAAAGTTTCCACACCCTGACCCTCAATGCTTCATGTCACCATCTTGAGCATCAGCGAATGTTTGCACCTTCTTTAATAGTTGTATATTGGTTAAGTAGTTGTCCCCAAATCATACATTCAATGTTGGAATGGGTTTAAAAATGCAGATGATGTTGGAAAATCAAAGGATGTGCTGGACCTTGAGGATTCTAAAGAAAAGTGGGCAGTTTAACTTCTCTAGCTTATTCAGCGAAGTACTAAATAAAAAACTAGTGCAGTCAAAATTAGCATGCCAGAGCATTTTAATATGAACTAATTTTTCAGTTTAATTGGGTTAACGTAGAATCCGTTTTTTTCTAGGCTAGCGTTACATTATATATGACCACGCTTTTAAACCATTTGAGCGCCACAGGACAAACATGAACGCGCCGTCTGTGAATTTCATATCTGTGTGACACACACACGACTCACACTCAGTTTTTTTTTGCACTTGAGCAAACAATAACACAGAATTTTGCCAAAATGCCAGTTTTGTCGAGTATCCTCATAATAGCAGTCTTAAATGAGTTAAATAATGTCTTAAAAGAACTTGTTGTGAGAAAATGAGACGCACGTCAGATCCGCGTCATGTTCGGCAGCTCTTAAAGTCACAAAAGCCTAATAAACCAGTTACTGTGATGTCTGACATTAATGTTAATCAAAGAACGAAGGTAACAGAGAAAATTGTAGCTTTAATTAGGACTCATCTATATTGACAACTTTATTCAATTTCTGTATATTTAAGGCCACAGGTAAATATGACATTTATTATAATGGGTTTATGTGAAGATTGTTTTAAGTTCAGTTAAATTAAAAGTTGTGGTTTTTTAAAGACTAATTAATGTTGAAATTAATAGCTTTCAGTTATACTGTAATGCTGAATGTTTATAATTATTTTTTTGAAAAAAAAATCCATTTTCATAGAGACATCAGTAGTACCTTCACTCATAAAAAGATTCCATTAAACAAACATTTAAAATATACTCAAGTTGTTTCTACATTAATTTGAAGATTAACTGGTAAAGGATTACAATATAAAAGTATTAGAAACTCGTGTTTCTCGTTTTAAAGATGTTTTACGTGATGTGCATGATGTAAACGATTCTGCATTGATGCATGAAAACAAAAGAATTGATTTTTAAAAAATTGATTACTAAGTATGTGGGCTAAATAAAGAACTCTCAAAACAGTGGCGTAGGCCCATGTTTATCGGAAGCAAAGCATGTGCGTCTGATGTATCAGTTTCGGTTTTGTTCTTTCCTTTACGAAAAAATGAAATAAAACATAAAAAGACCTCATTCGTGCTGAATGACGCATAGTGAAAGACGCCTCGCACCTGCTTCTCTTTCAATAAAAAACATTCTTTGTGAGCAGAGAATTTTAATATGAACCTTAAGCGAAGGTCTTACGGTGTAGAATGACATCAGGGTGAGTAATTAATGGTAGAATTTTAATTTTTGGGTGAATTAACCCTTTAAGTTACAAACGTCAGCTGATTTCAGGTTTTGTAAACTATCAGAAGTCTCAGTCTGTGTAAAATCTGTCTGTTCTCCAGGTGTGTTTGGAGATTCAGTGTCAGTGACTGAAGGAGATTCTGTCACTTTATACTCTGATCTTACTGAAATACCGGAAGATAATGACATAAATTGGAAATACGTAGCTGAAAACTCTCTGATAGCTAAAATGAAGAAAAAGAACCAAACCTTCAACACATATAATGGTACTGATGGGAGATTCAGAGACAGACTGAAGCTGGACGATCAAACTGGATCTCTGACCATCACAAACATCACAACTGAACATGCTGGAGTTTATAAACTAGAGATAACTGGACTGAAACTGACATCAAAAACATTCAGTGTTTCTGTATTTGGTGAGTAGAGATAGTTTGTCCGCACATCACATATTCTTGTTTTTTGGTTTAAACATTCTGTACTTTGAGATGATAGAAACACTTGCTGACCGTCAACACTCACTCAACACATTTATCTGGAAAAAAAAATATTGTTTAGATTTAAAAAAATATTTCTCTTTATTCTCTGATGTTTTCAGCTCGTCTGTCTGTTCCTGTCATCATCAGTAACTCTTCCAACTGTTCATCATCATCATCATCAAATTGTTCACTGGTGTGTTCAGCTGTGAATGTGGGTCATGTGACTCTCTCCTGGTACAAAGGAAACAGTTTATTGTCCAGCATCAGTGTGTCTGATCTCAGCATCAGTCTCTCTCTACCTCTGGAGGTGGAATATCAGGATAAAAACACCTACAGCTGTGTGCTGAACAATCCCATCAGCAACCAGACTCAACATCTGGACATCAGCCACCTCTGTCACACATGTGCAGGTACGACACAGATGATATGTGTGACTATGAACACATTCACTTACATTAATGCCCGTCTCTCTTTGACTCTCCTTCAGTTCCTCCAGTCTCTCTGATAGTGTTGATCTCTGCTGCTGCTGCTGGATTTCTGTTGATTTTATTTGCAGTCGGAATCTGCTGCATCTGCAGGAAACGTAAAAAATTAGGTCAGGTGATCATTTGTTAAAATAATTATCTTTTATAATGCACAACTTTAAATATAAGATTGAAAACTGTTGTTTTAACGCATCTTATATACCTGTTAATGCAGACCAGAACCAAGAGAAATATTCAGCATTGTTTAAAACAACACGAAAGAAGGTAAGATCATTATGACTGTGTTACAAGAAGTTGTTGCAGTCAGTTAGTGTGACTGAAGTCAGATGGTCAGCTTGTTCATTCCTTCAGTAAAGCATCTTTTAATGCTATTTATACCACTGTTTTCACCTCACTGTCAATATTAACATACAGTACTTCCATTTTGCAGACCTAAAATTAGCACAAATGAAAGTATATTAGCACTCAGAAAAGTATTGTATGTTTCGCAATAACAAACTATTATTATATTCAATGATTAGTTCGTGGAAAAAAAAGAAAAGAAAAGGTTATTTTACTCACTGTACAGTTACAATACCTTCAGGCAGAATGAAAGCCTCAGGCTCGATTCACTTTCATTACATCTATTTATGAACATTATAAAAGTGAGCTGTAACTGTCATAATGTTCTGCCTACCACCGTTGATGTTTCCCGGAAGATAGTAAGTTTATCTCCATCGAGGTAGACTTCTGTTTTAATCGTAGTTAGAAAGACTTGATGCAAAGATTAAAGAACTAGATGAGAAAGTGGCTCCAGACGCGCCGTCCTCCTTTTGCCGCGCTTTTTAATTTACCTCAGAAAACAGTTTTCTCAACTAGGAAATTTTCTTAGAACATGTAGGCAAAAACAAGTAAGTAAAATAACGAAAACTGTCTTTGAAACAAAAAGTACCTAACCATACACCGGGGTGAGTTGGCTTTTTACCCGGTGTTCCTGTTTAACTGATGTATGATTTGTTTTGACTCAAGATGTGAACGAGCGACGGCAGATTCGTCATTTCCTGCGCAGTATGTCAGTTCTTACTGCACTTTGGTATTGAAATTTACCTGAAATGACAAAAGTACGATTACCAAATAAATAAATTAGTAAATAATAATAAAAACGCCTACAAAATAATCGAAGGCGTCCATTATTTGAGCTGAGTTAAGCATAATCACAACGAGAAATAACATTTGATATTCAAATGAGCTGTTCTCTAAGCCTATTATTAAATAGGAAATGTGCCTATATGTTTAAGTCCCCATGAAATCAAAACTTCAGGGTTTTTTTGCCTTTATGTTAGCCTTAAGGGTTAGTTCACCCATAAATGAAAATTCCTCACCCTCATGTCGTTCTAGACCTTCGTTCATCTTCTGAACACAAATTAAGATATTTTTGATGAAATCCAATGTATGTGATTCCATTGACAGCATTTTAACCAACTCTTTCAAGGTCCAGAAAGGTACCTAGACATCGTTAAAACAGACGACGTGACTACAGTGGTTCAACCTTAATTTTACAAAGCAACGAGAATCCTTTTTTGTGCGCAAAACCAAAAGAAAAAGAACGACTTTATTCAAAAATCTAGTAGTTGCCACAGTAAGCATAGTGAAGGCTTCCGCACAATGCCGGCTCTGTATTGGCCAAAGCTGATCCTGACGCATAGAAGAGAAGATATTGTTGAATAAAATCGTTATTTTTGTTTTTGCACACAAAAAGTATTCTCGTCGCTTCATAAAATTAAGGTTGAACCACTGTAGTCACCTTGACTTTTTTAACAATGTCTTTAGTACCTTTCTGGACCTTGAAAGTGTTGAAAATACCTCATGCATTTCATTAAAAATATCTTAATTTGTGTTCTGAAGATCAATGAAGGTCTTACAGGTATGGAACGACATCATAGTGAATAATAAATTAAATAATTTTCATTTTTGGGTGAACTGACTAATTTTCAACCATAAATCAAAAGTATTCCATGATTAACCCACTCTCAAGCCATCCTATGTGTATATGACTATCATCATTCAGACGAACACAGTCGGAGTTATATTTAATTAAAAATATCCTGGCTCTTCCAAGCTTTAATGGTAGTGATCGAGGCTCAAGATTTTGAAGCCAATATAGTGCATCCATCTATCATAAAAATAATCCAGGGGTTTAATAAAGACCTTCTGAAGTGAAGCGATTTGGCTTTGTAAGAAAATCTGCTATATTTAATACTATAAAAGTGATAACTCGTTTACGGCAACAGCTGTATGCAAGTCGAGTTACGGCAGAAGAGTGACCTCTGACCTGATGCATGACGCATTGATGAATGTGGAACGGCAGCGGATGAGCAAAACAAAACACGAGTCATGAACTAGAAGTCTAAAATGAGAATGTTTTAAAGGGAAATGTTTAGATAGTTTATGAAGCTTTAAATATGGATATTTAAAAGCCATCGCTTCGCTTCAGAAGGCCTTTATTCACCCCTTGAGCAGTACGGATTATTTTTATGATGGATGGATGCACTTTTTTTGGGCTTCAAAATCCCAAGCCCATTCACTACCATCATAAATCTTGGAAGAGCAAGGATATTTTGATGAAAGATATGCTCTTGGATGGCCTGATGGGGAGTAAATCATGGCATAATTTTCATTTTTGGGTGAATTAACCCTTTCATTTACTCATCCTCAAACCTGTATGAGTTTCTTTCTTCTGAAAAAAACAAAAGAAGATATTATGTTAGTAAGCCGATGACCTTTGCCGATACGGGACAGTGACCGTTGACAATGCAACATGTGATCAGCCTAATGCAAATGATCAGTACTGTGAAATAGGCTTTCCTACAGATAAAAATATACCCATCAAGTAGACGACAGTGATCATTAAACAACACATAAGCTACAATCAATTAAAATGCTCAGATCATAAAAACTATGACCTGTCCAAGAAATTACTTTACAGAAATGTTAAAAAGGTCTTGTAAAGCATGCATATTCACTCCGAGTGAATTTGAAGCTAAATTATATTATTGTAATTTTTAAAATGTTTTTAAACTCTTGCTCTTGATTGACTGGATATTTTTCCTTGCAGAAATCAAAGGAGCCCGTGTATGAAAATTTCAAGCCAAAACCCTGATCAGATCAACATCTCTGCCAGGAAGTTTTCTTCTGGTTTTTTTTTTCTCTCTCTCTTTAATCTAATGTTTTTTTTTTTCTTTTGTAACTCTCATAAATTGATATTGTTGTATCTGAAGTTTTGTTGCTCTGTATTAATTTAATTTAGTGATTCACAAATGGCATAGCATCCAGAAACTCAACTAAATGTTTTATTTGTATCATAACACGCAAGGAATTTTACTAACTTCATTAAATATTGATCCCACCTTTCCTGTGTAAAGAGTAAACTGAACATCAATGCACAGATGTTCACAGTTTCTCCACACGTTCTGCTGGATATTTTGGCAACTTGAGCACACCATCGCTCTCTAGTGTCCAAAGCAGAAAATCACATCTCCAATAACAGCTCTAATATATACCCGACACAGTTCAATATAAATAGATGCTCCCAGGAAGAACTGAAGAAATAATATACGGAATTAGTAATGGACGCTTTCGAAAACACGCTTCGACACTTTTGCGAATCATTTGTTTCGATCCGGTGATTCGGAGCATGTATCAAACTGCCACAGTCGCGTGATTTCAGCACTGTTCAGAAATGTCAATGAATCGCCGCTAGGGGGCAATGATCACTGTGAACCCACGAACTAGTGGGTATGATTGGTACCTGATCTCGGATCAGTTTTTACACATTTGTACGCATTAAATAACATTTGTATAATAAAAAGGAAAAGTTGTAGTTAAAAGTCTCTTATTGGACTGATTAGCTTTCCATAACACAAACCCAGAAATGTAGCCTAATAAAAGAGGCTTAAACATATAATAAAAACACTTCATTATGTATTAGATGATTTGTTAATTGCATTAAATAGATTACAAATTAAATAAACATTTACAATTGGTCTGTAAAGGTGTTTTATGTATGTTTGGACTAATTTTTACGCTGCTTTTACAATGTTCTGACCAGCAGGCGTCACCAGCGTGTGGCGATTCGAACCAGTGAATCGTTTCGCTGAGCAATTGATTCAATTGATTCGAAGCTTTGAAAAGCATAATTTCTCACATTCCTTCTGTCTGAACACTCCAAAAATGGTTTGTAATTATCGTTTTAATTTCTTCAAGTTTTGTCAGAGTGTGGAAAAGTGAAAAACTAAAACGTTTTGCATATCTTAAAGATTGTAGGTAGAGAAATGCCTGGATTCATATAACATAACACATGCAAACAAACAAACAAAAATGATTGATTCACACTTTTATCAGAGTGAAAACATTCTTATCTTTTGGAAGGTTAAATATGATCGTTTTTATATCGCTTCTCTCCCAGTGTCAAACAGTTTCTCATGTGTTTTTTTTTTCAGTAGCTTAACGAGTCTTAAAGGGACAGTTCACTCAAAAATGAAAATTCTGCTCACGCTTATGTTGTTCAAAACCTGTAGGTGGTTTTTGTTCAGAGTTGCTGAATACAAAAGAAGATATTTTGAAGAATGTGGGTTACCATACAGCTGATGATAGCCATTGACTTTCATAGTATTTTTTCCCCTATGAAAGTCAACGAGTACAGTCCAATGCTTCAAACATTCTTCAAAATATCTTCTTATATCTAAAATATCTAAACTCATACAGGTTTGTAACAACACGAGGGTGAGTAAATGACAGAATATTCATTTTTTAGTGAACTATCTCTTTAAAAATGTGCTCATAGCAGCAGGACAGGAAGAAACTGTGCATCTACAAACGAAACTCGCATGCACTGAATGCCCACTCTCGCCTACAAAATGTTTGCAGACCCAAGAGATCAAACCACATCTCTGTAGAAAACTGACCACAGCCACTTTCAGTTTGACTCAGTAGATAAACCTGTCAGGTGGGAGACAATTTTATACTTAGGTACAAAAGCTGCCACTGTGGCGGTACCTTTACAAAAGGTACTAATATGTACCATTTAGGTAGCAATATATACACTTTAGGCACTTATATGTACCTTTGTGATACTGATATGCACCCTCAAATGGTGAATAAGGTACAGAGGTGTAGGTTTTAAAAGTGTGACATCAGAGAGACAGCTTTTGTACCTTTTTTCTTGGAGTGTACCCTAAAAAAGTTAAGTTAAATGATAGTAAATAAAGAAGTTAAGAATATTTCACCCATTAAAAAAGTTTTAATAACAGCCAGATGAACTATAATAGGATATCGTGTGCATGTAGGGTGTGAACTATAGAAGGTCAAACTCGGTTGTGGGCGGATTCACACAATAACAGTTCAGCTGCATGTTTAGCTGGTGGTTTTATTACTGAATCGAAAAGAAAATGCTTCACACGTTTGTTTTGTTCTGTCTGTTCTGGTGGCGTCTGATCGGTAAGTTATAAAAGCATTATTATGGATTTATAATCAAGTAACAAAGCTGCTGCTACTGTTCAAATTAGATTATTTCCATCTGCTCAGAAAATTTCCAGATATATATCAAACGGCACTTAAAAGGATTTTGCATCTGAAGTCTTCATACGTTCAGTTATTTCATTGTAATGCCAACAGAAATGACCTATTCATTAATATTAAAGTGAAATTAATGAACCTAAACATTGGAGTCTGATAAAAAAATGCTCATTTTAGAAGAACATTTCAGATGGCGCTTAGAGGCTTTTGCATCTGAAGTCTTCAAATATAATTCATGGAAATACACAAGTCCAAAAAAAAAAAAAAAATGCACAATTAAACTTGTACTTTCGCTCGGCAATAATTATCTTGTATTTGTTTTTAATAAATTGTTACTTTAAACATAAATTTTCTTTTTTTCTCAGTTTCGACAGCAGATAAATTCAAAATAAATGAAAGATTGAGGATGTGTTGCACCTTAAATTAAGGTTTAGCTAATAAATCAATAATTTAAGCACACTTACATTTAAACCATCATTTTGATCCTGGTGTTCCTTTAGATTTAAGATAGATAAGCTTGCACGGCATGACAGCAAAACTGTTGCTATTTTTATGTTTTCAATGCATTAATTAGCCTGGAATATTTAGTATGAAAGCCAGTGTTATGAGCTTGTTTAAATGGACATTTGTAAAAGTAATAATAATAATAATAATAATAATACATTTATCTTTCCATATTACTCTGTTAACTCATATTATAAACATTTTTCTAGGTAATCGGTAAACGCTGCTGCAATGTTTTCAGCGGTGTAACGGTCTCTCAATAACGGTAGCGCTTAGCAGTTTACGGTAGCAGTTTATAAAGACAGTTGACATTTATAACACATTTATCTGTGTCAAAGGACTGTCCATATGCCAGTGATATGCTATAAAATAATTAAATTTAATCCTTATTCACTGTAAAAAGAAGTTGCTGGCTTAAATCTTTTACAATAAACTTGTATAACTTATAAAAAGTTGAAATTGTATTAACGCATTTAAATAAGTTAAAGTAATGTAAAAACATATGTTGTCATAACTTATCAGTCATATAATGTTTTTACAGTGTTTTTACTCTCACACATCTGTCTGTTCGTATATCTCACCTTTCTTTTGCTTTTCTGATGCTATTCTGAATGCTTTTCAGTTCCTACCTAGTCACAAACTACAGCTGATTTCATGCTTTGTAAACCAACAGGAGTCTTTATGTGACAAAATCTGTTTGTTCTCCAGGTGTGTTTGGTGATTCAGTGTCAGTGAATGAAGGAGATTCTGTCACTTTATACTCTGATCTTACTGAAATATGTGTAGGTGTAGACATACTGTGGAAATATGGAGCTGAAAACTCTCAGATAGCTAAAATGAAGAAAAAGAATGAAACCTTCAACACATATAATGGTACTGAGAGATTCAGAGACAGACTGAAGCTGGACGATCAAACTGGATCTCTGACCATCACAAACATCAGAACTGAACATGCTGGAGATTATCAACTACAGATAACTGGACTGACACTGACAACAAAAACATTCAGTGTTTCTGTCTATGGTGAGTACAGATCATTTGTTCAAATTTTCACATATTCTTATTGTAGCAAGTGGCTCGTTTCGTGGTGACTACGCCACCCCGCAATAACGGGGAACTAACCAAAAGAATCAAGAAAAAGCACACAGATCTATTCCACTTAAGAGGCAAGAGGCGTGAGTTTGCAAAAAAACAAATAATTTATTAAAGTTAAAAGTTCAGCTTAAAACATTAAATAGCCTTGGTCGAAACAAAACCAAAAAAGGTTAATCGTTGCAGGGGCTGAGGTTCTGCTATGAAAGAAGGCTGGTATGGTGCACGCAGTGCAAAAAGTCTCACCACTCGAAATCACATTCAAAAAGTTCACTGCAAATAATAACCAAAGTGGTAACACAGCAATTGACAATCCCTTATTAAATAAAACCTGTGCCCTCCAACACCAGCCAGCTTCCTAGAAACACTCAGCTCCAGCAAAAAAACAAACAAAAACAAAAATCACATTAGAAGACAAACCCCAATATAAAGACAAAAATAAAGAAAACAACAAAGTCAAAAATGAAATACAAACCAAAATCAGGGCAAACTAAACACGAACAAATAATGAAAATACAAAATACAAATTAAAACAAAGAAAAGAACACGTATGCTGTCGCAACACGAGAATGACAGACTCAGGTGATCACGGCTCATAAGGATTTCAAAACAATGACCGATGCTACTCAATACCGCATAGCGGTAGTCAGTCCAGTGAATAAAAATGGTTGTGACAGCAATAACAAATTAAATACCAACAAAAAAGACAAAAAAACAACAGAATGATACAACTTCAGCCCACTTAACCCTTGGGCGGAGGCGTAGCAACTTAAAGCAGCAGCGCGGCTCAAAGGGTGAGTGTTAAGAAGAGCTGCAGCGCAAGCAATGAAGGACCTAAACACAAATATTAATTATAATCTAAAACATACAATAATGATCACAAAAGAAGTAGTAAACAATTTACTCACCCGATAAATCGTACAACGCAACTCACATGTTCCAATGTCACATAGTAGCTTCTTTCATTAATGACTAAACAGCTGGTGCTCCGTTACACTGCCACGCTGCACGGATGGGAATCCTAAAGGCACACGGCACTGGGAAGCATGACTACAGTTAACGCGAACTGAATTTCCCACAACACCGCAAATACACCGCCTCAAAACATACCTGGAGGTAAGCAGCACACCACACACTGCCTCGGTGGACCGACGTCACACTTCAATATCCCAAGCAAGGAAAGAAAGGGGGCTTTCGACCATGACGCACTCCAGGAAGCCTAACCAACAGGCTTATATATACACACCGCGGAGCGATATCTCATTAGCCCTACATTTTCATGATGGTGACGTTTCAAACACGTCACCACATCACTACATTATGTTATATTTACATATTTAAATATAACACAAAAACACAACATTTACTATTACGTCAAAATTTACTATTCACAACCAATTCACAAAAATAGACCGATTGTTGTTCTTATTTATCAGTATTCTCTGATGTTTTTCAGCTCGTCTGTCTGTTCCTGTCATCAGCAGTAACTCTTCACAGTGTTCTTCATCATCATCATCATCATCATCAAATTGTTCTCTGGTGTGTTCAGCTGTGAATGTGAGTCATGTGACTCTCTCCTGGTACAAAGGAAACAGTTTATTGTCCAGCATCAGTGTGTCTGATCTCAGCATCAGTCTCTCTCTACCTCTGGAGGTGGAATATCAGGATAAAAACACCTACAGCTGTGTGCTGAACAATCCCATCAGCAACCAGACTCAACATCTGGACATCAGCCACCTCTGTCACACATGTGCAGGTGATTATTTAAAGAGCTGATCTCTGTCTTCTGTTGTAGATCAGACTTACATTAATGACTCTTTTCTTTTACATTAATGACTCTCCTTCAGTCTCAGTCTCTCTGATGGTTTTGATCTCTGCTGGATCTCTGTTGGTTGTTGCTGCCATCATTGGGATCTTCTGGATCTGCAGGAACCGTAGGAAAACAGACAACGAAGGCAAGTGTTACTTACTGATTTTAAACAAGTAATTTAACAAATAAAACTTTGAAAATATGTTCTAAACCAGTCAACTAAACCCGTGGTTCTCAAACCGGTCCTGGAGACCCCTCACCACCTCACATTCTGTGTGTCTACATTTGTATTTGTATGTCAGCTGGTGCTCAAATTAAAATCTATATGAATGATGACTTTTGTTGAACTAGTTGAGCCTAAATGCTGTAAATGATAATCTTGATTTATGTGCGAAATAGATTTGTTACAGTATTTATTAATCGTTGTTAGTTAAGTCATTCATTGCTCATGTTTAACTAATGTTAACAAATATATATTCTGATTATAATAATGTATTAGTAAGATGAAATTAACAAAAAAAAAAGATGAATAAATGCCATAGAAGTATTATTGATTGTTAGTTCATGCTAACTAAAGTCATTAAGGTAACGCTTTACAATAAGGTCTCATTAGTTAACATGAGAAGGAACAATACCTCTACACCATTTGTTATTCTTAGTTAATGTTAATATTTATATTTACTAATGCATTATTAAAATCAAAATTTTTATTTATTAACAAATTATTTAATGCACTGTAAACTAACATGAACAATGAAAAGCTGTATTTATTTACTGTTAACAAAAATTAATAAATACTCTACTGCCCATTGTTTGTTCATGTTAGTTAATACATTAACTAATGTTAACAAATGAGACCTTACAGTAAATTGTTACCGTAGCTTCAGACCTTGCAGTAAAGTGTTACCGTAGCTTCAGACCTTGCAGTAAAGTGTTACCGTAGCTTCAGACCTTGCAGTAAAGTGTTACCGTAGCTTCAGACCTTGCAGTAAAGTGTTACCGTAGCTTCAGACCTTGCAGTTAAGTGTTACCGTAGCTTCAGACCTTGCAGTAAAGTGTTACTGTAGCTTCAGACCTTGCAGTTAAGTGTTACTGTAGCTTCAGACCTTGCAGTAAAGTGTTACCGTAGCTTCAGACCTTGCAGTAAAGTGTTACCGTAGCTTCAGACCTTGCAGTAAAGTGTTACCGTAGCTTCAGACCTTGCAGTAAAGTGTTACCGTAGCTTCAGACCTTGCAGTAAAGTGTTACTGTAGATTCAGACCTTGCAGTAAAGTGTTACTGTAGCTTCAGACCTTGCAGTTAAGTGTTACTGTAGCTTCAGACCTTGCAGTAAAGTGTTACCGTAGCTTCAGACCTTGCAGTAAAGTGTTACCGTAGCTTCAGACCTTGCAGTAAAGTGTTACCGTAGCTTCAGACCGTATTATAAAGTGTTACTGTAGATTCAGTTTTGTGGTTTTAATGCATCTATTATTGCTGTTGAAACAGTTGCGACTTGTGAGGAAGAGATCGATTATACTGAACCAACGTTCAACATAAGAAACTCACAAGAAATGGTAAGACAATTTGTCAATTAGTAGAGTAATCGTAAAGTTTCAGCTGAGGGTCCGATGTGGATCAGTGTGTGCGCTTGTGATTTTGTCTGTGTAATATGGAAGCCCATTCTCATTAAAATAAGCAAATTTAAAATCTTTTTTCAAAAGTTATACTAGAGTCAACTTGTTTCTAAGTCAGTTTAATGTAATTTAGGTTGATTGTACTTAATTTAATGCAGCAACCTTTTACAGTGTATAAAACAAATAAAAACGGTAAATCACAATCATGACAAAATTTGAAACTATGACAATGATTCAATGACATAAAAATTAAACTACGACATTAATATTCGAAATTATGACTTAAGTCAAAATAATGACCTACTTATTTGGACTTAGTATGTAACAAGAAAAAAAAACTTTATTTTACAGCCCAGTTCCCCATGTACATACTATCCACTTATTACAGTAATTGCAATAACTGGGTAATAACTATGTACTAACCCTGAACCTACCCTAAACCTAACCTATATTTCATTACGCAGTACTTTCTTAGTTAAGTACACTGTAATTACATGTAAGTGCACGTACTCTAAAATAAAGTGCAACCTGTAACGATTTCACAAATTTGTGTCATAAATATGATTTACCAGAACATGTTCTATTTGTGGCTGAAATGAGCTTCCCGATTATGATCTCTCACATAAATCTCACACACAGCCGCACCATCAGAGGTTTATGAAAGCCTAAACATTATATATATCACATAACATCACATTTCTTCTTCTTATTATTATTATTATATCTTGTGTTATGTATTTTTAACAGACAGCTGAAGAGGAGGATCACGTGGAATATGCACCAATCAAAATGAGATGATAAACAAACTTCAGTCTTTTTGAAAGCGCAAGACCAACAAGAAGAGAGATTCTGCTGTGGTGGCATTTATTTACGTCTGCACACAAATGTGGTTTGATCTGTTGGACTCGTGCATGAGACTGTTTCTAGTGCTAGACGTTTGTTTGATGTCTGTTCGAATGTGTGTCGAGGTGTGAAAAGTGTCTGTGAGAAAAGCGTGGAGTTGAAGGGCTTTTTCCACTCCTGCTCGCATGAAACCATTCCACTTTCATTTCTAACTTAAACACTAAATATAAACTGTACACACTGTGTAAACACTAAACATTATTGTAACAGTTCCTGTTTTGTCTGTTACTAAAGTAATAAAATACATGAACTAGATGAGTAACAAACATTGAAGTTGGTTTGAAAAAGCCTTGTCTACTAACTTTGAGAAGCTTAAAGTTTGAATTGAATTGTTGAAATTGAAGTTTGGGACAGAGTGTGAAAACACACATTTCTACCATGATTTCTCACATTGTTAGCATGTTTAACATGTTGCTAGCATGATTTAGCATGTTACTAGGCCAGTAAGAGCTGAAAACCTCATTCCCTTGATCTCAAGAGGCGCTCCAGCGACTGACGCTACGGTCTTTAGCCTCCTTGTGAAAGTGCAGAAGGGCTCCGGTTCGAACAGGAGGGGCTACAGCTAGCATATTTTAGCATGTTGCTAGCATGATGTGAACTGCTCCGGGTATGTGTGTGCTCTTGGTTGGGATGCAGAGCACAAATTCTGAGCATGGGTTATCGTACTTTGCCACATGTCACATGACTCACATCACTTTCTTGATTTAACGTTACTTAACATGATTTAGCACAATGCTAGAATGTTGTTTGCGTGATTTAACATGTTGCTAACAAGGTTTAAGATGTTGCTAGCATCAGGGATAAGGGGGAAAAGGGTAAGGGGGGAAAAAAGGTGAGAACATTATGTGGCGGGGGCATGTTTTTAAAGATCTTCACTTTACATGTTCATTTGTAGTTACTTTAAAGGATTTTTTACTCATTTTTTATTACCTTATATGTCCAAAACTGTAATTTTTCACGAAAAAAAACAAAACATATTGTTGCAACATTTTACCAACATCAACATTTGGTCAAAATCTCATGTTATAAAAGATGAGGTGCTATGCAGGCTATTTATGACAATATAGGCAAATAATATTTAAAAATAGAAAAATTGGTGACCTATTTTGATCTCAAAAAGGGGAGTTGTCACTGAAAGGTGAGGGGTTTGCATCAATGTAGCATCATTTAACATTATGTTAACATGATTTAACACACTGTTAATAAGATTTAACGTGTTACCTTCATGATTTAGCATGTTGCTAGCATGATTTAACACATTGTCAACATGTTGCTAACACAGGTTAATATGTTGCTAACATGAATTAGCATGTTGCTAGCATGATTTAACACTGCTAATAAGATTTAACATGTTACTAGCATGATTTAGCATGTTGCTAACATAATTAAACATGTTGCTTGCATAATTTTAACACATCGCTAGTATTTGGACAGCATGATTAGCATGTTGCTAACACGTTAACATGTTGCTAGTGTAACTCCTCCACCCGGGTCCCACTCAACCCACTCTGAGCGGGCCTCGAACCCAGGTCTTCCGGCATGGGAGTCGGACGCTCCAACAAGGAGGCTAAAGGCTGCAAACTCTAGCGTCTGTCGCTAGAGTATCTCTCGAGGTCAGAGGAGTGAGGTTTACTCACTAGCTGGCCTCCGTTACACTAGCAGGATTTAGCATTGTCAACATATTGCTTGCATGATTTAAACACATTGCTAGTATTTTGATAGCATGATTAGGATTGGTAGCATGGTTTAACATCTTGCTAGCATGATTTAGCATATTGCTAGTATGATTTAACCTGTTGTTCACATGATTTAGCACATTGAGGTTCTACCCTCTGCACCTGTTGCTGATTACAAGAGTAATCTTCACTGATAGAGGTTAAATTCATTTTCATTTCAGGTTCATTTTCATCAATATTTGGGTGTTCTATCAATTGTTTCGAATTTTACACATGAATTGAGTGAAGTGAAGAATTGCACTCATAGCCTACAACAGGGGTGCCCAACCCTGTTCCTGGAGATCTACAGTTACATTTAATCATTTGGCAGACGCTTTTATCCAAAGCGACTTACAAGTGAGGAAAAAAAACAAGCGATTCATCATGAAGAGGCAAATAATCACAGGGAAGTTTCAGACATTGCTCAGAGTAGCATAGGAAGGGAAAAGGATAGGATAGATTTTTATTTTTTTTACAGTGCTCACGAAAGAGATGAGTTTTCAGCTGTCTTTTGAATATTGCCAGGGATTCTGCGTTCCTGATGAAGGTAGGGAGATCATTCTACCAGCAGGGAGCAGTGAACAAGAATGTTCTGGAGAGATTTTGTGCCTCTGGAGCTCAACTTTGCAGGTCGGTAGGTCTCCAGGAACAGGGTTGAGCACCCCTGGCCTAGGCTATGTTTTTGGGTTAGTTAAATATGTTGTTGAATGTTTTGATAATGTGTGATAATAAATCATGTGTTTTTAATTGATGAAACATTTGCTATAATACTATAAATGACCTGTTATGAATGTAGAAGAGGGTGGTTTTCCCCCCATAATATACCTATACTACTGTATAAAGCGCCATCTAGTGTCCAAAATAAGACTTCACATCTGGAACACTTTGATGCTTGTTTATTAGCCAAAAGAGCCAATCTAGATATGGCTTGGTCCTTCCTTCAATGCAAGTATGGTCCAGCAAGTCAAATACTGTATGAGATATACACAATAAATGATAATATTCTAGTATAATATGCATCATAAGCCATATGAATACTAGAGCATCATCATCAGGAATCAGATCCACCATCTTATACAAGTAGACTATATTAAATCAAAAGCTTTTAAAATTACAGTTGATTACACTCTGGGTTCATATTGTTCAGGACTGAGTTGAACAGCTAGGCCTGAGTAAAGGTCAGAAGTACAATTTCATACATTGACCTTAATTGTATGATAGTGACTGAACTGATAAATGGCTCCATCTGGTGTGTTTTTGAGGAACGGCAGCTCAAGCGCCTTCACAGTGAGGTCAACAGAAAACTGCTTGTGTTTGACTGTGTATGAGAACAATCTGCTACCAGCACTATATATACACACTGGTTTAAGGCTAGGGTTTGGGTTGTAGACTGTAAAAAATGATTATTTGAAGTACGATTTCAAGTGGGGCGAATTCAGGTTGACTGGGACACTTTTTCCCAGTCATTTCAATGGCAAAATGTGTCCCAATCAACCTTAAAGGGTTAGTTCAACCAAAATATCTGTCATTAATTCCTCTCCCTCATGTCGTTCTACACCCGTAAGACCTTCGTTCATCTTCAGAACACTAATGAAGATATTTTTGATGAAATCTGATGGTTCAGTGAGTCTCTATTGACAGCAAGATAATTTATACTATCAGATGTCCAGAAAGACATATTTAAAACAGTTCATGTGAGTACAGTGGTTCAACCTTAATATTATAAAGTGACAAGAATACTTTTTGTATTCTCTGAACTCACAGAACCATCAGATTTCATCAAAAATATCTTCATTTGTGTTCTGAAGTTGAATGAAGGTCTTACGGGTGTAGAACGACATGAGGGAGAGGAATTAATGACAGAACTTTCATTTTTGGGTGAACTAACCCATGAATTTGTTCTATTGCTTTTATCCCTCTGTGTCAAACGCAGTTTCTCAGTAGATTAAAGTTAAAAGCTGTTCATGTAGTATCAGGACAGGAATAAACTTCGCCTACCAGCTAAAAACACCTCTGAATATAAACTCTGACCACAAGATGTTTGTCCACGTCTCTGAAGAAAACTGACCGCAGCAGGTTTCAGTTTGACTCAGAAGATGAACTTGAGTAAAACAGGAACTGTGTGATCAGACACATTTTTAACTTTGTACTTTTTCCATATGCTATAATTGAGAACCAAACAGACCGCCATTTTAAAACCCCTAAAGTAAGGCTCCATTTTAGCATAAAAAGTAGTTTTGATATTGCCTATAAATAATGTGCGTGTTAAAATGGTCAGACTCTGTCGTGGGAGGATTCACGTTAGTCGTGTTTCTTTAGATCAGTTGTGCTTTTACTGATAGTTTTATTAGATCAGACGTTTCACTGAACAGCTGGAAATGTTTGTTTTGCTCTCTTTGTGCTGCTGGAGTCTGATCGGTAAGTCATAAACACATTTGTCTCATTGATTAACATTTCAGAGTAATAAACTCCTGCTGTGTTTTAAATGATTCAATTATTATTAAATTAAATTATCATTGAGATTATTTATCTACTGTGATGAAGTCTTGTTTTAGAAATCTCCATTTAAATGATTTCAAATGCAAATCATTCCTAAGCAATGCTTTAAAATATAGACAAACAACTAAAAATGTCATGGAAATATTTGAATATATGCTGCATATTTAAACTTGCACTTTTCAGCTGCAATTAATCATTTTGTTCAACAGCAAATCATTTTAAATGATCTCATCTGTCTGTTCATATATGTGACTCTGAAATCTGTTCGTTCTCCAGGTGTGTTTGGAGATTCAGAGTCAGTGACTGAAGGAGATTCTGTCACTTTATACTCTGATCTTACTGAAATACATGAAAATGAAGACATAGTGTGGACATTTGGACCTAACAACTCTCTGATAGCTAAAATGAAGAAAAAGAACCAAACATTCAACACATTTAATGTTACTGAAGAGAGATTCAGAGACAGACTGAAGCTGGACGATCAAACTGGATCTCTGACCATCACAAACATCAGAACTGAACATGCTGGAGATTATCAACTAGAGATAAGAGGAGTGAACCTGACATCAAAAACATTCAGTGTTTCTGTCTATGGTGAGTAGAGACGTCATTTGTCCTGTCCTTTAAATAATATTCATTAATAAAACAAGAATGAGTACAAATTAGAGTCAGACTTCAGCATTTGTTGGTTGAAAATTTGAAGCTTATCATTTTATTAAGGCACAGCCGAAAATAAGATTGTTGACTAGATTTATCTATATTTCTCTTTATTCTCTGATGTTTTCAGCTCGTCTGTCTGTTCCTGTTATCAGCAGTAACTCTTCACAATGTTCTTCATCATCATCATCATCATCATGTTCTCTGGTGTGTTCAGCTGTGAATGTGAGTCATGTGACTCTCTCCTGGTACAAAGGAAACAGTTTATTGTCCAGCATCAGTGTGTCTGATCTCAGCATCAGTCTCTCTCTACCTCTGGAGGTGGAATATCAGGATAAAAACACCTACAGCTGTGTGCTGAACAATCCCATCAGCAACCAGACTCAACATCTGGACATCAGCCACCTCTGTCACACATGTGCAGGTACAGCAGAGATGATATAATGTGATTGTGAACACATTCACTTACAATAATGCCCGTCTCTCTTTTCCTCTCCTCCAGTCTCAGTCTCTCTGATGGTGTTGATCTCTGCTGGATCTCTGTTGTTTGTAGCTGCCGTCTTTGGGATCTTCTGCATCTGCTGGAAATGTAGAGAAACAGGTCAGCAATTCAATTACTAAATACAAGTATTAACTATAAGTAATGCATTTGAATCACACATACAAAATTCTATATAAGATTGTTGTTTTTAACTCATCTGTGACTGCTGTCAATGCAGACCAGACCGAGGAGAAAGACGAAACTGATTCGGCATCGAGTCAACCAACAATACAAAATAAGGTAAGATCATTTACGACGGTGTTGCAATTACTCAGAGTGACTGAAGTTTGCAGCATCAGATGGTCAGTGAACAGATGTGTAAATAACACATTATTATTACTTTCAGTTAGGAATAGATGTTTTCAAAGTATTTACATTACTTACACCCCCCCCCCCCCAAAAAAAATATATATAAACAGGATACAAATGAGAACGGATAAGGGCTGAGGGCAAACACAGGGGTACATAAACTAGATCAAACAATGGGAGGAACAGGGTAATTAACCAGACACAGCTGGTAATGATGGCGACAAACGAGTGGCGGGAAAAAAACAAAACAAAGAACATATGTGAAACAAGAAACAAAAACATCCAAAACAGAAACACATGAAACACCAGGGGGGTATTCCAGAAAGCAAGTTATGTGACATACCCAGGTATGTTTAAGAGTAAGTAAGCTGATAACCTCAACTTTCGGTTCCAAAAACTGAGGTAACTTTCAGGGTATGTAAGTAACCATAGCAACTTACTCTCTGAACATAACCTGCTCCGGAGCAGGTTAAGTTTGAGGGTTAGTTTTCTTAAGAGGTATTCAGATGTGTGTTATTTAATTAATATAGTTTTATCACGGTAACTACATTTCTAAATTTGTACATAGCTACTGTTATATATATATATATATTATATTATATTATACAATACATACGTACATATATGTATAAAGTATAAAGCACTATTATAATGTTTAAATGTTTATTCAATTTATATATAATATAATATATGTAATTATTTTATTGTAATCACACACATCTGATGTGCTTTTTTTCCTTTTTATAACAGAACGTTTTCTATTCTATAATTTCTATAATAAAATACATATGTAATATCTTATTAAATATTTAGCATCAAACAAACAATATAAGTCTTATTCTCAGTGAATAAAGATTACTTATTCAATAAAAAGATTGAAAAAATTATTACACAATCACCAGATAGGTGGCGATGTGCACTAAGTAGGTTTTGTAAATCGCCATTAAACAAAAGAAGAAGGAGGAAGTGGAATGGCGCGCTTTTTCTCAGCGTCTGTTTCCATGGTGAATCATCGATTCGTCGCTCGGTTGAGAAGGTCTTGTGTGTTAACCGGGAACATACTCTGGGTTGGCTGAACTTACTCCCTGATGCGTTTTTGGAACCAGCATACCTGGAGTAAGAGAGGTTTGAGTTAATCAACCTTGAGTTCAGGGTATATGTGACGGTAAGTTAACCTTGCTTTCTGGAATACCGCCCAGGTCCCCAAAATCCTTGTTTTCCAGCATTTTTTTGCATATTTGAATCCTCTCCAGCAGTGACTGCATGATTTTAAGATCCTTATTTTCACACTGAGGACAGTTGAGGGACTCAAACACAACTATTGAAAAAGGTTCAAACATTCACTGATGGAAGAAAACACAATGCTTTAAGAGAAAACTTTTGAACGAGATGAAGACATCCAAATTTTTCTTATTTTGTTGAAATATCTTTTTTTTTTTTTTCATTTACTTGCATGTTTCCCAGAAGACAAATGAATCTTTTATGTAAAATATCTTATTCAGGACAGTACTAAAAGAAAATAACTTGCATGCTCTCTTATTTTATTAAAATGTAGGGGATTTTTTTTACAGTTAAAGACCCGAAAGACCAGATATGATAAATGAAGACAGAAGTCAGAGTTTAAAAAAATAAATTGAAGAAATTTTACTGAAGAATAGTTTGCAGTTTCATCAGCAGAAGCAGCTTCAAGTCTCACAAGGAGTTCATAGCTCACTCTCTCTCTCTCTCTCTCTCTCTCTCTCGCTCTCTCTCTGTGTCTCTCTCTCTCTCTCTCTCTCTCTCTGTGTCTCTCTCTCTCTCTCTCTGTCTCTCTCTCACTGTCTCTCTGTCTCTCTCTCGCCTCTCTCTCTCTCACATTTCCACAACATTATACTCTAACAGAGTCCACTAACTACGTCATTACTAAGATTCTGATTGGTTTAGACCAGTGCTTCCCAAACTGTGGGCCGTGGCCCCCCGGTGGGCCGTAGCGGTATTGCAGGGGGGCCGTAGTTAGTCCAAATCAATATATTACAGTTTTTTACAGACGCTAGGACACGTTTCTCAATACTTAAGTCACTTTTGCAAAAGTCTTCACACAGCGAGCACAACAGAAGTCTATGTGGGCTAAACTGAGGATCAATTATCATTGCTTTGGCACAAAATACATTCAATGACTACATCTCTCAAATTTCATGAATTCTTTTCTCACTCAGACACAACAACTGCCAAAACTCTTTGTACGTACAGGCCAATTTGCACATGCTTACGTACTGTTTCCAAAACTGTTAAACTTATGTTCAAAACAATAACATAATACAAAACTGAATAAGACAGCAATTTGCTACATTCCTACAGTAATTTATTTATATATTGTAAATTATTTATTTTATTTATAATTGTATGGGACAATGTGGCATTTCACCACTCCCGCGCAGTCACCGAGTGATTTGCAGCCCATCCCAGAATGGAGTCACTTTTCCTCCCACCTTACTCTCCATTCCTCAACCCTATAGAGGAATTCTTTTCCTCATGGAGGTGGAAGGTTTATGACCACCATCCACATGATCAAATGTCGCTCCTGGATGCAATGAGTGTTGGATGCCTGGACATATCAGCAGAAGATTGCCAGGGATGGATCAGGCATGCCAGAAGATTCTTTCCTAGGTGTATTAGATGTGATGTGAATGAGAACCTGTGGCCAAATGGAGAAGATCGAGTAGATTAGCATTACTATTGTATCTGTATCAGTGGATGGTGTGTATACAAATTGTTGTATTTTGGAATTACTCGGTACAAAAAAATAAAAATAAATAAATTACATAAAATATTGACGAATTCTGCATCATGTCTGATTCATTCTAGTAACATTTATTGCAGTGAATTATAAACAGAGATGTCTCCTTGTTTTACACAAGAAAACATATGTTGTATAATGCTACATGTTGTTAGTGTTTTTTAGGTCATTGTTTTGTGGGTGACAAAGTGTGTTTGTCAGCTGTCAGCCTTTGCTGGTGTTCTGGAAGAATGAGTTGATCTGAGACCTGAATAAAGTGTTTTGGTAGTTGTAGCGCATTTTGAATGTGAAATGAACTGCTTTGCAAAGCTGAAAGTTGGTTTGGAGAACTGTGTGAAGAGTTTTGCAAAAGTGACCTAAGTATTGAGAAATGTGTCCTAGCGTCTGTAAAAAACTGTAAAATAATTAAAATATTCCAATTGTTCTAAAATTAGATTTTTTTTTTTAAAGTATGTAAGGTTAGTGTTATGGATTTAAATATATTTGTAAAGAATGTTGACATCATAGTTCTCATAAAATTCTTACAAACTTGTTAATAAATGTATTTGTAGGTAAATGTCGGTATATATTTTTTAACGGCGGGGTCGTGGAGCTTTTGCCATGTTTTTTGGGGGGGGGGGGGGGGGGGGCTTACACCTCTTATGTTTGGGAAGCTCTGGTTTAGAACACAAGACAAAACTGGTAATTTTTTCCACACATGGACAGATAGTCAGAAGCATATCTCTGTCATCATGATGCTGACGACCGGACATGAACTTTGGGATAGGATGTCCCGCTCAGTCAGGACAAGAGTGCCAGTTGTTCACCAGTACCCATAATGCACCTGTACAGAACACTGAGTGCACATACAAAGACTTCACAGTTTCAAGGCTGAAGTTGATCTGAGCTCTGCTCTGAACAGGAGACTTTCCCAAAACATACTGATAAGTTGTACTTTTCTCGCACTGAGAGGTTCAGACAAAATACAGCATTATTGTCTAGTGTTTGAAAAGGAAAATAAATGTTTTAATATAAGTTATTCAAATAATTAATATTTAGAAAGATAAATGTCGATTAATAAATTCATGATAAATCACTCAAAATATATTGAAGCGGCAGTGGATTCCAGAATCACCCCTTCAAAAATTATTCACACTTTCAAAGATTCTGCAAGGGGTTCCCAAACTTTCGCAAGCCACTGTATCATCATTTTGACTGCTAGATTGTTGCCATTTCACTCAGTGGAGTGGTGTAGTTGCATTGTGACGTGTTTTCAGTTGACAAACAACTAGAAATATTCAGTTAAATTATAAAAGAAAATATTTTTCTGCTCAACACAGTGGAATTGGTTTGCATTTCCATTCTGAGTGAATTTAAAGCAAAACTTTAATTTATTGTTATCACCAGGTTCCTGACTGAGTTTGTCTTTACTTTCAGATATCAAAGACGGAAGCTGAGGTTAAAAATATCCCCCAAAAAAAACGTGCATCCATGCGTTTGTCTTATTTTTAGGGCTTGGTTTTCAACCGTTTGTTTCTTGCACAGATAAAAAATATAATCAAATCAAATGTCCATATCTTTGAAAATAAAGTTGCATTTTCCCATCCATTTATTGTCTGTTTCTTTGGTCGACAACAAACATAAGGAAAGAAAAAGCTGCGAATATTTCATTTGCTTTCGAAACGACCCTATCAGGTCCATCTCTGTTAAAGGAATAGTTTAGCCAAAATTGAAAATTATTATTAATTATAAAAAAAAAAATCATATAAACCTAGGATGGCTTGAGGGTGAGTAAATCATGGGATAATTTTATTTTTTTCATTTAAAAATAAGTTTCAAATTTTGTGTTGACACAGAAAGAGTATGCGCCCTCTAGAGGTGTAAAAGAAAATGATATAAACACAAAAATGGCTTCTACACATTAATCAAATGTATTTACTGTAACTGATGTTAATGCTGGACACTGACTCGCATCTTTTTGGTTTTATTCACATTCTGTAAAATTTTAACATTTTAGTTATCTTGGTGGTTCATTTAAAGGCCATTAATGATACATGTAACACATTTCTGTAGGTCCGGTTGTGTTCACTGTAGAGCTCATGCTGTTTTCCATGCTGTCGTCTGTTTTCCTGTTTTTCTAATCTCTGTTTTGACTCTACCACATTATCAGTTTTATTATAATAACAGTCACTGTAACTGTTGATAAAAGTTGAGGGCATCAGTGTGAAAATCAAAACTCCATGAGGGAATGGTTATTTCTGATAACACAAAATATTTTAGAGACTCACATATTCCAATGTTTTCAATGTTTATCACAGAAACATACAAAGATATTTAAAACTCCTTTTATTGTTTCAGAAAAGAATCAGAGTTCATGTGGGTTTTACATATACAAGAGAAAGGAAAAACTTACTGAAAACCTGTAGTGTTAGGAAAACTAAAACATATCCAGTTCTAGACTTATGGTAAAAAATCACATGTGCAGGGTTTTGTGAAGACTTTAGTGTATATAAACATCTTTTAAGTTCACCCAAAAATGAAAATATTGTTGTTACTTAGGCCTTGCCCATGTAACCCCTCTACCCGGGTCCTACTCTGAGCGGGCCTCGAACTCGGGTCTTCTGGCATGGGAGTTGGACGCTCTAACAAAGGAGGCTAAAGTATCCTTCGTTAGAGCATCTCTTGAGGTCAGAGCAGTGAGATTTACTCGCACAGCAACTACTAGCTGGCCTCCGTTACACTCACCCCCCTAAACCTCACTCCCACCCGGGTCACGGCACCAACGTAACCCCTTTACCCGGGTTCCTTTAGCCTCCTTGTTAGAGCATCGACTCCCATGCCGGAAGACCTGGTTTTGAGGCCCGCTCAGAGCGAGCCGAGTAGGGTAGAGGGGTAACATCCACACTAACACGTTTTCATTTGAAAACGCACATCTTTTTTCTACATTTCTGCCTTCCAGACTGCTTTTTGTCCTGTGAAAACTGAGCTTTTTGAAAACGCTCTCCAAATTGCATATATTTGAAAAGGCTCCTTGTAGTGTGGACTGTGAAAACTGAGGTATTTGAAGTTTAGAAAACTTACTCACAATATCTGTACAGCAGCAAAACATGAGCAGTTGCGTTTGAGATCGAACATACTCACAATGGTGAGTGAGTTCGGGAAAAGGCTTGAAAATGCTAGTGTGGAAATCCCAATGTATCCGGATTAATCCCTCACCCTCAAGTTGTTCCAAACCTGTATGAATTTCTTTCTTCTGTTGAACACAGAAAAAGATATTTTGAAGAATGTTGGTAACCAAACGATGGCAGCCATTGACTTCCACGGTATTTTTGTTTTACCGTCGACTGTCATTCTTCAAAATATCGCCTTTCGTGTTCAACAGAAGAAACAAACTCGTACAGGTTTGGAACAACCTGAGGAGGAGTAAATCATTTTTATTTTTGGGTGAACTCTCTTTAAGTGAAGGAAATCATCTAATCTAAAAGACAAACACATTAAAACTGAAACAGACCTGAGATGAGAATTTGGGAACTTGACAGTGAGAAACTAAACAACAGCTCATAAAAAGTCACTAATGATTTCTTCACACCTTCAGACAAGAAGGCTGAATGTTCGAGGTTCATTGTGACTCATTTTAACGATGAAGATAAAGACATATCAAACAAATGTATGAAGACTTGATATAATTTTTTAAAAAATACTTTTGTTTACTTTTGTGTGTCGGTATTGCACTGTAATATTTCCTCCTGACAAACATCACAATATGGAAGCTTGTTTCCGTCACAGAATAAAAAATATGTAGTAAATATGTAGATGATAAGTGGAGGTAATTGCGACACTTTATCCCACAATTCTGTTTTTTCTTTTCGCACAATTGAGAGTTTTTGTTTATGAGAGTTTATGACTTTTTGATTAGAATTGCGATACAATTTTTTAGAATTCTGTGATATTTATCAGAAAAAAGTTAAAAAAAGAAATATAAAAAGTATAAAAAGTATAAAAAGTCAGAATGATATTTAGGTCACCAAATTCTGACTTTATAACACTCAATTGTGAGTTTATATCATGCAATTCTGAGGAAAAAAAGTCAGAATTGTGTGACAAAAGTAATTTAAACATCAGCTACATACACTGAACAGAATAAATACTCTCAGAAAAGAGTTTCATCAACTTTAAAAGAAATCAACAGATTTCCAAACTTATTAAGGCTGGGTTTGGATAAGGAAAAAGCCATGTTATTCATAGTCAGTCAAGTGATAAACTTTGGTCAAAATAACTAATCTGTCAAAACAGATAAGCGTTAATAAAGTGAAAAAGTCAAGAAACAGAGATCATGTCAGTATAACAGCTCTCTATAAAAATATCAAACACTCACTGATCTATTACTGATAATGCATTGCTTTGTTTTTTTGGCTCATATCCCGATTAAGGCTAAATGTTTTATCACGCAAGAAGCAAATCGTAACAAATCAGTTTTTGATGTGATATTTAACATGTAAAATTTAAGTTTAAATCTTGGAATCATGACACAGTTACCCTGAAGAGAGATCTTTTCCATCATTTCAATGAAAGCAAGATTTTACACTGTTTTTTCGGCAGCCTCCGCCCGAGTCTGATTTAAAGAGGTCCCGTGTGACTCAAATCTTTCGGAATGGTTGGAGAGTTATTAACACCATCCTCCTGTAAGAAAATACAGATTCACAAAAAGGTAAAAGTAATGAGGATTGATTGTTTTCAAAGTGTTGTGTTTTTTAGCAAAGCATGTAAACACTATAATAGAGGGAAAAGACCACATACAACCAATACAGGCAATTCATCACCTTGGAATTATAAGGTTCTCTATGACATTTTTATCAAAATTGAGTTATTCACATATTCTTATTCTGACAACTATTTTACATTGTAATGTTTTTTAAGTCATGCACATGTACTGACCACAGAATGAGCTCTTACAAACACCAATCAGGCATAACATTATGACCACCTTCCTAATATTGTGTTGGTCCCCTTTTGCTGCCAAATCAGCCCTGACCCGTCGAGGCATGGACTCCTCTAGACCCTGAAGGTGTTCTGTGGGATCTGATACCAAGATGTTGGAGCAGATCCTTTAAGTCCTGTAAGTTGTGAGGTGGAGCCTCCATGGATCGGACTGGTTTGTTCAGCACATCCCACAGAGATCTGGGGAATTTGGAGGCCAGGCCAACACCTCAAACTCATTGATGTGCTCCTCAAACCATTCCTGAACCATTTTTGCTTTGTGTCAGGACACATTATCCTGCTGAAAGAGTCACAGCCACCAGGGAATACCGTTTCCATGAAAGGATGTACATGGTCTGCAACAATGCTTAGGTAGGTGTTACGTGTCAAAGTAACATCCACGTGGATGAAGGACCCAAGGTTTCCCAGCAGAACACTGCCCAAAGCATCACACTGCCTCCACTGGCTTGCCCTCTTCCCATAGTGCATCCTGGTGCCATGTGTTCCCCAACGGACACGCAGCCAGCCATCCACGTGATGTAGAAGAAAACGTGATTCATCAGACCAGACCAACTTCTTCCATTGATCCGTGGTCCAGTTCTGATGCTCACATCCCACTGTTGGCTCTTTCGGCGGTGGACAGGGGTCAGCATGGACACCTTGACTGGACTCATCTATGCAGCTCCATACACAACAAACTGATGCTCTGTGTGTTCTGACACCTTTCTATCAGAACCAGCATTAACTTCTTGAGCAGTTTGAGCTACAGGAGCTTGTCTGTTGGATTGGACCACACGGACCAGTCTTCGCAGCCCACGTGTATCAATGAGCCTCGGCCGTCGGTTCACCACTGTTCCTTCCTCGGACCAGTTTTGATAGATACTGACCACTGCAGACAGGGAACACCCCACAAGAGCTGCAGTTTTGGAGATGCTTTGACCCAGTCGTCTAGCATCTCAATTTAACTCATGTCAAACTCGCTCAAATCCTTACGCTTGCCCATTTTTCCTGCTTCAACTTTGAGGACAAAATGTTCAGTGCTCATAATGTTATGCCTGATTGGTGTATGTGTGCCAAAATATCTCATTCTGTTCACGAGTTATTGCCATTTTATTAAAAGTGTCTTTGCATAGTTTGAACGATTTGGTAGCCCTTAGAGACCATAAATAGAAATTTCAACTTTTTTGATTATCATCACTTTTAGGGGAGAAAGCTGATCCTTGGAAATTTTGACATTTACAATAGGGTTTCAGCACTATGCGCTTGAACCCCTAAAATGTATTCATACCACTATTCATTTAAAGGTGTTTTGGACATTAAATCTAATTTGTCGTGTTAAATCAGCAGTATTTAATACTCACATTCTATAGTACTGCTGCATGGCTCCTGGGGTGACAGTAAATCACAGCAACAGCAACAGCTACAACTGCAACCAGAACAGCAACAACTATTCCTGCTATAGCAGCTGGAGACAGACCTGAATCTGGAACAGCTGAAGACAGACAGTCATTATTACTAGAGAGTGAATGATAATCCATCCAGTATTTATCTTTGACTGATATTTGCAGTTTTCTACTTTGGTTATCAATTATATATCGATTTACCTAATAAGTGGTGCCATCATGTGTTGTTTTTAACAAGCATCAGCACTGTGAGGTCAGCAGGAAACAATGTTCACAGGAAAACTGATATTATCAAGAACAGGAAATGTATTGAATGGCTGAATTCTTCACTCACCAGTGACAGAAACACTGAATCTCTTCTCTCTGCTGACGCTGAAGCTGCTGCTCTTGCTGATGATCAGTAGTTTATATTCTCCAGAGTCTGTGTTTCTGGTGTTCATGATGGTCAGAAATCCAGTCTGAGGATCCAGCTTCAGTCTGTCTCTGAATCTCTCTTCACACTGATCATCTGTACAGATCTTACTCTGATCTCCACTGATTTCAGCGATGAGAACATCATTATAATACCATGTTATCACATCTTTTGGTTTTCTTATTTCGCCAGCATCTAAAATGACATTTTCTCCCTGATTTCTCTTCACTTCATCTCGTTCAGCAGCAGAAACACCTGAAACAAACCAACAGATGCTGAAACTACACAACATGAAAACTGAAGATGAAAGAGACAAGTCCTTTCTTGACTTTTGATCTAAAAATGAATAAACAGATAATAAACAACGGATTGGAGATTATTGGCTGTATGATTAGAGGCTGTAAACTTCATCTGAGCTTGACTCAGCTTTTTATTTTTAACAAAAACTTAAAACTGACAGATTATCAATGGAAATCATTTAGATGTAAACTGAGATAGTTCTACAAACTGCACTTACACAGAAAGAGGCTGTTCTCACAGAATATTGTTTTCATTCCTACTACTTTTCCATTGTTTTCCACTGTAAACATGTTCTAGATGGACATCTCTAACTGTTCTTGAGCATTACAAAAATGTGATGCTGAAGTTAAAAGTTGTTCAGCTAACTTTTTTAAACAGCAAAAACACCCGTTTTTCTATGTGAACCTAAATTAGAATAATAATAATAGCGTGAAGTTTAGAGAAGAAAAAAAACAATACATAAATAAATACATTTACTTACATTTATTATGAACAAAAATTCTAGAGAAAACCGAAAATGATTACATTAAAATAAATACATATGTAATGATAGGACAACGAACTGGGATCCAATCGCAGGCTTTTTTATTAATAAACAGAATGGAAGTAACAATATATACAATTGGGGTCATATACTAGCGAACAGGAATGTCAGAGGAAAAGCAAAGTCGTAATCGTGGGTAAAAACAGGCGGGTAGATCGAGGCAGGCAGCAGGCAAACAATAGTCCAATAATCCAAAGCAGTAAATCCAAAAGGGTAGGCAGAGAACAATCAGAAAACAGGCAGAAAACAAGACAGGGAAAACAACAACGGTAAATAAACGCTCGGAATTGACCACAAAAAGCAAATCAAGACTTCGCGTTGTCTGTGTGTGTGAGTGGTGCTTAAATAGTCCGGATGATAGGCTACAGCTGGGTGGGGTGATCAGTGACAGGGTGCAAGACTTCTGGGAAATGTAGTGCGCAAGTGTAAGTGAGTGTGTGCTAGTGGATTGTGGGAAGTGAAGTCTAGTGGTGAGTGAGTAACAGTCCGGGGTGGAGTGCCCTCTAGTGGTTGTTCTGGGCACTCCAGTTGACAATCCTGACAACATAAGTGAATTCGATAAAATAAACATGAAAAATCTGTAAAAAATGTTAAATAAATAAAAATGTGATCAAAATATTAGTTATTAGTGTGTTATATAACATGATTTACAAACAACACAAAATCATTAAATAAAAATTCATTTAATGAATCAGAATAAATAAACAAAGGTTTAGAGGAAAACTGTAAAAATAAAACTGTAACAACAAATAAGATTGAAATAAATAAGTATATAAATTAGATTAAAATAATTTAATAAAAATGTAATTAAAATAAACAAGTTATTAATCTATTAAAATAACAAGATATAAAAATATTTAAATAAATAAATACATTTAACAGTACATTAATAAGTCGAGAAAATATATAACCTAATAGAAACTAATTTAATTTTTCACTGTATAAATGAGGTATTTAGGCTGTAAAAGATAGCCTTTAAGTTTCAGGACAGGGTCCCTCATATAAGGATGACTGTGCAGCATCCAAAATATTGAAAAGCATAAACATTTAATGACTCACCACTGACAGTAACAGTGAAGATCTTGTCAGTGCTGCTGCTGCTGGTGATGATCTTCAGTTTATATTCTCCAGAGTCTGTGTTTGTGATGTTCATGATGGTCAGAGATCCAGTCAGATGATCCAGCTTCAGTTTGTCTGTGAATCTCTCAGTACCTTTATTACACTGAACATCTGTACAGATCTTACCGAGATCTCCACTGATTTGAGCGACGCGGGTGTCGTTAAAATACCATTTAATATCATCTTGTTGGCTTGTTTGAACACCAGTGTTTAGAGTTACTGAATCTCCATCGTTCACAAACACTCCAACTGATCCAACACCTGACACACCTGAAGAAGAAACAAAACAAAGCTGTGAAAATGTTTTTTTTCCTTATATTATGAGAATCCTGTCACTCTTCAGACACGCATCATGGAGGAGCATGTACAACAACTCAATCCACACACTGATTCATATTTAACCCCATTCATTTAATCAAACATACTGTTAGAATCCACGTACAGGCTGTATTTGATCAGTTTACACACTGAGGTAAAACATACCAACATTTTCTACGGTTTTCAACATTTTACATGTCGCCATGTTACGTAACGTACGTTTTCATACCAAGTCACTAACACGATTTTCACAACACTGTCTCTGAGATGACCTTAACCTACTTATAAGCGTTAAGAAGCGTAATAACAAGTTATTACCGTTGTAGAGTAAAAACAAGATCCCTGTAAGCAAATGACAGCGAAGCTTCATTTTCACCTGCCCCTCAGAAAATAAACGCAGATTGTGTTTCATTTAAGCGTTTTGTTCTTCTGCTTTAAAAAGCGACGCAGTTCTTGAAAGAGAAAGTTGAAACATTGGAGCCTCCCTAGAAAGAGGGAGGATTCGCCTTAATGTGTCAAGGGATTCAGCGCGTTCTTGCATGGAAAAACACTTTTACAGCAGCGGGGGCAGGGCTGGAATCCATAGCCGAAAGAACAATGCCAGAGAAAAGAGTTAACATTGTTTTAAAGTACGTTAAGTTCTGCAACATTCCCATTTCGCGTTAAAAAAACACCAAAGCGCTCGCGCTCCCGTGTTGTCTGTCGTTGCAACCATGAACCGCGCTTTCTACGAAGATGAGGAAGTTTTAGCAATGGATACACTGATTTCTAGCCCTTGCATTAGCTTTAGTACTAGATATATGTATGGAGATGAGATATAACAACCACGCTGTAGCATTGTTCAGCTCTTTTTGGCTGAGCTGTCGATGTTTTGTTACGGTGTTGTGCCGCCAGTTGCGAAAACAGACAAGCGTTGGACGGCGCAAGTAAAACATGGCAATTTGTGCATTGGTCTTTGATCATGTATTAATTTTTGCATTTCTCTTTGATCATGTATTTGAATAAACTCGCATGATTTACAACTTGGAATGTCTAGCTGTGCTTTTATCGTTTGTATTGTGTTTTACTACAGTGAAAACAATTTTTTTTTTAAACAGTACAGTGTTTATTTGTAGTAAAACAATGGTTTAGTTTCGTAATACACCTAAATCTGAACAGTACTAAAGGGATACAGACAAATATGTCATTGTACTTTATTACCTGCATATTTTCTCTATTGTAATATTCCGTATCATGAAACAGGATGTGTTTGTTAGGGAGCAGAACAATTGTTAAACACTTGTAAGTTTTTGCAAGTTTTTGTCACCAGATTGACTTTGATGGGTCTCTGACCCTCCCAACTTGATATTGGGGGGGGGGGGGGGTATGAATTCGGCAGAGCTGCCAAAATCTTACTCCCCTATATAAATTGGTCCCTATTGAATCTGAACACTTGCGCTTTTTTATAGGGACTCTACAGGACGATAAGTGTCACCAGAATGACTTTGATGGGACACTGACCCTCCCAACTTGATAATATTTCATTGGTACAACAAATATTTTTCTGTGCAAATATACTTGGTAATAAAGGTCTCTCTGTTACCTTTGACAATAGTCCTGATGACCCTTTGTCTTTAGGAAAATTAATCAAAAATTTTCCAGGCAAACTCTATTTTTATTTGCCACTAACACTGATACTGTCTTTCACAAACCCATATACACAACCCCAAATCATGTCATGTTACTGATCTGTTGCCAGTTATCCAAATAAGTTTACTTTTAGTACCACTTTTTCATCATGTTTTTTTTATAATGATTTCACTGTTCTATTGTGAATAACATGAGATAGAATCATTGTTAAAAGTTTTTATTTACAATTTACATATTGTTAAATTTTTCTTATTTGGCTTTTTATTTACTGAACATAAATTTTTTAGACTTAGTTTAAAAATAAATATATTCAAATCACCAGTTAAAAAAAAATCGCTATAGGTTAAAGAAATTTACATTATAATAATAACAAAAATGTTACATAAATGAAACGCAACACTTACATTAAATATATTATATAAAATAAATGTCACAATAAATCAAAATAAGTCAAAATAAGTCACAATAAATCAAAACAAGTCACAATATGTCACAGTGTGAGTGTATACTTCACATTCTGGCTTCACAAACTGGACAGGTATAATGTTTGTGTTTCCTTGATCGTTGAACACACTTGCAGTGAAACCAACGTGGGCACAGATCACAGCCAATCTAAACATGTAGACAAACAAATTTCTAAGTCAAGTTTAGATATTTCTGTAATCCATATCAAACAATACTTTTTTTTTTTTTTTTTTACAACAATTTTTATTATACAGACAAAAAAGTACATTAAATCATTAAAGAGACAAGCATTAAAGAGAAAATATTGTCTGCACTTTTATCTTTTACACATTTCTTTCCAAAATATAACTAGAAAAAGAAAAAGAACCACAACAACAACCAAGTAACCACTACCCCAAACCCCACCCCCCACCCACCCACCCAGGAGGATTAGAAAATATTGGCAGTCTCTACAAGCGATTATATACATTACGCCTGTATACGAGGAGAGAAGAGAAAGCAAAAAAAAAAAAAAAAAGAAAAGAAAAGAAAAGAAAGCTTGCATACTCATGATATATTTAGTCAGAGTCTAGTGAGGATACAGAGTCGTAAAGATTTAAAATAGGGTTCCAAATTTTATAAAATTTATCAGTTGAGCCCAGAGTCGAATATTTCAATTTTTCAAGTGAAAGGAATGACATCAGATCCTTTAACCAAGAGGTAGTTGACGGGGGGGTTGGACACTTCCAATGCAACAAAATGCACCTTTTAGCAATAAGAGAAGCAAAAGCAATAACCTCTGCTTTCTGTCTCGTGATAGATGACGAGTGAGACACACCAAAAATGGCGACTAGAGGACATGGAGATAGAGAAACGTGCAGGGCCCTAGACATGAAGTCAAAAAAAGAAGCCCAATATGAGACCAGTTTTGGGCAGCTAAAAAATGTATGGGTGTGATTAGCGGGAGAAAAGGAGCATCTGATACAGGAGTCATCTGTTTCTGGAAACAATTTATGATTAAAAGTTTACAACTTTTGGTTGAACCTGTTGTTTTGCGTTTTTGTGGCGAAGGTAATACAACTCACCATCTGTGAAAAGAAAAAAAGTGACCAAATAAATAAAAATAGAAAAATACACAAAGTGTGTGTGTATATATATATATATACAGTTGCAAGAAAAACTATGTGAACCATAAAATCTGTGAAAATGTGAATATTTTTTAACAAAATAACAGATCATACAAAATGCTGTCCTGAGTAAGATATTATACATTAAAGATCTTTACATATAGTCCACAAGACAAACAAAATAGTTGAATGTATTAAAATGACCCCGTTCAAAAGTTCTTCAGTTTTCCTGCATCTTTGACACATGTCAACCCTTTCCAGCAGTGACTGTATGATTTAGAGATCCATCTTTTCACACTGAGGACAATTGAAGAACTCAAACACAACTATTAAGGAAGCTGCAAACTTTCACTGACGCTCCAGACGGAAACACGATGCATTGAATTTGAAGATCAAGTGAAATTGTAGTTAATTTGTCTTCTGGGAAACATGCAAGTATCTTATGTTGCTTAGTACAAAGGGCAGTTTTAAATGAAGAAAAAGTAATATTTAAACAAAATAAGAAAAAATTGGACACCTTCACCCTGTTCAAAAGTTTAGGAAACTTTTGAACAGGGTCATTTCATAAATTCAGCAGATATTTTTTATTATCGAGTCTTGTTGATTATATGTAAACAACTTTTAAGTGAAATATCTTACTCAGGACAGTAATAAATGAAAAGTAACATGCATTTTGTATGATCTGTCTTATTGTGTTAAAATGATCATTTTGAGATTCTGCAAGTGGTTCACATACTTTTCTATGTATGTTATTCATACTCAACATCCTTGCATCCTCATAACATCCTTGTTTTCTTTTTTTGGTGTATTGTTTACCATTGGCAAAAACATGGCTTTACTACAATAACCAGTTTACCCATATTTTTAATATAGTAACAATTTGTTTTCATTTTTTTTAACTGTAGAAAAACCATGGTTGCTTTTTGTAAGGTATACGAATGTGTGCCAGCTTTAAAATCAATACTGTATGGTGACTATAAATTATAAATTGATGTATAAATATACATTACATAAATTACATAAATGGAAATAGAAATTACATAAATGGAAAATTACAAAAGAGTGGGTGATTCCTTCAAAATGTGTAGCCCATCTTATTATTTATGTTCTAATACAATTTTTTAGATGAAACTTATAACTGAGGTGAACTTTTATTGATGGTGATGATTCTTGCAATGTTCATAATTATTTAATGTGTGCAGTGTTTAATCATGCATGTCCTCACGTTGAATAGCATCCGTTGCAGGCAACTATAAACTATATTCCGTACTTTATTGAACACAAAAACAGGCCAATGACGCACATGCACCAAGCCTAACCTTTAGCATTAGATCAAAATTTAATATCAAATTTCAGACCTTGTCTAAAAAGATAACTGATAACATCATTTTAAAAATATGAATATTACACTCTGATTATCTGACTCTTACCTTGGTGGTCAAAAGTGTTGGCCTTTATTCTAAAATTTGATTTCTCCGTTTTGGAATACCCATCAGGGTATGAACCATTTGTTTTATAATTTAATATTTGTTGGTATATGGCAGGATCCATGTTAATGACCAAACAAATTCAACAGAATAACCCAGCACAATCAAGAAACGTCTGCAAACTTAAATGCGCAAGACTGGTCTATCCAATGCACAGATGATCTCTCCTGTCTTTTACCGCGAGACAGCAGCTCAGAAACGTCACCTTAACAAAATAAAAGGATTCAAAATAACTATACAATAAGAAAAACCATTTTAATTCGGGAGGAAATCACCTGGTTATGGGTAACTTATTACCAACACATTGAAAACAGTTGTAATAAAATCGATTTTATTATAGAATGCTACTACAGTGTTACTAATATACATACTATACAATGAAACTGCTTAAGAGTACTGCAATACTAAAGGATGGTAAAGATGGAGTACTGAAAATACAACTTATGTATGGTAGAATGTTATCTGATATTTAAACAACAACTGAATAAAAATTTGTTAAACATCTGATAAACTTATTAATTAAATCATAGGCAGATAACAAGAATATACACTGACAATATACACTAAAAGAGGTTGGGTTAGTAATATTCACATTCCACATTAATGTGAGTAGTTTGGTGGTGGCGTCATCTTCAACTCCTAAGGCTGGGGCTTACTGCGGCGGAGAAGGACTCAGAAGTGTCAATGCTCATACATGACCAGTCAACTACATGCCACAACTTGATGTCCTTGGGAGTTTAATGGTTGCTCTGGCCTGAACTTCAGAATGATATTAGATGGGGTTTGGATGGTAAGGAGAAACTTTAAGGACCAATGTCTCTTCACAAACTGACACTGAGGTCTCACTCACCACTTCCTCAATTCAGTCAGCTTTCTGTGGTAAAGCTGGCGACATTCCAGAGAAAACACTGAGCTTCCAGTTACAACACATTCACATTATAACATTTTTAGTTTATGAATATGAATGCTGGCAGCAGTTGTGAGTGATAACCCTAGATTAAATTCACCATGGGTTTCTTTCTTTGGCTTTCAGGTTTTACCAGCTATAAGAATATAACTGCATGTATGACGCTGATATTAAGCATTTTAATGAATATAGAGGAAATAATTTAATTATTGTTATATTTTAATGTTGTTCAATGAAAATTAAAAAATTAAATATTCTTTCTATCGCTGCTAGGTTACAGTCGCGTGTTGTAATGCTATGTTGTAGCTACAATATATAAATGTAATCAATGAATTAAATATAAATTAAACTACAATTAAGTTGTGTACTCTTAAGTGTAGTTTAATGCGCCCTGTGGTGCACTTTGCAGGTAATAGAGATATTCGCTCAGTAAAGCACATTCCACAAACAATACTGTGCGTTTACTAGCGATATAACACCAAATATAGAACATTTACTCACAAAACCAGCGTGGTAATCGACAAGAAACTGATAAATGTAAACTGTCATTTCACTTCAAGAGGTGGTTACTGAAACTTTGAAAGGCGGGCACTGACGTCACTGCCATTACGCCGAGAGATGCCGCACGTGATCCAACGTGCCTCAGAGACAACGCCATCTTGTGGCGAACATAGCATAATCAGTTGAAGCTTTGTGTAGTAAGAGCATTTTTCTATTATACAATATATCTCAATTAATTGACCCGTCGCAAACAGTTTGATTGACAGACGATCTAACCAATCATAACGCCGAATCCGCCATCTTATCCGACAAAGCCGTCAGGGAGTAGCCTATAGTAGATTAACGTTGTTTAACTTGAAATATTGTGTCTACTCACATCTTTCCACACTTGAAACAACATTCCTTCTGATGTTCATTCATGTTTATTTGATGCTATAAATGAACTAGTATGAAGAGATGATCGGTTCACAAGCCGTTTGAAGGATCTGTCACGACACATTAAGGAGCCACTATATGGTATTTAGAGTTTAAACTGCTTTAAAAAAATTATAATATTTTAAATATGAAAGTGTTTCATACGTTGTCAGTGTCCATGTGTGGCGTGAGAGTGCATGGCTTGTCGGGCATTGCAACAGGGGGCGGGTTTTGTGAAGGGTCAATTGCATGGCATTTTGCAACAAGCTATCAAGCTCAGAAGAGGACAGATAAGGTAGGTACAAAATAACAGTCTTTATTACAGAGATAAGGGGAACGGAGTAGGAATGCAACACAGGTAAGATGAATGGCTGATGAAAGTTATCCTGAGGACTTAACTGGCAGTGATGCGGTGTTCTCTGTGCAGGTGGCAGGCGAACTGAAGATCCAGGCAGGTGATAATGGGGAACAGAAGAAGGAATCAAGAATAGGTAGGTTTCTCTAGGTAGGTTTCTCTAGAGATGGCTGACGCGAAACTTACGTTTCGACACAGTGTCGAGATCCCGAAGCGTAGATGTTTCGAAACACTGCTCCGAGCTGTGATTCAAAACACCCATGTCACGTGACTATGGCTAAACGAAGCTTCTGCGCGTTTCGACAGGTGGCATGCTCACCTAGTCTGCGTTTGATTGACAGGGGAGGGAACAAATCACACAATCGCTCATCTGTCTCAACTCCCACAAAGTTTAAAAGAGGAGTTAATGCACCTTCACCTCGTGGGTTTTTGTGAGAGGAGAAAGATTTTGAGATAGCGTTTACGATATAGTGACATTTATAAAAAAATCTGTAAAAAACAAACAAAAATGAGACCATTGTGGATTGATTTGTTTTATTAATTTTCATTTTCATGACCAAAATAACCTAGTTATTATTATTATTTATTATAGTTATATAGTGAGGATGTTAAAAACTCACCACATTAACAAAAACACAACATTTTTATTTTTATTTTATCTTGTTGTCAAAGTTGTTTCAGATAACATGTGCAATTGACCACTAGGTGTCACCGTGGAGACGGGTGTCGGTATAGTTTCAAAGCCTCGACACAATACGGCACATTTGTTTCATCTGTTTCAGTGTTTCATGAAGCCTCGCTCTGCCCACCACTAGGTTTCTCAGGTGGGTTTCTCAGGTAGGTTTCTCAGGTAGGTTTCTCAGGTAGGTTTCTCAGGTAGGTTTCTCAGGTAGGTTTGCGTCATGGAGCTTGTCGTTGACGTAGAGATACACGAGGGTTTGCAGGTGCGGGTGATTGAGGCGTGTGTTAGGTGATGGCCGACTGAGTGCAGGTGTGGAACAGGAGGGATGCTGGGAAATGTAGTGTAGATAGTGACTGGGCTGGTGACCCCAGCATTCATTAATATGATATTCTAACATCAATCTAGCTTACTGCAACAAGTGTCTCACAGCAGCCGCCGAGTGAACGCACAGAGTAGCATAACAGAACTTTCAACACGCTCAAATGATAAAACAGTGTTGCGACCTGAAAAAGCGGAAGCGAGAGGAAGAAGAGGAAGCAGAGGCTTGTGAGAGGAAGGCCTTGAAATATCAGCCATTAATCCAGGAGTGCAAAGACAAGGGATGGAAGGCATGGCCATTCCCTGTGGAAATAAGTTGCAGAGGCTTTCCTGCCAAATCAACATGGCGGCTTATATCAGCTTTAGGCATGGATGGGAAGAGCAAGAAGCACGCTGCTCGTTGGATGGGAGAAGAGGCCGAACTTCATGTTGGATATGAAGTAAGAGAGAATGAAAGCTGGAAGCCAGGTCCAGATGGGCAGTGATTTGCCCACCGCTGCCGTCCCACCAACTCGAAGCACTCGAGGAAGGTTGGGGACCACCTGATGACACCAAGCCATATGTTTACCTAAAGGGGTCACCAATGAAAGCACCCAACAAGTGTATTCCACAAAGATGAAACTTATCTACTTGCAAAAGAAAATGTCTACAAAACTATTACTCCTTAGTACAGACTTAAATGATGTTTTATTGATAAAGTTCGGGAGGAGCAGGTTCAGACAATTAAACCTATTTAATGGAGAGCTTTCAGCTAATCAACTCAATTACGACAGGAGGTGTACATATTCAACAGTCTTACCTCTGTTCGTTTGACAGTTTATCAGCATCTCTCCTCCACCCCATCTCCTCACTTCTAGTTATATCTATTTTTACCACAACAGGGGGAGTACTCTGGGTTCGGGCCAAAATTACAAGCTCGGAGCCCTGGACAGCACGCCAAATACGCTTAACATTTACATTACATTCACATTTAGTCATTTAGCAGACGCTTTTATCCAAAGCGACTTACAGGTGAGGAAAACAAACAAGCGATTCTTCATGAATTGGCAAATAACACAGGAAGTGCTCACAATACAAGTTTCATACATTGCTCAGTACCATAAGCTAGAGTAGGAAGGGAAAAGGGAAGGATAGGGTTTTTTTTTTTTATGAGAGGATTAAGTGTTCACGGAAGAGATGAGTTTTCAGCTGTCTCTTGAATATTGCCAGGGATTCTGCGTTCTTGATGAAAGTAGGGAGATCATTCTACCAGCAGGGAGCAGTGAACGAGAATGTTCTGGAGAGCGATTTTGTTTAACCTTTACTCTACTTAATTATATGTCGTGTGAACTTGTGAATTCGGTGCCTTTATTGGTAAATGACTGCTAATGTTACATCAAGTTGTTATTATGTGTGTGTGTTCATTACTCACTGTGGTGTGTTGGTGCACAAATTGCAAGTATGGGACGCTATACTTGGCTACATGTCATGTCACTTCCACTTCTGTGAGGTTCATAAGAAACAGAACAGGAATAAACTCTTTGGCTACAATCTAAACATAGATGCATTAATCACACTTTCAAGTTGTTAGTCCATCCAGCAGAACAAACCACATCTCTGAATAAACAGCAGCAGGTTTCAGTTTGACTCAGAAGATGAGCCGCTAGAGCAAGATGGCGCACGGTAAACTGTTTTTTTACGTACACAATAACTGATTTATCTTCTACATATTTTACACAGTAAGGCAACTACTTTCGAGAAATGACCACTGTTGAATGATAGGATGAAAATGTTTCCTATAAGTGTTTTTGCATCATGTATAAAGAGCATGCGCATTTCACCCACTAGGATGGTCAAACTCTGTTGTGGGAGGATTCACACCAAAGTCTTATTATTAGTTCAGACTTTTCACTGATCAAATGAAGATGGTGTTTCATGTGTTTGCTCTGTTCTGTTTGTGCTGGTGGAGTCTGACTGGTAAGTTATAAATATATATATATATATATATAATTATATATATCAATATATATAATAAATATATAATAATATATTTTGGCTTAATATCAGTAACACTTTTCACTTGCTTCTATTGGAAACTCAGAAAGCGAGGCACTTTCAACGTCTCTGGCCATTTTTTGTTTTGTTTGTGTGGTTTAATTATCTTAATGTCAAGTATCACAAATGTAAATCCTCTGTAAAATTATTTAAAAAATATTTTAGTAGAACAGCAATAAAATATAAATTCATTAGTCAAAGTGCAAGAACGCTGTTTTGTCTACTGATCAAATCCCGTATTTAAAATATCAAGGCGTTGACAATATAAAGAGGAATCCAACTTTTTATGTTGTCGTGACTTTGTAGCTTCATAGATTGTGCTTGAGGTAGCAGAATACTTTATGTCTTTTCTATCATGTTCATATATCTCACCTTGCATTTGGTTCTCTGTTCTGATGTTTTTCATTTCACATTTAGTTATAAACCACAGCTGATTTCAGGCCATCAGAGGATTTAATCAGTGTAAATCTGTCTGTTCTCCAGGTGTGTTTGGTGATTCAGTGTCAGTGACTGAAGGAGATTCTGTCACTTTATACTCTGATCTTACTGAAATACATGAAGATGAAGATATAGTGTGGAAATATGGAGCTGAAAACTCTCTGATAGCTAAAATGAAGAAAAAGAACCAAACCTTCTCCACATACAGTAACGGTCCTGATGGGAGATTCAGAGACAGACTGAAGCTGGACGATCAAACTGGATCTCTGACCATCACAAACATCAGAACTGAACATGCTGGAGATTATAAACTAGAGATAAGTGGAGTGAAATCATCATCAAAAAGATTCAATGTTTCTGTCTATGGTGAGTAGAGATCATTTACCTATATATTTAAATATTCTTGTTTCAATAAAGGAATATTCAGTACAAGTTGAGCTCAGTTAACAGCATTTGGACTGTCAAAAGGTACTAACACTGGATTATCGTTCAACCATTTTGTAGTTTGAGACTCACTAACCATCAACACACTACACCGAAAATATGATTGTTGACTAGATTTACCCTGGGTTACCTCTGATTCTCTGATGTTTTCAGCTCGTCTGCCTGTTCCTGTCATCAGCAGTAACTCTTCACAATGTTCTTCATCATCTTCATCATCAAATTGTTCACTGGTGTGTTCAGCTGTGAATGTGGGTCATGTGACTCTCTCCTGGTACAAAGGAAACAGTTTATTGTCCAGCATCAGTGTGTCTGATCTCAGCATCAGTCTCTCTCTACCTCTGGAGGTGGAATATCAGGATAAAAACACCTACAGCTGTGTGCTGAACAATCCCATCAGCAACCAGACTCAACATCTGGACATCAGCCACCTCTGTCACACATGTGCAGGTACGGCAGAGATGATATATGTGATTATGAACACGTTCACTTACATTAATGACCGTCTCTCTTTTCCTCTCCTTCAGCTCCTTCAGTCTCTCTGATAGTGTTGATCTCTGCTGCTGCTGCTGCTGGATCTCTGCTGATAGTCGTTGCAGTCGTGATCTGCTGCCTCTGCAAGAAAAGTAGAACAAGAGGTCAGGACAGCAAGCATTATTGCCTATGTTGAAATATTTATCTTTTGCAAGGCACAGATTTAAATGTAAGATTGAAACTTTTGCTGTTTTCACACGTCTGTGATTATTGTTAATGCAGTTGTGATCCGGGAGAACGGCAGAACTGATTCAATCAGACCAAAAAGACGAAAAAGGGTAAGACACTTTATGACCGTGTTGTCCCTAACTTTCTGCATATCACCACCTTTTGTGATTCCTGTAAAAAAACGAAACAAAAAAAACCAAGTTGATCTCCATTACGGGTTATTACCGTGTGGGAAGTAACTAAAACTGGTTGAATATAAATATAGATCAGTGGGCGATTCTCAGAATATAGATAAGGTTTGACCAAAAAGTTGTTATTAGGCTTTTGAAAAAAAAAAAAGTAAAATCGCTAAAGTATCATAGTGCTCTTTTGACTGTGTGTATTTTGTAAATAAAGTGGTAAATTAAGTTTATCACTTAAGTCACATGGATTACTTTAATGATGTCTTTCCTACTGTTCTGGACCTTGAAAGTGGTAGTTGCGTAAGCTTTCAGATTTCATTAAAAACATCTTTGTTAAAGCAATAAGCCGTGGTTTACAGTGAATTTATAACAACAAAAGGGCGTTGTTAGGCACGAGGCGGAGCGGAGTTATAAATTCACTGTAAACCACGGCTTCACGGTGCTTATTGCTTTTATAAAATGGTTACCACACAATGCAAATATTTACACAAAAAAAATCAATGCAACTTTCATGAAGTAAAATCACTTAAAGCCTTCCTTCCACTGGAAAAAAATAGTCCCTGACCATGAACCGCAACAGAAGTTACATTTATTACGCCTCTAGATGGCGGCAAAGATTGTCTTTATGAGCGAGTCACTCAGTCGCAAAAACTTTTATATTGAAACTTGTTGTGAACACGGAACGACGCAAATGACAAATACTTTGACTAGCGCTGTGAGAGTCAGCAGGGCGAAAACTCATTAACTGTTAAAAGACAAGATATTGCAGCGGATTTTTTATTATGAACATATGACTGATCTGAAGAAAAATGCTAAATCTGAATGCAGGTAATAAACTCAGGCACTCTCTCGCAATACTCTTCTACATAATAAGCTTCAATGAAAAATATCAAATGAGAACAAACATTTTTATGCTGCTAAAGGTGTTGTGCAGTACTACACAGAACCGGTGGACAAACCAATCTGGAACTAACCGTTTTATAAATAATAAACAACAGTTACTTTTTGTGAAATAAACATTGCATGGACTAGCAGCAACACACAGTTGTGCAGTAATACTGATGTAATGAGATCACGGGTGTGTGTTTGTAGAGTAACTTACAGTGACTTCGAACGCGGCTCAACCAATCAGAAGAGAGTTTCATCCTGTTAGGGACAGTTGTCGGGAGGGCTGGTCATTGTGCTCAGGTGCTCTGATGACCAGTCAAAGAAATCATTTTACAGAAACTTTAATAAGGTCTTGCAAAGGTTGGACTCGACATTTACATTTAATCATTTGGCCGACGCTTTTATCCAAAGAGACTTACAAGTGAGGAAACAAACAAGTGATTCTTCATGAAGAGGCAAATAGACACAGGAAGTGCTCACAACACTAGTTTCAGAGTAGTATAAGCTGGAATAGGGAGGGCACAATTTACTCAAGTGAATTAATTTGAAGCAAAGATTTATTTTTTTAAATTTCTATTGTTTTTAAATCCTGATTGAATGTGTTTCCTTGCAGAAAACAAAGGAGAATGACATCTATGAAAACGCCAGCTCAATACAGCGATTTAACGCTCGCTGACTCGCACCTCTTAGTTCGTACTTATTTTCTGCCAGTATGTTTGATTTCTGTCTTTTGATTTTGCTCTTTGTATCACGTAATTTCATGTTTGTTTTTTCTTCATAAATTGATACTGCTATGTCTAAAATGTTGTTTCTCTGTTTAATTTTGTGCACAAATGGTAATCCAGAAACTGGCTAAATGCTCTATTTTTTTTTTTTTTAGATTAACACATGGAAATTTACTAACTTTATTAAATATTGATCCCACCCTTTCACTGTTTTCTCTCTCTTAGTCTAATCCTGTATAATGCCTTTTTGTGCTTTTTAGTGGATAGGATATGGAGATTAACGAGACGGGGAATGGGATTTTATAAGGTTTATGTATGAATAAGAAGAAAACTGAATGTCAATGCATAGTGCCATACAGTAGAGCAGCGGTTCTCAAACCTGTCCTGGACCAGAACATTTTGTATGTCTGTGTTCCACTCCACTGCACTTCAGGCACTTGTGAACTTCCCTAAGCACTTCCCCTCGGGGGAATCCCTGCCGCCATTTTTAAGTGCGTTCCACTTCATGACGAGGACGAGGGAAGTTTATATGGACAGACCTTCACTCCCTCGATTTTGACCGAGTCTACTTCATATATACTATCACCTCAGGCTGCTCCATATCCCACAATGCAACACGAGAGTGACGTGACCACATATCACGTTTAATTTACCCCACCACAAAAAAACTCTATGAAATATATAAATATTTTTTAATATTTAAAACACACATATATACATATAGAATGCTGCATTAATATTGTAAGAGCAGATTCCAAGTGATCAAGATCTTCTGATGTTCCAGTTCAGCCATTGCAAAGGTTTCGTCAGTACACACGTGTTTTCAGCGTTTTCAGTCTTTCACAGGTTGTTCATTGGCAATAGTTGCTCATTAGGGCCCATGTGACACTGACGTCAGAAATCAGACATCATTTGACCACTAGAGGGATCGAGTCATGAATCTGCACAGAATAAATCATGTCTGTAATGCGGTATTTTCTTAGTCAAGCATCACTATTAAGGTTATGATTTATGTCCACACTTTTTTTTATAGAAAATTATGCATTGCTAAGCCATAAAGTAATTGGCCATGCAAGCATATTTCCCCAAATAATGGTTAAGCTGCAACAACAGGTATGGTTCCCATTATAAAATCATAATTTAACAAGCTACATGAGGCTTTGTAGATGTAACAGTAATAACTTAGTTATTGTTTATTAAACACTACATAATTTATTAAGTTACACCCTAACCTAACAAATCATACCAGGTGGATTAGGGTAATGTGGATATTTCCATATGAAACATAAACATGTCAATGAAATTAAGAAAATGGTTAAATCAGAAGAAAAAATATCAGAGTGAAAATGGCACATATTAGAGTTTTTAAAAAATTGTCTGATTTCAGGCAAAACGGTAATAATAACCATGTCATGAAATCAAAAATGGTAAAACTTGGTCTAAAATAATAGATTTTTAAAACATTTACACATCGGAATATCTTTAAAACGGTAATCAAACATCTGCAGATGTGAATAATATGGAGCTTCTCTTTTCAAAAGCATGTGTTAAGTAAACTGTTATGATAAAACACTTCAAAACAGAAATGAGCAAGTCCTTGCTAGTCAAGCACTCATTATGGTCTAAGACAGAGTTGGACAAGTTGTTGCTGTTAACAGTCTTTCATTGCAGACTTCATGACTTCGCCCCTTCCTGTGGAATTTTTTTATGCGACTAACAAAAAGCGTTTCCCGTTAAAGGTTAGTCAACTATTAGGTGCAGCCTATCCAGCCGGCACACGCATGTTGGACCCAGATGGGTTCGATCTTGGTAGTCTAACTCAGTCAGTTTTGTCCTCAGCTTCCATGTAAGGCTCCACATGGGTTATCCCAGATGAAATGAACACTGGCTAGTGTGCACACTACAGGCTGTTAAATGAACACTGAATCAGTGTTGGAGTTCATGAGATAATGAGTGATGATTGAAGAGAGCTGATGATAACAAGCAGAATCACTGAAGAAAAGAGGAACAACAAGAACAGAAACTACAACTTCAGTCACAGCATTAGAGGAAATCCAACAGTGATTCAGTGTTCATTTAACAGTCTGTAGTGTGCACACTGGCCAGTGTTCATTCTATCTGAATAAACTCATGTGGGTCCTACATGGAAACTGAGGACAAAACTGGCTGGGACTCAGTTAGACAACCGGATCAAACCCATCTGGGTCCCACATGGGTGTGCTGGCTAGATAGCAGCCATATGATGTCACGTGAAGATGGCGGCACACATGGAGACACGATCAGCTTTAAAGGAATAATGTGCATCAAATACATAAAAGTCCTTATTCTACATTATAATAAACCATATTAATAAAGGTGTGCACATCTCTAAATCTTTCTGTCATACACCCACAACACGAACGTTAGCATTATGAATGAAACTGTAGGCCTAACATTAGAGATGAAACACCATTTGGCCACTAGAGGGAGTGAGTTCTATATTCACACAGAATAAATCATTCCTGTACTGTGGTATTTGCTTAGTAAAACATCACCATTTGTGTTATTAATTATGACCATCACTTGTTAAATAAATATAGGCATTAATTTCTGATCCATAATGTAACTTTGGAGACTGAGATTCCATGTTTTTAATAATATTTATCACAAACACACAACATTTTTTCAGGTTTATTGCCTTGTTTCAGAAAAATGTTTATGTAGGTTTTAATTCTTTTGGCTGATGTAAAATGTACAGAATACAGAAGGAAAAATGTCTAAAAATATTCTACCAACCAAATAAACTCAATATTTATCTTAAACAGCTTATTAAAATAATAATAATAATAATAATAATAATAAAACAATAAAATAAAAAAAACCTGTAGTGATAGGAAAACATGACCATGATTTTTGGTAAAAAAAAATAAAAAAAATCTTTGGTACAGGCTTTTAACATATATTAGATTTGACACATTGGCTATTTATGTTTAAATTGAGCACCAGATAAAATATAAATCCAAAAAAACGAACATGAAAAACCACGTCTAAATAAAGGGTCAAACTGAGTATTTAACAGAAGTCACCAAAATATAATAATGCCACGAGTTTATAAAAGATAACAGCAGAACACAGCAAGAGACACGAGATGGAGGAAAAAAAGACAAATGACATGACAGGACTTGATTTCCTCGCCAAAAAATAAAACCAATAAGCACCAATAAATGTCACAGATTTGTTCACAACTTCTGGTAAAAACACTAAAAGTTGCAGTTTCACTGTGAGATATTTTTGCACATTTCAGCAACAGATAAAGATATATCTGCCAAGACACACTATAAATTAACTGCGTTGTTTTATCAAAATATATGTGTATATCAAGTATTTTTCAGTTTTCAGAGCAGAGTAACAGCACATTAACACAGTGAATAAACTCTCAAAGTGTTTCACCAACTTTAAAATAAATCAACGCATTTCCAAATTTATCCCTTAACTGGGTGAGGAATCAGTTGTAATAGGATGTAAACAAATGAGACAAAATAAGTGAGATGTCAAACCAGGGGCCTGTACCACGATGAACAAACTCAGACTTACAGGATTAGTTTCGAGTTGACAAAACCAAACCACTTCATTCCGGTTTTGTTGGTACCATGAACGTCAGCTTCCTCTGTCAACTCCGGTTTTGATTCTGAGTTTGTCTGAAAGCGTGACATCAGTACCGAACAGCCAATCACACTTGCCATAGAGAAACTGCGATTCATCTCTCGCGAGAGAGAGCCAGTGCGATTCACTCATCAATGCATTCACACTGAAGAAGTTACTTGAAATAATCTTGCTATATAAGTGCAAATGAAACTTGTGAAATTAGTTTATATAATAATAATAATATATAGCGATAGAGACTCGAACGTGAAGGGTCACATTTTGTCAGTATTATCTATTGACTCAGCCGCTTTTTTATCATTATGGTTGTGTTAGGCTTCATTGTGTTTCCCTGTGTGTTTGATTTCAGTTCCTTTTGTTTCCTCCATGTATTTATACCCTGTGTTCTCCCTCATTCTCTGCTCGTTCTCATCCATGGTATGTGGTTGTTTCTCTGCCCGTTTCTGAGGGTTTGGATTAAAGACTATTTCCTGGATTTCTCCTTCATCGTGCGCTTCTTTGTGATCTCATTGTGTCGGACATGTCAGCGTCATTTATCCTGCCCTGGAGCACAAGTTACTTGGTGATGAAAGCTGCTAAAAGCCTTCGTGGAATTCCTAAAACCCAGGATTGGCGCAAACTAATCTGAAACTCAACTAAACCTGCTTCATGGTACAGGCCCAGATCACAGTGCAAATGACAAAAAACAGAGAATATCTGTTACTGACTGGATCACTTCAGTTCCTGCTGAAAAACATCAAGCATTTGCTTCTACTGCTGCTAATGTTGCTGTGTTTCTTACTTGATTGCTCATATACTGTTTTAAGCAATAATTTAAATTATTTGGGAAAAAAAAATAATGCTAAGAAATCAGTTTTTGTGCCACTTTTAAATTGGTATGTATAGGTTATTATAGGTTATAACTATTAAAATCCTGTACTAATGACACTCTGTGAGTGACCTCTCTTCTCCATCATCTAATGTCCTAATGTTCCTCATAGGAATGTCATTATCCGCAGGAGGAGCATCATCATCATCATCATCATCATCAGGAGAAGGAGCAGCAGCAGGACAATCAGCCTATACAGATTCACAGGTTTAAAGGTTTAAAGTACAGTGTGTGCACAATTATTATGCAAGTTGATTTTTTCATCATATTTTTTTCCAAACCACATCAATCTTAATAACTACTATTAGTTTTGTATTTAATCATTTATAAGTGATACGTAGCTGTCCTTATATTCCTCTATAATGTGTGGATAATTATGAAGAAAGTTTGCTTTTACAGGCAAAATGAGCCAAAAAACAGATTTCACATTAAATAATTTCTCGGAATTATTTAATGTGAATTTACTTGCATCCAAATGTGACGTCATGCTCAGTAAATTTCCAACTTTTGAACAAGATGATGTGCAAGTTTTTCTCATTTTGTTAAAATGATTAACATTTTTGCATATTCTGCAGGAGGTTTAAAATTGTGAGTTCAACTGTATGTCTTCCTCAGACGTATCAATTGATCTGTACATCAGCATCAGGTTGGATTGACGTTATAATCTCGTTTGCGGTAGAGAAATCTTCTTTCATGTAGGCAGGGAAAATAACCGTGATGATGACACTGAATTAAATTTAACTCAGCTTTTGCAGATATACTGGCCCTGATAATCATCACATATACTTGCCCCATTTTTGCAAATCTGTTTTTATGAATGAAATTGTCAATGAAAGCCGTTACTTTGGTCTCGTCTGACAGTAGATGCAGATCATATATTGGTGCTCTACTGCTTTTCCTGCAGTTCTCAGATTTGCAGTGTTGAACTTTCTGTTGAATTTGAACTACTAAATTTGTGGAAATGAATTTGCAAAGCAAAATAAAATAGCCTGAAAATTGCCTGTGGAATATTACTGGTTGTATTTTTAAACACAACAAATAATTTGGGAGTGAAATCTGAATTACTGAATTTTTAATAATGAAAATGTATGTGTTTTGAATTGAAATATTCACAGCTTAAATATACGACCATGTCATGTTGAATTTCAGCCCATATAAATGCAAGCATTAAAAATACAATGCATTAAAATGCAAGTACGGTTAATGAAATGCATATTTTCTTTCAATTAGTGCAGTTCAAACAGCTTTTTATTTGAAAAACATTTGGCATTAAAAAACTGCCATACTGCTTATCAACTATTTATAATGCATATGTAAATGAGTTATTAGTCATCAACAAACACCTTTATAAACCTTTTACAAAGGGAACCTTAATGTAAAGTGTAACCGGATTTTTGTACAGTAAATCTTAAAGATAGTGTTGAATCAGCTGTATTTAATACTCACATCCTGTGATACTGGTTCATGGCTCCTGGGATTCCTGTGATTCCTGCGGCGACGGTAAATCACAGCAACAGTTACAACTACAGCAACCAGTAGAACACCAACAACTATTCCTGCTACAGCACCTGAAGATAGACCTGAATCTGGAACAGATGAAGGATTAGTTCAGCCAAGATTGAAAATTCTGTCATTAATTCCTCTCCCTCATGTCGTTCTACACCCGTAAGATCTTTCATCTTCAGAACACAAATGAAGATATTTTTGATGAAATCTGATGGTTCAGTGAGTCTCTAATTGACAGCAAGATCATTTATCATCAAATATTTTGTTTTGAATCAGTGATTCGGATCACGTATCAAACTGATGAAATCACATGACTTTGGCGCTCCAAACCAATGATTCGAAACAAAAGATTCGTAAAGCTTCACGAATCAGTGTTTTGAAATCAGCCATCACTAGATATTGTTGAAAAGTTGTTATTTTGTTTTTTTGGCGACCAAAAAGTATTCTCATCGCTTTATAATATTAAGGTTGAACCACTGTAGTCACATGACCTGTTTTTAATATGTTTTAGTGTCTTTCTGTTCATCTGAAAGTGTTCATTATCTTGTTGTCAATAGAGACTCACTGAACCATCAGATTTCATCAAAAATATCTTCATTTGTGTTCTGAAGATGAACGAAGGTCTTACGGGTGTAGAACGACATGAGGGTGAGGGTTCAATATTATTGAACAAACATATTACCTTCATTTTATTGAAAAAAAAAAAAAAAAGTTACTAGTGTGACTCCTAAATGGACAATATCAGATGGTAAATTCAAAGCTTTGGTAAATTCATTTTTTTTTAAACGGTCCAAATTCCAGCATTTATTGGGTTCATTTAAAAATATTGAACTGTATTTATATTTCTCCTCAAAGGAAAATGAATTGAATGGCTGAATTCTTCACTCACCAGTGACTGAAACACTGAATCTCTTCTCTCTGCTGATGCTGAAGTTGCTGCTCTTGCTGATGATCTTCAGTTTATATTCTCCAGAGTCTGTGTTTCTGATGTTCATGATGGTCAGAGATCCAGTCTGATGATCCAGCTTCAGTCTGTCTCTGAATCTCTCATCACACTGATCATCTATACAGGTTTTACTCTGATCGCCAGTGATTTCAGCGATGAGAGTGTCATTAAAATACCACGTCATCACATGATTTGAGTGTTTTGTTACACCAGGATCTAAAGTAACAGATTCTCCCTTCACTGACTTTCTCTTCACTTCATCTCGTTCAGCAGCAGAAACACCTGAAACACAAACCAACAGATGATGGAGGATCTTTTTGCTGAAAACAAACAACACAAAATGTATAACTGTGAAGATGTGTAATGATCATCTGATGAAGTGCCCATGACCACCACAAGAGGGCACTTCATCCTGGACTTTCACTCACACACACATGCACATTCACTTCCGGACTTCACTTCCCACAATGCACTACACACCCACTCACTCACACCTGCATTTCCCAGAATCCCTCGCCTCCGTAATGAAGGAGTGCGTGACAACACGGGTGCAGATCCAACTGCAGGCTTTATTAATAAAAGGGATGGTCAAACAGGCAACAGTCAAACAACAGCAGAACAGGTTTGTAAGAGGAATGGCAGAATCGTGGTCAATAGGCCGGCAGAAGTCCAGGTTATGCAGATATCAATCACAGTCCAGTAAAACAGACAATAAATCCAAGGGCAGACAGATAATGGTCAGAACACAGGTGAAACAGGCAGGGTGACAACAGGAAGACAAGACCGATATAAACGCCAGAAATGACAACGATAAGAAGATCAAGACCTCGCAGTGAAGTGTGTGTGCAGTGTGCTTAAATAATGACAGATTATGTGCTACAGCTGGCTGGGGTAATCAGTGACAGGGCACAAGGCATCTGGGAAATGTAGAGCACAGGTGTGAGTGAGTGGGTGTGTAGTGCATTATGGGAAGTGAAGTCCGGGAGTGAATGTGCATGTGTGTGTGAGTGAAAGTTCAGGATGAAGTGCCCTCTTGTGGTGGTCATGGGCACTTCATCAGATGATCATTACAACATGAATGCGACTGCACAAGCCCTTCTGAAAAGAACCATTTAAATATGCTCAATGCTCATGAATATTGTAAGAGATGGCATGATTAGATGCTGTCAACTCAATCTGACCTCAACAGCAGCTTTTTATGGAAAAAACAATTCTTAAAACTAACATTAAGACATTATACCTGTGTGTGAATTAATAAACAGTCAGGAACTGCATTTTAATGTAAACATCTATTAATGGCTCACCAAGGACAGTAACAATAAAGGTCTTTTCACTGTTGCTGTTGATGTTGATGTTGATCTGTAGTAGATATTCTCCAGAGTCTGTGGTTCTGATGTTCATGATGGTCAGAGATCCAGTCTGATTGTCCAGCTTCAGTCTGTCTGTGAATCTCTCAGTATCTTCATTACACTGAACATCTGTACAGATCTTACTCAGATCTCCCCTGATGAGAGCGATGCGAGTGTTATTAAAATGCCATCTAATATCTTCTTGTTGGCTTGTTTGAACTCCAGTGTTCAGAGTGACTGAATCTCCATCATTCACTGACACTGACTCTGTATCAACACCAGACACACCTGAAGAAGACACAGCTAACATAAACCAAAAAGTATAGACAATATTGTTGTAAAAATTTGAATACAAACAAACAGCAGAAGAACATCACTGATTTACACAGCTGACCCAGAAGAGAGATCGAAAACAAATAAATGTCTTACCATGTTTGAGCAAAAAGATCACTGAGAAGAAATGAATGAAGAGCTTCATTTTCACCACTTTCCATTCAGGAAAATGACTGCAAATCAATCAGTCTGTCCATAAAAAAAGTTCTGTTCTTCTGCTTCAGTGGTGACGGAGTTGTTTCAAGTTAAAGTAAAATATGCAAAACTCCCTAGGTATGTGAGATGAGGACGAGAAGGCGTGTGACGCAGGTTTCTCTCTGTGTTCTGTTCATAAAGTGCCGTTAGTGCTGATGCTTATTCGTGGTGAGGATTATATTGCAGAGAATTCGAAAACTACCAGAACCTTCATTTTTGCACAAACTAAATCCAAGTCTTTTTTGGGAGAAGCAAACCTACACCTCTAAACAACAACCAAATGACAGCCCAGCTTATATACCCAGCCCTGAGAATTACACATCATATGTTTGCATACTCTACAAAACTTTGTTGTCTTACCTGTTCTCCCAGTCTCTGGAGTTTGCGATGATGTAAGGAATGAGGAAGAACAGAAACACAGAGAGATAGTTCATCTACAGTCTCTCAACAGCTTAGGCCAACCAATCAATCAGTCTATCATTTAAACCCCGGTTTCACAGACAAGACATGATGAATCAAAGCTCATCACAAGCTGAGAAGAGCAATACTTATATAAAGAAGCTGCAAACAGCGTCATTCACGCAAACACTAAACACCATCATGGTAACACACATGACGTTTTAAGCAACATCAGATGTAACAAAACCCCAATGTACATAACTTATTAGAAAAAACTACGAAGAAACAGAGTTATTTAAAAAAAAATGTGTCACACAGGAAATTGTGGGAATGTCAATTTACATTTTTTCAATGTAAATTATACAAAGAATAGTTAATGAATCATTGCAAATACTGTAACAATGAGCAATGCAATAAGAATGTAGAAGAAAATGTACGATGATAAGATGAATTCTCATGTTGGTTGCGGTGAGTGAATGGAAATATGTGTGTATATGTCAGAGTGTGGGTGTGGTTGTGTGTACTTCCTTGTTTTGAAAGATACATTATTGTGTGCATATAGCATCAGGGCAGAGTGTGTGTGTGTGTGTGTGTGGGTATTCCCTACATTATGGGGACCAAATGTCCCCACAGGTATAGTAATACTAGTCAATTTTGATCTTGTGGGGACATTTTTTTGGTCCCCATGAGGAAACAAGCTTATAAATCATACAGAATTATATTTTTTGAATATCTAAAATAGCAGAACATTTTCTGTGATGTGTAGGTTTAGGGGTATGGATAGTGTAGGGGGACAGAATATACAGTTTGTACAGTATAAAAACCATTACACCTATGGAATGTCCCCATAAAACATGAAAACACAACAAGCGTGTGTGTGTGTGTGTGTGTACTTGTTTTCCTTACATTGTGGGGACCAAATGTCCCCACAATGTAAGTAAAACCAGTAAATCCTGACAGAATGTACAGTATAAAAACCATTACGCCTATGGAAAGTCCCAACAAAACACATAAACACAACATGTGTGTGTGTGTGTGTGTGTGTGTGTGTGAACGTGTTGGATGGACATCAAACTTCAAAAACAATCCTGCGTTCTACAGCTCTAAAAGATCTTCAAATTAACTTTGAATATTATATATTAAGATTATAATACGTGCAAGTTGAATGCTACCATGAACATAAATCTGCATATAAAAGATGTAAAAAGAACCTTGTCTGTAATCTACATACAAAAGGAAGGGGTGAGGGTGACTTGCCATTCTTAAGCAGAAGCCTCTTAGCCACAATCATGCAGACTCTGCAAGAGCGCTGTGATAAAACAAAGATAACGTGTTGTGCATCTGGTGGCAGAGGCCTGTTGTAAGCCTTGGAGAACCAGTCAACTATGCTTCACAATAAAGGGCAAAACCAGAAAGCATGAGAAGTTGTTTCCTCTGCCACCTTGCACCTGTCACACATTGGTGAAACAGAGGGGAACATTTTAAGCAGTGGTTGTGCAGTGCAAGCGGTGAACAACTTTGAACTGGATCAGTTGGAGTCTGCAGGCCTGTACTGCAGCCAGACAAATGTTTAGGTCAAGTGTATTATTGTCAATATGAATATGTTATCAAGACACAGTTTGACATACACCTCTGTTTTTGAAACATTTTATCATTGTAAAGCTGTTGTTCGAGGGGACCGACTGGAAGACAGGAAGAAGCCATTGACCTACAAACTAAACCCACACGCACTCAACAAAAATTCTCACATTCAAAATGTTCATCTACTCATCAGATCAAACCGCATTTCTGAAGAAATCAGATGAATGCAAGTTTCAGTTCGACTCAGAGCTGTCAGTGTCACACCTCAATGTGAGATGGGAGACCGTTTTAGATATTTTTTTGTTTCTTATGCATTCCATACATGGAGAAAATTATATATATATATATATATATATATATATATATATATATATACACTCACCTAAAGGATTATTAGGAACATCATACTAATACTGTGTTTGACCCCCTTTCGCCTTCAGAACCGCCCTAATTCTACATGGCATTGATTCAACAAGGTGCTGAAAGCATTCTTTAGAAATGTTCGCCCATATTGATAGGATAGCATCTTGCAGTTGATGGAGATTTGTGGGATGCACATCCAGGGCACGAAGCTCCCGTTCCACCACATCCCAAAGACGCTCTATTGGGTTGAGATCTGGTGACTGTGGGGGCCATTTTAGTACAGTGAACTCATTGTCATGTTCAAGAAACCAATTTGAAATGATTCGAGCTTTGTGACATGGTGCATTATCCTGCTGGAAGTAGCCATCAGAGGATGGGTACATGGTGGTCATGAAGGGATGGATATGGTCAGAAACAATGCTCAGGTAGGCCGTGGCATTTAAACGATGCACAATTGGCACTAAGGGGCCTAAAGTGTGCCAAGAAAACATCCCCACAGCATTACACTACCACCACCAGCCTGCACAGTGGTAACAAGGCATGATGGATCCATGTTCTCATTCTGTTTACGCCAAATTCTGACTCTACCATCTGAATGTCTCAACAGAAAACGAGACTCATCAGACCAGGCAACATTTTTCCAGTCTTCAACTGTCCAATTTTGGTGAGCTTGTGCAAATTGTAGCCTCTTTTTCCTATTTGTAGTGGAGATGAGTGGTACCCGGTGGGGTCTTCTGCTGTTGTAGCCCATCCGCCTCAAGGTTGTGCGTGCTGTGGCTTCACAAATGCTTTGCTGCAGACCTCGGTTGTAACGAGTGGTTATTTCAGTCAAAGTTGCTCTTCTATCAGCTTGAATCAGTCGGCCCATTCTCCTCTGACCTCTAGCATCAACAAGGCATTTTCGCCCACAGGACTGCCACATACTGGATGTTTTTCCCTTTTCACACCATTCTTTGTAAACCCTAGAAATGGTTATGCGTGAAAATCCCAGTAACTGAGCAGATTGTGAAATACTCAGATCGGCCTGTCTGACACCAACAACCATGCCACGCTCAAAATTGCTTAAATCACCTTTCTTTCCCATTCTGACATTCAGTTTGGAGTTCAGGAGATTGTCTTGACCAGGACCACAGTCCTAAATGCATTGAAGCAACTGCCATGTGATTGGTTGATTAGATAATTGCATTAATGAGAAATTGAACAGGTGTTCCTAATAATCCTTTAGGTGAGTGTATATATATATATATATATATACATACATATATTCGGATTGAGTATCAAATTGCCAAAGTCACGTGAACTACTGAAATTTTGAAACACTTATGACGTAACGAAGCCTTGTTTACTGAAATCATGCGACTTTGGCAGTTGATACGCGACCCGAACCACTGATTCGAAACAAAAGATTCGTAAAGCTTCATGAAGCAGTGTTTTGAAATCACCCATCACTAGATATTGTTGAATAAAGTCATTATTTTGTTTTTTATGTTTACCCATTCAAAGAGCTGCGCTTGGATGGCCGAAAGGCGTTTCAAAGATGGCTGCCGAGTGAAATGACTTGTCTTAAAGGGATTTTGGCGCAACTCAAACAAGCCTGATTGCTTAACTTGCGTCACTTGTAATATGTTACCCCCAACACTCATTATGTTGTTCCAAACCTGTATGAATTCCTATATTACAGCTGACGGTAGCCATTGACTTCCAGTACTTTTTTTCTTCTATGAAAGTCAATGGCTACCATCTGTCTGGCTACCAATATTCAGCAGAAGAAAAAATCATACAAATTTAGGGTTATCATTTTTTGGGTGAACTATCACTTTAAGAGCCAGAACAACAGTTATGTTACACATACCCATAGCACACATTCAGTGAGTGTGGGCATGTGGAGGAGGGTCAAACTCTGTGGTCGGACGATTCACATGCATGATTAATAGGTCGAACACTATCAGCGTAAAGCATTATCAGATCAGACTTTTCAAGCAATCGTTGAAAAAAATGCTTCGCACGTTGGTTTTTTTCTGTTGGTGCCATCTGATAGGTAAGTTATATATTTTTGAATTAATAAGAGTAGATGTTAAAAATCATAGAAAATGATGAAGATTGCTATGGTAGTTTCAACTAAGCGAATCCTACATTGAGATACTTTCAAATCTCAATCAGTCAAATTGCCATTTATGTTCTAATATTTTAATATTTTACGAATGCAATTTCTCTCCAGCCATCTCTAAAAACGATAATCATGACCAACAACAAAAGTAGTATAAAACTAAAATTGAACAAAAAGACATGTTTTATGTACAGATGTAAATGAAGACTTCCAATACAAAGGCAACCTCTGTCAAAAATGAAATATTTTAAATAAATATATACTATATGTTCATTATATACTTTTACTTCAAACCCACTACATCCCAGCCTCAGCCCATTCAGAAGTGATAAAAATGATAATTTTAAAGAAAAACATCCAGACGGAGTTAGAGGCTTTTGCATCTGAAGTCTTCAAATGTTCCTAAGCACAAAAATATCAATGTGTTGATAATATCTGGATAAATAAAGCCTTTTATTTTGTAACTGACTTTGTAGCATCACACATTTATTTTGCTCTAGGGCAGATGACTTTATATTAGTTCACGCACATCTCTCCGTTGATGTATTTTACCTTTACTTTGCTTTGGGTCTTTGCTACTCTTGTGATTATTTTTCATTTCACGTTTAGTTAGAAACTAGTGCTGATTTCAGACTTTGTGGACTTACTTTTCATGTTCTCCAGGTGTGTTTGGTGATTCAGTGTCAGTGACTGAAGGAGATTCTGTCACTTTATACACTGATCTTACTGAAATACGTGAAGATGACGACATTCTGTGGAAATATGGAGCTGAAAACTCTCTGATAGCTAAAATTAAGAAAAATAAGGAATTGTTGTTCACGTACAGTAACGGTCCTGATGGGAGATTCAGAGACAGACTGAAGCTGGACGATCAAACTGGATCTCTGACCATCACAAACACCAGAACTGAACATGTTGGAGTTTATGAAGTAAAGATAAGTGGAACAAAAATATCATCAAAAACATTCAGTGTTTCTGTCTATGGTGAGTAAAAAGCTCATTTGTTCAGTCCTTCAAATATACTTGGTCTCTTAAAGGAATATTTGGTTCAAATTAGGCTCAATCAATCGAATGAGTACAAAAACATGCAAAATCATATTTAAAAAACACACAACTCAAGGTTAAGCACTTACGTCAAAGGCGAAATGTGGAGATTATAGTTTTATGAATTAAGGCACTGAACGTTTATTCTTGTATGTATTAGTATTTGAGCGGTAAAGCTGTTTTTATCCATTTTTGGGTTTATGACATTATGATACCAAGGCAACAAAGCTGTTAAATCAAGTTTACACTCATAGATTATGTCTTGTCGCTGTACTATTGAAACAGTAGTTCAGCGATTACAGATCGGCCCCATTCATTTCCGTTTTAAGTGCTTCACAGAAACAGATTTTTGGGGATGAATGGAAATTTTTTTTTTTGTGGTAATTAATGTTATGCCACAAATGCTGTATTTTGAGCTTAACTTGAACTGAAACCAGACAACTCCTTTAAAAGTATAATCATTTTGTAATGTGAGATGACAGAAAACACTCACCGATTGTCAACACCATGAAAATAAGACTGCTAGATTTACCCACATTTATTTCTATTCTCTGTTTTTCAGCTCATCTGCCTCTTCCTGTCATCAGCAGTAACTCTTCACAGTGTAATTCATCATCATCATCATCATGTTCACTGGTGTGTTCAGCTGTGAATGTGAGTCATGTGACTCTCTCCTGGTACAAAGGAAACAGTTTATTGTCCAGCATCAGTGTGTCTGATCTCAGCATCAGTCTCTCTCTACCTCTGGAGGTGGAATATCAGGATAAAAACACCTACAGCTGTGTGCTGAACAATCCCATCAGCAACCAGACTCAACATCTGGACATCAGCCACCTCTGTCACACATGTGCAGGTAGGCCTACGTTTGTGGCGATATGTCTTCTGTTGTAGATGAGACTGATACACTCACTTACATTAATGACTCTCTTTTATTCTCCTTCACCTCCTCCAGACTCTGTATATGACAGAGACAGTGTCTCAGTCTCTCTGAAACTGCTGATCCCTGCTGCTGCTGCTGCTGCTGGAGGAGCTCTGTTGATTGTAATTTCTATCGGGATCTTCTGCGTCTGCAGGAAATGTAAAAAAGGTCAGGAGAGCAATCAATAACGCATAAGTTGAAATATTTATCTTTATTAAAGCACAAATTGTGATTTGAGATTAAAAACGTTTCCATGTTAACCCGTCTGTGATTATTAATACAGTCCAGAAACCAAAGGAAAACAGAACTGATTCAACACTTCGTAAAGCACGGAAAATGGTGAGTCAGTCTGGTTGAAATGTGCCGATTGAAGTTTTGTTTGCAATCAGACGGTCAGCGAGCAGATGTGGCGATCAGTCTTGGGCATTTTTACCTTTAGAAGACGCTCAAAAAAGTATGTACACTGTAAAAAAGAATTGTTAGTTTAACTTAAAAAAAGTAAGTTGCCTTGAAATTTTGAGTTCATTGAAATAAAAAATTTGAGTTAATACAATGAAGACGATTGGTTTAATCAACAGAAACTCAAAATATTATGTTATCTGAACCACATTACTGCACCGCTGTTCTTGTCGACAGGAAAAGCCAGTGGTGCAGAGTCGTGATGGGCTCGTCTTTCTTTAATCGCACTCACACCTCTGAGAACAGTTTTCTTGACTTGGAAATAAGAAGATGTGATCTGAAGCAACAGAGCGAGATCACATTTATTCCAGTGTTAGGGTTTAACTGGTGTAGACTAGCCTGTGTGTCAAATTGTGACTAGTAATGTAACACGATTCGTGAAGCTTCGAACCGCCCAAATCAGACTGCCGAAGTCACATGGTTTCAGTAAACGAGTATAACACAGTTGGTATATACGGAAAGAAGGAGGCGGGAACCGGCGAACGTTCAACAAACTTTAATAATCATAAAATAAACAAACATCCCTTGTGGACGACTGCCGCCCGCATAAACGTTTAATAAAACATAACACAAATTCCAGGCCTGGTCCCTGCTCGTCCCTCACTGTCGTCGCTCCTCCGTGAGAGATACAAGACCGGCGCTGTTGTAGTTGAGTCTCTGATTGATCTAATTAACCAAGACCAACCAGCATGTGGCATTTCCAGCGCTTTTAAACAGTGAATCATTTTGCGAAGCAATTGACCCTTCACAAACAGTTTGATTGACAGGCGATCTGACCAATCATAACCCTGAATCCGCCATTGTCATCAAAGCAGTCAGGGGAGTTAGTAGATTAACGTTGGTGAACTTGAACTTGATAAATTGTGTGTACTCACGTCTTTCCACGCTTGAAACAACATTTCTTCTGATGTTCATTCATGTTTATTTGATGCTATAAATGAACTAGTATGAAGAGATGATCGGTTCACGATCTGTCACGACACATTAAAGAGACACTAGATGCTATTTATTGATTAAACTTCTTTAAAAAATTACAATATTTTACATATGAAAGTGTTTCATACGTTGTCAGTGTCCTCTTTGCTCCGCGATGTGTTTTTCACTCTGTGAGAACATGATGTGTGGGGTGAGAGCGCATGGCTTGTCGGCATAGCAACATAACTAAAGGAGGCGGGTCTTTTCGAAGGGTCAATTGTTTCAATTAATTCAAATATTCGAAAAGCTTAATTTTTTCCATCACTATTTGTGACATACGCTACATCCCAATTCATCTACAACCCCCTATAAATAGCCTATGAACTTCTATGTGTAGCAGAAGATTAGCATTTTTTGACATACTATCACCTAAAAAAAAATGTCTTTAATGGCCACTCTCCGTCGCTTGCATTTAATTTCATTTAATTTCTTATTGTATGGATACTTTTCATACACTTTGATGACATCATCAGCATCGTAGATCTTGCAAAAAAAAAAAAAAATATATATATATATATATATATATATATATATATATATATATATATATATTCATTAAAAAAAATACGTTTATAACTAGCCTAGGCTAAAAATATGTTAATTAAACAATTTAATAGTCAATTAAAAAGGAATTCAAACCTGTATTTTATTGCAAAGTAAGCCATGGTCCAGCCGTTTGTAAAACGAATGGGCAGTATTCTCCAGCTATTGAGTATGTTACATGTATTAATATAGATCTGTTAATCCTGCACTAAAAATATTTTACCTGATCGGGCAGCCAAGGTATGGCATCTGCAGAGTGACCTATTGTAAAATCACCCCAATCTTTACTGTTGGCAGTGCAACAAGAGATCAATCTCATGAAAATGAGTGGTGACGGGTTCATTTATCTGCTGCCTGACGCAGTTAAACACAAGCTACAGGGTCTTTATCGTTGCTATTATAACCAAAAAAGTATTTTACAGATACTTTAATGAGGTCTTGTTTTAAAGGCTGGTCATTTTCATTCTTGTCACATCAGCAGATCACTTATTCACTTTGTGTTTCCTTGCAGAAATCGAAGAAGGAGCCTGTGTATGGAAATGTCTACAAAAAACAATGATGAAACAGGCCTATTGTATGTACAGGAAATGATCTACTTTGTTCTCTGGCAGGATCTGTTTCGCGTTTCACTCTTTGTATCACATTGTTTTATCACATCTATTTTTATTTATTTTAAAGTTATGTCTGACATTTTGTTGCTCTGTATTAGTACTAGTACTTTTTAGTTTTACATGGAAATGTACAAACTTGAATCCACTCATCTCTCTCTCTTCTTTTAACATAACTAATAAAAAATGTGTTGCATAGTGGATTACACAAAGTAGCCTCATGTAGTAGATTCATGCAAATCCGTTAAAGTTCAATAAAAAGTGCTATTTTGTCAATCACAGTTTAGTTTGGCCTTTTTGTTGGGGGTTATGAATGTCACGTAATGCTGTAAACTTGTGAAAAACACATCGTTCATATTAAAAGCCTGCAAAAACACAACACTGGTAGGCCTATAACACAACTGATTACAAAACAGTTATCAATTTTCCTCTACATCATGGTGTAGTCCAACAGCATTGGTTAATTCAATAGAAAATGTGCTGGTGAGCGCCATCTAGTGTTCAAAATAAGACTTCACTTCAGGAACAATGATACTAGTGTGCTCTCAGGTAGCAGTCGCACAACAACGTCAGAAAAAGGCAGTATTTTCTGTTTTTACTTACTCTAACTAAAGCAACAGCGTGTTCATCCATCACGAAGCAGCTTTAGTTTCACGGTCAGGGGATTTTCTGTTTCCATTACTTTGAAGATCTGTCTTCAGATAAATGTAATACATGCAAGACACAGACAAACAGCAGAAGAACATAACTGAGTCATACGTTCATCCATCAAACATATAGACGCGAGTCTCATGATTGAGCTTAAACATCTTAATAACCAACATATGATCATTTCTGTCTGTGTCAAATGCAGTTTCTCATGTAGTTTCTGTAACTATTCAGGACAGGAAGAAACTCTTCACCTACAAACGAACACAGTCACACCTGATCTGAATACCCACGCTCACTTCAAGATGTTCGTCGAGCTCAAACCACATTTCTGAAGAAAACCCACCGCAGGTTTCAGTTTGACTTAGATGATCGACAGTAAAACTGGCACAGGGAGATCATATACATTTTAACTTTTTTTTTTTTTCTGAGAGCTGAATAAATATACACAATTTTTAAATCACAACACTTTATTTACATTTGTGACTTTAAGGGAGCTAAAAGTAATCTGATTACATTATTTTCATATTGTGGTGTTTGGACTACATTACTTGGTACTTTTTTTATGAAGTAATTTGTAATTTGCAGTGAGAGAACGGGTCAAACTCTGTCGTGGGAGGATTCACACCAGCTGGAATGTTTTCAGCGGATGGTTTTATTAAAGCAGATGCTGAACGAATGAAGAAAATGCTTCACATGTTTGTTTTGCTCTGTTTGCGCTGGTGGAGTCTGACTGGTAAGTTCATATATTTTTATGATTTATTTATTTTCTTCCATTTTAGAGCGACTACTACACCGTCACAAAAAAGTACAAAAGCTGTCACTGGGGCGGCACACTTTCAAAATGTACTACGTGAATTTAGGTACTAATATATTCCTTAAAAATACTAATATGCACCTTTAAGGGTAAATAAAGTACGCAAGTGCACCTTTTGAAAGTGTACTGCTCCCCTTTGTATCTTATTTTCGGATGAATCATGAATATTGAGAAATCCACTAACGTTAAAATCAATTTCTCTTCAGAATTTTTAAGTGAAATTTCCAGGTCTGGAAATGTCATGAAATTAATGGAAATCTCTACAGTGAATGTAAACATCTCTGTTTTTCGCTTACGAAAATTAACCATGGTTTTGTCAAAGTAAAATGTTTATTTTTTATTTTTTGCCGTATTGACTACTGTTTGTGTAACCACAACACCACCATACTTAAACTATGGTTTTTGTAGCAAAAACGTGGTTAGTTCGTGGTTACTATGGAATAACTACCAGGCTTTTTGGTTTTATTTGTAGAAAAACCATGGTTAATTTTCGTAAGGGTTGCTTTGCATTTTTGGGCTCATAAAGTCAAAACCATTTAGTTGTTTTCAAATATCGTACCATTTTTGTATTCTTTAAAAAAAAAATACATATGGTTTTGTAGTTGACAGAAGATATACATTTACAAAAGTTATGGAAATTTAGTCGTGAAAATTTGTCTGATTCGGTCGAAATGTCTTTTTTATTTACTGAAAATATCCAACACAGTAACACTTGTACATTCAAGTATTTGTTAACTGTCTAATTTTAAACACTACAACAATTTAAAGTTTAACAAAATATTTTATATATTCTTTAAACATAAGAAATAATTTACATGCAATCCGTAAGCGCTGCTGCAATGTTGTCTTTCTGTAATAGTAGCAGTTTATAAAGACAGTTGACATTTTACACATTTATCTCCTTGATCTGCAGGTGCGACTTATGTCAAAGAGAATCGTTCCGGTAGTTAGTCAAGAAGGAAATCTAACAGTAACATTATTGACGTTTAATTACACTTGCAAATAAAAGTGATGCAACCAGCTCTAAGTGGTTGTCTGTTCGTATATCTCAACTTTCATTTAGTTTGTGTTTCTATTGCTATTCTAGATGTTCTCAACTTCACATCTAAACACAATCTCCAGCTGATTTCAGGCTTTGTAAACCATCAGATGTATTAATCTGTGTAAAATCTGTTCATCAGGTGTGTTTGCTGCTGAAACAAGTGAAATACATTCAGTGTTAGTGATGGAGGGAGATTCTGTCACTTTATACATTGATGCTGCTGAAATAAAGAAAGACATCAATATACTGTGGAAATATGGAGCTGAAAATCATGTTATAGGTGAAATCAATACAAATTATGGATTGCTCAAAACATATGAAGTTCCTGATGGGAGATTCAGAGACAGACTGAAGCTGGACGATCAAACTGGATCTCTGACCATCATGAACATCAGAACTGAACATGCTGGAGTTTATAAACTACTGATAACTGCAGCGCAACTGACATCAAAAACATTCAGTGTTTCTGTGTATGGTGAGTAGAGTCATTTGTCCTATCTTTCAACACATTCTTGTTTTATTTTATTGGAACTATTTACATTTTAAAGTATAAGACTTTGGTATAGACGACAAACAAAGTGTCGTTGTATAACATTGTTCACTTCGCGGAATGTATGCTGGATCATTCTCTTACAAATTACTATGAACCGCGGAACGATGCTAATTCACTGCTCTTGTTTTACTGTGTATTCACATTATAAAGTTGTCTTTAACTATGAAACTATAAGAAATGTACTTGTTTACCACTGTAATTATTCTGGCGTCACCATAATGGTGATTAGTGTTTCTCGGGATCTTGGGACTAATGTTTGTTTTCAAATTTCTGATGAAGTTGGAAATGATGACATGCTAGAACATGGAATAAACCAATTAGCTGATTTAGATCGGACCTCAATTTCTTTCTAATAAGTATCATTTAATGCACAGACATACAAAACATGTCAATGGCAACAACACACACAGACAAAAGCAACTAGTATCAAAAAAAACTTTTAAAGTATATCTATTCATGCTGCGTTGCATGCTGAGTGCTTTCATAATACATCTGCACTGTAAAAATACACTGTAAAATTTGCTGTAAAAAAAGGCTAAAGCATCATAAGTCTAAGTTGATCGTAGAACAATTGCCACTAATGGTCGCTACGATCAACTTAAGCTTATGATACTTTTGGGAAACTTAGCCCAGGTTAGTAATGAGTGAAGCTGGTAATACTCTGTTTGTTGTATAACCCTCCTCTGCTGAGATCGTGAGAGATTTAATGTCTTTTATCGTCAGTTGATTTTATCTAAGGCTGTGGCTGGAAGTCTGCTCTAGTTCTTGTGTTTCTGCTCGTCTTTTTTCTGTTCTTGTTATTTCTTATCTTCAGTGACTCAGCTTGTTAACAGCAGGTGTTCATCACTAATTCTCAATTATCACTTAATTAATGTCTAATATTTTCATTAACTTCAACAATGCTTCAGTGTTTCTCTAACACTCTGTAGTGTGCACACAAACAAGTGTTCATTTAAAACTGAAGATTTGTAAAAAATAGAAGAAACGTAATTTAACAGTAATTAACTGTAAATTAATTTATGGCAACATACACCGCAATTTACTGCCAACCCTGCTGCCAGTAGTTTATTCCTCTTATTCTCTGATGTTTTCAGCTCGTCTGCCTGTTCCTGCCATCACCAGAGACTCTTCACAATGTTCTTCATCATCTTCATCATCAAATTGTTCACTGGTGTGTTCAGCTGTGAATGTGAGTCATGTGACTCTCTCCTGGTACAAAGGAAACAGTTTATTGTCCAGCATCAGTGTGTCTGATCTCAGCATCAGTCTCTCTCTACCTCTGGAGGTGGAATATCAGGATAAAAACACCTACAGCTGTGTGCTGAACAATTCATTCACTAACCAGACTCAACATCTGGACATTACTTCACTCTGTCACACATGTGCAGGTACGACAGAGATGATATAATGTGATTATTTACTGACCTGATCTCGGTCTTCTGTTGTGGATCAAACTGACACATTCACTTACATTAACGTTTATCATTACAGACTCAGTCTCTCTGATAGAGTTGTTCTCTGCTGCTGCTGGATCTCTATTGATTATGGCTGGATTTGGGATCTTCTGCATCTACTTTAAACACAGAAAAACTGAACAACACGGCAAGTGTTACAGACTGACTTTAACAAGTATTTTTGTAGTTAGCACCCTCTAGTTTCTATTTATGAAAAGAACCAAAATAATATGTGTAGTTATTGTGTTTGGCCATTTCTGTATATTTCACTCATAATTAGTGTTGGTGTAACGCATTACAAGTAACGCGAGTTACGTAATCAGATTACTTTTCAAGCAACAAGCAATCGGTTACTTTTAGTTATTTTATTTTCCTATTTATTGACTGACAGCTCTCCTGTCAGAATATGACTTAAACCTGCAATTATTGAATATGGTGAATACAAATATCCTTTATTTTTTTTAATCCCATTTTATTAACCAATGTCTTTGCTGCTTCTTCAATTGAAATGTTTGTTTGAGCTGCGCCCTCTACTGTACAGACATGAATGTACATTTCCTTCAGCCTGAGGCTTATTCATTTCACTTTTGGCATAAAAGAAATAGAACTTATTATATTAAAAACAAACAAGTGAGCCCAGCTCAGACTTACAAAGGAACGTCAAAGTAACATATAACGCATTACTTTCCTTAAGTAACTTAGTCACATTTTTAGGGAGTAACAAACACAATATTGTAATGGATTACTTTTAAAAGTAACTTTCCCAGACACTGCTCGTAATACGTCTGTTTGTATATAAAGAAACTGAATTTCTCACTTAACTCGCCTCACTTGCAAAAAAACCCCCGAACAAACAAAATATGGTTCTGAAAAACCAACTTGTATTGTTCTCGAACAAAAATGAGCACATTGGAAATAAATGGGAGTTGAATTTCATAGTGAAAACGTTTAGTACTGTGCTCAAACAAAATCTTACCGAAAGCTAATTTTTTGAGATATCAGCCTCAAATTTGGAACACGGGTTCTTTAGATGTATGGCTTTGCTTTTATCACAGTTTTAGAGTAAACCGTGTTTTGGCAAAAATATGATTCATATAAGATTCGAAAATGGTATTTTTGTGCATTTTTCATGACAAACATAAAATTTGAGAACTTTTTTTTACTTCAACAATCTGCCAAGTGTTTGTCTTTAGAAAGAGACCAAACTTAAGCTGCGTTCCAAAGCATTCAAGATTCATGATAGTTGAAGTTGAAATGCTTTGACATAATAACACACACGTTGTGAGGGACTAGATCTAGTTAGGATTGAGTTTTGTTGTTTTAACACATCTCTTGTTGTTGCTGAAACAGTTCAGACTCACGACGATGAGATCATTTACACTGAGCCAACGTTCAACAAAAGAAACGCACATAAATCAGTAAGACAATTAATTTATGTTTTGAGTGTCTGTGTATAATTTCAGCAGTCAATCAGAAGGCCATCATACACATAACAGCATATTAGATATTCATAAACACCATAAGAGCATCATTCTATGCAAGAAAAAAAACTATATCACATTACAATCATCAGGATGAACCTGACACATGTATTATGTTATGCATTTTTTACAGAGCGCTGAGGAGGAGGATCATGTGGATTACGTACCAATCACAAAGAGGAGATGATCAAACTTCAGTCTTTTAGCTGTTTGGCCTGCGACAACCCTCGAGTCTGAGTCTATGGTTGAGTTTTTGCTGGGAATCAGTCATCTAGAGGCGTTTGAAGTGTGAAATGGTCTCTTAGAAACTTCAAAAACACTCGAGTTGTAATACAAGGAAACTGTAATTCATTTGCAGAAATTTTGTTCAACCCTTAAATGTGTGAAAATCTCATGAAAACAGTGTAAAATGATGTAGATGCCAAATACTCTTCAAACGGAGCAAAGAATCTGCTATTATCATTTATTTACTCTTCTACATGAACGTGATTGATCTGATTGACAGACAGCGTATTCATGAGAATGTCTAATTTTAGACGCTTGTGGTTGATGTCTGTTTGCGATTGTCTCTGAGATGTGGAAAGTGTCTCTGAGAAGAGCTTGCGGTTGAAGGGTTTTTTCCATTCCGCCTCACATGAAACCATATTTCCATTCCGCTCGACTCAAAACCTGCTTTACTATACTAAACTTATCAATGCTGTTGTTTGACAAATATCTTAAATTATACAGAGTATTTACTGTGGAATATGATTTTATGCATCTTGATTTTTTAAAGAAGGTTAGAAAGGGAAAACTACGGTGGCCGAGAGAGCTCAATGTGCTGCAAATAAGAAAACACATGCAAATAAAAAAAAAACGTGATCATCAGTTTGACAACACATGCAAATACAAAAACGCGCTACATATACAAAAAGTGCTGCAAAGAGCACAAACCACAACGGAAATGTTTCAAGGGGGACCCCAAAAAGTGACGGACCCTACTAAACAACAGCACAAACTAAAAAATATTAAAATATATTATGTAGGCATTAACTCAATGTAATGTGTTTCACCAACAGAAAAGTGTTTTAATATGTGGCATTGTTGTTAACTCATTCAACTTTAAGAGATGATAATTTAGTGGATGATTTAAAAATATTGGTTAATCATCTGTAGCGTACTAATGTGACATCATCGTAACGGCCGCCTGAGGCTCGACGACCACGTCATCTGTGCGTTTCTAGCAAACTGAAGAACACTTTATTAAAATTAATGAATACATGAAATAATGTACAATTGTTTATTTTTGTTTGCAGTTTTTATAGTATTTAATGATTGTGAACACATTGTGCACTCAAATGCTTTACACTATATAGGGATTAGTGAATAAGTGAAGGGTGAGTTGAACTGGTTTTGGACGCACGTCCTAGTAGGGTCCGTCACTTTTTGGGGTCCCCCTTGAAACATTTCCGTTGTGGTTTGTGTATTTGCTGCGCTTTTTTGTATTTGCATGTGTTGTGAGGATTTGCAGCACATGTGTTGTCAAACTGGTGATCACGTTTTTTAATTTGCATGTGATTTTTTTTTTTTTATTTGCATGTGTTTTCTTATCTGCAGCGCTTTGAGCTCTCTCGGCCACCGTAGAAAACACCGATTTTACATGGTTTCAAGCCTTCACAATGTCACTAGTGGAATATCTACTATAACACCAAAACTAATGTCAACCAATGTAGAAAGATTATTTTTGCACACATAATGGTGTAGTTACAACATCTAACAGCAGGGGTTAACTGGTCATGTTAACCAGATAAACCTTGATCTTTTGGTATTTCATTAAGCAAATAAGGAATAAGGAATTAGATTAAGGAATAATTTTTGTGCTTCCATCTTCCTCTTAAAGATGCTGGCAGTTCAGCGAGCCGTTGCTTTCAACTTCTAGAGAAAACTGAAATAAACACCATCAGATGATAATACATCATTTGACCACTAGAGGGACCAGACACGTTCCCACAGGATTAATGCATTATTTGCTTTGTCAAACATGCTTATTTTTATATTTCAGTTAAATAAACAGATGCATTGCTAAACCATAAAGAAATCGGCCATGACAATATTTTTCCACACGATTGTTCCCACAATAATCATAATTTAAGATCTTCTTAAAAGTGTAAATAGGCTATAGATTTTTTAATTTCTTTTTTAAAAGCAGTTGTACTGTAGTAACAATCATAACTCTTAGGCCTACTGTTCCCCCATTTATTATTATTAAATCTTTATTTATATTTTTTGCAAGAACAACAACCCACACAGAGCGTCCTTATTGTAAATTGCCTGACATTGCATTAATACATCAATCTAAAGTGTGCACTGTAAACAGTACGCATATTATTAGCGCACCAAAACTCAACATTCAAAGAATCCAGTTATTATGAATCAGATGTTTTTAATCATATTTATGACATGAACATACATATATATTTCAAGATATTTTAGCATATTTCAGAGAGAAAATGGTGTGTATAAAGGCTGAAGCAAAGTTACAGGTGAAAAACAGATGTTAATGCATACGCAATAGAAGTTTTTTTAATGCTGTGTAAAAACTGAATCAAAAAGGTACTGACTGATTAAATAACTTTCAGAAAACATGACTCGCTTAAGACAGACTCCATACAATGGCCAGGAGGATTTCAAACCAGTTTCAGAGAGAATAGCACCAACAAAAAGAGTACAACAGATTATATATAATAAGTGCCTGACAAAGCTGACATGATCGATTACATTAATTCTCTAAAATGATTGGTTCTCCATATGTGTAAATCAGCAAACCCTCTGTTAGAAAGTAAAAGCAAATCTGGATTTCTTGATTACTTCAGCTGGCTACTCAAATCACAAGGTTTATATATTTATAGATTTTCAGATGGAGATCTTGTTTTGTTTCCTCATTCAGCACATACTAACTTTGGCCCATAAATACACAATTTTTAAAGTTCCTTGTTTCAGAAAATAAGATATTGTTGTGAGTTTTTGTCATGAGACACTTGAAGTTAACAGAAAAAAAAAGAAAATGAGCACCAGATGAAAGAAAATTCCAAAAAATGGGAACAAAGACACAATGTTTCTAAAAGAACAGTCTAATGCTGAAGGCTTGACAATCGTCATCAAACAGTGATAATATTGTACAAGACAAACACAATCAATCAAATGCAATAATTCAAAAACAAAATACACTTGACAATCACAGCTGAACGAGACATGAGATGGACACAGGAGAACAGGTCTCCACACATACCAACAAATAAAAAGAACTAATCAGCACCTCATAAAATGTTGTTTGATGAAAAACAATATTTTACAAATGTATGAAGACTTAAATGCTAGGTTGTTTCATCCGAAATTTGGGTCTAATATGCATAAACCCATGAGTTTCAAAAGAACACAGCATTTTTGAGAGTGTTTACACATGCGTAAAAATATGCACTAAATATTTCTCAGGTTTAATGCTAAAGATGTGTACTCTTAAAGTCTTTTACACTTCTTTGACTATTCTGCCAGTGTTAACTGAATCTGGATACATTTTGGCAGAAGTGTGTATTTTCACTGAAATTGGACTATTTCAACATCATTTCCTTTAATAACTCTATTTTACACTTTGAACACAAAAATAGTTACACAGAGCCTTAAAAACAAAAAACGTTCCCATTGAAACCCATTAAAGCACCATTCCTAGGGCTATTTAACTGTAAAATGATGCAATCTTTGTTGGCAAGGCTTCAAAATAGAAATTATTTTTCACAAAATTTTCTCAGATTTGGCCTGTTTTATTTATTGAGATATCTACCTCAAATTTGGAACACAACTTTAGAAATTAATTTCATAAACTAAAAGCGACTTCACTTCGATCCCAATCAATCGGCAAGTTGGAGCTGAACTCAGCAGGAAAATGGCCCTCCAGGATAAACTTCTAATATCCCGGCTCTATAACTTTTTTGTTGCACTTTTTTAAAAACTTTTGCCAGTGATCTGCCAAGGGTCTTTAAAATGTGACCAAATTTGCATCTCTCAGAATGTGTTATGACAGTTTTCTGACAAACATTTTTGTTTTATATGGACCTAAGAGTAACTTATTAAGGGTTTAGCACATCGATTCAATGACTGTAAGTCGTAGAGACTTGAAACTTTGAGGGCTGGTAGTACTCACACCATGCCCAAGGCAACAACTACAACTTTACCAAGGCTCACCCCAATCCTCCTGACGGGGGCGCTACAGTAGTGAAAAGTATGAAATCATTCATAACTCCTAAACAGGCACAGGATCAAGTGTCTTATATCGTAGCCTCAAGACGGACAAAATGCATGCCTCGGATTTGATTGATTTTTTAAGTAGTTTGAATTTTTCTGAAAAACATACTTTTGTGAACTGGTCCTAGATTTTTGGCCTGATCAGAAGCAAATCAGATTCTCTGATTGCCAAAAAAGTTGAAATTTCGATTCATGGTCTCTAAGGGCCATTAAAATGTTCCAAGTGGGTGGAGCCACTTTTAGTTAAATGGCTATAACTCATGACTGGAATGAGCTCATTCTGTGGCTGTGTAAGATTTGATTTTCCTGCTAAGATAAAGCTCAGATCAGGCATCCTGCAATAAAGCAATAAAACTCATCTGGAGAGAAGACTTCAAAGGAACAGGACAACACCCTGCCCAAACTGTCCTCACTCAGCTATGTGACCAGCCCCCCCTCTCTCCCCTCTCCCTTCTCCCCCCTGATTCAAATCACCGAAATTCTCTGAGAATGCATATATACTATGTATTATGTATCTTGTGAATCTATTATTTTCCAATTTCATGTTTGGTATCATTTTAAATGTCTCAGTGCGATTGGTAAAATGGTCTCAGATTCACAGCAGTCACTAGTATTATGGGAAAGTTTGAAAACTTAGGAGAATTCTGTTCTCTTCAAGCAAACCACCTCCTCTCCCCCAAAGCCAGGTGTGGGGGCAATAAATATTTACAACTCTTTTGTTCTGGTATGGGTATTTAGGGGAAAAGACACAGCAGCGAGGGGGGACATTCTGTAAGCAGAACCCCCGCATAGAGATTGTGAATGTCTTTAAGACTTTCATCCACCATCTCTGTGTGTATGCATAACTTTTAAATACTCCTAGAGAAATCTTTTGAGTAATTAACGTTATGTATTTGTTGTATTTGAATTGGTTTATAATTGTGTAATTATGTAATTGGCATTGAAACATTTTTACCTGATAAATAAATTGTTACATCTTGATTTATTTTGAATTCGTCTGAAATCATTTGTTACCGGTAGATTTATGTGGCCCTCTCGTTTCCGCAATGTTAGTTGCCAGGATAGGTCATACTGAAATCGTAGTAAACGGAGCCGGGGGCACGATATTAAGGTTTCAGATTTCTGACTATTATGACTTAACATGATATAGTATTGTGACTAAATCGAATGGCATTTTTATGAGAATAAGCAGGTTGGCGATTCCATAATTGTGTTTTTTAGTAAACGCTATAATTCCTCTGTTTTGATTCTAAACTGGCCAGCTTGTGACCGTTGGGCGTGGTTTTTCAGCTGAACATAGTCCATGAGCGACGAGACTCCCGAATGAAAGGATAATTGAAATTAAGAGAAATCAAAAGATCAAAGATCTAAATTAATTCATATTTAATTGCGCGATCAGCTATTAATGTTATATCAGGAACATTACCCATTAGAGATCGTTTACAATTGGAGTCAGATTGAGCGAGCAGCTAAAGTAAAACTTAAACTAAAATCATAAAAATTAATGTGAATTTAACGCGGGCGCTGAAAAGACATACACGCGTTGTACCTTCGCCAGATCGTCAGATTCCGCCATTGGGCTGACGGGTGGTCTTACAGCTGCATAAAAAAGGCTGTGACAAATGGCCACTTTGTGGTGCTATAACATGGAAAAAAAAATGGCTATAACTATGCAACACTTGAACTCTGACCGACTTAAAAATTGGCATGCAGTGTCTTTGTCCAAGGTGCCAAGAATCTCTTTGAGGACATTCGCGTATCTTGAAAACCACAGCCGCCATCAACCAATGTTTGGAGCAGCTATCACTCAAGGTTAAAGGAGGCCGATCGGAAACAAAACTCTTGGGGCCCGTTTGACTCAAGGCCCTGAAGGTCGGCAAGAAATTTGATAGTAGCTCCTTCACGTGCATGAATTGTTCGTCAAATTTCTAAGATTATTTCAAAAGCCAACTTTCATGAACTAGTCCTATACTATTGGCTCAACCTTGATGACTGTTAAAAAGCACTAAAACACATTTCCTTTGTAAGGGGGTGTTTACACAACACCATTTTCAACTGAAAACAGAAAACACTTTATGTGTGCTGGCCGTTCATTTAACGGCATTTTGGGGGCCAGAAAATGCAAGCTTTTGATAAAGCTTTCGAAGAATTGACAAGAATTGACTTTTCCAGGAACAGCAACAATACCAGTAAAAACACCTGTAGTGTCAGTAGTGCAGACTATGGAGAGCACTTGTGGCACTGCAAAAAAAGAATTTTCTTACATTGTATTTCTGTCTTGTTTTCCACTACAAAATTTTCCGCATATTTATTTACTGTCTCTTGCCTTGGTTACTCATTCGAGTCACACCTGTTCTGAGTTTCTTTGATTATCTTCCAGTGTATTTATGCAGCCTGTGTTTCGGTTGCCCTTTGTTCTCATCATTATTTAGTGTTATTGAAAGAAATTCATCAAAATTAAATTAGTTTATGCTTAAAATAAGTGGAAATGTCTGCCAAATGGGTTAGATAACAAATTTTCAAAGTTGTCTTTTTTAATTCAGTTTTTCTGACGCCACTGGCAGAATTATTGATTTATTTATTTTTTGATGTAATGAAAAACGAGACAAAATACTGCGAAAAACACGCAGTCCGTTCTAGGTGAGAATATAAACATAAAAAGAGATGATGCCTCACTGTTTCTGAGTTATCTAAGCAGCTTTAAAATACATCAAGCACTCGCTTGCTTATTATTTTGTTGCTTATTATTTCTCATATACTGTTTAAGGCGAAATGATTACTTTTAATTGATTTAAATGACAAAATCAATCAAATCTAAAAATGTTTTTAATGTCAAATCTAAAATCGGTAGGCTATATAATAGGTGTAAGTTTTACTGGTATTGGTACCGACTACTGAAATCTTAGAATCACTCTTGAAGAGTTTCAGCTGATCCTCTTCTCTCCATCATTTCTCTTTAGCGCCCCTTTTGATCAAAGTATCAAAATGATAAATAAAGTTACATTGTTTTACTGGCAGTCTCAGCCTGAGTGATTTAAGGACGCGTCTTTCTTCAAAGGAATGTCATTTGGATTACGTGGTGAGTTACCATCATCATCCTCCTGTAAGAAAGCACATTCACAAAAGGTAGAAGTAGTGAGGAGGATTGATGTTAGTTACATACAAAAACAATAAACTCAGCAAAAAACATTATATATATAACTTTATAGGGAAATGTTTAAAATGCATTTTCCTGCTTATTTGATGAAACAAACAATTTTTGCACATGCACCTGTAAAACAGTTCTAAAGACACTAACAGTTTACAGGTGGAAGACAATTAACGTCACGGTATGATCTGATCTGGGTCTCTGATCAGCTGTGTGAACTTGCCATAGACCTGCTGCAGGAGGCATGAGGGATGGTGAGATCAGTGTAAAAGTTAATGATGCATCGATTTAACAAAGTGTGCATCGGATACAAGCTGGCATTTGTATCGTGATGCATTGTTTCTAACATATTTGCATCAATAAAAACAATTTATTTATATAAATTTAATAGTATTGTGCTATACTATTATTGTTTAGAAAGCGATCAATAATTTGTGAAGAATATTTTATATGTAGATTGATTTCTCCACTCTAAACTGTTTCTCAAGCACGTTCTCTCATCTCCACTGCTGCTACGTGAATATGATGCATCACAACACTACAGAAAGCGAGGCGTGTCCTGAGAGCCACACAGAATATAGATTATCATGGCACTACAATGTTTGTGAAAGGGCCGTGTGTTAGAAGTCAGAAGCCACTTAAGTTAATTTATGATTTGCTGTCTGTCTAGACCAAAGAAATAAAAGCAAACCATCTGTACCATATTTAGAGCCCTATGATTTCCACGGAAGGAATCGCGGGATCCATTCATAAAAACGGAATTTACTATATAACATGGAATGTCAGGGAATTTATCCAATTTTGGATGAATAAATCAAAAGTAGGTGAGTACACTTGAAATCAAATCGCGATATGGACTAGTGTCTGTGATTCCCTTTCAGTCGGTCACGTTCGACGTACGTCAGAACTGAACCAACGAATTGGGATATCGCATGAGAGCCCTATCATCTTCGAGTGTAAACTAAACGAGCCAATGAAGATTGGCCCTGAAGCATGTCCTGCCCCGGCGTGAAACTGCTGCCTCCACCCAGCCGCTGGCGGCGGCCTCCTTGTCTGCTCGTCGCCGAGGGCGCCTGCCTTGCGTCGTCCTCCGGACCTGCGAAGTCTGCAAAGCAGCAGCCTTCACCCAGCAGACTGCAGGGAGCCGGTTGCAGACGCGGTGCACAGCCCGCAGCCAAGCCAGCTGGCAAGCGAACCAGAAAGCGGTCCTGAGATGGCCGACCCGGAGGAAGTTGGAGCTGCTCTTCGGGAGACGGTGAAGGCACCGCTCCCAACCACGGAGGAGGGCCGGGTGGAGAATCCTCGGTTCCGGTTTATTTCTGTTCCACTGCTGGCTCCCCGGAGTCCAGCGGTACCCACATTCTCAGAAAAAGAGCAGTTTCCACATCTGCTGGGTCACAAGAGGGCGCGTCTGGCGGTGTGTCACACTATGCCTGGCCACCCTCAGCCCCCTCTCATTTCGCCAGCAGAGGGCAGTTTGTTGTTCGAGGCCGCCCCCGGGCCGTCTCCCACGCGAACTGTCCCTCTGCAGAGCAAAACCTCACTTCGGGCCGCACTGCCGTCCGAGTCAGGTCCCCTGGCTCCGCCTGGCTGTCCCACCGCGGTTACGTCTGTTGTGCCGTTGGTCCCGCAGGTTCGGAGTCTGGGAGCCTGGCTAGCGCTGGCCCAGTCCGTCCCGCTGGCTCATCTGCACGATCAGACTCGGCTATGTGATTCGGTTCTCCCGGCGTCCCCCGGTGTTCATGGGCATCCATTTTACTCACGTGGATGCGAAAGATGCTACTGTGCTTCGGGCGGAGATTGCGGTCCTCCTGGCGAAGGACGCAATAGAGCTGGTCCCTCCAGCCGATATGAAGTCAGGGTTCTACAGCCCCTACTTCATTGTACCCAAGAAAGGCAGTGGGTTACGGCCAATCTTGGACCAAGTTTTGAATCGGTCCCTTCACAGGCTGCTGTTCAAGATTTTGACGCAGAAACGCATTTTCGAATGCATTCGTCCCCGAGATTGGTTTGCAGCGATAGACCTGAAGGACGCGTAGTTTCATTTCTCGATTCTTCCTCGACACAGACCCTTTTTACGGTTTGCATTCGAGGGTCGGGCATATCAGTAGAAGGTCCTACCCTTCGGGCTGGCCCTGTCACCCCGTGTCTTTACCAAGATTGCGGAGGCAACAAGGCATTCGCATCCTCAACTATCTCGACGACTGGCTGATCTTAGCTCACTCGTGTGAGCAGTTGTGCGAACACAGGGACCTGGTGTTAGCTCACCTTAGCCGGTTGGGTCTTCGGGTCAACTGGGACAAGAGCAAACTCGCCCCCAGGCAGAGGATCTCTTATCTCGGTATGGAACTGGACTCGGTCAACCAGACTGCCGCCTCACCGAGGAGCGTGGCCTGAGTACGCTCAAGAGCAGGACAGCGGCCCCACTGAAATTATTTCAGAGGCTCCTGGGGCATATGGAATCCACAGCCGCAGTGACACCGCTCCGTTTGCTTCATATGAGGCCGCAGTTGAAGTGGAACCTGTTCGTCGAATGGTAATCTTCTCACCAGGAGAACCCCCGATCTTGCTTGATCAGGTCAGTGCTTTTCTTCCTGCAAGAGGGCTTGGCGCGAAGGCTGTCTCCCTCCACCCTCAAAGTGTATGTTGCCGCTATCGCCGCACATCACGATGCAGTTGAAGGTAAGTCACTGGGAAGGCATGACCTGATCACCAGGTTCCTGAGGGGGGCGAGGAGACTGAATCCGCCTCGCCCACTCTCTATACCCTCTTGGAACTTATCCCTGGTACTTACAGCTCTCCAGGGACCTCCCTTCGAGCCTTTGCTGTCAGCCGAGTTAAAAATTCTGTCACTTAAAACAGTTCTCCTGACTGTATTGGCCTCCATCAAGAGGGTAGAGGACCTGCACGCTTTTTCAGTCGACGAATCGTGCCTAGAATTCGGGCTGGCCGACTCTCACGTTATCTTGAGACCCTGGCCCGGATATGTGCCCAAGGTTCCTACCACTCCCTTTTGAGATCAGGTAGTGAACCTGCAAGCGCTGCCCTCAGAGGAGGCAGAACCAGCCCTGGCTTTGCTTTGTCCCGTCTGCACTCTGCGTCTGTACGTGGACAGAACTCAAAGCTTCAGGACCTCAGACCAGCTCTTTGTCTGTTACGGAGGCCAGCAGAAGGGAAAGGCTGTCTCCAAGCAGAGGATGGCCCACTGGGTAGTGGATGCCATCGCCTTGGCTTATCAGTCCCAAGGCGTGCCTTGCCCGCTCGGGTTGAGGGCTCACTCCACTAGAGGAGTAGCACAAGCTCACGGCGCCTCGCTGACAGATATTTATAGAGCTGCGGGCTGGGCGACACCCAACACATTCGCTAGGTTCTATAGCCTTTGTGTAGAATCGGTATCTTCACGTGTACTCGCCCCTACTGGCCGGTAGCGCGACAAACCCTTTCTAGTGTCCGCTTGCATACGCCACTCTTGCCCCCTGGGACGGATACGTGCTTCTATTTGCTCCAGTAGAGTTCCCCGGTTGGCGAACCCTGTTGAGTCCTCCGCCACCCTTTGCGGCTTCGGACATTGCGGAGTGTCCGTTGCTAGGCTTAGCACGTATACTGCCTCTGCTAGGCTGGGTTCCGTATGTTGTGACCCCTATGGCGGTCACATATGTGTAATGTCCACGGTAGCCTTCCTATGTAAGCCGTCCCTGTTAGATGTGTCTCCCCCCTACCTAGGCCGGAGCCATCCCAGGGACTTCATATGTGCACTGCCCACGGTCAGTCCATATGTACATTCCCACGTAAAATTCCTCCCTTCGGGTAGGTTGTGGTCTCCGCAGCGTCCCCAGTGGGCACGCTTTCCCAGTGTTATCCAAGTCTTACTGAGTGGATCATGCGGAACAGCAGTAGACTTCCCTGGAGTAAGTCCGGTCCCTTCTCCGTCCCAAGTGCGCGCCGGGATGCTGCAGATTTCGCTGGGCGCTGGAGGGGGACAGTAACTGTGGCGTTTTATTTGGGATCCCAATTCGTCGGTTCAGTTCTGACGCCACAGTTCCTGTACCCCGTTGAGCGCGGACCACTGCTCGTCTCCTCAGCAAAAAACAAAGTGCGAGTGCTACCGCTTCAGTATTTATACCCGCTCGCGGGGGCGGAGTGCGGCACGCAAAGCTCGCATGCCAATCTTCATTGGCTCGTTTAGTTTACACTCGAAGATAATAGGGCTCTCATGTGATATCCCAATTCGTCGGTTCAGTTCTGACGTACGTCTCCGTTCCCTCCTTCAGGGAACGAGGGTTACATACGTAACCGAGACGATATATATAACTGTGAGAAGACTATTTGAATATGATTCCTGTGTGTCTCTGTGTGAATGAATGGTGCAGACACGCAAATACATTTATTACACAGATTGAAGCATACTTGACGGCATCTGTCATCGTCTGCCATCTGACTATATGACGATATATGAACACATAAACTTCATCTCCAGAGCTGCTTTGAGTCACTTCATGAGCATTTTATCATTTAATTTGAGAAAAAATATTGTCATATCATATACACACATTCATGGGAACCCATCAAAAAAGTTTGGTTTAACTTGTGACAGATATATAGCCTAATAATATAACTATTATTGTAGCTGTCACGATCAGTACCCGTGAAGTCCACTAGAGGGCACTCCACTCTGGACTTTCACACACACACGCACATTCACCTTGGACTTCACTCCCCACAATGCACTACATTTCCCTAAAGTCTCCACACCTGGACTGATTACACTCACACCTGATACTAATCACATCTCACTATTTAAGCACACTGCACAAACACCTCACCGCGAAGTCTTGACATTCGGTTAAATTGTCTTTTCAGAGCGTTATTCCCTGTCTTGTTTTCCTGGTTTCTGCCTATTGGATTTATAGCCTTGGATTATTGGACTGTTGATTGCTTACTGCCTGTAATCCCAAATTACCTATTAATGCCTGTATGTCTTAATGTGATGCTACTAATAATAATGATAATAATAAGATAAATAAAGACTTTATTTTTAAAGGAATAATAAGACAATTTTTCATCCGTGTTTTAATTTTAACAGTTAACCTGTTGTACAACACTTTGTTTGCAAATAAATGAAAGTGTTTGTTTAAATTTCATTTGATTAAAAATAAATGTTTTATGAGCCCTACATAATGACTTGCATAGGATCATATTTTTTTCCATTGCATTGAATCGAATTGAAACTGGATCGCACAGCATGGTAATGGGGTAATCGTATTGCATCACACTGGTAGCTGCTTCATATGTATCTTTAATGTATCGTATCGTTGGTTGTGCATCGAGATGTTATCGCATCGGCCTCGGTTGTGGAGGGACTTCCCTAATCAGCACTGCAGATGTGAAGAGAGCAATAAACTGCAGAGTCTGTAATGTAAGACGCCTAAAACAGAGCTACAGAGACAGAAGCACTACTGATGTGACCACATGAATTAACCGAGAAAGTGCCTTGGTGGAAGAGCGGAGTAACGTCTCACAGCGAGGTGGCACATCTTCCTCAGAACATTAAGATGAAATGCTCTGTAATGGTGCATTCCCATTACAGCATCAAATTTAAATCAAGCATCACTTGATTTAAGCTGCCTGCAACTCGGGTAGGAATGAATTGAAACACCCTAACACTTTAAGCAGCCGCTGGACACACTAAATGCTGACTCATTCAATGTTACATTTCTGTTCATCAAATGTCTGTGAAAGGTATTCTTGTACAGAGGTATTCTTTCCCAAAATATTTTACATGATACCTTAAACAGCATCAAACTGCCATCTTCTTTAATATAAACTTGAAGTATTGTTATTTTTAATTTTCCTTTTCTACCAAGACAATTGCTTTGTGACAAAAGTTGTACTTTATGTCTTTGTCATATCACTGTTCTTTTAAAGGTTTTTATGCACAGTAAATCTCATATATCATGTTAAATCAGCTGTATTTAATACTCACATCCTGTGGTACTGCTGTATGGCTCCTGCGGCGATAGTAAACCACAGCAACAGTTACAACTGTAGTAACCAGCAGAACACCAACAACTATTCCTGCTACAGCAGCTGAAGACAGACCTGAATCTGGAACAGCTGAAGACAGACAGGCATTATTACTAGAGAGTGAATGAATATACATCCAGTACTTCACAATATATTTGACTGATAATTACACCTTTATACTTTGGTCGTCAGGTGTATGACATTGAATTAACTGATAAATGGCGGCTTCTGTTGTTGTTAAAACAGCATCCACACTTGGAGCTCAACTGGAAGCAGTGGTGCTATCAGGAAAACTGGCTGATATTATTCATGTTATTTTCATGTTAATATCATTAGCCAGTGTTATTTTCCACAACCCAACACATATTGAAATGTTTTGTAAATGCATTGAATGACTCACCAATGACAGAAACCGTGAATCTCTTCTCTCTGCTGATGCTGAAACTGCTGTTGTTGATGTTGATCTTCAGTTTATATTCTCCAGAGTCTGTGTTTCTGGTGTTCATGATGGTCAGAGATCCAGTCTGATGATCCAGCTTCAGTTTGTCTCTGAATCTCTCTTCACACTGATCATCTGTACAAATCTTACTCTGATCTCCAGTGATTTCAGCGATGAGAATCTCATTAAAATACCACATCTTCAAATCATTAGGGTGTTTTATTACTCCAGGATCTAAAGTAACAGATTCTCCTTCATTCACTGACTTTATCTTCACTTCATCTCGTTCAGCAGCAGAAACATCTGAAACACAAACCAACAGATGATGGAGGAGGTTTTTGTGGTAAAAAAAAAAACCCTACACAAAATGAAAGAACTGAACACGGCTGCCACGGCACAAGCTCTTGAGCTCAACTCTGTCTGAGGTCAACCTCAGAGGTCAAATACAGCTTCTAAATAACAAACTTTAAACAGTTTGTCAATATAATGCATTTAGTTTTAAATCAAAACAAACTGTTTAATGATGTAAAGTGAGATGATTCTGCACTGTAAATAAAATCAATATACACATTAACAATGTGCTTTAAACATATGTAAAGTAAATTTAAACATTCACCATGTACAGTAACACTGAAGATCTTTTCACTGTTGCTGCTGCTGCTGAAGATCTTCAGTTTATATTCTCCAGAGTCTGTGTTTGTGATGTTCATGATGGTCAGAGATCCAGTCTGATGATCCAGCTTCAGTCTGTCTCTGAATCTCTCTTTACACTGATCATCTGCACAGATCTTACTCTGATCTCCACTGATTTGAGCGATGCGAGTGATGCTGAAATACCATATAATATCTTCTTGTTGTTTTGTTTGAACACCAGTGTTCAGAGTGACTAAATCTTCCTCATTCACAGACACTGACACTCTGTCTGAACCAACACCAGAAGCACCTGAAGAAGAAACATAAGCAAAATAAACAATAGTCCTAAACAAATCACGTAAATAAACTATTTAGGCAACATTTAGGCCTATATTTTATGGATGTGGCAGAAGTTTAAAACAAAGCGACATTTTTATCAGTTTAATACACTGATATGTATGAAACGTCAACTGTTTCCACAAGTCACGAGACCTATATAAAAGGCCAATTTTATCCCGTTTCAACTGCGTTAGCGTCATTTTGATCGTAAAAATGTCTTTGCCAACCATTGATTTCCGTGACGGTGTTGTTGTGAACCAAACATTATTACTATATTCAGCCCAAATAACACCACAGCGCCAAATCTGCGTGTAGGCGTAATAGGCCACAGAAATCCAATTGACACTGTACAAGAGATCTTACCGTGGCAAAGTAAAAACAAAACCACTGAACCACTAAAAACATTAAAGAAAAGCGTCATTTTTCAGCTTCATTTTCCAATTGTCAAAGTGAAAACAACCCGGAAGGACACAGCTAAGACCACTGGGCATGCGCACGCGCACATTAATGTTGAGTCATTTAATATTTATTTATTTAAATAACTGTTTTTGCAGTATTTTAAGGGTAGGTTTAGGGTTGTGGTAGGTGTAGATGTTATTAAAACACAGTTTTATAAGTAGCATATTTAATTTACTGTTATTTATCCTGAGGTTTTGCCTCACTGCAAGACCGGTGATGTATAGTGCACGTCCCTTCCGTTTTGTCCTGACAACAAGCAAAAAGTCTTTTCGCCTGGTTCCGTTTGCAAAATTATACTTTATCGCATTAGCGTATTTAATTGCTCATTCTTTACCCTCAGTTTTGATTTGATTATTTTAATGAATTTGAAGACAAGCCTACTGTTGAGTTTAAATGACGGAGTTATTTTAATAACTTACAAGGTAGAATTAATAAAAGTTTATCTCTAGGCTACATATTATGTTAATGTAAGAACAGTCTTGTGGAAATTAAGTTAAAAGTTAAAAAGACATTTCATATCCAGCTGTATGGACACTTTTCACGGACAGATATCAACATCACAAATCTAGTAGGCCATAAAGTTTTTTTATGTATATTTTTAATACACATGTACATTATATTTTGAGTTATCTTACCTTGACAAAAAATAATAAAAACAAAGATCCTAAGATTTTAGAAAACTTTCGTCCTATCACACTGTTAAATAATGATTATAAATTATTAGCACACATTTTTTCTAATCGTTAGAAGAGTGATTTATCCCAGATTATAAGTAAGTAAGTAAAACCTTTATTTGTCCCGCAGTGGGGAAATTGCATTTAGCAACAGCAGGGGTACATGGTAAAAAGTAGTAGACACTAATATAAAAAACAGAAAACTAAATAAATTTACAGAATAGAATACACAAAAGAAATATTGCACGTTGGAAAATTGTAAAATTGTACAGTGAAGATAAAATTGTACAGTGAAGAATATCTGTGCAAAATGTTGCAAAAGTGAGAAAACAAAAAAGTTACAGTTAAGCAGTGCTATTGTTTATTGTACAGTCTGACTGCAGCAGGAAGAAAAGACCTGCGGAATCTCTCCTTCACACACCGAGGGTGGAGCAATCTGCCACTGAAGCTGCTCTGCAGAGCTGACTGTGTGTCCTGCAGGGGGTGAGACTCATGGTCCAGCATAGATGACAGTTTTGCTAGAACCCTTCTGTCACCAACCTCCCGCACAGAATCCAGAGGACAGCCTAGGGCAGAGCTGGACTTCCTGATGATCTTATCCAACTTCTTCCTCTCCCTCTCAGTGATGCTACTGCTCCAGCAGACCACACCGTACAAGATGGCTGATGCCACCACAGAGTCATAGAAAGTCATAGAAAGTAGAAAGTAGTACGGAATCAGGGTTTATGAGGGGCAGGTCAGTAGGTTTTATTCAATTATTGATCAATAAAAAAGGGTTAAACAATAGAACTAACATGAAATTAATGTTAAAGCGGAAATAAGAGAGCTGTAAAGTAATCTCTGAATTACACTCGCTGCCAATTGACCATTCACAAAGACCCGCCCCCTTTAGTTACTGTTGCTTTGTCCGACAAGCCATGCGCTCTCATGCCACACATCGTGTTCTCATGATCTGAAAAATACATCGTGGAGCAAAGAGGACACTGACAACGTGTGAAATAGTTTCATATTTAATATATCATAATTTTTTAAATAAATTTAAACAATAAATAGCGTCTAGTGTCTCTTGAATGTGTGGTGACAGATCGCTGTAGCTCCTCGTGAACCGATCATCTCTTCATACTAGTTCATTTATAGCATCAAATAAACATGAATGAACATCAGAAGGAATGTTGTTTCAAGCGTGGAAAGACGTGAAGACACAATTTATCAAGTTTAAGTTCACCATGACTGCTTTGTCAGACAAAATGGCGGATTCGGGGTTACGATTGGTCAGATCGCCTGTCAATCATTGGATTTTGGGAAAAAGTGCTTCAGCGAGTGTCCAACACTACAGTTGACCACTTTACCAGGTATGTTCAAATGTATCCAACTAAGAAGTAATCTAGAAGAACAGCAAAAGTAACAACATTCAATGCTTTAATTCCACTGGATTCTTTTGGACTCTTCAGTTCTCCTCTGGCTAACAAACAAACACTGCATGATTATGATTCAGGCTGCATCAGAGGTCAGATTGGTAGCATTCAGAATATTTTATACCGTTTCTTCTGCTTGAAGATCAGATCGGTATGGAGACAAAGCTGGCCACAGGAGTCTGTGCAGAGGACTTGTCTGGCTCTCGTGGTCTTTGCTGAGGATTTGTTCCCATGGCTGAGGCATCAACGAGGTCTTCACCTGGAATTGTCTAGTTGAAACCATCTCTGACATTCAGGGCTGCGTTGTGTCTAGATGCAGGTCCTCCATCTGATCTGGATACATCTGGGTGAATACAGTAACTTCAGGGTTAGGGAGATGACAGATGTACTAATAGGAGCGTAGATGACATTCAGTCTGGATCAAGAATTTGTTTATGTTTGTTATTATTAATTCAGTCACTGTCATTATAAGCATGTATTTTTTAACCAACTATTGTCTCTCTGTGTCTTTTACTGCTTACAGCTATCAGGAAGTGTCTAAGTCTGGTTTACTATTTAACTTTTAGACTCAGATTTGACCATTTTTAATGGATGCAGACTTTATTTGACTGTAAAGCTGTTTTGAAGTTCATAAGAAGACAGGAAGAAACTTCTTCACCTACGAGAAGTTTGTCCAGATCAAACCACATCTCAGGTTTCGTTCTGACTCAGAAGATGAGCTGCAACAATGTGAGATGGAAGATAGTATTAACTTTTTGTTGTGTTTTTATCATAATTGTGAAAAATGTTCAGTGTTAAATAAAAGAATGAAAAATGCATTTGACTATTAAGCCTTAATAAGAGCCAGAAGAGAAACTATAAACCCTTAGTAAAGAGTCTATGTGGTTAAACTCTGTCGTGGGAGGATTCACACTTCAGCTCAAGTGCTTTCAGTAGACAGTTTAATTAGATCAGACTTTTGATCAGAAATGTTGCATGTCTTTGCTTTGTTATGTTTGTGCTGGTGGAGTCTGACTGGTAAGTCGTAAATATGTTTTTTGTCTTAATATCAGTAACATTCTTCACAGACTTTAAATAAAAAGGTACTTTAAACTTTCCGTGACGTAATTGACTTTGTAGCTTCATACATTGTGCTCAAGACAGAAGTCAAAACTCTTAATCAGTGTAAAATCTGTTTGTTCTCCAGGTGTGTTTGGAGATTCAGTGTCAGTGACTGAAGGAGATTCTGTCACTTTATACTCTGATCTTACTGAAATACCTGAAGATGACTACATACTGTGGAAATATGGAGCTGAAAACTCTCTGATAGCTAAAATGAAGAAAAAGAAGCAAATCTTCTCTATAAATGATGAAGTTCTTGATGGGAGATTCAGAGACAGACTGAAGCTGGACGATCAAACTGGATCTCTGACCATCACAAACACCAGAACTGAACATGCTGGAGTTTATGAACTACAGATAACTGGAGCATATCTGACAACAAAAACATTCAGTGTTTCTGTCTATGGTGAGTAAAACACACATCTCAAACCCATGCTGATGAAAACAAAATGATACTGGCGGTTGTGAAGCTCAAGTTTCAGAAAGCACGCAATCCAGATACATACATATACACGGAATAAGAGCATTGCAAAATATCTGTCTTGATGAGTATTCACGCAATTATATTCACGTCTTGAATGAACATTAAATGTTAAATGAAAACGTCTGATGTGTAACATTTTATTAGATCGGTGTATTACAGTAGGTCTTAATATTGGTCTGTCTCAATGTTAAACAAACAATAAAAGAAAAGACGGAGTCACTCACTACTCTTGACTGAACTACTTTAGCTTTAATAATCTGTTTATTTGTAAACCATGCAGTATTTATATGCAATATTTCATTTATTTATTACTTATACTGTTTATTTGCGTATTTGGTGTTATTTTCACTAATAAATAAAAAAAATAGCTAGATTGTTACTAATATAGTCATTTTAGGAGGAATTGGAGGAAAATATTCTTGCTGATTTTGCTTTGGAACCTTCAGAAAACATGATTTTTCTCAAACACTATCGACTATAAACGGGTGTAGCTGTCTTTTTTTGGTCGGATTCCAACAAATCAAATATCATTTTGATGGCTTTTTTGATGGAGAAGGTGAAATTCTGCTCTTTACAAATGTTTTTTTTTTTTTTTAAATGAGTGACTTTAAACCTTGTGAAATATTTGAGGTGTAATCATAATACATATATATATATATATATTGGTAGCAAAAGTGTACATATTTCAGACTAACTGGTACAAATTAGAACCTTTTTAAATGGTTTTGTACCAGAATATTCTTATAACTATTTATATGTTCAAATGTTTAATCATTTTGTATTTTGAGATGATGGAAACACTCACTGACCGTCAACACACTAAACACGTTTAACTGAAAACAAGAGTGCTGCTTAGATTATCTGTATTCCTTATTATTGATGATGTTTTTCAGCTCGTCTGCCTGTTCCTGTCATCAGCAGTAACTCTTCACAGTGTTCTTCATCATCATCATCATCATGTTCACTGGTGTGTTCAGCTGTGAATGTGAGTCATGTGACTCTCTCCTGGTACAAAGGAAACAGTTTATTGTCCAGCATCAGTGTGTCTGATCTCAGCATCAGTCTCTCTCTACCTCTGGAGGTGGAATATCAGGATAAAAACACCTACAGCTGTGTGCTGAACAATCCCATCAGCAAGCAGACTCAACATCTGGACATCAGCCACCTCTGTCACACATGTGCAGGTACGACAGTGACGATATATGATTATTTACTAATCTGATCTCTGTCTTCTGTTGTAGATCAGACAGATTCACTTACATTAATGCCCGTCTCTCTTTTCCTCTCCTTCAGTTCCTCCAGTCTCAGTCTCTCTGTTAGTGTTGATCTCTGCTGCTGCTGCTGCTGGTTTCCTGTTGATTGTAACTGCTGTCGGGATCTTCTGCATTTACAGGAAATGCAAAAACGCAGGTCAGGTTAAAACATTAATGCAAATGTCAAAATATTTATCTTTTATAAGCTTCAAATTTTGCTGTGAGATTGAAAACTTTGTTTTAACATGTTTGTGATTATTGTTAATCCAGTTCAGACCCAGGAGAAAAACAAAACTGTATCAGCATTGTCCAAACCAACAGCACGAAAAACGGTAATATCATTTTGACTGTTTCAAGAAGTTGGAGTCAGTTAGTCTGATTGAAGTTTTGTGTGGAAAAGCATCAGATGGTCAGTGAACAGATATGGATGGTCAGCCTTGTTCAAAATTACCTTCAGTGGTGGCTCAGTAAAAATAATGCCTTTATGCTATTTAAAACCAAGTGTATGTACTGATTAAATGTACCATTTGTATTAACATGCATTACAAATGTGATTTCTCATTATTTTGTCACATTACATCACTTTCAGTGCACCAATACTATTGAATGAACTCCTGTCACATGGCTGAAGATGAAAATTATTATTATTAATACATTAAAAGATTATATCACCCAAAAATACCCTTACTAAAAACAATGGTTTTACTACGAATAAAACAAAAATATATATATTTTTGTAGTTATTCCAACCAAACAAATCGCCACAAAACAAACAAATGGTCTTTTTTTTTTTCATTTTCGTGAGGATTAAAAAATAATAATTTATTCACCATCATGAAACGATCCTGAACGACTGCAGATTGACCTCCTCAGTCACATTTCGCTATTATTGCATCTTTTTTTCCATTCAATAGAATTAATCTGTAGCAATCAGTCCTTCATTTCTGCACAATACCTTTTGTGTTTACCGGAAGAAAGCGAGTTAACACTTTTTTTTATCGCGGGTTTAGCTTCCGTGTTTGTCATTGTCGGAGAGACTTGATGAGAAAGTGGTGACTTAAGACCCTGTTTTATTTACCTCAGAGAACAGATTTCTCAACATAGAAATATACCTAGATATATGCACAGGAACAACAGGGTTGGTTGACATTAGACCCGGCGATAATGTTTTTATGGTGACCGTAATAATGTTACATATTCGCTTCAAAGCAATATCGAGTATATAGAGCTATTTCTCATGAAGAGAGAATCACGTGATCAACGACAAAGGTTTCTTTCCAGTCACGTGAATTCTTACTTTAAGCGTCAGAATGTTTGACTCTAAACCACTGCTGTACACTACTCTCTCTTGCCACAAGATGGCACAATACCCCCCTCCCTCCTCCTAATTTTAGTAAGACCAGTCTGTTTCAAAGAAACTTTAGTTGGTCTTGTAAAGGTTGCTTATGTTGGTATGTGTGTGTTACTGTTGCATCAGCAGGTTCCTGACTGATTTTGTATTTTTCCTTGCAGAAATTAAAGAAGGAGCCTGTGTATGGAAATATCACCAAAACACGATGATCCATTCAGAAAAGAGATTCTCTCACCTTTTCATATTTATTCTCTGCTACTCAAGTAGTAGACCTACTCAAAATATAAAACTTCCTTGTTCTCACAGTCACTACTCTGTTTATAATAAATAACAATAATAAAAATCTTAATTAAACACAGATTTCTTTGGTTTATTAGAATAAAATGTCTTTATAATATCATTGCTTTTAAGTAGCGCCATCTGGTGTTTTGAAGAACACCACAACACAACAGGTGATTGTAAGGGTCATGTGACATAATACATAATGTGAAAATTGTATATCACCAAACTTTGGTGTCATTTGATGTTTATGTGAAAGTGATAGCAATCAAATATAATGAGGATCATCTCTGAGTCAAAGCTCACTTTTTCATTGGATTGATTTATAATATTCAACTGTATTTTTTTTTAAATTGAAAATGAAAATGCAGTGAATGATTGAATTAAACTCAATGACAAACACTGAAGCTCCTAAAGCTGATGGTTTATAAATACCTGATAATTTCAAGCACCATCTTTTGTAATACACTGAAATATCCACTGCACAAAAAATTAAGGGAACACTTGAAGGGTTAGTTCACCCAAAAATTAAAATTCTGTCATTAATTCCTCACCCTCATGTCGTTCCACACCCGTAGAAGGAGTCTAACGACGAGCGCCCTCTAGTGCCTCGTAGTATTACTGGACAGAATTCTGAATTCCATTACACTATGCATGTAGAAAAACTTTGACAGATAACTCACTGTTACACAAGAGTCAATTGAAACCAAAATCATCAACACACTGAGGGCTGGATTCAAACTCACAGCATAAATCGATGTAAAAAACTGAAGTAATAGGCTGATCAAACTTGCATGAAGTTAAGTCAGTTGTGTGTATGGACACCACGTGTCTGTGTCACTCAAGACAACATCTGGGCATCCTTCTGATGAGATTGTGGGATCTCCTCCCAGACCTGGATCAGGGCATCAGCGAGCTCCTGCACAGTCTGTGGTGCTACTTGGCAGCTTCGGATGCTCTGATACATAATGTCCCAGTTCTCAATTGGATTCAGGTCTGGGGAATGTGAGAGCCAGTCAATGGCATCAATGCCTTTGTCAAAACTGCCTACGCACTCTAACCACTTGAGGCCGGGCATTATCATGAACCAGGAGGAGCCCAGCGCCCACTGCACCAGCATAAGGTCTGACAATGGCTCTGAGGATTTCATCCTGGTACCTAACAGCAGTAAGGGAACCATTGGCTAGCACGTCTGAGCGACCCTCCAAGGATATTCCTATAACAGTCATGCTGAATGATGTTGCACGCAGCGTAAAGTTCCCCACGGCATCTCCAGACTTTTTCACATCTGTCACGTGCTCAGTGTGAACCTGCTCTCATCCGTGAAGAGAACGGGGTGCCGCTTGGATTTTCCCCTATAGATTGAATAACCTCAAAAAGCTGTAAATAGTAACAAGACAGTAAGAAACTCTTCACTTTCAAACTAAACACGTATGTTCTGAATGCCCAGTGTCACCAATTGGAAAGTGAGACGCTTGGATGCAGGCTGGTGTATTACCGAAAGACACTGGAAGCCATCAGAGGCAGACAGTGTTGTGGATACCCCACCCCATTAAGGGGGTAGGAAAGACACTAGTAAGCTGGGATACTATACTCTATTAAAGGGTTAAAAAAAGACACTGGAAGCCATGAGAGGCAGACAGTCTGGGGATACTACACTCCATTAAGGGGTTGGAAGAAGTTACTACTAGTGTGTCTCATAAACCCAAGCTGTCTGACTTCCATTCAAAAATCAACCGCAGGCGGTAGACCCTTCTATTTGGCACCTAAACACTGGAACGATCTTCCTAGCGTTGTTCGGGAAGCAGATACACTCAGTTTAAATCTAGACTAAAAACGCATCTCTTTAACATGGCATACACATGACACATTATCAATTTATGTCTTCATATCCGTTAAAGGATTGTTAGGCTGCATAGATCAGGTCAGCCGGAACCGGGAACACTTCCTATAACACCGGGTGTACTTGTTACATCAGAAGAAGAATGGCGTCCACGCTAATTTTTGTCTCTCTGCTTATCCCGAGGTTTACCAATTAATGTGATTGGCTGGATCCGGGCCGTGTCCGGGTCGGATGGGGAACCTGCGCCTGTGTGCGGCAGCAACGTGGCCCTGGGGTGTCAGCGGAGACTGTGTGAACTAGCTCATCCTTTGTGAAGACCTTACCGACTCATCAGCCAGTGGCACATATCCCAACAAACCGTCTCATACCGGCGTGATCAAAAAGATCTTCAACTAGATGGAACTGGATAAAATATTTTGACTGTTGCGATTCCAAGTTGGTTTAATGACCTGTAACTCTGCCTGAGTATCGGACAAGTGTTCACTGTTGGCCAGAGGAGAACCGACCCCTCGACTAAGCCTGGTTTCTCTCAAGGTTTTTTTCTCCATTTTGTTGGAGTTTTGGTTCCTGTTGCCTTTGGCTTGCTTAAGTTGGGGACACTTGCTTGATATTCAGCAGTGTTTTTGATATGCCTGCATTGGTGCCGTTGTATGCGAACTGAGCTGAGCCGGACGATTACGTCACTGTTTTCTCCAGTGCTGATATACCTAAATTAACTAGACTAATAACTATTGATCTTTGCAACGGAATTGTCACAGGTTAACCTGTTGACTGTAAGGTAAAGGGATCTAAGATCAATATAACTCAAAGGTGATTGAATTACAGTGAATAAGAACCGATTCAATATATATAAAATTATTCTGAATTAATATTTAACACCTTTTCAATTATTCGTCCACCGGCAAATTGAGGTTAAGGTACTTCATCAATTTTGTACAGAATATTATCCCGTGGCCAACGGGAATAATATACAGTTATGATTACCAATAAGAGCAAGGTAACGTAATCGACAGTTTAAGGCAGTAACTTGTAAGCACACAACACAAGACACTTGTATAGGTGAAAAGTTAAAACAAGACTTTATTAAGCTACTCTAATACACACAAACTAATCTAACGAAAACACATACACACACTTATTCATACAGTGACAGGGAAACTGAGTTATTGTTACGGAGGGTGGTTGGAGTCCCAAATATCTAGCGTTCAATACTACTTCTTTAACCACAACCTGAGAGAATTAATACTAGCAATTCAACCTAAGTTCATTTGCTTAATAAAAATTGCATCAGCTCAGCAAAGGTGAGGAGATTGCGATACTTGCATTTCGTGAGTGAGTCCTTTCGCGAGGGATTTGCACGTGGATCTCTGCGCGCTGATTGGCTGGAGGTCGGTCTTTGTTGCGTTCGGGACCGATGAAGTATGGTTGGCTTTGCCGGAGGGAGAGCCGCGTGAGTTGGTTGCCGGGTTACGCGTTGCTGCGCAACCAAGTTTCTCTGCGTCTCTGGTGAAGTTGCTGAAGCAAACAGACCTTGAGAGGTTTTTTTCTTCGGCAGCTGCGATGACGGCTCGTACAGGGAAGTCGATGAGTCTTGAAGAGTTCTTGAAGGGGCTATCGTGTTGGCAGGACGATGGTGAGGTCGCACGAATCACCCGAAGGTCAAGGCAAAAGCCAAGACCAAAACCAAAGCAAAAGCAGAAAAGGCAAGCGCGTGGAAATGCGTGTCGTTGAGTTTTAAGCATGTTCCACTGACCACTCCCTCCGGGTGTTTCCACCAATCAGGTATCACTTTGGGCGGTTCCTGCATTGTTTATTTTGAGTTTATTAAAGTATGTTTAATGTTCGCCAGTTCCCGCCTCCTTCTTCCTGTACTAATGAACTGCATTACAATTGGTTCACGAGCCGCTTGAAGGAGCTACAGCGATCTGTCATGACACATTAAAGAGCCACTTGACGCTATTTATTGTTTAAACCTCTTTAAAAATGTACAATATTTTAAATATGAAACTGCTTCATATGTTGTCAGTGTCCTCTTTGCTCCGCGATGTACTTTTCATTTTGTGAGAACATGATGTGTGGCGTGAGAGTGCATGGGTTGTCGGGCATAGCAACAATAACTAAAGGGGGCGGATCTTTACAAAGGGTCAATTGAAAATGAACGGGAAATATAATAAAATACAATAATTTTATTTTTAACTTTTTTTTTAATCAATAATTCCAGCATAACACAAGCACGCATACACAAACACTTTTGCATGCACTCACACAAACACACAACTCCTGTTCAGTAATATTTTACATTTGGTTTATTGAAATAAATATTTTGTAAATACAATCTGAGTCTTATGGATTTTTTAGTGGCATTTTAGATATATTTATGCAAATTTAAATGGTATTAATACAAGCATAGACAGATCAGAATTCCTCAAACAACCAAAACAAATTATAAACATTTTAAAAAAAAATACTTATTTTAATGTATTTTGCTGTTTAAATATATATTTCAACAAAATCTTTTTAAATGATTTGATGAGCCATATCCAGAAAAATGAATGGCTCTCTATGGCCCTCTGCTGGAAATATATGGTCAAAACACTTCAGTTCTAAAACTTCAGTAGAAACATTTTTTTTTCTAAGCAGCAGATGGCAGGATTCTGCCTCCAACACCTAGATCAATATCCAGAAACAACTTAAATTTAATTTAGATCATCATTAATGTAATTTTTTCTGAAATATGGAATATTTCATATGCAGGGTAATGGTGTAGAGCAATTCTGCAGTAAATAGGTTAAAAAAAAAAAAAAGTAACACATATCCCCCAAAACACAGCATAAACGTAGCTGAGAAGAGAATAAAAATATACATCATTTCTATTAAAAAAAAAAAAAAAAAAAAAAGGTCTGAATGGACCCAAAATAAGAGTATATAGGGGAAACGAGGGCCATATGAGGGTTACCTGTGTACTGAGGTTTTTCCATTCACTAAAATTTAGAATAAATAAAATTTAATATTAATATATAAATAAATAAGAGTTATGCTTCACTTCACCATGAAATGTAGTTTTTCCACAGTTCACACAATATTCTTCTACTTTTAGTCATTTGAAACAGTCCGGTAACAACACTCTCAGAAGAAAAGCTGTTGCGGTACCATTTTGAAAGTCACTAAAGGAGGTTAATATGAACCCCTGACCTTTAGATTAAAATTCTGAATATTTTTATCGATTAAGAACATTTAAAGTCTTAATAAGGGGCAGATGAACTACATCATCATATGCAAATGCAGCGTGTGAACTAGACGTGTCAAACGCTGTCATGGGAGGATTCACACAAACACTTCATCAGATCTGCTGTAAGATCACACACTGAACCACTGAGGAAAATGTCTCTCAAGTTGGTTTTGATCTGTTTGTGCAGCTGGAGCCTGACTGGTAAGTTAAAAAAAGCATTTTTATGGCTTGTTTTAAATTTCAGACTAATAAAGCTGCTGCTACTGTTCAAATTAGATTATTTTCATCTGCTGTTATGTACCAAATTAATTCTGAATATCATATGAATATAATATCAGATCTGCTAACTTTGAATTCAGGTCTCTGTTGGGGTTAAGACTTTCAAATTGGAAATTCCAGGTCTGGAAAAAATGTCAGGAAAATAATGGAAATCTCTACAGAAAGTGTGAACTTTCAATTGAGCTGCTTTCAAATATCAGGCCTTTTTTGTCTATATTTCATGTGTGTGTGTTAAAAATACTTAAACATTGATCATAAACAAATCTCTACAATTGATCTACAAATTTCATGGAAATTCACTAGTCAAAATGTGCAGGAACGTTATAGTCCATGGGACACAAGTGATCTTACGATCAAAAAATCTCATTAATTTTTTTTTTTTTTTTTAAAGTATTTAAAATATCCAGCACAAATAAAACACAATTTTATTTACTGTACAATTACAGCACAATTATTGTAGTATTTTCAATCAGCAATAATTATCATGTATTTATTGTCAATAAATGATGAAACTTTAAACACTGATTGTTCTCTACAATTTAAAGCAAGTTAAAGATTAAGGATGTGTTGCACCAATAAGGATTAATCTTCAATCTGTATTAAATCAAGGTTGATCTAATAATTCTCTTGTGCCAAAATTTAAAATGTAAAATAAGCAGACTTATATTTAAACCATCGTTTTGATCCTATAGTGTTATTTAACATTTAAAATAGATCAACTTTAACCCTACTTTAAATTCAACTCCTGAAGGAATTTGCTCGACTGCAAAAGTTGTTGCTTTTTTTTAAGTTTATATCTGGGATTAATGTATTTATGCGTTTAATCCATTAAATAGCCTGGAATATTTAGTATGAATATCAAGTGTATTACTGTGAGTTGGGTTTAAAGTTGACAGTTATGAAACGGATAATAATAATTCTTGCGGTAGAAAACACTGAGGCGTTAAGATATGATGAAGCGGGCCTGAAGGTTGTGACACTTTGTTATATGTGTTTATTCGTCTTTTTTGATCAATTATGCTGCCATATTACTCCATTAATTGCTAACTTCAATATATTTCCAAGCAATCTGTACGCGCTGCTGCAAAGTTTTCTAACAGTTTCTCTTTACAGTAGCAGTTTATATTTTACATTGTGTTTTGTGTTTCTGCTGCTGTTCTCATCTTTACATGTAAATGAAGCTGATAAATGAGGCTTTGTAAACCATCAGAGGGTTTAATCTGTCTGTTCTTCAGGTGTGTTTGGTGATTCAGTGTCAGTGACTGAAGGAGATTCTGTCACTCTAAACTCTGATCTTACTGAAATACATGAAGATAACTACATACTGTGGAAATATGGAGCTGAAAACTCTCTGATAGCTAAAATTAAGAAAAAGAACCAAACCTTCTCCACATATAATGTTACTGATGGGAGATTCAGAGACAGACTGAAACTGGACGATCGAACTGGATCTCTGACCATCACAAACACCAGAACTGAACATACTGGAGTTTATCAACTAGAGATAACTCAAGCAAATCTGATAACAAAATCATTCAATGTTTCTGTCTATGGTGAGTAGAGACTTCATTTGTCCAAACATTTACATATTTAACTGTTTAATCATTTTAGAGTTTGAGATGAGACACATTCATTGACTGTCAACATACTAAACACTCACTCGACACAAATTATTCACTACAATTCACAACATCAATTAAAAACCGATTATGGTTTTCATATTCCTGTTTATTCTCTCATATTTTTCAGTTTGTCTTCCTGTTCCTGTCATCAGCAGTAACTCTTCACAATGTTCTTCTTCATCATCATCAAATTGTTCATTGGTGTGTTCAGCTGTGAATGTGAGTCATGTGACTCTCTCCTGGTACAAAGGAAACAGTTTATTGTCCAGCATCAGTGTGTCTGATCTCAGCATCAGTCTCTCTCTACCTCTGGAGGTGGAATATCAGGATAACAACACCTACAGCTGTGTGCTGAACAATCCCATCAGCAACCAGACTCAACATCTGGACATCAGCCACCTCTGTCACACATGTGCAGGTACGGCAGAGATGATATACGTGATTATATACTGACCTTCTGTTAGATCAGACTGACAGATTCACTCACATTAATGACTCTTTTCCTCTCCTCCAGTCTCAGTCTCTCTGATGGTGTTGATCTCTGCTGGATCTCTGCTGATTGTCGCTGCCATCGGGATCTTCTGCATCTGCAGGAAATGTAGAAAAATCGATAAAGAAGGCAAGTGTTATCTTATCTTTTTAAACAAGTAATAAACAAAATAAATAAAAAAATATGCTGATAACCCTATTTTATCATTTAATTAAAATGATTCTCATAATTTTGTAGTTAACATACACTCATATTATAATACGTCTAATTGCATTTAATGACACTGAACGTTGGTGTTTACTCATCTCAAGTATTTGCAAAAACATAAATGTTTATTTTTAATTCAGAAATGAAAAAGCTTTCTCCATTTCATGAACAATCTTACATGCTGCTCAAATTAAAGTCTATATAAATGATGACTTTTGTTGTGCCTCATTAAATAAAAAAAATGTTAAATACTTTTTTTTAACATCCAGTTTCGGTTTGATTTATGTGCCCCTAAATTTAATGCTAAAAACTCTTTTTAGCATTTTTTGAGTGTGGAAAAAGTTATAGGTCTAATGGCAAATTCAAATTGTTAATGCGGTTTTTAATAAAATTTGACTGTTAAATTTTAAAGCTCTAATAGAAACACATAATTAAGATTCAGTTTTGTGGTTTTAATGCATCTATTATTACTTTAGAAACAGCTGAGACCCGTGAAGACGAGATCACTTACGCCGAGACATCATTCTACAAAAGAAATCCACAGAAATTGGTAAGACAATTTACTGTTAATTTGGTGAGTTTGTATAAATTCAGAGTCATATTTAGATCAGTGTGCGCTTCTGATTCTGTCTATTTCCAGCTCTGGTAAATCATAATTATAACAAAGTCAAAATTATGAAATATTAAATTGAAATTATAAGGTTAAAAACCTGTAACTTAAAAAGATGAAAATATTGCATACAAAGTTTAAAATTCAAATAATAACTTAAAATGTTGAAATTGAGACTAATTTTGATTTGTGTGTATTATAATCTGTATGTCATCTTTTTTATGGTTCATCAGGTTTTTTTCTTTTTTCTTATGTGGCGGTTAGACCTGTCATGATAGCTACTTTTTGTGGGCCGATACACACTCTTAAAAATAAAGATGCCAGAAAAAAACAAAAAGGGTTTTTTCACGGCAATGCAATTAGAAGAACCTTTTTTGGTCCCCTGAAGAACCATTTTGTGTGAGGATCTTTAAAGACACATTTTTACAGCATGAGATCGTTACTTTTATAGTCCAAAGAACCTTCTGTGCAGTGGAAAGCTTCTTTGGATTTTAAAGGTGGAACAAACATCACGCCAAAGAAACTTTTTTTTAAAGAGTGTATAGTAACAGAAAAAATTGCAATAAGTGAAATTATTATGATTTTAAGACCATTTTATGCCACTGAAAATATGATAATATAACAGCATAATAATGAAAGTAGAGCACGGATAATAACACATGCACAAGATTCTGTAAAAAACACCAAACATTCATTTAACGCACGTTTACATTAAAAAACAATGGGGGAAAAACAGCACAAGCGGAGTAAAAAAAATGAATTCTCTCTTGTGAAACCCCCTTAACTCAGAGCAACACTTTACATGATTACATTTACACATGCACCAGAACAGTGAATTGCGGCTTTGATTTATTTGATCTTATTCGTCCATACTGGAGTTATAAGGAAAACACAGTAAGGCTTCAAACGTTGCTTTCTTTTCACATGTGATGTCCACTCGTTCCTTATTTTGTGTGATAAGTCGATATATTGATTATTGAACAGGGTCAGAGACAGTAATGGGCTTTCATTGTGAAATGATCGATCACATCAATCGCACACAACCAATTCATGTGTTTATTAAAGAATTGTTACTTTATTATTATTATTATTATTATTATATCTTGTGTTGTGTACAGAAAGTTGAAAAGGAGGATCATGTGGAATATGCACCAATCAAATTCAGAAGATGACCAAACTTCAAGGTTTTTCAAGTACAAGACCCTTATCGTCTGATCATTTTCATTGGGAACCTCCTGCGACGAGCTCAAACTATGTCTTTGTGAGAATCACTGTGTTACATCAATACATAGATGAGACACACAGCAGAGATCCTAAAGGGACAAATAATGTAAATCATGTTGCAGCATTTTAATGTTTGCAAAACACCGTTGCAAACTAATTATCATTAAGGTGTCAAAGTGAACGCTGCCCTGGTCTCATTTATTTATATCTCTACACAACTGTGGTTTGATCCGTTGGGTAGTAAACATCTTGTGCATGAGAATGTGTCTGCAGCTGGATGTGTGCATTTGATGTCAGAGACTCTGAGGTGTCAAAAGTGTCAGTTTTAGGTGTCAATGAAGCGTCTGTTCGAGAGCGTGTCTGAGGTGTCAATAGTGTGTCAGAGCGAGCGTGTCTGAGGTGTCAGTCCGTTTGAACAGCGTGGCGCTTCAAGGATTTTTGCATTTTTGCTCACATGAAACTGTTGATTTCTGCTCTACAGGGAAGCTATTTTACTAAATAAAACTTATTTTGTTGATGTTTGACAAAAAGGTTTCTCCAGTCAAACAATATTACTGTGAAAAATGTAAATATTACAGATGGCATGCTGATGTTCTGCAGAGATCCAGCAGTTATGCAGTACTACTCTCAGAAAAAAAGCTGTCATGAGTATCTTTTCTAAAGAGGTGCAACATTGTGCTTTATTTACCCCTTATTAGTGTCTAAATGTTTGAAAAGCTTCTTTCAGTGACATCCTAGTTTCAGCTCAAGTGTTCTGTCTAAGCAGAAATATTCTTGATTTTTTCTTTCTAATAAAGGTTTTATCATGATTTTATTATGATGTTTGATGGTTTTCAAGAAGTTATTCTGTTTTATAATAGTATAACAGGAATCCTGTCCACAGCTAAATCAATGGTTGACATTTAGTTTAATATCAATAGAAAATCTCACCTTTAGTTTCCACTGATAATGGTAAAGGTCAGACACAAATCCATGAGGATTGCTCAAGATATCCGTTCCTGCTCCATTTCCAGCTCTGTAAAGCCACCTGAGGATCAGGGAACAACAGATGAGTGTTATCCAACAACTTGTGTTTGTTTTTTAAGGGGAAAAGCATTAGTAAATATGTGTTTAGTGCAGTAGATGTTAGTGAGCTGTGAGTGGTGGTTGTTTGCTCCACATCTCTGACTCGAGTCCCTCCTTCAGTGGCTCTGAGGGACTTTTCACGTAGAAACTCTGACCTGAAACATCTAACAGCACAACTCTCCTCAAAAACACAGAATGAGGAATCATTCATGTACAAAACACAGGACCGAAACCTTTCAGGTAAAGTTGACACGCTAAGTTAAGCAGCTCGCGCGGTAGATCATGACGTCACGCGTACACGGGTCACTCAAAACATTCGTTCAATCAAATAAAGAGCATAAAATGAGTCGAAGTTCTCAAGCTACTTGATAATAAAACATTAATACACGTGTCCAGGGACAGTAAATGACCCTCTGTTATTTATAATACACCCGCAACACGAATGTTAGCAATAGCTAGAGATTCATCTGCTAGGAGGTGTATTATTGTTTGTGTTTGTGAGTGTATTGTACAACTAAAACGCCCTACATGTATAGAAACTCACAGAAAGTAAACATACACACCCTCAAAAGTGAAACTAATACAGCGTTTGACCGCTTGAGGACTGGAGTAAGGTTTGCACTTCTTCTTCTATGGTTTATTGGCGGTTGACAAACAACAAACTGGTGCATTACCGCCACCAACTGGTATGCAGCGTGGGCCAGTCTACAGTGTGCATTTGTTACTGTATTACTTTCACCCAAAATAGGTTGGAAATTAACATTTATTGTGTATGTTCAATAAATAAACATTTATTAATAAAGTTTAATAAATAATTAAACAAACATTTATTACATTTCCTAATAAAATGTTCAGCTTTTTATTATTGTGGCCTCTAGTAATTATGTTCCTGATTTTGAATCTCCAACCAATTTTGGGCTCATTTTAAGCCAGCCATATAGTCATTTTTATAAAATAGTTGGGTTAAATAAAACTGCACAGCACATTGGGCAAACATTTAACCCAACCACTGGGTCAAAACAACCCAGTTGCTGTGATTGTTTATAAACAACCCAACTTGATTCGTAAAGCTTCATGAATCAGTGTTTTGAAATCTGCCATCACTAGATATTGTTGAAAAGTCATTTTGTTTTTTTGGTGCACAAAAAGTGTTCTCGTCACTTTATAATATTAATGTTGATCCACTGTAGTCACATGAACTGTTTTAAATGTTTTAGTGTCTTTCTGAGCATCTGAATGTGTAAATTATATTGCTGTCAATAGAGACTCACTGAACCATCAGATTTCATCAAAAATATCTTCATTGGTGTTCTGAAGATGAACGAAGATCTTACGGGTGTAGAACGACACGAGGGAGAGGAATTAATGACAGAACTTTCATTTTTGGGTGAACTAACCCTTTCCCACATTGAATCTCAATGAATGAAATATTCAACTTGAAAATCTTTATTTATAGACATTGTACAATTTGTTAAGAACAAAATTATATGACAACAGTCGATGGAAACTAAAATCATCAACACACTGAGGGCTGCATTCAAAATCACAGCAAAAATCAATGTAAAAAACTGAAGTTACAGGCTGATTTTGCAAAGACTCTGGCAGTGTTCCTCATCGCAAAAAAGAGCAGACACCCGTCCTGCAGCTGGGTTGTTGCTCCTCTTCATCCCTGTCCAGCCCTCCTCTTGTAACGGACTGTCTTCCAGACACAAAAACCTCCTTGTATGGATGTGCCATCATGGCAGAACTGGACCAAAAGTGTGACCGATAATTTTGCTGTTGTTTTCGAGCCAAGTTGGTTTCAAAATGTAGTTTGCTCTACTTTGATCGCTATCATAGACATCAGTGTTTATATACTAACTTAAAACTTATATCTCAGTACTTCTGTGATCATTTGAATATTTGTAACAGAAATAACTAATGTGTGGTTCAAAACTCTCTCAGGCTCTGGCAGCACGAACACAGATTTGAATGTTCTGGTATGATTTTGTCAAAGTTTAAAATACGCGGCCGAATCGTTGTCTATAAAATCGTGCGGCTCTATCAGGTCTACCATGATGAAAGACGCTGGTTCAGCACACAAAGGAAAGCACAAAGTGTCCGACTCCTCCGGCCTGCAGTGGCAGATCTCGCCAGCCGGAGGCAGGCCAGTGTAGTTCATCTCAAACAAACTCCAACAATAACAGACCAGTGTGCATCTAATAAATTATTCATTCAAGAACACTGTGCAAGTTTACTCATTGTCACAGTTGTAAACATGACGGCACTTTTTTTCCATGAGGGGGTTTGGCATCACGGCATTTGTTTCCAGGCGAACCGTTAAAGAACGCGACACACACGTCTCCCGGATATCCTGTAGAATTCAACCAACGACATGACAACTTCGAAACTCCTGAAGTGTTTAAAGTGTTAGAGACCTAACACACACACACACACACACACAACTCCTGTTCATTTCTGCTTATTGCTATTGGATTTAATAACATTTTTTTTTTTTAATTTCTTATTCTAAAGTCAATAATGTTTTACATTTGGTTTATTGAAATAAATATTTTGTAAATACAATCTGAGTTTTAAGGATTTTTTTTGTGACATTTTAGTTATATTTTTGCACATTTAAAATGGCATTATTGCAAACATAGACACTTCAGAACTCCCCAAACAAACTCCTGAAGTGTTTAAAGTGTTAGAGACCTAACACACACACACAAAACACATGCATGCGCACACACACAACTCCTGTTCATTTCTGCTTATTGCTATTGGATTTAATAACATTTTTTTTTTTTATTTCTTATTCTAAAGTCAATAATGTTTTACATTTGGTTTATTGAAATAAATATTTTGTAAATACAATCTGAGTTTTAAGGATTTTTTTTGTGACATTTTAGTTATATTTTTGCACATTTAAAATGGCATTATTGCAAACATAGACACTTCTGGGGGGTATTCCAGAAAGCAAGTTATGTGACATACCCCAGGTATGTTTAAGAGTAAGTAAGCTGATAACCTCAACTTTCGGTTCCAAAAACTGAGGTAACTTTCAGGGTATGTAAGTAACCATAGCAACTTACTCTCTGAACATAACCTGCTCCGGAGCAGGTTAAGTTTGAGGGTTAGTTTTCTTAAGAGGTATTCAGATGTGTGTTATTTAATTAATATAGTTTTGTACATTTGTACAATTTGTACATAGTTACTGTTATATATATATATATATATATATATTATATTATATTATATTATACAATACATACGTACATATATGTATAAAGTATAAAGCACTATTATAATGTTTAAATGTTTATTCAATTTATATATAATATAATATATGTAATTATTTTATTGTGATCACACACATCTGATGTGCTTTTTTTCCTTTTTATAACAGGACGTTTTCTATTCTATAATTTCTATAATAAAATACATATGTAATATCTTATTAAATATTTAGCATCAAACAAACAATATAAGTCTTATTCTCAGTGAATAAAGATTACTTATTCAATAAAAAGATTGAAAAAATTATTACACAATCACCAAATAGGTGGCGATGTGCACTAAGTAGATTTTGTAAATCGCCATTAAACAAAAGAAGGAGGAGGAAGTGGAATGGCGCGCTTTTTCTCAGCGTCTGTTTCCATGGTGAATCATCGATTCTTCGCTCGGTTGAGAATGTCTTGTGTGTTAACCGGGAACATACTCTGTGTTGGCTGAACTTACTTCCTGATGCGTTTTTGGAACCAGCATACCTGGAGTAAGCAAGGTTTGAGTTAATCAACCTTGAGTTCAGGGTATATGTGACGGTAAGTTAACCTTCCTTTCTGGAATACCGCCCTGAACTCCCCATACAACAACAAAAAATTCTAAACTTTCCCAAAAATACATATATTTTAACAAAATATTTTTTAAAAATGATTTGATGAGTTGGCCACATCAAAGAAAAATGACTGGATCTGCTGGATTTATATGGTCATAAAACACTTCAGTTGTGAAACTGTAGTACCAATATTTTTCTAAGCAGCAGATGGCAGCAGATTCTGCCTCCAACACCTACATCAATATCCAGAAACTGTCACGTCTCAGTGTTTTGGACTTCTATTTTCCCTGTCACATGTCTGTTTGCATTCAGTTTTTCCCTCCACTTCTTAGTTTCTATGGTTACCATTATTAGTTGATTGTTGTCAGCTGTGTTTCATTAACTAGTCTCATTAGTCTCCTAGTGTTCCTTGTATATAAGCCCTCAGGAGGGTGTTCCAGAAAGCAGGTTATGTGACATATCCAGGTATGTTTAAGAGTAAGTAAGCCGATAACTTCAACTTTCGGTTCCAAAAATGGAGGTAACTTTTAGGGTATGTCAGTCGTCATAGCAACTTACTCTCTGAACATAACCTGCTCTGGAGCAGCTCATGATCCAGGGTTAGTTTGATTAAGAGGTATTCAGATGTGTGTTATTTAATTAATATAGTTATATTAATGTAACAATTTCTAAAAAAAATTTACATACTGTATAAAGCTCTTTTATAATGTTTATTCAATTTATATGTAATATATGTATTTATTTTATTGTAATCTCACACATGGATCTGCTTTTTTCCTTTTTTTGACCTGACGTTCTCTATACTATAATTTCTATAATAAAATTATTAAATATTTAGCAACAAACAAACAATATAATTCTTATTCTCAGTGAATAAAGATTACTTATTCAATTAAAAGATTGAAAAAATGATTACACAACCACCAAATAGGTGGCGATGTGCACTAAGTAGGTTGTAAATCGCCATTAAACAAAAGAAGGAAGTACAATGGCGCGCTTTTTCTCAGGGTCTGTTTCCATGGTGATTCGTCGCTCGTTTGAGAAGGTCTTGTGTGTTAACCGGGAACATACTCTGGGTTGGCTGAACTTACTCCCTGATGTGTTTTTGGAACCACCATACCTCGAGTAAGCAAGGTTTGGGTTAATCAACCGAGAGTTCAGGGTATATGTGACGATAAGTTAACCTGCTTTCTGGAATACCGCCCTGTTTCTGTGTAGTCCTTGTCGAGGGTTACCTGTGTACTCCATAAATAATTTATTTTTAAATCACTAGAGTTATGCTTCACTTCACCATGAAATGTAGTTCATTCACAACTCACACAATATTCTTCTACTTTCAGGTAACAACACACTCAGAAGAAAAGCTGTTGCGGTACCATTTTGAAAGTCACTAAAGGAGGTTAATATGAACCCCTGACCTTTAGATGAAAATTCTGAATATTTTTATCGATTAAGAACAGTTAAAGTCTTAATAAAGGGCAGATGAACAACATCATCATATGCAAATGCAGCGTGTGAACTAGGAGTGTCAAACGCTGTCATGGGAGGATTCACACAAACACTTCATCAGATCTGCTGTAAGATCACACACTGAACCACTGAGGAAAATGTTTCTCAAGTTGGTTTTGATCTGTTTGTGCAGCTGGAGCCTGACTGGTAAGTTAAAAAAGCATTTTTATGGCTTGTGTTAAATTTCAGACTAATAAAGCTGCTGCTACTGTTCAAATTAGATTATTTTCATCTGCTGTTATGTACCAAATAAATTATGAATATCATATGAATATAACACTGCTAACTTTGAATTCAGGTCTCTGTTGGGGTTAAGACGTTCAAATGGGAATTTCCAGGTGTTTTCTACAGAAAGTGTGAACTTTCCATTGAGCTGCTTTCAAATATCAGGCCATTATTTTGTCCATATTTCGTGTGTGTATAAAAATAGTTAAGCATTGATCATAAACATCTACAAATGTCATGGAAATTCACTAGTTTAAGGACCACCCATCAGCCCAAGGACAGATTCTGATGGTCTGGGTGAAGGTATAATGCCTGTACTGAATGTCTTTTCAGCGCCGATGTGAAGTTCACCTAATCTTTAAAATTTAGTTTAATTTTACTTTAGCTACTCGCTTAATCTGACTCCAATTTCAAATAATTATTACTTCTAGATTGTGTTTCGAATTAGGAATGAATCATTAGTCATGTATTAATTTAGGTGTTTGATTATTCTGGGTATCCCGTACTTTCAATTATTCGTTCATGAGGGAGAATCATATCGGCCGGTTTATGTTCTCACGGCATAAATCCTCCACTTCTGATTCTCAGTCAGAGGGTGCAGAGAGTTAGTCAGAGAGTTTATTAATGCGTTCGAGTTGAACCACTTCATGCTTATTCATACAAAAACACAGTTTTCTTAGTCATTTGCGAACTCAGTGACAGACAGATGTGCCACATGCTCCTTTCATTGAGGTTTTAGTTTGACTGATCCTGGAGCAGATTTGCGGAAATGCCAGAAACCTCTTAATCTACTGGTCATAATGATTTCAGGAGTCCAGAATGAATCAAATATACATTTTATTAGTCAAGTAAAAATGTATCAATGCCAATTACAAAGTTACACAATTAGAAGCCAATTCAGAAATAATAAATACATAACATCAATTACTCAAAGATGTCTCAAAGAGTTAGAAATGCAAACAAACAGTGATGAATGTTTGTAAGAAACTCACCCATCCCTGTATGGGGGGGTTCTGGTTGTCCCAAATGGCTGCTCCACATTTTTCCTTAAATACCCAGACCAGAACAAAAGGATCGTAAATATTAACTACGCCTGTTTTCGGGGGAGAGGAGAAGGGTATCAGATATCTTGAGGAGACACCACCCAAAAGATGAACAGAATTCTCCAGAGTTTTCAATATTTTTCATAATACAAGTGACTGGTGTGAAATTGAGACCATTTTACCAATCGACTGAGACACTGGCAGAGATGAGTGCGGAGAGTTTGGGAAAGCCATGTCCTCTTTCTTTGAGATCTTCTCTCCAGATGAGTTTTATTGCTTTATTGCAGGATGTTTGATCTCAGCTTTTGTCTTGGCAGGAAAATCAAGTCTTACACTAGTCAAAATGAGCAGGAATCTTATAGTCCATGGAAGACTATCCAGTGATCTAAATCTCTCATTTATTAAAAAAAAAAATGTATTTAAAATATCCAGCACAATTAAAACTGTAAAACAATAATTATCATATCATGTTATTGTCAATAAATTATGAAACTTTAAACACTGATTGTTCTCTACAATGTAAAGCAAGTTAAAGATTAAGGATTTGTTACGCCAATAAGGATTCATCTTCAATCTGTATTAAATCAAGGTTGATCTAATAATTCTGTTGTACCAAAATTTAAAATGTAAAATAAGCAGACTTATATTTAAACCATCGTTTTGATCCTATAGTGTTAGTTAACATTTAAAACAGATCAACTTTAATCCTACTTTAAATTCAACTCCTGAAGGAATTTGCTTGACTGCAAAAGTTGTTGCTGTTTTTTTAAGTTTATATCTGGGATTAATGTATTTATGCGTTTAATCCATTAAATAGCCTGGAATATTTAGTGTGAATATCAAGTGTATTACTGTGAGTTGGGTTTAAAGTTGACAGTTATGAAACGGATAATAATAATTCTTGCGGTAGAAAACACTGAGGCGTTGAGCTGAAGGTTGTGACACTTTGTTTTATGTGTTTATCTGACTTTTTTCATAAATTATGCTGCCATATTACTCCATTAATTACTAACTTCAATATATTTCCAAGCAATCTGTACGCGCTACTGCAAAGTTTTCTCTTTCTGCTTAATTCCGTTTCTCTGTCACAGTAAAATTTAGCAGTTTGCAGTTTACACTGGTTTATAAAGACCATTGATATTTTACATTGTGTTTTGTGTTTCTGCTGCTGTTCTCATCTTTACATGTAAATGAAGCTGATAAATGAGGCTTAGTAAACCATCAGAGCCTTTAATCTGTTTGTTCTCCAGGTGTGTTTGGTGATTCAGTGTCAGTGACTGAAGGAGATTCTGTCACTTTATACTCTGATCTTACTGAAATACATGAAGAAGACTACATAGTGTGGAAATATGGAGCTGAAAACTCTCTGATAGCTAAAATGAAGAAAAAGAAGCAAATCTTCTCCACATACAGTAACGGTACTGATGGGAGATTCAGAGACAGACTGAAGCTGGACGATCAAACTGGATCTCTGACCATCACAAACATCAGAACTGAACATGCTGGAGTTTATGAACTAGAGATGAGTGGAGTGAAATCATCATCAAAATCATTCAATGTTTCTGTCTATGGTGAGTAGAGATTATTTGTCCAAACATTTGCATTTTCTATTAACATATTCAAATGTTTAATACTTTTAGAGTTCGAGATGACAGATTCAGTGACCGTCAACACACTAAATTTAAAAATTAAAACTCGACACAATTTATAGCACGGATTCACTACAAATCACAACATCAAATTCAAGCTGATTATTGTGTTCATATTTCTGTTTATTCTCTGATGTTTTCAGCTCGTCTTCCTTTTCCTGTCATCAGCAGTAACTCTTCACAATGTTCTTCATCATCTTCATCATCAAATTGTTCACTGCTGTGTTCAGCTGTGAATGTGAGTCATGTGACTCTCTCCTGGTACAAAGGAAACAGTTTATTGTCCAGCATCAGTGTGTCTGATCTCAGCATCAGTCTCTCTCTACCTCTGGAGGTGGAATATCAGGATAAAAACACCTACAGCTGTGTGCTGAACAATCCCATCAGCAACCAGACTCAACATCTGGACATCAGCCACCTCTGTCACACATGTGCAGGTACGACATTGGTGATACGTGCATTTACTGACCTCATCTGTCTTCTGTTGTAGGTCAGACTGACACATTCACTCACATTAATGACTCTTTTCCTCTCCTCCAGTCTCAGTCTCTCTGATGGTGTTGATCTCTGCTGCTGCTGCTGCTGCTGGATCTCTGCTGATTGTCGCTGTCGTCGGGATCTTCTGCATCTGCAGGAAATGTAGAAAAATTGATAAAGAAGGCAAGTGTTATCTTATCCTTTTAAACAAGTAATAAAATAAATAATATATAAAAAAATATGCTGATAACCCTATTTTATCATTTAATTAAAATGATTCTCATAATTTTGTAGTTAACATTACAGTCATATCATAATATGTCTAAGTGCATTTAATGACACTGAACGTTGGTGTTTACTTCAGTATTTCTCAAGCTGCATAAACGCTGAAAATGCAAAAACATAAATGTTTATTTTTAATTCAGAAATAAAAAAAGCTTTCTCCATTTTATGAACAAACTTACATGCAGCTGCTGCTCAAATTAAAGACTTTTTTGTTGTGCCTCAAATAAAAATAATATTAAATACTTTTTTTAACATCCAGTTTTGTTTTGATTTATGTGTCTCTAAATTTAATGCTAAACACTCTTTTAAGCATTTTTTGAGTGTGGAAAAAGTTATAGGCCTAATGGGAAATTCAATTTGTTGATGCGTTTTTTTAAAAATATTTGAGTGTTAAATTTGAAAGACCTAATAGAAACACATAGTTAAGATTCAGTTTTGTGGTTTTAATGCATCTATTATTGCTGTAGAAACAGTCGAGACTCGTGAAGACGAGATCACTTACGCCGAGACGACATTCTACAAAAGAAATGCACAGAAATTGGTAAGACATTTTACTGTTAATTTGGTGAGTTTGTATAATTTCAGAGTCATATTTAGATCAGTGTGCGCTTCTGATTCTGTCTATTTCCAGCTCTGGTAAATCATAATTATAACAAAAAGACAAAATTATGAAATACTAAATCGAAATTATAAAGGTTAAAAACCTGTAACGTAAAAAGGTGAAAATATGGCATACAAAGTTTAAAATTCAAATAATAACTTAAAATGTTGAAATTATGACTAATTTAGATTTGTGTGCATCATAATGTGACTGAAGTACAGTTTGTCAAAAAAATGACATATAAAGTCCATTCCAAATTCCAAATTATATGATTTACCAGCTTTTTTTTATTTTTTCTTATGTGGCGGTTAGACCTGTCATGATAGCTACTTTTTGTGGGCTGATACACACTCTTAAAAATAAAGATGCCAGGAAAAAAAAAGGGGTTTTAAAGAGTGTATAGTCACAGAAAAAAATGCAATAAGTGAAATTATTATGATTTTAAAACCATTTTATGCCACTGAAAATATGATAATATAACAGCATAATAATGAAAGTAGAGCACGGATAATAACGCATGCACAAGATGCTGTAAAAAACGTCAAACATTCATTTAACGCACGTTTATATTGAAAAACAATGGGGGGAAAAACAGCACAAGCGGAGTAAAAAAATGCATTCTCTCTCTTGTGAAACCCCCTTAACTCAGAGCAACACTTCACATCATTACATTTATACATGCACCAGAACAGTGAATTGTGGCTTTGATTTATTTGATCTTATTCGTCCATACTGGAGTTACAGTGAGGAAAATAAGTATTTGAACATCCTGCTATTTTGCAAGTTCTCCCACTTAGAAATCATGGAGGGGTCTGAAATTGTCATCGTAGGTGCATGTCCACTGTGAGAGACATAATCTAAAAAAAAAAGTCCAGAAATCACAATGTATGATTTTTTAACTATTTATTTGTATGATACAGCTGCAAATAAGTATTTGAACACCTGTCTATCAGCTAGAATTCTGACCCTCAAAGACCTTTAAAATGTCCACCTCCACTCCATTTATTATCCTAAATTAGATGCACCTGTTTGAGGTCGTTAGCTGCATAAAGACACCTGTCCACCCCATACAATCAGTAAGAATCCAACTACTAACATGGCCAAGACCAAAGAGCTGTCCAAAGACACTAGAGACAAAATTGTACACCTCCACAAGGCTGGAAAGGGCTACGGGGAATTTGCCAAGCAGCTTGGTGAAAAAAGGTCCACTGTTGGAGCAATCATTAGAAAATGGAAGAAGCTAAACATGACTGTCAATCTCCCTCGGACTGGGGCTTCATGCAAGATCTCACCTCATGGGGTCTCAATGATCCTAAGAAAGGTGAGAAATCAGCCCAGAACTACACGGGAGGAGCTGGTCAATGACCTGAAAAGAGCTGGGACCACCGTTTCCAAGGTTACTGTTGGTAATACACTAAGACGTCATGGTTTGAAATCATGCATGGCACGGAAGGTTCCCCTGCTTAAACCAGCACATGTCCAGGCCCGTCTTTTGAGACCAAAATAGAACTTTTTGGTCATAATTCCACTAAACGTGTTTGGAGGAAGAAGAATGATGAGTACCATCCCAAGAACACCATCCCTACTGTGAAGCATGGGGGTGGTAGCATCATGCTTTGGGGGTGTTTTTCTGCACATGGGACAGGGCGACTGCACTGTATTAAGGAGAGGATGACCGGGGCCATGTATTGCGAGATTTTGGGGAACAACCTCCTCCCCTCAGTTAGAGCATTAAAGATGGGTTGAGGCTGGGTCTTCCAACATGACAATGACCCGAAGCACACAGCCAGGATAACCAAGGAGTGGCTCTGTAAGAAGCATATCAAGGTTTTGGCGTGGCCTAGACGGTGGTCTCCAGACCTAAACCCAATAGAGAATCTTTGGAGGGAGCTCAAACTCCGTGTTTCTCAGCGACAGGCCAGAAACCTGACTGATCTAGAGAAGATCTGTGTGGAGGAGTGGGCCAAAATCCCTCCTGCAGTGTGTGCAAACCTGGTGAAAAACTACAGGAAACGTTTGACCTCTGTAATTGCAAACAAAGGCTACTGTACCAAATATTAGCATTGATTTTCTCAGGTGTTCAAATACTTATTTGCAGCTGTATCATACAAATAAATAGTTAAAAAATCATACATTGTGATTTCTGGATTTGTTTTTTAGATTATGTCTCTCACAGTGGACATGCACCTACGATGACAATTTCAGACCCCTCCATGATTTCTAAGTGGGAGAACTTGCAAAATAGCAGGGTGTTCAAATACTTATTTTCCTCACTGTATAAAGAAAACACTATAAGGCTTCAAACGTTGCTTTCTTTTCACATGTGATGTCCACTCTTTCCTTATTTTGTGTGATAAGTCGATATATTGATTATTGAATAGGGTCAGAGACAGTAATGGGCTTTATGAAATGATCGATCACATCAATCTCTCACAGCCAATCCATGTGTTTATAAAAGAATTGTAATTTTATTATTATTATTATTACATCTTGTGTTGTGTACAGAAAGTTGAAGAGGAGAGTCATGTGGAATACGCAGCAATCAAATTCAGAAGATGAGCAAACTTCAAGGTTTTTCTAAGTACAAGACCCTTATCGTCTGATCATCTTCATTGGGAACCTCCTGCGACGAGCTCAAACTCGGAGTCTATGGTTGTTTTGGGATTGTGAGAATCACTGTTACATCAATAAATAGATGAGACACACAGCAGAGATCCTAAAGGGACAAATGATGTAAATCATGTTGCAGCATTTTCATGTTTGCAAAACACCGTTGCAAACTAATTATCATTAAGGTGTCAAAGTGAACGCTGCCCTGGTCTCATTTATTTATATCTCTACACAACTGTGGTTTGATCCGTTGGGTAGTAAACATCTTGTGCATGAGAATGTGTCTGCAGCTGGATGTGTGCATTTGATGTCAGAGACTCTGAGGTGTCAAAAGTGTCAGTTTTAGGTGTCAATGAAGCGTCTGTTCGAGAGCGTGTCTGAGGTGTCAATAGTGTGTCAGAGCGAGCGTGTCTGAGGTGTCAGTCCGTTTGAACAGCGTGGCGCTTCAAGGATTTTTGCATTTTGGCTCACATGAAACTGTTGATTTCTGCTCTACAGGGAAGCTATTTTACTAAATAAAACTTGTTTTGACAAAAAGGTTTCTCCAGTCAAACAATGATATTACTGTGAAAAATGTAAATATTACAGATGGCATGCTGATGTTCTGCAGAGATCCAGCAGTTATGCAGTACTACTCAGAAAAAAATCTGTCATGAGTATCTTTTCTAAAGAGGTGCAACATTGTACTTTATTTACCCCTTATTAGTGTCTAAATGTTTGAAAAACTTCTTTCAGTGACATCCTAGTTTCAGCTCAAGTGTTCTGTCTAAGCAGAAATATTCTTGATTTTTTCTTTCTAATAAAGGTTTTATCATGACAGTGTCTGAGTTATTTAAAGAATACAAACAGTTTATGATGTTTGATGGTTTTCAATAAGTTATTTTGTTTTATAATAGTATAACAGGAATCCTGTCCACAGGTAAATCAATGGTGGACATTTAAAGTAAGATCAATAGAAAATCTCACCTCAAGTTTCCACTGATAATGGTAAAGGTCAGACACAAATCCATGAGGATTGCTCAAGATATCCATTCCTGCTCCATTTCCAGCTCTGTAAAGCCACCTGAGGATCAGAGAACAACAGATGAGTGTTATCCAACAACTTGTGTTTGTTTTTTAAGGGGAAAAGCATTAGTAAATATGTCTTTAGTGCAGTAGAGTGTAGTATTTTCATGTAAAACAGGAGTCTATTCTTTGAACTGGCTCAACGGGGTCTGAATTTATTTAAACAGTCTGCAAACACAGTGTCCCAACCGAGACTCTCTTCCTCGCCTACTCCCTGCCTCCCCGCCTAGAATGGCCCTTGTTCGCCCCCTAGTGGCAGGTGTACCCTGAACAAACATTACAATAATTCCATATTGTTACAATCCTTTCTCTTTTAGAAAGTTTTCTTTTCCCTGCAACACATTTGCAAACATTAAATGCAAATAGGAATGTACTTTCAAATGTACAAAAAGCTTTTTTTTCCTTCTTAAATTAAATGCCATTACCCAAAATAACAAAATGGCTTTAACATCTCAAACACTTTACTTTTTTTTTTTTTCAAAAGTCACTTAAATGCCAGTTTAAGTAGTAAAGTTCTTGTAGCGTTGAGGCTACCGAACAACTCTACCACATCTGGTTGTCTTCGTCACATCACTGTCACAGGTATCGCTCTGAGTTTGGGAGCTCTGCTGGGATATTACAGTGTCTGTATGGGTTCCCGGAGTGTTTACGGTCTCTATATCAACAACCTGTTTGAGGAACAATATGGGCGCGTCTGAGGTGTCTACGGTTCCTCCTGAGAACTGCACCCGAATCCATTTCAGCCTCATAGGATCTAGAGCAGTGGTTCTTAACCTGGGTTCGATCAAACCTCAGGGCCCGGTTTTTCAAAAGGTTTAATCCGTATAAAATTGATCCGGATTTAGTAATCCTTTTTTTGCGATCCGTGATCACGTAATCAAGCTTACTTTTGGAGCCAGTTTTTTAAAGCAACGTCGGATTGGATCAATCTGATCCGGATAGGAACTTTTCAGGATCACCAAATCTGGATAACCAGTGCTCAAACAGGACAGGAAATCACAATGTAGAACTATAGATATGTAAAGAGCAACAGTGTGGGGTCAATATAAGTTTATTTTTATTTGCATTCTGCCAGAACGAGCAAACAGGACGTCCAACAAGGGACGCAATAGTTAGATACTATTTCTGATTTGGATTTGTTTTGGATTTCAAAAATCAGTGATTGCCATTCTTTGCATTTTTTTGGTTATTCTGTTATCATTGCATGCATCACTAATAAATATTCTAAAAACAAAAATATTTTCGATTGTGATGAATATATCAATTAGTGACAGAATAAAATTGATTATTTTTGCTCAATTTTGACAGCTGTTTGGGGGATTATTTTATAAGGCCAAACTCTTTCTACTTTGCTGTAGGCCTATACTGAAAGGCTGAATACGTTAAAGCCTACCTAATCACTGTAGCCTGACCGATGAACAAATTAAATTAAAACCTTATGAATAAATAGGATATCTTGTAAGATACTGCATGATCCAAATATAGTATTATTTGATACATTTTTAACGTTTTCATCACATTTTGGCCATGAAATCCACGCTGAATCCACCCTTCTGATGGGATCAGTTTAATCCAGATTTTTTGGATCAAAGTGATCCAAATCCTACAAAAAAGTTCTGAAAAACCCAAACTAAAGGTTTGATCCGGATCAAAACCAAGATTGGATTACGTGATCTAATCCGATTATGTAATGCGTTTTTTCTTTTGAAAAACACATTTTCAAGATTTGATCCAATCCGTTATCCAAAATCCTAGTGGATTACTTTTGAAAAACCGGGCCCAGGGGTTCTGTGAGTCAGTCTCAGGGGTTCGGCGGAGGTCAAGACACACACCCGACTCATATGATTCGTGATGACACGCCCCGCTTTTTCCTATTAAGAAGGATTCGGTGAATGCACATATGAAACTGGTGGGGTTCAGTACCTCCAACAAGGTTAAGAACCACTGATCTAGAGTCAACCGGTCTTTTCACCTTGCCCAGCTTCCATTTGGTGTGAGGCTCAAATGTCTGCACTCTGACAGTGTCACCTGATCGTAGGGCATCTGGCTGATCGGTTGTAGTACACACATTGACGCCGTTGGTTGTTAAACAGTGCCTGCTCTACTTGAACCACTTTAGGCTGGAGAAGGCTGTTTTTCGCCAGCAACAGAGACCTCGTTGGACGGTTCAGCAGTCTTTGAGCTGGGCTGCTCTCCAGTCCTTGTGACGGTGTGTTACGATGATCCAAGAGCGCGAGATAGGGGTCTTGTTCAGAAGCTTTGGCTTTGTGTAACAGTATCTTTGCAGTTTTCCCGCGACCACTCAGCAGCTCTGCAAAGTTGAATGCGAGTGTCCAATGTCATGTCTTTCTCCCATGTTGCTGCTGTTAATCCCACATACGATCCTGTCACGAATGAGTGAGTCTCTCAATGTCCCAAAGTTGCATGTTTTTGCAAGCAACTTGAGTTCAGTAACATAGCCATCTATGGATTCACTGGTACCTTGATTTCTTGTGAAGAATTTGGACCGCTCCACTGTCTCGTTCACTTTAGGACTGCAGTAGTTATCAAACTTTTCAATGACATCCTTAGTCGTCCAGTCCGACTTCGCGGTGTCTCCCAGTAGCTCTCTGCCACTCTCACCGACCAGATAACTGAAAAGCCTGACCTTTTTCTTCTCGTCGTCCTCGGCAGCAGTTAATCCAATGTACAGTTCAAACTCGTCTCCCCAAGATTTCCACGTTTTAGACAAGTCACTGGAGTCCAGACACAACGTCTGTGGAGGTCTAAGTCCGTCCATGTCGTTAGCGTTAGCTTGTTTACTCCGAAGCTAATCCACTAAAACTTGGGCAAAAATCCACTTCCGCTGCCACCATGTTAAAGTGCAGTATTTTCATGTAAAACAGGAGTCCATATTCTTTGAACTGGCTCAACGGGGTCTGAATTTATTTAAACAGTCTGCAAACACAGTGTCCAAACCGAGACTCTCTTCCTCGCCTACTCCCTGCCTCCCCGCCTAGAATGGCCCTTGTTCGCCCCCTAGTGGCAGGTGTACCTTGAACTAACATTACAATAATTCCATATTTACAATCCAACAACTTGTGTTTGTTTTTTAAGGGCTAAAAAGCATTAGTAAATATGTGTTTAGTGCAGTAGATGTTAGTACCATGTTAGTGAGCTGTGAGTGGTGGTTGTTTGCTCCACATCTCTGACTCGAGTCCCTCCTTCAGTGGCTCTGAGGGACTTTTCACGTAGAAACTCTGACCTGAAACATCTAACAGCACAACTCTCCTCAAAAACACAGAATGAGGAATCATTCATGTACAAAACACAGGACCGAAACCTTTCAGGTAAAGTTGACACGCTAAGTTAAGCAGCTCGCGCAGTAGTTCATGACGTCACGCGTACACGGGTCACTCAAAACATTCGTTCAATCAAATAAAGAGCATAAAATGAGTCGAAGTTCTCAAGCTACATGATAACAAAACATTAATACACGTGTCCAGTGACAGTAAATGACCCTCTGTTGTTTATAATACACCCGCAACACGAATGTTTTAGCAATAGCTAGAGATTCATCTGCTAGGAGGTGTATTATTGTGTGTGTTTGTGAGTGTATTGTACAACTAAAACGCCTTACATGTATAGAAACTCACAGAAAGTAGACATACACACCCTCAAAAGTGAAACTAATACAGCGTTTGACCGCTTGAGGACTGGAGTCATGGTTGCACTTCTTCTTCTATGGTTTATTGGCGGTTGGCAAACAAGGAACTGGTGCATTACCGCCACCAACTGGTATGGAGTGCGGGACAGTCTTCAGTGTGCTTAAAATAGTAGGTCTTCGAGAGGTTTTTTTTTATCCTCCATAGAAAGCAAAAAGCCTAAGACATTTGAAACGTATCCTAATTTAACCCTCTTATGTCCTCGGGGTCTATATGACCCTGATTGACGTTTCATTCGTTAAAAAAAAATGGTTCCCTTCATCTTAGAGGAATGAAATTTTGTGACTTTTCCTACATTATCTATCTATACATGCACAGAAAAGCTGGGCTTGATTCGGTTGTTCTAAAGGTATGTAAAAAAAAAAAAAGTCACACTCATGACCTTTGGGGTCAATATGACCCCACATTGAAATGGAAAAATCGAAAAAAATGTGTTTTTTATTTTTCATTTGTCAAAAAAAATCTATAAATCCAGAATAAATCTGAAAATTTCCATACCACAATGAAGTCCTGGTACTAGAGCACAAATGTAATGTGGAACGGACATGATCACTTGCACACACACATGCTCGCGCACACAAACACACACACAGGTGTGACTCCAATTGAAAGCATTTTTTTTAGAAATTGACAAATAAAATCAATAATTCCAGCATAAATCTGAAAATTTCCACACAGAAATGAAGGCCTGGTACTAGAGCACAAATGCAATATAGAAAAGACATGCTCACTCAAACACACACACACACGCACACACACACACACACACACACACACACACACACACATACACACAAACAGGTATGACTGCCACAGCCAAGTAAAATCAGCCACAAATGCAGAGCAAAGATAAAAGGAGTGAGACCTAATGCACACACACATGGGCACACACACACACACACACACACACACACACACAGAATTGTACAGCTAACACCTAGATCAATATCCAGAAACAAATTATATTTAATTTAGATCATCATTTAAGTATTTTTTTCATAAAAAATTAATATTTCACACGCAAGCTAATGGTATAGTTGAGGAATTGTGTGGTCATATAGACCCCAAAATGCACTGAGTGTAAACAGGAAACCGCAGACATATGAGAGTTAATATAGACATACACAAATGCTCTTTTATACAAAGTCACGGTCAATGTCTTCATAAATAAACAGTGAATGCAAACAGATTTTTGATTGGAAAAACTACAGCAAGTACTCAAGTTTTTCATTTTTGAATAGTTAAATTTACTTTTAATATGTCTGTGTTAAAGAGTAAATGGACATATTTTGGTTTAAAGTAACCTATAGCAGCAGATGTGAAAAGATCAGATGTTAGTCCGTGAAGTTTATAAATGATTCATGATAGGTAATAACTTTTAGATGTTTATTTGTGACTCTTTGACTTTGTTTGATGGAGGGCACAACTGTGAGCAGGAACATATCACCTACACGCACAGGCTGTTTGTCCACCAAACAGATCACACTTATTTTTCTGTGGAAATCAGACCACAGAGGGTTTCAGTTTGACTCAGATGTTGAGCGGTTAGTGTCACACGTACAGAGATGGGAGATGATTTTACCTGTTTTATCATTCGCTAAATGATTGTAAACCATTTTAAAAGTCATAATCTTTATTTTACCATGAAATTTATGAAGATTTACACATTCTGCACTCTTCTACCTTTACACACTTAACACTGCCTGACAACTACTGTTCAAAAAGTAGCAGTGTCAAATAATAAAAATAAAAATGTTTTTCAATATTAAAACTTTTAAAGTGTCAATAAGAGTCAAAGACATTGATAAGTAATTACATGTATCACACATGTATTTACACATGTACAAGAGCACATGTGTGTATTAGGAGGGTCAAAAACTGCTGTGGGAGGATTCATTCAGCTCTGAGTGTTTTCAGCGGATATAAGCTTTTCACATCACATGCTTGAATGGAAAATGTTTCGCATGCTTGTTGTGTTCTGTTTGTGCAGGATACGGCTGATTGGTAAGTTATAAAAACATTTTGCTACTTAATTTCTCTGTTTCGGAACATTGCTGCTGTTCAGCTTAGTTATTTGTATGCTTTTCTTTGCAATAAAACTGAGATTTATTTATAAGTTATTCAGTATAACTTAAAGATGAAAGATCATGCTCTTCTGTCGGTTCATATAAGTGATGTATAATATGCTTTGTCTCTGCTGTCCTTCATTTAAAGGTTCCAAACTGATTTCAGAGCTTTAGACCAATAAGAATCAAAATCTTTTCTTACAATTTAGGTGTGTTTGCTGCTGAAACAAAAGAGATACAGTCAGTGATGGAGGGAGAATCTGTCACTCTAAACACTGATTTTACTAAAATATGTGAAGAAGATGATATACTTTGGAGGTATAAAGATGAAAACTCTTTTATAGCTAAAATCAATAGAGAGGCTAAAATTTCCTCTATAAATGATGATGTTCCTGATGGGAGATTCAGAGACAGACTGAAGCTGGACGATCAAACTGGATCTCTGACCATCATGAACATCAGAACTGAACATGCTGGAGTTTATGAACTAGAGATAAGTGGAGCGAAACGATCATCAAAAACATTCAATGTTTCTGTCTATGGTGAGTAGAGATCATTTGTCCAATATTCAAATATTCCTGTTTTATTTCCTATTTATATTGAAAAATACCAAATATTCACTCAATAAACCAAGCATTCTGTTTATTCTCTGATGTTTTCAGCTCGTCTGTCTGTTCCTGTCATCAGCAGTAACTCTTCACAATGTTCTTCATCATCATCATCATCATGTTCACTGGTGTGTTCAGCTGTGAATGTGAGTCATGTGACTCTCTCCTGGTACAAAGGAAACAGTTTATTGTCCAGCATCAGTGTGTCTGATCTCAGCATCAGTCTCTCTCTACCTCTGGAGGTGGAATATCAGGATAACAACACCTACAGCTGTGTGCTGAACAATCCCATCAGCAACCAGACTCAACATCTGGACATCAGCCACCTCTGTCACACATGTGCAGGTACGACAGAGATTATATATGTGATTATTTACTAGGGGTGAAACGGTTCTCGGTAAAAATAGTAACGTACCCTTTTGCACACACGGCTCGGCATGTACTTGGACCGCGGTTCATCTCATATCTGACGACGCATACGCATCTATATTATTGTTTGAGTTGGGCTAACATATGTTTCTGTTGATTGATACACATTTTGGATTCCTCTAAACTTGGTTTAATGCGAGTGAGCGTGTTAGCGCACGAGCGCAGGTGAGACCTGATGCACACGTTGCTATTTGTGTTTTAACTAAACTCATTTAAGCCTTGCTAACTTAAACGTTCGAGCGCAAGACGTGAAAGAGAACTAGCGCGCGCTGTGAAAAGATTTGTGCACTCATCCTAAGCGGGCACAAGCGCGTGTACAGCAAGCAAATATTGATTTCTCATATTCACACAAAAATGATGACAACATGCCCGTCTTGGCAAGTGAGCTAACAATATAATATAACTTATATACTTATAATTTATAACAATAAAATATGTCTAAAGTGAACTTAAACACTTGAGAAAGCATGTGTTCAGTATCTGTGCATTGTGTCTTAAAGTGACAGAAGCCTAATATTCCTGTGTTTTTAATGTTAATCAAACAACAAAAGTCAAGGAAATCACTCATAGCTCTCGACTGAATAGCTTTTGTAACATAATTAATAATGACTAATCTTTATTTAATTTATACAGTGAAGATTATATGCAATGTAGTTACTTTATTCAATTTCTGTACCTGAAAACTACTGTTAGATAACTGAAAAGCACTGCTTATTTTATTTGTATCTATACTTTACTGTATTTATTTGTGCTGTTGCTTGTAGTTTGATTACTTGTTCTTATTTTCTTATATTTTCTTATACATTTTTTCCATGAACCGTACCGAAACCGTGAGCCTAAAACCGTGATAAAAACCTAACCGTGAGTGATTTGAACCGTTGCGCCCCTATTATTTACTGACCTGATCTCTGTTTTGTTGCAATTAAGATGCATTCGCTTCTTTTTTTATTATTACACCAGATGGACAGTCTCTTTTACCCTCACTCTCTCTGATAGCGCTGATCTCTGCCGGATCTCTGTTGATTTTAGTCGTACTCGGGATCTTCTGCATCTGCAAGAAATACAGAAAAGCTGATACCTGCTGCTTTAAAAAAGCAATTGAAAATAGTATGTGTACTTTTTGACATTGACGATTTCTCATTCATATCATAACTTATCTCAATTTAAACATTAAGTTTGAAGACAAAAATGTAGTTGAATTTCAATTTTGCTTTTATTTGCTATAGTTGTTGTTGATGATGAAGCAGTTCAGACTCATCATGAAGAGATCATTTATGCTGATCCGACGTTCTACAAAAGAAACCCAGAACAAATGGTGAGTTATTGTGTATCATATGATGATCTGATACACACATAATCCTAGATGGAGTCAGATAACCATCGCCAGCAGTTTGATTGACAGGCGATCTAACCAATCATAACCCTGAATCCACCATTTTGTCCATCAGAGCAGTCAGGGGAGTTAGTAGATTAACGTTGGTGAACTTGAACTTGATAAATTGTGTGTACTCACGTCTTTCCACGCTTGAAACAACATTCCTTCTGATGTTCATTCATGTTTATTTGATGCTATAAATGAACTAGTATGAAGAGATGATCGGTTCACGAGGAGCTACAGCGATCTGTCACGACACATTAAAGACACACTAGATGCTAGTTATTGATTAAACTTCTTTAAAAAATTACAATATTTTAAATATGAAAATTCATTAAATATTTTTAAATATTTTTTCATACGTTGTCAGTGTCGTCTTTGCTCCGCGATGTATCTTTCACTTCGTGAGAACATGATGTGTGGCACGAGAGCGCGTGGGTTGTCGGCATAGCAACAGGGGGCGTGTTTTGCAAAGGGTTAATTGTGCATAGTTAGGATATGAAAATAAACAGACTTTTAAAATTGAAGAGGAAACATCTGATATTTTTTGTTGTTGATGTCAATAGTTTGTGTGACAGTCAATCTGTTTAATATTTGGGCCGATATCATTGGAGCAGTTTTTTATTAATTAATTTTGTGTGCAATTAGAAAACGTAATTTTTTTTTTTTTTTTACAGATGGCTAAAGAGGAGAATCACACTGAGTATGCGCCCGTCTGCATAAGATGATAAAACTATCTTTAATCTTTTCCTGAGTACAAGTCTCTTTCACTACACGTTTGGATTCAGTATGTCATCTCTGAGCTTTAGAAGTTGTGGACAAGTTCAGAGATGGTTGAGAATCCATGCGGACGTCGGCCTGCAATTAGCACCAATTCTGAAACAAAAATCTAACATTAACATAAATTATGACATAAAAACTTCATAACATTCCCTCTGAGAGTACCAGCTCGGTTTGAGTCAGAGTGAAACCTGCTGTGGTCTTGCTCACTTAAACACACGTGCTTAAGAGCATATATATTGAACATTTGTGGTTGACGTGCATTGCTGGCAACTATTGTGAAACTCAACGTTTACCACAAAATGCATGATCATCCATGAGCGAACGAATAATAAATTCTCTCAAAACAAACTTTGATTTACTGTGAAATCTTACTGTGTGAAATGTGCAAATATCATGCATTTTTTGTAAGTGAAAAATTAAATGTAATATTCAAATACGCTTGCTTGTCTCACTTTTGTAGCTTGATTAGTTATTGAACGTTTGGTTTGGTTTCCAAGGTATTTACAGAGTTATGTAGCCAATCAGTATATGAGGATGATTAGGAAGGCCATGATGGACAGAGGTCAATGAGCAAATTGGGCCCGGATCCTGAGATTACACCCCTATTCTTATTTGAAGGACATCCTGGGATTTTTAATGACCACAGAGAGTCAGGACCTCGATGTAACGTCTTAACAGGGTGATATGGTTGCTGGCTTGGCTGAATGTTTATATGTGAACAAATTCAAACTGTTCATCAAAAAAAGTGATAGTCTCTTCAGAAAATTTGGACTAAACCATTCAATTTATATGGATTAGTTTCATGATTTCTTTGTGAACTTTTAATGTGTCAAAGTGGTAGCTGTGTGGACTTGGATTTCATTCTTCATTTGTGTTTCAAAGATGAGGGGATGTATTTAGAACATGAGTGTGAGCTAATTATAATAGAATTTAAATTTCTATGTGAACTAAGGCCCTGTTTACACTAGTGCGTTTTAGTTTTAAAATGCATAAGTTCTGCTACAGTTATGCCTGGGTTTTTCGAATTGAAGGCGTGGCTGCCCACATTTGCTCTTATCCTTGACAACCATGTAAAAAATAACATGGAGATTGAACTGCAATCTTTGGTGGATTTGTTGTAATTTTTTAGCAGCCATTATGCTGTTAAACTCTGCATTTTTTTTAATACTGCAGCTGCCTACATGCACAGTTTTTCCACTGTTTACACTTGTACACGCATGCCCAGTGGGCATGAATGGTCATGTGACATGCATTCTGGGTTATGTAGTGCAGACGGAGATCGAGTGGCTTTTGGAGGGAATAATCTGTGTGTGAACACTAGGGGGCCCACAAAGAGTTCTTTTAGAGTAAGAGTTAAAAAAATGGACGGATGAGAAAGAGTATAATGATTTATTAAGGAAATGTATTGTTACAGAAATAAACAGCATGCTACAGAAAAAACAACATGTACATTTTACAAATGAAAACTATAATTTACATAAAAACAACACATTTTATTCACTAGTAAATGCTTTATTGCAGAATTCACAAAGACATGGTACCATTAAGTCCTATTTTGTATTTTCACATGAAAGTACCTTTTCCACACACTTGAGTAAATATTAATAAACGGAAAATGCACACAGTGCCATACACACAAACACAAAACACACGACACTAAAGTAATGCTATAAACTTAACAAATATTTAACAAAAAATAGGACGTTTCATTCAACCATAATGTACATAAGTGGTAAAATAAAAGTGTCACACACAGGATTCTGGGAATGTTTTTTTCATTGTCAATGATTCTGTAAGTTCCCCTGGGCAATTAAAGGACAGTTCTGGAATTTAGAGTTGGAAACCGGGAAACCTTTGTAGAGGCAAGTATTCTACGACACACTCCTATAAGAAGAAAACAGATTGACAGAAGTTAAAAGAAACGAACATGATTGATGTTCCACTTACACACAGATACAAATACGTTCTCTTTGATGCATCCAGTTTAAGCAGCTGGTTTGTGTCTCTGTACACAGAGCTGTAGGATCCCAGCATCAGAAACAAAAGACTATTTGAATGGTGTCTTGGATCACATCGCAGGATAATATGTTTGTTCGGTGCATTTTATTTTGTAAACGGGGAGTTCACAAAGAAACTCTCCCTCACACACACAGAAAACACACATCCAGAAATTCTCACCGGTTACAACTGCAACCAACAGCAGAACACATCCTGCTCCTATAGCAAGTGCATACACAATCCAATCTGTAATGAAACAGACAAATCATTGTTACTAGAGATCGACAATTGATTTTTCATTTTTTTTTATCTTCGATATTTACACCTTTACAAGTTCATTGGATATGATATTGTGTGAACAGATAAATGGCGCCATCTGGTGTTTTGGATTGCTTACAAACAGCAATACAAGGGTAAACTAACTGATATTATGCATTATGATACCCAGACAGCAACATAGTGTGGCCCAGATCTGGCCCACATGTGGATTACATGTGGAACAGATGTGGGCCGGATCTGGGCCGACACTATGCTGCTGTCAGGGTAACTTACGAACATTGAGCAAAACGTTTATCGTGACACTTGATGTCCATGTCACTGTGATAGAGGTCAGTGAGGCACGGGCGTTTCAGACAGGCCACAATGAAAACATAAAACTACTTTCTAAACCTGCTGAAGGGAAAATGAAAAACTGAATTATACTCACTAATGCTGTTTTCACCGATAATTCTGATGCTGTGCTGACGGCGGATGCTACTGCTGTTGGTGATGATCTCAAGACGATATTCTCCAGAGTCTGTGTTTCTGGTGTTCATGATGGTCAGAGATCCAGTCTGATGATCCAGCTTCAGTCTGTCTCTGAATCTCTCTTCACACTGATCATCTGTACAGATCTTACTCTGATCTCCAGTGATTTCAGCGATATGAATGCTGTTAAAATACCATCTCATCAAATTATTTGAGGAGTTGATGACACTGGGACCAAAAGTGACAGATTCTCCCTCCTTCACAGACTCGGTCTTCATTTGATCTCGCACAGTATCAGGAACATCTGAAACGCCAATAAACAGCAACATGGATCAAGAAAGAGCCGAAAGCATGGATCTGGTAGAAGATTGTGGGTTAAAATGAATGGAGATGTTTGAAATTTAACTATGAAGAAGATAAAAAGATTAATATAAAATGAATTATAAATATTAAATAAACCAAGTTCCACTTTAACTTTTCTATTAAAAAAAAAAAAAAAATCTAGACTCGTGTTGCCAGGCCTTCAGACTGACAGCAGAAGGTCTGGACTCCACAGAGGCCATGTGACTGATACGTAAAGTAACCAATCACAGTTCATTCTGTTCGACGTCATGTTTAAGGGCATGAAACAGTAAAACTGATGACCCTACATTAACAGACCGCCGTATCAAACTCTTGGATGTGTTTTATGAGTCGATGCTGTGAACTTTACCAATTTCACATCCAGTGTATTAATCTTGATAAGCGGTCAATGTCACAATTGTGAACATGATAGCTTTCTTCTTCCATAAGGGGCTTTGTTCGCAGGTGGACCGTTAAAGACGGTGACGCATCTCTCCTGGAAATCCTGTAGAATTGAATCAGGTGAAGACTTTTGAAAGTGTTTCTAATTTTCTGTGCCATATGTATCAGACCTTCAGCCAACAGTCGATTGGCATGACAACTGAGGCTGAGACTGTCAACAAAATGGAGATGTGAATCTCTTTGCTGCCCAAAAATTTTACTTACAAAACAAAGACAATGGTGAGAACTAGGGCTGGGTATTGACACAAATTTCAAAATTCGATTTCGATTCACAAGCTTGCAATTCAATTCGATTCAATATTGATTATTTTGGATACGTATCAGGAACAGTACATGGCAAATTTTCTCAAGGAATAAGAATCTCTCAACTAAAGCTGTAAACTACACATGGGAATCAGGAACATTATAATATTGAAGGATAAAATTAACTGAATTGTATACAAACACTTTATTATCATAAAAACTGCATTGGGTGTAATTAAAGTTAAAATACTAACTTTACAATTATGTAATTATATGTCTACTCCAATTCATTTTTTAAAATACATTCATTTAATGGTGGCTGTCATAATAAAACTTGATGGATTTATTCAAACATGCATTAAATATTGAAGAACACTAAAAATTATAATGAATATGTAATATGGTGCATATATGTTATGTAGCAAAATCCTCGTCTCTAGAGTTCATTTTTCTAGCTGAATAATGAATTATGGTGAATAATTATGGTCAATAATGTCACATGGCATTGCTTAGACAAGCTGTTTTATTGACGTCTTTCCGCGATTGAAACACTGAGCTATTCCATGAGTCACTCATATCAAAAGTAACTGTTATAATTACGTGTAGGCAGGGAGGCACGGAGACGAAGGGGTAATAATAATAACAGTCCTTTAATGACGAGGCAGGGGAACAGAACATCAAGCACGTATAATCACAAACGAGAACGGACCCCGACAGAGGGAAAACACAAGGAATATATCCATGGGGTAACATAGGGAGAAATGAGGTAATTAATTACACACAGGTGATGGGAATAAACTAATGTTGAATGGCGGGAACATAAACAAAGAGCACATGTGACACAATGACAGCAAAACAAAGTCCAGGACAGAAACACATATAACATTACCGCCCCCTCCCGGAATGCGCGACCTCACGCCTAACAGAGTACCAACAGGGAGGGAGGGGGGGCGGGCACCCTGGAGGCCATGGGCAGGAGCGGGTAGGTCTGGTGGTCTCCAGGGTGGAGTCCAGGGCGGCAGCCAGGGCGGAGCCGGGAGCTCCGGCGACCAGGGCGGAGTCCAGGGTGGAGCCTGGAACCCAGGCGACCAGGGCGAAGCCTTGAACACAGGCTTCAATGGTGAAGTCCGGGACGGCGGCCAGGGTGGAGCCCAAGCGGAGTCCAGGGTGGTGGCCAGGGCGGCGTGGCCTTCTTGGCCTCTACAGCCATGGACCTATGGCCCCCCCCCCCAAATTTTAAGGGGCGGAGGCCCCACTGAAGCGGGCCCAGGCGGAGGAAGGTCCGGAGCGAGCCTAGGTGGAGGAAGGTCCGGAGCGGGCTTGAGGGGCTCTGGAGCTTCTGGGAGCTCAGGCGCTGGAGATTCTGGGAGCTCAGGCGCTGGAGGTTCTGGGAGCTCAGGCGGTGGAGGGTCTGGGAGCTCAGGCGCTGGAGGTTCTGGGAGCTCAGGCGCTGGAGGGTCTGGGAGCTCAGGCGCTGGAGGGTCTGGGAGCTCAGGCGCTGGAGGGTCTGGGAGCTCAGGCGCTGGAGGGTCTGGGAGCTCAGGCGCTGGAGGATCTGGCAGCTCAGGCGCTGGAGGGTCTGGGAGCTCAGGCGCTGGAGGGTCTGGGAGCTCAAGCGCTGGAGGATCTGGGAGCTCAGGCGCTGGAGATATAGGCGCTAGAGATACATGGCCCGCAGGCTCATCCTCTTTAAAATCCACAATGAAATCGGAGTTCGCTATGGTGAGGACATAATTTATAAAGTCCACTACGGACATATTACAATCGCCCGGGGAAACTGAATGAAATAATCTATCGTCCAGTCCCATCCGGAAGCATGCATTAATCATCGGATCTCTCCAACTCACCCGATGGGAAAAATCCAGAAACTCTTCCACATAACGCTCCAACGGCCGTCCATTCTGTAGGATGTTTAATAATCGATCCTCCGCCTGCATCGTGTTTCTGTATTGGTCCGTTCTTCTGTTATAATTACGTGTAGGCAGGAAGCACGGAGACGAAGGGGTAATAATAATAACAGTCCTTTAATGACGAGGCAGGGGAACAGAACATCAAGCACGTATAATCACAAACGAGAACGGACCCCGACAGAGGGAAAACACAAGGAATATATCCATGGGGTAACACAGGGAGAAATGAGGTAATTAATTACACACAAGTGATGGGAATAAACTAATGACGAATGGCGGGAACATAAACAAAGAGCACATGTGACACAATGACAGCAAAACAAAGTCCAGGACAGAAACACATGTAACAGTAACAAAGTTTATTGCCATTTATTAGAATGGGAGGAGCACAGCAATGTTCTGTTCATTCATCAACTGAAAACAGACTAGACTAATCAATTCTTGGGATTTAAGAATCGATATTGGTTCGTAAAAACGAGAATCGATTAAAATCGAGAAATCTATGTTTTTTTTACCCAGCCCTAGTGAGAACATGGACCAAAAGAGGAGAAGAACTTTGAACTTTGCACAACTTATAAAGTCAATACTGAACATTGAACTGTGGGGAACTGAGAGTAATTGTACACAAGAAAATGAAAAACTGAGCAAGACACAGCTGACGAAAGACATGGACACTGGAACAGAAAGTGAAACATTAAAACAAGTCACTGCTGTAAAAATGAAACGCACTGAGACTAAGCAAGTATAACCTTAGTCTTTAAACATTCATGACTCACTGACAGTGATGATGAAGATCTTTTCACTGATGCGGTTGCTGCTGATGATCTGCAGTTTATAAACTCCAGAGTCTGTGTTTGTGGTGTTTGTGATGGTCAGAGATCCAGTCTGATTCTCCAGCTTCAGTCTGTCTCTGAATCTCTCAGTACCTTCATTACACTGAACATCTGTACAGGTTTTACTGAGATAATCACTGATCTGAGCGATGCGAGTGTCATTAAAAAACCATTTAATCTTCTCTTGTTGGTTTGTTTTAACATTTGTGTTCATAGTGACTGAATCTCCCTCCATCACAAACACCCACACTCTGTGTGTATCAAAACCAGACACACCTGGAGAAAAAATGAACAGTTCATTGAAATCACTTCCAAAAAGTCGGACATAAGAACAGTGAAAATGTTTGAATTTGATTCCATTTATGCTTGATTATGTGATATTGCATAATATATTTGCCACAAATCACAAGGTTTCAGTTTCAATAATGAACACAGCATGACCATGAACTACAATAACAACATCAGAGGGTCATCTAGGGATATCTAGAGGGAACTGAAAGTGCAAGAACATAAGGCATTTTTAAAACGATATTTGATATGCTAAAAAACCATGATAGGGAAAAATAAACAGATTTGGACACAGAAATGTAAAAAATAAACTAATATTCGGTATGTTTTTGATTAGATCAGCTAACATTTTAAGCTGTCACATAGTTATGCTTCATGTTGTCACGTTTCACAGCGTCTCCCCACATTTCAACACCGAAAAATTTATTTAGCTTCTTGACCGTGTTTACATGAACACCAAGCCCGGAAGTTTGACATGTTTTGTTTATACTTAACCGTTAGGCGCGCCAAAAGCTCGCGGTCTTTTTTTTTTTTTTTTTTTAAATTTTGAAGCGCGCGCACAGACAGTCGCGCGAGAAAGAGCGATTTATCTCTTTTCGCGGTTTAAAACAATGTTAATAATTAATTTTTAACCATATAACTCTTTTTAGCAGAAACATATTCTTGACTTACCAAGCTGAAAAACATACACTGGGACGAAAATAAAGAGATTCATCGCCGTTTCTCTGAAAACGAATGCAGATTCTGTGGAAACAAAAGTCTGTTGCTGCAGGTTCACTGTTGACGATCTCAAACTGTAAACAAACGATCACGTGCTTCGTGGGCGGAGCCTGTCTGAAGTGAAAGCAGAAGATATCTCAACATTATTTACAACCCTGATCATCCGAATTCCCTCTCCAATTGTGTTAAAGGTTTATTAGCAGAAGACAGTTTGACTCAAACATATGCTAGCCCTTAGCATTGGTGGTGAGGTTTCCTAGCCCTTACTTAATATGGGTCATAGATCCAACTGAACTAAAAGGTCTCTTTGTATGGAAAAACCCACCGTCTATGCGCAAGAAAAGCTCTTGGCATGCAACTATCTTGGTGTACACAGTTTTGTTCTTTGTGGCCATGTCCAGGACATTGAATACCATTTGTCAAATTATTGTGTCAAAGTACTACCCGTCAGTGTCTACAAAATGCAAGTCTTTAAGATGTGGTCTATTAACAAGACAATAAACCTACTAATGACAATAGCAATCCAAGTTAGACTGCTGTTCATCAAAATTAATATAGTCCATAACATGTTGTAGGTTTCAATATTGTTTCATGTTGTAACGGTGTCGCTGATAGACCTTATTTCCTCTATGAACTGCATGTGTAATATTGTAGATTTTATGTGGTTATATATACCCAGCGATGAAAGCTCCTACCAAACATCTGAGGAAGGTTATTCCTTTTTAAATAGGGTCAAAACGTAGACATCTTTCATTTTTGACCTTTTCTAACCCGTTTTTGTTTGCTAGTTTGAATGCGATTACTGAATTCAATGGACTGTATTCACAATATATTAAAGAATAACCATTCATCGCAATCTTGGATTTTTAAAATATTAACTTTATTCACATGTCATATCAGATAGGTGAGCATTTGAAATGTAAATAACAAAACCAACAATTCAAATTCTGTTCATCATGAAGAGGCTCTGTTGAGGACCTAAAGTTTGGAGGAAGTCCCAAATGGCACTTAAGTTTTCGTGGATGAGCGTGACTCCACAGGAGCATAGTGTATTTGGTCATTTTAGGTTACAAAAGGGAGCTCGTGAGCGCCCCCTTTGCCACCAATATGCTGATGCACACTTCTGCAGAGGTCAAACTGAAGCGAGCTCTGCAGCAGACTTCTACCGGACAGTCAAAGCAGCATTACATAATAAAAGTGTGGACATGTGCTGCGATTAACTCCACTTTTAGACACTTTAGAACTTTCCTGAGCACATCACCTCTGGGAATCCCTGCCGCCATTTTAAAGTGTTTGAACTTTGTCAAGTGGTATTTTGGAGGCCTAAAAAAAACAAACTTTATACTGTCCTCATCTCTGTATAAACTGTAAAAAGGCATATTTGTGAAGATGTTGATGTGCATGTGTATTACATGTTCAGTCTTTAGGTGATTTTTTTAGGCCAACCACTGGCCTGGCAGCGTAATACAGACTTTTTAGTCATTTTTTGTGGATTCCTGTGAATCACTATCATGTAAATGTACCTTCCACCAGTAGTGAGCACTCGCGCAACGTAAATGAACAAGATGAAGGGAAGTTAGCGAGGGAAGGGTGTAAATCAATGGACTTAAATGCAGACACAAGGGCGTATGGTTCCATTTGGGATAAAGTATTGATTCACACACAAGGCACTCATTTGTCTGGTGTAAAATGTGTAACCTGTGGAAAGGGTAACGATGAATCAGTGAGCAAATCTTGAGTTATTCATCACATCCTTTACAGCGCTTAAAGGGATAGTTCACCCAAAAAAAATGATATTTTTTTCAAGTAGTTCCAAACCCGTATGAATTTCTTGGTTCTGCAGACCTCTCCACCCATTGACTACCATAGTATTTATTTTTCCTACTATGATAGTCAATGGGAGGAGAGATCTGCTTGGTTACTGACATTCTTCCAAATATCTTTGTGTTCAGAACAAAGACATTCATGCCGGTTTGGAACTACTTGAGTAAATGATGACAGAATTTTCATTTTTGGATGAACAATCCCTTTAACAAATCATTACATTTACATTTAGTCATTTAGCAGACGCTTTTATCCAAAGCGACTTACAAGTGAGGCTATCAGGGGTTAGGGGTCTTGCTCAAGGGCACTTTAGTCATGGTATTGAAGGTGGAGAGAGTGCTGTTCATTCACAATCCCCACCTTCAATTCCTGCCAGCGTGGGAATCGAACCAGCAACCTTCAGGTTACAAGCCCAACTCCCTCACCATTAGGCCACGACTACCCCAAAACATTATATTAGACATCTCTATCAGATTACAAAACTATATATTCAGAATTGTAACTAAATGATAACATTGTGTGGTAGGGAAGTCAAGACTGTATAGTTCATGACTGCAGGACAGGAAGAAGCCCTTCACCCACAAACTAAACATCCATCAAACAAACAGTCGTTTTAATGCGCGAGCTAATTATCTACCCAACAGATCACACCAGATTTCTGCAGTAAAACAACCGCAGCAGTTTGACCCCAAAAACGGAGCTGCTCGCGTCACACTTCAGTAAGACATTTGCAACAATTTAATGATTATAAAACCTTTTAAAAATACATTAAATTCATGCTATCATTACAGTACAATTAGGTTGACTAATAAAACTTTGCACTCTTCTACTTTTTCATGTGACAATCAAAAATTACCTTTTAGAAACTAAAAATGTTACATGTTTTTTTAGATTGTTTTCCACCATTAAGTTAAAGTCTTAAGAGCCAGAAGAATATCTAAAATCCATGACGCGTGTAAAGAGAGCGCGTGTGAACTAGTAGGGTGGTCAAACTCTGTCGTGGGAGGATTCACACACCGGGTTCAGTGTTTTCAGCAGATAGTCTTATTAGATCAGAGCTAGCGCAGAACAACTGAAGAAAATGTTTCACACGCTTGTTTTGTTCTCTCTGATTGGTAAGTAGATTTTATATCTTCATTTATTTTCATTTTGGAGAAACAAAGATGCCGTAATTAGAGGATTACTAGTTTTACTTGGCTGATTCTTAGCTGATTCACTCATCAGTCTTTTCATATATGTCATCTTGTGTTTGGTGTCTTTGCGGCTGTTAAAGGTTACAAATTGATTTCGAGCGTTATAAACGAACAACATTAATTTATATAAAATCTGTTCATCAGGTGTGTTCGGATCTGAAAGTAAAATACGGCCAGTGCCAGTGATGGAGGGAGATTCTGTCACTTTACACATTGATGTTAATGAAACACAGGAACGTGACCATATGCTATGGAATTATGGAGCTGAAATTATAGCTGAAATCAGTAGATATTATAGAATGTTTTACAAACATAACGGTACTGATGGGAGATTCAGAGACAGACTGGAGCTGGACAATCAAACTGGATCTCTGACCATCACAAACATCACAACTGAACATGCTGGAGTTTATAAAGTACAGATAAGAGGAGTGGACCTGACATCAAAAACATTCAATGTTTCTGTCTATGGTGAGTAGATCATTTATCCAAAATGCACATATTCTTGTTTTATTAAAAGAAACGTTGGTTCAATAAAAATTAAGTTTAATCCACACATTTGTGGCATAAGCTTTATGACTACAAAAATAAATTTGACTCATCAAGAAAAAATTCAAGGTTACAGCAATGCGCTTAGAATGGAAGTCAACAAGGTCAATGTTTTTTTTTATAGATATAAAAGTAGAAATGTGAAGCTACGGAGCTCTGCACAAAAATAATAGTAGGCTAAATCGTTCGCAGAATTTACTATTTCGCTCCCTGGATTTTTGAGGGAATAATAATAATAATAAAAAAAAATATTCTGTCGAAATTAGTGTATTATTTGAGCTGTAAAGCTATTTAAATCTTAATTTTTTAGTGTTCATGGTGTTGTGTTGTCAAGCGACCATTTTTTTTTTTTGTCAAATAGGTTTTTTATTGAAACATTGAATAGTCTTGAAATAATTACAGATTCCAGGAGTAATTTTCTTATATGCACAAAATAAATAACCTTAAAAAATAAATAAATAAATAAATAAAAAATCCATTAAGTAAAACCGACACCCCGTTTCCCGCCAGTTAATATACAATCCAGTGACATTAATACACAACACTTCAGTTAGCTTACCATACACTGCATTAAGGAATAACATCCCGACTGAGGTAGCAGATGAAAGGGTCTCGAATCTTGTGGAATTGTCCAAAGTTGTCTTTCAAAAGGTATCAAGTTCATTCCAGGTGTAGACGAGACATCAAGTCACAGGAGGATCAAACTATTTCCAGAACAGTAATTTTTTTGGCTGCTATCAGACAATATGTCAGACATTTCTGTTCATCTAATACATAGTTAAAATGTTCAATATAATGAGCACTGGGTCTGGTCCCAAGTTCACATTAAGGACATCTGAAAGCACTTTAAAAAAAACAAAAAAAACACTAACTCAACGCAGCCGTAGTTTGCAGATCGACCCCGTTGACGTCCATTGTAGGCACCTCACCGTAACCTACATTTCTTTTTCTTTAAAGAAAACAAGTGCCGAGTCATAATTATTTTTTGTGGTAATCAAAGCACCACACATGCTGTTGACTGAAGGGTTAGTTCACCCAAAAATAAAAATTGATCGATGTGTAGATTTACCCATGTTCATGTTTTTCAGCTCGTCTGCCTGTTCCTGTCATCAGCAGAGACTCTTCACAATGTTCTTCATCATCATCATCAAATTGTTCACTGGTGTGTTCAGCTGTGAATGTGAGTCATGTGACTCTCTCCTGGTACAAAGGAAACAGTTTATTGTCCAGCATCAGTGTGTCTGATCTCAGCATCAGTCTCTCTCTACCTCTGGAGGTGGAATATCAGGATAAAAACACCTACAGCTGTGTGCTGAACAATTCATTCACTAACAAGACTCAACATCTCAAAATCAATCAACTCTGTCCCACTTGTGAAAGTATGTTGATATTAATACTGATTTATTCTCAGTTATACAGTGATAATGTTTGTCACTCACACCAATGTCTCATTTCATCCATTGCAGAGGAAGGCCTACCTTCACTTTACATCATGCTCATCTTTGCGGCTGCGTCCGGTTTTCTCTTGATTGTAGCTTCAGTCATTGGGATCTTCTGCATCTGCAGGAAACAAAGAAAAACAGGTCAGGAGAGCAAGAAATCTATAGAAGTATTTATCTTAATCTAAGTCACAAGCATTGAAAATGTGTTGTTTTAACACATCTGTGGTTATCATTAATGCAGTCCAGAGACCGAAGGAGGACAGAAGTGATTCAGCGTTGCGTAAACCAAAAACAAGACAAAAGGTAAGAAGTTAAAAGAAGTTTTTGCAGTCAGTTAGTGTGATTGAAGTTTGCAGCATGGTCAGTGAACAGACGTGGGTGGTTTATAAACACAACCGTCATCTTTAGTACCTTTAGTGTGGACCAGCAAAAAAAAAAAAAAGGTAGTTTAAGCATGTTTTTTTTTTTTTTTTTTTTTTTTTTTAAGTGGTAGTGTGCTGTTTGCTAATCACATAAAAAAACACATTAATTTTTTTTTAAAAATGTATGAATTTATTGCATTTTTTTCAGTAACAGTAATATTTTAATATTGATAAATTATTAAACTTAAAAGTTTTCACTCAACAATGTTTTAGACTGAATGTTCCATTCACACTTTTTTACATACAATAAAAGAGAATGGTGACCTTCTGTCGCTAATATTCTGAGTTATTATCCATTTTTACTTTGGTGATACACAAGCCAAGTGAAATTTGACCAACTCAAGACAGCAGACGTTCGTGTTTGCCGTGGTGCGATGAGCTTGATCGGCCTCCTCTAATCGCGCTTTTAAAAAATACCACCAAAAATAGTTCTAAACTTAGAATTTGTGCGCTGAAACAGTCTGTTGATGCTTGATTTGGCACATTTAGTGACTTGTGGATTTATCTGACAACAAAGTAGACTTTATTTTAATGCACAAATGTCTGAATGGAAACGAGTACCTGAGAAAACTAATTCATGCAAACACATTTGTCATGCATAGGCTACTTTTAGATAGAGCATTTTAAACTATTCAATTTTTTTTTTACTGGAAAGAAAGTAGGACACAGAAACTCTAGCTGTGCTGAAGTGTGCTCTGCGGTTCATCGTTGTTCTGAGCTCAAATGCTGCTTTAGCAGCCACTGGTTTCTTTGTAGACGTGTTGCAACTTTATCTTCATGTTGCTTTTGTGTGAAGGACAACCATTCTCAGCACAGAGGCTGTCGTAACAAACCTTCAGAACATAAATCTACTGTTTGAAGATTTAACGGTTTAAAAAGTCATGATCGAGGTCATTTCCTCTAGCTGCTCCATTTAGAGTCTGATCTGTTGTAAATTTTACAGTATTTGTAGATTAATAAGGTCTAGTTGTTAATAGAATAACGAGGTTAGGTTCAGAATGAAAGATCTTCTATTCATTTTCTGTCATCAGCAGGTTCCTGATTGAGTTTGTGTTTCCTTTCAGAAATCGAAGGAGGCAGTGTATGAAAATGTCCCCCCCAAAAAGCGATGATCAAATACTGTAACTGATGGAAATAAGTTCCTACAGGTCCCTGCCTTACACATTTGGTTCCTTTTCGAGTCGGTCTCTCAACACTGTATCAGACACCTGGGGTTATCCCTCCTTCCTCGAATCTACTGAAGCCTCATGAAATCTCTTGGGTGAGAATTCGCTCGCCAATGGCGTTGAGGCAGCGCCATTGCCTCAGAATCTTTTCCTTCAGGCACAAGAAGCCGTCTACAGTGCGCCGTTGAGGTACGCTCATCCAGGGAATGGTGTCTGGATTGCCGCTCCCCTTCAGCGTTCTGGTGAGGATTACTCTTCTTTCAGAAGCCTCCAGTGTTTCTGCCTGGCCGATGCCCACTCAAAGCGGCGCGAGGCCGTCTGCCCTCATTAACAGTCGTGGACCGTATGGACTCCAGTGATGAGCTCATGCTGACCAATACTCCTTTTCCACCAAGGCAGTTTGAGTGCTGGTTCAGAGTGTAGTTTCAAAACAGTTCTTTGTCTTTTGATACCCAAAGTACCAGCTCTGAACCAGGAAAAGTGTTTTGTAAGTAGCACCAAAACATTGCTGATCAAGAAGAACCGCTTGCGTCAGGGTTACCCTGACCAACTAGAAACTCGTGACCACCATTTTTGAAATAGCAGATAATCGAGCTAATACAAGCTCGATTGTAATCTCCATCTATACAAATTACGGCAAACCGTGTTTGAAAGCCGATGTACTATTGATGCCGATGTGCATCAATAGTAACAAAACGTCCGCCGTTGCTGATGGAAGGCTTGATCAAGATGCATCGGAGCTGCGTGGATTGATCGACATTGGAGTGCCGCAGGTCCGCGGGAGCGTTTGTAAAAGCACAAGGAGTCGTATGCAGTACATCGCTCTCGCTGTGCTTTGATGTCATGCGCCGATCGTTCTACGAGAAACTGATGCATCTCAAACTAGCTTGGTGTGTATGGCGCTGCCGCGCTAGCGTTGCTGTGAAAGACGTACAGAGACGTAAGACCTGGCTCTGTGCTGGCTTTCTAGCCCGGGGAAAGGCAAACTGGTTCTTAGAAGGCTCGTCAGTTGAACCAACTCCAAAATGGTAATAGCACTGGCTCTGAATTAGCATCCGGTTCATGCTGGTGGAAAAGGGTTATAAGTGTTTGCATAGCCCGGCTTCTCATGCTCTCCTTGTGGTAGAGCTGAGCGTGGAGACTGCAACCGAGCGTGGGATCTCATGTCGGCACAGGTTCCATATGGCCCTTGTTCTCTACACGCGCAGCCGCCGCCTAGAGCGGCGATCTGCCATGTGTAAAGCATAACCACTTCATCTCCTCGTTTATGCAGCCCTTCGCCTCAGTGCAGTGGACGCTTGTGACTAGATTCTAGACTAGACTAGATAGACAGGAGACTAAATTCCCAGCACTTGCACGATATTGTCGCCATCTCAGTGCGGTGGGCTGTCGTGTACGGTAAACAAAATGGCCGGCACTTACACGATACAACAGCCCCTGTCTGTACAGAAACACAAAAGTCCCTCCACACGACATGAACAGGCCCTATCTCAAGCAGTGGTGCGCTGTGTTCATTCTCAGGGCATGGGGAAAGACCCAGTCACTCATGCAAGAGCGTGGTATAAGCAGCACACCCTCTTAGAACAGCTGCCTGCGGTGTTCGCAGCAAGGGAAAGCTTCAATCGCCCACTCTTCATGCAATAAGCAAGCCCCCCGCCTCAGGGCAGCGGTTTGTCGTGCACAAATCTGTGTTGTGGCCTGCTATGCACAGAGGACGAAGCGCTTCGATCACTCACTCAAAAACAGTAAGCAGCTCCCGCCTCAGAACGGCAGTCTGGCTTCCATAAAGCACTGAGCTTCTGAAAAAAAGCTTGCTCACTATCTTAATATGCATCTAAGAGCGGAGATCCGTCATGTACAGAGTGTTCTTGCACTCACTCGCTCGTGTCATATGACGGTATCGAGAGATCGTATCGAAAAGGGAAGCCATATGTACCCAATGTAACCTCGGTTTCCTGAGAGGAGGGAACGAGCCATGTTAGCTCAGTCTTTGTCGGCTGCACTCTGCTTCAGTCCGATTCTGAGGAAATAGCGTTCGGCGCCACCTATATTTCGCGTGCTTGAACACCATTGGTGGGCAGATTCTCCCCCGCAAGATTTCATAAGGCTTCAGTAGATTCGAGACAGTACGGGATAACCCTGATTGTCAGCAGTGTCACGTTCGCTCCTAACCGGGGATACGTTAGGTGACCAGATACGTTTTGTTCACATTTATTCTCTGCCAGGATGTCTCAGTTTTGTTTTCACTCTTTGTGTCATATCTTTTGGTGTTATTGTGATCAGAATTATGTGGTTTACTAATATAGGAAGTATTGTATAATTAATCTGGTGCAACTTCACCTGATCAACAAGGTGCATGGGATAAAAAAAAGCTTTTTATAGACAACACTTGTAACGTTAAGGCATCAAAATAAACAAAAAAATATTATATTTTATTTAGGGTTGTTTATTTTGACCATTTAGCGCCACAAGTGTTGCCAATATTGTCTATAAATTATCAGTATAGCAAACAGAAAATGTTCTATTTTAATTTTCGTATGAAAATTTTCTTAGTTATTATTAAACATACATTTCAATCTTCACTTGTCTCCTCTGTATTTCATTTGGGCTACTGTTCTAGTTTTATTAATTTTTTTGTTGTTGCAAAAAATAGGCTACCTGAATAATACGTGCATTGATTTAAAGTTATAAAGTCAGAATTTTGTGGTATAACTGCCTTTTATAAAAATAAAATTCCACGCAATTGCGAGTTGATATCCCTTTACTTGTAAATGTGAGTTTAATGCGACACCGACTCAGAATTGCGATATAAACTCACAATTATGTGATAAAAACAACTACGAGTTTAACTCACAATTCTGATTTTTTTTCCCCTTCGAAATTGCGACATTATATCTGATTCCTGACTTGTTTTCTCAGAATTGTGAGATAAACTGAAAAAAGTCCCACACTGAGGGAAAAAAAACTTTTTACTTTAAAAGTCAGTCTTTTTTCCCCTCAGAATTTCGAGTTAACATCTCACAATCAAAAAACTCACACACACAAAAAACCTTCAATGTTCAAGACGTCGTATCTACACTTATCTAAAAAACTAAACTACAGCGAGTGGCACAATTCCCTAAACCTAGTGTGTTTATAAACAAAAATCAAACTGGCCAAAGTGTGTGCTCCATGCAGGTCCCGGGACATAACTTATCTATTTCTCCAAAAGCGTTTTAAAGCTCTCAAACACTCACATAGTGATGGGCGCTTTCGACACACTGCTTCATGAAGCTTCGAAACACGAATGTTTCGTTTCGACTCAGTGGTTCGGAGCGTGTTTCAAGCTGCAAAAGTCACGTGATTTCAGTAAAGGAGGATTCGTTACGTCATAAATGTTTCGAAACGTTTTAAACTGTTAATGGTTCAACCACTAGGGGGCGATCTCTATGAATTCAATGAATCATGCGGATTCACTGAGATCGCCCCCCAGCGGAGAATCATTGAAGTGTCAATTACCTGATCTCTGACGAGTTTTATACATTTGTAGAAGTTTTTTAATGAAGTATTTGTATAATTACAATGAATAATAGTAGTTAGTCTCTGTTTAGCTGATCCATCCATAGAACAAACAAAACAAGCCCTGAAAATTGATAAAAGAATACATATTATACAGAAACGTAATATTTAATGGTATTAGATGATTAGATAATTGCATCTGATAAATTATATTCAATAAAACATTTGTAATGGGTTTGTAAAAGCTGTTTTTATGCATGTTTGACTTGAGTCTTTGTTGCATTTACACTGTTTTGACCAGCAGGGGTCACCAGCGTGCAGCGTTTCGAACGCTTCGAAACAGTGAATCATTCTGAGAAGCAATTGGTTCAATTGATTCGAAGCTTTGAAAAGCTTCGTTTCCGCCATCACTCACACATAAGTAAATATAGGGGAATTCAGAAAAGCAAGTTTACATAAACAAAGCACTAACTAATTTAACTCAAGAAAGAAAGACAACTAACAAAATATAAAGGGGGGAAAAAACAGCTGAAGTTCACACAAAGACCGGAGCCTTCTGTGCACTAACGTTTCCCTTACATAGCCTTCCTCCCCTGTTCCTCATTCCTCATCTGGGATCATGTAGAGCTCTTGAAGCCGCACTGAAACTGACATTTGGACATTCAACCCGTTGAACCCCACTGAAGTTCATTATATGGAGAAAAATCCTGGAATGTTTGAGTTTGAATGAGTAAATTATCAGGAAATTTTCATTCTGAAGTGAACTAATCCTTTAATCTGTTCAACCCACTATAACACAATGTTAATTCTGTGGAATATACAGAGTTTATCACTTTATCATAAACTTATTTATGACTTAAATCTTGGAATATACACACCTGTACCAAGTTTTTGATTGTCTGGATCCATCTTTATAAATCTGTATAAAAGAACAAAAATTTCCTCTCATAAAACACAACTATTTCTATATCCTTCTTTTGCTTTTTCCCGCTTTTTCGAATAATCTCATTTCCACAATAAGTTTAGGAATGTTCCATAATGACACACTATTTACTGGAATGTTAGGACAGATAACTTCATCCTCCAGATCATATTCCTTGGCTCAATGTTCATATTTCCATCCAAAACCTAGAAATCTTTTAAAACTGTGCAAGTTTCTAATTTGACGTCTCAAGATGATGTATTTCATGGGTGAAGCCGGTCTAGAAAGTGGGACAGTAGTCAGGATGCGAGCGACTGAAAAATTCTTATCAAATCAGTTAATGCTGCTTTGATCAACAGGGCATTTGGCATTTTTAAAAACATTTTTTTAAATAACAGATTCATTTCATTTGATTGTAGCTGTTCTGTCGAAGGGAAGTCAGACTCTGAGGTTCATCATGACAGCATTACAGGAAGAAGCTCCACACCTAAAAACTGAACACACATCAAAGCAATGGCTGTTTTCATGCACGAGCGAATAGATTGAAACATCTTTCTGAAGTAGACTCTAGGTTTCAGTTTGACTCAGAGACTCACATCAGTAACCCTGATAATAATGAGAGACGGCAGATAGAACTTGACATTTGCAATAACTGAATGATTATAAACCGTTTTGACACTCAAAAGATTTATTTTTATCATTACATTTAAGTAGATTGATCCAATTTGCTGCTCATATTAGACACACTCAGAAACCCCCTTAAATTTTTCACTCTTTGTTATATTGCAGCCATTTGCTAAAATCATTTAAGTTCATTTTTTTCCTCATTAATGTACACACAGCACGCCATATTGACAGAAAAACACAGAATTCTTGACATTTTTGCAGATTTATTAAAAAAGAAAAACTGAAATATCACATGGTCACAAGTATTCAGACCCTTTGCTCAGTATTTAGTAGAAGCACAGTTTTGATCTAATACGGCATGAGTCTTTTTGGGAAAGATGCAACAAGTTTTTCACACCTGGATTTGGGGATCCTCTGCCATTCCTCCTTGCAGATCCTCTCCAGTTCAAAAAGTTCTATCTTGGTATCATCAGACCAGAGAATCTTATTTCTCACCATCTTGGAGTCCTTCAGGTGTTTTTAAGCAAACTCCATGCGGGCTTTCATGTGTCTTGCACTGAGGAGAGGCTTCCATCGGGCCACTCTGCCATAAAGCGCAGACAGGTGGAGGGCTGCAGTGATGGTTGACTTTCTACAACTTTCTCCCATCTCCTGACTGCATCTCTGGAGCTCAGCCACAGTGATCTTTGGGTTCTTCTTTACCTCTCTCACCAAGGCTCTTCTCCTCCGATAGCTCAGTTTGGCCGGACGGCCAGCTCTAGGAAGGTTTCTGGTCATCCCAAACGTCTTCCATTTAAGGATTATGGAGGCCACTGTACTCTTAGGAACCTTAAGTGCAGCAGAAATGTTTTTTGTAACCTGTGTCTTGCCACAATTCTGTCTCTGTGCTCTTCAGTCTGTTCCTTTGACCTCATGATTCTCATTTGCTCTGACATGCACTGTGAGCTGTAAGGTCTTATATAGACAGGTGTGTGGCTTTCCTAATCAAGTCCAATCAGTATAATCAAACACAGCTGGACTCAAATGAAGGTGTAGAACCATCTCAAGGATGATCAGAAGAAATGGACAGCACCTGAGTTAAATATATGAGTGTCACAGCAAAGAATACTTAGGACCATGTGATATTTCAGTTTTTCTTTTTTTAATATATCTGCCAAAATGTCAAGAATTCTGTGTTTTTCTGTCAATATTGGGTGCTGTGTGTACATTAATGAGGGAATTAGACTTAAATGATTTTATCAAATGGCTGCAATATAACAAAGAGTGAAAAATTTAAGGGGGTCTGAATACTTTTCGTACCCACTGTATTTAAATGCATGTATGTATGTATAAATGTATATATATACTGAACTTAGTTTACTCATCTGTCTTTGCTGCTGTATGTGGTGTCAGGGACGTCACCTGGTAACGTTCCCAGAACGTTCAGAGACGGTCATGATGTTATTTGATGGACCTTCAGCGAACATTCAGGACGTTCTGGGAATGTTTAGGGGACTATTACTATAGGACGTTCTCTCTAGGACTCTACACTACATTCCCATTCCCGTTTGCAGGACCTTTAGGGGACCAACCTAGAATGTTATTTTTTGGACCTATTAAGGTCTTTTCGTCACGTTTACTGAATGTTTTCAGAAACTTTAGCAACATTACAGGAACCAAACTAGAATTTTACCACAGCACTTCTTTCACACTGGTTCTGCGGATCCTGTCATTTTGAAAGCTCTGTGTAAGGAACAATGGCTTCTGGCAGCCGAAAATAAAGGCTGAGGAAAAACACAGAGGTGACTGTGCATAGAGTCCATTGGGGTGTATATGCCGCCCAGGACCTCAAGTATTGTGACATTAATGAAAAATTACAGCAATTCACATATTTTATATAGAAAAATAACTGTATTTTTTCTGTAAAATTACAAAAATAATATGTAACTAAAGTCATATTGATAATGTTATTATATGAACAACAGAGGACCATGTGCATGTTACTATGTGACCAAAGAATAACCAAAACGGAACGTCCTCCTAAAGTCATATAAGGACCGTTGAACTGCAGCACTTTCATTACCAAAAGAGGACATTTTAGGAATATCCCTAATGTTCTGTAAAGGTTCAGAATTTGTCACCTTTACAGAACTTTAACTTCATTCAACTTGGTTGATGAATGGAGTTGAATGGAGGGGTTGGGATGAAGTTAGCACCGACCACAAGCAGTGTTTACAAGGTTGCGCTGAAGGTTGTGGTTCTTGATCCAGACAGAAATGACTGTCCGGCAGGCTGTGATGCGAGCACCAATCATCGGATCATCTGGTTGGAGTGCAAAAACACATACAGAACACCATAATTACATCTGACAAGTTGTCACCTTGGAAGTCAATTTTGACAAAAATGTCAGATAGAACGTGCTTCATGAACAGAGCTAAAAGAGACAAAAATGGACAAAACTTTGGTAATTGATGGTAATAGAGGATGTGAATGATTGAAAGTTTACCTGCAGAAACATCTGGAGCAAAATCTTCATTCACTTCATTCAGGAGACGGATTTTCCACTCCATCTTTCACCTGCAAGAACAGTTTTGCAGAAGCTAAAATAAATCAACTAGCGATTCACTTACACAAATATAAATTTTTTTTTGTTGTAATGTTTGCAGAATGTATAGTGGACTTCTTCTCCTAGTATTTTACACAATGTCGTAACATTTTCTCCTAATAATTCTTAAGTCTTATTAACTGCATTACAGAGTCATGTTTCAAAGCTTTTTTACAGCCATCTTTGCTCATATTTACCAGAGTAAATGTAGTAAATTCTTTTACAGATTCTTTTATTCAGTGCTCATAGTATCCTACCTGAACTTCATTGCTCGGTCTCCCGGTGTCTGAACAACAACAAACTCAATTAAATATATAATACATAAAGACATGTTTTACACAGTAAATCGTATATTTATATCTTGTTAAATCAGCTTACTCACTTCTCTTTATTCCTTGCCGCTTGCGATAGCAAAACACAGCCGCGGCTGAAACCATTATCAGCAGGACAACAAGAATACATATTCCTGCTGCAGATGAACCTGAAGCTGGAACAGCTAAAGAGAGACAGTCAATATTACTAAACATCATCTGATAATCCATTCGGTATTTAACAATACCTTGACTGATATTTACACCTTTCTACTTTGCCAGTTTTATCATATTAATTTAAGTAATAAATCTGGTGAGTTTATGAGGAAGAGCAGCTAAAACAGCATCACAACATTGGAAAAAATATAACATTTTATGCATTTTTCATATAAACATTCGAGCTGAGAACAGATTGTTTGTTGTGATGCTGATACACATGCATGTGAACATGATAGAGACTGTTTAGATACTATTTTAATGTTTTTTTTTCACATTAAAACAATAATATTGAACTATATTCTAAAACTGGAGGGAAAATTCAATGAATAATTAAATAAATATGTAATTATACTCACAAATGACAGTTAATACTGCTAATATTCTGTCGACATGGCTGCTGTTGTTGATGATGTTGATCTTCAGTTTATATTCTCCAGAGTCTGTGTTTCTGGTGTTCATGATGGTCAGAGATCCAGTCTGATGGTCCAGCTTCAGTCTGTCTCTGAATCTCCCTTTACACAGAACATCAGTACAGATCTTACTCTGATTTCCAGTGATTTGAGCGATGGAAATCTCATTAAAATACCACGTCATCACATCATTTGGGTCGTTTATGGCACCAGGATCTAAAGTAACAGATTCTCCCTCCTTCACTGACTTTCTCTTCATTTCATCTCGTTCAGCAGCAGAAACTCCTGAAACACAAACCAACAGATGATTTTAGAGTATTTTTTCTAAAAAGATCATTCAAATAGATAACTGGATCTTATGAGCATAATACAAAAAACAAACAAACAAACAAACAATCAAACACAAAAAACAAGTGAAAAATTACTTCAGTGCTCTCAAAAAAGCTAAATTTGTTCACATTGTGTACATACTTTCTAGAGAGCTAAAAATCTGGGCCCAATTGCATGAAAGCCCTTAAATTAAGAAAACCCTTAGTTATAAGGTTAAGGGTAACTTTAGTGAAACATGGGTTGCAAGAAAAAAACCTTAAGGCTGTCACTAAGTATTTCCCTTCATTGACCGTTCGCAAAGACCCGCCCTCTTTAGTTACTGTTGCTATGCCCGACAAGTCATGCACTCTCACGCCACACATCATGTTCTCTGGCAGTGAAAAATACATGACGGAGCAAAGAGGACACTGACAACACGTCGACAGACATATGAAACAGTTTCATATTTAATACATCATAATTTTTTAAAGAAGTTTAATCAATAAATAGCGTATAGAGTCTCTTTAATGTGTGGTGACAGATCGCTGTAGCTCCTCGTGAACTGATCATCTCTTCATACTAGTTCATTTATAGCATCAAATAAACATGAATGAACATCAGAAGGAATGTTGTTTCAAGCGCGGAAAGACGTGAGTACACACAATTTATCAAGTTCAAGTTCACCAACGTTATTCTACTAACTCCCCTGACTGCTTTGATGGACAAAATGGTGGATTCAGGGTTATGATTGGTCAGATCGCCTGTCAATCAAACTGCTGGTGAAGGGCATTGCAACAAAGTCCTTAGTAATCATTTAGCCCTAAAAAAATTAAGCGATCAAAACAGGTCCCTTAAGTCATGCTGAACTCAAACATGTTAAGTGAGGATGAGGAAGTACTGATGTGTATTTTTAGTGATCAAAATAAGCCTGTTGAAAGTATGACATGAAACAGCGTGTATTCTTAGCGCACAGGACTAGGCGTCGAGCCGTGCCGCATATAGGTCGCCGAACGACCTATACACTAATACACTAATGAGTTGGTTTAATATAATGTCATTTAATGGTAAACTATGTGAGTGGAGTGGCAGGATTTTGAGTATCCTCCGGTATCGTAGATGTACTCATAGAAACAGCTGTGCTTGAATTTTAGTATGCTCTGTGTCGTCCGTCCGGCTGCCTTTAATAATCTCCATAACTCAAATATTGTAGAAGAGTAAATGTTAAACTTATGTTTAAAAGTCAGCGGTCCGTTAGTATAAACACTTAGGTAAGGGTGACAGTTGAGACGTTTGTTACAACACTTGCCTCAGGGACTTTTTTTCCTCAGGGATACCCTTACTTAAAGGCGCACTATGTAGTTTTTTCGTCCGCTAGGGGTCGCTACACTCTTCACAACAATAACAAAGGCGTAGATTGATGACGCAGTGAATATGGAATCATGGAACTTGTCGTCATGCCGATGGATCTGATAATGTTTATGGGGAAATAATGTTTATGGATGAGTGAATTCATGTTTTTAACATGACTGTGGTGTGAAGCAGCGCGTGAACGAGAATCACTAATGAGAGACAGATATCAGTGACGCACGCAAGGATATAAAGAAACGAGGACATTTCATTCTACTGAACTACTCACAAGTGCTGAAATACTCCTCATACAGGTCAGTTTATTTGACGAATTAAAACTGTGAGGTAACGCAGCGCTGTTTCACTTGATCTAATGTTTCACGCAGATATTAGGTCATTGACAGGCGCAAGTGACAAGAGAGGCACTATTTAAAATTGTGAATTTCTCTGAATTTACAAATTCTTGGAAACATTTAGGATAATGTGAGTACACAGCTGAACGAAATATATAACACTGTGCAAGTGGTTTTTGGATATTTTAAATGTAAAAATGTTACATATTGTACCTTTCATGTAGTTGGGCCCTGATGATATAATGACTAATTTCAAAATATAAGAAAAAACAATGTCAAATGTTACAATAAGAAACTGTTGTCTTCACCAGAACAACTGCAGAATGCCACTGCTCTAATGAAGACAAAGACGTGATTTAAAAATAACCTGCTTTTAAACATTTGATGATTGACTCACCAGTGACAGAAACATTGCAGATCTTTTCACTGAATCTCTCTGAAGACATGCTGAAGATCTCAAGTTTATATTCTCCAGAGTGTGTGTTTGTGATGTTCATGATGGTCAGAGATCCAGTCTGATTGTCCAGTTTCAGTCCGTCTCTGAATCTCTCATTAGCTTCATTACACTGAACATCTGTACAGATCTTACTGAGATCTCCATTGATTTTAGTGATGAGAGTGTCATTAAAAAACCATTTAATCTTCTCTTGTTGGTTCATCTTAACACCAGTGTATAGAGTGACTGAATCTCCCTCCATCACTGACACCGATGCTCTGTGCGGATCAGCACCAGATGAACCTGAAAAAGAAATGAACAGACGTCACTTCTGGCGAACTAGGACAAAAACATACAAGAAGAAAGAGTTTCAGTCGTATTTCTGCAAACAAACAGCAGAAGACCATCATTGATTCACACATTCACTCAGACAAACATACAGGAGTCTCATGGACAAGCAAGTTGTGATTATGTTTTCATAGACCCTCATAGCCCTGATCAATATTCAATATTGAATAATTAAATCTCTTTCAATACATCATCTTACTAAAAAAGTGCTTTTGACTGCAATAAAAAGTTTATTATCCTCACTTCCACACTCAGAAGAATCCCTTATGAAAATTAACCATGGTTTTATTACAGTAAAAGCATAATAGTAAAACTGTTTTTTTGCAGATTGATTATCATTCGTACTGTAAAACATTCAGCTGGTTAAACTTAGAGATGAAAGGTCACCCGGTGCCTTCAAATTGAGTTAACTTTTGAGGTCACTCACATTTTTAAGATAACATTTGATTCAACTCACAAATAGTCCAGACAATGGATTACTTTCATGTAAAAATTCAACTTAAAATAATCCATAGTCTTTCCCATGATTTGGATTATTTATGCCTTTGGTTTCTAATAAAACTTTGCTGTATCATGATGCTCTTCTCAGTCTGCTCTTCGCCCAATCGTCACATTAACCATGAACAGGGCGGGGTAGGTTACTTTTAAAATGTATTTCACTGCAGATTACATAATACATGCTTTAAAAAGTCATTTGTAATGTATTTCTAGTAACTTAATCTAAATACTTTAGAATACTTTGGAATACTAATAAGTGTGGAACAAACACAAAAAAGGTAATTGCAAGTTTTTATCTCACAATTCTGACTTTTTCCCTCAGAATTGTGTGATATAAAGTTGCAATTGTGAGTTATAAAGTCAGAATTATGAGATATAAACTCGCAATATTGAGAAAAGTCAGAATTATGAGATATAAAATCATACTAAATTCACAAATGAAAGAAAAAGTCAGTATTGCAAGTTTATATCACCCAATTCTGACTTTATAACTTGCAATTGTGAGTTTAAATCTCGCAATTCTGAGCAAAAGAAGTCAGAATTGTGAAATGCAAACTCACAATTGTGAGGGGAAAAAACCAATTGTGAGAAAAAGTTGCAGTGACGAGTGAATTATAAAATGACTCAAACAACACTGTTAAAAAATTACTGTAAATTTTACAGTATAATACTGGCAGCAGGGTTGCCAGCCAGTTACTATACATTTTACAGCAGTGTTACTGTAATTTAATTTACAGAATTTCCCTGTATTCTCTGATTACAGTAAATAACTGTATTTTTTAAAATTATATTCTGTAAATTTGAGTCAAACCCCAGAATGCATTGCAGTTTACAGCAATATGCTGTATTATTTAAAAACAGCCAGCGGCTGTAAAACAAGGCTGTAATTTTTACAGCAATTCATTACAGTGAACTATCACAAAACATGAAAACAGTCATGGATCATCAGGTCATGACAGGACAGTTAAGTCGACTGTTGGGCAATGTTTTTTATAAATTCAGTCATTTTATCTTGTTCAGGACAGTACTAAATAAAAATAACAACATTTTTATGATCCCTCTTAAAAGTATTAAAATGTTGATGAAACTTAACTCCGCTTTTTCAGACTGTCAGAGTCAGAGAATCACCAAATGCTGTTTAAATGACATTAAAACTCAAAGTAATCACTTTGGTAATCTAAAATACTTCAGATGTAACTGTAATCTGATTACCACCCATTTAAAATGTAACTGTAATGAAATACAGTGACTCAAATTTTGTATTTTAAATACGTAACTAAGTTACTTGTATTTCGTTACTCCCCAACCCTTGCCGTGAGTCAAAACAACACAGTCACTCTCGTTTGTCCATTTTTGACCCAACGTGGGTTATTTTAACCCAGCGTTTTGCATGAGTGCATGTTTAAACTAGTGTAGCAGAACTATAGTCAATTTTTCCTTACAGTGGTTGACCAACAATAACAATGGCTTTTTGGTTTCATTTGTAGTAAAATTGTGGTTAACTTCTGAAATCAACAAAACAGAAACCGTTAAAAACTCCCAAATATAACCACGCCTTACCTTGAATAAACATAAACATCATTGCAGTACACAAAAGTATAGAAATCATTTTCATACTTAATCATATGAAAATAAATGCAAATTATGTAGTAACAAACGACGTTCTTCAAACACGGAAATGTTGTCGCAGGAGAAATGCGTCATACGGTGTCCCACAAAAGCCACCAGTTCATTAGTGATATTACTTCCCCGGTGAGGCTTCAAGCCAAATTTGAACGATTGTGAGCTCTAAAGATGCATGTTTTTCTAGATGGATCAATCCTCCTCAGCCATCATAAAAACAAGAAATAAAAATGTATGCCTTTATTTGGCAGCACAACAGTCATTGTATTAGGAAGTCTGATATTAACAAGTCGTACAAACAATGTGGTTTGAATGTGGTTGAATTCGAAAGTATGAATATTTAGTTAGAAGTTAAGTGGCTTCAAATGTTTTGGGATAATACTGATAGCTTTTGCTTTCTATTTTATGACGACTGGTTAAATAGAAATACTTGGTCTGTGATGGGTCTAGTGATTAAGAGTGGTAAAATCTTACACAATTCTTTTACTTTAATTTACTTTTCTTAATGTGCTGGTGATACTGAATTTGAAAATAAACTTGCACTAAGAAACACATAAGACAAGTTATCATCCACTTATGCTATCCCTGCCAAACCTAAAGAAATAACAGACAAATACTTACTTTTGTGTTTTATTATGTTTATTTTATTTTTGATTCAAAATGGTTCTGTTGTGTTGAGCCTTCCATCCCATTTATTTCTTCCTTGTATATTAGCTGTTTATACCATTTTGTTTTATTCAGATTTTGTACTAAATAAAATAAAAAAATAAAAAATTCAGCCACCAGCAGATGGTGCTGCTTTGATACTCCAAGGCCTTAAAGGGATAGTTCACCCAAAAATGAAAATTATCTCATGATTTCCTCACCCTCAAACCATCCAAGGTGTATATGACTATCTTGAACACAATCAGAGTTATATTTCAAAATATCCTGGCTCTCCAAGTGAATACTGGTAGTGAATAGGGGGTGTTTTGAAGCCCAAAATAAAGACATCCATCATTATTATAATCCATACAGCTCCAGGGAGTTAAGCCTTCTGAAGCAAAGCGATGGGTTTTTGTCTGAAAAATATCCATATTTAAAACTTTATAAAGTATAATAGCTAACGGCAGACGGCCGTACCTATCAATTTGTGGCAAAAGAGTGACCTTTGACCCGATGCATGGGGCAATGATGAATTATGCGCAGAGGGTAGAGCAAAAGAAATCACCAGTTATGAATTGGGAGTCTAAAATGAGAAGTTTTAAAGAGAAATGTCAGAGGATTTCGATATGTAAGAGAAGAGGAGCTTAAGTTTTTTGCACAGCCCTATTTGTTTTCTACCATGAGAGGCGTCTAAGCTTCTGATACATCCTGCGTCACTTCAGGCGTTACTCTTTTGGCACAAGTCGACCTGCGCAGTATGCGTACAGTAGTTATTTTAGTCTATAAAGATTTAAATATGGATATTTTTATATGGATGTGGGGTTTTCAAGTTTTTCTTACAAAAACTGCCTTTATTAAAGGAGTCGTATGGATTACTTTCATGATGAATGGATGCATTTTTTGCAGCTTCAAAACGATCCCCGTTCACTACCATTATAAAACTTGGAAGAAGCAGTATATATTTAAATAGATCTCGATTGGGTTTGTCTGAGAGAGGATAGTCACATACTCCTAGGATGGTTTGAGGGTGAGTAAATCATGGGATAATATTCAATTTTGGGTGAACTATCCCTATATTCACTATCTTTTCCTGTTAAAATGGGGAAAAACCTCAGAGCTTCATGAGGCTCCAGTTCTCCATCCCTACAGCTATGAAGTAATCATGTAAAAATGTTAATTTGGTTGTTCAGTCACTTAAAAAACTATGATGTTATAACCGCAGAATGATTACATGATAGATTGCTGATTTATTACCTGATGACAGTTAAGCGGCCTACATCAATCGTGAAAAAAAGCTTTACACTTTTCTAGCATGCTGCTAACATGATTCAACATGTTTCTGACATAATTTATCACCTTTCTAGCATTTGTTAAGGTAATTAACACATTGCTGGCTTTATTTAGCACGTTGCTACCATAATTTAACATGTTGCTAAAATGAATACCACATTGCTAGCATGTTGTCAACATTACATGTTGCTAGCATGATTTAATATGTGGCTAGGATTAGGTAGCATGTAGCTAGAATGAAGCATGTAGGTAGCATGAATTAACATGTTGATAGCATGATTTAAGAGGCTGCTAGAATGAATTAGCATGTTGCTATCATGTTGTTAGAAATAATTATGTTACTAAAATGTTTCTAACATAAATTAACACATTGCTACCATGTACTATGCTAGTTTCTAGGCATAGAAAGAGAGATAGAGAGAGCAAGAGAGAGAGAGAGAGAGAGAGAGAGAGCGAGAGAGAGAGAGAGAGAGAGAGAGAGAGAGAGAGAGAGCGCGCGAGAGAGAGAGAGAGAGCGAGAGAGAGAGAGATAGAGAGAGAGAGAGAGAGAGAGCAAGAGAGAGAGAGAGAGAGAGAGCGAGCGAGATAGAGTAGGCGGAGACAGTGTAGGAGGAAAGTTCGTGACAAACCAGGTTTCAGTTTGAGAGAGATGAGCTGCTGGATTCACACCTCAGTAAAAGCAACAGTGTGCGATAGTTCACACTTTTTTTTCCATTTGCAACAATTAAATGATTATAAAACCATTTTAAGATCCATACGCTTATTTACCATGACATTTAACTTGACTACCCAATTATTCACACAATATGCCACTCTTCAACTGTTACGTGAGTGGATCCTTTCAAAGCCAAATGTTTTCAACCACTAAGAACTGAGTGCGTGTGTGTGAATGATGGGGGTTAAACGTTATCGTGGGAGGATTCAGACACCAGATTTATAGTTTGTGTGTTTTTTGGTGGATAGTTTTATTAGGTCAGACTCCGAAGAAAATGCTTCACGTGTTGGGTTTGTTCTGTTTGTGCTGGTGGAGTCTTGGTAAGTCAAATTAATTCATTTCCATTTCAACCTGCTGGTTTTGTTCAGATTAACTATAGGTTTCTTTCTAAATCTCTTCAGAGAGCCTGATTTAAAATGGAACTATTGAAAATATTCAGCAGAATTAAACTTGAAGTTCCACTCAGCTGTAATGAACCTGGCATAATAAACCAACAAAAGTCTTTAAAAGTGTAAACTCTGTTCTCCAGGTGTGTTTGGAGATTCAGTGTCAGTGACTGAAGGAGATTCTGTCACTTTATACTCTGATCTTACTGAAGTACATGAAGATGAAGATATACTGTGGAAATATGGAGCTGAAAACTCTCTGATAGTTCATATTAACAGAGAGAACCAAATCTCCTCCATATATGATGATGTTCCTGATGGGAGATTCAGAGACAGACTGAAGCTGGACAATCAAACTGGATCTCTGACCATCACAAACATCACAACTGAACATGCTGGAGTTTATGAACTTCATATAAGTGGAGCAAAACGATCATCAAAAACATCCCGTGTGTCAGTCTATGGTGAGTAGAGACGTCATTTGTCCAGACCTTCAGATATTGTCATGTTATTTAATGGTAAAATTAAGTTTATGCTTAATTTTGACTTGACAAAAAAAAAAAAGATTATGGTGAAGCACTTGAATTGAACTGATTTGAAAGAATATACTGCTTTCAATAGCATTTCTGATCTGATTGCCTCATTTCTCTTTATTCTCTGATGTTTTCAGCTCGTCTGTCTGTTCCTGCCATCAGCAGTAACTCTTCACAATGTTCTTCATCATCATCAAATTGTTCACTGGTGTGTTCAGCTGTGAATGTGGGTCATGTGACTCTCTCCTGGTACAAAGGAAACAGTTTATTGTCCAGCATCAGTGTGTCTGATCTCAGCATCAGTCTCTCTCTACCTCTGGAGGTGGAATATCAGGATAAAAACACCTACAGCTGTGTGCTGAACAATCCCATCAGCAACCAGACTCAACATCTGGACATCAGCCACCTCTGTCACACATGTGCAGGTACGGCGGCAAAATCCCCAGTGTTAAATTAGCACTCCTCAGTGTACATGTGTGTTCACACTACAGGGTGTTAAAGTAACACTGAAGCAGCGTTGAAGTTAAAGCGATTAATTGAGCGATGATTGACCATTAGTGGTGACACCTGATCTTAATAACAGAATCATTGAAGGAAAGCAAACATCTAAACATCTGTTAATTCTCAGTAAGAACGTTTGTTAACGTATGACAGAAATAAACAAAACTGGTTAATAATAAATGGAATGGCTGGAAGTCAGTTGGAGTTGTTGTGTTTCTCTTTTTCTTGTTGTTCCTCTTTTCTTCAGTGATTCTGCTTATTAGCATCAGGTGTCACTACTAACGGTCATTACTTAATTAATCACTAATTATCTCATTAACTTTAACGCTTCTTCAGTGTTAGCTTTAACACTCTGTAGTGTGGACACATGCTTTGTACGACAGTGATATTAGTATTGATTTACTCTGTTATCAGTGCTGATGTTTGATAGTAGATCAGACGGACCGATTCAGTCACACTAATGCCTCATTTTATTCATTACAGATCAAAGCCTACCTTTATTGAGCAATGTGCTGATCTCTGCCGCTGCTGTTGTTGGATCTCTGTTGATTCTTGCTGTGGTTGGGATGTTCTACATCTGCAAAGAAAGTAGAAAAACAGGTCAGGAGAGCAAGAAATGTGTCTGTGCAAATGTAAATAAAAGACAAATATTGAAAACTTTGTCTTGTTTTTACCAGGGATCCCACACAAGATTCAAGGACTTTCAAGGACTTTTTAAAGCGCCATTTATTCTATATCAAGCACCAATCAAATTCACATCCCAGCCTTTGGAGTATCATGAAAGACCTCTCGCAGTGCTTAACATTTTAACCCTCCAATTGCATTTGCATCCATTTTAGGTACCGGAAGAGGATCATTTGAACGTTAATTTTGGAAGTGTATTAAAAGCTTTCTTATCCCTAATGTTAACGATTATTCCACATTTATTTCCACAGTTTTGGTTTTCATTTTTTATGAATCATTACTTGAGTAAAAACATTATAATGTTATAAAAATATATTTTGCAATTGAAAAGGATTATATGGATCGTAATTGTGGGTTATAAAGTCAGAATATATACATCATAGATTATAGCAATTCTGAGGTCAAAAAAGTCAGAATTTAGAGATATAAATGAGCAATTCTGAGAAAAAAATCAGAATTGCAATTTATATCTCACAATTTTTACTTTATAAGACACAATTGTGGCTTCATATCATGCAATTCTGACTTTGTAACTCGCATTTGTGAATTTAGGGTAGACTGGGGGACCATATACAATGTTGCCAAGAGTGATGTTTATTGTATGAAGCTTACACTGATAATTTCACTATAAAAGGTCTAATTTTCAGTAGTACAAAAAAAGTGTTTCAAAGTTTGCCGTTTTGTGGAACATACGGTTATATATGATATTAAGGCCTGTAGACGGGGAGTATGTGTTATTTAAGGAAAATAATTATATTTTCAGAATGACTTTTCCCAAACCTCGTCTGTGTGGTAAAACGCCCCCATGGGGCGCATCAGAATTACTGTAGCTACTCTGTTCTGAGCATCAAATGCTTTGTTTTTCCATCAAATGTAATCAAGCTAGGTGTTTTAATAAAAATATTTGGACTTTATATTTCAAAATGACATCTTGTCTAAGTTTATTTCTACAGCGCTCTACGACGCCCTATGGCGTTGGGCGTTCTAACCTCAAATATATGCTTCTAATAACATTCTGGTCCCATCACTGACCGATGCGCTGATCTTTATTAAAGCTGTTAATGTAATACTACTTGTAAAATTCAAATATATTTTTATTTAAATTTGACTTTGTGATGTTTTTACCCATGTTTTAATTTTATTTTTTTTTTAATTATCTGTAAATCAAACATTAATTGACGGATCCCCTGCAATACTGCCGTAGACCCCCTAGGGGTCGCGGACCCCTGGTTGAAGACCCATGGTTAATACCATTTTGTTTTATTCAGATTTTGTACTAACTTCAGCCACCAGCAGATGGTGCTGTTTTGATACTCCAAAGTCTTAAAGGGATCCTGAAAAATCATGACCGATCTTCAGGAACATTGACATTTCTCTGTTCTTGCTCTTCTTCATCTTGCAGTTTATGCCTCGCTCTTCAAGGCTCTGCTGCCGGCATGTTTCCAACCCCCGGCCCCGCCTTGACGCAGCGATCCACAGGGCGGGGACGTGATCGGCTCGAAATGCATTTTCAAATCCACGTTGAATTTTTCTCATTGCGGGACATTTAATGAGAGTGCAATTGCAAGTGTCTTAGCTTTGAGTGCGAATGCAATTAAGAAAAATAACATTTAAATGAACATTTTGCTAAAATCTTTGCTTCAACGTGTTAAACATAATAGTTTCTGTTATACATTTTCATTTTAATTTAGCAATTTATATTAAACATATGTTTAAATTAAATGTTAAAACTAGTGTAGGAAATAGCAAACGTAAATTATTTTATTGAATTTGAATCGCTCCAAACATTGCATGGAAAATGTAAATTTAAAGTCCTTTTTTAGAGGCCTCGCTGAGCCACCAGCTTTCATCAAAAATATCTTCATTTGTGTTCTGAAGATGAACGAAGGTCTTACGGGTGTAGAACGACATGAGGGTGAGGAATTAATGACATGTTTAACATGTTGATAGCATGTTTTAGCATGTTGCTAGCATTTTTAGCATGTTGTTAGCATGTTTTAACATGTTGATAGCATGTTGCTAGCATTTTTAGCATGTTGCTAGCATTTTAGCATGTTGCTAGCATGTTTTAGCATGTTTAACATGTTGATAGCATGTTTTAGCATGTTGCTAACATTTTTAGCATGTTATTAGCATGTTTTAGCATGTTGCTAGCATTTTTAGCATGTTGTTAACATGTTTTAGCATATTGATAGCATGTTTTAATGTGTTGCTAGCATTTTTAGCATGTTGTTAACATGTTTTAGCATATTAATAGCATGTTTTAATGTGTTGCTAGCATTTTTAGCATGTTGTTAACACGTTTTAGCATGTTGCTAGCATTTTTAGCATGTTTTAGCATGTTGCTAGCATTTTTAGCATATTGTTAGCATGTTTTAGCATGTTGCTAGCATTTTTAGCATGTTGTTAGCATGTTTTAGCATGTTGATAGCATGTTGCTAGCATTTTAGCATGTTGCTAGCATGTTTTAACATGTTTTAACATGTTGATAGCATGTTTTAGCATGTTGCTAGCATTTTTAGCATGTTGTTAGCATGTTTTAGCATATTGATAGCATGTTTTAATGTGTTGCTAGCATTTTTAGCATGTTGTTAACATGTTTTAACATGTTGATAGCATGTTTTAACATGTTTCTAGCATTTTTAGCATGTTGTTAACATGTTTTAGCATGTTGCTAGCATTTTAGCATGTTGTTAGCATGTTTTAGCATAATGATAGCATGTTTTAATGTGTTGCTAGCATTTTTAGCATGTTGTTAGCATGTTTTAGCATGTTAAATGAATCATCAAGTTACTAAAATGTTTCTAACATAAATTGACACATTGTTAACAATTTTAACACGCATTTACTATGCTAGTTGCTAGGCTTTGTTAGTGATATAGATAGAACATAAAGCCAGTAGAGCACACCAGCCAATCAGCCTTTTTGATATTTAGTGCCAGATGATCAGCTGTCAAACTTTGTAGTTTATCAATAAATTGATGTATGATGGGTAGGAATCCAGTTTGCCATCTGACCCGTGACCGTTAATCACTTCTGCTCTTCCGTGTAGGAGGAATGTCACACCATGACATTCATGACAAACTATAGCAGGTTTCAGTTTGACCATGTGCGATGAGACACACTTTTTTGCCATTTGCAACAACTGAACGATTATAAAAAAAACATTTTAAGATCCATAAGCTTATTGACCATGAAAACTTACCATGAAATTTAGGTTGAGTACCCAATATTGCACTGTAAAAAATGCTAACCTAACCATAAGCTCTTCTCTTCTCCATAATGCTAACTATCAAAACTTCAACATAACAGAAACGCTTTCAAATATCAAACATAACTGAACATTAAACAATAATGTGATGTGAGGCACCTTGTGTGTAAAGTTTTGGAAAAAAAGAGCCAAAGTCTCAAAAATGTGTGTAAGCAATTGAAAAAACTGTAATATTGATTTCCTCTCGGTTATACAGTGCTGATGTTTGATAGAGTTTGTTGTAGATCAGATGGACAGATTCATCGTTTTGTTCATTACAGATCAAGGCCTACCTTTATTGTACAACGTCTCTGCTGGATCTCAGTTTGTTGTTACTGTAGTCGTGATCTTCTGCATCTGCAAGAAATGTAGAACAACAGGTCAGGAGAGCAAGCAATTTATCTTTATTAAATGTTAATAAAACACAAATACTGATAACTTTGTCTCGTTTTAACATATCTTGTTATTGCAGTCAAAACCCGGGAGGAAGACCAGCAATGATCTAAACCAAAAACATGAAAAATGGTAAGATGTTGCAAGAAGTTCTTGCAGTCAGTTAGTGTGACTGAAGTTTCTATCATCAGACGGTTTATTAAATCATGATTACTGTGGTTGATCTACTTTTTTGTGTGTGGAAGCAGATTTAAGTTTGATTGCGGTCATTTCCTGTACGTCAATCATCTTTCCTGTACAGCAAACACCATTTTTCAGTATTTGTAGATTAAGATTTGCACTAATAAGGTCTTGTTATTAAGAGAATGACAAGGTTATTCAAGGCCTTCTATTAATTTTCTGTCACTTCAGCAGGTTCCTGATTGAGTGCATTTTTCCTTACAGAAAACAAAGATGGAGCTTGTGCACAAATATGTGCACAAATATGCCAAAAAACGATGATCAAATATTGTATCTATTGGAATTTTTATTAGAGATCATAAAAGACCCACATAGCAATGTTTTTCTGGCCCAGCTCCGGTCCACACAGCCCCTTTTCCCTTCGGGTTAACATGCCACAAAGAATGATGGCCATGGAGTGTCCCAGATCTGGATTAAAGACGAGGGCCACACATGGGCCGTAGCTGAGCCGAGTCTCAGACAATTATTAACCAATAAATGGACCTGAATAGGTTTTAGAGTTGGTACCGATTCTCAGCATTAAATTTTAATTTTGGTTTCATTTTAACCAAGGATGCTATAAATGGTGTCATATCCGCGTTACCCTCGGTTTCCGGTTTTATTTTGTAGAAACCATGGAAACACCAAAGACGCTTTAATATATATTACATGTGGGAACACAGACGAGGGAACATCTGTTTTTATACATTATAGACAGAAAACTAATTATTGTAATATAGCTCTTAGTCTTGTTTAAATCTAATTTTATTGATTTTTTGCGAGTACATACTTTACCATGCCTCAGAGAAAAACACTATTTTGTCAAGTAGCTAACATAACAATCAGATGCAGTAATGCAACTTTTTCTCCATCATACAATACGTTTTACATTTACATTTACATTTAGTCATTTAGCAGACGCTTTTATCCAAAGCGACTTACAAGTGAGGAAAACAAACAAGTGATTCTTCATGAATTGGCAAATAGACACAGGAAGTGCTCACAATACAAGTTTCATACATTGCTCAGTACCATAAGCTAGAGTAGGAAGGGAAAAGGGAAGGATATGTTTTTTTATTTTATGAGGGGATTAAGTGTTCACGGAAGAGGTGAGTTTTCAGCTGTCTCTTGAATATTGCCAGGGATTCTGCGTTCCTGATGAAAGTTGGGAGATCATTCCACCAGCAGGGAACAGTGAAGGAGAATGTTCTGGAGAGTGATTTTGTGCCTCTCTGTGACGGTACCACAAGCCTCCACTCCTTTAGTGATCGCAGGCTTCTGGTGGGGACGTAGCGTTGTAGCAGTGTGTGGAGGTAGGAAGGTGCAGAGCCTGTGGTGGATCTGTAAGCAAGCATCAGCGCCTTGAACTTGATGCGAGCAGCAAGTGTTAGCCAGTGCAGAGAGATGAAGAGGGGCGTGACGTGGGCTCTCTTAGGCTCGTTGAAGATAAGACATGTAGCAGCGTTCTGGATCATTTGAAGAGGTTTGATTGCACTTGATGGCAGACCAGCCAGAAGAGCATTGCAGTAATCAAGCCTTGAAATGACCAGGGCCTGGACAAGCAGTTGTGTTGCGTGCTCAGTCAGGAAGGGACGGATTTTCCTGATGTTGCGAAGTGCAAATCTGCATGACCGCGCCGTCTTTGAGATGTGGTCTCTGAAGGTCAGTCGGTCATTGAAGATAACTCCAAGATTTCTGGCCGACTTTGATGGGGTAATGGTGGTTGTACCAAGCTGTATTTTGATGTCGTGTTGTAGAGTAGGAGTGGCAGGGAAGACTAAAAGCTCAGTCTTTGCCAGGTTGAGCTGCAGGTGGTGTTCTTCCATCCACGTCGAGATGTCCGCCAGACAGCTTGAGATCCGTGCAGCTACTGTGGAATCATCTGGTTGGAAGGACAGGTAGAGTTGTGTGTCATCAGCATAGCAGTGGTAGGAGAAACCATGTGCCTGTATGATGGGACCCAGTGATGTAGTATAAATGGAGAATAGGAGGGGACCAAGAACTGAACCCTGAGGAACCCCAGTGATCAGTTCATGAGGTTTGGATACCTCCCATCCCCAGGCAACTCTGAAAGACCTACCTGTGAGATAGGACTCAAACCACTGAAGTGCAGTACCTGAGATTGCCAGGTTGAGCTGCAGGTGGTGTTCTTCCATCCACGTCGAGATGTCCGCCAGACAGCTTGAGATCCGTTTTAATTAATTGCATTAATTGCATGTCATTTATCAACACAAGCCATCCAGCATTTAATGATATTAATATGGATCTCTCTTTCTGCAGTGTGAACAAGTGTCTCACAGCAGCGCGAGCGAACGCTCAGAGTAACGTTATTTTCAACACACTCAGATATATCTAATATGATAAACAGAGCTGTGTTTCCTCATACTCATGATCGGAAAAGCGGAAGCGGTGACTGTGTCATAATAAAAGTCCCGCTGCTCTCCAGGCGTGTCGCGCTCGTCTCTCATTATCAATCGCACCAGCGTCTCGTTCAGCTGCACAACACTCGCTCCTGCTCCGCTTCACACTACAGTAATGTTAATAACGCACCTTTAAGTAAACTAGAAACCCAAAAACTGAGCCACACCGGAACCTTATCTATAAAAATCATAAGAAAATGGTCAATTACGGCCAGCTATGGATGCCAAACAAAGAACGTAAAATGAAAGTAAAATATCCGAATTTAAATAAAGTGCAAAAACTTTTACTGAAGTTTTCATTTCACTCTTTACAGAAAAAATCAGTTATTTTACAGGTCTTACCGAGAAACACAACGACTGGGAATCACAGGAACACAGTTTTAATAGTAATAATAAGATGAATCACCCACACAAGACGCTTAACTCAGTATAACACCAGACAAAGACAGAACAGGAAGTGAGGGTATAAATACACAGAACAGAGGAGCTAACCAGACTAATAAATTATACACGTAACAACAGGTGTTTCCTGAATTATTACTAAGAAACACATTCACTGTAAGCTGCGAATCTCTTGCAGTGAACTACATGCATGAATTAATGTAACTATGTCACTGCATCAGGAACTGCAGTTACTGCCTCTGAAATAAACAACATGCAGCAGCATTGTGTTTGAGTGTGTGTGCGGCACAAGTAGGGCTCGCTGCAGCCTGTGTTTAGAAACCACTTCAGCAGAAATCCTGCCCTGCAGCTCATTTCATTGGTTAAGGTTATGCTGACGCTTCTCACTCTGTGTGTGTTTGTGTGTGACGTATGTGTGTGTGTGTGAAAGCTGCATCTCATTTCGAAGGCTGCGTCCTCTGGAGGGGTTATGATTGGTTAGATTGCCTGTCAATCAAACTGTTTGCGAAGGGTAGTAATGTATTTCCCCATTGGGATTTTTTATAGATAGTAGAATCAACAATGTAATTGCTGTTATTTATTTATTTTGAAGTGTTTTTGTAGTATAGTTGTATTTATGTATAACTAACAAAATTATTTTGTCTTTTCAGAAAATGAATACAGCGATATTTTACGGAAAGGGCAATGGGAAGTGTGTGAGTGAAGATGAGTAAGCCAAATGATAGGGATCAACTTATTTTTTGGTTTGCATTGGTTCCCAGTATATAAATCTATCAATTTCTAAAAGAAATGTGCATTTAAATAGAAAAGACCTACTTTTTTTGGCCATTTTCCATTGAGGTTTAGGGGTTGCCATATGGCTACATACACCCCCCCCCCCCCCCCCCCCCCCGGGCAAAAAAAAAATCTTTTGATTTGCATAATTGAAGCTGTTTCATGATGTAATACAAAACTTATTTGAAAAAATATTTCATGGTTAGAACATAATGCATACCATAGAGGATAAAAGTTTGTAGCGGGACAGGAAGACACTCTTCACCTATAAACTCACACGCTCTGAACGGCCATTCTTCATGCACAAGATGTTTGTCCGTTCCGCAGATCACACCACGTTTCTGAAGAACACCGACCGCAGCAGGTTTCAGTTTGACTTAGAAGATGAACTTCAATAAAACTGGTGCTAAAAAAGGTATATGGCACACGGTTTTAAATGTGTGCTTTCCATTCACTAAAATTATAAATAAATTGATGTACCATTTCAAAATCACTAGTTAGGCTCCATTTTAACATTAAATGTAGTGCAAACCTTTAAAACTTAAAAATTAAGGTTAAAAAATCAGTCAAAGAATGTTTTCTATCATGAACGGTGTATACACACACGCACACACACACACGCATGTGCGTATATATATATATATATATATATATACACACACATATGTCGTGTTCTGTGCTGTTTTAAAATGAGGAGACAGAGTCCTCACATGTTTATGTGTGTAAAATAGGCGGGTCAAATGCTGTCGGGGGAGGATCCACAACCCAGACAACAGGTTATCAGTGGATAGAGTCTCATTAGGTCAGACTGTTTTGCGAACCATTGACTAAAATGCTTCACATGTTTGTTTTGTGCTGGATGTGTTGGAGTCTGATTGGTAAGTTATGAAAGCATTTTATAATATATATGGCTTAATAGTTTTTTGTTGTTGTTGTTGTTTTGTTTCAGGGAAATAAAGCAGCTGCTACAGCCAAAATTAGCTCATTTTCATTTGCTGAGATCAGTTTCTGATCTGAATTCTGATCAGGCTTCTAATGTGACTGTAAATTTCTCTTGCTTAGAAACGCTGTATTGAGCCGTTTTATAGATCTCAGGCGTCTTTTGTAAATATATATTAAATTCAAGGATTAAAATGCAAATCCTCTACAGCAACTTAAAAAAAATATGTTTTAAAAGAAAATAAATTAAGAAGCTGAGGAAAATCACCGAATAAAAAGTGCGGTAACCCTGAGTGAATTGAGGGAATCGGATGCAGCGAGCGCCGTTTTATCCAATGATCTGTTCTTCAGAATAAGATGTAATTATCGTCATGTTTTTTTAAGTAAATTATTAAATTTCACATATTAACTGTACTCTACAGCAGATAAAATACATTTAATATCTGCTGTTGTTCTGGATGTGATTAAGTTTATATTTAAAGAATCTACAGCTGATTTCAGGCTTTAATGTTCATGTTCTTCAGGTGTGTTTGAGACTAAAACATCTGAAATTCTGTCCGTGATGGAGGGAGAATCTGTGATTCTCAACACTGATCTTACTGAAATCCGTCAAGGCATTGACATACTGTGGTGTTTTGGAACTGAACAGTCTGTCATAGCTAGAATCAAAAACAAGAACCAAACCTTCAACACATATAATGGTACTTCTGAGAGATTCAGAGACAGACTGAAGCTGGACGATCAAACTGGATCTCTGACCATCACAAACACCAGAACTGAACATGCTGGAGTTTATCAACTACTAATAAGTGGAGTGAAAAAATCATCAAAAACATTCAATGTTTCTGTCTATGGTGAGTAGAGATCATCTGTCCAAACGTTCATGTGTTTTGCGTTATTAAATATTTACACAAGCATTTATTTAAAACATGAATGCAAAAATTGTTGATTTGTTCATATTCTGTTAATTCTCTGATGTTTTCAGCTCGTCTGCCTGTTCCTGTCATCAGCAGTAACTTTTCACAATGTTCTTCATCCTCATGTTCACTGGTGTGTTCAGCTGTGAATGTGAGTCATGTGACTCTCTCCTGGTACAAAGGAAACAGTTTATTGTCCAGCATCAGTGTGTCTGATCTCAGCATCAGTCTCTCTCTACCTCTGGAGGTGGAATATCAGGATAAAAACACCTACAGCTGTGTGCTAAACAATCCCATCAGCAACCAGACTCAACATCTGGACATCAGCCACCTCTGTCACACATGTGCAGGTACAGCAGAGATGATATATGTGCTTATTTAAAGAGCTGATCTCTGTATTTTGTTATAGATCAGACACAATCTCCTATATTTTGTCCATTACAGAACAGAGCGCACCTTTACTGAACACACAGGTAGTGTGGATCTCTGCTGGATCTCTGATGATTGTAGCCTCAGTCGTCGGGATCTTCTGCATCTGCAGGAAATGTAGAAAAACTGATCAAGAAGGCAAGTGTTACTTAATGCTTTCAACATAGAATTTTTTTAGTTATTGCATCTAGTAAATTTTTATTGGAAGACATTAAAATAATGTTCAGTTGGGTTTGGCACTTGAATTGAAGTACGTTTCTGGATCAAACTCTTTGCTCGTCTCACACAAACCGCATTGAAACGCACTGCAAATGCAACACACAGAAATGCGTATCTATTATTTCAATCATAAAACATTTTTCAATTCTTGAACACCCAAACATCTGTAAAGATCCAGTATGTTACATTCATTACTTGGCGAGCTTCAATGACAATCATGTGTAAAACATTTCTAAATATAGCCTGCTCTGCTAAGGACTATTAATGCCTGTATAAAAGAGTTAAATTTGTTCAAAAATGGCAGCGTTAAATATATTTTAATTAATTGTATAAAGTCTTGATAATACAAATGTTGTAAAAACAGATCTAGTTGAGATTAATCGTTTCATGCGTCTATTCTTGTTCAAGCAGTTCAGACTCATGAAGAAGAGATCACTTACGCTAAGCCAACTTTCTACAAAAGAAAAGCACAAACACTGGTAAGATCATTTAATCATGTATTTAAATCTCTGTATGTAAATGTGAGCGCTAGTGTTTTTGTCTGTATACTGATCTTTCCTGCTTTCACACACACATAACAGTAACATAAGAGCTTCATTCAGGGTGAATAACACTGAGTCAGGATCGCTTAGCCGTCAACACTTACTGAAGTTGGTTGCACTTTATTTTATAGTCCTGTTCCCCATGTACTTACTCCAGAAATTATAATAACTGGGTAATAACTAGGTACTAAACCTGAACCTACACCTAAACCTAACCTTAACCCTGTAGTTACCTTATATTACTCAGTATTTTAATAGGCAAGTATACTGTAAATACATGCAAGTACACATACTGTAAAATAAAGTGCAACCCAGAAGTTAACTGAAAAAACAAGATTTAATTAAATTTTTTTTGAGTGTATAGCAAAAATAGACTAGTCCAAGTTTGTGTATCAGCTAAAGTCATTACACAGCAACACACAAGTTAACCATATAAACTCAACAACAGAAACTCCAACATAACTGAACATTAAACACTAACAACTCTGTCTCCATACCGAAACACATAAAAGAACACTTAATTTCAACATTTGCTCTCCTATAAGAGTGCAATGAAAAGAATGAAAATGATTAATTATTCACTCATGAATGTCTGTGGTAATGAACTTTATACATGATATTCTGCTCTTTCGTGACCCTTTCAAAGTTGAATGTCTTGTGAGAGACTCAAAGCATGCTGACTTTTCTTCAAAACAGACAAATGTGACTGTGGCAACTTTTTTGTGGCATCTGCATTGGTTGTTGTGCGAATTGTTAGTGTAGATTTACATGAAATTTACAAAAAAAGCATATTAGTATCACTCGGTTCAGTCACGGTTTCGGTACGGTTCAGTGTGTGTTATGTTCAGGCATAAAAATGACTATTGTCAAATAATAAATAACGAAAATGAGAACAAATAATCAAACTACAAGCAACAGCAAAAAAATACAGTAAAGCGAAGATACAAATAATATAATAACAGTGCTTTTCACAGGTATCTTAACAACAGCCAAAATTGCATATAATCTTCACTGTATAAATTAAATAAAGGTTAGTCATTATTAATTATGTTACAAAAGCTATTCAGTCGAGAGCTATGAGTGATTTCCTTGACTTTTGTTGTTTGATTAACATTAAAAACACAGGAATATTAGGCTTCTGTCACTTTAAGAGATAACACATGCGTTCTTTCTCAAGTGTTTAAGTTCACTTTACACATAACCTACTATATTTGTAAGGTCACTCGCCAAGACGGGCATGTTGACAATTTTTGTGTGAATTTGTCCTTCAAGCACAAGACTTGAAAGAGAACGAAATATTTACCCGCTGCTTCTGCGTGCACGCTTAGGATGAGAGCACAAATCTTCTCACAGTGCTTCTCTTTCGAGTTCTCTTTCGCATCTTGCGCACGAATGTTTGCAAAGACCCGCCCCCTTTAGTTACGGTTGCTATGCCCAACAACCCATGTGCTCTCACGCCACACATCATGTTCTCACACAGTGAAAAATACATCGTGGAGCAAAGAGGACGCTGACAACTTATGAAACAGTTTCATATTTAAAATATTATAGTTTTTTAAAGAAGTTTAATCAATAAATAGCGTCTAGTGTGTGTTTAATGTGTCGTGACAGATCGCTGTAGCTCCTCGTGAACCGATCATCTCTTCATACTAGTTCATTTATAGCATCAAATAAACATGAATGAACATCAGAAGGAATGTTGTTTCAAGCGCGGAAAGACACACAATTCATCAAGTTCACCAACGTTAATCTACTAACTCCCCTGACTGCTTTGTCGGACAAAATGGATATGATTGGTCAGGTCGCCTGTCAATCAAACTGGCAGCGAAGGGTCAATTAGCAAAGCTTAAATGAGTTTAGTGTAAACCCAGATAGTAACACGTGCTGCACTTTCAACACCGGGATGAAGACAGTGATAGAGCGTACTGCGCTCGCATTGAACAAAGTTTAGAGGAAGCCAGAATCCATATCCATCGACAGAAACATACATCAGTCTAACTGTCTGTCTGTTTTATTGATTTTCAACAAACCATATTGTAGATGTGTATGCGTCGTCAGATATAAGAGCATTTGTCAGAAATGCCTGATTTCAAGCTGATTTAGTGATGTCAACATCAAAATGTATTAGTTTACAAATCAAGAATTATGGTAAGCGTGTTTTGAGGCAATAATTGTGCAAGAAATCGTTTTAAAAGTCTTTACTAATCAATAATCTGTCCCTGTAATCATAATGTGTGTCAAAAGAAATGAAAGTTGCCATTTTTATGTTTATTTCAGCTGGGAACCACAGAGAATTGTGTGTTTTTGAAGTTTGGGAAGAATAGGTATTTTTTCCACCAAGTCTCAGTTGTGTTTGTTGCTCACTGTAAAACTACCTGACAGAAAACTGAAGCCTTCGAAAATGAAAGTCATAACAAAGAACATATTTCTTATTGTCCGTGAGAAAATGTGCTTTTTAAAATCAGACGATGACAGTCACGTATCATGATCAGATCGGATTTTGGTGTTCAATGTTATTCAATGTAAGGCATTTAATCTTACTGGTAGTCTAAACAATTGTTTTCCGTTTTTCCTGCCAGAAGTATTAAATGTAATTTTTTATATTGTTGGATGTTTACAGTTGAAGTCTTACGTTTCTTTTAACAAAATAAGAAAAACTTCCTCACATCTTGATGCTGTTCAAAAGTTTTCACCCCCCGGCTCTTAAAGCACCGTGTTTCCTTCTGGAGCATCAGTGAATGTTTGAACCTTTTGTAATAGTTGAGTTTGAGTCTCTAAATTGTCCTCAGTGTGAAAATATGGATCTTAAAATCTGCTGGAAAAGGTTAAAATATGCAAAAAATGCTGTAAAACTGAAGAATATTCAGGATTTTTCCAAAGAACAGAGCTCAGTTTAACTGCTCAGGACAAACAAGGGGCTCATGAACAACCATCACAAAACAAAAAAACAGTCGTGGATAATACAGGTAACCACACACAGGGTATATAAACTTTTGAACGGGGTCATTTTTATAAATTCAGCTATTTTTTTGTCTTGTGGACTAAACATCTGTTACGTAAAATATCATATTCAGGACAGCACTAAATAAAAAATAACATGCATTTTATATGATCCCTCTCATTTAGTTAAATAATTAACATTTTGCAGATTCTACAAGGTGTGTGTAAAACTTACGACCTCAACTGTAAACGGCGCAATGAGATGTCAAGCACGTTTTGCAGCAAGAGACCACATAAAAGACCCCATAACTTGCACACAGAATAAAAATTCTCATGTGAACCAGTGAAGTCGGAAACACCAAAGAAATGGTTAACACTTCTGTTGTTATTCATGCATTTGCAAAATTGCACATTTTCCTATTCAGCTTGCTTCATGTTTAAATAGTTTTTATTACTACCTTAAAGTCACCATAAAATAACAATTGATGATTTATTTAAACATCCTCCTCCCATAAATTTTGCATCAGAAAAGGAAACTCCAACAAATGCAATAAGCTCAGCTGCAAAAATAACTGCACAGCTTTTCAGCGCCAATTTTTAGTAAATCCTGCAGTTTTTTTAATACAATGTCCAAATTTAGGCTTTGAAGCAAAACTACTGAGAATCTGCCTCATGTTAGCTTAGCAATGAGAGCAAGATATACACTTTCAGAATGTAATTTTTCCTAATATAATAACTTTACTATTACTACACTCTATGTGATGTGTTTTCAGAAAGCTGAAGAGGACAGTCACGTAGAGTATGCGCCTGTCGCCGTGTGAAGATGAAAATAGACATGTTTGATCTGCTGGGTGGATGAACATCTTGTGCAAGAGTTCGCGCTAGACGTCCATGTTTGATGTCTGTTTTTGAGCGTTTAAGGTGTCAGAAGTGTGTCTGTGCGCATGACATGTGGCTGTTTTTTCCATTCCTGCTCACATGACGCTTGTGACGCAAATACAAAAACTGAATCTGACAGATTAACTCAAACCAAATATTATATAAAATATATTGCAAGATCTTACCGTGTAAATGTGAAATAAAGACATTTAAGGGCATTTGCTTGTCACTATATAAAACTTACGATGATCAATAAGTTAAGACAACATGATGTAACATTACTATAATTCAACTCAGTTGTACTTAAAAATTTAAGGTAGCAACATTTTTTTACAGTGAAAGAATTAATAAAGCACTGCAAAATGACCAGTTTCTTCTTGTGCAGTTTTTGTGTGTTTATAACATATATATTGAGCAATATCAAATGAGCAAGAGTGCCGTTTTCCTGGATATCAGCACAAAATCAAATGTGATATTTATTTCATGCAACAGTTGAATAAACAATAAGTTAATGTATTTTTTTTTTTGCTTTACTTCAACAAATGTTCCAAAGCAGAACAGTTGAATCTCTTGAATTAGTGAGCATTTTTTCAGTTCTTGTTTGGCCAGCTCAAACAAGGACAAAGTTGAAATGTTCAAGAAAGATAGAAAATCTCACCTTAAGTGAACTTGATGCGTCAAAGTGAAGATACAAAGGGATGATGAAGATCTGCACCTGAGGAAGACAAAATTATCACTGGTGATGAAGTCTGAAACAATAGTGCATATGTTTTATGCAGTATAAAAGACTTTACTTGATAAATGAACAATTAACTAATATGAGGTTGGTAGTGGCTTTAATGCTATGTGGGTACTAGGGTGCTTTTGGTGGTCAAGAGAGCCCACCTTAAGCCTCTGTGATCTTCAATGGTCCGTTCCACTTCCTTCCAGGGGATTCCCAGCTGCCATTTTGAAGTGTGCTCCACTTCCTCAAGTGAAGAAGGTACTTTTATGACCAAGAGAGCAAGTCGACTCATATGTAGTCTTCAGGCAGCTCCTTATACCACAATGCAACACTATAGTGGCGTCACATGTGTAAATCTCAGCACGTCAGCCCTCACCTCACTTTTGAAAAAAAGTTTTTAAAAACCTGGTGTGGTGAGCTGTTGAGTGGAGGAAACTGACAACACAGCGGTTGTGTCGGGCATAACGGTCACATAACGGTTTCTGGTTTCATTTTTCTTTAAAAGCATTAAAGCTTCCCAAAAATCCACGCTGCAATTCAACATTACATGAACCAACATTAACATATATTACACATGGTTCTGGAAGCTCACCATAAATTTACTGACATAAATCAGCTGACAGTGTGGATGAATCACATTTGTGTCGTTGCGGTCTCAGACTCATCGGGGTACGGAAGAGAACTTATGTGACAGAAACTCTCACAAAGCAAAAATACTCTTATGCATGTCACTGCAATCTGAAGAGCCTATCATGGGAAATCAACATTAATCATGAATAATTAAGCGGGACGTCTTCTCATAGGATAAGAACATGCAGTCTCATGAATAATTATGAGTCACTGATGTACTATAGAAGTGAATCTCAGCCTTTTTTTGAGTACTGGACCCTCAAAGACCCCAGAACAAAATCGGCTCATTGGTTTCGTTAATGTCTTTGAAGACCAAATGCAGCACTAAAATTAATTGACTTGTTCAATATTCAGATCAAGTCCCAATCTACTTATACTATGCCCTAAATGTGTACTCTTTTGGTAAAGAAAAAGTACAGACTTTTGAGTGAATGTGTAGCAGAAGAGTAGACAAGGGCTGAAATCACCCCCTATACGGGCACTATTAGAGGAAACAGCCATTTAGTGTCTGAAACCATAGTGATGAGTGTGTGATAAACAACAGATGAACACTCAAAAGCTAGAGATTACCCATAATGCACTGTAAACTACCAGACTTGGATACTCTTTTCAACATACTATGCAAATTGGGACACTTATTCTAACCTCATAAACTGTTTAGGATGGATAGTATGGACACTGGGATGCAGCTTTTGTCTTCAATGATGTTCAACACTCAATCTCAGAGAAATTGGTTGAAGGTTTCGATCAAATCTCTTTAAGTTACTCGCACAGAGCCGCAGGTCTTCATCGGCTGCCTCATGCAACGCCAACTGATGACACGAAATATACTTGGAGTGGGAATCTGTGGGACACTTAAATAAAGTATCACATGTTTTTTATTGTTTTATTCATGGCGAACCTTTATTTTGATGCTGCTGAGAACGCCAAAGCCTGAGCACACAGCGTACACATTCTCCTTCATTAGTTTAAAAGCACATTACCACTTGCATAGCGTTGTATATTTCATGCAGCTGTGTACTTACAGTATCCTAAATGTTTTCAAGAATTTGTAAATAATAACATTACAACTTTCAACACACTTAAACACAGTTTAGTATGATAGTGAAACAGCACTGCGTTACCTCACAGTTTTAATTCGTCAAATAAACTGACCTGTATGAGTAGTATTTCAGCACTTGTGAGTAGTTCAGTAGAATGAAATGTCCCCGTTTCTTTATATTCTCGTGTGTGTCACTGATATCTGTCTCTCATTAGTGATTCTCGTTCACGTCCTGCTTCACACCACAGTCGTGTTAAAAACATGCATTCACTCATCCATAAACATTATTTCCTCATAAACATTATCAGATCCATCGGCATGACGACAAGTTCCATGATTCCATATTCTCTGCGTCATCAATCTACGCCTTTGTTATTGTTTTGAAGAGTGTAGCGACCCCTAGCGGCAAAAAAAATACAGACTGTGCCTGTTTGTTGAACAGCCTGTCTATAGAAAATACAAAGAAAGACAGTCTATGAAAAAGTCCTAGCATTTGCTGTGCGGTTGATATCTAATCTCACTAGCTGAGCAGCAATAAATAATCATGTTTCGCTTGGTCTCCTCAAAGATGCATTGGATTTTCTCCTCAACTCAAGATGTCCATCTATCATTATTTTCCGTGGTGGTAGAGTTAGTTTGTGGAGTAAATATATTGGCTATAAACTGTTTACATGATGGTGCTGGTGTTTCGCATGTGTTCGAGCAATCAGCTTACACTTACATCCCTGGTAGTTCCTATAGAGCAGTAATTCTCAAAGTTTGGTCCGCCATCACCCCCTAGTGGTCCGCGAAAAGATGACCTAAACTAGGCAAGCTCTTAACCCGCACCGGATCGCGGGCGGGGGGGTTGACATCAGCAGGGCTCTAGACTGCAACCTTTTTTTGAGGATGTGCGAGTTGAAATTTTTTGTGGTCGCATAGACGTGACGTCACAGAATGGCAATGAGAAAATAAATGAGTGCAATGAGTGGCACCATTGGTTTTCAGCGTGAACGCCGCGAAAAACATACAAAACAGCTTTGTGATTGACTGTAAAAATAGATTTGACAAGAAATATGAGGTATATTTTTAGACTGGCGAAAGCTTCAGAAAAGCGAAGCAAATGGATCTCTGTGATTCACAGAAACAACTGAACTCCAGACAGTGTACCGTGGATTTGCAGTTATCATTTTGTGTTAATTTGTTAAATTTTGAGATAAAACCATAACCTACATATTGATAAGTCATATTTTGTATTGATAAGTCATCAATTAAATATTTACCATCTTATATTCTGCATAATTAGATATTTTTCAATAAACACTGAAAAAAACTATACAAGTTTTAGGCCTGAAAGACATGACACTATAAATAACATTTCACAAGTGATCACCCAGATTTAGACCTACCTATATTGTATATAAAGAGTTCACAGGCAAATTTGCTTTATGAATTTCACCGAAATCGGGCACATATAAATGTCAGGAAACACGACGCATGTCAATATCCATGGATCACTGGATCTTTGGTAAGTTGTAAGGAACACTACATCGAGTCCAACCTTTATTCAAAACTGATATTCATTTTTTACTTGTGTTTTCGCAGTTTCCCTTATTAAATCCAGCCATGCAGCAGCTCTTTTGCCACTCAGTCAGTGTTGCCAGATTGGGGGTTAACACACGCGCCCTCAGCAGTTGCTAATGTCAATGTCGCCTGTGCACTTTTAGCCAATCACGTCGGATGAGCAGACGGACGTGATGATTCCTGAGCGACGGCTTTTTAGCATGATAAGGACTTCGATTTTGAATGTATAGCCGGTATATGATCACAAAGGCCTAAATGTAAGTTACACGATAAAGAGTGGGAGAGTGACTCTTCTCAAAATTAACATCAGTGTAACTCTGAAATCAAAGCACAGGTGAATAACTTAATCAAAATTGAATCTCGAATACACGATCCTGTCCTGCATCAGGACATCTTTATTTAAACTGTCGAGACTGATTTCATTGAAAGCTGCTGGACTCGATGAGTTTTGACTGAGCAGAGTTTTGTATTATGTTCTGCAATATGAATATATAAATATAATATAAATATAACTTTACAAATGTCGTGCTGTAATTTTGCCTGAAGCTTAAGAGCAAAACGAAGGTAAGCGATTATTGTTATTTTTTGCTGTCCAGTTATCATACACCATCAATGACACAGTTTTGACTGTCTGACCAGGGCCGTGTTCAGGGAAGTGACGTCAGTGCATACCCTCCATTGTGCTGGGTTAGACCCTACTGTGAAGGAGCAAATTTAATTCCCCCAAAAGGAACACGGCAAAATCCGTAACCTTTTGAAAACAGGTTTTTTTTTGATCATGTAAATTACAAAAACTCAGCTTAGTGAGAGTGGTGATGTCACGGGTATACGTATTATGAGTTCAGTCTATAGGTGCATAGAGTTTCTTTAAACGGAGTTGTCGTAGAGTGACCCGTTCTGTTCAAAGTTAGGTATTGCAGATAATATTGTGCTTTAGTCCTTATATGATGACATCACAAATGTGAACCTAGTTTCAACAACAGCATGAGGTCATGGCTATTATTGCTCCTTGATTTAAGTTGTTTTGAAGACATTTTCGGCATGTAGATAGTGCTATATTATAATTTCTATGCATATTTACTTTAAATTGTTATATCTTATATGCCAAATGTAGATTTATGCTTCATTTCGTGAATTATAATATATTTCTGATATAGTTTATGCTAACTGTGTGAGGTAAAGTGCCTTTGTTGTGTTATATGAACATGTAGACGCTGTATACTTACAGTAGAATTCTGTATTTTGTATCTCTACAGTTTTACGTTATTCCTGGGCAACAGTAAAGCTTGAAAATCAATCCCTGCGTCTGTTGTCTTTGGGAGGCGTTATCTGACTGCATACTCAAGCAAGGCGTTTGCGATAAAGGGCAGAACAGTACCCCTAGTTAGAGGGTAGAAGTGTTTTTGTCACTAGTGGATGAGGGTCTAAGAGGTTTAGTTGTCCACTTTTAGTTGTCCACCACTCTTTGAAGAGCTTAGCGGTCATAAGGAGCAGTTGCCGTACCTTACAGTGATGCAGACAGTTAGAATGCTCTATAGTGCAGCGGTAGAAGATTGAGATGATGTCAGAGGAGATGCCGAACCTCTTCAGCGTCAGCAGGAAGTAGAGACGCTGACGGGCTGTTCTCAGTATGGGCTCTGAGTGTAGGCTCCAGGAAGGATCCTCAGAAATGTGAATGCCAAGGAACTTGTAGCTCTTAACTTTTTCTACTTCCTCTCCATTCATGTAAATGGTGTTACATCTGTGTCTCACTGGCAGCCTCAGGCTCATTCTCATTACAGGACGTCTCATTAGCAGAACCCACTAATGGAGGGTCAGGAGGATTGTGGGTTGGGTCCATTGAATCCCGCTGCTGTAATAAAACAGATTCACAGAAGGTAAATGATGATTCAGTTAATAAACACTTGTTTACTGATGTTTACTGAAAGATCAGGCAGGTTTACTAAATAAACACAATGTCTTAAATGTGGTTTAAACATTAATATTTGGCTTATTGAATCTTCTGTCTGATAAACTGAATCACACTGCCATCTTCTGTACTACAGTAACAACACGTTTGAATACCAGTGTCTGAAGCTCAACGTCTCAATACTGATAAAATGACTAAAGAACAGATGTTTACAGCGTGCCTTTTCCTAACAGTGTACTGTAAATAATATCGTTTTCTACCACTGTTCTTTATATTAAACTAAAACAGTATGACCAGCACTGTTCTGAAGTCAGTTATTATTGGTGTTTCTACACAATGATTTCTTAAACAACATGAAAACCATTTTACCAACTCACAGTTGCAGACAGATTTAATGCTCATAATCTCTCACCTGAACAGAACTGCGCCTCCTGCTGTCTGTTTGAACAATAACAATAACTCAATTAAACACTTCAGTTAATTAGAACAGAAATACGTATCTCTACATCTGTCAAAAACTCTCTTGTTAAATCAGCTGTATGTAATGCTCACCGTTCCTACTTTTGTGACGCTGGTAAATCACAGCAGCCACAGCTGTAACCACCAACACAACAGCAGCACATATTCCTCCAACATCAGCTGAAGACAGACCTGAAGCTGTGATGATGAAGATAGACAGAATTATAATTAGTTTCACTAATATCAGTTCAGTCATGACAACTCTCAGAGAGATTGACTTGGTAATGGATACGGCAGTGATGATGTTTTTCAACGCAAACAATATTGTGAACTGACAGACAAATCAAAATATCCAGTTGTTTCTCAGATCTTCATCTTGGTTCTATTATAGAATTCACCCATCAAGATGTGTTTGCTCCGAATGAAACATTACTGGGTTGATTTAAACATTGTGAGTGACCAATTGATACTCACCAGTGACAGAAACCCTGAATACTTTTAAACTGGTGATGGTGGTGCTCTGATGGATGTGGCTGATGATCTTCAGTTTATATTCTCCAGAGTCTGTGGTTCTGATGTTCATGATGGTCAGAGATCCAGTCTGATGATCCAGCTTCAGTCTGTCTCTGAATCTCTCTTCACACTGATCATCTGTACAGATCTTACTCTGATCTCCAGTGAGTTCAGCGATGAGAGTGTCATTATAATACCACATCATCACATCATTTGGGTGTTTTATTAGACCAGGATCTAAAGTAACAGATTCTCCTTCATTCACTGACTTTTTCTTCACTTCATCTCGTTCAGCAGAAACTCCTGAAAAACAAACCAACAGATGCTGGAGGAAAACAACATCATGAGAGAACTGTGGACATTTCAGTGTTTGCACATGCTCTATCTTCACTTTCAGTGTGAAACGGATTATTTGTGCATGTATTGTACTTATAAATACATTATACATCTATTATACCAAATCATTATTTCAGGGTTTCATTAAGCAACTCACCAAGAACAGAAACATTGATGATCTTTTCTCTTTTGTGGCTGCTGCTGATGATATTTACTTCATAAACTCCAGAGTCTGTGTTTGTGATGTTCATGATGGTCAGAGATCCAGTCTGATGATCCAGTTTCAGTCTGTCTCTGAATCTCTCAGTACCTTCATTACACTGAACATCTGTACAGATCTTACTGAGATCTCCATTGATTTGAGCGATGCGAGTGTCGTTAAAATACCATTTAATATCATCTTGTTGGTTTGTCGTAACTGTAGTGTGTAGAGTGACTGAATCTCCCTGTTTCACTGAAACACTGACTGTATCAACACTGAAAACACCTGGAGAAGAAATTAACAGTTAATTATACATTCTGTATAGAAGAGTGAAAATTAAAAAAATTATGAAAAAGTGAAAATTATGCTTACAATAGCGCTCTTAAAATGTGATTAACAGAAATCTGTCTGGATTGATAATGTAACACATGCAAACAAACAGCAGAAGAGCTTCATTGATTTACACAATCATTACTCAGACTAGTGGTTCTCAAACTCGAGTTTTACTCTCAAAGCTCTGGCCAGTGAAAGCTGCTATGAAGTCCAGATTAATGATGAGCACTTTTGAAACACGTTGCTGCACGTCTTGTCTGCAACGAGCCTAAGAGAGCCCACGTCACACCCCTCTTCATCTCTCTGCACTGGCTACCCCTTGCTGCTCGCATCAAGTTCAAGGCGCTGATGCTTGCTTACAGATCCACCACAGGCTCTGCACCTTCCTACCTCCACACACTGCTACAACGCTACGTCCCCACCAGAAGCCTGCGATCGCTAAAGGAACGAAGACTTGTGGTACCGTCACAGAGAGGCACAAAATCACTCTCCAGAACATTCTCCTTCACTGCTCCCTGCTGGTGGAATGATCTCCCTACTTTCATCAGGAACGCAGATTCCCTGTCAATATTCAAGAGACAGCTGAAAACTCACCTCTTCCGTGAACACTTAATCCCCTCATTAAAAAAAAAAAAAAAAAAAAACCCTAGCCTTCCCCCTTTTTCCCTTCCTACTCTAGCTTATGGTACTGAGCAATGTATGAAACTTGTATTGTGAGCACGTCCTGTGTTATTTGCCAATTCATGAAGAATCGCTTGTTTGTTTTCCTCACTTGTAAGTCGCTTTGGATAAAAGCGTCTGCTAAATGACTAAATGTAAATGTAAATGTAAACACTGTAAATAGTTTCAAACCAGTGATTCTGAGCGCCTATCAAACTGACTGTAGAAAAGTCTATCCCTTTCATTTTTATTGCAACCCAACTAACGTGACCTGTATTTATGTGCCCAACTTTATTAAAGTTTTAGGATGAAACTCTCCGAGCTCTTACTCTCTTATCACAGTCACCAGTTTTCCTCCTCTCTACACTGACAGACTTCATAAATACAGTAAATGTCTAAACGGAAAGTTGAAATGTTTATAAATTTCATTGGTTCATCAACGTATTGCTAATGACCTATAAGACTCTAAATGGTTTAGCTCCTGTGTACTTAACCGATCTCCTATTGCCCTACAATCCGTCACGCTCTTTAAGATCACAAAACTCTGGACTTCTGGTTGTACCTAGGATAGCTAAGTCCACTAAAGGAGGGAGAGCGTTTTCACATTTGGCTCCGAAACTCTGGAATAGCCTTCCTGATAATGTTAGAGGCTCAGACTCACTCACCCAGTTTAAATCTAGATTAAAGACACATCTCTTTAGCCAAGCATTCACATAAATGCATCTCATATCAGATCAATTGCTCATTATGACTATCTTTGCTTAAAGTTATGAACAGCAGCTACGCTAATTATTCTCCTTTTGCTTTTCTGTTTTGCCTCGGGACATCCGCCCCGAGGTGACTAGAGAGCACATCAGCTTCAGTCTGGATCCAGCCTCTTAAGAAGACCTCAGATGATCATCACCTGTGAAGAGACGGCGCCAGTTCCTGCGAGGACTTCAGAAGACGCAATCATCTGGATCACCATATGCATATTGCCCAGTTATATATCCTAATTGTTTATGTAATTTATTTTCCGGGAGCTCTTTGCTTCCAACTTCAGTTAAACTGCTAACTCTGATTGTAAATTAATTAACTAAATTATGTTATTTGCTAACTGCATTCTTTAAATTGTAATGTTGACATCCGTTCTCTGTAAAGCTGCTTTGAAATGATATGTATCGTGAAAAGCGCTATACAAATAAATTTGAATTGAATTGAATCAACATGGGCAATCTTTGTGAACCCATGAATCAGTGTCTCTCAATGTCTGTATTTCACCTGATCTAGTGTCATTATAAATGTGTAGACATTTCGTGCAACATGTGTGAAATAAAAAGAAACCATTAATCTGAAACAAAACACGAAGGAGAGTCTTCAACTACTACAACTACAACAACAAGAACTACAACAACTACATACTACTACTAGTACTACTACTACTACTACTACAAGTACTAATACAAGTACTACTACAACAACAACTATACTACTACTACAGCAATGAACGCCACCTTCAAGCACATCAGATCGACAGAAACTGCTGTTGTTGATAATATAGGATACTAAATTAACATTTGGGACTGAGTGATGGTTTCTATGAACTTGTACATGCAGTGCCATTCAGACATACAGGAGATAAATTGGGCAGTAGCCGTCCAGAGCGCATGTCTTTTTTTTTTCTTCGGATCAAATCTAAGGTTTTGAAATGAAAGATGAAGATGAATAAGTTATTTACGCCACAAATTTTTTTTGTTTTTTTTTCTCAGACAAACAACTTTTTTACTCTGACAAGGGAATGACTGATGTACTTGATAGGAATGGTGAAAAGGCAGGAATAATGTTCTTTGGTTTCAACTGCAGAGTGAAAACAGAGCATCCCGCGCGTACATTGCTACACATGCGTATAACTACACTAGCGCCAGTGTAAGTCTTACCCGACACGAGAAAATCGCCAAATGTGAGAAAAAGAAAGACTTTCATTTTAACCTCTGTTGTTTCTTGTGTTTCACGTCTTTCGTTCGTGTTTGAATCCTTCCCGCCACTCAGTCACCACAATTTGCACAACTGCACAATTTGCATCCAACTGCCAAACAAAACAACACAAAAAATGATATAAAAGGCATATATTAAAGGCATAAATAATGCTAACATGTCTCTTTTGTTTTGGTGCATATTAATCACTTACACTAAACTACCAATAATGTACGCCACTGGGAAACCACAGATGCTTGTCATTCACTGTAGCATATGAACAGGGCTGGGTAGGTTACTTTTAAAATGTATTTCACTACAGATTACATAATACATGCTTTAAAAAGTAATTTGTAACGTATTTCGTTACATTACTCAAGTTTAGTAACTTAATCTAAATACTTTAGAATACTTTGGAATACTAATAAGTGTGGATCAAACACAAAAAAGGCAATTGCAAGTTATTCTCTCACAATTATGACTTTTTCCCTCAGAATTGTGTTATATATAGTTGCAATTGTGAGTTATGAAGTCAGAATTATGAGATATAAACTCGCAATATTGAGAAAAGTCAGAATTATGATATTTAACTCACATACTAAATTCACAATTGCAAGAAAAAGTCAGTATTGCAAGTTTATATCTCCCAATTCTGACTTTATAACTTGCAATTTTGAGTTTAAATCTCGCAATTCTGAGAAAAAGAAGTCAGAATTGTGAAATGCAAACTCACGATTGTGAGGGAAAAAACAAATTGTGAGAAAAAGTTGCAGTGACGAGTGAATTATAAAATGACTCACAAACAACTATCACAAAACATGAAAACAGTCGTGGATCATCCGGGTCATGACAGGACAGTTAAGTTGACAGTTGGGCAATTTTTTTTAAATTCAGTCATTTTGTCTTGTTCAGGACAGTACTAAATAAAAATTAAAAAAAAAAAAATATGATCCCTCTTAAAAGTATTAAAATGTTGATTAAACTTAACTGGCCTACAAATGTGGCTTGGATCGGATTGGGAAAAGGACGCAGTCTTCATTGCTAGCAATCCATTGAGAAGCTCCCTAGTCAGCTCATTCGAATACGGATAAGTTTCTTCTTAGTTTTTATCGGCGAATCTCCAACTTAACACCGCCTTGGTCTGGAGATCTGGAGTAACACGCCCCTCCCACCCCAGGTCCCGCAAAATCCCAAACTCACCATTACTAGAAGCAGCTCCGACAAAACTGGGTAAAGTTTAGGGATACAGTTACGGCCACTGGGCATGCGCGCATCAACATTGCGTCGTTTAATATTTATTTATTTATTTAATTTAATAACAGTATTTGCAGTATTGTAAGAGTAGGTTTAAGGTTGGAGTAGGTGTAGATGTTAATAAAACACAATTAATGATAAGTAGCACATTTAATTCACTGTTATGGCATCTTGACATGTTGCCTCACTTCCGGGGTAAAGACCGGAAGGGAAACAGCTGCGGGAAATTTTTTCTTTTGAAATTTTAGGTAGACTAGACGCACTAAAAGCGTATTGCCGCCCTCCACAGTTCATCTCAAGAACTCCATTTAATAGATTATCCGACAAGGCAGCTGTGTTTGAGCTGTTTTGACTGAAAGCATGTCTTAAAATATGTCAGTGCCATTGTTTTGTGTAATGTTTTTTTCTAGGGTACGTTTATAAAAGCTACTTGAACTAAGACTTAATTCTGGCTTAGTCTAAACCCTGTCTGTGAAACCCAGCTTATGTAAAGTCCAGTCCTAAAGTTAACAACTTTTGTTGTCTCATAGTCCTTAGTACTAAGAATAGATTTTTTGAATAGTTTGAAACTTCAGATTCCAACAGCTCTGATCATACTTTTTTTTTTTTTTTTTTTTTGGCATTTTTGCCTTTTTTATTATTATTGAGATTGGTTGACAGGAAGTGAATTGGGAGAGAGAGGGGGGAGGGATCAGGAAAGGTCCACAAGCCAGAACTCGAACAAGATTTCTTTCTTTATGATGAATAACACGGTTCATTAATTTGGCACACAGTTTCTACATCTCCACACAAGCATCTGCCATGTTTCCAACCACTGCCAGCCCATAATTCAATGCACAGAGACCCAAATGAGAGCAATTCGTCTTTTTCAGGCTGTAACAGCAGCTTGCATCCACTGCAAACATCTCCCGAAAAAAAATATGGGAAAAAAATATTTTCCCATACTGAACATTACATCATGTTCTCTCCATCAGTCCTGTCCTTGATAAGCACACGTTCTACAGCACCTGAAAGCAGTTGGGTGTTTCCTTACGATGTGTAGTGTGCCATTCAAATTACTGTGACCTGTCCTTAATCTGGTCATAGTTATTTCTTCGTTTCTATTCTTCACAGAACCAACTTGGATATGGTCCCTGATGATTTTACATGTTATGCTATAATAACTAAATTAGCTAATGTTGTGGTGTTGATACAAGACACATTTAAAAAATAGCCTACTGATAAAACAAAATTTCACTGTTGTCCATCAGTATCACTGGTGTTTTAATCAGTAGCTCCTCACTGCAGAACACAAGATCCAGGATGATCCAGGGGGTGGAGACTGGTAGGTAAAGTGGGAGGAGTTGGATATGGATCTAACCTCGCCCCATGGATCCTGTGCTCTGCAGTGAGGACCATCTCCTTTTTATTGCAGACCAAACATGACCTTTAAACACAGGACAATGCAAACATGTTATTAGGGTGTTTTGACACTGCTCTATTATGTTGATATTTAAATGTTTCTGTTATGTTAATAGTTTTGGGGTTACCATTGTGGTGAAGTGTTGAGCTTGTGGTTAGACTGAGGGTGGCTACATAAATTTAATCTATGTTGCAATCAATAAGCTATAATTATGCTAATGGCAGTGTTGAGCAATTATTTACTTGATCATTGCTTGACTACAGTAAATATTGCACTGACAATTTTATCAGCAGCACAGCAAACTCACACAAGTCTGCCCAAGGGCGCCAATCTATATAGCAGCACTACTGGCTGGATCAACAAGAGTGAATCATGCTCAGGAAACATTTACAGAATACATCAAATGAAATATGTGCGACTCATTAAATTAGGATGAATTTTATTTATCAGTACAATTAACTTAGTTTAAGTTCAAATTAATCAGTTCAATTGCGTGGTAATAGGTGTCATAATTGAATTAAGTTAGACCAACAAGTTATTTTCCAACAAGTAGACAAGGGCTGAAATCACCCCCTATACGGGCACTATTAGAGGAAACAGTCATTTATTGTCTTAAACCATAGTGATGAGTGTGTGATAAACAACAGATGAACACTCTGTGCACTGTGAACTACCAGACTTGGATACTCTTTTCAACATACTATGCAAATTGGGACACACTTATTCTCACCTCACAAACTGTTTAGGATGGATAGTATGGACACTGGGATGCAGCTTTTGTCTTCAATGATGTTTAACACAAAATCTCAGAAAAATTGGTTGAAGGTTTTGATCAAAGGTCTTCATCTGCTGCCTCACGCAACGCCAACTGATGACATGTAATATACTTGTGGAATCTGTGGGACACTTAAATAAAGTATCACGTTTTTGTTATTCATTTATTTCTTTTATTAAAAAAATGTGACAAAGTATAAAAGTACAAAAAGCACTAAAAAAAATTCTACTAAACTGAGACAAACAAGTACTTCAAGCCCAGAGTAAAATCATTATCATTGAAGCCCTAACCCAATCTAAAGATAACAGTTTTTAACAGTAAAAATTCCGGCAAAAATTTAAATACCAAAAAAATTGTGTATTCTCTTAAGTGAAGAGAAAATGCTGCAGCATGTGTATTCACAGTTCTTTCAGTCATAAGGATGTAAACGGCAAAATCATTCACATCCCAAACAGATCAGTGCATTAATTGGTCAATATAACAGTCTTTTGATAAAGGCAGTTGGTCAAGGGAGGATATAAATACAATTAGTTAAAAGCCATACACATTATCAATGTGAAGACACCAGTGTTTTACAGTAATATGGGTCAAAAACAATTTTAACAGCAAAACAATTACAACAAAAACACATTTGTTCACATACTTATTTCTGCAGTATGTATCCAACTTGGTACGGCATTCAAGTTAACAGGAGCTTTTAAACTGTGTAGTTTTAGGAACTAGCCACTAGGATGGTTCCCTGAGAACTAAATATTCCCCCAGGGCCGTTTTCCTGGGAGCATTTGCACCGCCAGAAGGAACGATGAAGTGACCTAAGCTGCATTTGTTGTTGTGACTTATTTTGACGTAGTGGCAGACCTTGATTTTGATGCAGAAAAGGCGCCAAAGCCTGAGCACACAGTGTACACATTCTCCATTAGTTTAAAAGGCACAATATGTAAGATTTTTATATTAAAATATCCAAAAACCACTTTCATAGCGTTGTATATCTCATGCAGCTGTGTACTTACATTATCCTAAATGTTTCCAAGAATTTGTAAATTCAGAGAAAATCACAATTTTAAATAGTGCCTCTCTTGTCACTTCTCAGCTGATCTATTTTACTGTTAAGTCTCATACAGACAACAAACTAATACTAAACATTACAACTTTCAACACACTCAAATGTAGTTTAGTATGATAGTGCAGCGTTAGATCAAGTGAAACAGCGCTGCGTTACCTCACAGTTTTAATTCATCAAATAAACTGACCTGTATGAGTAGTATTTTAGCACTTGTGAGTAGTTCGGTAGAATGAAATGTCCTCGTTTCTTTATATCCTCGCGTGTGTCACTGATATCTGTCTCTCAATAGTGATTCTTGTTCACGCACTGCTTCATACCACAGTCGTGTTAAAAACATGAATTCACTCAGACATAAATATTATCAGATGCATCGGCATTACGACAAGTTCCATGATTTCATATTCACTGCGTCATCAATCTACGCCTTTGTTATTGTTATGAAGTGTGTAGTGAAAAATACTGACTGTACCTAAGATTTGTTTAACAGCCTGTCTATTGAACTGTTATAAAAATAAAAGACAGTATGTGAAAAAGTTTTAGCGTTTGACCAATCAGCTTACACTTACATCACTGGTAGTTCCTATAGAGGTATGCATGTGACGTCACAGACGGCCGGAGTGACTGCGGTTACGCCCACTGAGTGGCAAAAAAACTGAGTGGCAGCACTGATTTTCAGAGTTATCTACTTCCAGAGGCTGTTAAAAAAATCTAATCAGATTTCTTTCTTAGTGTAGACGCTCATAGGAAATAGTTTACCTCCATATTACAAAATGAGGTAGATATGAGAAATGTAAATAGACAGTAAGAAATACTTTGTATGTTAAACAAATTAACCATTATCTTTAGAAAAATAATTGTAAAAAAAAATGTATATGTGGCGAGCAGGGCTATGAGGTTACGAGAGTGATAATGAGCGTCAGCTGCGCGCTGCACCGGTCTCGTATCTCTCACGGAGGAGCTCCGGCAGCATAAAAGAGGAGCGACGACAGTGAAGGACGAGAGAGGACCAGGCCTGGATTTTATGTTGTTTTTATTATGTTTGTGTGGGCGGCAGTCGCCGTGAGGAACTGCCGCCATTTTACTTTCGTTTTATAGTTTGTTTATTTATTTGATTAAAGTTATGTTCAATGTTCGCCGGTTCCTGCCTCCTCCTTCCCGTACTTAAGAACTGCGTTACAGTATATTTGTTTTAATCACTTATTTAAATGTTTAAAAACAAATTATCGTTTAGTTTTTGCTGTGCTTTCGAGGACAACTTTGACTGGTGTTTGTACGGAGTGCTGAAATCACGGTATCATGACATTGTTTCTCTGAGCAATAGAGGTTTCCGCTGATCCTATTCTAGTGTTTCCTGTCTTCTAGTCACTATTTCTAATAAAGTAAAATAAATGGTGTTACATCTGTGTCTCACTGGCAGCCTCAGACGTCTGAGACGTCTCATTACAGGACGTCTCATTAGCAGAACCCATTGATGGAGGGTCAGGAGAATTAGGGATCGAGTCCATTGAATCCCTCTGCTGTAACAAAACAGATTCACAGAAGGTAAATGATGATTCAGTTACACAAACACTTGTTTACTGATGTTTACTGAAAGATCAGGCAGGTTTACTAAATAAACACAATGTCTTAAATGTGGTTTAAACATTAATATTTGGCTTATTGAATCTTCTGTCTGATAAACTGAATCACACTGCCATCTTCTGTACTACAGTAACAACACGTTTGAATACCAGTGTCTGAAGCTCAACGTCTCAATCCTGATAAAATGACTAAAGAACAGATGTTTACAGCGTGCCTTTGACACATCACGATCCTAAAGCAGTTTCCTAACAGTGTACTGTAAATAATATCGTTTTCTACCACTGTTCTTTATATTAAACTAAAACAGTATGACCAGCACTGTTCTGAAGTCAGTTGTTATTGGTGTTTCTACACAATGATTTCTTAAAACACATGAAAACCATTTTGCCAACTCACAGTTGCAGACAGATTTAATGCTCATAATCTCTCACCTGAACAGGACTGCGCCTCCTGCTGTCTGTTTGAACAATAACAATAACTCAATTAAACACTTCGGTTAATTAGAACAGAAATACGTATCTCTACATCGGTCAAAAACTCTCTTGTTAAATCATCTGTATGTAATGCTCACCGTTCCTACTTTTGTGACGCTGGTAAATCACAGCAGCCACAGCTGTAACCACCAACACAACAGCAGCACATATTCCTCCAACATCAGTTGAAGACAGACCTGAAGCTGTGATGATGAAGATAGACAGAATTATAATTAGTTTCACTAATATCAGTTCAGTCATGACAACTCTCAGAGAGATTGACTTGGTAATGGATACGACAGTGATGATGTTTTTCAACACAAACAATTTTGTGAACTGACAGACAAATCAAAATATCAGAATTCACCCATCAAGATGTGTTTGCTCCGAATGAAACATTACTGGATTGATTTAAACATTGTGAGTGACCAATTGATACTCACCAGTGACAGAAACATTGAATACTTTTAAACTGGTGGTGCTGATGCTCTGATGGATGTGGCTGATGATCTTCAGTTTATATTCTCCAGAGTGTGTGTTTCTGGTGTTCATGATGGTCAGAGATCCAGTCTGATGATCCAGCTTCAGTCTGTCTCTGAATCTCTCAGTACCTTCATTACACTGAACATCTGTACAGTTCTTACTGAGATCTCCAGTGATTTCAGCGATGAGAATCTCATTATAATACCACATCATCACATGATTTGGGTGTTTTATTACTCCAGGATCTAAAGTAAGAGATTCTCCCTCCTTCACTGACTTTCTCTTCACTTCATCTCGTTCTGCAGCAGAAACACCTGAAACACAAACCAACAGATGATGGAGGAAAACAACATCATGAGAGAACTGTGGACATTTCAGTGTTTGCACATGCTCTATCTTCACTTTCAGTGTGAAACGGATTATTTGTGCAGGTATTGTACTTATAAATACATTATACATCTATTATACCAAATCCTTATTTCAGGGTTTCATAAGCAACTCACCAAGAACAGAAACATTGATGATCTTTTCTCTTTTGTGGCTGCTGCTGATGATATTTACTTCATAAACTCCAGAGTCTGTGTTTGTGATGTTCATGATGGTCAGAGATCCAGTCTTATGATCCAGTTTCAGTCTGTCTCTGAATCTCTCAGTACCTTCATTACACTGAACATCTGTACAGATCTTACTGAGATCTCCATTGATTTGAGCGATGCGAGTGTCGTTAAAATACCATTTAACATCATCTTGTTGGTTTGTTGTAACTGTAGTGTGTAGAGTGGCTGAATCTCCCTCATTCACAGAGACACTGACTGTATCGACACTGAAAACACCTGGAGAAGAAATTAACAGTTAATACATTATGCCTAAAACAGTGAAAATTAAATTATAAAAATTATGAAAGGGTGAAAATTATACCTAGAATAGTGAAAACAGGAACGTCTTTTTAAAATGTTATTAACAGAAATCTGTCTGGATTGATAATGTAACACATGCAAACAAACAGCAGAAGAGCTTCATTGATTTACACAATCATTACTCAGACTAGTGGTTCTCAAACTCGAGTTTTACTCTCAAAGCTCTGGCCAGTGAAAGCTGCTATGAAGTCCAGATTAATGATGAGCACTTTTGAAACACTGTAAATAGTTTCAAACCAGTGATTCTGAGCGTCTATCAACCTGACTGTAGAAAAGTCTATCCCTTTAATTGCACTTTCATATTTAACCACTAGAAGGCGCATGTCTTCCATCTTACTGAGATCTATATCAACACACCTTCCCTTTTAAGACCACGTGCTTCACACACGCGCTTTTTCACGGTGAGCATCAGGACTGTAAAGTTGTGCGCGTTCATACAGAAAAACTCATAACCGTTTTCTTGTGTATTTTTTTTGTAACCCAATTGCTCACCAACGTGACCTGTATTTATGTGCCCAACAACTACAACTACTACAAGAACAACAACAACATCTACAGCAGCAACAACAAAAAGAACAACAACTATACAACTACTACAGCAATGAACGCCACCTTCAAGCACATCAGATCGACAGAAACTGCTGTTGTTGATAATATAGGATACTAAATTAACATTTGGGACTGAGTAATGATTGCTATGAACTTGTACATGCAGCGCCATGCTCACTTACATAGATGAGATGAGATTAGCAGTAGCCGTCCAGAGCGCATGCCTTTTTTTCTTTCTTTTTTTGATCAAATCTAAGATTTTGAAAAGAAAGACGAACCACACATTTAATAAATGTAGGGAAAAATGCCCTTTGGGTAAATACTATCACAAATATGCTGATACACTGATGAGAATATTTCTTCACAATAAGTTATTTACGCCACAAAAAAATAAATATTTTTTTTTTACTGACTTATGTACTTGTCCAAAAGATTTTACTTATAATGGCAACATCATTTCTATATTTGATACTGAGACACAGGAGAGAGCCACAGACAGAAAACTAGACATATTTTGATCAGCATTTAAGAGCTTTCTCAACTTGTTATATTTTACAGTTTGTGAATTTATACGATTTTGAAGGCTTTGTATGCACACGTGCTGCAAGAGTGAAACCACAGAGCATCACACGTGTGTATTACTGTTACACGCGTTACAGCACCAGAGCGAGTGTAAGTTGTCTTACCCGACACGAGGAAATATCCTAATGTGAGCAAAAGAAAAACTTTCATTTTATCCACTGTTGTCCCTTGTGCTTCGCGTCCTTTGTTCAGAGCTGCTTCGCACCATCAATCTTTCACGCTACTCAGTCACCCACCTCCCCTTCACCCACAATCCCTTTTCAACTGCCATAACGAATTAGGGAAATAGGCTACAGTTCTTTCTCTTTTTCTTTCTTTTAATTTTTTTATTGAACACCAAGAGCAAAAGAAAAACAAAGTCTATATCTACAATGGCATTGATAAATACAGATGAGTATTAAGCAAGGCATATCAGTTAAACAAATATTAAAAGAAAACTACATTTAAAGAAGGAAAAGAAAACAAAACACTCAGAAGGGTCTCTTCACTCCTCTTCTGAGAGACCAATGTCTCTTATTATTGCAGCAAATTTCTGGGTCTTTCATTTTCATACACTCCAACGATGGAAAGTAATTACAAATAAATTCTCATTTGAATACAGAAAAATAAGGTTTCGTCTCCATTTCGTCTTTGCATTTATGAATGAAAAATTTTCCCAGAATCAACATTACATTAATCGTCCAGCTTAAAAAGTTTAACATGGGTGAAATGCCGTTACAAATCAGAAGAAAGCAGCGGTAGAAGATTGAGATGATGTCAGAGGAGATGCCGAACCTCTTCAGCGTCAGCAGGAAGTACAGACGCTGACGGGCTGTTCTCAGTATGGGCTCTGAGTGTAGGCTCCAGGAAGGATCCTCAGAAATGTGAATGCCAAGGAACTTGTAGCTCTTAACTCTTTCTACTTCCTCTCCATTCATGTAAATGGTGTTACATCTGTGTCTCACTGGCAGCCTCAGGCTCATTCTCATTACAGGACGTCTCATTAGCAGAACCCATTGATGGAGAGTCCGGAGAATTAGGGATCGAGTCCATTGAATCCCTCTGCTGTAATAAAACAGATTCACAGAAGGTAAATGATGATTCAGTTAATAAACACTTGTTTACTGATGTTTACTGAAAGATCAGGCAGGTTTACTAAATAAACACAATGTCTTAAATGTGGTTTAAACATTAATATTTGGCTTATTTAATCTTCTGTCTGATAAACTGAATCACACTGCCATCTTCTGTACTACAGTAACAACACGTTTGAATACCAGTGTCTGAAGCTCAATGTCTCAATCCTGATAAAATGACTAAAGAACAGATGTTTACAGCGTGCCTTTGACACATCACGATCCTAAAGCAGTTTCCTAACAGTGTACTGTAAATAATATCATTTTCTACCAGTTCTTTATATTAAACTAAAACAGTATGACCAGCACTGTTCTGAAGTCAGTTATTATTGGTGTTTCTACACAATGATTTCTTAAACAACATGAAAAGCTTTTTACCAACTCACAGTTGCAGACAGATTTAATGCTCATAATCTCTCACCTGAACAGAACTGCGCCTCCTGCTGTCTGTTTGAACAATAACTCAATTAAACACTTCAGTTAATTAGAACAGAAATACGTATCTCTACATCTGTCAAAAACTCTCTTGTTAAATCAGCTGTATGTAATGCTCACCGTTCCTACTTTTGTGACACTTGAGGAAAATCACAGCAGCCACAGCTGTAACCACCAACACAACAGCAGCACATATTCCTCCAACATCAGCTGAAAACAGACCTGAAGCTGTGATGATGAAGATAGACAGAATTATAATTAGTTTCACCAATATCAGTTCAGTCATGACAACTCTCAGAGAGATTGACTTGGTAATGGATACGGCAGTGATGATGTTTTTCAACGCAAACAATATTGTGAACTGACAGACAAATCAAAATATCTAGTTGTTTCTCAGATCTTCATCTTGGTTCTATTATTGAATTCACCCATCAAGATGTGTTTGCTCCGAATGAAACATTACTGGGTTGATTTAAACATTGTGAGTGACCAATTGATACTCACCAGTGACAGAAACATTGAATACTTTTAAACTGGTGGTGCTGATGCTCTGATGGATGTGGCTGATGATCTTCAGTTTATATTCTCCATAGTCAGTGTTTCTGGTGTTCATGATGGTCAGAGATCCAGTCTGATGATCCAGCTTCAGTCTGTCTCTGAATCTCTCAGTACCTTCATTACACTGATCATCTGTACAGATCTTACTCTGATCTAGAGTGATTTCAGCGATGAGAATCTCATTATAATACCACATCATCACATGATCTGGGTGTTTCATTACTCCAGGATCTAAAGTAACAGATTCTCCTTCATTCACTGACTTTCTCTTCACTTCATCTCGTTCAGCAGCAGAAACACCTGAAACACAAACCAACAGATGATGGAGGAAAACAACATCATGAGAGTACTGTGGACATTTCAGTGTTTGCACATGCTCTATCTTCACTTTCAGTGTGAAACGGATTATTTGTGCAGGTATTGTACTTATAAATACATTATACATCTATTATACCAAATCATTATTTCAGGGTTTCATTAAGCAACTCACCAAGAACAGAAACATTGATGATCTTTTCTCTTTTGTGGCTGCTGCTAATGCTGCTGATGATATAAACTCCAGAGTCTGTGTTTGTGATGTTCATGATGGTCAGAGATCCAGTCTGATGATCCAGTTTCAGTCTGTATCTGAATCTCTCAGTACCTTCATTACACTGAACATCTGTACAGATCTTACTGAGATCTCCATTGATTTGAGCGATGCGAGTGTCATTAAAATACCATTTAATAACTTCTTGTTGGTTTCTTGTATCTGTAGTGTGTAGAGTGACTGAATCTCCATCATTCACAGAGACACTGACTGTATCGACACTGAAAACACCTGGAGAAGAAATGAACAGTTAATACATTATGCCTAGAAGAGTGAAAACAGGAAAGTGCTCTTAAAATTTTCTTTAAAGAAATCTGTCTGGATTGATAATGTAACACATGCAAACAAACAGCAGAAGAGCTTCATTGATTTACACAATCATTACTCAGACTAGTGGTTCTCAAACTCGAGTTTTATTCTCAAAGCTCTGGCCAGTGAAAGCTGCTATGAAGTCCAGATTAATAATGAGCACTTTTGAAACACTGTAAATAGTTTCAAACCAGTGATTCTGAGCGTCTATCAACCTGACTGTAGAAAAGTCTATCCCTTTAATTGCACTTTCATATTTAACCACTCGAAGTCTTGGTATGTCTTCCATCTTACTGAGATCTATGATAACACACCTTCCCCTTTAATAAATGTAGGGAAAAAATGCCCTTTGGGTAAATACTATCACAAATATGCTGATACACTGATGAGAATATTTCTTCACAATAAGTTATTTACGCCACAAAAAATAAATATTTTTTTACTCTGATAAGTGACTGATGTACTTGTCCAAAAGATGTTACCTATAATGGCAACATCATTTCTATATTTGATACTGACACACAGGAGAGAGCCTTCAGACAGAAAACTAGACATTTTTGATCAGCATTTAAGAGCTTTCTCAACTTGTTATATTTTACAGTTTGTGAATTTATACGATTTTGAAGGCTTTGTATACACACGTGTGTATTACTGTTACACGCGTTACAGCACCAGAGCGAGTGTAAGTTGTCTTACCCGATACGAGGAAATATCCTAATGTGAGCAAAAGAAAAACTTTCATTTTATCCACTGTTGTCCCTTGTGCTTCGCGTCCTTCGTTCAGAGCTGCTTGAGTAACGCGTCATCAATCTTCCCCGCCTCTCAGTTACCCACAATCCCTTTACAACTGCCAAAAGGAAATTGGAAGTACAGTTCTTCCTTTTTTTACTTTTCTTTTAATTTTTTTATTGAACACCAAGAACAAAAGAAAAACAAAGTACACATCTACAATGGCATTGATAAATACAGATGAGTATTAAGCAAGGCATATCAGTTAAACAAATATTAATAAAAGAAAACTACATTTAAAGAAGGAAAGGAAAAGAAAACACTCAGAAGGGTCTCTTCACTCCTCTTCTGAGAGACCAATGCCTCTTATTATTGCAGCAAATTTCTGCGTCTTTCATTTTCATACATTCCAAGGATGGAAATAAAGTCTCATTTGAATACAGAAAAATAAGGTTTCGTCTTCATTTCGTCTTTGCATTTATGAATGAAAATTTTTCCCAGAATCAACATTACATTAATCATCCAACAGCATTACAAACATCATGTTTCCCCCAAAAAATTAGGCAGTGAATGAATCTCCAAACCAATGACACATATTTTCGCAGAAAATATTTGAAAACACACACAAAAAAAGATGACAGAAAATACAAGCATTTTCATCAAAATCAAACCATTGTCTTAAGTTCACTTGACGGGAATGTACCGCTGAATATTGTAAAATGAGTTTCCCGCTTTAGGAGTTACAGAGGGAAACTCGCGCAGAGGACAATATAAATAAAGTTCGTTTATTCACGGAAATGAGGCGATCACAGGTAAGTTTGCAGATGTTAACAGTCTTGATCCAGAGTTCGCTGAGGGAGATGACAGATGACACACACCTCCGGTGACCAGGTCAGTAACAGACAACCACAATGATGAACACAAGAGACCTACAGACATCGACACGGGAGGAAGGACGAAGGATATCCAGGAGCTTGAGTACCGGTAATCCACAGTAGCGACATACGGTAGTCCTCTATGGGAACGAGACCCGATCAGGTGAGGTCACAGTTGCCAACTCTCGCGAGACAATTAAGCAACCGCAGCTTTAAAAACAAGCCCAACATTATTCGTTTATTTATTATCAATCTTATTTATCATTAACTATTTATTACCAATAAATGAGTCTGCAACATATTAAACTGAAAAACAGAAGTTATTTAGCAAAAATCAGGGAGGACATGCACTATCCACTCATCTCCGATCACCTGTGAGGAGAACAGGGTTGGAGGGATGGAAAAGGAGAAAAAGAGAAGAACAACAGCCACATATTTATAGCTTTATATAATAACTTCAAACCAAATGTATCTATTAGTAGTCTATATGACTACTTGTTTTTTTACTATAGCCTGTGATAATTAATAGCCTACATCACAAAAACGTTGTAAAAATGACAGATTTACCTTATAAAAAAGGTCATCCCTCTCTTCCCTGCACCGTTCTTACAGTCACACATCGCTTCGTCTCTGCCTCACACCATTTGGTTTTATTCACCTTTTTTCTCAGCCAGGATGTTTGATTTTTGGTTTTCATTTAGTAGTTTACAAGCAGAGCGTACAGTGTGTTCTATTTTGAGTTTATTATGTAGGAATTCACCAAATGTTCAATATTAAACATAAATTTCAGCATTCACTGGGCTCCTTTGTCTTTCATTTACTTTTTTGTTTTTCAAAATATAATTGAATATTGAGTACAGTGGTTTACAGTATCACACACAAAAAGCTTTGCTGGATATTTAGGAAAATGTAACACAAGCACATCATCACTCTCTGGTGTCCAAAGCAGAAAGTTCATCTCTCTGATACTAGAACTCTACTTGGAGAAGTTGTGCTATAACTCAGGGGTGGTGAGCGTCGGTCCTGCGGTCCACTGTCCTGCAGAGTTTTGCTTCATCTCTAATCAAACACACATGAATAAGATAATCAATAATCAATGTCTGAGGGATTACTGGAAAGTTACGGGCAGGTGAGGTTTTATTAGGGCTGAAGCTGAACTCTGTAGGACAGTGGACCGCCAGGACCAGAATTCACCACCCCATGTTATAAACAGACACTTCTGTACTCGGAATAAGAGTAAATAACTCTTAGTAAAATAAAAAGAGTAACTAATAATACAAAATAAGGCTTTTTGAACAATTGCAAACTCAAGAAGAGAATTAACATTGATTTTTATTTTCTGAAATGTACATGTATGTCTTTATAGTGAATTGACGCAGCAGAAAAGGACCGTTTTTAACACACACACATCTTTCCCCATTAGATCACAATAGATTAGTAACAGTACATTAACACAATTGTTTTGAATTAACACAAAAGTTTTCTGAAATTTTTGATGGTTTCTATACAGGGGATTTTGAAATATTTTCAAATTGACACTGTAGGGGATTATTACAGTTAAAGACCCGAAAGACCAGATATGATAAATGAAGATCCGGAGACAGAGTTTAAAAAAAATTAATTGAAGAAATTTTACTGAAGAATAGTTTGCAGTTTCATCAGCAGGAGCAGCTTCACGTCTCACAAGGAGTTCGGAGTTCGTAGCTCTCTCTCTCTCTCTCTCTCTCTCTCTCTCTCTCTCTGTCTCCTCTCTCTCTCTCTCTCTCATTTCCACAACAATTATACTCTAACAGAGTCGACTAACTACGTCATTACTCAGATTCTGATTGGTTTGGAAAACTAGACAAAGCTGGTAATTTTCCACACATGAACAGATAGTCAGAAGCATGTGTCCTTCATCATGATGCTGACGACCGGACCTGAACTTAGGGAAAGGATGTCCTGTTCAGTCAGGACAGGGCGTCTGCAGGTCCCAGTTGTCCACCAGTACCCATAATGCACCTGTACAGAACACTGAGCACACATACAAAGACACACATGATTCACAGCTTCTTCAAGGCTGAAGCTGCTCTGAACAGGAAACTTTACCAAAACATACTGATATTAATTTTTTGGTCTTAAATATTGTTTTATATTGCATGATGTTCCTGTCTTAATTTTATTACTTTTGTTTTTGATTTCTCTTGATATTTTATTATTAGTGTTTGAATTGTATTGTACGAGGATGCTTTGTTTGATATGTTGTGCAGCACTTGAATGGAGAAATCATCAGTATTGGATGGTAATAGATGATGTGAATGATTGAAGGCTTACCTTCAGACAGATCTGCAGAAACATCTTCATTCAATGACCATTAGAGCCATCAATGTACGAAGTCAGATTTGCAGAAGGTACAAGGTACTGTAAAGCCAAACAGTATAACAAACTTATAATGGAAAGTACCTTTTACTCAAAATGTACCAAAAAAGTTTAACTAACTATTGTTTTTGAGTTCATTCAACATCTATCAGAAATTTAAATTAACACTAAATATTTTTAGGAGTTTTTACAACTCCTCTAAAGTTTAGAGTTCAGGGAATGTGAAAAATAGTTTCAATCATAATCAAGTATTTTAATGTCAAACAAACGCCCTCTAGTGGTGTTTTTACAAAAATGTGAACAAATTATCAAGTTTAAAAAAAAAAAAAATAGCTTGTTATAGCTAGCTAATTTTACATTAATTAAAATTTTTACATGACAATTTTAAGTTAAATGTATGAGTGTACTCAAACATTTCAAGTTAAGGAGAATTAAAATGTATGAGTAGTACAAAATAAAAATCTGGCAGTTCTGCTTACTTAAATGTAGAATTGCTTAACTTAAAAATTGAGGCAACTTATTCAGGTTTACAGTGTACTTTAAATTAAGATGAACAAAACACTAAATATATATTTTGATTTAAATTCATGTTTATTTGTAATTTACAGTTATTCAAAACAAAAAAACTAGCTATGCTTACTGATGATAGTTAAGTTTGCAAACTTAAAAACCAACCACTTGCCTCAAATTTTTTGAGTTAGAAGAACTTATCCAAGTTTACAGTGTAGTGATTCAGTTACACAAATGCAAAACTAGTAAAGACATGGAGTTTTTTTTGTTTTTTTCTGACGCTTGCAGCGCGTGTGGTGTAGCTTTTTCCGCATAATATTTAACATAATCTTAAAATGTAATGAATCTTAACTCTCCTGCTTCAATGCTTCCAATTCTCAATGATTAAAATATCCCAACTAATACCTGAACAGTTATATTGGCAAGTAATATATATCAGTCAAAAGTTTGGAAACATAATTTTTAATGTTTTTGAAAGAAGTCACTTATGCTCTTTATTTATTAGATCAAAAGTACAGAAAAAACAGGACAGTAATATTGTGAAAAGCGTATTACATGATCCTTCAGAAATCATTCTAATATGCCGATTTATTATCAATGTTGGAAACAGTTGTGCTGCTTTTTTTTTTTTGGTAACTGCAATACTTTTTTCAGGATTGATGATTGAAGAAGAAGTTTATAAAAGAACAGCATTTATTATTATTTAAAATAGAAGAATCAAATAAATGCTGTTCTTTTAAAACTTTTTATTCTTCAAAGGATCCTGAAAAAAGTATCATGGGTTGTAAAAGCTTTGAAGCAGCACAACTGTTTCCAACACTGACAATAAATCAGCATATTAGAATAATTTCTGAGGGATCGTGTGACGCTGAAAACTGGAGAAGGATTCAGTGTTATCTCACCTTGACAGCTCTGCCTCATGTCTGTTTGAACAAAACAAAAAACTCGATTAAACATAATTTGGTTAAATTAGAATAAAAGTTTGTATTTTCACATCTATTAAAGATTTGTTTGACACAATAAATATCATTCTTGTTGAATCAGCTTACTCTTTATTTCTTGGCGCTTGCAATAGCAAAGCAGAGCTGCGGCTGAAAACATTATCAGCAGGACAACAAGAATACATATTCCTGCTACAGGTGAACCTGAATCTGGAACAGATCATCATCTGATAATACATTCAGTATTTAACATTATGAATTATTGATATTTAAACCTTTCTACATTGCCATTTTTATGATATTAATTTAAATAATAAATCTGGTCAGTTAATGAGGAACTAAAACAGCATCACAACACTGGAAAAAATATCATATTTTATGCATTTTTCATATAAACATTCGAGCTGAGAACAGATTGTGTTTGTTGTGATGCTGATATACAACTTTGATTTGATTGTGAAGATGATAGAGACTGTTCAGATATTATTTTAATGTTGTTTTTTTTTCCAAATAGGTCACATTAAAACAATAATATTGAACTATATTCTAAAACTGGAGGGGAAATCCAATGAATAAATAAATTATACATACCAATGACAGTTAATACTGCTAATATTCTGTCAACACGGCTGCTGTTGTTGATGATTTGTAGTTGATAAAGTCCAGAGTCTGTGTTTGTGGTGTTCATGATGGTCAGAGATCCAGTCTGATTGTCCAGCTTCAGTCTGTCTGTGAATCTCTCAGTACCTTCATTACACTGAACATCTGTACAGATCTTACTCTGATCTCCAGTGATTTCAGCGATGAGAACGTCATTAAAATACCACATAACTGAATCATTTGGCGTTTCAATTAAACTAGTGTCTAAAGTAACAGATTCTCCCTCCTTCACTGACTTTCTCTTCACTTCATCTTGTTCAGCAGCAGAAACTCCTGAAACACAAACCAACAGTCTTTACATAACTATAGTTTTCTCTCCAAAAAGAAACGTTATAATCCCACCGGTGTGATCGTTCGCTCCAGGGACCAGAAAAGAGTTAAAGAAGTCGCAATGTAAGAACTTTGATGTGTTCTATGAATATTTACATGTTCTTCTGTACTCCCGCCCATTTGTGACAATCATAATTTTCTGGATGGTCAGTCTGATAAGTTAAGACTGTAACAAGGATTTTTACTTAGATGGTAAATTCACCGCTTTTGACCACTCACAAGAGAAAGGTATTGATATAACTATTGGCATCTTCAGATCACCTAAAAGTGGCATGAGAGGCTGACATTGGTGTTAATATCTGCTCAATTAATAGCAAATTCATATCTGCTCTATTAATGCTGGCTTTAAAATTTATACAAATTAAAGTGATGTTACATTATTCGTGTAATTAATCCGCTCCATCCACCTGCCACCAGAGGTCGCCCGCTCACATCATGGACTCCATACACCACACTACATTTCCCATAAGCCCCTCACCCAGTCACTGATCACTGCACCAGCTGCATCTCATTCACCAATCCCTGATTAATTATCTCGCCACTATAAAGCACCACTCACCCTCACCCACTTTGCGAAGTATTGATCTGGTTAATTCGTCAATTTCCAAGCATTGCGACCCGTGTTTGTTTCCCTGTTCTTTGATTTCTGCCTGTTTTACCCGTTGTTTGATTCTTGCTGCCTGTTTATTTGACCATGATCCTGTTTATTCCCCATATACCTGTTTGCTGTCTTTGATCATTGCCTGCCTGACTACGACTTCTTTAAATAAACTGCAGTCGCTCAAAATTTACCCTAAAGATTTGTCAAAATTTGACAATCTATGGCCCCTTCCCATAGGTATCTTTTTAAAGATAGACACTCCGAACCACTGATTCGACAACAAAAGAGTCGTAAAGCTTCATGAAGCAGTGCCATCACCAGATATTGTTGAATAAAGTCGTTATTTTGTTTTTTTGGTGCACTAAAAGTATTATCGTCGCTTTATAATATTAAGGTTGATCCACTGTACTCACATGAACTGTTTTAAATATGTTTTAGTGTCTTTCTGGACATTGAAAGTCTCATTGAGCCATCAGATTTCATCAAAAATATCTTCATTTGTGTTCTGAAGATGAACGAAGGTCTTACGGGTGAAGAACGACATGAGGGTGAGGAACTAATGACTGAACTTTCATTTGTGGGTGAACTAACCTTTTAAGAACTGAAAATGGATTGCACACTTTTTTGCAAGACTGCGAACTTTATACTCTCTTACATTTATTTTCATTTCCTTTTTCTTTCCTTGTGTTCAAGAAGTGAGGATTAGTTCTAGTCAAGTCACTAAATAAATGCTTTTTTAATGCTTTACCAGCTGGCATTATATCACATTTTGTATAATCTGTTTGCAATCATAAAACATTATAATAAACACATTAATGCTGTGATTTAAACATTCTTTCCATGACTCACCATGAACAGTAACATTGAAGAGCTTTTCACTGCTGCTGCTCCCTAAAATTTTCAGTTTATAAAGTCCAGTATCTGAGATCATTATGTTCATGATGGTCAGAGATCCAGTCTGATGATCCAGCTTCAGTCTGTGTCTGAATCTCCCATCACACTGTTTATCTGTACAGATCTTGAAGAGATTTCCAGTGATTTGAGCGATGCGAATGTTATTAAAATACCATCTAATTCTGCCTTGTTGTTTTGTTTTAACACCAGCGTGCAGAGTGACTGAATCTCCCTCCATCACTGACACTGTAATTTCTTCGACACCAAACACACCTGAAAAAGAAACAGTTATATATAAATCACCTATAGGATATTGGTCCCGTTTCAAAATTCGGAAAAAAAATAAAATCCAAATATTGTTACAACTGACCGTTCGCAAAGACCCGCCCCCTTTAGTTACTGTTGCTATGCCGACAAGCCATGCGCTCTCACACCACACATCATGTTCTCACGAAGTGAAAAATACATTGCGGATCAAAGACGACACTGACAATTTTTCAAATATTGTCATTTTTAAAGAAGTTTAATCAGTAAATGTGTTGTGACAGATCGCTGTAGCTCCTCGTGAACCGATCATCTCTTCATACTAGTTCATTTATAGCATCCAATAAACATGAATGAACATCAGAAGGAATGTTGTTTCAAGCGTGGAAAAACGTGAGTACACACAATTTCTCAAGTTCAAGTTCACTAACGTTAATCTACTAACTCCCCTGACTGCTTTCTCAGACAAAATGGCGGATTCGAGGTTATGATTGGTCAGATCGCCTGTCAATCAAACTGTTTGAGAAGAGTAAATTGAGAAAAAAAAAATTCTCTCAGGATCATTATTGTCAAAGATGATTGACAATCAGCATACAGTCTAGATTTGCGGTATGATTCGGTTTTAGGCAAAACCTTCCAACCCATCCGTGCAGTCTAGCATTTTTTAAATATCGTCAGATAAGTTTGCTGAAAACACCACCGCCTGAGAACAGCCCTCACATTCTCCATCTTCATTAACAGTCATATCTAATACAACATATCATTAGATAGAACTGTTCAACAAAGAAAGTAAACAGGTATTATATATTGGTTTTCATTCACCATAAACATTCAGCAAATAAGCATCTATACAACCGAGACAAATCTATTAAACACTTAATTAAACAAACCTTACAGATTTGATTCATGAATGCGTCAGTCGGTCTGTGCAAATTGAATGCGGTCAGGAGGAGGGTTCAGCTTCATTGGAGATGTGACCAATGAATTTTATGTCTTTGGTTTTAAAATATGCTGCACTAAAATTCCCCACTATGTTGTATTCATGCCATTTTCACTGTGTGCTGTGATGTAGAACTAGTGTTACTGTAACCCCTCTACCCGCGTCCTACTCAAGCGGGCCTGGAAACCAGGTCTTCCAGCATGGGAGTTGGACACTCTAACAAGGAGGCTAAAGGCTGCATCCTCTAGCGTCTGTCGCTAGAGCGTCTCTTGAGGTCAGAGGAGTGAGGTTTACTCGCACAGCAACTACTAGCTGGCCTCCGTTACATTACCATGTAAAAAATATGATTCCCAGAGCACATAAACTTGCTAGATTACTGAGTGCCCTATTACAATGTCCACCCTGCTCTAAGATATCGGCATCGGCCATCAAAAAACCTCAACCACAACTGAAACGCAAACCCCCAAAACGAAACCATAAGCCTCCACAACCCAAACACTGAAATAGCAGACTGGAGCAGCATTCCCTTAATAAGAAAGCAGCAGAGAAGTGCTGTTTTGCCAAAAAAAGCATTGTTCCCCCTATACAGGAAGAGAGCAGCAGTGAAAGGGTGCTCTTCTGCCAGAATGATCTATGACAACAGCATGCCTTAAGATCCTTATATAACCATATCTGTATCTTTCCCGATGAATTAAATTCACAATATTGCTCCAGTGGTAATCGTAATTGCATTTTTAAAAGACAAAAATAATTTCTTAGATATTGATCTAGGAGGACCTCGATCATGTTTATATTAATTACTTGCTTCTACGTCGTTTTATATATTTTATAAAGGGTAGTCGTGGCCTAATGCTGCGGGAGTCGGGCTTGTAACCTAAAGGTTGCTGGTTCGATTCCCATGCTGGCAGGAATTGAAGGTGGAGATTGTGAATGAACAGCTCTCTCTCCACCTTCAATACCATGACTAAAGTGCCCTTGAGCAAGACACCTAACCCTAATTGCTCCCCTTGTAAGTCGCTTTGGATAAAAGTGTCTGCCAAATGAATAAATGTAAATATACTGTGCCACACTAGAGTAACTGCCGGCCCCTGCCTGGCCACCCCTATGAAAAGTACTGTAAGTCACTGTATTGGCCTGCTTGTATTCATTCATTCATTCATTCATTTTCTACTGCTTATCCGGGGCCGGGTCGCGGGGGCAGCAGTCTGAGCAGAGATTCCCAGACTTCCTTCTCCCCAGACACTTCCTCCAGCTCTTCCGGAGGGACACTGAGGCGTTCCCAGGCCAGCCGAGAGACATAGTCTCTCCAGCGTGTCCTAGATCTTCCCATTCTCATGTCTCCCGGTGGGACATGCATGGGAGGCATCCAAAACAGATGCCGAGCCACCTCAGCTGACTCCTCTCGATGTGAAGGAGCAACGGATCTACTTTGAGCTCCTCCCGAGTGACCGAGCTCCTCCCCCTATCTCTAAGGGAGCGTCCTGCCACCCTGCGGAGAAAGCTCATTTCGGCCGCCTGTATCCGGGATTTCATACTTTCAGTCATGACCCAAAGCTCATGACCATAGGTGAGAGTAGGAACGTAGATTGACCGGTAAATCGAGAGTTTCGCTTTGCAGCTCAGCTCCTTCTTCACCACGACAGACCGGTACATCGACCGCATTACTGCAGAAGCTGCACCGATCCGTCTGTCAACCTCACGCTCCTTCCTTCCCTCACTCGTGAACAAAACCCCAAGATACTTGAACTCCTCCACTTGAGGCAGGAGCTCTCCACCAACCTGAAGGTCAGGCCTGCTTGTATTTATCCTTAAATGTGTTTTTTGTTTGGCATTTTGTTATTTCAGAACAGCAATAGATAAGAAATAATTTTAAAAAATGCGTAACTGATCAGTAGGCCTATAAATAAATAAACTGAAAGTCTGACAAAATGTCTTACCTTGGTGTAAAACACACGCTGAGAGCAAAATTACAAGAAGCTTCATCTCTATCGTCTTCAGAAAAATGAATTGTTCTTCAGTGAAACAATAGCTTGTACTTGCATTTTCACAGCTGACACCCACAATTTAACCACCATAGATTTATTTTCTTTGAATCATTTCCAGTAAAAGAAAGTGGAAGTATATGTGGGTGGTATTTCAGATATGTCGCATCATTTAAAAGAATTAACTCTCTGGAAGTCACAGCCTAGTCTCCTGCACTACAATTCCCATAATCCCTCTTGGTCCCCACCTGCACACACTTCATCAAGAACATTTAAAAAGCAATGACTACTTCTACTTATATGTAACAGTAGATGACTATAAACAGTAAGTGATAAAAAGGTAGAATGTTTTCCAATGTTGAGAACAGTTAAAAACTACGTGTAATACAAGACAAAAGCTTCAGAGGATGTGTCTGAGGAGGGTCTAAATATTCTGTTGTGGGAGGATTCATATCAGGTTATTCAGACCTTGAGTTGGAGTAGTCATAGTATGACATTTTTCTGAACTAATCGGAGGATGTTTCACGTGTTAGTTTTGTTTTGTTTGTGCTGGTGGCGTCAGATTGGTAAGTTCTAAAAGCATTTTTGTTGACTAATATAGTGATGGACATCCAAATCCTCCAGCAATGAATAATCTTTTTCATGAACTAACAAAATTATGGAATTATATTGCTCAAAAAGGGATTTAGATTCAGTGGCAAAGGTGCAAACGGATGTAGACATCCAAACAACCCAAAACTGGGTTCAGGTGCAGGACAAAAAAAAAAAAGATGTCTGCAAACACAGATAAACAAAAATTTCAAACAATCATGTCTTCATTACATTTATTATTTAGGTTCAGTGAACATGTTTCATCTGATGTTCATGTTCTCCAGGTGTGTTTGGTGATTCAGTGTCAGTGATAGAGGGAGATTCTGTTCTTCTACACACTAATCTTACTGAAGTACCTGAAGATGACGACATACTGTGGAAATATGGAGGTGAAAAGTCTCTGATAGCTGAAATCAGTAAAGCTGCTGGAATCTTCAAGACATCTGATGGTCCTGATGGGAGATTCAGAGACAGACTGAAGCTGGACAATCAAACTGGATCTCTGACCATCACAAACATCACAACTGAACATGCTGGAGATTATAAACTAGAGATTAGTGGAGCGGAAGAGGCAACAAAATCATTCAGTGTTTCTGTCTATGGTGAGTTGGGATGATCAGTCCTGTACTTTTATATATTCTTTTTTATTAACTATTTACATATTAAAATGTTTAATCGTTCTATATTTTCAGATCACAGAAACACTTACTGATTGTTATCGGACTACACACCCACTCAACACACTGAACACAAAATAAGATTGTTGACTAGCTTTACCCGCATTTCTGTGTCTTCTCTCGTTTTCCAGCTCCTCTCATCCCGCCTAACATCACCAGAGAACCTTCACAATGTTCTTCATCATCATCATGTTCACTGGTGTGTTCAGCTGTGAATGTGAGTCATGTGACTCTCTCCTGGTACAAAGGAAACAGTTTATTGTCCAGCATCAGTGTGTCTGATCTCAGCATCAGTCTCTCTCTACCTCTGGAGGTGGAATATCAGGATAAAAACACCTACAGCTGTGTGCTGAACAATCCCATCAGCAACCAGACTCAACATCTGGACATCAGCCACCTCTGTCACACATGTGCAGGTACGACAGAGATGATATATGTGATTATTAACACATTGACTTACATTAAATGTCTCACTTAATCATCACAACACGCATTCCCTCAGGTCCTACAGAAGGCTCTGTATCTCAGACAGTGCTGATCTCTGCTGCTGCTGCTGGATTTCTGTTGATTGTAGCTGTAATTGCGATCTTCTGCAACTGCAGGAAACAAAGAAAAACAAACCAAGAAGGCAAGTGTTTCCTCCTGCTTTCAAACTGCACTAAAGGGCACCTATTATGTCCCTTTCCACATGACGTAATAGAAGTCTCTAGTTTCTCCAGAATGTGTCTGAAGTTTCAGCTCAAAATGCTCCATAGATAATTCATTATAGCTCATCAAATTTGCCCCTATTTGGGTGTGAACAAAAACACGCAGTTTTGTGTCTCCCTTTAAATGCAAATGAGCTCCTGCTCCCGGCCCCCTTTCCAGAAGAGGGCAGCTTTAACAGCTCACGCTTCGGTTGCTCAACAACAACAAAGCGTGAGAATCTCACGCAGACAAAATGATGATTATCAGTAACGGTGTTCCATTGTCGACACTGAGAGACTCAGGAAGAAAACTTTTAGAATGAAACTGGACATTTCTGAACTATTAGTGGATAAATGTCCTGGCTTTTGCAAATAAACACAGCGTTTTTAATGTCTTGTCATTGCAAAAAAAGTACACATTTTCTCAAGAAAATCACTTTACGCTGCTCTTTACAAGCATGTGGTTATAAATGATCGAAACAAGGTTTAAAATAGACAACAGACATCTGATCTAAGACAACGAAAGCTTCAGCTGCATTTGTTGTGGAACTTGCTAACACGCACATCGACTGAAATGGCGATTTGCTGAAAAATCATAAATCAACCATGTGACACTACTACTTCAAGAGGATCATGAACAGTAGGTACAGATCCATCCTTGAGAACCAACGTTTTAGCAAAGCCTGGAGTGTAATGCACCTCGTTCACAAAGCAGTCTGGATTGAAATAATTTGCAAAGACGTAAACAAATTTGAGGAGATTTTTGGGTGCATTACCTTGAAAAATAAAACTAAACTCTAGATTACTCTCATATCAGAAACCTGCATTATTTTGACAGCACTTATAACACATACATTGTGAAGAAATGTATCTAGTTAAGACTGAGTTTTATTGTTGTTTAATGCATCTGGTATTTTTGTTGAAACAGATGAAACTGGCGATGAAGAGATCACTTACGCTGAACCTATATTAAGAGATGCACTTGAACTGGTAAGCTGATTTATATTAGTTTTTATCAGTATAATGATGTTGCATACATCACATACAAAACAGCAACATAAGGGATATTTATGAAAGCCATTTTAAAAGCCTTCAATTGCAAGAAACACTGACGCATATTCTGCACATGCTCATAATATAGCTGCCAACAACCACACAAAAACTCTGTGTGGTCTGTGTGGGCTAATGCCCCAGTTTAGTGATGGGGACATGAAAAAAAAAAAGAGCGCTTCAGATGAGACCTTAAACTGAGACCCTGACTTTCTGTGGTTATTAAAAATGCCATGACATTTAGCATCACATTCAAGCTCAATCAGTCTTTGGGATGCCAATATTTTAATATTGCAATATTGTATCTTGTTTCATGGGGGTTGTTGTTGTTTTGTTTTGTGTTTGTTTTTTTGCAGAAAGAGAAGGATCATGTGGAAGAGGATCATCTCGGCATTAGAAGATGATCTTAAACCTTTTATAAGTACCAGATCCAGCCGTACACTTGACTTCACTATAGGAACCTCCAGGGCCATGCATTTTGAGGGACAGTGGTCATGGTTGTGCTATAGTTGTGTTGATTCTTCTCACCAATCCTAAAACTCAAGTAGCACTAAGTCTGGCCCCAAAAAAAAGGTCTTGTACTATACAGCCAATTTAACATTTTGGTATTTGACACTTAAAACCTCAAAACTATTCATACTGCGTTTTTATCTATACTATGTCTTGTTTAAATTGTGGTTTGACGTGTTGTGCAGAAAAAAAACTTCACGAACATGCAATGTTACCGGACGTCTGTGTTCGTGTCAGTTCATTTGTGTGAGTGAGTGAGGTGTGAATGATGTCGTTGAAACCATTCAGTTCCTTTCCATGACACTCATAAGACCTTTAACACTTAGTCTTTACTGGTAAGTTGCCATGGCGTTAAGAGATCATGTGTGAACACGGCCCGGTATGAGAAGTTCCAACATTACCACTAAATTACCCGTAATGTGCTCTGTGTGAATGCAGCTTACCGGTATTGTCACGGCGCGTGTGTGTTAAATGAAGTACATGACAGGAATAGTCAAAGCTAATGGTATTTACTAAATAAATCCAGATAAGATAAAACATAGATGAGAACGGACAAGAAACTGAAAGACAAAGAGAGTATGTGTACTAGAATAAATGAGGCAGCTTATGAGATAAGTGATAAACAGGGCACAGGTGAATGGCATAATTATTTAGACAAACTGGGGAACACTTGGTCACAGGAACTGAAGCAAAAACACAATGAAAACAGAACCCAGCATATAGATGTTACAGGTATAAGCACGACGTAAGAACGTCTGTTTCGGGCTAATCATAAGTGAAGTGATGTGTGGCCAAGACAGCTCTGAAGCAGGAGAGTCTCAAGAAGCCAGGTAAATTGATATAAAAATTAGGTAGATTTAACAAGATAGAGGGTGTTCGATATATATTATGATGTTAGGATGAACCTTCTCCACTGACGTTCAGAGTCGTTCAAAGCGTTTGTAAAGATACTGATTTTTAGACGGCAGACTCAGATGGTGAATAGAAACATGGTTGGTGTAACATTAGCAACACGTTATTAGCTGTTTGATAAAGTCAAGCAAAAGGCTAATCATATTAATTACCTTTATGTGTGCGACGTTGTAAAAATTACCTCGGTAAGTTGACCGAGCGGATCTCTGAGCTCATGCAAGTGAGTGGAGGCGGGGCTAATTAGCATATTCACAGACCTGCGAATACTAAATGAAGCAAGGGTGTAGAGTTACGTTCAAGCTATTTTAAGGCATAAAGAATTTTTTTTCACTGGAAAAAAGTTTAAACATCATTTTTGGTGAAGAAATATGAGTTTTAAGGGATAAAATTATTGATAACAGGGGGACTAAGTTTAGAGCATCAGAGGATGAGGTAGACAGATAATATGAACTTAATGTCAAAGTCCAGATATAAACTTGTAAGAGACTGAAACTGCCACTTAAGGAAGAGAAACCAGGGGCCAAAAGAAGGGTGGGGAAGATCGAAGGGCTGATACTAAGCTAGAAATAATTGCTTATTTGAGATTTAAAAATGAATCAGCGAATGTGTGGTTGTTAAGGTGTCCCTGCATTTTCCTTGCTTTTGGTTTATTACTCTAATTGGCTGCTTACTCGTTATTTGATTTGACACAGGCCTGTACAACTAACCTCCCCGGCATTTCCATCCCAGAGATTCTGCCAGTTCGCATCTCAGATAACTTACAAATGAGTCATGTATAGTCTTTTTGTAAAAAGTCAGAAATGAAACAATAACTGCATTTGACCACTAGAGGGACGAGAGTCCCACAGAATAAATCACAGAATAAATTCTACAAAATAAATCATGCCTCTAGTATTTTCTTAGTCCAGGAGTGTCCAATCCTGCTCCTGGAGGGCCAGAGTCCTGTAGATTTTAGTTCCAACTCGCTCTAACTCACTGACCAGTAAGTTTATAGTGGCTGCATCCAAAAAGGCAGCTGACTCATTGCCTCACTTCCTTATCAGGAAATGACTTAACAGGCAGTGAGAGTAGCCTACCTCATGAAACTGATTTCAGACAGACTTCTGAGGCAGCATAACGGTTAAATGATCTACAACAAAACAGAGTGAATATTTAATTACTACAACACTAATTTCTCACTAGAAAAACGTCATCAAAAGTGTAAAAGGATGGTCAAAATGTATACTTTATGCACACTACCAACTTCAAACTTGAGATGCCATCTTTGTTTTTAAGCTCAACTATCGTGGAATGGAAGGCACAGGATTGTGGAATATCAAAGGTAGTGAAAGATACATCTATGCTGCCTTGATGAAGGTATCTGTCAGGTTTATCTGCTGGAGTGCCCTTAAACAGCCACTAGAGGGCACTCAACCTCAGACACTCACACTCACACTCATACTACATTTCCCATAAGCCCCGTACCTTAGCACTGATCACCTCAGCCAGCTGTAACTCCTCACCTGGACTATTTAAGAGACACTGTTACCGTCACACATTGCGAGGTCTTGTTTTCCTATGGTTACATTTCTGAGCGTTTATACCTATCTTGTCTTCCTGTTGTGAGCCTGCTTGTTTCCTACTGTACTGTACTTTTGAATTGTTTGCTTTGTTTTACTGGACTGTGTTTACTTGCTGCCTGTCTTTGATCTACTGCCTAACTAATGACCACGATTCTGCCTATCCTCTGCCAGTCCTGTTTGCTGTTGCTTTACCATTGCCTGTTTGACTATGCTGTATTTGTTAATAAAGCCTGGACTTCGATCTACACCCATGTTGTCTGCACCCTTCGTAACAGTATCTCAGGAGACAGGATGTAGCACATCACATTCGGACATGCCTTGTCGTCTCTGTATCCTGCCAGTGGTGGCAGCATTTTTCAGTTTTCGGAAGCTAAACTCTACAGGGCTGTGGCCCTCCAGGATCTGAGTCTGACACCCCTGGCCTATGTGCACTGCTATTACTGCTACTAAAATGCCATGTAGTGTCCTAACCAGGACATTACCCTCCAAGAACAACCTTCATCCAATAACCTTTTAAATTAGATGCTGCACTCTTATTGCTAAGGAATGAGTTGAACAGTTTAAGTAGGAGTATCTTAATTTGTGTTCTGAAGATGAACGAAGGTCTTACGGGTGTAGAACGACATGAAGGTGAGGAATTAATGACAGAATTTTCATTTTTGGATGAACTAACCCTTAAAATTCCCATAACATCTCATTGGAGAGAGAAAAAAATCAATTAAACACAAATTCCTTTTAAATCATAAAATTACACAAGGATTACATTAGGATTATTTCAGCTGTATGTAACATTTGCCTGTAATAATTTCTTGTCCAATGGTATTAGTTCTGCAGTGATGGTCAATTAGAGCAACATGAAGTCACCAGCAGAACAACAGCACCACCAACATATTCCTTTGTGAAGAGCAGGGCAGGCGAGAGCCGTGAGGGAACAGCGCGAGATAATGAGAATATCACTAAATTGTCGTCTTATTTCCTTGTTAACATCATTAATTTGATTGGATGTAAAACTTCTTGCTTCAAATGCCATCAATAACTTATTTCATATATTATGTTACCGTTGTGCCGGGTCAGAAAACAACAAGGGATTGTGTCAAAAATGTCACCAAAATAAATACAACCTCTCAAAGTCTTGACTTGGTCTCGGATTAGGTGGTTTTGACTACAACACTAATATTACGCTGTCAAAAATTTGACAGAACAGAGCTGGCGAAAGGCCATGGTATAAAGTGGAATAATTAATGTCTAGCTGTGCATTAAATTATTTGAATGCACGACATGGAGGCGAAGAACTGCGAATCCTTACGTATGCCATGATTCCACAAGCATTTTTGATATTTGTTGTTATCTGTCTTTATATTTTGACAGCAATCTGTAAATTGTTCTAATAAATTGTTCTTTAATCAATTGTTTGCCTATCCCTCTGTTAAATTCTTCAACTTCACTGAAAGAGTAAATGAAGAACAATCACTGCTGGGTTAACAGAAGGTCTCCTCCAGTACATCGCAAGAACTTGCACTCCAGGTTACGGTCAGGACTCGGAGCAGGGCCGGCGTTTCCGTTCACCCTAGCGTGATTTCTACTACAGTCTACCAGTGTTTTATTTAGTGATAAGAAATGACCAGATGTCAGTAATCCTTTTTTGGCCTCTGGGCTGTAATGATGGTTTTGGTTTCATTCTACCTCAAGCTACTCTGCAAATGAGAGGATAAACTGTGAGATGTATTAAAGCAGGAAGAAGCCCAACACCTACAAAGTAACACACCTGCACTAAAACCTCACGTATAGGATGTTTGTCCATCAACTGATCACACCATGATTGTGAGGAAATCAACCCGCAGCAGGTTTCAGTTTGACATGCACGTTTCGTGTTGAGCTCAAATCACACCTCAGTAACACCTTGAGTGAAGATATTACCTGTTTTTTTTTTCCATTCACTACAGCTAAATGATTGTAAACCATTTTAAAATCCATAATCTTTATTTACCATGACGTTTAGGAAGATTTAAGGTGATGATTGAGGCAACTTTTTGAGCAGTGTTTCTGTCTGGATACTTTAGATTAAAATTTGTTGGCTATTCTCAATGGGAAAGTGCCAGAGCAACAACATCATCATCACTTTAGACTCTTCTATTACATATGTAATACACTTAAACAACTACCTTTCAAAAACTATCAATGTTAAGTGATAAAAATGAGTGTTTTTCGCTATTAAGAACATCTAAAGTTTTTAAAGAGCCAGAAGAACATCTTTAAGTAATTATATAACTTGCAGACAGTCAAACTCTGTCGTGGGAGGATTCACACCCAAAGTTTTCAGAAGCTTTGTAGATCAAACACAGAACTAGTAAAGAAGATGTTTCACGTGCTTCTTTTGTTCTGTTTGTGCGGGAGAAATCTGATTGGTAAGTTATAAAAGCATTTTTAAGGCTTCATTTCTTCTGCTTCAGAGCAACAACTGCTGCTGGTCAAATTAGGGATTTTGCTCTTACTGCTCATCTGTCTGGTCATTTACGTGAACTTTTATCTTTTGTGTTTTTGATGCTGTTCATATTTAAATACTGCAAACTGATTTCAGGCTTTCTAAACCGAAACGAACTGTTATCAAAATCTTTTCATGTTCTCCAGGTGTGGTTGGTTCTGAGACTAACGAAATTCAGTCAATGTCCGTGATGGAGGGAGATTCTGTCACTTTAACAACTAATATTACTGAAATGCATGAAGACGACATACTGTGGATATTTGGAGCTAAAAACTCTATAATCGCTAAAATCAACATAGAGACTAAAATCTCCTCCACATTTGATGTTCCTGATGGGAGATTCAGAGACAGACTGAAGCTGGACGATCAAACTGGATCTCTGACCATCACAAACATCACAACTGAACATGCTGGAGTTTATCAACTAGATATAAGTGTAGAGAAACTGACATTAAAATCATTCAATGTTTCTGTCTACGGTGAGTAGAGACGTCATTTGCCCTTTGAATATCTTATTTCATTTTATTGGAACTCTTTACACTATAAAATTGGTCACACTTTACAATAAGGTTCATTATTTAAACATTAGTTAATGCATTAACTAACATGAACTAACCATGAGCAATACATTTGTTACTGTATTTACTAATCTTCGTTAACGTTAGATAATGAAAGTACAGTTGTTCATTGTTTGTTCATGTTAGTTCACAACACATTAACTAATGTTAACAAGATTTTAATAATGTATTAGTAAATGTTGAAATTAACATTTACAAAGATTAATAAATGCTGTATAAGTGCAGTTCATTATTAGTTCATGTTAACTAATGTAGTTAACTAATGTTAACTAACGAACCTTATTGTAAAGTGTTACCGTAAAATTATGTAAGATATCAGATGTGAGATCACAAACACACTCACTAACTCTCATTGTACTAAAGATTTAGTGCATTAAACAAGCATTTGGAATTAGATTTATCCATGCATATATCAGAACTGATATATGTTCGGGGTTGGGTAGATTTTAAAATGCATTTCACTACAGATTACAAAATACTTGCTTTAAAAAGTAATTCATAACGTATTTTGTTAGATTACCCAAGTTTTGTAACTTAATCAAAATATTTTAGAATACTTTGGAATACTAATAAATATGTAACGAACAAAAAAAAGGTAATCGCGAGTTTTTAATCTCACAATTCTGACTTTTTCTTTTTCAGAATTGCGAGTTATAAAGTCAGAAATGTAAGATATAATTTTGCAATATTGAGAAAAGAAGTCATAATTCTGAGATGTAAACTCTCAATTTCTTAATTCTACAATTACATGGACTCACAAACAACTATATTGCAAAACATGTTGAAAACGGGTAAAATTCATTTGTAAAATTTTTGAATTGAAAATTTTTGAATTATAAATTCAGTTGTTTTGTCTTGTGAAGTGTATGTAAACCTCTGTTACGTGATATTCAGGATAAATAAAAATAACATGCGATTTTTATGCTCCCTCTTATTTTGTTAAAATTAATATTCTGCAAGAGTATGAAACCTGAGCAGAAATGAAGCTTTTTCAGACTGTCAGACTCGGAGAATTAATTTACATTAATTGCCCGTCACAGTTTACATTAAATGGCATTAAAATTCAAAGTAATCACTTTGGTAATCTAAAATACTTTTCAGATGTAACTGTAATCTGATTACCACCCATTTAAAATATAACTGTAATGAAATACAGTTACTCCAATTTTGTATTTTAAATGCGTAAATAAGTTAAATGCATTTTGTTACTGCCCAACCCTGTATTTGTGATTATTTGCTCACCTGATCTCTGTGTTCTGTTGTAGAACAGACTGACACATTCACTTCTTTATGATTACAGCTTTGGATGGACACTTTACCTCACAACCAGTCTCTCTGACGGTGTTGATCTCTGCTGCGGCTGCGGGATCTCTGCTGATCGGCGCCGCAGTCGTGATCTTCTACATCTGCTGGAGAAAAAGAAAAACTGATCAAGAAGGCAAGTGTTACTTCAAGTATTTAAGAAAGAATTAATGTGAATTACAATAACATCATAATATACACTGTATATGGCATGCCATTATTTATTATTACATTTTAGATTTGCTTTTACAGTTTTTTTTTTTACAATCTCTAGGACACATTTCTCAATAGTTAGGTCGCTTTTTCTTGAAACAGTTCTCCTAACCGACCTTCAACTTAGTTTCACAAACTAATAAAACACTTCATGTCTCAAATCAACTCATTCTTACATAACACTAGCAAAGGTTTTCACACATATCACTCAAAACAGGTCGCATTATACAATGTTTTCTTTTGTAAAATTTCTTCACAAAACAAGAATGACACTCTCTGCATATAATTCACTGCAGTCCATAATTATTCAGATGTTTTCCCCTTCGTATAGATTGCAGAGTCAAATTTGCAACACTTACAATGTTCATCTGCTTTGATTTTTCACATTCAGAATATATTTCAATACGGTATTAGTATTACTGTAGAAATGTTGCAAATTTCTGTCTTATTCATTTTTGTATTGTGCAAGGTTTCGAACATAAGTTTAACAGGTTTGAAAAGAGTATATAAACGTGCGCAAATTGGTTTAGTAATAAAAATTTGGTGGTGGTTATGTCAAAAGTGATAAAAGAATTTGTGTAATCTAACAGATGTCATTATTAAATGCATTTTGTGCCAAAGCAATGATTTTTTTATTGTATTATAGCTGTTGATGATGATGATGAAGCAGTTCAGACTCGTGAGGGTGAGATCATTTACGCTGATCCGACCTTCTACAAACGGAATGGACGTAAACAGGTACTTTTTATTTTTATGTGTTATTGTGCTTTATGATGATCTGACACACACATAACACAAATATTAATAAAGACTAGTTTTGATGTAGATCAATGGTAGAATTTGTGATCCAAGAAATGGGTATAAGCTGCAGTTATGTTTTTTTATGAATCTAAACTACTCAATTACATTTTTAATTCTATTTAATTAAATGCATTTTATTAAGAAAATTGTTAATTTTATTTTTTTTTGTGATGTGTGATGTTTTTTAGCAGAGAGCTACAGAGGAGAGTCACGTGGTGTATGCGCCTATCTGTGTAAAATAATAAATCTTTAATATTTTCTTAAGTATGAGTCCCTTTCTTTTGGCATTTGGATTTTGAATGTGATCTCTGATCCTCCCAAGGTTTGGGATGGTTGAGCGTCCACACAGTCTATCTGAACTTTACACCAATTCTGACACAAAATGATTTAAATACATGATATGGTTCACAACATGTGGTCGGTTTGATCTGGTTCTTAAACAGCATACCTTTACGAAAAGAAAATATACGAATGATCAATATATTAAATGATTTAATGGTATATTTGAAAATATACAGAATAATATAGTGTTAATATATTATAATATATTGCATAATACATGCTTTTCATATATTGAAAAATATGTTACAATATATTTACTAATATATCATAATGTATGTAATTTTATATTCAGTAATACACTTCATAATATATAGATGTACATGTGAAAAGATACAGTACTGCATAGAAATATATTTACTCATGCAGTTCAAACAAAAACATAGAGATATATATGTATAATAAAACATATTTCTATTTTATATTTATTTACATTTTTATTTCATATTTTCAAGTTAATTAACAAAAGCACATATGCATGTGCTAAAATCAGGGACTATCACTGTGCTGAAGAGAACACAGACATCACTGAGAGTTTGATTGACAGGTGATCTGACCAATCATAACCCTGAATCCGCCATTTTGTCCATCAAAGCAGTCAGGGGAGTTAGTAGATTAACGTTGGTGAACTTGAAAAATTGTGTGTCCTCACGTCTTTCTGCGCTTGAAACAACATTCCTTCTGATGTTCATTCATGTTTATTTGATGCTATAAATGAACTAGTATGAAGAGATGATCGGTTCACGAGGAGCTACAGCGATCTGTCACGACACATTAAACACACACTAGACTCTATTTATTGATTAAACTTTTTTATAAAATTATAATATTTTAAATATGATTCTGTTTTGTCTGTTGACGTGTTGTCAGTGTCCTCTTTGCTTTATTTTCACTGTGTGAGAACAACTATAAAGGGGACGGGTCTTCGCAAACGGTCAATTATAGTCTGGGTTGCCAGGTCTGCATAACAAAACAAACCCAACTGGTACTCAAAACTATCCCCGTCATGTTCTGGAGGAAATTAAATTAATGTCGCTCTAGAATTACGTTCTGAAAATAGCGATTCACTTCCGCAAGCGGCGAAACTTCCCGCTGTTCCTCCAGTTACTGCTTTGCTTTCACTTGCCGGTGTAATGAATGTGTAACAGTTCCCCTCATGATAGGTGATTCCTGTAGATATACGCGTTATTAGATAAACAAACGGAACAGAAAATGTTTTGCCCGGTACTTGAGACTTGTTGAATGGATTATTTTGTGGAAAATTCAGTGAGGAGAATTAAGCAAACAGTTCATTTTCCCTCAGAATCGGTGTTTGATTCTTTAGCTTTAAGCATCACAGATGTGCATGACTACATCTGGAGCCATTGCCAATCCACTGGCCTGACCTTGCCCAGATTCATTTCTATACACGTATTCAGAGGATAAGCGCTAGGGGGCGCTCAAACGGTTCAGGTTGAGTACGGGCAAATGGGTGTGTAACCCGTTACAGACGACAGTTCAAGTCCCCATTTCAAGCATTTATTAAGATCATTAGCAAAGAACAGTAAAGTATGTTAATATGAACAGCAACAAGCATAATGCTACAGAGTACACAAGCTGTCATTATAAGCTATTTCATTAAGACATGCTATTACTGGCATCTTTTTTGTACTTTTAACAAATAATCACATACAGGAGTACACTGTAAAATCCAATAGTGATTTTAACTCATACTTTTTAGTTAACTTTACTTAATGTCTTAACTTAATTGCAAAACTCTAGTAATCTGGACTATTCACATACTATGTCTTGTTTTACTCATAAACCCCAAGTAAAGATTAATTGATTGGTTTGAGTACCACTTTGTCAAGCAAAAAAAAAAAAAGAGTTTTATATTTATATATATTTATATCTGTATTCTGATTTGTTGCAGTGATGCAACAAGAATTCACAGGTCATATATTCATATGTGACTGAAATTCACAATATATATATATATGAATATTATATATTCATATATTATTAAAATATGAATTAAAAGTATGTTTTATATATGAATGATGTGACTTCGTACCTCATTCCAAGTAATGATCATTTATTAAGTTAATAGTACCATTTATAAACACGTATGAACAGTTGGTGAAACTTTTAAGTGGGTTGATACAATTCCTCTAAATTTGTGACAATATTTAGTAATTGACTATACTTGTGTCACACAGACTTCAACATTCAGCATGCTATACACAACAATGGTAACATATTTTATTGAAAGTAAATTATCAAGTACACTCTACAGTTCTTTTTTAGTCACTAGAACTCACGTGTAAGTCAACTATACTTATTAAGCTTTTGTCAGTACAACATACTATTCCTATTTCACTTTACTTAGTTTTTTTAATGCAATCAGTTTCCTAATATTTTCCTAGTAATGTGAACACTAATAGAAAAGTTAACTCAAACAATGATTTTAAGTCAACAGTACTTAACTATACTTGATTAACAATTTGTCTCTACAAATTGTGTTAAGTTACACCAACTAATCATTAATACTCTACTTTACTTGGAAATTTTAAGGCAATCGGTTTCCTCACTTTTTCTAAGTAAAGTCAACTTATTGCATTTTACAGTGTAAAGAATAATCAACAGTGAATCAAAGTGCATCAAGATGAAAGGTTTTAAAATAAAATGGGATACTTATTCAGAAGGTGCATACAATGTCATATACAGAAACACAAAACAGCATTATGGTAACATGAAATGAAAAAAAAAAATCTGAATAAGAAAGAGCTTCACTGCCAGGTATATTTACACATAAAAGGAATTTGTTTTGGTAACAGAAGCTATAGCTTTTATTTTGGTTCGGTTTAGCTTATGTTCGCCGATCATGCGAGTAAAAGTGCGAGTACATTAAATCTGTTCATCATAACAAGCGGTCAAGCCTCGTCATACAATTTGGACTAAAGCCATGAATTCATATGGATTACTTTTCCAATTGCTTTATGAACATTTTGAAGTTTCAGTTGCGAAGGCAGTTAACGGAAGAAAACTGACTCTGTCATCAAAAATATGCGTCATATATCATATAATGCTTTGTTGTGCATAGCTTATGAGGAAAAATAAACAATTATTAAAAGGAAAAAAAACATCAAATGTGAAGCATCACAGGGAATCTGTGAATATCACTTCATGGCTTTTCACTGTAAATCATAAGATGTTTTGTTCATTTGTACTTCAAAAATGATAAAATTTTACTGTAAAATTACAGGAAATGTAAGGCATTGCTGCAGAATTTTACAGTTAAAAACTACTGTAAATGATACTGTAAATTCCACTGTGCAATTACAGGACAGCTGTTTGATTATTTTTCCTGGGATGAAGGACATCCTTTGGTTTTCTACGCCACTATTCTGTAAGAAAACATTCACAGAAGTTAAGAGAAATGAACACGGCTGATGTTTCAGTTACACACAGACACAAAGGCGACATTCACAATGTAGGAACATGTGTCCCAAATCCGATTATTTTATGCAATCGTTTATTTTCATGACAGTGTGAACAACACAAACCACATGGAATCTGATCAATTCATTTCTGATTTGGGCCATTTTGGCAACATTTAGACTGTCAGTCCAAATCCCATTTTTATCTGAATCTGATCTAAAATTTTTGACTGTCCATATTGCAACTGTTCAAATTGGATTTGTGCGTGTCCATGCCGCTTTTTTGTTTCATAGAATATCTGCATTGGTTTCTATGGCAATGATGTTGCGTTCGTAGGAGTATACGCCGAAAACAACAACTGTAGCATGTTTCCTAACGTCTGACGTTTACATTTTGCATGTGAAATACGATCAGAGCTGTCAGACTTAAATCAGTGTAACAAAGTTCTTAAGAACGGGAAGAAGGAGGCGGGAACCGGCGAACATTAAACAACTTTTTAATAATAAAATAAACAAACAATGAAATGAAAGTAGAAGGGCGGCAGTTCCTCACGGCGACTGCCGCCCACACAAACAAAATAAAACAGAACATAAATTCCAGGCCTGGTCCTCTCTCGTCCTTCACTGTTGTCGCTCCTCTTTTATGCTTCCGGAGCTTCTCCGTGAGAGATACGAGACCGGTGCGCCGAGCAGCTGAAGCTCGTTATCTCTCGCGTCACCGGCCTCGCGCCGTTCCCTCACGGCTCTCGCCCGCCCTGCTCGTCACAATCAGAAATCCAATTTGAATAGGATTTCAAACCACATATGAATGTAGCTTGAACAGATTTGTAAATATATATATATATATATATATTTTTTTTTTTTTTTGCTGTTCACACATGCTAAATCTGATCAATCGGATATGCACAAAAATCGGATTTGGGTGTGACAATCTGAACATAGCTGTAACGATCGTCAGCTGAAGTGCCCGGGACAACCTCTAGAGGGCACTTCACTTTGGACTATACACCACACACTCACGCGCTCATTCATTCACACGGACTACATTTCCCATAAGCCCCGTACCCAGTCACTGATTACCGCACCAGCTGCACCTCATCACCCAATCACTAATTACCATCACCGGCTGTAACTCATCACCCACACCATATAAGCACTGCTCACGCATCCATTCACCGCGAAGTCTTGATTAGGTTCCCTGTCAGTTCTGAGCGTTATTTCCCGTGTCTTGTTTTCCTGGTTCTGTTTCCTGCCTGCCCATCCCGGTTTTGATTGTTTGCTGCCTACCCTGTTTGACTCACTGCTTTGGATTACTGGACTGTTGTTTTCCTGCCGCCTATACCAACCCCTCGTCTGTTTACTTACCTCCGATATTCCTGTTTGCCACGGTTTGACCCTGCCTGTTACGACCAGTCTGTTTCCTAATAAAGCCTGCAATTGGATCTCATGCCTCTGACTCGCCCTTCATTACAATAGCCTTTCATGTGGTTCTAAGTACGATTCAGGTCAGATGTTTTGCAATGCGATGTGATGTGGTTTCATTTAGTCATCATTACAAAAACACTGATATAATTGACTATTTAAGACACTACCCTTTAAATGTGAAAGTAACTTTCACATTTAAAGGGTATCGTCTTAAATAGTCAATTATATTAGTGTTTTTGTAATGATAACTAAATGAAACCACATCACCCACAGGCTACACACACAGAAAACACACAAGCATAAATTCTTACCTGTTACACCTGCAACCGCCAGCAGAACACCAACACTTACTCCTGTTATAGCAAGTAAAGACACAATCTCATCTGTAATGAAAAATTACAGTCGTAATTACTACAGACTGAGAGTTGATTTTTCACATATTTGACTGATATTTACACTTCTCCAGCTGCAGATGTACATTGAGGGAACAGATAATATCGAAAGTGAGATACTCACTGGTACCAGTCCCACTAAGGCTCTTTTCGCTAATAATTCTGATGCTGTACTGCCGACAGATGCTGCTGCTGTTGGTGATGATCTTCAGCCCATAAACCCCAGAGTCTGTGGTTCTGATGTTCATGATGGTCAGAGATCCAGACGAATGATTCACCTTCAGCCTGTTTCTGAATCTCTCATCAGCATCTTCAAACTCATCATCTGTAGAGGGATCTCTGCGAATTTCAGCTAAACGACTGTTATTAAAATACCATTTCATCAGTTCATTTGGGTTTTTTATTACACCAGAATCTAGAGTGACAGATGCTCCCTCGTTCACTGACTTTCTTTTATCCGTCTCTGCATCAGGATCATCTGAAACACAAAAAGATATATCTGCTGTCTGTGCTGTTACAGAAAACAGCAACAACATAAATGGCATCGTCTATCGGCCCAACCCTAGCTAACATGTAACAATACATATCCTTCTGTTTGTTTAAATCAAGTAATTTCTTTTATCTTGTATTTTTAAAAGAGAAAAATGAGAAATTGTCAAATTAAATCTATATCTATGCCATTGGATAAATCAAAGATTTTTATTTATATATATATATATATATATATATATATATATCTGTCTTTTTGTTTAGATTAAATATAGAATTTAAATTTATTGACTATCTTCAACAAGAAAATTAAACTTTGTGCCAGGTTTTATAAAAATGTTTTCATAGACAGAAAATATTGTTTAGGGCAAGTTATTTATTTTTCATTGGCTCAAGTTAAAAAATATAGATGTGAACCATTAGCCTAATTTTTATTAATTGGATGAATGAAAACATTTTTTTCAGTGAACATAAGGAAAATTCCACCCTAAAGAACATCATTTGCTGCTAAACATATTTAAACATTAGTATGCATAAGATGCCTTATTCAATATATTATTAAAGTAACTAATGGAAATATTAGTAATTCACTTTTCAAGCAGCCTTTCCATTACACTCGACGTTCGCAGAGGCTTTGACTGTCGCCCCCTGGTGGGAGAACTTTCAAATTTGTCATAAACCAACAGTTACCTTCTGCTTATTCAGCATGGCAAATACACGATTTGAATGAATATGATTAATGAATTAATATAAACAAAACAAATGACCTTCTGTGATTCATAAACAAAAGCAGGTCTCTTTACCTGCGTATTCAACTGTACACAGGTAAAGAGAATAAAGAGCTGACGAGACAGCCAAGGAAAAAGACAAGTGAATCTATTTGCAGCAATGATAGTTTATTTACAAATTAAACAAAGATAATAGCCAGGACACAAAAAGGAGAACAGCTTTGTACAACAATACCGGACTCTGAACCGAAAGGAAATGATGACATGAAAACAACAAACTAAAGACATGCAGAAGAAAATGACAAACTGGAAGAAACTAGAACAAAAAAACAAGGGAATACAAACTAAAGGTCCCAGAAACGTAAACCAAGCGTTGCTGCTATGATATAAAAACATCGTGATCAAGCGTGCAAACTTGGCCTGTAAACACTTATTAAATGACTCACCATGAACAGTGACACTAAAGACCTTTATATTCATGTCGATGCTGCTGATGATCTGTAGTTTATATTCTCCAGAGTCTGTGTTTGTGGTGTTTGTGATGGTCAGAGATCCAGTCTGATTGTCCAGCTTCAGTCTGTCTCTGAATCTCTCAGGACCTTCCTTACACTGAACATCTGTACAGATCTTACTGGGATATTCACTGATTTGAGCGATGCGATTGTTGTTAAAAAACCATTTAATCTTCTCTTGTTGGTTTGTTTTAACATTTGTGTTCATAGTGACTGAATCTCCCTCCATCACAAACACCGACACTCCGTCTGTGGAAACACTCGATGCAACTGGAGAAGAAACGAGCAGTTCATGATAAATAATTTCTCAGAAAGTAGGAACAACAAGCACAGTGAAACTGTGGGCAACACTTTATTTTACAGTCTCATTGTTACATATGTTACATGTAGTTACGATAGTAAGAACTATAAATTTTGCATAATTACAATTACACCAACCCAAACCCTAATCCTAACCCTAAAGTAAGTGCATGTGGTTACTTAATATCACTCAGTACTTAAATGTATAATTACAGTGTAACAATGACACTTTAAAATAAAGTGTAACCAAAATGTTTATTTTGCAAATTTCTACTTTTTTGATGCAATATATGTTTGTTTTGTGTGAGCCTGTCAATGACACTTTTCTATTCTTTTAGACAAGCTTTTATGAATTTTAATTTGGAAATTTGCATCAAATTATGCTCATTTATAGAAGATTACATCACAGATGAGAAAAAAAAAAATCACCAAAGTTTCAGTTTCATGACTGAACACAACGTTTGTTCCAAAGACACAGCGATGTTTAAACATTAAAGCTTCAGTGAGAGAGGAGTATCCAGGAACAACCTATAATAAAAGGAAAAACCTATAAAATAAAAACTATTAAATAAACACACCATTTATGATTAAAACGAAATATTCCTTCATTTTTCCCTATTGGGAAGCGAAAGGGGAGGGTTAAAATATACAAAAGATGCTGCAAAACCACAGAATGGGCTGAACCTGAGGGATTTTTCTGCAAAACATGAGCCATGAGTTTTCATGGCCTCGAAAGCCATCAGTCATCACTCAAATGTCCTGAGCCGTCCAGCCCTCCTCTTTCTGTGATTGTAAGAGAGTCTATTGTGAATCTAAAGCTTATTTAGAATCGGTAAAGTTGTCCAAAAAAAAAATCGAAAATCCCAAAGAACTGTATCTTTGCTAAATGAATTTAACATGTTTGTGATGCCCTTCAATTTTAAGTTAGGTTTTATTTTTATTTACATTGTTGTTTCAATGTATGCTTACAAAATGTGAAAATGTGTCAAGAACTTGCATCTGAATTCTGTAGTTTTGAAAGTGTAATAAAATAACAATAATAACTTGTTTTTGCAGTGTGAGTGGGCGCCGCCATATGTAAATGTAAAGCTTCCGCCTTAATCCGCCTACAGCTGTTTTAGCTGTACAAAATAGCTTGATATTGCAAACTGGTGTTTCTTATCACATGTGTTGTGTTAATAACAAACACACTGGTTTGTAGCGCAAAGAATTTTTACCGTTTACGGCACTTTGTGATTCTTGCGGTTAAAGAAGAGGAAGTCCCGCACAACCACAGAAAATGATGCAAAATAAGGCGGAAAGGCTTCTTGGCTGCTCTCGGAGAGCGAGGATGGAAATGGCATGAAGTACATGATTTGACTGATGGACTTTAAGTTAGGGCTTTTAAGGAACGACAAAAGAGGGAATCGTAACCGGAAGCGTTTGTTATTGTTATTGTAAGTCGAAAACGAAACTTAATTCTCAGAATCATTGACAAGCCATAGTTTCGTCCCAAATTCCCAGCGTATTAAAACAGTAATTAAGAAGTAATAAATTAAGGTCTGTCGAGTGTTATTTGCTATTAAAATAACGAAACTGCGTCACATTCGCAGTTCGTTTTATCGTTCACCAGAAACAAACAGGCTTCATAACTTACCGAGCTGAAAAGCCCATCCTAGTACGAAAATGAAGAAGCGCATCATCAAAATTAATGTATTCTGTGGAAAACAAAAAAGCATAGTTTCTCTTCTATGCAGACGCCATCAACAGATGACGTTGTTGTTGGGGCGGGGCGCGAATGACGTCATTTGGACATCGGCCCAGGCAATGAATTTAATGTTTTTGCATCCTCGTGTGGATGAACATTGTTTGTTAAATGTCTTCAGAACATAATGAATTTTTTCGCATTTTTTAAAATCAGTTTTTGAATTAAATAAAGTTCAGCACTGTTTGCTCTTCAAAGCTTTTTGTTACCAAATCTTTTCCACCCAAGTTACACCACGGCAACATCAAACGTTCAAGTATTATAATTTTTTGATAAACAACAGGGTTTGGACTGTATGCAGTATAAGTTAAACAACTGAACACAGTGAAGAAACGCAGCTTTAATGTTGAGTAATGGGTCTGCCAATAATTTAATAACTAACTTAAATTAACATTTAATTGCTGACAATAGATGTAGTATTTCTTGTGAAATGTTTATACGCATTAAAAAGTATTTGATACATTATATTGATCATAAGTGACAGTTGTTACATTAACATTCTTTAAAAATCTAGAAATTTCTGTTTCTATTTAAAGAAACATGGAAATGTATTGGTTTCCACAAAAATATGAAGCAGCACGGGCGTTTCAGCATTGACAATCAGAAATATTTAGGAAAGAAAATGAGGGTGAAATATTAAAATTCTAATTATAGAATTCTAATTCTCCCGCATCAGCATCACACGCTTCTGTTCTCAAGAGCAACTGCACGAGCTCTGTTGACGACACAGCTGTTTCACGATTGGCCGGATTCACCACATGACAACAAACCACATGTGTTTCGTGTTTATTCTGAAAACTTTAGTTCGACTAATGCTCAAAAATCTATATTTTTATAACAGTTAAAGCCCTTTTTGGGTAGTCGTGATGTTGTATTGTGTCATGTTTATCAAAATAAAACAGATATAAAATCTAGACTCCATTACATTGGTATTTAAATAATATATGCTTAACTTTGTTCTTGTAAAAACAGATGCTGTAAGCAGTAGGCTACATACAGTATTGAATGAAAATGTCTCTGAAACATCAGTATGTTAGTCAAATATTGCATTTATTTCACTTCAGCTGTGATAAAGTACGCAAACGTCACTATGAGAAGCAGAAAGTGTCCGACTTCACGTCTCCGTTTTCAGCTCATCCCTGCCTGCTACTCTTGCCAACCGGTTGCATCCAGCCACAGCCGATGTCGAACACACTTAAACAACACTGAAGCTCCGCAACGAAAGCATAATGACAGGGGACAGACAAATTTTTTGAATAAAGTCGTTATTTTTTTTTGTTTTTGCGCACAAAAAGTATTTCTCGTCACTTCATAACATTTAGGTTGAACCGTCACGTTGACTGTTTTTACCATGTCTTTAATACCTTTCTGGACTTCAAAATATTCAATGACATTGTAGTCTATGTGTGGATCAGATACCCTCGGATTTCATCAAAAATATCTTGATTTATGTTTTGAGGACAAACAACAGGTTTGTTGCAGGAGCTCTAGAAGCTCCGCCCTCTTCTTGAAAGTGGGGTGGGAGCAGCAGCTCATTTGCAATTAAAAGGACACATACAAAAATGTCGTGTTTTTGCCCACCCCCCCAAAACTGGCCATTTTAACATGCTATAAATAATAATCTATGGGGTATTTTGAGCTGAAACTTCACATACTGCTTGTTAACAGGCTTGTTAATGCTGAGATGACTCTATAAATAATTTATAAAGATTTTTTGGCTCAGATAAGGTCCAGTTCTGCTTTATTGGTTGCTCTTGGCTGACATGTGGCATTGTTACGGCCTGCTTGTGGCCCAGATCTGGCAAACAGGAGCGGTCCGTCCAAATGCCATCATTCCACGCCGCATGTGGCCCAGATCATCATCCCACATGTGCCAGATGTGGGCCGGATCTGGGCCGACACAATGTTGCTATCTGGGGAGGTATTACATTGTCACAAACTATGTTTGCAGTTCGTCGATTACGGATAAAGCTGTGAGTAACTAAACCTGTGTGTTTACCGATCTACTTATGGGTATGTATATCTAGTCCCGGGTTGGTGTCTTTGACTGATTTTATTAATTTGTCTATTTTAGTGGGGTGTAACGGGTCCCAGGTAAGGGGAATCCACTCTGCGTTGTGTAGAGATGCATCAATAAAGAACCTCCAGATCATTCACTGCTTGGCACGGTCTTTATTTTCTGTATAAATGGGAAGTATTCTGAAATTAATCGTGACTCCATTAAATGAAACCATTTAATGCCTCCAGAACCATGAGACAACCTTCTCTCGACTCTGAACTGAAGTGAACTGAGCGATCTTTTTATACATGAAAATACATTGATTCTCTTAAGCAAAAAATAACAAAAGACAACATAAATAACCATAACATGAAATTAATCACAATGACTGCACACAAAACAACATACCTGTATAAATGGGAAGTATTCTGAAATTAATCGTGACTCCATTAAATGAAACCTGTTGGCAAACGAGGAGTAAATACAGCAGGCTAACACGAGCTAATCTCACACTCATCGTAAACGGTCACAATTATAATCTTTCAAATATAATTTCACATTCCCACGTTGCAGGGTATGTTTAACAAAGCAACAAACAACTGCAAATCAGAATATATGATCAAATCTCAGTAATATTACCATTTAATGCCTCCAGAACCACGAGACAACCTTCTCTCGACTCTGAACTGAAGTGAACTGAGCGATCTTAGCGCGCTGGCGCGAACAAGTACATACTCTTAAAGTGACAATGCACTTCCTGAACAAATCTTGAAAATCATGTCAAAGAAATAAAATTACATTTATATTTAATAGAAAAGGAAGATTTTGAATGAAAATAATATAACCAAAACAACTCTGTTACAGGGGCAATTGCTGGTGAGCATTTCGTTACTGTGGACTACAGGGCAAATGCTCCTTAGACCAGTGGTTCCCAACCTTTTTCCTTGGGCCCCCCCCCCCCCCCCATGTACATATTTAACAATCTGAGCCCCCCCCCCCCCCTGTATGTATGTATATATATATATATATATATATATATATATATATATATATATATTAATATTAGGGCTGTCAAATGATTAAAAATTTTAATCAAATTAATCAGAATTTACAGTGGATTAATCATGATTAATCACTATTTGCAAATAATAGAAATAGAAATACCAGGTTCCCATTACTTCTCTTTCTTTATTCAATTTACTTGCACGAGCCTGTTTACATTTTCGCAGGACAGGGCAGCTCAATTCTTCTGAACATGTACAATTTACATTACTGAAACCACATAAAGAACAGACATGTTTTTCAAAGAACTTGTTCATGTCTATTAAACACATGGGAAAAAGAATATAGAAAAAACATATATTTATCTTTCTTTGCACTGCATGAGCCAGTTGCTCAAACAGACGTCTACAGAGCCGCGCTAAACGCCTCAAGCCTTGTTTATACTCGACGCGTCCGCACGAGCGCGAGTCTCCAGACAGCGCGCGCACCTCTCCAAACGGCCGCGCGACACCCAGACGCGCGTAAACGTGTCTTTACATTGACTTAACATTGAAATCACTCGCGCCAGACGCTCTATTCGCGTTTGGTGTGAACGCAGCATAACCGTTATCTCTCCAACTACGGGCTAGGCAACGGGTCAAACAGATAATGCGCGCTGCGTTAATGAGCGTTAAAAAAATTAGTGCCGTTAAAAGGAACTTGAGTTAACGCGTTATTAACGCGCTAATTTTGACAGCCCTAATTAATATATATTAATATGATTTTTAAAAAACTTAAAACAATATTTTTATCTAAAATTATTAGTGGAATATTTTATGCATTTTTATTCACCTCAAAGCATATCCGCTCCCGCGCCCCCCCTGTGAATTCTGGCGCCCCCCCCCGAGGGGGGCGCGGACCCCAGGTTGGGAACCAATGCCTTAGACGACGTTAAGACTGCACTGTTTGTTCTGCTGCTATTTTTTACAACTGTGTCACCGTTTGTATTTGATTTTTTATTGTCTGATTTTGTTTGTTTTGTTGTTCTACGCTCATGCTGGAGTATTTACTGAAAGCCCTTCCATCTGTAAGTTTTTGTTTTCTAATTTGAAGCCTGATTATTTGCCGTTTTTCACTCGTATTGTTTGCTCCATTCCTCCCTTTAGTTTTGTTCTTTTCTTTAACCTCATGCTGCTCCATGGCATGTCTAGGTTCATTGGTACGAACCTAGTTGAGTAATTATACCTCACCGTCTGACCCTTGTGGCCAGTAAATTGTCCATTGTTGTACTCCTTTATGGTTTGAAGTTATTCTAATACCAGTTGTTGAGTTGAAATGTGAGTGCATTAACTGTCTTTTTATTTGCTTTTTGCTGTTTATTTCAGGAGCTGAAGGCCCCCAGTGAGGGAAGCTAGCTGTCTTGGCCCTGTGGTGGTGCTGTTTCTCTCACAGAGTGTTTTTGCCATTTGACAACTGCGTCTCCCTCACTTAGAGTGTGTGTGGTGTGAGTGTGAGTGTTTATGCGGAACATATTAGGGTGAGTCAAGTCATCTTTATTTATATAGCACTTTTTACAATGCAAATTGTGGCAAAGCAGCTTACATTAATAATTGGCAAATAATTTTTGGCTGCACAGCAGATCCCAAAGAAAATGGTGTCATTGTCCAGCTTATTCCATATATTATTGATTCATTCTGTTGCAAAGATCAATAGTTATTAGTCTAGTTAATTTATGTATATCAGCACTGGAGAAAACAGTGACGTAATCGTCTGGCTCAGATCAGTTCACACACAACGGCGCCAATGCAGGCATACTAAAATGTATGGGTGTCTTAGGATACTCAGCTAGCCGCCCTATACAGGTAAGCCTCTTGTTTTCCTTATTTTCTTTTCTCTTTGTTCAGTCAACAGTTTTCTACATTTTAACTAATTATTGTGAAATAAAAGTATTTTGTATTTATATCCACGTCTCCTGTGTTCAGTGGAAATGAACCTGTGTGCACTATTTTGGGTATAAATTTCCCCGTTCACAGGAACAGGGTGGCGTGGTCTGCTTGATTTTGGTTCTAGTTGTGCACTAGTGGCAATTCTTGCCCTTCACCGCCCCACCACATATGTTTGGTTCAATTCTAGTTCCTGTTTCCTTATTTGTTCTCATTTGCTTGCCACTGGTTTGTGTCTATGTTCTCCTGTGTTTGTCTTTTAATAAAGACAACTCCACTTGTAAACTTTTTGTTTACAACTCTGTTCATCATGCGCTTTGTACAACTGTACACGTATAAAGGGAGCGGTTGACAAAAATTTTCACGTATAGTAAAGCACCCCAGTGGAAGCCAGTGCGAGAATGTAAAAGTTTTTTACTAATGTGATATAAAAGTATCAACAAAATAAAAATTAAATATGATCATTGTATATTTATTGCTTTTCTCCCTCTGTGTGAAACAGTTTCTCATGGTTTTTGTTTGTTTGCTTTTTTCACAGATTAAAGGGTGTTAAAAAGCTGTTCAAAGTGTCAGCACAGGAAAACAGTCTTCAGCTTTAAACTAAACACATACGCCCTGAATTCTCTCATGCACAAGATGTTTGTCCACCCAACAGATCAAACCACATGTCTAAAGAAAACCGAGCGCAGCACCTTTCAGTATGACTCAGAAGATGAGTTCAGTAAACTGGAACTGAGAGATCAGATGGTTTTAACTTTGTACATTTTCCATTAACTGAAATTGAGAACTGAATATATAAACACAGACATTTTAAAATCACTAGAATTACTCTGCAGAAATGTAATTCATCCAATATTCAGACAACATTCTTCTATTTTTACATATTTAACACAGTTTTTAAAAACTGTGAAATGATAAAAGATTATTTAAAAAATGTTTTCCACATTTAACAACAGTTAATTGAGAGAGGAAGTTAAGAACATTTTAATATTACACATGTAACCATATATAGCGTATGCGTGTGCATTAGGAGGGTCGGACTCTGTCGGGGGAGGACTCACATCCCACATTACTTCCCTTGCGTTTGTTTAGGTCAGTTGTGCTTTTGTCTTATTAGATCAGAAAACATTTCGGATGTTTGTTTTGTTGTGTTTGTGCTGCTGCCGTCTGACCGGTAAGTTATGAGCACATTTGTGTCATTTATTCACATGTCAGAGTAATAAACTCCTGCTGCTCTTCATATCAGATTATTTTCTTCAACTGTGATCGATCTCTCTTCTTCTTTCAGAAATCTTATTTTCAATGATTGCAAATACAAATCATTCCCAGCAATTTCTTAAAAAAAAAAAAATAAATTATTTAAATAATTTTAAATTATGGAATTTGTAAATGAAACTTCATGGAAATTCAGTAATAAAAAATGTCTTGAATGTATAAAACACATTAAAGATCAAATTATTGATTCACTCTCATCTGTCTGTTCACATACGTGACTTCATTTTGTTTCGGGGCTCTGCTGCTGTTACAAACTGATCTCAGGCTTTCTAAACTAACAAGATTATTCTGTGTAAAATCTGTTCATCAGGTGTGTTTGCTGCTGAAACAAGTAAAATACGGTCAGTGCCAGTGATGGAGGGAGATTCTGTCACTTTACACATTGATGTTCATGAAACACAGGAACGCGACCATATGCTATGGAAAAATGGAGCTGAAATTATAGCTGAAATCAGTAGAACTTATAGAATGTTTTACAAACATAACGGTACTGATGGGAGATTCAGAGACAGACTGGAGCTGGACAATCAAACTGGATCTCTGACCATCACAAACACCAGAACTGAACATGCTGGAGTTTATGAAGTACAGATAAGAGGAGTGGAACTGACATCAAAAACATTCAATGTTTCTGTCTTTGGTGAGTAGAGACGTCATTCATCATGTCCTTCTTGCTCAATTAGCTATTTACATATTGAAATGTTAATGTTATGTAATTAATTATGTTGTAGTTTGAAATTGCAGACAATCACTGATCATCATCAACACAATGAAGCAAAAGATTGTTTTGATTTGTCCATCTACTTGTTCATGATTCTCTCATGTTTTTCAGCTCGTCTTCCTGTTCCTGTCATCAGCAGTAACTCTTCACAATGTTCTTCATCATCATCATCATCATCAAATTGTTCACTGGTGTGTTCAGCTGTGAATGTGAGTCATGTGACTCTCTCCTGGTACAAAGGAAACAGTTTATTGTCCAGCATCAGTGTGTCTGATCTCAGCATCAGTCTCTCTCTACCTCTGGAGGTGGAATATCAGGATAAAAACACCTACAGCTGTGTGCTGAACAATCCCATCAGCAACCAGACTCAACATCTGGACATCAGCCACCTCTGTCACACATGTGCAGGTATGACAGATATGATAATAGCGTTTATGTAAAAATTCACTCACACTAATGACCGTCTCTCCTTCAGTTCCTTCTGTCTCAGTCTCTCTGATGGTGTTGATCTCTGCTGGATCTCTGTTGATTTTTGCCGCAGTCATTGGGATCTTCTGCATCTACAGGAAATGTAGAAAAATTGACAGAGAAGGCAAGTGTAACCTACTGCTTTCAGACATTTATTATAATAAATAATAATTAATAAATCATTTGAAAATATACTTTAAATATTTATAGTCAGTTGATAGCCCTGATTATAGTTTAATCAATAATTATTCTCATATTTATATGAAAATAAATATGCTAAAAAAAAATGTAGCTATCGTGTTTGACAGTTTCTATAGATTTCACTCATATTACATTACATTTCCTCATTGCACAGGAAAAAAAAAACATTTCTAAAACTGCATCAAAACACTGGAAATGCAAAAATATGAATGCAATTTAAAAATAAAAAAGCTGCTGGGGGTGTTGAAGTCAAAATATATATTATTGATTACTTTTATTGAGCTTCAGTTTCACAAAACAGACAGGTTTGATTTATAAATTGTGTAAATAATGAATGTCTCTCTTAAAATTATAGACCTAATGACAAATTAAATTAGTTAATGCCATTTTTAAAACCTGCAGTGTTAAATATTTAATAAAATGTGTGCATTTATGCTTTTACGTTGACTGCCATAATAATAACACATATGTTGTGAAGAACCAGATCTAGTTCTGTTGTTCTAATACATCTCTTATCATTGAAACAGTTCAGACTGCTGAAGACCAGATCACTTACGCTGAACCAACGTTCCACAAAAGAACTCCACAGAAATCGGTGAGATCATTTATTCCTGCGTCGTGTGTCTGTGTCATTTCAGCAAATGCAGATCAGTGTGTGCTTTGTGTTTTCGTCTGATCAATCACACACCAGTACCATATTATATACATATATACATAAGCCATAAGATCAATGCAAGAAACACTTGTACTGGAATACGTTTTTAAAGGAACTTTTTTATTAGAATACATAGATAGAATAGAAATAGAATAGTAAGTGTTAGTATAGGGTCAAGAGTTGTGGAAAAAGATTCGTCTTCAGCCATTTCTTGAAGACGGCTTAAGGCTCGGCAGTTCAGGTTGAGTTAGGCAGGTCTTTCCACCAGCAGGGAAGGTCTGTGAAAGGGATTTTGTGCCTCTTTGGGATGACACCACAAAGTGCCGTTCACTTGCAGAACAAAAGCTTGTGAGTAGTGAGTAGTAGTGAGTAGTAGTGAGTAGTAAAAAGTAGTGAGTTTAGGAACGGGGGTGCAGAGTCAGTGGTTGATCTGTAGGCAAGCATCAGAGCGTTGAATCTGATTTGAGCGGCAATTGACCCTTCACTGGGAGTTTGATTGACAGGCGATCTGACCAATCATAACCCCGAATCCGCCATTTTGTCCATCAAAGCAGTCAGGGGAGTTGGTAGATTAACGTTGGTGAACTTGAACTTGAAAAATTGTGTGTACTCACGTCTTTCAGCGCTTGAAACAACATTCCTTCTGATGTTCATTCATGTTTATTTGATGCTATAAATGAACTAGTATGAAGAGATGACCGATCATCGTGGTGAGAACATGATGCATGGCTTGTCTGACATAGCAACAATAACTAAAGGGGGCGGGTCTTTGTGAACGGTCAAGTGCAAGTTCGTGAGGAGAGGTGTGATGTGTGTTAAAGTCCAGTGTTGCTGCAGAATTCTGGATCAGTTGCAGAGGTTCGACAGTAGATGCTGAAAAGCCTGCCAAGAGAGCGTTACATGTCCAGAGCTCGGACAAGGAATTATGAAGCATGCTCCGATAGGAAAGGCTTGATTTTCCTAATGTTGTAAAAGATAAATCTATGTGACTCCAGTGGTTTAACCACAATTTTACGAAGCAACGAAGCTTTGTTTGCATTGAGGTTAAACTACTGGAGTCACATGGATTACTTTAATGATGTGTTTACTACCTTTCTGGGGTTTGAAAATGTTACCCAGCTAACAGAATTTTGTTATAAGAACGTTCTCCAAACGTTGGTTTTGGAAATGTAAAAAAATGTGTCCAGTTTTCTTGGCGTTAGAGGAACCTGTTTTATAAGGTATGATGTTCCTCAAAGGTTCCTTCAACTTAATTTTGATTTAAAATTCAACATTCTAGGAACGTTGATTTGTAACATTCCAAGAACCTAAAAATGGCCAGTTTCCTTAATGTTAGTAGAATGTTATTTAAAGGTTAGTATGATGTTCCTGAAACATCCAATCATTCAAACACCTGCTGTGAACAAAGAGAAATAAGAACTACAACTTTCTTCAGCCACAACATTAGATGAACTGAAGGTAAAAGACATTAAATCTCTGGAGATCTGATGAATCAACTCCACAAACAGCATTACCAGCTTCACTTTACTGACTTTATTTCTGTCACACGTCTACAGAAGCTCTTATTGAGAATTAACAGAGGATTAGACGTTGATGTCTTATTGAAGATGTTTAGTTTGATGTCACCATCATGGAGATCAGAGTTTGCTTTAGTTGAGCTTTTAACCCTTGACTTTTGTTGAATCGCTTCTTTATCAGCAATTGCAGCTATTTTCATGAGTCATGGATGTGTTTTGTATGCTGGCATGAAGCATGTCAACATTGTTGTACTTCATATGCCGAATATTGAAGTCTGTGAGTGAATAAATGACACAAAACATGTTTTAAACAAAGTTAACAATGTCATCTAAACACTCACACATCAACACTCAGCATCTGAAACACAACAATGGTGTTACAAATAATTTGTTTCACATTGGTTGAGTTTTATACTTTTCAGTAACACTTTAATTCAACAATCACAGAAAAAAGCAGTTGTTTAATCCACTTTAATGCAGTTTTGTCTGTTATTAAAACAGACATGTTGATCTGAAATGTTACAATTCAACATTAAAGGTTGATTTACGTTAAGCTAAACCCGCTGTTTTGTTAAACTTAAAAAATTAAAGTTGTTGTATCCGATAACTACTCTTAACTTGTTAGCAAAACTGGCTGAGAACCACTGATATAGATGTTTGATGTCATTTCCTCAAGATGCTATATATCACAAAGCTCAATCAGAATGAACCTAACATTTATGATTATTATATTTTGTGTTGTGTTTTTATAGAAAGGTACGGAGGAGGATTGTGTGGATTATGCACCTGTCACAATAAGAAGATGAACAAACTTCAGTTTTTAGGTACGAGACCCAACTGTGACCTTCGACTGACTTAAAAAATATAATAGTTTAAGATGTATTCATGAAGTGGTCACCTAAAAACTTCAAAAGAACTTTTCATGTTTGACTCTTGAAGTCTTAAAGAAACCATGTGTGTTAATCTCATGAAAAAAGTGCAAAAAATAGATGCAAACACCTGCTGTGAGCGCCTGCTGTGGTCTCATTTATTCTCATCTGTACAGAAATTTGTTTTGGTCTGTTGGACAGACAACAATCATGAGAATACATCTGCTGCTAGACGTTTGTGTTTGATGTCAGTTTGTGACCGTGTCTGGGGAGAAAAGTGTATCTGTCAATAGCGTGTGGTTAAAGGTGTTTTTCCATTCCTGCTCACATGAAACCATATATATATATATATATATACCAAGAGCTTTGACTGAAGTTCAATGACGCCCCGCGGAACTGCGTCGCCCCTTCTTTCAGCTTTCAACCATTTCCTGTCACTCAACATGCCTGAAGACAAAACACAGTAACACTGCAACACTGGAGATCATAGAAAATAGTGTAAAAGCAGATTGTTTGCGAATGATGATTGACTGAATTTATGTAAACAATCAGAATGAACCTAACATTTATGATTATTATATTATATTATTATTTTTTGTGTTTATATATATATATATATATATATATATATATATATATATAAAAACACAAAATATAATAATATAATATAATAATCATAAATGTTAGGTTCATTCTCTATATATATATATATATATATATATATATATATATATATATATATATATATATATATATATATATATATATATATATATATATATATATATATATATATATATATATATATATATATATATATATATATATATATATATATATATATATATATAAAAAAGGGGTAGTCGTGGCCTAGTGGTGAGGGAGTCGGGCTTGTAATCTGAAGGTTGCCGATTCGATTCCCACGCTGGCAGGAATTGAAGGTGGGGATTGTGAATAAACAGCTCTCTCTCCACCTTCAATATCATGACTAAAGTGCCCTTGAGCGAGACACCTAACCCTAATTGCTCCCCTTGTAAGTCGCTTTGGATAAAAGCATCTGCCAAATGATGAAAAATGAAATGAAATGAAATATATAAGTGTATATATATATATATAGCAGTGCTAGTTTCAGTAGTTATTTCCAGCTCCAACAACAACTATTCTTGAAACCTTTTTTTATACCTTGATAGGTCATTTCCAATTTTTTCTGTCAATGTATGGGAGTCATTTTAAGAATAAATGCAATGTATGATTTTATGGTTGTTAATTACTTTAGTTTTCATCAAGTTTTGAGGTGAAACTAACTAAAAGATAAAAAACCCTTTTTCAGCAGCATAACAGGGCTGCTTTCCAAAGGTAAAATAAATTGTCCATTTATAGTGTGAAAGTTTACATAAATTCAGTCAATCATCATTCAAAAACAATGGCTTTTACACTATTTTCTATGATCTCCAGTGTTGCAGTGTTACTGTGTTTTGTCTTCAGGCATGTTGAGTGACAGGAAAAGGTTGAAAGCTGAAAGAAGGGGCGACGCAGTTCCGCGGGGCGTCATGGAACTTCAGTTAAAGCTCTTGGTTGCAGCTCGACGGAGAAAGTTTGCCGTGCGTTATTGTTTCGTGTGAACGTGTAACGCCCGAAAAAAGCACTTGGGAGAGGCCGCGCGCTACAGCACTACAACTCCCAACTACACACCACTGTCATACTTTTACAGTGAATTAAAAAAAAATAAACACGTGTATATTCTTCTGGATTACAAACGAATTACTATTTACTGCAACACTGAACTTGAACAAATAAACGGGAATGATTTCTCAACCTGAATCTAATAAACAAATAAATGTAACGATTCCAAAAAGAGGTTCTCTCATGTGCTTTAACCCTATAGATCTGACTCTAGCAGTGCAGCACTGTGCAGCATGTAAAGTGGGAGGAGTTGGATCTAGCCTAACCCCGCCCCCTGGATCTCGTGTTCTGCAGTGAGGACCATCTCGCGTGAGACGTTCACACGAAACAACGCTCGGGAAACATTCTCCACGGCTGCCTCTCAGAATGTCCGTTGACATTTCGTTTTTCATAGACTGCGTTTCCCCTTTCACCCCAGCCCCTTGAACTTGAAGGGTCAAAGTATGGCAAGCCGTTTTAGCTTAAATTGTTCCTAGCATTACTCGTTATAACTCGTAAGAATTTAATTAGAGAGCTCTACAATTCAATTCTTACTAGTCAGAGAGCTCACTAATTCAGTTATTACTAGTAACAATTATTATCAAAGAGCTCTCAATTTTATTCTTACTAGTAAAAACTATTCATTTGATGCAAAACAAATGTGCAATTATACCCATTTCCCTCCTCAAATCCCGCCTGCAGTGCTACACTTCAAAATAAAAGTCCTATTAGAGCGAACTAATATAATTGTCATTGTGTCAGAATGTACGGTGGCCGAGAGAGCTCAAAGCGCTGCAAATAAGAAAACACATGCAAATAAAAAAAGCACATGCAAATAAAAAAAACGTGATCATCAGTTGTGCTGCAAATCCTCACAACACATGCAAACTCAAAAACGCGTTTACAAAAAAGCGGTGCAAATAGCACAAACCACAACGGAAATGTTTCAAGGGGGACCCCAAAAAGTGACGGACCCTACTAGAATATGTTTTGCTATGGAAAAGTATTTAATCACTATATTAATTCACATCTTTATACCCTAAAAATTATTAAAGAGCAAAGAGAACTGATTCCTCTGGCCCTGTTTACACTAGCACGTTTTCTTTTTAAAACGCATAAGTTTTGCACTGGTGTTTTCGAACCTCTAAAACGGAGACTTTCGAAATCGCTGCTGATCTCATTTTAGTTTGAAAACGCCGGGGTTGCGTTTCAGCATAAACTGACCAAAACGGAGACTTTTGAAAACGATGGCGTGGCTGCCCACGTTCACTGTGCGTATCCATGACAAGCGTGTAAACAATAACATGGAGACTGAACTGCAATCTTTGCTGGCTTTGTTGTCATTTTTAGCAGCCATTTTTTAATACTACAGCTACCTAGATGCACAAGACGTAACTGTTTATACCTACAAGTATGCACATGCCCAGTGTGCACGAACGGCGTTTTCGGTCATGTAGTGTAGACGAGATCGTTTCTTAAACGTTGTGGAAACACCAGTGTAGACAAAGATCTTTTTCATTTTAAAATGCTGTTTTAAAACAAAAACGCACTAGCGTAAATGGAGCCTACGAAAACTTGCTGCTGGTTAGCGTGTCTGGATAGAGTTTACCAGACAAAATATTCAAGTCAGGTGTTGGTATCAGTAATTGCAGGTGTTGTCAGAAAACATTTCTGTAGTGACAAAGCAGATCAGTGTGTCTGTTTTTAATAATAGGCAGATGACTGTTTTAAACTGCCAAAAACGAAAACGGAGCTAAAACTCAGGTCTGAATTGTTCCTGAGAGAAGTGGAGCTTCGGGGGCCCTTTGAAACTTACGTATTTTATCGCCCGTTTACACAAAGCAGCTTTACTATGAAAAAAATACTGCAAACATGTTTTACAAAGGTGACAGTGTACAAAAACAGTAACAACTAGTGATGGGAGAAACGAATCTTTTCAAAGCTTCGAATCAATTGAACCAATTGCTTCACAAAATGATTCACTGTTTCGAAGTGTTCGAAACACCGCACGCTGGTGACCCCTGCTGGTCAAAATAGTGTAAATGCAACAAAAACTCAAGCCAAACATGCATAAAAACAGCTTGTATAAAACCATTGCAAATGCTTTATTGAAAGTATAATCTATCAGATGCAATTATATAATAATCTAATACCATTAAATATTAAGTGTCTGTATAATATGTATTATTTTATCAATTTTCAGGGCTTGGTCTGTTTGTTCTATGGATGGGTCAGTTAAACAGAGACTATTAACTACTATTATTCCTTTAAATTATACAAATACCTCATGTTTCAGTTGCTTTTTTTTCCTGTATCTGTGTTAAAGACAAATTTCTTGTAAATCGTGCTTGCTGAGTAAAGGTCTAAAGTTCTTACTTTGTTTCTCAGGGTAAAGGAATATTGTGTTGGTTTTTTGGCTGCAGGCTTCAACAATGAGCAAACCTGAAAATACAGATAAAACTAGCTGTCCGTCAGAATCGCTGGAGCTTTCATTGCAAACCCAACATGACCTTTATACAATGGACAGTACAAACATGACCTCGACCAACTTATTTGGTTGACAGGAATTTGTTATTTGTAAATGTTTAAAAAGGATAACATTACTGATGTTTCAAAGCCCAGTTTCTACCATTTATATAAAAATATTTTTGAAATGTACATAATACTACCATATTGGAGGTAACTTTTTAAAAATATATTCTCTCTTTTTTACTCTCTATTTACTCTTAAGGTGGAATTTTGCAAAACTTAATACAATTTGCCTCTTTTGCTATAATTTAGTTAAATATTCTCAATTATTAAGAGAATACTGATGGGACTCTTATGGACAGTATTTGCAGGTGAATCCTCGTCCACTAGAGGGCTCCGGTAAGAAGCGTGACAGGAGACAGGGAACCGAACTCTTTATATAAAGTATTTGAATGTTCACATCCATTGGCATCATCCAACTGTGCTGATTTTTCTAACATATAAGTATTAAATGTGGTCTTTGTTCCATTACGCACATTAACACACGAAGAAATGGAGCAAGCGGCTGGTGAAAGTGAAACCAAAACGTCATGAACGACGAGGCATTTCATAATAAAAGTCCTTCCAGTGTACGCACACGTGCGGAATTTAGAACAGGGACTTTACAATAATCATCAGTACCGTTATAAACAAATCCAAGAAAATATTGATGGATCTTGCTCTAAAGGAGACATTAGACGTTCACTGTGAGTTTTTAGTACAAACCAAATTGTTCAAAACTATTCAATTGTTAAATTCTACACACTTAGATATCAGCACTCATCATAAAAACCCAAACAATGGTGAAAAAAAAAGATAATTCATCTGAATAATTTATTCATGCCATATTGCATGCTGGGAGCCATGAATGTGTTTTGTATGCTAGCATGAACTATGTCACCACTGTTGTGTTTCATATGCAGAATGTTGATGTCTGTGAGTGAATAAATGACTCAAATGAAAGTCAATAGTGTTAATTAAAAAATGTTAATGACAGCTATTATTGCTGAAAATGATACAACTTACTGAAGGTCAGGAGATCAGCTAAAGCAAACATCTCCATGATGGAGACCTCAAACTAAACATCTTCAATAAGACATCAACTTCTAAACCTCTGTTAAGTCTCAATAAGAGCTCCTGTAGACGTGTGACAGAAATAAAGTGAGTAATAAGTGATGCTGTTTGTGGAGTTGATGAATCAGATCTTCAGAGATTTAATGTCTTTTATCTTCAGTTCATCTAATGCTGTGGCTGAAGAAAGTTGTAGTTCTTATTTCTCTTTGTTCACAGCAGGTGTTTGAATGATTGAATGTTTCAGGAACATCATACTAACCTTTAAATAACATTATACTAACATTAAGAAAACTGGACATTTTTAGGTTCTTGGAATGTTACAAATCAACGTTCCTAGAATATTGAATTTTAAATCAAAATTAAGTTGAAGGAACGTTTGAGGAACATCATAAAACACAATCCTCTAAACTGGACATTTTTATGTTTCCAGAACCAACACTGAACATTTAGAGAACGTTCGTATAACAAAATTCTGTATGAACTCATTTTATGAATTATTAAGACAAACAAAAGTTCATGGACATGTATCTTCAAATTGGTGTTGTTGAGATGCAATAAAGCAAGACGAGTTTAACGGTAGTAGAAGTTTTATTGACTTTTACAGACGGATGAAAAAAACACCTGCATCTTTCTTCAATCATCTGTTTTTGCACATTCAGTATTAATTTTTTTTAAATGCTCAACACGTAAGTAAGTGTTTAAAATTATCTTAGACTACCTGAATCTTGCACAATTACAGATAAATATAAAACATTGTTAAAAAATCCTGCTTTTGCTCAAATATAATCAGAGATTTTAAAACAACTTAAATTACAAAAGTTTTAAGGTACATATTTACATTTATTGGCAATGTGTTCACATTCACAGCTGTGCTTCATTGGTAGATTTTGCACTTGTTTTTTTTTTGTTTTTGAAAAATGAAAAATGATCAAATAATCAGCAAAATGTTGTAAAGCTCTGTGAGGCTCTGTTCATCCTGTTTTACACATTAATTATGCCTTCATCATAATGTACAGGCCAGCCTTCTTCACACCCCAACACTATATAACGAGTGGACTTCTTCCCTTTACCGTATCTACAATTTGGGTGTCTCTCCCCACTTTGCAATGTACACGTGACCACAGGAAAAGGCTGACCGCTTGTAAACAGGTTTCTGTTTTTTGCCTGTCGATTTTTTTCAGCACAAACTGCTCTAATATCCTTTGACTTTGCTTTTATGAAGGTGTTGACGTCTTTGCAGCCGTTTTCAGTTCCAGAGCGAATGATCTCTCTCTTTCTGATTTCACTGTCACACCTATACTCAGTCATATCAGGTCCGAAATGCTGATTGAGGAAGTTTTGATAGCGGGGCTTTATATCATCAGGTTGACCATAAACAGTTAAGGAGGCACCGAAGATCAGCAGCAGAATCACAGCAGAATGATGAATCTCCATGACCTGTGAACAAAACACACTTTACTGACATTTGACTTACTAAAGCAGTTTAGCTGCGATTAGTGAAGACTTAACCCAGCTTGTGTACATACTGTAGGCTGTTTCAGTTGCTTTTTTTTCTGTATTTGTGTTAAAGACAAATTTCTTGTAAATCTTGCTTGCTGAGTAAAGGTTTAAAGTTCTTACCTCGTTGTGTTGTTTTTTTGGCTGCAGGCTTCAACAATGAGCAAATCTGAAAATACGGATGCAACTGAACGCAGACTAGACTTTACTGCTGTCCGTCTGAAACGCTGGAGTTTTTATTGCAAACCCAACATGACCTTTAAACACTGGACAGTGCAAACATGACCTTGGCCAACTTATTTGGTTGATTAAATTTGTTATTTGTAAATGTTTAAAAAGGAAAACATTACTGATGTTTCAAAGTTCAGTTTCTACCATTTATATTCCTTTAGCTAGATTTTTAAATAATCTAAAATATCCTGTCACGATGCACACTGTTGATTTGATTGTTTTACTCTGTTTGTCAGACGAGTACAGGCATGTGAGAAAGAAAGAACGCCCTATTGAATTATGTAATGTGATAGAAATATATTTTAATGGCCTCAGAAGTGGTCAAAAGGGTATTTTCAACATGAAATGTACAGAAAATTCAGACTAAGGATGCTCAGGTCAAAGACCATGTGTATATTACATGAGTCCGGCAGGAGAACACATCGCAAAGACTAGCCCGACAGACGCTCACCGACGGCCAGAGGTGTGAATTCCAGGTTCTGAAAGTAAAAGTTCTCCATCGTATTTTGTTCCAGTCACCTGGATTTTCTAATTATCACAGTTTTTCATTCAGGAGCAAAAACTCCAGTGTTAAAGTAACTCTCCTGGAGTATATGTGAGACACTCAAGAGTGTTAAATGAAGTAGTGTTAAAGTTAATGAGATAATTAAGCGATTAAGCGTGTTGACATCATCCATTGCAACGAGGTCAAGCCCGCCCTTACTCTTAGCTTAAGACTCCTCTATATTCCTTATTAAAAGCAGCTTTGTGAAAAGGTTCAGAGCAGGAATGCCTGAAGCATGGCAAAGGGTCGCAGCATCTCGTTACCTATTCTCAGGGAACCATGGTTACATGCGTAACCTAAGACGTTCCCTTTCGAAAGGGAAATCACTCTGCGTCCCTTAGGGGTTGCTATGGGGAACAGAATACCCATGCTGCCATGCTGAAGGGATGAGTGGCTTAATGGCGGTCTTAATCAAAGACTCAGAGTCTTCATCCCTATGGCGCACTAGTGACAATCACAGGTCAGAGCTTCTCAAGAATGGAGGCCTCATGGAGGCTCCGCAGAGTGGATCCTAAATCACATCTCCTGGATTGAGAGGGGGCCTAACACACTCTAACTGTTCAGGGAGGCTCAAAGAGAACCTAACTACCTACCACAGTATTTCCTACCGCCTAGCAGAGCTCTAGGAGTAGAGTCCTCAGCATAACGACTCCCCTATCGAGAGGAGGCCTGACAACGATTCACACTTCAGGATATTTGACGAGGAGGCTCAAAGAGAACCTGAAAATAATATCCAGATGGAGCGGTAGAGAGCGGAGGCCTCAAGAAAGAGAATTCTCAAAAGAGAGGAGTCCTGATGACGCTCATAATAGCCAAGGAGGCTCAAAGAGAGCCTGTGACCCGCTACTAATATCCAGATGGAGCTCTAGAGAGCGGAGGCCTCAAGGTGACTCTCAAAATGATAGGAGGCCTGATGACGCTCATATTAGCTAAGGAAGCTCACAGAGAGCCTGACAACTCAACAATTAAAAGTTGAGCTCTGGGGGCAGAAACCGCATCAAAACAACTCTCAAACAAGAGGAGGCCTAACAACGCCCCACACGAAATGATAACAAAGCACTGCTAACAATAAACAGATGTTGATAGCAGATACTAAAAAAGCTGTAGTCAAGGAGGCTCAAAAAGGAGCCTAACTACTCGACAAAAACAGCTTGAGAGAGCTTTTTTTTACAGGCAAAAAGCGCTTCGTAAAAAAAGGGCTAGAAACTTAACAACCCAGCAACACCAGCAGGTGGAGCTCTAAAGACGGAGGCCTAAAAAATGGTCTAACGACGTCACCAACAGAAAATAACGCTTTCTGAGTGTAGCTCAAGGAAGCGGAAAAAAAACGTGTTAAAATAAAATAGTCACTAAGAATGCTCAGAGAGAGTCTGCCACTTAGTAAACTATCTGGCGACAGACATCGCATTCACAAATAGCCACTAGTGCCAAACCATCAGTAAGGCAGATTTCAAAAACATCATATGTCCAGTTTCAGGGCCAGATGTTAACACGTGTCAGAGCAAGGAAATGGCGAGGGGGGAAGGAGACAGATGTTATTTCGTCTCTGGGACCTTAAAACACTGACCTCGTTTGGTCTCGATCACTTCCCTCAGGTCTTTCCTTCTCCTTCTGGTTTCATGCCTCCTCCATGCTCTTCCCTTTGAGGGAGGAGGAGCACGGGTGGCAGTGCTGGCCTTCTGGACCTGTCTCCTGTCCTGAGACTCGGACGGGCCAGCCCCCCTCGCAGACGCAGACCTGGACCTGTGTGGCATAAAGGTTTTGAAAGCCGTGGAATGCATCTTCACCTCTTTGAACTTGTCAACCACCGTCTCAACAGATGTGCCAAAAAGCTCAGAGGTCTTTCAAGGAGAAAGTTTTGAAGTGATGCGCAAGGTTTAGTAGGCAGAGACTGAACCTTCAGTGTGGATGTCGCACCAATTGAGAGATAGCTAGCTAGCGTCTCTTCGATCGGAGGCATCAACACATACCCATGCTCCTGCATCCCCTTAACATCAGCATAATTTGAATGCGTGCAATGGATGCGTGCAATTTTCCCCAAGGTCTCGCACCTCAGTGTGAAGATCTGGGAGAAATGGAAGGCTCATACAAGCTGGACGATTACGTCACGATAAGAAACATTCATCGAGGCGGCCGCGAGGGGGCTTGCGCGTCTCGTGTTTCCGTGGCAGATCTAATCTCGCCGTAGTGCAGGACATACAGTATGTGTGTGTGATGAGCAAGGCGGGTGAGAGCCGTGAGGGAACACTCGCATCTGAACCACATCACCTACCACATTTAAGCACCATTCTCACGCTACACCAACCGCGAAGTCTTGATTAGCTCTATCATTTCTGAGCGTTATTCCGTGTTTTGTTTTCCCTGTCTTGTTTTCCACCTGTCTGTTCCGTTTATTGACTGTTTGCTGCATACCCTGTTGGACTTACGGCTTTGGATTATTGGACTATTGTTTGCCTGCTGCCTGCCTTCGACCTACCCGCCTGTGTACTGTTTTCGACTCTGCCTTATATCCGACATCCCTGTTTGCTACCGTTTAACCCTGCCTGTCACACCATTCTGTGCTTCAATAATAAAAATTTCAATAATCATGTTTTTTGTTTCATTTGTAGTAAAACCATGGTTAATTTTCATACGGGAAGTAAAAAATCTTTCAAGCTATTAAGCACAGCTGCTTTGTGTACAAAGGTTACCAAGGAAATGGCTTTATTTGTGCTGTTCCAGCGCCACCTACTGTCAGAGACTCGATTACATTTTAATTCAGTTAATTGCTGTTTTTGAGCTGACCCAATGTGAAATTGCCTTGTTATTTTCTGTATAGAACCTAACCAGTGTAATATTTCATTAAAGCTGCAAGAAGAAAATATAAGGTAGTTTATAGCTTATATTTGCCCCCCTCCCCTTCCCCCCAGTTGATATCACTGATTCAATGTAAATGAAACTCATAGATTCCAACATGAGTAAATCAGATGCAGTGTTTTTAATATATTTCACCACACAAACAATGATCGTACAAATTTAATTTCTTGTTTCAGAAAAGAAAATAGTGTTTTTACTTTAAGGCACTTTTTCTCTTGGCTGATATAAGTTAAAGAAAACATAGAAGAAGTTTAAAGACCCCCTATTTCTAACAAACAGTGATACAGAAACATATCGACAGAATTCAGTTTCATGATTTACAGACACACAAAAGAAAAAAATACATTGGACAATCTACTTCATAGTACTTCATAAACTTGTTGTAGTGTTATAAACTAATCAGCACCTCATAAAAAAATCAGTGTTTGGTTCACAGTTAGTGAATGTAACATTGTTTCATTTTTTCATTTCAACAATAAACATATATAAAACATATAAAACGTGTAAAGATAATTCAATTACTACAAAAATGGTATTTCACCAAATAAATGTAAGTCCATGTTACACCAAGCTGGTTAAGGACTGTTTGGTGCTATTCACATTTCACATTTGGTCAACCAGCGTTTTTTGATAAAGGTGAATAAGAGTTAGTGTTAGAAACATTATGATTCCAGTTTTTTTTCCAGTAACAGCAACAATACCAGTAAAAACACCTAAAGAATCAGTAGTGCAGCTATGAAGAGCACCAGTACGAGCGTGTCAGTCAAATGTACTTTTTGTTCATAATGCCTTTCTTTGGTGAGGTAATCTGGTACACATACATGACAAAACAGCTCATATCAGCACATTAATGGGTCTTACAGTGCAAATGACAAGAAACAGAAATCACTCACTGTTCCTGTCTGAATCACTTTAGCAGCTTTAAAAAACCTCTGTATACTGAGAAACATCATACGGAAGCCCTGAACCGCGACATGATGAAAATAATTTCAAGGTGGAGGGACAAGTGATAAAACAACAACAACAAACAACAATCTCGAGATAAAAGTTATTATAATGCAAGATTAAACTCGAGAAGGGCGGGCGAGAGCCGTGAGGGAAAGGCGCGAGGCCGGTGACGCAAGTGATAATGAGTGACAGCTGCGAAAGTAAAATGGCACAAACATAACACAAACACAAACATAATAAAACAACATAAAGTCCAGGCCTGGTCCTCTCTCGTCCTTCACTGTTGTCGCTCCTCTTTTATGCTTCCGGAGCTCCTCCGTGAGAGATACGAGACTGGTGCAGCGCGCAGCTGTCGCTCATTATCACTTCTCACCGGCCTCGCGCCGTTCCCTCACGGCTCTCGCCCGCCCTGCTCGTCACAAACTCATTCAATTTTGAGGAAAAAAAGTCAAAATAAAACGTTGAGAATGAACATTAAATTTCACGAATGAAGTTGTTCTGTTTCAAGAAAAGAAACTGAGAAAAAAATCTAAATAAAATGTGAAAAAATTCATTAAATTTCAAGCCGAAAGTAACTGTTTCAAAGAAAATTGTTAAATTTTGAGGGAAAAAAAAGGCAAAATAAGATGCTGAGAATAAATGCACTCAGTATCATTGCGTGTTATTTAACGTCTGCAGCGATGTAGAACAGGGGTTCCCAAACACATTCCTGGAGCCTCGCCAACACAACATGTTTTCCATGTCTCAGATCATCAGCTCATTAGTGGAGATTCCAAGACAGGGTGTCCAATCCTGCTCCTGAAGGGTCACTGTCCCGCAGAGTTTAACTCCAACCCCAATTAAACACTCCTGAACTCCTAATCGAGCTTTTTAGGCATACAGGAAACTTCCAGGCAGGTGTGTTATGGTAAGCTGGAGCTAAACTCTGCAGGACAGTGGCCCTCCAGGACCAAGTTTGGACACCTCTGCTCCAAGACCTGAAATGAGAGTGTCAGACAAAGCAGTGCTAGGGATGCTCCAGGAACGTGTTTGGGAAGCCCTGGAAGAATCCTGAAAGTAGCTTCTGCCACAATCAACCTGAGTTTGAATCTGCCTTTTGACAAACTCACGCTTTTTCCTTTTCCAATCAGGTCAGAAAAGCATTCATTTCTAATAAAAAATTTGGAAATAAAGTGCCTAACGAGTGTTTAATAATTAAGTATTAATCAGGGGTAATTATTATCAGGGCGTTATTGATTGGCATCCATTTAATAATTTTAATGAACATAATCATTTACACTCAGTTATTGCGTCCTGTTAATGTACAACAATACCGAGGTGCGAACAGTGTCTGACACTATATAAATAGCATCTAGTTATTTATACTTATTGCAAAGAACTGCTACTTTATAATGTACACAGAATATATCACAATTTTCACTTAGTGTATGTTTTCATTCAGGGCTTCCGTCGCTCCATGCGCTCTGTGTTGTGATGTGTTGCTTTGTTTCTTATTTTTTTGCTCATACACTGTTGATCTATTTTGAAACAATGTTTAAGCATTTTAAGGTTACATGTTTTAATGCATCATTTAAATTATTTATATAAATCATAATCATATATATGTTATTGTTGCTGTATTTAAATTGGTAAGTAATGAGGGTCAAATTTCACATTATTGGTACCAGTGATTAGTGACATAATTACTCTTTGAGTGATGTTTCAGTCGTCTTGTTGGTCTTTTGAACTCTTCTCTCCATCTTTTTTATCTTGGAGCCTCTTCAGCTTTGTTCTCTTCCCTGGAAGTATCAAAGTAATAATTAATCCTTCATTAGTGTCTCTCCATCAGCCTCAGTCTCAGTTTGGTTAGGGGACGATTCTTTGGGACTCTGACTCAAAGTAATCTGGTTCTGTTCAGGGAACGGGTCTCCCACAGATTTTAATTCTCTGTTATGAAAACATATTTCTTTCATAGATTGAAAGAAATGGAAAGGATTGGTGTTTGAGTCACACAAACTGACGTTTCCTGATGTTTGCGGAATGTAAAGGGTGATAAATACTTATCAAAATGTCTTAAACTTTATCACATTTTTATCTTCTGTACTGCAGTAATGCTAATTATTTAAAGTGATTATTCATTGTGATTTCGATCTAAAATGTTTGAACTATCATTTTGGACTGTTTATTAAGACACTTGCTCTCTGAACAAATTTGGACTTAAACTATTTATACCATTTATCATTTAGTTTATTTCTATCTCTATTATCATTGTTTTTTATATTGATTTGGCATGGCCTGGCAATGGTAATGATAAAAATAAGAGGACAAAAATAAAGAACAAAAAAGATAATAATAATGTACAAATGTATTCACCACTGTTCTTTTTACACAGTAAATCTCATATAGCTTGTTAAATCAATTCTAAGTAATACTTACTGCAGTAAATCACAGCAGCTGCTGCAGCCACCAGAACAGCACCAGAACCAGCAATTATTCCTGCAATTTCAACTGTAGACAGAACTGAACCGGGAACAGATAAAGACAGTCATTACTACTACTAGAAAATTAACTGATAATCAATTTTACTGATATACCTGACACATTTACACCTGTCTTTTACATTGGTCAGGTGTATGGATAAAATAGAGTTGAAAATAGGTTTTTGCACAGTAGCTAAACATGAAACATCAGCACAGAAAAGTAATTTCTTTATGTGCACAACATTAGTCAAAGTTTTGAGTGAAAGCTTGCTTTCCAAACGGTCCACAACCCAACAGTTATTGAGTTGATTTAAAGATGTTTTTAACATTCCTCAAAGGAAAATGCATTGAATGGCTGAATTATATACTCACCAGTGACAGAAACACTGAAGCTCTTCTCTCGGCTGATGCTGAAGCTGCTGCTGTTGATCACGATCAGTACTTTATAGAGTCCAGAGTCTGTGTGTCTGGTGTTTGTGATGGTCAGAGATCCAGTCTGATGATTCACTATCAGCCTGTTACTGAATCTCTCAGCACCATGTTCATACTGAACACCTACGCAGGTTTTATTGGGATCTCCAGTGATTTTAGCGATCATGGTGTCATCAAAATACCACATCATCACACCATTTAGGTCTTCAGCAGGATCTAGATTAACATAGTCTCCCCTGTTCACTAATATTGTCTTCATTTCATATTGTTCGGCACCAGAAACATCTGAAACACAAAGCAACAGATGATCGAGGATCTTTCGGCTAAAGCATAAAAAAATCTTCAGAACATAAAAGAGCTGTGAAGATGAAAGTGATGGCACAAGTCCTTTCTTGACTTATATTTTAACCTGAAAAGGTACATGTATGCATGGTTTATGCTTCTAAACTCATTTGACATGAAATCAACATTTTAACAGATAATAGAAGGTGAACATATATGGCACGATAGGATTCTGTCATCTGTAAGAAAAAATCACTCAACTTAACTTTTTGAGTTTTCCTTTTTGCACTGATTCAGTCAAGTTGTATTTACGTACAATATTAAGTATGTTCAACTTGCCAAATTTAATGATGTTTGAACCTATAAAGTTTAGTTGGATTAACTTTATGAAAGTAAGGTGAACTTACGTTTTTAGGTTTACAGTACAAACGATTCCTGTAAAATATGTTTTTTGTTCACTCAACTTAACTTTTTGAGGTACTAATTTATCAGAGGTTTAGATGTTAATGTTTTAATGAAAATGTTTTGTTTTAAGTTACCATTATAATGATCAGTGTTTTATTTTATTGGGCTCTTGACTTTTATTAATTTATTTCTCTTTCAGCAATTGCAATAATGTTTTCATTGAAAATTTGATCATTGTTGAAGAAAGAGAAAGATGAGAAACAGGTCAACATGTGTGCTTTAATGACTGCTTTTTCTCTAGATTCATGACCTTGTGTAAATAGGTATGAAGTTGAAGCATTAATGAATAAAAAATATAATAAACTCAGCAGTTGTGACACAAACATCATGAGATTTTCTTAAATCATTGCTATCATTAAATTATCTAAAAGTTGAGACACACTTAGACATCAACACTCGGATCACGGTAACGGATCACTCACGCTTCAGATCATATAACGGTTTTCGAGTCACGGATCGAATCGTTTTCTGAAAAATAAATAAATAAATAATATACAAATAAAAATGGGAGGGGGGTTAAAACAAATGTAACTTTGACTAACATTAAAAAACACCTTAAGTACTTTGATACCACAGCAAAAACTCAAAACTTATAAAGTTGAAACATCATTAAATACATGTGAACTGACAGTAAAAATAAGAATACACAAATCAAAACATAGATAAATACTATTAAACAGTTACAAATAAAGTTAGGTCTAACAGTATTCAAGCACAGAAATGTAATATAAATATAATTGTAATTACACTGTGTTCACTGTATAAATTAAATATACAGTAATCAGTGTTAAAGTTTTGTTGTTTGACGGTTAATGATGGAATGCGACCGAATGTACGGAACTAATATGATGAAACACATCCGATTTCTTTCTTAAGTTGTCTCAACTCCCAGATAGCAACATTGTATCGGCCCAGATCCGGCCCACATCTGGCCACATGATCTGGGCCACATGCGGTATAGAATGATAGCACTTGGGCGGACCGATCCTGTTTGAGAAAGATTTTGTGGCTCAGATCAGGTCCAGTTCTGGTTTATTGTTTTCTCTTGGCTGAAATGTGGCATTGTTATGGCCTGCTTGTGGCCCAGATCTGGCAAACAGGAGCGGTCCGCCCAAGTGCCATTATTCCACGCTGCATGTGGCGCAGATCATCATTTCGTATGTAACAGATGTGAGCCGGATCTGGGCCGACACAATGTTGCTATCTGGGCTGTGTAAGTTCACTTAAGACTTTAAAACCGAAAGTATACAGAATTACTTGTCGAGGTGGGAATTTTGAGGTCATTTTGTGTGTATGTGTCCATTCAAGCTCAAGGAGTCGTGAAACAGAGCTCGATTTTGTGTTTGCGCGCCATCCGAAAAGTGGCTCGGTGAGCGCGCGTGCTTTGAGTGTGTGCGCACAGAAAACAACGTGAGATGGCGAAATTTTCCTCTTCTTGCATTTGAATTGTTTAAAAACACTTGAGTGTTTGGTAAGACTTACAAACACGTGCAAATAAACTTAATGGTTATATAATGTCTAAATGCAGTTCGGAACCGTGGGGAACCATTATTAAAGACCAGACAACCTTAAACAAATGTTTTATTAATATTACTGGAAGAACGTTTGTTCATGATTTTGAGAGAACCTTGACAGAACGTTATCCAAAGTTATGAGAACGTTCCCTATTAGCTGGGATACTGTACGTGAACTACAGGGAAAAAAAATACATTAACAATGTGATGTAAACATTCATTAATGACTCACCATGGACAATAACATTGAAGATTAATTCACTGTTGCTGCTGCTGCTGCTGAGGAGCAGTACTTCATAAACTCCAGAGTCTGTGTTTGTGATGTTCATGATGGTCAGAGATCCAGTCTGATGATCCAGCTTCAGTCTGTCTCTGAATCTCTCAGTATCTTCATTACACTGAACATCTGTACAGATCTTACTGAGATCTCCATTGATTTGAGCGATGCGAGTGTTGCTGAAATACCATTTAATAACTTCTTGTTGGTTTGTTTGAACACCAGTGTATAGAGTGACTGAATCTCCCTCGTTCACTGACACTGTGTCTGAATACACACCTGATGCCACAAAAGGGAAAAAAAAACATTAGCCAAACAAAAATATACAATAGTACTTTCAAAATGTTATTTTCTACAGATCATAAAGATTGTGAGTAGACAAATATGTCCGTATTCATAATGTAACAAATAGCAAAAGAACACTGATTTACATATTCACTCATCAAACGAACATAATGATCTTCAGCAACTACGTTGATTTGTAACATTCCAAGAACATAAAAATCTCCAGTTTCCTTAATGTTAGTAGAATGTTATTTAAAGGTTAGTATGATGTTCCTGAAACATCCAATCTCAAGAAAGAGAAATAAGAACAAACTACAACTTTCTTCAGCCACAGCATTAGATGAACTGAAGATAAAAGACATTAAATCTCTGAAGATCTGATTCATCAACAGCATTACCAGCTTCACTCTTGACCCTTGACCTTTGATGAGTTGCTCCTTTATCAGCGATCGCAGATATTTTCAAACTTTCATAAAGCAGAGAGAACATGGCTGCGTTCAAGCTTCTTTGCTGACTTATGGATTTTAACATTATTGAATATTAAACTCAGCTGATGTGATAACGATCTTTTGTGTCACGCTTCATGCCAGCATACAATACACGTTCAGGGTTCCCAGCATGCATTGCGGCATGGATAAATTATGCACCTGCAGGTTTTTTTAATTTTTTTTTTATTATTATTATTGTCACATTGTTGAGGTTTGTATGATGAGTGCTGATGTCTAAGTGTGTTGTTTTTAACTTTTAAACAGTTTTGGAAAATCTTACATAAAACACTTGTCACTTGGTTTTCTGCATTGAATGTTTCAGGAACATCAAACTAACCTTTAAATAACATTCTACTAACATTAAGGAAACTGGATCTTTTTTTGTTCTTGGAATGTTACAAATCAACATTCCTAGAATGTTGAGTTTTAAATCAAAATTAAAGAGAAAGAAGTTCTGAGGAACGTCATATCTTGTCAAACAGGTTCCTCTAACACCAAGAAAACTTTTCAACAAACACTGAGAGAACGTTCTTATAACAAACTTCTGTGAGCTGGGTTCATACAATCCACATTCTGAGTCATATATTGTTCCCTTTCGTAAAACAAATATTTGTCCATCCAAGTTTTAATAGACTTTTAGGTTTTTATGAACCGTAATCGTTTTATCGGCTCTCGGAAGAGAGACTGTAATAAACTTTGATGTTAAAGATTGCAACTTACCACGATCGGAAAAAAACAAGAACACTGAGAGGCAGTTGAAGAGAAGCTTCATATTCGCCACTTTCCGTTCAGACAAATGAACGCAGACTCTAATCCATAAAAGTTTTCTTCTCTTGTTGCTTTCAATGACGACGGAGGTGTTGAATTAAAGTGAAAGTGACAATCTGGAGCTGATGACGTAGTCACAGTTCGTGACGTTTTAGTCCGCGTGCAAACTCCGCTTTGATCTGTTTGTAAAACATCGTATATAATTTTATGGCATTACATATACCGTTCGATTAAGCGTTTTGAATATTGCATTATTTTCATTAGCCCTTGATTTAGGAATAATGTGGTGTTTCGTTCAATTGTGTATATGTGTGTGTGTGTGTGTGTGTGTGTGTGTGTGTCCACCAAATGTCCCCACAACGTAAGTAAAACCAGTAAATCTTGACATTATGGGGACCTTTTCTTGGTCCCCACAAGGAAACAAGGTTATAAATCATACAGAATGATCTTTTTTGAAAATCTAAAATAGCAGAACATTTTCTGTGATGGGTAGGTTTAGGGGTAGAGGTAGTGTAGGGGGACAGAATGTACAGTTTGTACAGTATAAAAACCATTACGCCTATGGAAAGTCCCCATAAAACACAAAAACACAACTGTGTGTGTGGGATGCAAGACTGAAAATATTTTAATTATCTTTAATGTCATCTGAAATAGACATCTGCAAATCGAGACATACGGTATAAGAAAAAAATGTACAATAACACGACATGAATAATGTGAGAGCATACACATTACATACATACATATAAGCGGGGTTGAGGAGTAACAAATAAACTTACAAACTTATAAAGATGTGATAATAATCATTTATAAAATTGCAGTGATTTGTGTAAGATTGCTCATAACTATTTACAAATTAAACAACACTCTAAGACATCAGCACTCAACATACAACAATGGTGACAATAAAAAAAATTCAGCTGCATAATTTTTTATAATTAAAAAAAAAAATCTTTATGTCTGGTGTATCATCTAGTGTTAAAGATGCATGATGGGTAAGAGTCCAGTTTGACCTCCTGTAACTCTGATTTTACTGTTTTTGAAACATCAGTTTACTGTAAAGCTGTTTTGTGAGAACATCAACCGTGAGGCTGATAAAACGTAGGACAGGAAGAAGCTCTGTGTCTACAAACCAAACACACATGCACTGAATGGCCACTCTCTCATACAAGCTGTTTGTCTATATATCAGATCAAACCACATTTATGTAGAACTCAAACCACTTCAGGTTTCAGTCTGACTCAATATGAGCTGCGAGTCACCTTTGATGAGACGTCACCTTGATGAGTGAGATGCAAGATGATACACCAAATATAAAAATTGATATTTAAATTATTGAAGATGACTGTTTTAAAACAAATAAGCTCTATTTATCATGAGAATTAGGAATATTAACACAATTCCACTCTTATGTTTTAAAGCAATAAAGCAACTACTAAAAATGGTGGTTTTTAAGTGATAAAATAAAAACTTTTTCACTGTTAAGAACAACGAAAGACTTAATAAGAGCTACAAGAGCATGTATATGTTATATAATCATACCTCACATTTAGAGAGCGTGTGAACTTGAAGGGTCAAATGTTGTGGGAGGATTCACAAAGTAGATGAACAGATTGAGTGTTTTCGGTGGTCAGACTTTTCACTGATCATTTGAAGAAAATGTTTCACACGATTGCTTTGTTCTGTTTGTGCTGCTGCCGTCTGATCGGTGAGTTATAAATATATATTTTTGGCTTTATATTAGTGACCTTTTTCACAAATGCACTGTAAACCCGGATAAGTTCTACTAACTCAAAAAAAATTTGTTTGCCTCTATTTTCTTAAGTTTGCAAAGTTAAGTATCATCAGTCAGCATAGTTGTTTTTGAAACTGTAAATGTGAATTATAAATAAACAATTTAATTCAAAATATGAATTTAGTTTTTTGTTCATCTCAATTTAATGCAACTCAGTTTATCTGAAAAGTCGTGGAAAATAATTTAAATGGCTATAATCTTCAACCAGTGGAAACACAGAGAATCCTCTATTAAGACACTTCCAGAAATCTGTGCTGACACAAAAATGTCAAGATGTTGAAAATATCTGCTCTGTAACAAAATAAAGTTGAGCTAACTTAAAATAATAAGGTATGGAGAAAAAAAAATTGGGATGTTAGGAATTTAAAAAAAAAATCCTGTTCCCTCACAAAATCTGCATGACCAATTTATATTTTAAAGCTTGTTTGAGGAAAGTTGGGTTGTTATAGCTCGTTGTCTACATTACTATAATTGGAAATAGCTGCATTTGTGTTTTAACATCGTTTAGTTCACAAATTATTGATCCAGGAAGTTCGAATGTGTGAACATATTGTCAACTTTACTGAACTCCTTAATCACTGACCGCATTTCCTTATATTTGAGTCAAACAAGTTCAAACTCTAAATAAGCCGCGCATTATTTGTGTGTATTAATGAGCTGACTGAAACATTACTGCCAGCCAGAGGGACATTAAACAGGAAGTGTTTGTCCGAGCTCACAACAGGTTTTGCAAGAGAACGATAATATCTTTGCGAGGGAACTCAAAAGATTTTTTAAAAACAATTTCTCACATTAGACACATTAGATACCCTTTTTTTCCACCGCATGTCCCTTTAGGGGCTCCGTAATAAGGCAACCTTATTGCATTCAACTTTTTAAGTTAACTCAACTAATCCACTCCAGTTACAATCAACTTAAATACTTTTGTTTATCTAATGAGTACCAGGAAATATTTTGAACTTAAAACTTGTTGTCAAGACAACTAAAAAAAACAAGTTGAGCCAAAAATAAGGCAATCTATCACACTCAACTTTTTGAGTTGACTCAATTCACTCCAGTTAAAGTCACCTTGCTATGAAATGCAAAGTGAAATGTTGCTAACAAAAAGTTTTAAAGTCTTATTTTTTTAATTATTATTATTATTATTATTCTAATTATTATTATTATTATTTTTTTTACAGTGTGTAAGAATTTAACTTTTCATGGTGTAACTGACTTTTTCTAGCTTCACTTATTTAATTTGCTCTATGGTAGATGGCTTTAAAACTATAAATATCATATTATTAGTTAACACATGTCTCTAAATGTTATTTGCTTGAGTGTCTTTGCTGCTGTTGAGAATTCATGCTTACACACTATTGATGATTTCAAGCTTTGTAAACCATCAGAAGTTTTAATCAGTATAAAATCTGTGTGTTCTCCAGGTGTGTTTGGTGATTCAGTGTCAGTGACTGAAGGAGATTCTGTCACTTTATACACTGATTTTACTAAAATACCTGAAGATGACCACATACTGTGGAAATATGGAACTAAAGAGTATTTCATAGCTAAAATTAAAAAAAAGGAGCAAATTTCCTGCACATTTAATGATGTTCCTGATGGGAGATTCAGAGACAGACTGAAGCTGGACGATCGAACTGGATCTCTGACCATCACAAACATCACAACTGAACATGCTGGAGTTTATGAAGTACAGATGAGTGGAGCGACACTGATATCAAAAACATTCAATGTTTCTGTCTATGGTGAGTAAAAAGCTAATTGGTCCACATATTCTTGATTTATTATTATTATTATTAAGTTAAGCTCGATCAACAGAATTAATTTGTACAAAATGATTTAGAATCAACAGAATCTGAACTGTTTTTAAAGCAAAACTCAATGTTATGGTGAGGCACTTACTGAACATCAGCTGCATTTTATTTGAAAATTTAAAAGCAGAAATGTGAAGCTTACAATTTTCTACAGACACTTACACATATTCTTCTGTATTACTTGATCTGCAAACTGTTTAAATCATAGTCATTTTAGGTTTAAGGAATTATGATATCAAGGAAAAATATAGCTGCAAGCAGTAATTAAGGGAGCAAACATAACGAAGGCACATCATGCCAGCACAACTGCAACAATGAGTAATTAAAGACCATTTAAGGTGATTTTAGACAAAATGGCTGACAAAACATAAATACAATCGCTGATAATATGATTTATTGGTTTATTCCTTTTGAACAATAGATGGCGCTGTTATTGATGTGGTGTGGTCACAGTAAGGTGGCAATGACATATGCACAGTTTGGTGTCAGTATGACAAAGCATTGCAAAGTTACAGCCTCAGAGACATTTTGGCATCATGTACAAATGTGTACAAATCAAATTTGGTGAAAATGGTCTTGGAGGAGTTTGAAAAAATACGTTTTGGAAGAAATTTGATTTCAAAATCAAAATCTGTGTTCTCAGTATGACACAATGAGTCTATTCAGATCAGTTTCACATTGAAGTAGGCAAAAATAGCCAAAATCTATAAAAATTTTTAATTTATTTTGATTTTTTTTTAAACTTTTGACCACAAGGTGGCGTAAAACTTTTTTTCAGGGCATGGTGTGGATGATATTTACTGGGATTAGTAATGATACGCAAATGTGTTCATAAAATAGCATTTTGGGACAAATCTTGCACAAAAAACAGACAAACATTAATTTGACTCAGCATGATCCAAGGAATCAGAGGAAAAAGTCATTTTTATTCAACGCAACACCTTAAATTGTGGTAAAAATCATGTTGTTTATTTCTTGTGACTGTAAAGTCACTTCCATTGTGAGTGCCATTGTGTTTTTTTTTTTTTAAAAGAAACGTAGGGACAAATGGAAATTATTTTTGTGGTCATTAACATTATGCCACAAATGCTGCACACTGAACTTGTACTGAAACCAGATTATTCCTTTATTTATTTATTACTTATTATTTTGTCGTTTGGGGTGACATAAACACTCACTGACCGTCATCACATGACACTGTAAATAAGACTGTAGATTAGATTGATCCATATTTCTCTTTATTTTCTCATGCTTTCCAGCTCGTCTGTCTGTTCCAGTCATCATCAGAGACTCATCACAAAGTTCATCATCATCATCAAATTGTTCACTGGTGTGTTCAGCTGTGAATGTGAGTCATGTGACTCTCTCCTGGTACAAAGGAAACAGTTTATTGTCCAGCATCAGTGTGTCTGATCTCAGCATCAGTCTCTCTCTACCTCTGGAGGTGGAATATCAGGATAAAAACACCTACAGCTGTGTGCTGAACAATCCCATCAGCAACCAGACTCAACATCTGGACATCAGCCACCTCTGTCACACATGTCCAGGTACAGCAGAGATGATATATGTGATTATGAACACATTCACTCACATTAATGACCGTCTCTCTTTTACTCTTTTATTTCATTTCCTCTAGTTTCTCTGATAGCGCTGATCTCTGCTGCTGCTGCTGGATTTCTGTTGATTGTAGTTGCAGTCGTGATGTGCCGCATCCGCAGGAAACGTACAAAAACAGGTCAGGAGAGCAAGCAAGTAAAGGGTTAGTTCACCAAAAATGAAAATTCAGTCATTAATTCCTCTCCCTCATGTCGTTCCACACCTGTAAGACCTTCGCTCATCTTCAGAACACAAATGAAGATATTTTAAATGAAATCTGAGAGGTTTTTTTTTATCCCCCATTGAAACCAACATAATTACCATCATTCAATGTCCAGCGAAGCAGTAAAAACATAATTAAAATAGTCGACGTGACTATAGTGGATCAACCTTAATATGATGAAGTGACAAGAATACTTTCTGTACGCAAAAAACAAAACAAAAATAACGACAATTTCTTCTCTTCCCTGTCGTTCTCCTACGCTATTTATGTTGTATAGACGATGCATGCTTCCGTGTTATATGTCCGAACACTGACCAGTGCTGTTCACGTGAGCAGCACGACACATGCATATGATGCTGATGCAGGAGCCGGCCAATAATGAGCCGGCGTTCTGACGTAGAACCTGGGAGTCGAAAACAGTGTCTACAACCTTACAGCGTAGGAAAATGACAGGGAATTTTTTTGCGCACAAAAAGTATTCTCGTCGCTTTATAACATTAAAGCTGCAGTCCGGCAGTCCGTAACATGATTTGGTTAAAAATTATCCAAAATCATTGAGCAAGTACATAACCATCTCCTTACCTTAGCCCGATTCACAACGGTATGTAATAATGTGTTCTAATTCGAGTGGTACTGGTAGGTTTCCACGGGAAATTCAAGCATGGTGCCATTCGTCTTTGCGTCATTATTAATCTGTGATTCCGAAGTACCTGTACAGTATCCACGGGTGCGACGACTGACAGCCACACATTCTCCTCAAAATATTTGATTTATCCACACTGAGAAGCCGTGTCGATGCACAACCCACGTAAAGATGATGATTCCGCAAATGACTGCAATTGCAGGCTTCGAACAGAGATGGCGACAAAGAGGCAAAACTTACGAACTGTAGCTTTAAGGCTGAACCACTGTAATCATGTGGACTATTTTTACAATGCGTTTACTATCTTTCTGGACCTTGAATGTAGTATTTACATCACTATATAGGGGATTAAAAAAACTTCAACAAATTGTCTTAATTTGTGTTCTGAAGATGAACGAAGGTCTTACGGGAGTAGAACGACATGAGGGAGAGGAATTAATGACAGAAATTTCATTTTGGGGTGAACTAACCCTTTACTGCCAATTTTTTTCAAAGCACAAATTTTCATACGAGATTTAAAACTATGACATTTTAACACATGTGATCATTTATACAGTCCAGACCCTGGAGGAAAACATAACTGATTCAGCAGAATGTGATCCAACAACACGAAAAAAAGTAAGATCATTTATGATTAAGTTGCAGTCAGCTACACTGTAAAACCTTGCTGTAAAAAGATGGTCAAATTCTGACAATAACATACCATTTTCTATTAAAACTGTAATATACTGTAGAAAACAATGCATTCTGGGTAATATTTGTCATTTTCAAGAAAGTAGCCTACAGGAATATACCGTGAATTAACGTCGCTCAAAGTCGACACTCAGAGGCTGTGCTATAAATCACACTCTATACCCTCAATCACTATTCCCTACACTAGTTCACTAATATAGTCCACTTGACAGAGTGAATTAAAAGAAGTGAGTGAATTCAGCTACTGATAAACAGAATCACTGTAGGACAGAGAAACAAGACCAAGTGAAACCACACCAGTTTGACATTATTTCTTTCATACATGTACAGAAGTTCCTATTGAGAATTAACAGATTTGAGTGTTGATGTTTTATTGAAAATAATAAATCATGGTGATCAGTAAACTGTCTGCTGTAATTTAGTATTTATAAAGCATATTTCATGAAAATGAGTGTCTGATGCAGTTATAGTGTAAGGTTTAATGAGTTATTGGTTTATTCCTTTTTAACAATAGATGGCGCTGTTAGGCTATAGACTTATCGTTCCAATTATTAGCTAAGAAATTATTTTACAGACACTTTAATAAGGTCTTGGTTTAAAGGTTGATCTGCAGTTCATTTTCACTCTGGTTGCATCAGCAGGATCCTGATTGAGTTTGTGTTTCCTTTCAGAGATTCTTTTCAAAGAAAGTGGCTGTGTATGAAAATGTCCCTGAAAAATGATGATCAAAAACTGGAATTGATGTTTGCGCTCATACGGTCCCTGACTCACAACTTTTGGTTGTCTCCAGAATTTCTCTATTTTGCTTTTGCTCTTTGTATTACATTGTTTGATCACACTTAATGTTTTTTTTTTATATATAAGTTGTCGTTGTTTTGTCTGAAATGTTGTTGTTCCATATTAGTGATGTAATTTTCAATAGTATAGCATCAAGAAACTAAGGGGGGAGGGACGATTTCAAAACACTGATTCATGAAGCTTTACGATTCTTTTGATTTGACTCAGTGGTTCGGTTCGCGTATCAAACTGCCAAAGTCACGTGAAGTACTGTAATTGCGAAAAATGTATGACGTAAAGAAGCCTCTTTTACTGAAATCACGTGACTTTGCTGCTCCGAAGGACTGACTCCAAACAAAAGATTTGTAAAGAATCGAAGCAATGTTTTGAAATACGGGTGTAGAACAACATGAGGGTGAGAAATTATTGACAGAATTTTCATTTTTGGTGAACTGACCCTTGAACATTACATGGAAATGTATTACATTTTTTGGAAACACTTCACAATAAGGTTAATTTGTTAACATTTGTTAATTTTTAATTTTTAATAATTAATTTTTAATTTGTTTTAGTTTAGTTATTAACGTTAGTTAGTTAGTAAAAATCCAGCCGTTCATTGTTTGTTCAGGTTAGTTCACAGTGCATTAACTAATGTTAACAAAAACAACTCTTGATTTTAATAATGTATTAGTAAATGTAGAAATTAACATTAACTAAGATGAATAAATGCTGTAGAAGTGCAGTTCAGTATTAGTTCATGCTAACTAATGAACTTTGTTGTAAATTGTTACCTATTTTTTAAATATTGAACCCACCTTTCATTGTGCTCTTTTATCTGCCGCGTTCCTTTTAAATAAAAAATTGAATATCAAATGTGGTGCATTGTAGTTTACAGTCATTTATCACACAGAACATTTGGCATGTGTAGCAGGAGCACATAATCTCTAGTGCCGGAGGCAGAACTTACATCACTCCAGTAATAATATTGCTACTTTTGCTATATAAATTATGGAAGCCCGTTTCCACCACTGAACAAAAAAAATTATTGCAACTTTTTATTTCACAATTCAGACTTTTTTTCACAGAATTGTGAGTTATAAAGTCAGAATTGCGAGATATAAGGTCACAATTGCGAGTTATAAAGTCAGAATTGCGAGTTATAAAGTCAGAATTGCGAGTTCTAAAGTCACAATTGCGAGTTATAAAGTCAGAATTGCGAGTTATAAAGTCACAATTGCGAGTTACAAAGTCAGATTTGTGAGTTATAAAGTCACAATTGCGAGCTATAAAGTCAGAATTGCGAGTTACAAAGTCACAATTGCGAGTTATAAAGTCAGAATTGCGAGTTACAAAGTCAGAATTGCGAGTTATAAAGTCAGAATTGCGAGTTATAAAGTCACAATTGCGAGTTATAAAGTCAGAATTGCGAGTTACAAAGTCAGAATTGCGAGTTATAAAGTCAGAATTGCGAGTTATAAAGTCACAATTGTGAGTTATAAAGTCAGAATTGCGAGTTACAAAGTCAGAATTGCGAGTTATAAAGTCAGAATTGCGAGTTATAAAGTCACAATTGTGAGTTACAAAGTCAGAATTGTGAGTTATAAAGTCAGAATTGCGAGTTACAAAGTCAGAATTGCGAGATATAAAATCACAATTGCGAGTTATAAAGTCAGAATTGTGAGATAAAAAGTTGCAATAATCTTCTTTTTATTTTATCCTTTTTCAGTATCGGAAACGGGCTTCCATAATAAATAGATGCTGTAATCACAGAGGAAGAGCTAAAGAACAAGTAATAAACAAAATAAGCCACCTTAATTGCTCTGTTTGAAAAATGAAGAACAAATCAATTTTAATGCAGATTACTTGGATTAATTACAACAAAAATACATTTCATACATTTAATTAGCTTTATTTAGGGTGACCTAAATCACCTGCTTGAGTCTGGATTTATAAAATGCCAAAATTGTCCAGGTTAGCTTTGGTCTTCAGTCCTAGTACATGTTCCAGTATTTTCATTGCTTTGACCACCCTCTGTAGATTGTCCCACCTTCACGCACACCGTGATTGGTCAATTGTGTACAAAGCCTGCACACTATTGGTCCAATATTGGCTATTGTCATGCTTCTGGATCGATAGTAGGCTAAATCATAACAACAAGCCAACACATATTCTTTAAACCACCTGAGGCCTGTTGCAAGAAACTAGTTGAACAAACTCAGAGTTGACAAAACCAGAAGGAGAGTATCTGGTATGGGTTGAGGCAAACAGATGAAAGAGAAGGTCACTGGAGGCTGGAGACGCAAGGAGGAGATAGGATATTGCTGGAACTTCACTTTGGAGAATCACTTTTTATCACTCAAGGTAAGTTGACAGGTAAGTAGTGTGTACTCCACTTCATAGACTACTGAGAAGTGTGTGTGATCAGAACACGTAGTAAAATCATCTCCTGATCAGATCCTGTGTGATCTAGAGAGGAGTTTGCTAACACTTGTGCCACTTTGTTTGTAGTTTGGTTGCAAATGAAAATCAAAATTAGTTTTTCTTTCAGTTTTCTTTCTTAACAATTCCTTTAATGCAAATGTGAACCACATTGTAGCCTTGGGGCAATTCTATGCTCCTGTACATGGTTTAACTGCAGCTATCCGGAAGATAGTTTCACTTAGACAATCAAATTCAACATAGACACACATGTATAGTGTGTATAGTATAATAGTATAAATTAAAAATAATATTATTTGCTGGTTTCGGGAGGGTCTTTGCTGAGTTATTTGCCCAGAATGACTGGTTATCGTGTCATGGATCTTCTAGAAGGCATTTGGCCCTGCAGCTACAGCTGTGCTGACATGAACATCGTGTGCGAAGCAACAGGCCAAACTGGAAACCGATTATGAGAACATTCAATGAACTGCAAGCACTGAGAGCATGGGTCAAATCATTGCTCAATGTAAAGATTTTTGTGACTACAATGAAGAATTGGACACAATATTCTTGTTTTTGGGCTAAGATACTATCAATTGATTATTTTATTTAAAAGATTTTAAGATTAATTTTGGTCTGTTAATTTTTTAGCCTCTTTTGAGACACTGAAAAACTTACAAGAGCGCAGCTATTGCAAAGTCTGAAATAAGACCAAGGTAAAAGCGTTTTATAAGACTGAGCCTTAAACGGTGCTGTTCACACCATACATTGTGACATCAGTCGTGAACCTTTTTAGCACTTCTTGAATGATTTCAAAGTGATTTGATGTAGTAATTCATCTTATTCTTTGATTAAATTTCTTTCATGAAACAAAGACAAGCTGTGCATGAATGAATGAAACCCTCAGGCTCGGCTACAAGCCTCTCAGTGACATCATAATTATCATTTTGTACATCATTTTCAACATTTAGTGCATTTTCCTAATTGCAGTCTCTAGGACTTCTGCGTTGCATTCTTTTTGAAATTGTCCAATTTCACTGTACTGTTTTGTCCAACTTCACATTTCACACACAAAGGATTCCAGTGAGAGAGTTTTCCTTGTTATCCTTTAGTTCATCCAATCACACGATTTATTCACAAGTTAGCGTTGGACATTCTTTACCTCAACACTTCTAAAAAGCAAATAAGAATTCACTCTCCACAGCAGCTGAAGAAAGAGAAGTACAAACTTCTTGCTTGTTGCAAATTCCAATTTTTCGCTGAAAAGGCACTTGCCGACTGGAGATGGGAGATCATGTCGGGGACACCACTTTGCAAGGACCACCCGTCAGCCCAAAGAACAGATTCTGACGGTCTGGGTGAAGGTATAATGCCTGTACTGTATGTCTTTACAGTGCACATGTGAAGTTCGCTTAATTTTTTGAATTTATTTTCAATTTTACTTAAGATGCTGGCTTAATCTGACTTTTTTAATCTTAATCTGAATTACTGTTACTTTTAGATTGTGTTTCTACTTAGGAATTAATAATTAGTCATGTATTAATTTAGGTGTTTGATTATTCTGGGTATCCCGTACTTTCAATTATTCGTTCATGAGGGAGAATCATATCGGCCGGTTTATGTTCTCACGGCACAAATTCTCCACTTCTGATTCTCAGTCAGAGGGTGCAGAGAGTTAGTCAGTTTATTAATGCGTTCAAGTCGAACCGCTTCATGCTTATTCATACAAAAACACAGTTTTCAATCTTTTTCATAATACAAGTGACTGCTGTGAAATTGAGACCATTTTACCAATCGACTGAGACAATTAAAATGACACTAAACATGAAAGTGACAAAACAATAAATTCACAAGATACATCAAACATAGTACATATGTATTCTTAGAGAACTTTGAGTGACTCGAGTCTCAGGGTGGAAGAAAGGGAGTGGATTTTCCTGCTTTCCTTAGCAAGAAAATCAAGTTTAACAGGGAAATCGAAACTTGCACCTCCCCTTGTCACTTCTCCAACAGTCTTTTTTCTTCCAAACCAATGCTTGAATCATCACGAGATTAAAGGCCATCCCCTGGCCATTATAATATAATATATATCATAATGTGATCATAATATAAATTATATATAATAGTATAAATTAATAATAATATTATTTGCTGGTTTCGGGAGGGTCTTTGCTGAGTAATTTGCCCAGAATGACTGGTTATCGTGTCATGGATCTTCTAGAAGGCATTTGGACCTGCAGCTACAGCTGTGCTGACATGAACATCGTGTGCGAAGCAACAGGCCAAACTGGAAACCGATAATGAGAACATTCAATGAACTGCAAGCACTGAGAGCATGGGTCAAATCATTGCTCAATGTAAAGAATTTTGTGACTACAATGAAGAATTGGACACAATATTCTTGTTTTTGGGCTAAGATACTATAAATTGATTATTTTATTTAAAAGGTTTTAAGATTAATTTTGGTCTGTTAATTTTTTAGCCTCTTTTGAGGCACTGAAAAACATACAAGAGCGCAGCTATTGCAAAGTCTGAAATAAGACCAAGGTAAAAGCGTTTTATAAGACTGAGCCTTAAACGGTGCTGTTCACACCATACATTGAGACATTAGTCGTGAACCTTTTTAGCACTTCTTGAATGATTTCAAAGTGATTTGATGTAGTGATTCATCAATTCAATGACAAGTTGTGCATGAATGAATGAAACCCTCAGGCTTGGCTACAAGCCTTACACAAACATTAAACACGCACAAATAACTTCAGGTTCAACCAGTTGATGTCACAAAAGGGGGCAGGCCTTTTTTTTACTTTCATTTTATGGCTATAAAATCATATGCATCCTTTAACTGTTGTCAACCTTGATTCTCAACAGAAAGGTAAGACTATCTATGATTTTTTGTAAGGTTTTGTTACCTTATGAAAGTGGATTTAACACTGAAGGGCTGATGTTTTAGGTCAAATACAAGCATGTATTCTATATTCAATTAATAGTGCAAAGAATATCACTAATTGTACTTGAAATGTACAGTAGTAGTCGAACATCAAAAATAATGTTACATCCTACTGAATGACTTAATGACGAAATTAGTATTCTGCCATTTTCAGTGGATGACAAAGAGGAGAGAATCTTGTGTATAATTCGAGCGTTTTGCAGTAAAGGAAGAATGAAATAGGCCTATATTATATTTAACATCACTACTCAGATTGCAACATTGTGTCGGCCCAGATCTGGCCCACATCTGGCACATGCAGAATGATGATCTGGGCCACATGCAGTGTGGAATGATGGTACTTGGGCGGACTGCTCCTGTTTGCCAGATCTGGGCCACAAGCAGGCCATAACAATGCCACATGTCAGCCAAGAGCAAACAATAAACCAGAACTGGAGCCACAAAATCTTTATATATTATTTATAGAGTCATCTCAGCATGTCTCTTATGAATATCATATGTCTCATGCAGTTACAGATGAAGCTTCTACTTTTGCTGCACGAGAGATCAGAACACATTTTTACAATTTTCTGGGTCTTGAAAGAGTCTGTGTCTGTGATATGTCCTTTTTCTTTTCCTGCAAAACGCTCGTTCTGTCTGGATGCATTCAAATCTGCATTAACGATGCATTTCTGTCACGTATCACACGTGAGCAATTCAATAAGTCGACAGAAAGCAGGTTAATGCAATTACATGAACGCGAAAATAAGAGGCAAAAAACTACCTGTTCCAACCGGTTTATGCTTAAGCCGCTTATGACCTTACTCCAATAAAAGAAAACGGGTTACCGCGTGTACATGACCACATTCATTGTTGTTTTATTAAGCATAATCCGCTTAAGAACGTGCATGTAAACGCACTCATTGTGAGTTATCAGCTTACTGGTGTGCATGTAAACGTGTTCATTCTTGTATCCTGGTTTCCTTAACAATCAAGTCACTTACACCAAAGCACAGCCTAGCAACCATTAGCAGAATGGCAAGCCAAATTGACTTTTAATCATTCTCAGGATCTTGATATCAACAATTCAATTTTAAAATTATATTTCTTGCAAGATATCAAGCATTTTTACTAGTAACAATGGTAATTCTTGATATCATTTCCACCAGTGAAGACATTAATTCTTGATATTAAAAATGACATCACTCACAAAAGTCTTGATATCAAAAGTCAAATTTCGACACACAAAAACTATTATTCTTGCCTTATTTTATATATTTGTAACTGTTTTCACTTGTTAAATATCACAATGATCTGCCATTCAAATTTAATTACAGACAACAAAAATTTGTTCCTTATTTGTTAAAAGTCCAGGCAGACATAGCAGTCATATATTTCTTACTAGTAAAAATATTATTGTAATGATGAGCGAGTCAGCGAATGAGATCCAAGTGCGTACAGGCAATGGTCAACTCAATAGCAAACAGGATCAACAGGGGAAAGGCAAACTCGTAGTTAATATTCCAGGCTAAGGTCAAAAGGCAGGCAGATAAACAACAGAACGATGAAACAGGCAGGAATCGAAAACAGGCAAAACAAGGCAAGGGTAGCGCTCAGAAATGTTCCAGTTTCAACAAGACTTTGCAAATAACCAGGGAAACAGAACAGACTTAAATAGGGAGTAGATTGGCTACAGCTGGGCAGTAATTAACATAAGGGGCTTATGGGAAGTGTAGTGTGGTGTATGGAGTCCATGATAGAGTTCTGAAATGGGAGGGTGACATCTAGTGGCAGGTGAATGGAGGACAACAGAACAGGATTCATAACAATTATCTTGATATCAATAATTACTATATTACTAGTAAAAATATGAGAATATTCAGAAGATTTATTGAATAAATGATTTACTTATGGATATCAAGAATTAGCATTTCAAAATGAAATTCTGATATACATTTTCACTAGTTAAAATGCTAATTGTAATCTGTAAATTTATTTAAACACGTTTAATCCTGCACTGTTGATATCAACAAATGTGTTACAGATATAAGTAAATGGGAGAATAATTATAGATATTTGGTTTTCCTTGATCATTGTTTTAGCCTTGAGCCACATTAAGTAGTTTTAGAACTTCCCTTCTATGTGATAACTTGTAAGACATCTGTGGCCATGTGATAGTTTTATGTGAGATAAGACTGAAATGTAATTTGTCATTAGCTGAAAATCTTCTCCACTGTAGCTTTTATATCTCCTTCATGCTGTAAACCACGAGTAGACACAAAACAAACACTTAAATTTGGGTCAGCAGAAGAGGCTTGTGAACGAAAGGCTGCTAATTCAAGCTCCACAATGAGTGTGATCTCCAATGTGCCCTTGGGTGTTAATAATTTGGAGAATACTAAGTTCTATTGCGTTGCGATTAGTTCTACATGATATGTCATTGTGATTCTTTTCCTTTATAAACGTTATAGAACTATTTTTTTTTCCATAGACAAAATCAGGAAAGGTCCTAGTTTGTGTGGAAGCAACGCAGAAAATCAGGTTTCATCTGTAACTGACATTCAAATGGAGTCTTACGCAGTCTCAACCGACAATGGTGCTCAGATTGAACTCCAGACTGAAGAAAGAGATAAACTCTCTAATCTTGATGTTGTTTGGAAAAATATGTATGAGGGTGAGGATATTGATCCTCAGCTTGTCTTGGAGAAGGAAGCAGAGTTCTACAAAGGAGCCCCACCACAGTGGCTGAACTTCTACTGTGCTGAGAGAAATCATACGCCTTTTGTTAAGAGGGACATATACAGGACAATAACACAGCTTATACAAAAGAAAAGAAAAATAAACAGTAGCACGTCCCGCATTGATCTCTTTCATCAACCAGGCACTGGAGGAACTACACTGGCAATGCAAGTTCTCTGGGACTTGAGGAAAGTGCTCAGATGTGCACGAGTAATTGATTCGATATCGGATTCAAAAGCAATTGCGCAACAAGTAATAACTATGTTTAATGGGGGTGCTTCACAAAACACAGTCCTGCTACTTGTGGACAACAAAGAGACAGACACAAATGAGGACATGCAATTTATCTCTGACTTGCAAGACAATCTGACTAAAAAAATAAAACAGAGCAATATCAACGCAAACATTCCTGTGGTCATCATTTTGAACCTCATTCGAAGAAAGTACAAAATAGGAAAGGAGAAACAGATGTTGTATTCAAGCCTTTCGAAAGAAGAGCAGGACAATTTTAATGCCAAACATACAGAGATTGCTGAGAGACACGGCCGACTCAAGGAATTTCATGGCTTTAACATAATGCAGAGGAATTTCAACCTCGCTTACATTACAGAGGCCTGTGAATATCTCAAACCTTTAAAGAGAAAAAGGAGACCTCGCAATGCTCAAATGCTGTCTGTTTTGGCTTTGATGAACTCATATGTCCCAGGTTCATATCTTACTGAGACCTTGTGCCTGGAATTTTTGGATAAGAAAAATCCCATTTCTGGTCGTCCCACTTTGGAAAAACAAATGGGGGCCTTTGCTGATCTTCTGGTCATATATTCAACACAGTCTGGAGGGGCCAAATGTAAAGACAGATGTATACGAATGGCACATCCGATGATCGCTGACATGTGTCTACAGTTACTAACCGATGCTGGCGTAACCTTGCATGATACAACTGACATACTCATCTCACACTTATGCCCTCAAACAATCCCACGTTACTTGGTGAAAACAATCAAACATCTGCTTACAAAGCGAGAAAAATATCTGTCAAAGGCTGAAGGAGAAGAAAGAGTTCAAAAGTTCTCCAATCTCATCCAAGATATTAAGGAGAAAGGAAAACCTTCACATTGTGTGGAACTGTTCAAACATGCAGTTAAGAAGCTTCCACAGGATCCATTTATTCCACAAGCTCTTTCACGTTTTTACTACATCGAGCTAGAAGATTATGCAAGAGCTGAAACCTGGGCGAAAAACGCTATTACGACGGAACCAAATAACTCTTTTATCAGAGACACACTTGGACAAGTCTACAAAAACCAACTGATGAACAAAAACCTTGAAAATCTTTCTAGAAAGATTTTAGAGATTGGAAAGCAAGCGTTTAAAGCTTTTGAAGACGAGGCAGAGCTCGCAGAAAAGGAACCAGAACCAAATATGCAAGATGCTGGTGTGACTTATGTCTCTGCTGTTTTTAATTACAGAGGGCTTTTTGGCTACATACAGGTAGCAAACACGATTTTCCACAAGCTAAAAAATGTTAACCCAGAATGGTTCAAAGTGCTCAGACAGGAAACACAGTCTTCCCGTTTAATCCACTCTGAAAAGTGTGGAAAATACCAATCTCTCCTCACAAGCTTAAAGCAAAAAATTGAAGAGAAATGCACATTCTTTGAGAGCTTTCTAATGTACTCCAAGCCAAAGATTGATAAAAACGAACCAACGTACATTCAGAGAGACATAACCGACTGCTACAAAAATTATATAGGAGAAGAGAAACAATTCAGAAAGTCTTTTGCACGTCTGCTTTCCGATTTAAGCGTCATCACAAGTGTTCCTGACCTGGAGCAAATCACAGAACAATGGAGAGAGATTTATATGAATTCTGAGTCAGATAATGATGCTCAAAACTTCATTCTTGCCAACATCATCTTGAGTCAGAAGTCTCCAAACTCTGAAATACTCAGACCAAAGCTGGAGCTCCAGGACATATTACAGAAACACACAAACAGAAGCCCAGAGTTTTACCTCTTGGTCCTTTTGCTGTTTTGGCATGATAGCGGAAAGAACACAGGTAACAATCCAGACCTTAAAGAGTGTGTCCAACACATGCGTGAGTCATATGAGAGAACCTATCAGAAACACCTTCGCTCTCGCTACCTTGTTCCTCTCTTCGTCCTTGGGAATGCTGGAGGATTTCATCCCTCTGAACAGATCAAGCGTCGCCTCACTGAAGAGCATGAGAACGCTGACATTGAAGGCCTTCAGCGTATTGAAGGGGAGATCAGAAATCACAAGGTGTTTGCTTTTAGAGGTAAAAACCAAATTGAAGTTTCACCCCACAATCAGGCCAGTGTGTACAGTGCAGATCTGGTCTCCTTCTACGTTGGCTTTACCATCAAAGGACCTGTTGCCTACAACATCAGATATGTCAAGAAATGTAAGTTACTCTACTCATAGATCCTTTTTTAATAATAGTTTGTGTGGAAGTTTGTGTTTATCACTCTCTTCCTCGCACACACACCATCAGCTTGTGTCTAAAATAAAATAGTTGATTCTCTTTTTCTTGCAGCTGCTCAGTTTGTGGACAAACACAAGGAGAATATCATTCAGCGTGTCGAGAAAGTGGATCCTATCATAGAAGACCTTCGTCTGCTGATTGGCCCTGAGCAATACTCATCCATCAAAGCAGCTTCAACAAAAAAAGAAAAAATGAGAAAGCTATACTCTTTTCTATCAGCAGGAAATGTAATAAAGGACAAATTTTACCAGAGTCTTTTAAAGAATGAGCAAGACCTTGTTAAATGTTTGGAAGGATAGGTCCAGTGAGTGTGTACAGCGTGTTGCAATGTTAGAGATTTTTGATAAACTTCAAACAGTGCTCCACAAATGTTTGACATAATTCTAATACTTGTGTTTTTAGTCCTAAAAGACTTTAAGATCTATCAGTGTATTCAAGTATGCAAGTTATAAGCAAATAAGCATAGGATCCAATTATGGTGAATGGGTTGAATATTTTTTATAATACTGTTTTTAATGATTTATTGCATGTACTAAGCAGTTTGTTTTGTCAAACAAATTTCCATAATTGTATGAATCAATGAGTTAAAAAATTTGCTGTTGTAGCAAGACTGCATATATTCCAATAAAATACATGTTCAATAAACTCACTTGGTTATACTTTGAAACAACAACAAGCCATTTAAAGAAACACACCTAACATGAGAAAACATACCGAAACTCTCTCAAGGTCATTACAGTGTAATGCAAACATGAACGCAGTTGTGATATGAACACAGTAATATCTGTCAAACGATTAATTGCAAAGTTTGTGTTTAAATGGTGCAACTGAGTCCAAACAGGGTCATTGTGTTTAATTTTGTATTTATAAACAAATACATATACATATAATTAAAATATATAAATATTTTTTTAATAAATTATTATTAATTATTATTATATTAAATTTATAATATATAAATATTTGTTGATATTTGTTACATTTGTGTGTTTATATATATATATATAAAAAAAATATTATTATTATTAAACAAATTTAGCTGTGACAGAAGAGCACCTGTACATTAACACTGACACAATCTAAGAATATCTGAGATACCTATTGAGCAACAATTTTAACCAGGGTGTAATGATGAGGAGACAACGAATGAGATCCAAGTGCGGCTTTATTTTGCAGACGTGATCAGACAGGCTTGGGTCAACACAACAGCAAACAATAGTGGCAGGGAACAGGCAGTCTCGTGGTAAATAGTCCAGGCAAAAGGTCAGTAGGCAGGCAGGTAAACAACAAGACGGAGAACAGGCAAGGTCAGGCAACAGGATAAACAAAAACAGGGAATATACGCTTGGAATTGTGACGGTAGAATCAACAATACTTCGAGGTGTGCAAGTGTGTGAGTGATCTATTTATAGTGCAGTGATGAAGCTATGAGTGGTGATAATCAGGAACAGCTGGCGGATGACAAGTGATTGGGTGAGGGATTATGGGAAGTGTAGTGCAGCGTAGGGAGACTACAGTGTGAGTGGGTGACCTCTGGTGGTGAGTGGGTGTAAAAATGGACTGAATACATGACACTGGGTGTTTAGACACACTTTGACACCAACACTCATCACACAAATCTCAACAATGGTAGAAAAAAACAACTACTAAAATTCATGCCGCAATGCATGCTGGGAGCCATGGATGAGTTTTGATTGGTGCACCCAGAATGCACTGCAGCATAAAGCTTTTTGCTGATTATCACCATTGCTGAGATTCATACACTGATTCTTGATGTCGGTCTGTGTCTGCATGATACTGTAGATCAAAAGTTTGTTGGGTTTCATTTTGTTTGGTTTTTTCATGTACTAGTTGCACTGAATGAAAAAAACACACCCGCTATTATGTACTCTGCACTGGATGGGCTACTCCATACTGTTTGTATATTTGATAAAACTGGAATTCTGTATTGCGTATATTTGTATTGTATAAATCCTGTGTAGTGCGTATTCTCCAAGCCTACTATGTGTAGCTATACTATTTTGTGCCGAGTATATTTTGCATATTGTAGCCTATATTTGTAAATTGTATACCTGTGAAGTGCACTGTCTGGAGTATGTACCCAAGACTTTCACCTATTGCACACAAATGTGTCATTAAATGTCAAAAGTTGAGTTGTGGTGGTTAAAAGTCTCTTATTAGTCTGATTAACGAAGCTGTCCATAAAACAATCAAAATAATTGAATAAAATAACATACTATAAAGGCACTTGATATAATGGTATTTGATATTTAGTTTTTAAATGTATTTAACAGGTTACAATAAAACATTTGTAAATAGTTTGTAAAAGGTGTTTTGTGCATGTTCAGGCTGAGTTTTCGCTACATTTACACAGGTCTGACCAGCAGGGGTCACCAGCTTGTGGCGATTCGAGCGCTGAATCATTTTACGAAGCAATTGGTTAAAAAGCTTTGTTTCTCCCATCACTATTATGAACTAAATAACACATCTACCTCAGGGGTGGCGAACGTCTGTCCTGTTAATAATCATTAATAATCGCATCCATGGCTGTTAGGTGAAGTCTACACGTCCCAAGATTCCTCGCTCAAACTCGGCGTCATCAAGCTACGCCTTTGTTTTGAATAGGCGACCTCTAGTGGACGATAAACTACACAGTGCAACTTTAATACAAACCATATTCTGGTTCACATACCCCCCTCCTCATATACACATACAACCAAATAGAGTTCACTACATAGTTTCAATAAACCCTGCTCACTGGAATCTGGTCATAACACTGAATCCAGACATGGACTGGATACCAACTTACCATTATAGAAGGTCTAATCGCTTGGATCACTGTGGTTTGCCGTTCTCCACCAGGGACGTCCAGGCCTGAGGCTGCACTTAGGCCCTCCACCAGAGTTCTCCACCTCCTCCAGTCTTCTGATCCACCAGCTCCACCGTGGATCTTCATCCTTCCAGCTTCACCAAGGCCTTCCACTCCTTTAGTTCTAGTCACGTCTCCACAGGGATCATCTCAGGCGTTCAAGTTCGTGATTACAACCTCAGGTGTGTTCAAGTTACTTCCATCAGAGCAAGATGGTGGTGTATCTTCTCTGAATTAACTACACACAAAAATACAGCAAGGTTTTAATCTCTAGAACAAAGAATATGCATGAAGTGTGTTTAAGTCTGGTTTGGTTTTCTGATTTCCTGTACTTTAATAAATACTGCTTTGTAAATATATAAGTCCTTCATTGTCTTCTTCCAACAAAGCTCTGACAGACAGATTCTTTTTATCAGGTTTTTATTTTGTTTGTATTTTTTCTGTAGATTAAAGAGACTTAAATAGAACAGGAAGAAGCTCTTCGCCTACAAACTAAACACTCGTGCTCTAAACACAGCTTCTCACACTCACAAGATGTTTGTCCAGATGAAACCACATGCCTGAAGAAAAACCAACCGCAGAAGGTTTCAGTTTGACTCAGAAACTGAACTTTAAGAAAACTGGTACTGTAAGATGTGCGATAATACATAGTTTTAACTTTGTATATTGGTTTTGTTAACACTAAAATTGAATAAATATACATAACAGATATTAAATCAGTATGTGTTCAGTAGTTTGTCCACAATTCTCACAATATTCTTCATATAAGTCAGGAAACTACTTTTTAAAAAGTATGTTAAATGAGAAGAATAAAGAATATTTTCATCCATTGTGAACAGTGAACGTTTTAATAAGCGTCAGATGAACTATAACATCATATCATATTCAAATATAGCGAGTGAAACTAGGAGGGTCACACTCCGTCGTGGGAGGATTCACACCAGCGTGAGTGTTTTCAACCGAAGGTTTTATTACATCAGACACTGAACAATGAAAGAAAATGTTTCACATGTTTGCTTTGTTCTGTTTGTGCTGCTGGAGTCTGATCGGTAAGTTATAAAAATATATTTATTCCCATCTCGGATTAATTATCTCAACTTAGACTTTTATCTGCTGTTATATTTCAAATGATTCATGAATAATATTCTTCAGTGATCATAAACATCTACAAATGTCATGGAAATTCATTAGCCAAAATGTGCAGGTCTCATGTATTTAAAATATCCAGCACAGCTTTCAATCTGCAATAATTATCATGTATCTGTTTCCAATAAATTATGCAACTTTTAACACTGGTTTTCCTCTTAAAGAAATGAAAGCAGATTAATGATGTGTTTCACCAATGATGATTAACATTAAACCATATCAAACCAAGGTTTATCTAATACTGTTGCACCAAACTTTAAACTTTGAAATAAGTAGACTTACATTTAAACCATCATTTTGATCCTGTTTTTACTTTACAGTTAAGACACATCAACTTTAATCCTGTTGCTCTCTGTAACGGTAGCGGTTAGGAGTTCACAGTGGCAAATTATAAATAAATAAAAAATTTCACACATTTATTTCCTGTATCTGCAAGAGCTACTGATGTCAGAGAGAACATTTCTGGTAGGCAGTCAGAAAGGAAATGTTATTACTGTGTTACAATTGTTGCTGTTCCATCCGTCATGGTGGATAAATTGAACTGTAGAGGAATTTTTTAATCACAGGATTATAATCCCTGATCTGTGAATCTGTGTTTAATCTGTGTTAATCTGTGATTTTAGTCGTTATAAACAAAAACAACATTAATCTGTGTAAAATCTGTTTGTTCTCCAGGTGTGTTTGGTGATTCAGTGTCAGTGACTGAAGGAAATTCTGTCACTTTATACACTAATCTTACTGAAATAGCTAAAAGTGAAGACATACTGTGGACATTTGGACCTGACAACTCTCTGATAGCAAGAAGAAAGAAGCAAATCTTCTCCACATATAATGTTACTGATGGGAGATTCAGAGACAGACTGAAGCTGGACGATCAAACTGGATCTCTGACCATCACAAACATCACAACTGAACATGCTGGAGTTTATAAAGTACAAATAAGGACAGAAAAAGTGAAATCAAAATCATTTAATGTTTCTGTCTATGGTGAGTAGAGATCATTTGTCCAAACATTCAATCATTTTAATGTTTGAGATGACAGACACATTCAGTGACCATTAACACACTAAACACTCACTCAATACAAAAGTTATTACCCTTATGGAAAGAAAATATATTTCCATATACATGATCAATATATTAAATTATTTAAAAATATACAGAATAATATATTACAATATACTGAATAAAACACAAGGAATTGCCACTTTATTCACATTGAAAAATATGTGACAATATATTTACTAATATATCATAATGTATTTAATTTTATATTCAGTAATACACTTCAAAATATATATAGATGTACATGTGATAAGATACAGTACTGCATGTGTCTAAATCTATTGCAGATATATTTACTCATGCAGTGTAAACTCACATATTGTAACGTGTGGTGTGTAGGCAGGCAGACGAACATGAAGATGAATAAATTCCAATACAAAGTTTAATAATCAAGTTCTAACGGGCACACACACACACACACACACACACACACACACAAATATCTGAAACGAAACCAGACAAAGACACATAGTCATACATAGTCTCCCCAGCGTGTCCAAGGTCTTCCCCGGGGCCTTCTCCCGGTGGGACACGCCCGGAACACCTCCCTAGGGAGGCGTCCAGGAGGCATCCGAAACAGATGCCCGAGCCACTTCAGCTGACTCCTCTCGATGTGAAGGAGCAACGGATCTACTTTGAGCTCTTCCCGAGTGACCGAGCTCCTCACCCTATCTCTAAGGGAGCGCCCTGCCACCCTGTGGAGAAAGCTCATTTCGGCCGCCTGTATCCGGGATCTCATTCTTTCGGTCATGATCCAAAGCTCATGACCATAGGTGAGAGTAGGAACGTAGATTGACCGGTAAATCGAGAGCTTCGCCTTGCAGCTCAGCTCCTTCTTCACCACGACAGACCGGTACATCGACCGCATTACTGCAGAAGCTGCACCGATCCGTCTGTCAACCTCACGCTCCTTCCTTCCCTCACTCGTGAACAAAACCCCAAGATACTTGAACTCCTCCACTTGAGGCAGGAGCTCTCCACCAACTTGAAGAGGACAAGCCACCCTTTTCCGACTGAGAACCATGTTCTCAGACTTGAAGGAGCTGATCCTCATCCCAGCCGCCTCACACTCGGCTGCAAACCGTCCCAATGCACACCAGAGGTCCTGGATCGATGGAGCCAACAGGACAACATCATCTGCAAAAAGCAGAGACAAGATCCTCTGGTCCCCAAACCAGACTTCCTCCGGCCCCTGACTGCGCCTAGAAATCCTGTCCATAAAGATTATGAACAGGACCGGTGATAAAGGGCAGCCCTGCCGGAGTCCAACATGCACCGGGAACAGGTCTTACCTACTTCCGGCAATGCGAACCAAGCTCCTGCTCCGGTCATACAGGGACCGGACAGCCCTTAGCAAAGGGCCCCGGACTCCATACTCCCAGACCACCCCCCACAGGGTGCCACGAGGGACACGGTCAAATGCTTTCTCCAGATCCACAAAACAGAGGGGATTAAGTGTTCACGGAAGAGATGAGTTTTCAGCTGTCTCTTGAATATTGCCAGGGATTCTGTGTTCCTGATGAAAGTAGGGAGCTCATTCCACCAGCAGGGAGCAGTGAACGAGAATGTTCTGGAGAGTGATTTTGTGCCTCTCTGTGACGGTATCACAAGCCTTCGTTCCTTTAGTGATCGCATTTAGTGAGGCTATTACTGTGCTGAAGAAAACACAGCCATTACTTATTAAATAATGTAATTTTAGTCTTAAAGGTGTTCGGCCAATCATAATCCTAACCTCAGGCTCTACTCTTCAGCACAATGATCAAAAACACATACCAGAAACTTTTTAAATTCAATGCAACATTAAACAACAGATCTCCCCCATATTAATATTGTGCAAAACACGTGAAATAACCCTTAATTTTAACATTGCAAACTAGTAATCTGTTGTAACTCATTCCGTGAATGTGTATATATATGTGTGTGTGAACATTCATTCACATTTATATGGGAACATGTATGTGCAATATATGTGCACAATAAAGGATAACACTTTATGAATATTACATGTAGTGCCATGTTTGTCTTCATATTTTATGTGTATCAATATATAGCCATACATGGTCAATGCATATATTGAAAAATATAAGCACTAGTTTCCCACATATGGAAATGTATTATGTATTATATTGCATTATATTTTGCAGTATATTCCTATATATTTTTGTTCCGTAAGGCTTCACTTTTTCACTACCATTCACAACACCAAAAATAGACTGATTGTTGTTCATATTTATTTCTGTTTATTCTCTGATGTTTTCAGCTCGTCTATCTGTTCCTGTCATCATCAGTAACTCTTCACAATGTTCTTCATCATCATCATCATGTTCTCTGGTGTGTTCAGCTGTGAATGTGAGTCATGTGACTCTCTCCTGGTACAAAGGAAACAGTTTATTGTCCAGCATCAGTGTGTCTGATCTCAGCATCAGTCTCTCTCTTCCTCTGGAGGTGGAATATCAGGATAAAAACACCTACAGCTGTGTGCTGAACAATCCCATCAGCAACCAGACTCAACATCTGGACATCAGCCACCTCTGTCACACATGTGCAGGTACAGCAGAGATGATATATGTGATTATTTTCTGAGCTGATCTTCATCTTCTGTTGTAGATCAGACTGACAGATTCACTCACACTAATGACTGTCTCTCTTTTTGTCCCCTTCAGTTCATCCAGTCTCAGTTTCTCTGATAGCACTGATCTCTGCTGGATCTCTGTTGATTTTAGTTGCAGTCGGGATCTTCTGCATCTGCAGGATGTGTAAAATTGAAAAACAAGGCAAGTATTGCTTTAAGTAATATTGCAAATAATTCTGATAGCCCTGTTTTATAATTTAATTAAAATTATTCTCATAATTTTGTAGTTAACATCCTTTATATGAAACCAAAATATCATGTGTAGTTATTGGGATTGACAATTTGGTTTTCACTCATATCATAATAATATATAATAATACATAATAATATCTCTCTCACACACACTCACACACACACAAGATTCTGTGTTTCTCAAACTGCATCAACCCTGGAAATTTTTTTAATTTAAAAAAAAAAAAAAAGCTTTCCCCATTATGAACATACATATAAAGTTGCAGCTGGTGTTAAAATTAAAATTTATATGAATGATAACTTTTCTTGTGCTTGTACTTTTGTTAAACATGATTTATATGTCTCTCTAAATTTAATGATAATTTTGTACAAAAAAAAATTTGGAAAAAGGTATAGGCCTAATGGAAAATTAAATTAGTTAATGCCATTTGTAACAACGGCAGTGTTCACTCTGAAAGCCCTAATAATAACACATATATTGTGAGGGACTAGATCTTGTTAAGATTGAATTTTGTTGTTTTAATGCATCTATTATTGTTCAAGCAGTTGAGACCGGTGAAGACGAGATCACTTATGCTGAAATGACATTCTACAAAAGAGACGCACAGAAATCGGTGAGACAATTTGCTGTTAAATTGTTAAGAATCTCAATAATTTCAGCAGAGCGTCTGATGTAGATCAGTGTGAGCGCTTTTGATTTTGTCTGAATAATATAGAAGCCCAAAAAAATCATGCTCTGGTATTGTTATCATTTTTTATCATTTTTATGACAAAAAGTAAAAATTATGACATACTAAATCAAAATTTAGAGATTAAAAAATTGTAAATTATGATTTAAAAAGGCAAAAATATGACTTAAATCAGAATTTTGACTCACACTGAAGTTATTACTTTAAAAAAAAAATAATAAATAAAATAAAAATTACCTTAAGTCAAAATTAACTTAAAAAGTGAAAAGTATCACATACAAAATTGAAATTATGAGATTAAAAAAAATGAAATTGTGACTTTAAATGTTGAAATTATGGCATACTAATTTTGACTTTTTATGTCAAAATTATGATTTACCAGAGCATATATACACTCACCTAAAGGATTATTAGGAACACCTGTTCAATTTCTCATTAATGCAATTATCTAATCAACCAATCACATGGCAGTTGCTTCAATGCATTTAGGGGTGTGGTCCTGGTCAAGACAATCTCCTGAACTCCAAACTGAATGTCAGAATGGGAAAAAAAGGTGATTTAGGCAATTTTGAGCGTGGCATGGTTGTTGGTGCCAGACGGGCCGGTCTGAGTATTTCACAATCTGCTCAGTTACTGGGCTACAATTTGCACAAGATCACCAAAATTGGACAGTTGAAGACTAGAAAAATGTTGCCTGGTCTGATGAGTCTCGATTTCTGTTGAGACATTCAGATGGTAGAGTCAGTATTTGGCTTAAACAGAATGAGAACATGGATCCATCATGCCTTGTTACCACTGTGCAGGCTGGTGGTGGTGGTGTAATGGTGTGGGGGTGTTTTCTTGGCACACTTTAGGCCCCTTAGTGCCAATTGTGCATCGTTTAAATGCCACGGCCTACCTGAGCATTTCTGACAATGTCCATCCCTTTATGACCACCATGTATCCATCCTCTGATAGCTACTTCCAGCAGGATAATTCACCATGTCACAAAGCTCGAATCATTTCAAATTGGTTTCTTGAACATGACAATGAGTTCACTGTACTAAAATGGCACCCACAGTCACCAGATCTCAACCCAATAGAGCATCTTTGGGATGTGGTGGAACACTGGCTTCGTGCCCTGGATGTGCATCCCACAAATCTCCATCAAACTGCAAGATGCTATCCTGTCAATATGGGCCAACATTTCTAAAGAATGCTTTCAGCACCTTGTTGAATCAATGCCACGTAGAATTAAGGCAGTTCTGAAGGCGAAAGGGGGTCAAACACAGTATTAGTATGATGTTCCTAATAATCCTTTAGGTGAGTGTATATCTCACACACCATCAGATGTTTCTAAAAGCTTTGTTACTCATATTTTTACCTGTAATACGTGTTATTAATATATCTTGCGTTATGCTTTTTTTTTTTTACAGAATGTTGAAGAGGAGGATCATGTGGAATATGCACCAATCACAATGAGAAGATGACCAAACGTCAATCTTTTTCTAAGTACAAGACCCTTATTGTCTGATCACTTTCATTGGGAACCTCCTGCGACGAGCTCAGAGTCTACGGATGCGTTTTGGGATTGTGAGAATCACAAGAGACTCATCAGACCAGGCAACATGTAAAGTGTGATAATTAGCAATGGATTAATTAAATGGTCTCCAATTTTCATGTTTTACTCTTAAAGTCAATAGTGCAAAACGTACATGCAAACAACTCATTAAAAGAAGACAAAGTGAACCCTGCTTTGGTCTTCTTTACTCACATCTGTGCTGAGATGTGGTTTGGTCTGTTGGGTAGACAAACAGCCTGTGCATGAGCACGCGTCTCCTATGGAGGTTTGTGTTTGATGTCAGTGTGTGTCAGAGGTGTCAACAGTGTGAATAACATGTTGTTGAAAGGCTTTTTCCATTCCTGCTCACATGAAACCGTTGACATCTGCTCTACAGAGAAGCCTCTTCACTACAAAATACTAAACTCATTAGTGATGATGTTTGATAAAAAGTCTCAAATCAAACAGTGATGCTACTGTAAAAACTGAAAATATCATATACTTTGTGTGCATATCTTATACACTCATGCCGTGATCCTGCAGTTGAAGGATTAGTTCACTTCAGAATTTAGATTTCCTGATAATTTACTCACTCTCATGTCATGTTTATGTCTTTCTTTCTTCAGTCAAAAAGAAATTAAGGTTTTTTTAGGAAAACACTGCAGCATTTTTCTCCATATAGTGTACTTCAGTGGGGTTCAACAGGTTGAAGGTGCAAATGTCAGTTTCAATGAAGCTTCAAAGGATCTACATGATCCCAGATGAGGAATAAGAGTGTTAACTAGCAAAACGATCGGCCATTTTATAAAAAGAAGCATGCTCATGTTGCACTAGCTGAAAGGTCACACGTGGTGTAGGCGGAAGTACCGCTGTAGGGTGAAAAACTTCATCTCATTTTCTCCTCCAACTTCAAAATCGTAGTTTTAGCTTTTTTTGTAAAGGGCGTTTGACTTAGTCATTGATGTTCGCTTTGTAAACACTGGATTGGTTCTTCCGCCTACGTCACGCGTGACCTTTCCAACGTGATTACATAATGGTGACTTCAAACTTTTCAATAAAACATCATCTAAACATCTGTTAATTCCCAATAAGAACTTTAGCACGAAATAAATAAAGTCTGGATTGTTATAAATGATGATCTTCAGAGATCTGTTTATTTAAAGGGTTCCTGTATTTATTTCAGAGGAAGTAACCATGTAGTTGAGGATGCAGTGACATATACAGGTAGTAACATTAATTCTTACACATGCTATTTCTGGTTAACTGCAAGATATTTGTATTTTATAGTGAATGTGTTTTGTGAGTAGCTAATAACTCATGAAATACCAGTAAAACAGTGTTTATCTGTAAACATTTTTTGCACTTTATCAGTTTAACTGTTTTTTTTTTTTTTTATTTAGCGGCCATTGCTGAAAGTCATTTGACCTTTTTTTAAAGATTATTTTTTACAGTGAAGTTTTTTGCACTGTTCAAATTAAAAATATATTACTTTAATTTTACGGTTTTAGCTTGGCAGCCGTAGCTGATAGTCTTTTTTTACGATTAATTTTTTTACAGTGCAGGTAAAAACACGTGTGGCTCCCTTATTTCATGACAGTTATACATGATACAAATGCCTTGAAACGCAATGCGAGAACTCGTAACCCAAGGTCATGTGATCACTAATGGAAAATGACCATTGCAAGTACCCTTCGATAAAAGCCTTGTGGATTTGCCCTTCATGAAGGGATTCAGTTGTTCACTTTCATTTGGAATGCCTCAACAAATGGCGTCCACTTCCTGAAGTGCCCTTCAAGGAACCAAAAACACTATTTGGAGTTCGTCCAGTGACTCCCGTTAGTGCAGGATTGTGACGAATGTTCATCAAGAGTGAGGTAGAAGTCACATGAATTTTGATATGACTGTTCAGACTGAGGCCGGATTTCAAAACATCAAACCTGTGTCAGATTTCGGACCACATATGGAAGTGTGGCCCAAATCAGAATAGAAAAGATCGGATTTTATGTGTCTTGCACTGTTCACATGTTCAGATTAGTCTCGCATAGCCATACCTTCAGACTCTATTGCAGCTTTCATTAGCCAAGGGCTGTCCAAGAGGCCATCTGACCGACATGTAAAGCTTTCGAACTGTTTTTGTTCTGCATCATGTTTAGGGGAATCTAAAATATCTAAAGTCCATGACTCTACAATAACTGTAATGATGAGTCAAAGGGATGGGTTCCAGTTGCGAGCTTTATTCAAAAACATAGTCAAACAGGCAAAGGTCAATGACACAGCAAACAGTAATGGCAGGGAACAGGCAGGCTCGTAGTAATAGTCCAGGCAAAAGATCAAAAGGCAGGCAGGAAAACAACAAAAACGATGATACAGGTAGGATCAGGAAACACGTAAACAAGACGGGAATGAACGCTTGTAAAAGTAACACTGGGATTAACAAGACTAGCAACTAAGTGTGTGTGCGCTGGACTTAAATATGATGGGATAATGAGAATCAGCTGGAGTAGTGATCAGTGACAGGTGCGGGGATTCTGGGAAATGTAGTCCGGGTTTGAGAGTGAGTGTGTGGTGCATATGTTCCTTGCTGAAGTGCCCTCTAGGGGAACTAACAGGCATTTCAGCTGGCAATGGTTACAATAACAGACCGGAATGCAACCATAGATTATTAATTCAAGAACATTGAGCAAGTAATAATGTATCAGTCTCCAATAATGACTTTCTAAAACACCTACTGCGAGAAGTCAGTTGGAAGATAATAATCTTCTTTCCACACCCCCAGTGCCAAACAAATATCTTTTTGTTTTGACTCAAGTGTGACTCATGGGCAATCTTTTGAAGGATCACTTCATATACTTTTTATAATTTATTTGATGCGGATGAACATTGATTGACACAGTTGTAAACACAACGTCTTTCTTCTTCTATGGGGGGATTTTGCATCACGGCAGCTTTGATTCCAGTTGGACTGGTAAAAAACGTGACACACGTGTGAAATCTAAACAACTAAACTTAAACATAAAAAGTCTTTCTCACTAGAATTGCTACTTTCTACCATAATTTATCATGTCATTCTATCACCGCATCTACATAGTTAACCTTTGAAGGTTTCCGCCTACTTAAGGCAGCTGTAGCTCCGCCCACTTGGAGCACAAGCCCCTCCCACTGAGAGGTTTCCGGGCAGAAGCGATGGCTTGTCTTTGTCAATGATGGTTCCTCGTCTTTGTTCAGTGTTTCTATAGATTGAAGAGTGTGAGCTGTGCATAGAAGCAGGAAGAGGCCCTTCACCTACAAACTAAACATGCTATAAATACTCTCTCACAAACAAGACTGTCCACAAACAGATCAAAAAACATTTCTGAAAAAAAAAAAAGAGAAAAAAAGGCCACAGAGGTTTCAGGTATGACTCAAATCTGAACTTCAGTAAACTGGTACTGTGAGATGGCAGTTGGTTTTTAACTTTGTGCTTTAGTTTTTCCACACAATTGAACAAACTGAATATGTACAAGAATTTTTAAAATACTATGGGGTTACGCTCAATTTCAAACACTACTTTTACATTTTCAACCGCTATATCTTTCAAAATAAATCAATTAATGGAAGAAAATGACGAATTTCTTCCACCATTGTCAGTTCATGTGGTCAATCTATATATGTGTGTGTGTGTGTGTGTGTGTTTAAAACATGTTCATCATGTGTGTGTGTAAAGTAGGAGGGTCAAAAGATTCGCACACCAAAGAAGCAGGTTGAAGGTTTCAGCAAGACAGTCAGACGGGTCAGAATGTTTTGATGAAGAACTGAACAACATTATTCAGATGTTTTTTTTATTCTGTTTGTGCTGCTGGAGTCTGATGGGTACGTTTATATATGGTTTGATTTCTTTGTTTCCGTGTAATGCTGCTAGTACAGTTTAGATTACATTATTTTCTACTTTTATTTGTACCAGATCGATATAATGAGATTTATTTACTATGAATCCATGTCTTTGTGTTAAATTGGAATTTTAAATGGGAATTTTCAGGCCTTCTGTTGCGACTATAATTTTCTCTCGCTCAGAAATCCAAAGCCTCAATCGAACCGCTTTCAAATATCAAGTGTTTTTTTTGTGATTTCCAGTATTGTAATTTCAAAGATTATACATTCACATTTTTCCCAGTAATTTCTCAAAAAAGAATCTATTGAATATATCCAGCAGAATTATACTTGCACTGTCCAACTGTATCTAGCATCATGTATTTATTTGCTCTTGTGGATGTTCTTCCGTTCATATTTATCACTGATTTCAGGCTTTGTAAACCAACAGTGGTTTTAATCCGTCTCTCTTCATGTTCTTCAGGTGTGTTCGGGGCCGAAACAAATGAAATACAGTCAGTGTCAGTGATGGAGGGAGATTCTGTCTCTCTAAACTCTGATCTTACTGAAATACCCAACGGCTTAATAACATGGCAATTTGTTGCTGAAAACTCTGTGATAGCTAAAATCAAAAGATCTAAACAAATCTTCTCCACATCTGATGTTCCTGATGGGAGATTCAGAGACAGACTGAAGCTGGACGATCAAACTGGATCTCTGACCATCACAAACATCAGAACTGAACATGCTGGAGTTTATAAACTACTAATGTTTGTAGCTAATAAGTCATCAAAAACATTCAATGTTTCTGTCTATGGTGAGTAGAGATCGGCAATCTGTCCTCTACACTCCTTTCTTATTCAACTATTTTTATTATAAAGTTTAATCATTTACAGTACTGTGCAAATGTCTTGGGAACATTAGTATTTTCACCCCAAAAAATGGATTTAAGCCAGTTATTTATATATTTAGCTGTAGTGTCTCAATAGGAAATATCGGCAATGTGGGGGGGGGGGGTACTAACGTGCCTAAGATTTTTGCACAGTACTGTATATTTTCAGATCACCGACACTTTCACTAGCCGTCAACACACTAAACACTCTCAACATACTGATCTGAAAATGATTGTTGATTAATTGTTGATTTCTCTCTGTTCGCTCGTGTTTTTCAGCTCGTCTTCCTGTTCCTGTCATCAGTAGAGACTGTTCTTCATCATCATCATCATCATCAAATTGTTCACTGGTGTGTTCAGCTGTGAATGTGAGTCATGTGACTCTCTCCTGGTACAAAGGAAACAGTTTATTGTCCAGCATCAGTGTGTCTGATCTCAGCATCAGTCTCTCTCTACCTCTGGAGGTGGAATATCAGGATAAAAACACCTACAGCTGTGTGCTGAACAATCCCATCAGCAACCAGACTCAACATCTGGACATCAGCCACCTCTGTCACACATGTGCAGGTACGACACAGATGATATATGTGTTTATGCACTCATTCCCTTAATGCCCGTCTCTTCATCATCACAACACTCTTCTTCAGTCTCAGACTCTCAGATTGTGCTGATCTCTCTCACTGCCGCTGGATCTCTGCTGATCGCTGCTGCAGTCGGGATCTTCTTCATCTGCAAAAAACAAAGACAAAACCATCAAGGAGGCAAGTGTGGCCTAATGCTTTTATTATAAGAAATATTTTATAAATATTTTAATAAATTGATAGCTGTAATTATCATTTAATCAAATTCAGTCTCATAATTTTAGTAATTAATGCCCTTTAGCTTCTTTTTAATGGAAGAAACTGAGATAATGTGCAGTGACTCTGGGTTTCGGTATGTTTGCATATAAACATTCTTCTCTCGACTCCCACGATCTGCATCAAAACACTGTAAATGCTTTTCTACATTAGTTCAATAATAACACAACTTTCTCCAGTTTATGAACATAATCGTGTGTAAAAATAATCAGCTTTCTGCTAGTGAATGTTTTATTTGTTGAGTTTCATTGAAAATTATGTGATAAGAATATTGTTCTAAATATAATTACTGCATACTCTGCTATAATGCTTATAATTATTATTATTATTTAAACAGATCAGGCTTGTGATGAAGAAATAACTTATGCTGAGACGATGATCGACAGAGGAAATGCACATAAAGGGGTGAGATATTTTAATATTCTAGTCTCTGTATTATTTTAGCAGCGAGGGAGATCTTGATGTGCGCTTGTGTTTTTGTCAGCATCATATCAGATATTATAAAAGTCATAAGATTATCATTCATTGTGAAAACTTCACTATAAATATCTTAAATAACTGTAAAATGTCGAATGCTTTAGTAAAGTCATTGAAATTGACGTACAATTTTGTTATAGTTCGACTCTTTGCTCAATATTTGTTCTTAAGACAAACATTTGTGTCATTTGTGAATAACATTGCATCACTGTTGGGGGGAGGGGTCATGATTTCACATTGAGTGTCAATCAAAGTTCAGAATGGCATATTTTATACATAATAATTTTATCAGCATTTTGTCTTGTGTGACGTTTTTTACAGAAAATTAAAGAGGAGGAACATGTGGTGTATGCATCTGTCGCCACGAGAGGATCACTAAATCTGTTGCTGGAAGCCAGTGATTATAACTTATAAAGTTTTAAATATGGATGTTTTTCTTACAAAAACCCATCACTTCGCTTCAGACGGCCTTTATTAACCCCCTGCAGTCGTGTGGAGTACTTTTATGATGAATGGACGCACTTTTTGGACTATTCAATGCCGTTACAAAGAGCCAGGATATATTTTTTTAAATATAACTGATTGTGTTCAACTGAAAGAAGAAAGTCATATAAACTATAGGATGGCAAAGTAAGTAAAGTTATTTTTAATATGGTCTCATCATTTTTTGTCCATCCACTGAAAGTCTATTTTCGAGCTTTAAAAAGATTTGACGCGCAAGAAGCACAAACCTCATTGGCTCTTGTGCATCAAGCATGCAGATTTGAGCTTTTAACTCAACAAACCGAGGGCATTTCTGTACAGCTGGAACCATAAATGCAAAATATTTATCAAAACACATTTTCTACAGAAATGGTTTGATGTGTTGGGTGGACAGACAGCGTCTGCATGAACACGGGACTAGATGTTTCTGTTTGAGGTGTGAATAGTCTGCACCATGCGGTTGAAGTGTATTTTTTCCATTTCTGCTCATATGAAGCGCGCCATTTGACTTCCGCTCTGCACTATGTACCACTGATTCTGACAGATAAAAGATTGTCAAATTGGACAGTTACATTATTTTGAGATCTTACAGTGTGAATGTGAAATAAGAAAATATCTCACACTTTCATGTGAAATGTTAAGGTTGGTGTTCAAGGGCATGTGTATCTCTATACGTCCAATATACTCATGAATACTCTCTAGCAAGAAAGTACTTTCATCTCTAGAAAGAGAAACAGAAGTTATTTCTAGAAGGCTTCAACTATTCTCAATACGTATTGTCCCTGTAACAATCCTGTACCTGTTTTATAAAGATCACTTTCATATCCACCAAAAAGTGTTGTTTGGTCTTTGTATGTGTGTAGCCTGATACAGGGCTGTAAATATCATGTGACTGATGACTCAATATTACGACTTCCTTCAGCAAACAAGGGAAATACAGAATAGGGATGGCTGAAGCGAAACTAACATTTCGACACAGTGTCGAGATCCCGAAGCGTAGATGTTTCGAATCACTGCTCCGAACTGTGATTCAAAAACACCCATGTCACGTGACTATGGCTAAACGAAGCTTCTGCGCGTTTCGACAGGAGGCGTGGTTGCCGAGTCTGCGTTTGATTGACAGGGGCGGGAACAAATCACACAACCGCTCATCTGTCTGAACTCCCACAAAGTTTAAAAAGAGGAGTTAATGCACCTTCACCTCGTGGGTTTTTGTGAGAGGAGAAAGCAATTCATATTTTTGAATACAAATCTGTAAAAAACAAAACAAAAATGAGACCATTGTGGATTGATTTGTTTTATTAATTTCCATTTTTCTTGACCAAAATAACCTAGTTATTATTATTATTATTATATATTACAGTTACATAGTGAGGTGGTTAAAAACTCACCACATTAACAAAAACACAACATTTTAATTTTTTTTTAAATGTTTTGTTGTCAAAGTTGTTTCAGATAACGTGCAATTGACCACTAGGTGTCACCGTGGAGACGGTGTCGGTATAGTTTCGAAGCCTCGACACAATACGGCACATTTGCTTCAACTGTTTCAGTGTTTCATGAAGCCTCGCTCTGCCCACCACTACAATAAATCCACCAGTCCTTCACCTTTACAATGACTTGCATAGCATGGTACAAACAACCTAGCGTAGCGGTCAAAAAACTGTGTGCACCTTCCCTCCAGCAACACCTGTTACCTGAAGGAAAGTTCCCACCTATAAATTGTGAACAATCACCCGAGAGTGACCCCTACTGGACAGACACATAAATAACATTTATGAGTAAAGACCAAAATGGCTCTTACACCCACATAACAGCAGGGGTTAACAGGCCACTTCATTTCTCACATTAAACCCAGCTTATTTACAATTACTTATTTTTTTTATTAGTTGTGTTTGTGAAGCAAAGCATCACCATTATTGTCATCTCACATGCTTCTTCGTCCAGTCCATACATAATTTGGCATGTAACTTGTGTTGTACCATTTGTAGACGCATGAGTGAGGTGCCCAATTTTGTGGGTTACTGTTCGCAAAGACAAGCCATGCCGCTCTCACGCCACACTCTCACTTTTCTTTTAGAGTAATGATACATTACAGAATATGGCAAGGAATACATTAAAGAAAAATATAACACACGCCACCAAAAGGGAGAATAAGAACAACAGCCAGAGGGCGCTCTCACGCCACACATCATGTTCTCACGAAGTGAAAAATAAATCCAAAGAGGACAATGACAATGAGATGACAAACAAGACAGAGCAGGTTACTTTTGATATGAAACAAAGTTGGTGAACTTGAACAGTTCAATAATAAAACTGACCAAACCATTACAGAATAAACACGGGGGTGTTTAAGCGAATGTACATATAAATCTAAACATATCAAAATAATATCCACTCAAAAACTTCTAACTTTAATGTTAAATTATATTTATTGGAATTATGGCTCTTACATGTTGTAATGTCTAGTGTTGGTTTTGTGTTCATGTTCTTGGTTCATGTCTTGTTCATTGTCTTTGTCATGTTTCAGGTTTGTTTATCCATGTGCTCCCTCATGTGATGTCATGTGATTCCCCGGTGTGTCATGTGATCCTGCCATGTGCTCCTGTGTCATGTGACTCCCATTTCATGTTTTGTTTCTATTGGTTCACGGGTGTTCATTGTTTGCAATTAGTCAGAGAAGTCGGGTGTGGAATGGAGGGAAGCACATTTTTTGTCCGTGTCATTTAGCATGTGTAGGAGGAAGCAGAAGTGTGAGTTTAAAATGACGTCATTGAGCTCTGTGATGAATAAAGTTGATAAAAGCAGAACTGGACTGAACTGAACTGGAAGTGTGTCTTTAGGATCTCACACATCATCAGAAAACAATCCTACAACACCTCTAATGCTGTCTTTATGTGCTCTCGGAATTATTATACGAGTCTCCTAAGTAAAATATTCCATATATGAACTCCCTCTCATTTTGATTTATCAAATTTCCGATGGCACGTGAAGGCACCATATGTGACGATGGTCATTTATTTCATATTATCTTAAATTAAGATGTTTCTCTTAATGAATCTTCAATCTGATAAACTGAATCACAGTTTAATCTTCTGTACTACAGTAATATAAAAAATGTGCTTGCCATATTGTCTGAAGCATTGAGATTTAAATGGCACATAAAAGTAACATATTCTGAGGTGCAAATACATTCTCAGAATCAGCCGAACGCACGAGCGTGAGTATAGGCCCTTTTCACATGACGACACACAACTTCCGTTTGGACTCGAGGTGATGCTAGTATGGGTAGCTGCAGCTTGCAGTAATGGGCGTGTCTAACGGTAGGGGCGTGCCGAACGATTTCTCATTGGTGAAAGGACCATTGGTGTTAGCCAATTAGCGGTAACCATACATTTATGTAAATTCCTGGCGGCGCTAAGACGTGGAATGTGATTCGTCATTCGATCTATGAATAATACTTTAGTTATCATAGATATGTATATTACGATAGCTAAAATACGATCGTCATTTATTTCCTTTGCATTTTGTGTGTGTGTGAGCGAGAGTGAGTGTGAGATTACAACATAAACATGAAATATGAGGACATTCCATGCGTCCTCATATTTCAAATAGCTATAAAAAAACATACTAAACAATGTTTTATTAAAAATGTAAAAATGCAGAATGTTTTCTGTGATTGGTAGTTTTAGGAGTAGAATTAGGGGGAGAGAATGTACAGTATAAAACCCATTACACTTATGGAATGTCCTCACTTTGATAGCAAAACAAAACTGTGTGTGTAAGTGAGCCAAATGAGAAACCGCTCGGCACGCCCATTATTCCAAACTACAGCTACAGGTATGACTCGAAAGCTAAACTTCAGTAAAAACTGGTACTGTGAGATGCCGGACGGTTTTAACTTAGCAGGTTCAGAGTTTCAGCAAGACAGTCTTGTCAGATGCATCGTTTCGATGAAGAACTGAACAATATTTTTAAGATGTTTTTATTATACTGTTTGTGCTGCTGGAGTCTGATTGGTAAGTAATAAAATCTATTGAATATATCCAGCAGAATTATACTTGTACTGTCAAACTGTAGCTAGCATCATGTATTTATTTGCTTTTGTGGATGTTCTTCAGTTCATATTTATCACTGATTTCAGGCTTTGTAAACCAACAGTAGTTTTAATCCGTCTCTCTTCATGTTCTTCAGGTGTGTTTGGGGCCGAAACAAATGAGATACAGTCAGTGTCAGTGATGGAGGGAGATTCTGTCTCTCTAGACTCTGATCTTACTGAAATACCCAACGGCTTAATAACATGGCAATTTGGAGCTGAAAACTCTGTGATAGCTAAAATCAAAACATCTAAACAAAGCTATTCCAAATCTGATGATCTTGACGGGAGATTCAGAGACAGACTGAAACTGGACGATCAAACTGGATCTCTGACCATCATGAACATCACAACTGAACATGCTGGAGATTATAAACTACAAATACTTACAGCTAAACAGTCATCAAAAACATTCAGTGTTTCTGTCTATGGTGAGTAGAGATCGGCAATCTGCCCTCTACATTCCTTTCTTATTCAACTATTTATATATTGAAATGCTTAATCATTTATATTTTCAGATCACCGACACTTTCGCTAACCGTCAACACACTAAACACTCTCAACATACTGATCTGAAAATGATTGTTGATTAATTGTTGATTTTTCTCGGTTCGCTGGTGTTTTTCAGCTCGTCTTCCTGTTCCTGTCATCAGTAGAGACTGTTCTTCATCATCATCATCATCATGTTCACTGGTGTGTTCAGCTGTGAATGTGAGTCATGTGACTCTCTCCTGGTACAAAGGAAACAGTTTATTGTCCAGCATCAGTGTGTCTGATCTCAGCATCAGTCTCTCTCTACCTCTGGAGGTGGAATATCAGGATAAAAACACCTACAGCTGTGTGCTGAACAATCCCATCAGCAACCAGACTCAACATCTGGACATCAGCCACCTCTGTAACACATGTGCAGGTACGACAGAGATGATGTGATGTATATGTGTTTATGCACTCATTCCCTTAATGCCCGTCTCTTCATCATCACAACACTCTTCTTCAGTCTCAGACTCTCAGATTGTGCTGATCTCTCTCACTGCCGCTGGATCTCTGCTGATCGCTGCTGCAGTCGGGATCTTCTTCATCTGCAAAAAACAAAGACAAAACGGTCAAGGAGGCAAGTGTGGCCTAATGCTTTTATTATAATAAATATATTATAAATATTTTAATAAATTGTTAGCCATAATTATCATTTAATCACATTCATCCTCATAATTTTAGTAATTAATGCCCTTTAGCTTCTTTTTAATGGAAGAAACTGAGATAATGTGCAGTGACTCTGGGTTTCGGTATGTTTGCATATAAACATTCTTCTCTCGACTCCCACGATCTGCATCAAAACACTGTGAATGCTTTTCTACATTAGTTCAATAATAAAACAACTTTCTCCAGTTTATGAACATAATCATATAAAAATCATCAGAGGGGGATCATGTGGTATAAGCACCTGTCGCCATGAGAAAATCCCAAATCAGCACTGTTTGACCCATTGGAAAAATGTTGTGTTTGACTATAAAAGGAAAAGTTCCCAAAAAAAATCTCTCAAGCAATCCTAGGTGTATATGCCTTTCTTCTTTCAGTCAAACATAATTGAGTAGTTTTAAATATGGATATTTTTCTTTAAAAAAATTCCATTGCTTCACTTCTAAAGGCATTTAATGACCCACTGGAGCTGTATGGATTACTTTTATGAGGGATGGATGTGCTTTTTGGAGCTTTAAAGGCTCTACTCACTCCCATTATAAAGCTTGGAAGAACCAGGATATTATTTAATATTAATCCCATTGTGTTCGGCTGTAAGAAGAAAGTTATATAAACCAAGGATGGCTTGAGGGTGAACTAGTTCACCTGAAAATAAAAGTCATCTACTTTGAAGTGATACTAAACTGCAGTGGAAATGCAAACCGAGCCGAATCCACTACAGAGAAAAAACTATGCTGAAATCAAGCAACCCTTTAAAGAATGTTGGGGATAAACAGTTTAGGACCCTTGACTAGATGTGACAAATGAAAGACAAGGAGTCAGAAATGCAATAAACTGAAGAAATTTTACTGAAGAATAGTTTGCAGTTTCATCAGCAGAAGCAGCTTCAAGTCTCACAAAGAGTTTGTAGGCCGCTCTCCGTACATTTCCACAACATTATACTCTAACAGAGTCCACTAACTACAACATTACTAAGACTCTGATTGGTTTAGAAAACTAGACAAAACTGGTAATTTTCCACACATGGACAGATAGTCAGAAGCATATCTCCGTCATCATGATGCTGATGATCGGACCCTGAAGTTAGGCACAGAATATCCTGTTCAGTCAGGACAAGGTGTCTGCAGGTCTCAGAGTGCCAGTTGTCCACCAGTACCCATAATGCACCTGTACAGAACACTGAGCGCACATACAAAGACACACATGATTCACAGCTTCAAGGCTGAAGTGGATCTCAACAGGAAACTTTCCCAAAACATACTGATAAGTTGTACTTTTCTCTCAGTCAGAGGTACAGACAATATACGTCATTCTAGTGTTTGAAAATGAAATTTTTTTTTTTATTTTTTTTTTACAAATATGTTAAAAAAAATATATAGCTGTAATCTGATCTAACACCTTTATTAGAAAGCAAAAAAGATTGCCAAAGACATAAAGGAAAACTGGTAACACTTTACAATAAGGTTCATTAGTTAATGTATTAACTAACATGTACTAACCATGAGGAATGCATTTATTACTGTATTTACTAATCTTCATTAATAATGAAGTAAAATTTTAATTTTAGCTGTTCTCAGCCTGTCTCATGTTATATTCTGGTCAACGTGTCCCTCTACTTCTAGTTCCTCTAGTTTCTGAAGGGCACAACAATATTAGTAATCTAAAGAGCACTGTCTGAGCCCTGCCAAAGCACCATATACAACATTTCCTCATTACAAATAGGTTATTACCTTTTAAAGCAGAAAAAAAATATTCAGATGACAACTTAAAATCAGAAGCACAGGACCCTCAAATGCAATGAAGGCACTACAGGCATTTTTTTAATGCATTGGTCCATTTTGAGATTTGGCTTTTATAATGTTTTTGTTGTTGTTATTGTTGTTCCAGACTAGTAGAAAGAAAACATCCAAAAGACACTTTTACACAGCAAAAAAACAAACAAACAAACATGATTTTCTTACAACAAGATTATTTTTCTTACTTGGTTTGTCTTTAAGCATATTAAAAAACTGTTTACAATAATCCAATATAACCTTTAAGATAATACCAACAGTAATACTAATACTAATAATACTAACCAGTGGTAAAATTAATAAACTAACAACAAGAATAAAAGAATGTGTCCCTGTACATGAAACAGGTCTTCATCTTCCTCCTCAGAAATGTGGTAAATGAAAGAAATCTGCAGCGAAATACGCTGACCAACACTTAAACGTCACAAATGTTTTGTTTACAAACATGTTTGACTAGTGTTTCAACCGTTTGTGTGGAAATCATGCTGTGACATTTTCACATGAAGTATTTCCATTACTTTAACACTATAACAACTTTACCAAACTTTATAGTTTTTTTTTTCTTTTTTTTCTTGTTTCTTCTTGATGAAGATGGTTGGCCAAAGGCACCTTCCTGGTAGTAATAATAATAGTTAAAAAGCCTAGGCACATTTGCATTTGCAGTGTTTTCCAGTAATGGGAACGATACCATTAACGCCTACAGTATCAGCAGTTCCTGAATACTTGTACAGCTGTCTTGAAAAAGCATATTTGTGTACCTGACAGGTTATGCGACATAGTCAGATTTACAACTTTTAGTTTCTATAACAGAGGAAACTTTCAGCGTATGCAAGTGGCCATAGCAACTTGTTCTCTGAAATTACTCTAATATATTTGCTATATATTTATTCTCAACTCGCACGTTGCGGATCAGCATTCCATATAAATCCATAAATGACGCATCTCACCTTACTACAACTGTTGAAGCACAATGGCTAAAATAACTTTGTTTGTAAGCACAGAATGATTGAACTATAAAAAAAATTCCTTTTATATATTTAGCATCAAACAAACAATACTTTTGCACTATTCTATGCCATTTTGTAGTATAAGGGGCCATTTACACAAAACTGATGTTGATAATACCTATGTAACGCTCCGTCATTTATTTATTTGCTAAAATTCTCTTCAAATCTACAGTAATTCTCCAGTGTTGAACAAACACCGCTCAGTGTTCATATGAGAACCACCAGCAGGGTGTTAAAAGTAACACTGAAGCAGTGTTAGAGTTAAATAGATGCTTAAGTGATTAATTGAGTGTTTGAGTAGTTTCTGAGACATTAGTGCCACCTAGCGGCACAAAATACAAAAATAAAACATTTTGCAAACCCTTCTCTGGTCATGCCTGATTCAACTCAAACTGGAAGCCTCGGTCTGATTAGAGGACGTCCCATCAGTAGTGTTCAACAGTATGTCAGACTCATACATCTCATCACTTGAGCATCATTCTGATCAGAGACACGACTCCTGGTCCACCTGTAAAAATATACAGATTCAGACGGTAAAACAGAAGAACAGGACTGATGATTCAGACACACACAAAACTAGAGACCAGGAATTGTTTATTTCTCTCAGTGTTTGCAGAATATATAGTAGTTTTCTTTTCCTAAATATTAAACACTTGTAAGAATGTCTGTTGTAGTTCCACTGTTGGACACTGGGTGGAGTGTGGGCGATTAGTAAGTAGGATGCCAGAGAGTAAGAGAAGTTAGGTGTGAAATGGAGGGAAGCACATTTTTTGTCCGTGTCAGGACATGTGCAGGATGAAGCACGCTTGTGGGATTTACTATGTGTTTGTGCACCAGAACTGTGAGTTTAAAAATGCATCATCGAGCTCTGAGCAGAACTGGACAAAAGTGTCTTTTGGATCCTGCACGTCAGAAACAATCCTGTAACACCTTTCATTGACAAGATGGCTCATCTTCAGTCTGATAAACTGAATCACAATGTCATTTTCTGTACTATAGTAATATTTTTATATGGCATGTTACTAAACACAAGTTAAACTCAGTTCTGAATCAGATTTTTAATCGTCATGCTGATCACATGATCAGCTTTGGCCAACACTGAGTCGCATTCGGACGCGAACACGGAAGCCTTCACTGTGTTTACTGCGTAAGGATAGTGACAGGGAAGAGACTGTTGAATAAAGTCGTCATTTTTGAGAACAAAAAGTAACTTCCTGGACATTGAAAGTGGCGATTAATATTGCCGTCAATGGAGGAGTCAGAGAGTTCGGATTTCATCAAAAATATCTTAATTTGTGTTCTGAAGATGAACGAAGGTCTTACGGGTGAAGAACGACATGAGGGAGAGGAATTAATGACTTACATTTTTGGGTGAACTAACCCATGATTCATGATTCATGTTTAGTGCAGAATGTTTCTGTATGCTTTGCAACTATTTCTTGCATTAAGCCAGTATTGCCGCTGTTTCGTAATATATAATTATTAATGCATCACATCTACCACTTGTGCTAGCTGTTATATTACTAATACCTGTAATATGATTACACATGTTTAATTCTTTCCCATATATGGATAATATAATAATGCTACATAATGTGATTTGTTATTACATTCCTTCCCATAATCTATATCCCTTGTTTTCTTACAGAAACGTCCTCAGTTGTATACCGCCATGTGCACAAGGTTGAATCTTGCACAAATAAAAGGTGGAAATGAGATCTGATGGCTCCTCCTCCCTGATCAGACTGCTGAAGTGGTTAACACCATTAAAGGACTGGCATTCAGTGGGGCTGATTTCTTCGAGGGGAGGATCTATGGTAAATATTTGGGCTTTTTCAGATCTTTCAATCTAAAGGAGGAAATAAGCTCACGCAATCCTATTATGAACACGAAAGGAAAACAAATGGAGAGACAGCTGCATGATCCCGCCGAGTGTGTGTTAGACATCAGGAGTGTCTTTAGTGGCTGTTCAAACACATTCGACCATATTAGGATTTCCACTACAAAGGCAATCCGGTTAAATGTGTTTTCGGCTACCTCTGGAAGTGGTTGAAAGTGGACAAGCTCAAAACACCCCATTTAGACGCGGTTTACACCTGTATTTAGTGCGGTCCACTTGTGATCCGGTCGACCAAAACGCATCTTAATACCAGGTGTAAACAGGGCCTTATTGGCGGTCCACATATTGAAACTGTTCAGATCTGATTTGGGAGTGCCGTGGTGCTCTTCTGGAATATCTGCTTTGGTTTTTTTGGCAATGATGTTGTGTTAAAGCAATTAGAGCAACATAAAACGGTTTGCAATACAGATGTTATCAAGTCAAGACAACCTTGTTTCTGCAGCAACTTTCAGCATGTTTCCTATAACAGCATCTGATGTTTACATTTTACATGGCATGAAGTAGTGACAAAACACGCAAAATCTGATAAGAGCGGTCAGTCTGAAACGGATTTCCAGAAATAGGATTTCAGACCACAATGAATGCAGCGCAAATCTGATTTGTAAAAATTGCATTTCGTGTGATTTTTTTTTGCCATTCACACTTGCTAAATCTGATCGGATTTCAGCTGGATATGCACAAAATTGGATTTGAACTGACAGACTGAGTGAGGCTTTAGTATCTTACCTGATCCCTGTGCTGCGTGCTGCCGTCTGTTTCAACATAATAACAAACTCAGGTCACTTTGGTTAATCACAATAAAAATACATATTTTTGCATCTTTCAAATATTCTTTACACAATCTCCATCTTGGAGATTTTAAATCATCTGTATATAATACTAACCATTTTGTCCTGCCTGCTGCTTGCGATAGTAAATTACAGCAGCAGCAGAAACAAGCAGCAGAACCACAACAACAGCAGCACATATTCCTGCTACAGCAGCTGAAGACTGACCTGACTCTGGAACAGCTGAAGACATAGATAACTAGTAATAGCCACTGATAACCAAGTTTACCATTATCTTTGTCTGATATTTGCACCTTTGTCCTTTGGTCATCTATTGTATGACATTGATTAATAAATGGCAGAATCTTTAACAAAAATAACAGCAGCTAAAACAGCATCACAGCACTGTGCGCTCAAAAGGAAACATCAATGTTCACAGAAAAAAATAATTTTACGCATTTTTCATGTTAATAAATTTGTTGTAAACTTGTTAACAGCATGTGTTTGTTGTATTGTGTAACTTGATGTGCATGTGAAGATGTTCTCAATTATAGTTTAATGCTGAAAAAGGTCATTTTTTCTAATAGTCAACAATAAAAACATTTACAGGATAGATTAAAAAAATATATATTTTAAAATTGCTCAAGGGAACTAAATTATACTCACTAACAGCAACTGTGAAGCCCTTTACACTGATGGGTCTGTTGAAGCGAGGAAGACTGGTGCTGTTGATCTTCAGTTTATATTCTCCAGAGTCTGAGTCTCTGATGTTTGCGATGGTCAGAGATCCAGTCTGATTGTCCAGCTTCAGTCTGTCTCTGAATCTCTCTTTACACCGATCCTCTTCACAGATCTTACTCTGATCTCCAGTGATTTCAGCGATGAGAATATCATTAAAATACCACATCATCACATCGTTTGGATTTCTTATTTCATCAGGATCTAAAATGAGAGATTCTCCCTCCTTCACTGACTTTTTATCTGGTTCAATCGCTGGAACACCTGAAACACAAACCAACAGTTGAATGAAGGATATTTTTGAGAACAAAACAACAAAAACATGAACGCACTGTGGATATGAGAACAATTTTTCATGCTCTTTGAAAAGAAACATTTATTTTTTGAACACAATTTAGTTTTGATTTTACATTAAATCCTTTAACAGTAAATGTGTTGTCAAAGAGATTAAGTATTTACTGCATTAAAACAGAATAAGGCCCTGTTTACTCCATGCCTTTTGGTCGTAACAGGGGTCTTTGAAACCAGATTGCTTTCATTTGTAAACGCTCAAGTGGATGAATGTGTTCGAACAGCCTCAAAAGATTGCCTACTCTCTGCCAACTGACCTAATGCGTAAACAGTATGGGAAGAGCAGTAGCCAGCCGGTATTTAAACTTTGATGGCTGAAGACCCAAATTTAGTTTGAAGACAGAAACCTTACCAAGCACTATGTTGTCTCACCATTCCTGATTTCTAACACACAGTCACGGAGGTCGGCGCGGTCTCGTGACTATCAGAGCAGAAACGAAAGCTGATGCGCTCCGTATGTTTTTTTGTGTTTTCATAATTAAATTGCACAAGCTGATTCGGTCCATCAGATTGAAAGATCTTAAAAACAACATATACATTTACCAACCCATAAACCTTCCCCTCAAAGTCATCAGGACAGAAGTGGTTGAAAGTGGATAAAAGAGAAGGAATAATAAACCAGGTGTAAAGGAATGTGCCTCCCTTGTCTACATGTGATAACAAGTAGTGTTGTAGGTTTAAACAGATCCTAAGAACCAAGAACACCTCTGAATGTTACTGCAGAAAAATCATTCATTCAGTGACTCACTAGAAACGGTAACATTGAAGGTCTTTTCTCTGATTCTGCTGCTGATGAGTTTCAGCTCATAGAGTCCAGAGTCTGTGGTTCTGGTGTTTTGGACGGTCAGAGATCCAGTCTGATGATCCAGCTTCAGTCTGTCTCTGAATCTCTCATCACCATCTACACACTGAACATCTGTACAGATCTCACTGAGATCTCCACTGATTTCAGCTATTCGACGGTCATTAAAATACCATTTAATATCTTCATGTTGGTGTGTGAGAGCATCAGTGTGAAGTGTGACTGGATCTCCCTCCATCACTGACACGTCTACATAACCAACATCAAAAGTACCTGAAAAAGAAATGAAGAGTTAATTATGAGCTAAACTAAACTAAACAACAGGAAAGTGCAGTGATTTTTTTCCCCTATGGATCATAAAGATTGTGAGTAGAGAAATATGTCTGGATTCATAATGTAACATGCAAGCAAACCGCAGAAGAACATCATTCACTCATCAGACAAACACACGAGTCTCATGAATGATCCTGAACATCATACATGCACTCAAAGAAAACTGAGCTTTTTATTACAAAGCATTTTTATTTTTAGAAGAGTACAACGGTCCTCAAGGCTCCAAGGGGAAAGACACCTTTGGTTTTAAACCTCTAGATGCCACAAAAACATCCGCTTTTTAAGATGCATGTGGAAATCATAGGCGGAGTTTCACTTTTGTGCTTGGGGGGGCACCTACCAGGCCAGCAGACCACGAGCTCAGATTTTTTTTTTATATCATATTTATATATCATACATTCTACATATAAAATACATTTACAATGAACAATGACTTTATACAAAGAATAGCGAATAGAACAGACTCTTTATAGTTGCTGTTTTGTTTTGCATCGGCAGTGATAGGGTTAACACGGGGAGTTCAGAAGTGCGGCGAGAAAAAGCGCGTGTGTTAGACGGGTGCGCTTGTTACAGTGTGTTCTTCTTCGTTCCGATTAAAGTTCATAAACAGAGCCTCCCTTGACCTGTCATAGAACTACTTCAGACATTACAATATCTTACCTAATGCAGAAGAAGCCGCCTCTTTTTCCGAGATGCGTAGATGTCCACTATCTTCTCTTCTGATAGATTTGCAGTCAAATCGTTCGATTTGCAGTCAAATCGATAGTTGAAGTAGAATTAGAAAACTCCACACTTTTAGTAGTGGATTTATTAAAAAAAGACGAATTTTGTTTATTCAGCGCGTAAAACAGAACGAGAAGAGCGTCCACTCACGTACCGCGATACTTTGAGATTCACAAATCGCGGGAGAATGTAATAAAGCTACAGTAGGCTAATAAAAAATTAAATACAGTAATTAATAAGCCATATCTTACTCATTCTATACACAGAACTAATAAGATAAGACAAAACGAGAAAATATGAATTCTGTAATAAAAAAAAATATTCAAAGCACAAGGCAGGCATTAATTGGCTCTGGTCTCGGGGGCCAAACTCCGCCTATGGTGGAAATGTGTCTGTGAATGCACAGATCCGATAATAACACCAATAATAATCAGAAATGTTTCTTGAGCATCAAATCATCATATCAGAATGATTTCTGAAGGATCATGCGACGCTGAAGACTGGAGTAATGATGCTGAAAATTCAGCTTTGATCGCATGAGTGAATTACACATTGTAATACTGGTTATTTTAAATTGTAGGCCTAATAATTTAAATGTTACGGTTTATATTGTATTTTTGATCAAATACAATGAATGTACCCTTGGTAAGTATAAGTGAATTCTTTCAAAAACATAAAAAACTTAGACCGCAAACTTACGAACTGTCACGCTGGCCGTGTAGACGGTAAGAAGAAGACGGAGAACCATTCAAACGTAGAGTAACAATAACAGGTTTTAATACAAATGACGAGATCAGGTACACAGACACTAACATAAACGAGAACCGACAAGCAGTGAAGGAAACACAGGGATTAAATATAGTAACTAATGACATGGGAACAGGTGTAGGGAATGACTAATTAACAACAGCAGATGACAATGATGACAGAGTGGCGGGAACAAAACCAAAACAGTGAACACGTGGAAAACTTAGACAGGACTATGTGACACGAACAGTAGTGTATGTTACGCTCTCAACATTATAATCATGTAAATCTTTGCTAGGGTTAGAATAAAGCAATTATTCTTATATTGATATTCTTTTATTTCTTTACTCAACAGGCTTTTTTCTTACTCATAGTTTTCAGTCAAGCGACTGGAGCGGAGTATATGGCAAGCCGTTTTGACTTTTATTCATTTTCAGGATATGAACTTGTGATATCAACAATTACATTTTCACTAGTTAAAATGTTCATTCTTGATATCAAGAATTCATTTCCACTAGTAACAAAGTTCATTCTTGATATCAACAATTTAATTTCCACTAGTAAAAACTATAATTGTTGATCTCAAGAATTAATTTCCTACTAGTTGAAATTCCAGTTTCGCATATCAGGAATTCAATTCTTACTAGTAAAAAAAAATTTTTTTAATATCATCAATTGAATTGTTACTAGTGCAAAAGTTCATTTCTGATATCTAAAACGGCTTTCTTACTAGTGACAATCACATTCATGATATCAGAAATGAACATTTTACGAGTAGCAATTTAATTGTTGATATCAAAGAATAGACATTTGCACTAGTGTAACGCCTGGGTTATACTACAACTTTACAGTCCGTACCCAGCGCTGCTTCGTGTGTTCTTGGCTTTGTTCTGTTGACCAAGTTATCACCGCTTATAGAAGATACTGACAAAGAGCTCGGGTGATCACAACACTTGCTTTACTGAACATTCAGAGGCGAACATCATAAATTGCCACAGCAGATTACAGAGCGTGCATCTCTCTCTCCGTCCACTATTCAACCACCAAACACAACAAACTGCTTGTTTTCTCCCAAAATCTAAATGGCGGGGCGCTGTTCTCGCGATATTATAACCCAGATCTATACAAAGTATCAGAACATTATTTTATAACCTTAATTTCAATACCTACACTAGTAACAATGTAACTGTTGATATCACAAGTTCATATCCTGAAAATGAATAAAAGTCTAACCGAAACCAGAAGGACAAGACAGGACAGGAAAGTCAAATTTTCATGTTGTTTTCAACAAGTTACATCACGCCCGTTAACTGATTGAAATACAGCAAGAGTAGGCTATTCACTTAATACAACATATTAAAAGATCACATTGTGCTTTACACAGCTTATTTATGATGCATGCATGTATTATATGTATATTATATAAAGAGCGCGCAAAACACTCACTGCCAGCAGAAAACAATTTTACAAAAGGCATCTCTCACTGCAAAAACGCGTGCTGTCTGATCGAGGACTTATTTATATTATATACTTATATTATATTGCCCTTTTATATCTTAAGGCAGAGAGACTGTACACGTGTCTTACCGTGGTCGAATGAACACAATAACACCAAGAACAAAGTCAGTAAAACAGCCATATTCCAAAATCCTCATGTTTTCTTTTTTCCCCTTATCGAGCCCTTAAAGTTGATTAATTAAGCAAATATTAGTTGTTTAATCTCAGGAAATCGGACACATTTGTTTACTCGATGTTTTGTCAGAACCAGCAACACTAGGAGTAACACAAGAAAAGTCTCGCCCGCCCACCCCCCCATACAGACACACACACACACACACACACACACACACACACACACACAGAGAGAGAGAGAGAGAGAGAACACACGACATCCAGCACCACGTGCCAATCCACCCAGTATTTTTTTCCCCCCTACAAAAATATCTTTTGTGTTCAACAGCAGAAAGAAAGTCGTCCAGGACAGGCTTAGAACAACTTGAGGACGAGTACATTTTTGGGTGAACTATCCCATTAATACAGACTGGGAATGTGAAATTTAAACCTAAGTATACTATTACAGCCAAACAACTAAACAAAATAATGAATTAAACAGCATCACATGACATGTTTAAAAGAGCCTGGTACATGACATTGTCATAAAACAGGAGGTGAGACTCAGATGAAGTTAACAGCTCTTTATTCACAGATAGATTAGATCGTGCAGGATCATCAAGCAGGCAAGTGATGAACATGAGCAGTTCAGAGAGCAGGAACACTTAACTGACGAGTCTTTGATTCTTGCTGGATGGTTAGATGAGCACACAGATGATGAACAGTCTGAACAGATGGAGGAAGACGAAGAAGTGAAGTAATCACAGGTAAGTACATTCTCTTGCATAGACGAGACCGGACAACAGGTGAGCGTGTGCTGTGTGATTTTGATGGTGCTGGATGAGGGTGTGACAAATATCAGTCTTTTCCAGTAGTTTTATCAGTAGTGCAGAGTTGATTCATGTAGCTTGACTTATTTGCATATTTGTGCACATGATTTGCGTGCTTGCATATTGCAGTGACACTGTATGAGAGTAGTAAAATACACTTTTAAAGAATCAGGTACTAAACTGCTACAAAAAATCCTTTAGCATCAAAACAACAAGCATTCACTATTCTATTGCTGATAATGTGCTTCTTTAAAAATGTATATCTTGGCTACATGCTTTAATCTATTTAAATAGCTAAAAAAGGTGATGTCGGACTGGCAGCCTCAGACGGATGAGGGAACAATTCATCGGCAACAGTCAACAGGGGAATCTCAGCTTTATTAGAGGGCAAGTATTCAACAAGATGCTCCTGTAAGAAAACACAGAATCACAGAAGATAAATGAAATAATCTTTTTGTCTTTTCCCAAAAAAAAAAAAAAAAATGTAAATGTTCAAATATTGGACATTTAGATGAATATTCAGTCTTTAAAAACTGTATTGCATCGTCATGGCACTGACATCCACATCCACACGAGATGACATGCAGATTAAACAACCAATTTATAAATGTAAAGCATTCAAACATATTTTGCAAACATATAGGGCCAGATTTACTAAACGGCAAATGCAGGTGAAGATGCGGATCTGTTTCGCCTGGTATTAAGATGTGTTTTGGTCGATCGGATCACAAGTGGGCGAGGGAGACGCATACCTGTTTACATCTGTCTCTTTTGTCCACTTTCAACCACTTCTGTCCTGATTTGTTCAAGGAAAGGGTCTATGGGCGGCCGAACGCTGTGAGTGTGTGTTAGAACTCAGGAATGGTGAGAGAACATTGTGCTTGGCACATTTTTCGTCTTCAAACCAAACTTGGGTCTTCAGCGAACAAAGTGTAATCCTGTCTGGCTAGCGCGCTTCCCATAATATTTACACATTAAGTCAGGAGGCCGTCTTTGGTGGCTGTTCGACCACATGAGCATTTCCACTACAAAACAATCCGGTCGAATGTGTTTTTGACTACCTCTGAAAGTGGTCAAGAAACGTTTTAGACCCATTTTACACCTGTATTTAGCGTTGTCCACTTGTTGATCATTTGACACTGTCGATCACTCGTATCGAATTTGTGTTTGGCATCACTGAGACCGCATTACACTGGTTTAAGTCTAACCTCTCAGACCGTAGGAAATTTGTTTCCATGGGTGGGCACAAGTCCAAAATTGGCTCAATCAAATTTGGGGTGCCTCAGGGATCGATTTTGAGTCCATTACTTTTTAGTATGTATATTTTTCCTCTTGGTCATTTCCTTAGATCTCTTGGTGTTGAGTATCACTTTTATGCCGATCACACCCAAATATACAGTACTTTCATTTAAAACCAGGTGATTACACAGCTGTTGCTTTCCTCGAACACTGCATTTCTGGGATACAAAACGGATGTCTCAATTTTCTTCGCCTATACAGTGATAAGCCGGAGGTTATGCTTATCGGTTCAACCCACCAATCATGTAGAGCTTGATCTCTTGCATTTAATGTAGATGGCTCTGTTTTGGAGTTTCAAACAAAATTAAAGAACTTGGAACTTGAACTTTAAATCTTTTCTACTTTTTTTTTTTTTTTTTACATTTGCTTATATGTGATTTATTTTCTTTGACGCTTTTATTTCTCTTGTTATCGTTGTACTTATTTTGTACTCTTTTCTGAGTAAAGCGCTTTGAGAAGTAACATTTAAAGACGTTATATAAAATAACGTGTATTATTATTATTATCCAATTGAACAAAACAAGCAGAGCCGATGATAATCAGACGTGGGCAATTTACTATAAGCAGCAAATGAAAAATAACGTGGCTTGAGAAAAAATATGTTCGGATAACATCTTCATTTGGTATTAAAAATAAATGAACACAAAGGGAAAAAATTCTCTCCCAGTTTCAGCATGTCACGTATATTTGGGCTTTAAATAATGGCGCAAATCCCAGTAAATTGACTATGGCAAACTTTAATAAATCACCTTGAATGCTTTATTTAAATACTCACTCTTTTTCATTGCTTTTTCATTAATGTGTCTTCAGTAAATCCTGACAGTAGTTTTTTAACACCAAGAGAGGGTTTGTGCTGGTGCCAACTTTTAGTAAATCTGGCCCATGTTGTTTTATTTTATACATGTGAATTAGTTTATATCCTGATTATATGTATGTATGTGATACTTGCATTCTGTCCTGGTTTTTTGGCTTTATTACGGTGACAGTTAATCACGCCGGCGGTGTGATTTAAAGCTGCAGAAACCAGCAGAAGAACTCCAACACCAGCACATATTACTGCGACAGACTGACCCGATTCTGCAACAGGAAACACAGACGCACATAATCACTAGACATCAAGTGATAATCGACTTTACTGATATTTTAAACTGATATTTACCCCTTTCTTCTTTGATCACCAGTTGTATGATATTGATTGAACTGATGTTTTTTAAGAACAGCAATTAAAAAAGCATGGAGTGAGCAGAGTTTAGCCGAAAACTGAATATTGTCAAAATGTTATGGAGTCGAAGCTCTTTTCTTTCTTTCTTAAAACAATTTCAAACAATTTAAAAGAATAAAATGATATACTCAACCAATGACGGCAACACTGAAGCTCTTAAAGCTGCTGATGCTGATGCGGCGACGACTGATGCTGTTTATCTCCAGTTTGTAAAGTCCAGAGTCTGTGGTTCTGGTGTGTTTGATGGTCAGAGATCCAGTCTGATGATCCAGCTTCAGTCTGTCTCTGAACCGTCCGTCAGCGTGTTCACACTGTTCATCAGCGCAGATCTTAATCTGATCTCCAGTGATTTCAGCGATGACAGTATAATTATAATACCACGTCATCAAATCATTCGGGTGTTTTGTTACTCCAGGATCTAAAGTAACAGATTCTCCTTCATTCACTGACTTCCTCTTCACTTCATCTCGTTCTGCAGCAGAAACACCTGAAACACAAACCAACAGATGATGGAGGACCTTTTTGGTGGGGAAGTGTACAAGAAATAACTGGATATGTAAACATGAATTTCATGAAAATCAGGATAAACTAAATGAACGACAGAATAAATAAATCTCAGTATTCATATAACCACAAATATGTTGAAATTGATGGATTACTAATTGATTATTGACTTTAAAAATGCACAATTATAAGGTAACACGGTGTCATTGTTACACATGTTACATGTAATTAATGTAGTAATAACTATCAATTATGCATAATTACATGCAATTAACCCCTCACCATAACCTTATAGTAAATACATGTAGTTACTTATCATTACTCAGTCCTTAAATGTATAATTACACTGTAACAAAGACACCTTTAAATAAAGTGTATCCCAATTATATTATTCATAGCAAATTGCATAATTACATGGGATTTTTAAAACAACTTTTTTGTCAAACAATTATTCTAAAAAATCATGAGATCTTCCTCAACTTTCAATTTAAATACATTTTACATACTTATTTAGCCTATCATTCTTATATTCAAATCCTCTACACTTAAAAATACAAAGTATGCATTTAAACAGGAGATGAAGAGAAATATGAAGAGAAACTCTCTCTCCCCAGAGTATAACTGCCGTTTGTATGAACCAAAACTGTTAAAACTAACAGATCACTAACTGAAACAATGTCATTATAATCATTCTGTGATGCAGTGATGTAGCTACGGGTGGGCATGGACGCAAATAGCAAGATTTGTGTGTTAGTAATGAAGGCCTTGTTAGAGTGTCTGACTCCCATGCCGGAAGACCTTGGTTCGAAACCCGTTCGGAGCGGTAATAGGACCCGGATGGAGGGGTTACATGTTTGTGGACTTGAATTTGAAAATAGCAAAGCATGGCAATATCAATCAGTCCAACCAAGTCTAGCAATTAATATCCTCCTCCTTTACATCTCTGCTCAGCGGTTAAGAGCCGAATTGTAGACCCAAGCGTAACCGGTCCCAAAGACCCACCTTGACCGTTCAGAGAAAACCATTTTGTCTTGGCAGATGCACACAGGTCTTGGGCTCTTCCAAACTGAACCTGTATCAGAAGCACCACCTCTGTGTGTAAGTTCGGCCAAGGTCAGGAGAGAACATCGGCTGCCCGGGTTACTACTCTGCTCTGATTTTGTAGACTGCCCTGAGAGAGGCGAGTCTTGAGTAGGTCCAAAACAGAAGTCTCTTGGGTTCCTGGAGGCTGCGCAATGACCTCGTGCCTCCTTGATGCCTCACAGTTTTCAATCCATACAAGGACATGCTTGTCCTGTAGGTCAACCCTGATTTTAAAAAAAAAACACCGGCCTGTAGCTTTCTAGTAATCCTGAAGACATTGATTATCTTGTTCAAGTGTGTTTGTTTAGGGTCTGCAGAACAGTGGCCCTTCAGGACCGAATTTGTCCATCCCTGTAAACAGCAAATGCTGACCAAGTATTGAAGGTTGAACGGCGAGTTCATTTACTGCTGATACAACAGGAACCAATCAACTGTGCCCTATAGAGAATCATGTGATTACATTCAGCCTGTGCCATCTAGAGTTTCATGACCGAACTTTATATTTCTGTCATAATGAATATATCAATGATGATAATAATAAACATAGCCTGCTTTCAAAAATGACTCACCACGAACAGAAACACTGAAGGTCTCGTCACTGTCGCTGCTGCTGTTGACGATCTTCAGTCCATAGAGTCCAGAGTCTGTGGTTCTGATGTTTGAGATGGTCAGAGATCCAGTCTGATGATCCAGCTTCAGTCTGTCTCTGAATCTCTCAGTACCTTCATTACACTGAACATCTGTACAGGTTTTACTCAGATCTCCCCTGATCTGTGCGATGCGAGTGTCATTAAAATACCATTTGATTCTCTCTTGTTGGTTTGTTTTCACACTGATGTGTAGAGTGACTGAATCTCCCTCCATCACCGACACTGTGTCTGTATCAACACCAGACACATCTGAAGAAAAAACAACAATAATAAATCACAGAATAAAGAATTACGCTGATCATCCAGTTCAGAAATCAGACCAGACCGTTCCATTATTAAAACTGAAGCAATGGATGATATTTACCAATAATGATAAAAACAGTGATCAAATATAGGCTATAAAACACTTTTATATCTTTCATTTATAAGTGATCTGTTATTTATTTTAATAACGCCAGTTTTATCTCTTGTTTCTGTCGCCACAATTTTAGCAAAACAATTAAATTAATCTTTACAATAAGGTTCATAACATGAACTAATAATGAACTGCACTTCTACAGCATTTATTAATCTTTGTTAATGTTAATTTCAACATTTACATTATTAAAATCAAGAGTTGTATTTATTAAAATGAGTTAATGCATATGAACATGAAGAAACTATGAACGGCTGGATTTTTGTTAACTAACATTAACAAAGATGAACAAATACAGTAATAAATGCATTGTTCATGTTAGTTAATACATTAATGTTAATAAAAGAACATAAAGTATTAGCTTTCATAAATGTGCCTTAGAAAAAAAATTAATAATGTGCATTTTTAGACAAAACAATGGCACTTACATATTCATATACCTACATTAAAATAAGCCAGTCTAAATTGCTTATGCTTATGTCATAATAAGCTAAAGCCCTATCTGTGAAACCGGGTAATTATATGGTAAATAATAAATAATTAATATGAATTACTGCTCCAGATTCCTGATTGGAAGAAAAATAGGTTAAGCATTTTAACAAATATTCTTCATCTTACCATGCACGAGTAAAACACACGATATGTGCAAAATAAAGAGCTTCATCCCTCTGAAAATGAATGGAAGATAAATTCGTTCAAAAAAAGGTTCTGTCCTGTTCTTGCGCAGACGCTTTTTGTTGCACAGGCTGAAAGAGACAATGATCGGGATTCCACTCTGAAGCTATGAAAATCGATCCGGCTCTCCTATCGATTGGTGATATTTGTCGTTTGTTGTGAAATATGTGGGGGAGAAACAGAGGTTGCTTCCCGAACGGAAGGCCGCATCCTAGTGAATCTGTGTCCTCTCTGCTCTTGTCCTTCGGAGGTTTGTGTCCTCTTCAGCTGTGAACGCTAGAGTGAAGCTGTGGCGCTGTGGTCCTCTGCTGTGACGTGTGCTCTGCGCTTCTGCTGTTGGACTGCGCGCGCCTCCGCTGACTGCGCGCGCTCGCGTTGTGCTATTCTTTATTCATTCTTTTTATTGAACATATATAAAAGCAGTGCAGTTACACCTCAAAACAGAATTTAATATCAAAAATAGAATATATAGAATTAATAGAATAAACAGTAAAAAAAGAAAAAGTAAAAATTGAGCCAGGGGTAACATATCATTTAAAATAAATTAAGTCCCTTTTTGCACATTATAAAAAACTTAACTATTATACTTTGTGTATAACGTAAGAGTTATTAAAGCTTTGATATTGATTGAAGAACAGACCCAAATAACATTTCAAGTCTTTGCAAAAAAAAAAAAAAATTATAATAATAATAAAAAAGAGGTTTAAAAGACAAAAATTGCACTTATGTATAACTTGGCTAGAAAAATTAATAGATTTATTAGAAAACATTTTACTCATTCTCATTCACTGGCAGTGACACTAACGAGTTGGGCCAGACCCTTTGCAAAGACCCGCCCCCCTTAGTTACTGTTGCTATGTGCGACAAGCCATGCGCTCTCACGCCACACATCATGTTCTCACGCAGTGAAAAATACATTAGAGGACACTGACGACGTATGAAACAGTTTCATATTTTAAATATTGTAATTTTTTAAAGAAGTTTAAGCAATAAATAGCGTCTAGTGTGTCTTTAATGTGTCGTGACAGATCGCTGTAGCTCCTCGTGAACCGATCATCTCTTCATACTAGTTCATTTATAGCATCCAATAAACATGAATGAACATCAGAAGGAATGTTGTTTCAAGAGCGGAAAGATGTGAGGACACACAATATTTCAAGTTCGATTCCACTTTAAAGGGTCATTTAAAGGGGAATCACTTCCACAAAATATTTTTGTTCTGAAATTATATTCTGAAAAGAACACACTAAACAGAGTAAGTTTTCTTCCTCCATTAGCTCCACTATCACTTGTTCATTATTATCCACTTTCCATTAAATAGTAATATGCTGTAGAAAACAGTGACCTATAATAATATTTATTGCATCGTGGTCCATGATTTAACATCGCTCAAGGGCGACACTCAGAGGCTGTGTTCCAAATCACACCCTACACCTTCATTCACTATTCCCTACATTAGTGCACTAATATACTCCACTTAGTTCAGTTAGGCCAATTTCTGATATAAGACACTCAAAAATCATAGAAACTCAGATCTGTTTTTATTAACATTTATCAGACGAACATGCAAAGTTCCGTTCACAAATTTAAGGCACTTTTTAAAATGAGCTTACAAAAATTCAGTAAATTAAACCTCCATGTCTAGTTACTGATGGATATCATGGTCAGATCTGTGGCTTTTCTGAGGAGTTTAGTGTATGACAGTATTGCTCTAGCAGATATATATTAATATTCATAAAACATTTAAATATTTACAATGAGCAAAAGACAAGTTCAAAAAGGCAATCAGCATTTTTCACCTCATGAAATATCACAAATATTTGTGCACAATTTACAGATAAAAAGACACATTTCAGCAATGACAATATATATTAAAAATCAATGAAGGCTATGAAAAATGTTTGTTTCATCAAGTAAGCTTTTTTCCCTGTATAAATTGAACAGGAATTTGATCACAATTCCCTTCTTGGTAAGGCAGTTATAAGAGGATCAACACAGACTAAATATCTCATGTGTCAAAACATGATGTTATAGTGATGTGTCTTCTTTAGATGGATTAGAGGATGTCCCATTGGCACTGTCCATCAAGGGAATCTCGTTCTGATTAGGAGGCGTCCCATTGTCAGCGTTATTCATTAGAGGGTTAGCGGACGAGTCTTCTACTTGATTCTGCTGTAAGAAAGCACATATTCACTGAAGGTAAAAAAATGAAGAGGATTGATGTTTCAGCTTCACAAACACAAAAATACAAGAGAAATACAAGCGACTAGACAGTCCTACTATTGTAAATGCTACGTTCTAATAAGACACTTTCTCTCTAAATAAAGTTGCAAGATCTTTTTGCTTTATATTTTTATTTGTGTTTTTTATTGTTTTGGCTCTGCCTCACCGGTGAACTTCTTCCGTAGTGATAAAAATACATATTTACAGTATTTATGTTACACCTAAAGTGGGGTCACTCATACCCAATGTTAAATATAAAATATAAATAAAAATATTTATATAACTGTTCTTTACAGAAAAGTAAAAACTCTGAAATAGTCAGTTATTATTATTGTTAAAGTTATTCTTATTTATGAAACCACACACACACTGTTCTCACAGATGTGAATCTGTAGTAAATTCAGTTTTTTAGCACACAGACAGATTTACTGCGCACAGAATCTCACCTGATCTTGCTCGTCCTTCTGCTCGGTGTCTGTTTAAACAAGAACAAACTCAGTTAAACACACATTACTTTGGTTAGTTAAAATTAAAATAGTAATTAAAGTAATTAAAATACATTTTCACATCTTTTAATAAGTCTTTTCCCATTTCACACATTAAATCTCAATCTTGTTAAGTCATGTGTATGAATGTAATACCCTTCGGTCCTGCTTTCTGCTTACAACAGTAAATCACAACAGCAGCAGCTGCAGACACCAGCAGAACAGCAGCAACTATTCCTGTTACAGCACCTGGACACAGATCTGAACCTGGAACTTCTGGAGACGGACCTGGATCTGGAACTTCTGGAGACAGACCTGGATCTGGAGCAGCTGGAGACAGACAGTCATTATTACTAGAGAGTGAATGATGATCCATCTAATATTAATCAGTTTCTCTGACTCATATTCACAGCTTTCTGTTTTGACTGTCAGCTGTATTGATTTCACTAATAAATGGCTCCATCTGGTGGGATTTTGAAGAACTGCAGCTAAAACAGCAGCGCAGCACTGCTAGCTCAACAGCAAACAGTAGCACGTGTTTTTATGCATTTTTCTTGTTGATATAACTATGAATCTAACTTGTGGAAAGTCCGCAAAAAATCAATGCGGATAGTCATTAGGCCTATATAGACCTAGCTGTCTGTTTTTAGTATTAGTGCAATGTCTTTTATTTTTAATATTGTCCCCCGGGTTTCACAGACAAGCCTTAGTTCACCCAAAATTGAAATTGTGTCAATTTACTCGAGTAGTTACAAAGCTGTATAAATGTCTTTGTTGCTTGGTTACAAACATTCTTCCAAATATCTTCCATCTATCTAATAAATGGCTCCATCTGGTGGGATTTTGAAGAATGGCAGCTAAAACAGGGTCTTTGCAAACTGTCAATTGTTTGCCCTCGATTAGTCATGTATTTAGCCCGGTGTTTGCTATGGTCTTATTATTAATCATTAAATTATTAAATTAATCATAACTAACATTTCTTTCTCTTGCAGGATTAACATTTATATGCTTTTGTAAATCTAAATGTCCCTAACACTTGGGCCAAAGTGTGTCTGAATGTGTGTCTAAATGTAACAAAAAAAAGAAACAAAACTAAATAGCAGTCTGAATAACCCTAGCCTGATCCAGCAATAAACTGAATCATCAAGAAATCAAAATTTGCTTTTACCTAGTAACACGCATATGAAGAACCAATCACACTAGAGAAAAATTACATAATGGATAATTTTTGATGAAATCCAGACGTTTCTGAACCACAGAGCGATGATTCACTGCACATTTTAAGGTCCAGAGGGGTAAAGACGTTGTTAAAGTAGTCCGTGTGACTTTAATGTTATGAAGCAACGAGAATACTTTCTGTGCACAAAAAAAAACCGATGTAACAGTTTGAACTGTTGTCATACGCAGTTGAACAGTGTCGGCCAATACTGAGTCAGCGTTCGTACGTAAACATGGAAGTGCAGATCTGCGCTCACTACGTCAGCTGTGGGTTACGTGTGACATTAGTGATTTCAATGGTTGTTTATTTTTTTATTATTTTCATAAATAAAATAAATTTATTGTATTTTATTAATAAATTTTATGTATGTGAGCCAATTTCATAATTTTGCTGGTATTGTATAGTATTATTGTCAAACTCACAGTTTGTCTAAATTGAGTGTCATGTGACTCTTCATCATTTACTGATGTGTGTGTTGGCGCCAACGGGCTGGCGATATGTGAATTCAGACACGTTACCAGGCAAACACAGTAAAAGTCTTAATATTTTGTACTTCTTTTATTTGGTTTGTGGTTTAGTGGTGTTGTTTTGTTTGTGTCTAGTTTTCACGGTGATCCATAATAAATAAAAACGCATGGACATTACTTTGGAATCGTGAACTGTTTAACAACCAGCGAGTAGTTTCAACAATTAAATAAAGCCGTTATTTTGTTTTGTTTTTCCACACAAAAAGTATTCTCGTCGCTTCATAAAATTAAGGTTGAACCACTGCAGTCACATGGACTATTTTAACCATGTTTTTACTACCTTGCTGGACCTCAAAAGGTACAACGTCGTTGCTACCTATGTGTGGTTCAGAAACCCTCGGTGTAACGCAGTTCTTAAGTACGGGAAGAAGGAGGAACCGGCGAACATTCAACGTAATTTTAATCAAATAAATAAACAAACAATAAAACGAAAGTAAAATGCCGTGAGGAACTGCCGCCCACACAAACATAATAAAAGCACAACATAAAGTCCAGGCCTGGTCCTCTCTTATCCTTCACTGTCGTCGCTCCTCTTTTATGCTTCCGGAGCTCCTCCGTGAGAGATACGAGACCGGTGTAGCGCTCAGCTGACGCTCATTATCACTCGCGTCACCGGCCTCGCACCGTTCCCTCACGGCTCTCGCCCGCCCTGCTCGTCACACTCGGATTTCATAAAAAATATCTTTTTACAGGTTTTACAGGTTTGGAGCAACATCAGACTGAGTGGTTAATGGCAGAAATGTCATTTTGGGTGAACTAACCTTATTTAACATTAATTGATGTTTTGTGCTTTTTTAAAAAATACTGATTTTACATCATACTAATCTAAGAGAAGCTGGTCAGAGATTGTATGATGAGAAACTCTTATGAGAGTTTGTATTTTTGGGATTGTATGTATATATATACTCTGCTTTTAAACATTCATTAAATGGCTCACCAGTGACAGTAACATTGAATATCTTCGGACTGCTGAGGCCGATGCTGCTGATGATATGAAGTCTATATTCTCCAGAGTCTGTGGTTCTGGTGTTCATGATGGTCAGAGATCCAGTCTGATTGTCCAGCTTCAGTCTGTCTCTGAATCTCTCTTCACACTGAACATCTGTACAGATCTTACTCTGATTTCCAGCGATCTGAGCTAAGCGAGTTTTATTAAAATACCACATCATCTTTCCTTGGTTTGTTTTAACATCAATGTTTAGAGTGACTGATTCTCCCTCCTTCACAAGCACTTCATCTGAGTCTTCATCTGAACCAAAACCAGAAGTACCTGGAGAAGAAATTAACAATTCATTATAAATGACTTTTTGGTTTATGTAACGCATGCAAACAAACTTCACTGATTTACAAATTCACTCATCATCTTCTACAACTGGACATCATACAACACTCATCCTTTTTCTCTAACATATATTTGTGAATTCTTGCATCCAAGTATTTTCATAGTCTCATATTGAATATTAAGAATATAGATGAACAGCCTTTTACCCATTAAAAAAAGAAAAGAAAAGAAAAATAGTTCCAATATTGTGCAACACTCTTTTGTTCTAAATGGAAATTCCCATGTCAGATTTTCCAGTACACTTAAGTAACGCCAAGTTGTTCGACGGTGCTCAAAACACAATACTCCACCTGATTTCTGATTTCAGTTCGTTGATAACCTGATCGCAGCTTTGCAGTATGGAAATTTAATGGATTTAACTTATAGCTATAGAGTCAATCATTTCAGAGGAGGTAAGAATAAATTCAAGCATAATTTATCAACCGGGTAATTGAAAGAATGATTCAAAATCCAATTCTGACAATAGAAAACAATGATCATCAATATATGGTATGCCATACATTTTCCTATATGAATTAAAGGGTTAGTTCACCCAAAAATGTCATTTCTGTCATTAATTCCTCTCCCTCATGTCGTTCTACACTCGTAAGACCTTCGTTCATCTTCAGAACACAAATGAAGATATTTCTGATGAAATCCGAGAGTTTCTGAACCACACATTGGTAGAAACACACTGTTAAAACAGTTGACGTGACTGCAGGGGTTCAACCTTACAGTTATGAAACGATACTTTGGAATACTTTCTGTGTTGTTCTCCAACGCTGTTTACGTTTAGTGTTTCCAGGTTCAGTTTTGGCATGCGTGTGATGCTGAAGCAGTCATGAGTCAGCGTTCTGATGTAAACAGCGCATGAGAATGACACAGAAAGTATTCCAAAGTATCGTTTCATAACTGTAAGGTTGAACCACTGCAGTCACATGGACTATTTTAACAATGTCTTTAGTACCTTTCTGGACCTTGAAAGTGTCTGTTAAATTGCTGTCAATGGAGGATCTTAATTTGTGTTCCAAAGATGAACGAAAGTCTTACGAGTGTGGAATGACATGAGGGTGAGGAATTTTTGGGCAAACTAACCCTTTAATAATTGTAATTATCCCATAGTTTATGCACATTTTGGTATGTTTTTGTATGTTTCTAGTTAGGCTTGTGCTGTTTCTATTATGTATGTGGGCGAATTTAAAGAGACAGCACATGGATACGGTTGGTACATGGCAAGCTTGCTAAATTATTAGCTTAGATAACATCACAACTTGACGACAGAGGGAGAGCACAGAACAAAAGTTGGATGTTGTGCGGTCATGGATGAAGAGTCTGAAGAATTGATAATGGAGGACAGGGCAGGATTTACGGGGGTATTCCTGTTGAAAGAGACAGCATAAGCTGGTTAGGTATGTTTTGATGCATGGAAGCTGGTTTATGCTGGTCCTTAGCTGGTTTGAGCTGGTTTATGCTGGCCTTAGCTGGTTAAAGCTGGTCCTTGGCTGGTTTGAGCTGGTTAGAGCTGGTTTATGCTGGTCCTTAGCTGGTAATGAGCTGGTTAAAGCTGGCCCTTAGCTGGTTTGAGCTGGTTAGAGCTGGTTTATGCTGGTCCTTAGCTGGTAATGAGCTGGTTAAAGCTGGCCCTTAGCTGGTTTGAGCTGGTTAGAGCTGGCCCTTAGCTGGTTTGAGCTGGTTAGAGCTGGCCCTTAGCTGGTTGGAGCTGGCCCTTAGCTGGTTTGAGCTGGTTAGAGCTGGTTTATGCTGGTCCTTAGCTGGTAATGAGCTGGTTAAAGCTGGCCCTTAGCTGGTTTGAGCTGGTTTATTCTGGTCCTTAGCTGGTAATGAGCTGGTTTGAGCTGGTCCTTAGCTGGTAATTAGCTGGTTAAAGCTGGCCCTTAGCTGGTTTGAGCTGGTTTGAGCTGGTTTATGCTGGTCCTTAGCTGGTTAAAGCTGGCCCTTAGCTGGTTTGAGCTGGTTTATGCTGGCCCTTAGCTGGTTTGAGCTGGTTAGAGCTGGCCCTTAGCTGGTTTGAGCTGGTTAAAGCTGGCCCTTAGCTGGTTAGAGCTGGTTTATGCTGGTCCTTAGCTGGTAATGAGCTGGTTAAAGCTGGCCCTTAGCTGGTTTGAGCCGGTTAGAGCTGGCCCTTAGCTGGTTGGAGCTGGCCCTTAGCTGGTTTGAGCTGGTTAGAGCTGGTTTATGCTGGTCCTTAGCTGGTAATGAGCTGGTTAAAGCTGGTCCTTAGCTGGTTTGAATTGGTTTGAGCTGGTTAGAGCTGGTTTATGCTGGTCCTTAGCTGGTAATGAGCTGGTTAAAGCTGGCCCTTAGCTGGTTTGAGCTGGTTAAAGCTGGTTTGAGCTGGTTTATGCTGGTCCTTAGCTGGTAATGAGCTGGTAATGAGCTGGTTTGAGCTGGTTTGAGCTTGTCAAGACCAAGATAGCGGGGATATGGTGATAAATAAACAACATCCAATTTAAAAAAAAGGACCAAAGTAAATCAGGAAACTCCAAGAGAACAAACTATACAAAATTCCGAGGAGAATGGTTAAAAAGTAAAAAAGTTATGCTGACATTTGAAAAGAGTTCAGGAAAGCATATGTATCCAAGGCAATCGATAAAAACATTGGATCAGTTGTTTTGGCTAAATGACAAGGGAGGGTTCTGATTATAGTGAAAGACGTTGGGCAAAAGAAAAACTACTCAAGATGAAAGAAATGAATGGGGAAAAGATTACAACCAAAGAGATTGGAGTAGCCAAGGTTCAAAGGGGGTAATATATGGAATCTCAACATATATAACCACTGATGAAATTCATGAAAATATAAAAGGAGGTGAAGTTGTTAATGCGAGAACTAAGACTGTATAAGATCAAGGAAGGACAACGACAGGAAATGATTATATTGCTTTAAAGGGAAAATGCCTGAGAAGGAACAAATGGGATATATATTAGTTATCCAGTAAGATGTCCCAATGCTATTAAGATGTTTTAAATGTCAACGAATTAGACACGTGTCTGAAGTGTGTATGGGGAAAATAAAATGTGTAAAATGTGTAGGAGAACACGAATTTGACAAAGGGGTAAATGGACTAAAATGCTGTAACTGTGGTGGTCCTCATAGTGCCGCATATGGAGAATGTGAGGAACAAATTAAAGGAAGTGTAATCCAAAAATATAAGACTGAGCATAAAATCACTAGATCAGAATGGGGAAGTAAGAGAAAAATGTGTGGATGATAGAGGATTAGTAAAGAGATTTACCACTAATATCAAATGGAATAGCTGATATATGTGAAAATTCATGTAAATAGTAATAATAAAAAAGCAAAGAGCTCAATTACGAATTTAATAATAGAAGCTGCAACAATATACATCACAAAGAACTCATAATGTACTTAAAGTGCTCTATTTTTGCATACTAATTTTGTACTTAATGTCCTAAAAATAGAAGATAAACTTAAGAACATCTATGTGCACTCTGCTATTTTGAGACACCATGAATATGAACTAAAACATACTATCTCTGTATTAAAAAATGTATTAAGTTAGTACACCGTGTAGATGGGTTCAAGTGGAAGAGACCCCAATACAGGGCTTACAGGAGTAGGAATATATATTTCAGTTTTTAAAATATCTATAACATATAAAAGATTAACATCTAAATTGTCAATATATGCTGTTGAAATGGATGCTAATATGATTAATAGAGGAAGTAAAACCAAACAGGGTAGTGATATGCGGACCCTGCTTTTGCTTTAACGTCATTATCTACGCACACTCTTCATTACTGGAATACATGAGACCGGTCGATGTGAGAATTGTGAGGACAAAGAAACAGTGGAGCATGTATTATCAAAGGTATGATGGAGAAAAGGAATTAATTTCATATTTAAACACAGATGGGTCCAGAGGAGATTATAGTATAATTATATAAGTATGAATATTTTGTATATGTGTGAAAGAATAATAAAGAGCAAAAACAAGGAAGAAGTTAATTATAACCATGATTGCATTACAGTAAAAATAGGTGGCGATGTGCACAGGATGCAACTCAACAAAAACGGAAGAAGAAGAAGAACTGCACTTCTGAGGAAAGTCTGTGTAAATCAAATTAGTTTTGAGTAGTATTTGTGTGACATTCGCCGTGTATGCTAATGCAACAGAGAGCTATATACAAGTTTAATTCACATTTTTGTATCGTGTTTTATTCGGCTCTTGTTTGGAGTCAAACGGACACTTGTATGAGTGTGTTATGTACAATAAAACTTCTCAAAAATCATGTGTTGGCTATCATTCGGACGGGGTCCGCTACAAACTGAGCATAGACCTCTTTTTATATATTATATATATATATATATATATATATATAATATATATATTTATACATTATATATGCTACTTAAAACAGCCGACTGAAACGTTTCATCGTTCGCTTTTATCGTTCACCAAAAGAGACACAACAAATAAATATCTTGCAACGGTCACTCTCCAGAACATTCTCCTTCACTGTTCCCTGCTGGTGGAATGATCTCCCTACTTTCATCAGGAACGCAGAATCCCTGGCAATATTCAAGAGACAGCTGAAAACTCATCTCTTCCGTGAACACTTGATCCCTTCATTAAAAAAAATCTATCCTTTCGTTTTTCCCTTCCTACTCTAGCTTATGTTACTAAGGAATGTATGAAACTTGTATTGTGAGCACCTGTGTCTATTATTTGCCAATTCATGAAGAATCGCGTGTTTGTATTCCTCATTTGTAAGTCGCTTACAAAACCAGCTAAATGTTAATGTAACGGTCAAGCAAAAAAACACTGAGAGCAAAATACAAATAATGAGTTTCTGGCGAATGTAAAGTCAGAGTTAAAACTAAAGAGACTGTAAAAGAAAAAATCTTACCATAGAACAAAAATATCACTGAGAGGAAAAACAGGGAGACCTTCATTTTCACCGCAATTAAAATCCTAATAACAGCAATGCGGCTTGTACGAAAGCGCTCCGTTCCTTTCTAGTAATGGTGAAGAAAATGAACTAGTTGCCGCTGATCGAATCCCCAACCGGCCGCCCTGACAGCGCCATAGCGCTCCTTGGGTGCTGCTTATTTCAAGAAATGCTCGATTTCTCGCTGCAGAGTTCTCTGGAGCTCAAGGGTTGAGCTAAACCTGTTTAATAGGTGGAGACATAGGGTTAGGATGTGGTTGGAGGATACAGCTCCACCTATCATGCCCATAGAAGGTCAAGAGAGGAGGAGCTGGAGCTCCAGAGAGGAGGAGCTGGAGGTTATGGCTCTACAGTGAATAGCCTCTCGCTTATTTGGGTATCCTCGTTTCCTTTCCTCGTGTCTCAGCTCCACCCCCAAGTTGCGTCCTTCCCACGCATTCGAGTAAAGAAAACGAGCACGGAGGAATCGAAGGAAATGTTATTTGTGTACTGGAATGTTCTTGATCACTCAAGCGTCACTTCATCAGCTGCCCTCGTTACATTCAAGGATTCGTTCACTTTCAAATGAAAATTAGCCTAAGCTTTACTCTCACTCAAGCTATTCTAGGAGTATATGACTTTCTTCTTTCTGATGAACACAATTGAAGATATTTTAATAAATGTCCTGACGCATCCGAGCTTTATAATGGCAGTGAGCAGGAGTCAGGAGTATGAGCTGAAGAAAGTGCTTCCATAAAAAGTTATATATATTTAAAAAGTTATTAATTAGTAAAATATCTAGCTTCTGCCTGACCGCCTTCCAAACTCTTGCAGTTCAAAAAGATTACACTACATCCTACACTTCCCTATTCAACTTATGGAAAAAGTGCAACTGAAAGTGCCAGTTTCCACTTTCTTTGTAACTCGATGACGGAAGTCAGTCTGGCGTATGCTAGATATTTTACTTCCTAACTTGTTATATGTGCATTTTTTTTTTTTTTTAACAGAGATATCCAAGATATCTCATCCAAGATAAAATGAACACTGCAGTGTGCACACTACAGACTGTTAAATGTAACACTGAATCAGTGTTGGAGGTAATGAGATAATGAAGTGATTAATTAAATGATTGTGCATTATCAAAGATAGCTGCTGTTGACAAGCAGAGTCACTGAAGAGAAGAAAAACAGGAACCACAATTGACTTCAGCCGCAGCCTGAGAGGAAATCACCGAAGACAAAAGACATCGAATCTCTCAAGATCTCAGCAGAGGATTGAACACCTCCACATACAGCATTATCAGCTTCACTTATTGCTAACCAGACTTTATGTCTGTTATACATCTACAGAAGTTCATATTGAGAATTATTTTCTTGCCGAGTTTTTCTTTTTGTTGTTGATTTTTTTTTTCTGTCACCATCATGGTGATCAGTGTTTTCTTTGGACGGGTAGTTTGACTTGACTTTTTAATGTTAGACTTGTTTTGGCTTTTAGAAGAACTCCAATACAGTTTTAATCAGATATCCTGAATGAGCTTTAATCCAGATTGTGCACTTTGAACTTTTCCAAGATTTACTCACATCATCAAGAATCAGCCTATGACTCTCAAAAATGGTGACAGGCTTAATGCCGCAATGCATTCTTTTAGATAACAAACCGTTACAGCAGCCAGGGATTGTTTTAAAAAATCAAGTGTCAAAAGCCCACCTAAAGCAAACTCTGATCTCCACGATGGAGACCTCAAACTAAACATCTTCAATAATCATCAATATCCAAACCTCTGTTAATTCTCAATAAGAGCTTCTGTAGACGTGTGACAGAAATAAAGTCAGTAATAAGTGAAGCTGGTAATGCTGTTTGTGGAGTTGATGAATCAGTTCTCCAGAGTTTTAATGTCTTTTACCTTCAGCTTGTTTCCTCTAAGGCTGTGGCTGAAAGTTGTAGTTCTGATTTCCTCTAAGGCTGTGGCTGAAGTCAGTTGTAGTTCTTGTTGTTTCTCTGTCCTTCGTTGACTCTGCTTGTCAACAGCAGCTATCTTTGATAATGCTTAGTCATCACTTAACCACTTAATTATCTCATTAACAGCCTGTAGTGTGCACACTGAAGAGTGTTCCTTTCATTTGGGCTAATCGATGTGGGGCCTACATGGCTGTCAGCCTCCCACTAGCAGATCGGTGATAGTTAAGGGGTTAAATCGGCATAGTTTGAAATCCCCATGCCTAAATATACAACAAACACATTCAGGGTTTCAGCGGGTCTTAAAAAGTCTTATTTCCCCCTTCCAAGGGCTTAAAAAAAGTCTTAAATCTGAGCAGAAAGTCATAGTCATCACATTAAAAAGAAAATTCTGTCCTCATTTACTCACCCGTTCAAAACCTGTAAGACTTTTATTAATCTACGGAACACAAATGAAGATGTTTTTAATGAAATTTGAGAGATTTCTGTCCATTGAGAGATCCGCAACTGACACTTTGACGCTTCACAAAGTTCATAAAGAGATCGTAAAACTAATCTACATGATTTGAGTGGTTTAATCCAAATTTTCTGAAGAGTCTTCTGAACAGATCCTTTTCTAATACAAATATCTAAACATCCTCATGAAGCAAAAAATAACTTTGGAGGCAAAATGAATTGCGTTTATACTTAAAAAAAGAATAAATTATCTTTAAATGGGGTTTGAAAAATAATGTTAAGTGAATTGTTCTGAACCCACTGGTGTTCTTGTTTTAAGCATAACCTCACTTCCTTTAGCTCCATTATTACGAAAACAAGATTTCATGTCTTAATTTTGCTTGTATTAGAAAATAATATGTCATAAACTCACTGCATTCTATGGAAGCCTGTTTCCGCCACTGAAAAAAAATAAAAAGAAGATTATTGCAAGATAGAAAGTCACAATTGCGAGTTATAAAGTCAGAATTCTGAATTTTTTTCTCGCAATTGCTAGTTTATATCTCGCAATTTCGACTTTTTTCTCTTGAATTTTGTCTCGCAATTCTGACTTTATATCTCGCAATTCTGACTTTATAACTCGCAATTCTGTGAAAAAAAGTCTGAATTGTGAGATAAAAAGTCGCAATAATCTTCTTTTTATTTTTCAGTGGCGGAAACAGGCTTCCATAGCTTTCTGATCAATTTCACAGGAAACAAGACTTTATTTTGCTTCTCAAGTAAATTGATCTACATTTAAGAATCTTTAGACATTTGTGCTGGAGAATAAGAAAAAAAAATAATGATGCAGAACATCACTTTTTTACACTGTTATCAGAAGGTGCAGTAAAAGATATTTCCATAGTCTATTCAAGCTTTCAGCTACTTTTTGTACGTTGATTTAAAAAGCAATGGACATCTTGTTGTCTTGCATTCAGAGAACATATTGACATATTGTGTTCCCTTCATCTTGCTCCTTACACGTTCTTTACTTGGTCTTAAAAACGTTTTAAATTCACCTTAATAACATTGAACATGAACGTTTTTGCAGGAGCGTTCGGAGCGCCTGAAGTTGAAAAAAAGCACCTCAAGTCATTCACGTTTTTTTTTCCATTGTCCAATCGAATGAACGGAGAGACGGCTTTCCGTCGTGCGGACGAATGTTTAAAGTTCTTTGAACACTGCAAAGATGGAGCCTTTTGCTTGTAACATACTTTTGTTTTTTTAAAGTTTCTGCTAATATGACAGTTTAACAGCAAACCAAAGAGTGCTTGCGCTACACTGACAGGACAGCTGATTCGGTGGTTGCCTAGTGTAACCCCCCTGGTCCTACTCGAACCCGGGTCTCTGGCATGGGAGCCGGCTGCTCTAACAAGGAGTCTAAAGGATGCAACCTCTAGCATCAGACATTAGAGCATCTTACTCGCACAGCGACTACTAACTGGCCTCCAACATAAATAACCGCAGAGCAACAAAAAAGGCAGTGCAGTTCTTCTTCTGGTCTAAAAACGCGTTCTGTCTGATCAGGGCCTTAGTCAGTAATTCTGTCTGTCAAACATAACATATAACAAAAGTTGTAATTGAGAACTTGAGGCCTACTCACCTTTTAACCTGTTGTACATTGAGAACGAGTTTAGGTAGAGAAGAAGAGGAGAATCCAAGAGCAGATAGTTTATCAATGGTTCTTGATGGCTACGAATCCAGCTGTTTTACATGCATCACATTTGATGGATGGATCCAGTACTTTATTAAATTAGAAAGCAGTTTTGCGTTCAGGGCTGGAAGAAGCTCTGCACTTACAAATGCCCACTTTCCTGCACAAGAAGTTTGTCCATCCCACAGACCAAAGATTGTTTTTGAAGAAATCCGACCACAGCAGGTTTCGGTTTGACTCGGTAGATGAGCTGCTAGAATCACACCTCAGTGAGAAGAGGAAATTCAATTGAATTATATAATCAGTAAGATCTACTTCACCATATAAGTCAAGGAGATCCACACAATATTCCACTCTTCTACTTTTACTTAATGCAGTCAGACACCTACCTTTCAAACATTAGCAATGTTAAATCATAAAGTGCAAGATTGTGCATTGTCTGTCTGTGTGTGTGTGTGTGTGTGAGAGAGAGAGAACAAGGAGGATCAAACTGTTGTGGGAGGACTCACAGCTGGTTGAGAGTCTTCAGCAGAATCTTGTTAGATCAGACACTGATCGGGTGAAGACAATGTTTCACACGTTTGTTTTGTTCTGTTTGAGCTGGAGGAGTCTAACTGGTAAGTTTAAAAGCTTTTTCATGGCTTAATATCTCGTAATCAATTATATGAAATAATAATGTATCAAAAGATTAAACTCTGGATGACATCAGTGAACTAGACCGCTAAATGCTGAATATATCTTAATCATCAAATAAAGTCAAGTTTACTTATATAAAATCAAATAGATAACATCAGCTGATCACATTTTCTCTTGTTAATCTTGCCATAACAGCCGGAGAAAACAACTAATCTTAAAAAATAAAGGGTCAAGAGCTTAACTAAAGCAATCACTGATCTCTGTCATGGCAACAATAAAACAATAAAACAACATCTAAACCTCTTGTAAGAGTGGATCGCCTACATGGGGTTCAGACTGCAGGGTTGCCGAATGACTAAAGAAATATTATCAGCAAGATGGTAGAAAACTGTACATTTCTTGTCTATTACCACCCACTGCTATACCAACGACGGAAATAACCGCAGTTATAATAGCTAAATATGTGGGAGAGAGTTGCTATAGTGTGACAATATTATATTCCAATAGGTAACATATCAAAGTTAAAACCAAATCAAACTAGTTAGCACATAATTTGTAGTGAAAGAGTTTAATGGCAATATATTGGTTTATGGTTACACTTAAAATCGTTACAAAATAGAAGTATGAGATGATAAAAACTTATACCATTAATCGTACCCAGCATTTGTAAAAAGTTACCTTAGAGAGAGAGAGAGAGAGAGAGAGAGAGAGAGAGAGTGCCCAAGTAAAAGGGCAGAGAATGAAAGAGGAGGGCAAGAGAGCAGAGAGTAAAAAGAGACAGAGCAATAGTTACAATCTTCTTTTATCCTTTTCCTTGACCGTGTGACTGAAACCCAAATATGAGACATTCAGACTGACCAATCGGAAGTAAAACTTCGCCGACTGTACTAAAGGTACTAAAGGTAAGATGGACAGGCATCTTGGCCTACAGACCTTGATCACTATCAGCAGCTTTGTGTCTTCCAAATGGCTCTTGTAGTAAGAGAGAGGAGACTGAAACAGCAAAGCCAATGTCTTTGATCATTTTTAAAATATCTTTGGATATTTTCAGTCCTACACTCTGTTAATTCTCAATGAGACGTCTGACAGAAATAAATTCTGGTTAGTAATAGTAAGTGAAGCTGGTAATGCTGTTTGTGGAGTTGATGAATCAGATCTTCAGAGATTTAATGTGCTGCCATGCATTTCACTTTCTTTTCCGATTTTTTTTTTTACAGTGTAGTGTTTATTCCGTCCAAAATTCAACATCTATCCGATGTTGGAGCTTGATGTCAAACAAACGTTGGGTCAATCATTTTCAACTAAAATTTAACGTCACACTGACGTCCTGTGCCAGCTGGGAAGCTTTAGATTAGACTGTTTACACTTGCTATCGCAGATCAAATCGAATTTCATTCCTGGAAAAGTCATAGAAATGTATTAAAATCTCAAAAGTCATGGAGAATAATGGAAATGTCTAATATGAAGAAATGATTCTGAGCAATCATGAATGACAACAAATGTAATACAAATTAATTTGTCAAAAAACAAGAGATATCATCCTTCACAAACCATTAGGAGCCTTAATCTTCATAAAACCTGTTTCCGTCTGTTCTCCAGGTGTGTTTGGTGATGATGAAGTCAAGTCAGTGTCCGTGATGGAGGGAGATTCGGTCCATCTGAACTCTGATGTCACTGAAATACGTGAAGGCGACGAGATACTGTGGAAATTTGGAGCTATAAACAATAGAAATGAACCAATTAATAGTTCTAATGAGAGATTCAGAGGCAGACTGAAGCTGGATCATCAGACTGGATCTCTGACCATCATGAACACCAGAACCACAGACTCTGGAGAATATAAACTACAGATATTTGCAGCTGAACATTCATCAAAAACATTCAATGTTTCTGTTTATGGTGAGTATTTGTCTTATTTGTGTTCACATACTCTTGTTTTATTAAAGGAATATTGTGAGTTCAGCAAAAGTTAAAGGGTTAGTTCACCCAAAAACTAATCCATATGAATCGTGTGGTTTAGTCCAAATTTTCTGAAGACACATGATGGCTTTATATAATTAAAATATTTCATTTAGGCTTTTATTCATGTATAATCCTTGATCAGAGCACATGAACAGAAGCTCAATCGAACCTTAGAGGGTTATAATGGAAGTCAATGAGGTCAGTTTTTGGATATTTTAACAGCAGAAATGTAATGCTTTATTTTTATATACAAATATAAAAGAACATTAGACAACGCTTACATTAGTTTTTATAAGAACGATTATTGGAGCTGTAAAGCTGTTTAAATAATTTGTTTTAGTCTTTATGATGTTGTGATGTCAATGCGACAAAGTAAAATAAGACTTTACACAGAAAAGTTTAGTGAATTATTTTCATGTTAACACTCACAGACCCGGTTTCACAGACAGGGCTTAGATTAAGCCAGGATTAGGCCTTAGTTCAATTAGGACATTTAAGCAGCTTTTATAAACATACACTAGAAAAAAACATTACTGGTGTTCATCTTGAGACAAAACATATTTTAAGAATGTGAAACCAGGGGATATTGTTCACGTCTTGTCGCTGTCCTACTAAAACAGTGAGGACTTTAATGTTTGTGGATCACATTGTCTCATTTTAACCCAGATTTTTGTATTTCTCCTGGAAATCAATTGTGGTTCTGTTTATTCTCTCATATTTCCCAGCTCAACTGTCCACTCCAAACATCAGCAGTAACTCTTCACAATGTTCTTCATCATCATCATCATCATCATGTTCACTGGTGTGTTCAGCTGTGAATGTGAGTCATGTGACTCTCTCCTGGTACAAAGGAAACAGTTTATTGTCCAGCATCAGTGTGTCTGATCTCAGCATCAGTCTCTCTCTACCTCTGGAGGTGGAATATCAGGATAAAAACACCTACAGCTGTGTGCTGAACAATCCCATCAGCAACCAGACTCAACATCTGGACATCAGCCACCTCTGTCACACATGTGCAGGTACGACAGAGATGATATATGTGATTATATACTGAACTGGGCTGTGTTCCCCAAAAGCATCGTGAGCCCAAGTTGATCATGGAGACCATTGTTACAGGTGTTCTCCATGATCAACTTAGCTAACAAAGCTTTTGGGGAACTGCTCTCTTTTGTTGTAGACTGACACATTCTTTACACTATTACTTTCTCTCTTTAGCCGTTACAGCACTGGCTCCACAGACTCCTTCAGTTCCTCCAGTCTCTCTGACAGTGTTGATCTCTGCTGCTGCTGCTGCTGGATCTCTGCTGATTGTTGCTGTTGGGATCTTCTGCATCTACAGGAAATGTAGAAAAACAGGTCAGTAATATATATGCAAAATAAAGTATGCAAGTTCTGTTGTCTTTAACTCATCTGTATTATTTTGTTAATGCAGTTCAGACAAAGGAGGAAGACAAAACTGATTCAGCATTTTGTAAACCAACAACTCAAAAAAAGGTAAGAAGTTGTTGCAGTCAGTGCGATTGAAGCATCAGACGGTCAGTGAACAGACGTGAGAATAACGGCCCATCCGTTGTTATTATTGACTTCACTGTAAAAAAAAAAAAAAAAGGTAAAAAACGGTAAAATGACTGGCAGCTATCTGCCAAACAAAAACTGTAAATTTAAAGTAAAATATCCTCACTGTAATATAATGCAAAAAAAAAGTACAGAAATTTTGAATGAAAGTTTACAGAAAAACACTAACTTAATTTACCAAATTTTTATGATCAAACACTTTCACTGTAAATTGCAAATCTCTTGCCGTTAGCCGTTAGCTAGCAATAGCACACATCAGCTAATGTAAATACAGACATCATTGCTTTAGTGATAAACCGTTATTACCTTTAAATTAAGTTCATAAATGTTTTCTTGACCATCCTGGACTAAAACACCGGCTCTCTTCAGCAAAATCATGACCCACAAAACCCAAAAACAGAACATTAAACTCTGACAGACTCTCCAGGTCTAAGTCTCAGTAAGATGTTTACACGAGCAGAACTCTTCACTAGAGTTTACATGCAATTTTCATTATTCTGATTATTCGCTAATAATACCACACTCAGACAGGCATACAGTAGGATATGCATGTTACCGCATTATGAGTGTCCATGTAAACAATTGATTGATGGTTGATGTAAATAATGTAAAATTAACAGCTAATATACACAGAGATTAGACTCAGTGAATCAGGCCACTGCATGACGACTTTATCATCACCGATGAGTAACAAATGATCAGATTTTCTCTTGCATTTTTTGCCAAAACAAATGTTCTTCATAAACACAGTTAAAGAAGTCAAAAACTAATGTTTATAAAGTGCGGGGTCAAGAGTGTGACTAAAACAAACACTGATCATCAGAATAGTGATGTCAAACTTTAGTATTTTCAATGATCAAAACCTTTGTTAATTCTCAATAAGAACTTTACGGCCCGGTTTCACAGACAGGGTTTAGCCTAAGCCAGGATTAGGTCTTAGTTCAATTAGGATATTTAAGGAGCTTTTTTAAATGTACACTAGAAAAAACATTACTGGTGTGCATCTTGAGACAAAACAATTACACTGACATATTTTAAGAGATGTTAGTACAAGTTTCTTTCAGTTAAAACAGCTCAAACATGCACTTTAGGACTAGCTTAAGCCTCGTCTGTGAAACCAGGGGTAAATGAAATAAAGTCTGGATTGTAGTAAGTGAAGATGCTGAGATCTTGAGATCTGTTAGTGTTTAATGTTCTGTTGCTGACCTTTTTTAACAGTATTTTTTACAGTGAAGGTGTTTGATAATAATAATTTAGGAAATAGCTGTAAAATAACACTTTTTTTGTGAAACGGTTAATGAAAATTTCTAAGTTTTTGCAATTTTTTTTAAAAATTATGATATTTTGCTTCAATTTTATGTTTGAAGCTGCCAATCATTTGACTTTTTACGTTTATTTATTTATTTATTTATTTATTGCAGCGTGAGCAACTGGTGCCAACTGTCTTTTGCGCCCTCTTTTGGTGATTTTGCGAACTATCATCACCATTATTTTTGTAATTTTACATACATTTATATGTCATTTAAGAAAACAGAAAAAATGCTATCTAAATAATGCAGCAATTTTTCTGTATAATTATGAGAATTACTGTAATGTGTCATGAATGGCATGACATGAGTTCAGTAGGAAGCTGATCAAAGTGTTTTTAAGCAATTTTTTATTTACATTAAGTATGTGTTTACAACATGTGTTTAAAAAAAGTTAATTAGGACAGAAAATTATTATTTTTTACGCAATCCTCTGTCATTTTACATCTGACTTACATGATACATATTCAAGTAATTTCCTCTGATGCTGTTCTTGTGCTTCTGTGTTGATGATACAGTTCTACAATGTGAAATAATTCAGATACATATTCAGTTAAATAAATTATAAAAGAAATTGGTCTGCAGTTAATTTACACGCTGAGTGAATTTGAAGCAAAATTCTGTTATTAGATGTGTTTGTTTATTCCTGATTGAGTTTGTGTTTCCTTTCAGAAATCAAAGACAGATGCTGTGTATGAAAACGTCCCCAAAAAACGATGATCAAACACTGAATCCACTGGAACTGATGTTGGAGTTCACACTGGACTCTGACTCGCACCTTTTCACCGCATTTATTCTCTGACAGGATTTGTCTTTTGTTTTCACTCTTTGTATCGTATCTTTTGGTGTTATTGTGATGTATGAAATTTTGTTTTCATTTAGTGGTTCCCCAATATCATAACATCCAGAAACTCAACTAAAATGTTCTACTTTATCATATGGAAATTGTCCTAATGTTCATAATTAAAGATTACTCACACTCTTCACTGTGTCTCTGTCTGTCATTTACTGCTCTTGTTTTATTCTTTATAGGAAATTTAACTGGATACTGTATTACTTGAATCCTACATACTTTATGATATAGATGAATTTTAAAAAAGGAATTACATTAATAAGGTAAATTATTCAAATATAGCCTACTATAGGCATTAACTCAGTTTAATGTGTTTTACTAACAGAAAAGAGTTTTAATAATCTGTGGGATTGTTGTAAACTCGTTAAACTTTAAGAGATGATAACGGTCACCAGAGGGCGCTCAACGTCCCCGTCATCTGTGATTGTGAGCGATTCTAACTAAAAAAACTTAATTAAAAATATTAAATACACGAATTCACCAGAGGTGTAAAGTCCAGGGGTCAGAAAGTAAATGTCCTGCCATGTTTTTATTCCACATGCTCCTGTCTGAAAGCTGTGCTAGCAAATCCAGGTGATTGGAACTAAATACTGTGGAGGACTTTTACCTGTAATGTAAATCTAAACCAGAGATTGAGCTCTTATCATGTTCAGTGATTCAGACCACATTATGATTATGTTTTAACATGATCATCTTTTCTCTTTGCTTGTCTGGCTATTACAACTCAGTCACAGTAGACAAACAAACTATAATATTATAAAGGTCAAGAGGTCAGCTAAATCAAACACTGATCTCCATGATGGTGAATAAAAAACTGTGATTTTCTCCTCTGGTGATTCTGCTTGTTATCATCAGGTGTTCATCACTAATGCTCAATCATCACTCAATTAATCACTTCATTATCTCATTAAGGGGACTTAATGAGGGACTTTTACTTTCTGGTCCCTGGACTTTACACCTCTGGAATTCATGTACACTTGTTAATGTGTGTTTATTTTTGTTTGCAATTTTTTTATAGTATTTAACACATATTGAGCATAATAAAGCATTATACAGTCGATGAAATTACAAAGCTGGCACTGAGGTATTACAAAATAAAGACATTTTGATTGTTAATAACATTATTTTATAACATAATAATATGTAGGATAAAAGTAGTTTTATCACGTGTCGAGCCGTTTCTGCGACAGCTCCATCTCTCGCACGTGAGCATCCAAATTCACTCACTTCATTTCGTTCACTCCATGCAGATATAGTGCACTCAAATGCCGTGCACTATACAGGGATTAGTGAACGAGTGAGCGGTTTCGGAGGCTGCGTTCCAGTTCATTTTTTTTTTGCCATTCCCTTCCTAACTTCACTCAGTCTCGATTTTGACCGAGGGAGCGAGTCTACCTTATATGTGCACTTCAGGCAGCTCCATATCCCACAATGCTACACGACTGTGACGTCACCACATATAGCGTTTACTTTACCGCACCACAAACAACTGTATGATATATCATTTTTCTTTAATATTTAAAAAACACATATACATATAGAATGCTGCATTAAACACTTTAGTGAGGGAAGTAATTAAACAATAAATCGACTCCACAGCAGATTCCAAGTGATAAAGGGCTTATGACATTCCAGTTCAGCACATTGCAAACGTTCCGCCAGTAGAGGGCACTCATGCATCGAAAGCAATGACGTGCATCCGAGTCAACGAGACTGAGGGAAGTTAGTGAGGGAAGGGCATAAAGAATGAACTGGAACGCAGCCCTAGTGTTCCCTTAACGGAAGTTTTGAAGAACGAAGTCACGTGAGCCAACTTACAACACATAATGACACGCGATAGTATGTTTTTTCAAAATACCAACTATTATTTATATTTCAGAAGTAACATCCATCACAAGACAGGTAAAACATAAACTACATAAAATTTATAATTCATTTACGGTTGAAATGTTGCATTGGATACGAAAGCAAACTACTTATCATAATATACTTCAAATAACTTTAAGAAATGTTGGAAATATATCAGCTCTGCTGTTGTTCATACCAGTTGTGATGTTAAATTCAGAGTAGTAATGTTGTACAATGAGGACGTCGTGTCGTCGGAAATAGAGTCAGTGTGCCAGATGCCTTACTGTCCTTACCAGTGCTGTTTTTGTGTACACTATACAGATTCACGACCTGGGGAGATGATTGAGCCTAAGATCTTCAGGAGCACTGGATAATTACAGTGTTTGAACAGGGTTAGATCTGAACTCTGCAGGTGAGTGATGGGAAAAGCGAAGTTTGTCAAAGCTTCGAATCAATTGAACCAATTGCCTCGCAAAATGATTCACTGTTTCGAAGCGTTCGAAACATCACACGCTGGTGACCCCTGCTGGTCAAAATCGTGTAAATGCAACAAAAACTCAAGCCTAACATACATTAGCTTTTACATGAACATGATTTCCAGCTTTTACAAACCCATTGCAAATGTTTTATTGAATACATAATTTATCATATGCAATTATCTAATCATCTAATACCATTAAATATTAAATTTCTGTATAATATGTATTTTATCAATTTTCAGGGCTTGTTTTGTTTGTTCTATGGGTGGATCAGCTAAACAGAGACTTTTAACTACTATTACTCTTTAATACTATTTAATACTATTAATTTTAATTACACAAATACCTCATTAAAACGTCTCTAAATGTATAAAACTCGTCAGAGATCAGGTAATTGACACTTCAATGATTCTCCGCTGGAGGGCGATCTCAGTGAATCCGCATGATTCATTGGCTTCACAGAGATCGCCCCCTATTGGTGAACCATAAACGTTTCGAAAAAGTTATGACGTAACGAAGTCCCGTTTACTGAAATCACGTGACTTTGGCAGTTTGAAACCCTACGAACCACTGATTCGAAACACAATATTCGTGTTTACACAGTGCAACAAAGTGACTGCGACAAGACACAGATAATAAAAAGAATAAAAGAATAAAAATACAAATATACAATATAGACAATTGTATTTACAGTTATAATATAGACAGACTGTATGTACAGTTGTGATGTGTGCAAATTTGAAATATAAATAAGTGTAAATAAGTGTTTTAAGTAAATGGTGTACAATAGTTTTGTGTGTTCATCAATTGTTCATGAGGTGAATTGCATGAGGGAACAAAAGAGAGTTTGCAAACACTTCTCATATGGATACATCATTCAAAATGTAATCTAATAAAGCAGTGGAAAACGAATACAACCATTTAGAATGTGAAAATGCATTTTTTTTTAATAACTTTATATACAATTTTACATATTTTACAACAAAAAAATAACATTTACAAACAACACTTTTAAAATATGTGTTAAGTTTGATTGTTGTGCTGCCATTGTTTTTTATATCTGTTTGTCACACAGTTTCTCGTTATTATTTCCGTAGATTAGAGACTCATACAAAGTCGTTTATAGTAGTAGGACGGGAAGAAGCTCCTCACCTTCACCTATAAATACACACGCTCTGAATGCCCATTCTCTCACATGAACATGTTTGTCCACCCAACAGATCAAACCACATCTCTGAAGAACAACCGCAGCTGCTTTCAGTTTGACTCAGAAGATGAGCCTCAGTTAAACTGGTACTGTGATCTGACACAGTTTTAACTTTGTACTTTTTCCATACACTAAAAAGAAGAGCTGAATAAATATACACAACCATTTTAAAATGTCTAGTTACACTCCATTTTGCTGTACAATGTTCATCATATATTTTCATCCAATATTCACATTCATTCTTCTACTTTTAAATATTAAACATAGTCAAGCAACTACATTTCAAAGACAATCAAAATGATAAAAATATAAATGTTTTCCACTACAAAAAATCTACTTCTTTAATATATAGTATTATTGTCTTGATTAGACTGTAATCATCTAACATGTTCAGAGCGGGCGGGCGTGTGCACTAGGAGGGTCGAACTCTGTTGGGGGAGGATTCACAGTCACATGCTGGATTAACAGTTCTGTTACGTTTGTTTTAATCAGTTCGAGTTTTATCCGTGGATAGTCTTGTTTCACCGAACTGAAAATGTTTCACATGCTTGTTTTGTTCTGTTTGAGCTGCTGCCGTCTGATGGGTAAGTTATTAATATGTTAGTGTGGTGTCAATTATTTTCATTTCTGAGGAAATGAGTCAAATTAGATTATTTTCATATGCAGTAAATCTGTTGTTGTTTTAGATGTCTCAATTCCAATTATTAGAAAATGCAAAGCGTCCTCAGCAATTTATAAAAACTAAACTGAAAACTAATCAACGACAAATGTCATGGAAATTCATTAAATGTATTGAACATGTCCAGCATAATTAAACGTGTTCTCTCCAGCTGTATTCATCATGTAACATTACACATTCATTTTGCTCTACAGAAGATGATTGTAAAACACTGAAGAATTTATATATTCACATGTCTGACTGTTGATATGCGTCACCTTTAATTTTGCTTAACATCTGTGCTGCTGTTCATTAATTCACATTTACAGACAAAAAACTGATTTCAGGCTTTGTACGATTTTAATCAGTGACAAAACCTCTTCATGTTCTCCAGGTGTGTTTGGTGATTCAGTGTCAGTGACTGAAGGAGATTCTGTCACTTTATACTCTGATCTTACTGAAATACATGAAGAAGACGACATACTGTGGAGATATGGAGCTGAAAACTCTCTGATAGTTAAAATCAGTAGAGCTGATGGAATCTTCTCCACATCTGATGATGTTCCTGATGGGAGATTCAGAGACAGACTGAAACTGGACGATCAAACTGGATCTCTGACCATCACAAACATCACAACTGAACATGCTGGAGTTTATGAAGTAAAGATAACTGGAGCCAAACGATCATCAAAAACATTCAGTGTTTCTGTATTTGGTGAGTAGATCATTTGTCCTGCCCTTCATATTTTGTCAGCTGTTTACATATTGAGAAGTTTAATCATTTCACAGTTTGAGATGTCAGACACATTCACTGCTATTTAACACACTAAACACTAAAAATAAGATTGTTGGTTAGATTTATCCACAGTTCTCTTATTCTCTGATGTTTTTCAGCTCGTCTTCCTGTTCCTGTCATCAGCAGTAACTCTTCATGTTCTTCATCATCATCATGTTCACTGGTGTGTTCAGCTGTGAATGTGAGTCATGTGACTCTCTCCTGGTACAAAGGAAACAGTTTATTGTCCAGCATCAGTGTGTCTGATCTCAGCATCAGTCTCTCTCTACCTCTGGAGGTGGAATATCAGGATAAAAACACCTACAGCTGTGTGCTGAACAATCCCATCAGCAACCAGACTCAACATCTGGACATCAGCCACCTCTGTCACACATGTGCAGGTACGATGGTGGTGATATTAGCATTGATTAATTAAGCTGATCTATCCAGTTACAGACTGTAGTGTTGATATTCACTCACAGTAATGGCTCATTTTGTTCTTTTCAGATCAAGGTCTACCGTTGTTTTACACAGTGTTGATCTCTGCTGGATCTCTGTTGATTGTTGCTGCCGTTGCGATGTGCTGCGTCTGCAAGAGATGTAGAAAAATTGACAGAGGAGGCAAGTATTACAAAAAAGTTATTGTCATAGAATTATTCTCATAATTCTTTTTATGAATTCTCATAACATGTGTGAAGATGCATCTGGTGCTCAAATTAAAAACTCTATATGATGACTTTTGTCAAACATTCTGCCTGGGTTTGATTTATAAATTAAATAATGTCTTTCTAAATTTAATGGTAAACTCTCCACTCTGGAATGTTTTGTGTGTGAAAAGTTATAGGCCTAGAGTTAAATTCATTTTGTTAATGTTAAACATTTAATTAAACGTGTGCATTAAAGTTTTAACTTTGACAGCCCTAATAATTTTATTAGATCTGTATTTAATGCATCTTTGATTGTTGAAACAGATCAAACTCGTGCAGAAGAGATCACTTACGCTGAACCAGTGTTCTACAAAAGAAACGCACAGAAATCGGTAAGACACTTAATTAAGAGACACATCACAAATTACTTTTAAGTAAGTACTTAGTCATTTCAACTGGACCACAACTGAGAAACACTGAAAGAGTGCAGGATCACTAAACTTTAAATTAGTTTATTCAATTGACCCTTCGCCAACAGTTTGATTGACAGGCGATCTGACCAATCATAACCCTGAATCCACCATTTTGTCCATCAAAGCAGTCAGGAGAGTTAGTAGATTAACGTTGGTGAACTTGAACTTGAAAAATTGTGTGTACTCACGTCTTTCCACACTTGAAACAACATTCCTTCTGATGTTCATTCATGTTTATTTGATGCTATAAATGAACTAGTATGAAGAGATGATCGGTTCACGAGCCGCTTGAAGGAACTACAGCGATCTGTCACCACACATTAAAGACACACTAGACGCTAGTTATTGTTTAAACTTTTTTAAATTTGAAATTTGAAATTGTTTCATATCAAAAGTAACTTCCTCTGTTGTGTCTGTCGACGTGTTGTCAGTGTCCTCTTTACTCTGCGATGTATTTTTCACTACGTGAGAACATGATGTGTGGCGTGAGAGTGCATGACTTGTCAGACATAGCAACAGTAACTAAAGGGCTTTGTGAAGGGTAAATTAATGTAATTACATTGAGGACAAGAAACATTTCAACAATTAGTGATTTGTACAACAAGACAATCACAGTTGATTAGAACAAATAATATTTTGTTAAATTTAAATTAAAGTTCAGATAATTGATATTAGCTAGCGATAGGGCATGTTATAATGCTAAATATAATTCCATTTATTATTATTATTATTATTATGCAGTCATATAGCTGCCCACAACCTTTTGTTTGTTTTAAAAAGAAAAACTGAAAAAAGCAGGTAGATTTAGATTAAAATGTATGTTGTTGACCAAACATTAAACTTTTCAAGCATTCTGATGAAACTCTTGGATCCTAAATTCAGGTCCACTTGACCTGTCATCTGTCAAAGCGTGCAGCGCTCCTGAAGAGGCGCATAATCTCTTTGCGTACACTGCTGTTGTTATCAAAGGAATGTGCACAAAAGAGCACTGACAAAACCAGTTGAGAACCTCTGATGTTGTTTCCTGAAGCTGCTTTATTAGCTTGGCCGTTGGAGGGAGTTTATATATATATATATATATATAGTGCTGATTAATGTTATTAGGAAAAAAGCTATAGGTCTATATCGCATTACATCTCAATTAATCTGCAGATTGAATCTGTCACTTTTTTTTATTATTATCATATCTTTTATGCTTTTTTTATAGAAAGTGAAAGAGGAGGATGACGTGGATTATGCACCTCTCACCATGAGAAGATGATCAAACTTCAATCTTTTTATAAGTACAACTGTTTTATACGTTCTCTCTTAAAATGATGGCGTTTCTCAGAGAAACATTGTGTTCACTTAGAAAACATCATTTGTTTTTAAAACTATATTTTTCCTTCCATCATATATTTTTTGCTTCACCTTGTCTCTTTATGGGCTCCGTATTACCTTGAATCTCATGAAAAAAGTGCGACACGAACATTCAAAAAAAAAAAACGCATCTAAAAGAGGACCCTGCTTTATTCATTTATTTTCATCTACAGATATTGTTTGCTCTGTTGGACATTGTGCATGAGAATGTATCTACTGCTGGAGGTTTGTGTTTGATGTTTTTGAGTGTTTGAGGTGTCAGTAGTGTGTCAGTGTGAAGAATGTGGTTGAAGGGCTTTTTCCATTGCTGCTCACATGAAACCGTTTGACTTTTGCTCTACAGAACAAAAACACGTTACTAGAAAATACTGAGCATGTATCACAAAAAAGGTCTTAAATTAAACCGTGATATTACTGTGGAATATGAAAATATGATATACTTGGTGTGCATATGCAACATGACCTTAGACACTCATGCAGAGATTGTACAGATAAGCTCTGCTGGTTTCAATAGTTATTTCAAGCTCAAGAGAGACAGAAGTTTGTTCTTAGATGAACTATTCTTGGAACTCACACATTTTTAGAAATGAAGATCATATCCTGTTTTTTCTGTCAATGTTCAATTCAATTCACATTAATTTGTATAGCACTTTTAACAATATATATTTCAAAACAGCTTTACAGAAAATGCATGTCTACATTACAATTTAGAGTAATCTGATATCAGAGGTGGCTGTGTCCAAATGATGTCATTTCAGAAATGTACATATACAAATCACGCTGTGTGTAGTAATTAAAGGAATTATTTTCAGAAAAAATTCAATTTTGTAATGTTTATGGTAGAATGCCGATGTTTGATGGATGTTGTAATTTCTTTCGTTTTCATTGGTTTTGTTGAGAAAATACAGTGCTGCAGTCCAAAAGAAAAATTGTCAAAATTTTGTTTAATTCAAATCAGTTTGATAAAAATAAATATATATATATATATATATATATATATATATACTTCCAGTATTTGCATCGTTACTGTGTTCCCTTTCAAATGGTAACTCACACTGAATCATAGGATGCTTTGGGGAATGCCTCCAGCGTGACCGGTGTCTGAAGCATGTGTCTAAACACAAAAATAGGCTTATTCGAGATGCATCACGCTGTACAGTACTTTGATGTCATACGCTGATCAGTCTGGGGAGCGCTGATCCATCTTGAATAAACCTATTAACACTGGATGACAATAGCCTATGACATCACTGTGACCAGAGTATAAAAGGGCGCCGGTCGTAGACGTCAGCAATAGGGTAATTTGAGATGCGCCTCATCTGTAGCGTAGGTGGCTGTAGTGAGGGGAGGAATGAAAAAAGTGTAGTCAAGACAGACAGTTCTGTCTTCTCGTTGTGAATCAGACACCTATGGGATCAAAGGCGGGTTTTGCAGCATGCACGTGCTACAAAATCCAACACAGCCACCTTATAGAAGTAAAACAATGACAAATGTGTATAAAACAAAAAGCTTGTTGAATTACACTAATTGTAAAAAAAAAAAAAACTGCATTGCATTAACTGTGTTTACATTTTAATGCATGGTATTCTTTGGGCTTCCATTTTATTGGGCTGAAATTCAACACGGTTGTATATTTAAGCTTTGAATATTTCTGTTCAAAATATTTCACACACACTTTTTTTTTGTTAAAAATTCAATAATCCATATTCACTTTTCAGATTTCACTTCCAAAATATTAATTCTGTTTAAAAATACAACCTATCATTTTCGACAGGCAATTTTCGGTCCATTTTATTTCACTTCCACAATTTCAGTTGTTCAAATTCAACAGATAATTCAACATTTAAAGGGTTAGTTCACCAAAAAATGAAAATTCTGTCATTAATTCCTCACCCTCATGTCGTTCTACACCCGTATGACCTTCATTCATCTTCAGAACACAAATGAAGATATTTTTGATTAAATCCGATGGCTCAGAAAGGCCTCTACTGGTAGCAAGATAATTTACACTTTCAATGCCCAGAAAGACACTAAAACATATTTGAAATAGTTCATGTGAGTACAGTGGTTCAACCTTAAAATTATAAAGCAACAAGAATACTTTTTATGCGCCAAAAAAACTAAATAACGACTTTATTCAACAATATCTAGTGATGGAAGCTTCGAAGTTTTACGACTCTTGTTTCGAATCAGTGGTTCGGATGGCGTATCAAACTGCCAAAGTCACGCCCCCCAGTGGTGAACCATTGAAATTTCAAAACACTTATGACACTTATGATAACAAAGCACCTTTACTGAAATCACGTGACTTTGTAGAACGACATGAGGGTGAGGAATTAATAACAGGATTTTCATTTTGGGGTGAACTAACCCTTCAAGCTACATTGTGTTTTAAATGTCCCAACCGCAGGGTAATCCTGGAGTATGATGTATTGAGGGGACTGCAGCACAGCGCTGCGATATAAAGCTAAGAAAACTAAACAACCCAGCATTACAATCTCGTTCACTCTAGAGCAGTAATTCTTAAAGTGTGGTCCGCGAAAAGCTAGTGATGACATGCAAAAAGTACCCCTGTCCAATGACACTGTCCAGCAACTAGGGGTGGCACTGTACATGAAAAAACACCCGAACCGTTCGGTTCGTGTGTGCGTCGCACGGTTCGATCCATGCGCAATGTAGCTCTGTGTTCAGACAGTTTCGCGCGAACATACATATAGACAGTAAAAGTGGAAAAGTTCACATATCGCGTCTTTTGCGCGTGCAAATCCATGATTTCCTATGTAGGCGCGCGGCAAGCGCGCTCAAAATGGAAGCAACGCGGCCGGGCTTTCCACGCTTTTTTTAGGCGCGATATGTGAACGGCCCCTAATGAAGGCTGCCTGGAGTTGGCGGATGCGCCCGTGTCGTTCAAATCCGGTGTGTGGGAACATTTTGGATTTCATGTTACTTACGATGACAACAGAAATAAAACAGTAGATAGAACTGCGACTGTGTGCAAGCATTGTGCAAAATGCATTAAATATGCTAATGAAACACTTCTAATATGACAGTTCATTTGAGAAGACTTCATGCCAATGTGTCGATAAGCACAAACAGGAGAGAGCCGGTTAGGAAACAACTTCTACTGTCCGCAGCATTTAAGAAACCTCTCAGTGATAACTCAAGCATTGGGGATGTTTATGTTATTACATTATATTATTTATTTATCAAATTTCAAAATTTTACTTGTTTAAAAGACAGAGCTTTAGGAGTTCCTCTCTTTGTCTTTTAAAATATTTTTTGTAAGAGCTACACTGAAGTTGGCAGTTTGATAAATGCAAGTTCATTTCAATCTTTGTGAGCTAAAAAGGCACAAGTTCCTGTAGAGATAACAATACACATACTCCTTTTTTTGCCAAACAAACGAAAAGCATGTCATCATCAATGTCTTCTCTCTTGCTGTGTCAAAATCTCACCAGCTTTTACTCAGAGATGGTCCCAATAATGTGCTTAAAGTCAAGTCAAATCCAGTTAGTGCATGATTACATTACAAAAATGTTAATACTGTATCCTAAATTGTGAATAATTAAGCTAATAAGCTATATATCATATGCTGAAGGAAATTTCTGGAGTGTTAAAGATTAAAAGATTAAAAAATAACAACAAGAACCGTACAGAACCGAAAACCGTGACCCTAAAACCGTGATACGAACCGAACTGTGGGTTTTGTGAACCGTGCCACTCCTACCAGTGACGCATAACTTCAACGTCTGAAAATGTCCAAGAGCAGCTGATCACACGATTACACCAGAGTCCCTTCTTTTCTCTTCAGCTGGACGAGTCCACAGACATTGGTAATGAGGCAAATCTTCTGTGTTTTGTGAGATACATCCAGTTTTTTTTTTTTTTCACATGTGCAGTTTGCTGTTCATATTAAGCTGCAGCTCATTTCACATTTACTTTTTCAAATGAAATAAAATTCATATATTAATTTCTGATCATATCATTGCATTTGTGTTTGAATAATTAGTTTTTGACTTGAAACAGTTGCATATTAAACTTAAATTTAGTTTATCCTTCCTATTTTGTTGTTTTTGGGGGGTGTGTTAGAGTGGGATTCTGTTAGGTGGTCCTCAGAAAAAAATTGGAAGATAAAGTGGTCCTTGGGCTGAAAAAGTTTGAGAAACACTGCTCTAGAGAAAGCTGCTTGTAGGCTACACAGGGAAAGTTGTGAAGACATTGAATTAAATGAAATTGAAACATTGAAACTGTATTAGCTTGTACGGATTTATACTGGTCCTGATAATCATTACATACATTTTTGCTCCATTTCTGTAAATCCGTTTTTGGCTCTCTACCCATTGCTCTGGTTTTCGTCAACAGCCGCTTGCACCACCTGCTGGTGAGATAGAGTAACAGCAGATGCAGATTATACTCTGTGCTCCGTGAATTTTCTGACGAATTTGAACCACTGAATTTGTGGAAGCAGATTTGTAAAGCGAAATAAAATGGATTATAGGTTGTATTTTTAAACAGAATGAATATTTTGGAAGTGAAATCTGAAAAGTGAATGTGAATTATTGGATTTTTAAAAATGAAAATGTGTGTGAAAGGTTTGGAATTTCAATATTCACACTTAAATACACAACCATGTTGAATTGCAGCCCATAAAAATGCAAGCCCTAAAAATACAAGCGGTTAATGCAATGCATAAGTAGTGCAGTTCAACAAGCTTTGTTTCAAAAATGTATGGAATGAATGCCATAACAGCTGACATAAAGTCAATGACTTCACGGACTCCGGTGTCACAAATTCCTGTCCTTGTGGGTCCAAGAGTTGGCATGTTTTTTTTTTTGTATATTTAATATGTAAAATTCTGCATAGTGTATACTTTTCTGGTTAATAAAAAAAGAGATCCCGAAGCGTAGATGTTTCGAAACACTGCTCCGAACTGTGATTCAAAAACACCCATGTCACGTGACTATGGCTAAACGAAGCTTCTGAGCGTTTCGACAGGAGGCGTGCTCGCCGAGTCTGCGTTTGATTGACAGGGGCGGGAACAAATCACACAATCGCACATCTGTCTCAACTCCCACAAAGTTTAAAAGAGGAGTTAATGCACCTTCACCTCGTGGGTTTTTGTGAGAGGAGAAAGATTTTGAGATAGCGTTTACGATATAGTGACATTTATAAAAAAAAATCTGTAAAAAACCCCAAAAATGAGACCATTGTGGATTGATGTGTTTTATTAATTTTCATTTTTCATGACCAAAATTACCTAGTTATTATTCTATATTATAGTTATATAGTGAGTATGTTAAAAACTCACCACATTAACAAAAACACAACATTTTTTTTTTTAAATGGCTTGTTGTCAAATTTGTTTCAGATAACATGTGCAATTGACCACTAGGTGTCACCGTGGAGACGGTGTCGGTATAGTTTCGAAGCCTCGACACAATACGGCACAATTGCTTCATCTGTTTCAGTGTTTCATGAAGCCTCGCTCTGCCCACCACTAATCTTGACTTTATTATATTATAATATTATTATTTATTATACTATATATAGCCAGAAACCTCAGCTACACACCCCGCGGGAAAAGCTCCGGCTGGTGTTCTTCCAAATACCTTCAAGGGAAAGCGCATCAAATGTGTTCTTATAAGCTACATTAAAATAAAACCTAATAAATGTGTAAACACTCTTTTGACAAACAATTTTCAACACGAATGATAATGAGTTAATGTTGTGCTTTACTTTGGTTGTTTGGAGACTTTTTTGAGTTGACAACGGACAGCTGGAAAGCTGACATGTTTTTAAATAATAGCCCACAAAATTATGTTTGCCTAATGCATATGAATGTCTTTTGGGTATGAGGGAACAGAGATTCACATCATGGATGTGCAGCAACTGTGTGTCAATATGGAGGAAAATCTCTGAGGAATGTTTCCAGCATCATATTGAATCGGTCACAAAAATTAAGGCGGTTCTGAAGGTGAAAGGGAGTCAAACCTGGTGAAAGCAAGATGTAACCAGAGTGTATTTGTACAATACAAGTTGTATGAATACTGTATTAGAGCGCCATCTAGTGTCCTAACTAGGAAATCACCATTCAAAGAATGCAGTTATTAAAGGTGAAATTTAATGGCAGTTACCATATAAAACACAGAAATATTCTTTAATATATTCTTGTCTTTTCCAACAAAATAAAATCCCTTTATATGCACACATTATTTAAACATCTTACTAAAATAAACAATTAATTAATTGTAATTAAGATTAATTCATTTTGTGCAGAGTTGTGCAGAGCAAAAGACAGCATTTTAGCTTTGACATGACAAACATAAACAATACATTAAGACACTTCTAAATCCTTGTCCTATTGAGGCCATTTACAAATTTACAATAAGTACAAAACACAAAATACAAAATTAAAAATTGAAATAGGGGACTGAGATGTCAAAAGCACTTAGTAAACTCCTATCCACAATCAGTGGATAGGAGTTTAGCAAACAGTAACCACAATCCAAAACACAATATGAAGTAAGAGAAAGATGTCAGTGTGAAAGGCACCTACAGTATCAGGCGAGCACACTCAATTCAGCACCTGAGTGTCGTTTGAGTCACATTCTCGACTGTATTTGTTTAGAGTGCTTGTGTCTTTCAGTACAAGACCATCTGTGACTGTACTAGTAGTCAAATTCACAGCTTGATGATAATAGCCATCTTTGAAGGGTGACAAAATAACTGATGTTTACAGCTAAAGGGGCTGTTTACATATGTCTTTTGCGCACTCCTATTCATTATTTTCAATGTAGGGGTGCGGCAAGCGCGTTTAAAAAGGAAGCAACGAGGATGTGGTGCGGCACGTTCCTTTTTTCCAGGCGCGCCTGTGCCGCGGTGAGATGAAAACATCTCAACTTTTCAGAATGCCGCAAGCGCACCGCAGGTCATGTGACAAGAACCATCCAATCAACCCTTTCCCTTATCCTAACGGTCGCCTAATCACCTCAGACGAACACGGAGTCGTTGTGCAGGAGAGATGGTTTCACGGCAGAAGCTCTGTTTGGTGATGCTTGGGCCAATTTTTCTTAAAAGATTATCAAACTGGTCCTTGTCAACTCTGAAATAGACTTTGAATCTCTCATCGTCCAGACGGAGCTCTTGGATAAGTTTGTGAAATCCTCCGTGGTGCACCCAAACACTGCAGGAGTTTGTTTTTTTCTCCTCCATAAATAAATCTTGTACTAGAGCTTCTGCAAGGGCTTTTCGGTGATGGAAATCCACTGAAACTTCCACGTAGTCGTGGAGAAAGCTTTCATGGTTGCATAGCAACGACAGACGCCACAGAAGCACGAGCTCCCGAGCGCTTGCAAAAGATGGAGGAAGCGACGCGGCCGCGCTTTCCACGCGTTTATAGGCGCGATATGTGAACGGCTCCAAACTGTCTTTTTGAAAATAAGGCTGCATGAGTGATTCAGCGAGTTTGATCCTCTTCTCTCAGTTCACATCTTCTCTTCAGTGTCCAATTAAATTAGTGAACCGAAATAACACTAAATGTTACAGTGCTGTTTCACTGTCTGGCAAATGATGAGATCTCCCATTAGGAATATCCTCATTCTGATTAACGGGTGAGTATTCTCCATTCTGTAAGAGAGAACAGATTCACAGAAGGTAAATGAAATGAACAGGATTGATAATTCAGTCACACAAACAGGGAAAAAAAAGGAATCTGTGGTTTCCTTTTCCTGAATATATGACATAATACTGTAGTACAATGTTTGAATGTCATAATTTCTGATACTGATTAAAATAATATGAAACTATTCATGAAGAATTTGGGTGTTTCATAATATGGCTGACAAACAATAAAACAGTTGTTTGTGATTTCAAACACTAAACTTTTGATTTTGAATGTCGAACACGTTCATCTTTCTTCCTCACCTAAAATACTTGAACTCCATGTGCAAGACAAGACACTTGATCTACACAAAGTTGCAATTTTTGTTTTTATATTATTTTAATTTGTATTATTTTATTATCATTTAGTTAAATCAAGAGTTGTTTTTTTCCACTGCCTCAACTGTGAAGATCTGCTTTGGTGGTGAAAAAACAAGGACAATAAGGAAACCTTTATCTTACACTCTGACCCTAAAACAGTAAAATACTTATTATAAAATAATATAAATTAACAATCACATAAATATATACTCATGTCACTGCTTTTAAAACAAAAACACACACACACCGAAAACTCTCATTCAAACAGACACACACTACTTTCAGATCTCACAGATTAGAATCGTTTTATTTTACCTGACTTTGACTCTGACTCGGACTCCTGCTGCCTGTTTGAACAATAATGACAAACTCAAATAAACACAGATGACTCCAGCGAATTACAATGAAAACTCATTTTCATATCTTGCATCATATCTTTCGTAAAATCAGCTGTATACTCACCATTACTTTCTGCATGCTTGCGATAGTAAATCACAGCAGCAGCAGCAGCAGCAGCAGCAGCAGCCACCAGAACAACACCAACAACTATTCCTCCTACAGCACCTGGAGACAGACCTGAACCTGGAACAGATAAATACAGACAGTCACATCAATTTTACTGATGTTTTTACTGATATTTACACCTTTCTGCTTTGTTCATCAGTTGTGAGGTACTGATTTAACTGATAAATGGAGGGTTTTTGAGGAACCAGAACCAAAATGACATCAAAGCACTTTGAGCTCAACAGGAAACATCAATGCTCTCAGGAAAACTGATTTTGTGCAGGTTAATAACATTCATCAAAATGTTGGTCAAAACTGTCCACAATGAAAGGCACGGTATTTAAAATGCACTGACAGACTAAATGACACTCACCAGTGACGGCAACACTGAAGACCCTTCTAATGCTGAAACTGCTGTGTTTGCTGGTGATCTTCAGTTTATATTCTCCAGAGTCTGTGGTTCTGGTGTTTGAGATGGTCAGAAATCCAGTGTGATTCACCTCCAGTCTCCCTCTGAATCTCTCTTCACACTGATCATCAGTACAGATCTTACTCTGATCTCCAGTGATTTCAGCGATGAGAATCTCATTATAATACCACGTCATCACATGATTTGGGTTGTTTATAACACCAGGATCTAAAGTAACAGATTCTCCCTCCTTCACTGACTTTTTCTTCACTTCATCTCGTTCAGCAGCAGAAACTCCTGAAACACAAACCAACAGATGATGGAGGAACTTTTTGCTGAAAACGACAAACTACACATTATAAAAGATGTGGATATGAAAATAATTATTTTATATGACCAGCAGATTTAATTTAGGCTTTTAATCAAATAAAAACATCAACATATGGTAAACAAACTCCAACAGGTTTTTAAAGACATGCATTGATTATAACAAGTGTTCTTTTTCTGCATTCATATCATGGTCTGTCTGAATACACAAATGCACAGGTACTTCCAGTCAGTTTAATCACCGTTATACATTAATGTACTGCCTTTATTGAAACAACACACAATGGACAGTTCATGGACAGCGCATCTCTCCACTTCCTTCCAAAACATCCCAGTAACAGTTATAGTCGATTACATCATCCGGAGCCGGAGTCTGTGCAGTAGTGATTGTAGTGGAGCCACGGCAATCTTCGTCAGCATTTGAGCGTGCGGTTAAAAACCAGCCTCAAGCACCATCTGCCATTAAAAACCAAGCTCAGAATCGATTCGAAACAGAATCGCGATGGATTCGGAAAATCTCAGAATCATTTCTTGATTCACGATTCAACGATTTATTGTCCCAGCCTTACTAACGCTTAAAACCCACAGCCCTATTTGAAATGATTGTAGCATTTAATTTAAGTAATTAAATTAAATGCTTAATTTAATTAGGGCTGTCGATTTAAAGTGTTAATTAAATTACTTATGGCAAAAAATAACATTCAAATTTAACGCATTTACCGCACTTGCCCCACCCCAGACCTATGAAGTTCATCTGACATTACATACAGTTGATTGATGACGAATATGATGCAGGGCAACAGCTCACTGTGGGATGACGCCTATAGAATGCAGTGTTCTTAAGAATGCTCCTAAAATTTGAGTAGTCTCAAATCACACAAGTAATGAGTGCAATATTACACAAATGCTGTTTTTGTCCCATAGCCTATATAACGAGTGCGAAACTGATTTTATACATCAGTTCAGTAAATAAGAAATGAAGCATGTTATTTTAGACAAAATAGTCTATTTTGTTCAATTTTGCCAAGTCCAACAAGCCTGAAGAGAGCCACTTATTTCACTTCTGATTGAATCGGCCATTTGAATAAATTGAATGAATGAATGAATGACTTCACCATTAAGACATTCAACACCACCTACTGACATTTTTAGTTTCTTATTTAGAGTCTAATTTTATTTAAAAATAATTACATATTTCCATATTAATAAAAAAAAATAAATAAAAAGAAGTTACAGTTCATCCAAAAATGAAACTTCAGTCATCATTTACTCAACCTCTTGGTCCAAAAGTACAATAATAAATAAATAAACAATAAAATGTTAAATCAAATAAAATATTTCTTTCTGAAGTTACTTTTTCTAATACCTATTTGATGCTTTACACAATAACAACTTCAAATTATTTTTGAAGGTGTTTTTGAAAAGTAATTTTACTGTGACACTTTTTCCTCTGTCTGATTGAAATGCAGATTTATTAGGCACGTTGATTTTCTGATCATATTTTTTTTCCAAGTACATCTTATGTAATACTAGAAAGTGCAGTTAAGGCATGACCATTGGACAGTGAAAAGAACCAATAAGCCATAACTGATGAAAATAACCGTCATTTATACCCTTATGGTCAAATATTGAGCTGCAAAAATCAAATTGTCAACAACATGAAGTTGTCTGTGCTGGCAAATGACCATGGTATAATCCATGTGATTCTTCACCTCCACATTGTGCATTAAAATTGTGTAATAAACACCTAGCCATTGATTATCTCTTACATAATCCATTTACAATTTGAAGAAACATTTCATGCTGCTAAGAGTCACTTATATTCTAAACAACAAATACACGATATAAACATATATGACCCAATTTTACATGTTAAATGACTCACCATGAACAGCTACATTGAAGATCTTTTCACGGTTGCGGCTCGTGATCTCTAGATGATATTCTCCAGAGTCTGTGTTTCTGGTGTTCATGATGGTCAGAGATCCAGTCTGATGATCCAGCTTCAGTCTGTCTCTGAATCTCTCAGTACCTTCATTACACTGAACATCTGTACAGATCTTACTGAGATCTCCATTGATTTGAGCGATGCGAATGTCGTTAAAATACCACTTAAGTCTGTCTTGTTGGTTTGTTGTAATATCAGTGTGTAGAGTGACTGAATCTCCCTCCATCACAGACACTACAGCCCCTGAAGAAAGAAACAGATAACGTAAGAAATTAACATTCATAAATCACTTTTGATATTTGAAATATAGCAATGTTTTTTTCTACATGCAAAATAACACTAACATTTTTCACATGAACAATGCATAAAATGACATGGCTACAATTTCAAAGTAACATGATGATCTCAATTATTTTTTTAACATGGAGTCAAAGCTCACTTTTTCATTTTACTTTACTGATTTAAAATATTCAGCTGTATTTTAACACTCCTCAAAGAAAAATGCATTGACTGACTAAATTATACACACCATTGACTGTAACATTGAAGATCTTAAGGCTGTCGGTTTTGCTGCTACTGCTGGTGATCTGTAGTTTATATTCTCCAGAGTCTGTGTTTCTGATGTTCATGATGGTCAGAGATCCAGTCTGATGATCCAGCTTCAGTCTGTCTCTGAATCTCTCCTCACCATCTTCACACTGAACATCTGTACAGATCTTACTCTGATCTCCATTGATTTGAGCGATGCGAGTGTTGCTAAAATACCATTTAATTCTGTCTTTCTGGTTTATTTTAATATCAGTGTTTAGAGTGACTGGATCTCCCTCATTCACAGACACTGACTCTCTCTCTGGATCAGCACTAGAAACACCTGAAGGAGAAATTAACATATAATCATAAATCATGTCTGGGATACTGAGACAAAATTATACAACAGGAAAGTGCTGTGAAAATGTTATTGTACAGATAATACAGACTGTGAGAAATATGTCTGGATTAATAATGCAACACACACAGACAAACAGCAGAAGATCATTGATTCACACATTCAATACGAGTCTCATGAGTGATCTTGAACAAAATCATTATTTTTGTGCATTTATACGGGGATCATTACATATTTTCATAGACCTTGATGGATATCTCACCTTTAAAAACACTGGCATATACTCCAAAGCCATTTTCAAATAATACTATTCTTATACTGATTCAAAATATTGCTTTTTTTCTTCAAATCTACAGTTTGTCTGTCCAAGTACTAATAATGTCTTCAGTTTTCCATGACTTTAGCGGACACATTCATGTCAATAGTCAGGCCCATTATAGAGACATTCGAAATTATTATTAACTTTAAATTTAAACTTTTTAAAATTTTAACTTTCATACAGAGCTGTAGTAGTACACAGAGACTCCGACGTTTATGTATCCTTACAAAAATTAACCATGGTTTTACAAATAAAACCAAAGACCATGGTTATTGTTGTTAAACCATGGCAACTACAAATTAACCATGGTTTAGTTACGTTAACCATAGTTTAACCATGGTATTTGTACCATAGCGACTGTGGTTATACAAATGGTAAGCAATCCGCGACGCGATATGCTACAGAAAATGGCCGTTTCCTTCTCACTCTTCTCCCTCAGAAACATATCGAAATAGACAATAACAACATGTCTTATAAATAAATGGCTTACCAAGCAGGAGCAAAACACACAGTGTGAGAGAAATGCCCAGCATTATATTCCCCACTTTTCCAGAAGTCCAGATTCTGTCGAATGTTTATGTCGAGCCTGTGTTTTGGAATGAAAGCGAAAGTAGCAGGCTATAGGACGTGAATAAGCCGCGTCAAAAACATTAACAGCGCTCGTGTAGTTTCGACGCCGGAGGCGCGAAACGTGTGTAAAACAAAAATAAAAACGGATTGTGTTATTTTTGCTTTGCCTCATCTAATAGATGTAAGCTGTGACATTCGCTAATCGCGTGAGACTCTGGCTGCGTCCGAAATCTTCTTCTTCTTCTTTAAATTTATTGGCGGTTGGCATACCAATTTGGTGCATTACCGCCACCAACTGTTTGGGGTGTGGAGCTTCAATGCGGATTTGGACGCTTATACATACATAAGCCTATATAGCATTTATAAAAAATATATATATATATATATATATATATATATAATCTTGGTTGTTCTTAAATTCTAGCAAATAAACCTGTTTCTTTTAAGTATCTCATTAGAACTGTCCATGCTGATGGTTTTGATGTATAAAAAGACAGTAAACCCTCTATTGACAAATGTGTATATCCTAATTCTTTGACTTTTTCCAACAGTATGGTTTGCGTCCGAAATCGCCGACTCAATGAGTAGGTACTTAATTTCAATGAGTAGGTACTTAATTTCAATGAGTAGGTACTTAATTTCAATAGGTACTCAGCGAGCGCTAAAAGAGTATGAATGAAATCTCGTTGAGTATGAATGCGATCCGGGAATCATCCACCATGTTGACGTTATCATGTGACCTATGACGTTATCGCAAGCGCAACAACTGAAAAGATATGAGTGACAGGTTTAATTCAACTATCTGTAAATATCTTGATATTGATTAAACTTGCTCATTTTCTGTTCTTGTTGAAGAAACGGCTCCCCATTTATTTTGTGATTGTAGCAATAAATTTTAAACAAAAGCTTCATTCAGACTTATTGTACTAATAATCACATATTTACAGGCATCGAACCCTCCTACTGTCCATCCTTCTGCCATCTCAACACAGCTGTGCCAATTCTGCAGCTTTATTTTGATGAAGCAGCTGATCACCGTGAACATCTTCACCTGTCTTTGCCGTCCATCATGTCCCTCATTGCTGCTCTTCTAAATGGGAACATCATTGATCCAGAGGATGAGGAAGACCATGATGATGGACCCGAACCTCACAACCTTGAAGCAAGAGTCGGAGAAGATGTGAGAGACAATCTGGCTGCCGCTGTGTCTGCTCCAAACATTCGTGTGCCTGCTCTCCATGAGCATGACTACCTGTTAAAAAAGATTTAAAGATTAAAACATTTTACAATCCAGGTCACGTTTAATGCTAATTTTTGATGTAGTTTTATTACTTTTGTGGTGTAGTGGGCTGAACCACTGAACGAGTTTTTGTCCAGTGCGGAGATCTGCTCACTCAAATCCTCACGTTCTAATTAAGCTTGCAACAAAAAATGTGTAGACATTATGTAGGCTAAATAAGATATTCATTGTACAGTCAGCTTTCGAGGCGTTAATCAGAATTTGAAGGTAATGTATGATTTTCTGCATTAGGCTATTATTATTCAACCTGGCTGCCATGCCAAATCACGCATATGCTTGCCTGCTCAAATTGTAGTGGTTTGTGAACATAACCACTTTAATAACAAGAGTGTTTATGCTGGGATAATAGGTGACACGTATTTCATGACATTCTATTTAAATGTGTTTTTATGGAGGAATCGCATCTAGTCTTACCCTAGAGTTGGTTCACCCTTCGACTATGTTGGCACTGTTATATACTGTTCATCCAAAGCATCTCTGAAATATTTACTTTTTTGTTTGTTTGTTTATTTAAATGAATAATTCTTATGTATTATTTTATCTTACCGATTTGTTTTTCAATGATTCAAGTCAAGTTACATTTATTTATATAGTGCTTTTTACAATGCAAATTTTGTCAAAGCAGCTTTATAGTAATACTTAGCAAATCATTTTCGCTCTTAAAGAAAATGGTGTCATTGTCCAGCTTAAATAAATTCAGTATTGATTCATTCCGTATCTGTATATCAGTACTAGAGAAAACAGTGATGTAATCGTCCAGTTCAGTTCAGTTCGCATACAATGCAAGCAGATCAAAGACATTGTTGAATATCAAGTCAAGTGTCCCCAACTAAGCAATCCAAAGGCAACAGCGGCAAGGAACCAAAACTCCATCAGGTGACATCAGATGACAAAAATGGAGAAAAAAACCTTGGGAGAAACCAGGCTTAGTCGGGGGCCAGTTCTCCTCTGGCCAACAGCGAACAGTGCTTGATTGATTCAGGGAGCTTTACAGATCATAAGTCCGATTTGGGATTGCAACAGTCAACATAGTTAATCCAGTTCCATCTAGTTGAAGATCGTATTTATCACGCCGGTATGGGACGGTTTGTTGGGGATCTGTGCCACTGGCTGGTCGTGTCTAGGCGCAGATTCTCCATCTGACCTGGATACGGCCCGGATCCGACTGATTACGGTAAACCTTGGGAAAAGCAGAGAGACAAATATTAGCATAGACGCCATTCTTCTTCTGATGCAACGAGTGCATCCGGTGTTATAGGAAGTGTTCCCGGTTCCGGCTGACCTGATCTATACAGCCTAACAATCCTTTAACGGATATGAAGACATAAATTGAAAATGTGTCATGTGTATGCCAGGTTAAAGAGATGCGTTTTTAGTATAGATTTAAACTGACAGAGTGTGTCTGCTTCCCGAACAATGCTACGAAGATCGTTCCAGAGTTTAGGTGCTAAAAAGGAAAAGGATCTACCGCCTATGGTTGATTTTGATATTCTAGGTATTAACAACTGGCCAGAATTCTGAGATCGTAATAGACACAAAGGACTATAATGCAATAAGAGCTCAATCAGGTACTGGGGAGCTAAACCATTTAGTGCTTTGTAAGTAATCAGCAAGATTTTACAATCTATATGTTTAATAAAGAGCCAATGCAGTTTTGACAGAACCGGGCTAATATGGTCATACTTCCTGGTTCTAGTAGGGACTCTGCGTTTTGGACCAGCTGGAGTTTGTTTATCAAGCGAGCAGGGCAATCACCCAGTAGAGCTTTACAGTAATCTAGCCTTGAGGTCACGTTGCAAGAAAATGACCAATTGTTTCGCTAGATAAGACCCCTATTCCTGGTCTGGGATCATGTAGAGCCCTTTGTAGCTGCACTGAAACTGACATTTGGACCTTCAACTCATTGAATTCCAGTGATGTCCACTATATGGAGAAAACCCCTGGAATGTTTTCCTCAAAAACCTTAATTTCTTTTGGACAGAAGAAAGACAAACATGAACATCTTGGATGACATGGGGGTGAGTAAATTATCAGGAAATTAACTCAAAAGTGAACTAACCCTTTAGGATTACAGAATAAATTCTCCAGAGTATGTTCTTCACAATGATGTATATCAATAATCAGTACACAGACATGTCTTGAGTTGACCTTTTGTTAAATTAATAAGCAAAGTACAATCATCAACCATAATAGGAAGAATGAAATTTATGTCAAATGATTGATAAATACAAACATGTTTTTCCAGAAAAAACCCGCAACTTGTTCTAAACCTTTATGAGTTTCTCTGTTGAACACAAAAGATGATATTTTGAAGAATGTTAGTAACCATACAGCTGACTTACATAATATATATTTTGGTTACACTTTATTTGACAGTGCCTTAGTTACATTGTAATTACTCAAATAAGTACTGAGTACTATTAATTAACTACATATACTTATTATACAGTTTGTTAGGTTTTGTTTTAGGGTTAGTTACTTGTAACTATGCATCATTTAATGTTATTACCACAGTAAGTACATGTAGTAATGTGCAACTATGGCACTGTGAAATAAAGTGTTACCTATATTTTTCCACACTATGGAAGTCAGTAAGGGCTAGAAACTGTTTAACAGAACAAAGAAATTCACCCTGAAGTTGTTCTAAACCTGTATGAGTAAATGATAACTGTTAGGATTATCTGCAGGAGTATCCTTTAACAGCCACCAGAGGGCACTCCACCTTGAACTTTTGCCACACCATCATGCAGGAACTAATCACACACTCACCCGTTTCCCATCAGGGAGTACATTTCCCAGCAGCTCTGTACCTTGACACTCCATCCAGCTGAAGCTCATTACCTGGACAATATAAGTGGCATTAAGTCTTGTATTTACCACGGTGTACATTTCTGAGCATTTTTTCCTGTTATTTGATTACTTGCTATCTGCCCTGACCCTTGCTTGTTGTACTGGACTGTGATGATTTGCTGCCTGTCTCGACCTACTGCCTGTTTTATGACCACGATTCTGCCTGTCCTTTGCTGTTCATGTGCTGTTGTTTGACCATTGCCTGTACGATTACACACTTTGTTAATGAAGCCTGCACTTGGATCTTCACCTACGTTGTCACGTGCCCATTCGCTACAATAACAGAATATCACCCGTTATCTATATTTACTCACCCTCAAGTTGTTCTACACCTGTATGAGTTTCTGTGTTGAGGGTCTATCCCCTTAATGGGAAAATTCAATGTACAACAATATAAAAGTTTACATAGATCTAACATTTCTTCAGGAGCAGAAAATGAAGTAAATCATTCCAGATATCCAATGACTTCAACACAATCTAGGATTTTATGGATTAATTTTATTTCATTGCAAAGCTATTCAGTGTAGGAGGGACGTCAGGCTGTGAGGTTCACAACAGCAGCACAGGAAGAAGCCCTTCACCTACAAACTAAACACACATCAAACAAATGGCCACTCTCCTGCAAAAGCAGTTTGTCCACCCAGCAGATCAAACCATTTTCTGAAGAAACCGACCACAACAGGTTTCAGTTTGACTCAGATGTTGAGCTGCCAGTGTCACACCTCAGTAAGACTAGCAATGTGAGATAGCCAAAACTACCTTTCAGAAACCAATGTTAACATTAAAAACATATTTTCCATTTGATTAATATTCTTTTTAAGTGCATTTGACCAAAAATCTGTATCACAGTATTTAAGTTTTACTGTACATCACAGTATTTGTTTTCCATGACTGGGCCTTTATATATGTTTATTATGGATTATTTTAATGTCAGAAAAATAATAATAATAATAATAATAATACTAGTAGTAGTAATAATAGTAATAGTTATAATAGAAGTGCACTCTGTGTAAGAGTAATGTATTTGTCAATTTCGTCAAGTTAAACCAAACTTTTTTTTTGACAGGTTGTTGTGAAGACCTTTAATTCTGTTTGCATTAATGTCATGACGATCGTTTTATCAAATGAAATGGAGAAATACTCAGAGGGACTCTATGCAGGTGAAGTTGATGTGTTCATGTCCTCGTATAGTGAGAGGGCAGACACTGTAAACACCACAAGCGTCACGCATGCTTGAGGACTAGATAAAACTGCGGCACTCGCACCAGATCGAGCGTTTTCAGCAGATCTTATTAGATCAGAGTTTTCACTGAACCACTAGAGAAAATGTTTCATATGCTTATTTTGCTCTGTTTGTGTTGGTGGAGACTGATAGGTGAGTTATACCTATATTTCTTTACTGGTTTTAGAGACATTTTTTAAGAAATTTAGAATGTTTTTTTTCTAAGTTTTAGAAATAGCTCAAAATCTAACACATATTATTGTAAGATCTGCTTTGGATTCAGGACTCTTTTTTTTAATTAGCCAAATATAAAAATGTCTAGCAGAATTAAAGTTGAAGTTTTACTCTGTTATTAACTTGTTATTAAGTTCCCATGTAGCTTCAAATGTTAAGCAGATAAACACATTAAAGATCAAATGTAACTTTTCACTTTGTCTTTTCTCATGCAAAAGATGATAAACTGAGCTTTAAATCTCTTCTTGTTCTCCAGGTGTGTTTGGTAAGTCCGTATCAGCGACGGAGGGTGAATCAATCACCCTAAAAACTGATCTTACTAAAATACATGAAGATGAAGATTTACTGTGGAAATATGGAGCTGAAAAGTCTCTTATAGCTGAAATAAGTAAAGCTGCTGGAATCTTCTCCACATCTGATGATGTTCCTGATGGGAGATTCAGAGACAGACTGAAGCTGGACAATCAAACTGGATCTCTGACCATCACAAACACCACAACTGAACATGCTGGAGTTTATGAACTACTAATAAGTGGAGCGAAACGATCATCAAAATCATTCAGTGTTTCTGTCTATGGTGAGTAGAGATCATTTCTTTGGTCCTCAAAATATTCTTGTTATTAGGAAATTGTTTAGGAATATTTTGGGTTCAATACAAGTTAAACTTAATCGGCAGCATAATGTTGATTTCCACAAAAATAATTCTGAAAAAAAGAAAAGAAAAGAAAAAGAAAAAGATGGTTACGGAAAGAAAATGAAAAAAAAAAAAGGTTATGGCAAGACTCAATTTTATAAGGATTCAAAAGGAGAAATGTGAAGTTTATAATTTAATAGAAACACAAACATTCTTCTCTTGAAACTTGCAGTATTTGAACTGAAGGAAGCTGTTGATATCATCATTTTTTGCATCATTTCGAGGTTTTAGGTATTCTGTTGTTAAAGTGACAAAATTGTAAAATTAGACATACCTTTTACACAGAAAGTTAGCAAGTATTTTAACACTAAAATCATGTTAACATTTGTATTGTTCATGTACTATTGAAACGCCATTCACTTCCATTGAAAAATAACAGATTTTTGCGTTTCTGCTGGACAAATGGAAATAAATTGTGTTAATCGACATTATGGCACAAATGCTGTAGACTGAGCTTCACTTGTGGTGAGGGAGTCGGGCTTGTAACCTGAAGGTCGCTGGTTCGATTCCCACGCCGGCAGGAATTGAAGGTGGGGATTGTGAATGAACAGCACTCTCTCCACCTTCAATACCATGACTAAAGTGCCCTTGAGCAAGACACCTAACCCCTGATTGTTCCCCTTGTAAGTTGCTATAAAAGCGTCTGCCAAATGAATAAATGTAAATGCAAACACTCACTGACTATCATGACACACCGACACTATCCATTGTCGACTAGATTTACCCACATTTCTCATTTTTCAGCTCGTCTGTCTGTTCCTGTCATCATCAGTAACTCTTCACAATGTTCTTCATCATCATCATCATCATCATGTTCACTGGTGTGTTCAGCTGTGAATGTGAGTCATGTGACTCTCTCCTGGTACAAAGGAAACAGTTTATTGTCCAGCATCAGTGTGTCTGATCTCAGCATCAGTCTCTCTCTACCTCTGGAGGTGGAATATCAGGATAAAAACACCTACAGCTGTGTGCTGAACAATCCCATCAGCAACCAGACTCAACATCTGGACATCAGCCACCTCTGTCACACATGTGCAGGTATGATGGTGGTGATATTAATGATAATTTAGCTTATCTATCAGGTTACACACTCCAGTGCTGATATTCACTCTTCGTAATGGCTCATTACAGATCAAGGCCTACCTTTATTGTACATAGTGTCGATCTCTGCTGCTGCTGCTGGGTTTCTGCTGATTTCTTTTGTTGTCGTGATCTGCTGCATCTGCAAGAAATGTAAAAAAACAGGTAAGGAGAGCAATTATTAACTACAAATCTGAAGCGTAAATATTTATTAGTTACACATAACCCTGCAAGCTCTGTTTTAACAGTCTGTATTCTTGTTACCGCAGTTCAGACCCAGGAGGAAGACAGAACTGATTCAGCGCTGTGTAAACCAGCAACACGAAAGAAGGTAAGAAGTTGTTGCAGTCAGTGCGATTGAAGTTTACAGCATCAGACGGTCAGCGAACAGACGTGGGTCTTTATCGACTCAACGGTCATGATCAACCTTCAGTAGAGAGCAAAAAGGAGAGTTTTTTATGTCTTTTACATCAAACGTATGTACTTTTTGCACCTCAATGTAATACTGAGTTAGTTTTTCCATTTTACAGGGATGTTATTTTGCAGATATAAAAAAAATAATTTTATTTTATAATAAAAAAAATAGCACAAACCAATTGTTTAGCAGCTAGAATTTTTTCCATTTTTTTCAGTAAAAGTAATATATTGCAATTGATAAATTGTTATATCTGATGGCCTCAGTCATCATTCACATTCATCTTCTTTCCCCATTCAATGGGCTCACCAATTTGCTGATAACTCGCCAAAATAACCCGTTGTCCCAGTATATATGCAAACCAATAACCTGGCAATGTTAATAAACCATGTTTACAAGTCTCAGGTTATGTCCCATTAGTATTCCATTTATTACATCAGAGTGTTCAAACATATCATCGGGACTCATTTTATCCTCTCATGCGGTTACAGATTCAGCATATATTTTGAAGAATGTCGTGGAGCATCATTGACTTATATAGCATTTTTTCCCCATACGTTGGAAGCCAATAATGCCGAACACACGCATTGTCGGCTTATTAAGCATAATTAAGAATGTAGATGTAAACACACTAAACCGAATGGAAACTCTTTTTTTTTTTACTTTAGTTATACCAAGTCAAATCTTTTATCCACGGAGAGATTTGAAAACAGTTCTCTCAACTTTAAAACTTGACATGTGACCAGGCACTTTTTGAGCACATTAAGAATTAATGTGTAAACAACAGTGCAGATCCTCTTAATGCTCAACTGACACGAATACCTAACGGAAAAGAGAACCACGAGTACGAAACCAATACATACGAATGAATTAGAATTTGTTACACATTAATTCGATTGATCTGAGCAGTGACATTGCAGTGTGTCTTTGACTGAACTATCGCTCCCGATGTTGCATTAAGATGCGTCTTTAGTTTATTTACAGCTCATTTCTTTTTTGATGTGCTGCTTTCTGCATTAAAGTCTTTTTATTTTATTTATTTTTTTTATTTACATATCTCATGAATTAGTTATGACTTGTATTAGTTAAGCCTGATGCCTATAGACTTTTGTGTAAAATCATATACAAACAATTCCAACTATAAACACGTTGATCGATTTTAGAATAATGAACCAAACTAAGTAATTTTTACACCATTAGATTTTCATCGGAGAGAAAGTAGGACAGAGATGGTTTCTCATGTGTGTCCTCGAGCTGCAGCTGCTCTGCGGTTCATGAATATCTGAGGTCACATGCAGCTTTAGCGGCCTTCGGTTAGTTTGCAAACGTGCTGCAACAAGTGTGTGTTACTTTTGTGTGAAAGACACTCATTCTCAGAGCAGAAGCTGGCAAGATAAACCTTCAGAACTTAATCTGTTTGATGATTTAACGGTTTAAAAAGTCATGAATGTGATGTTTGATGTCATTTCCTCCTGCTGCTCTGTGTTAGCATCTATTCAGCAGGCTAGAAGTTTTTCACAAAAGAAAAAAAAAGTAGATTTGTATAATAAAAATAAAAACACAGCGTAGGAGTAAAAATTATATTTAAAAAATTATGTTCAGTTCTACTGCTCTGAGATTTAAAAGGTTTTATTGAGAGAATCACAAAGAGAAATGGTCGGTTATTAATTCGTCACTTCTGCAGGTTCCTGATTGAGTTTGTGTTTTCTTGCAGAAATCAAAGACGGAGTCTGTGTATGAAAATGTCCCCAAAAGACGATGATCTTTATCTACCGGAACTGATGAGAGCTCATATCTTGTCACACACATTTTGGTTTTGATCACATTCATTCCGTGTTTTTTTTTTTTTGGATGTTATTCTGTGTCTGAAATTTTGTTATACTTTAGTGGTTCCCATAGCATATCATTCATAAACTCAGATAAAATATTTCGCTTATCATATATAAATGTACTGCTTTCATTAGTAAATATTAATTCCACCCTTCACTGTGATTCTGTCTGTCATTTACTGCATTTACATAAAATTGACATTGAGTTTAATGCATAGTGGTTTACAGAATCGCACACAAAATATGCTCTGCTGGATATTTTGACCAATTTAATCACAAGCACATCGTCGCTCGCTCTTGTTTCCAAAGCAGGAATCACATCTCTATAAGAACAGTGCTCATTTTAACCGACAGAGGGCGCTATTCAGAGAAGCTGCTGTTATAGGATTCGCTGAAGATCCAATAGTGCATAATAAGACCTTACATGAAAAATGCTCCCCTTGTAAGTAGCTTTGGATAAAAGCGTCTGCCAAATGATGAAAAATGTAAAAAATGTAAAAATGTTTTCACGATAACAACCTCAGATAAGCATAGACTAACTAGAAATGTCATATTTCCATCTTGTTAAACCAGCTTTATGTGATGCTTGCCATCCTCTCCGGTGCTAGAAAACAGATCTGAATCAGGAACAGTAACGCCAGACAGTTATTATAACTGTAATCTATTTTACTGATATCTTTGATTGCTATTTAGACTTTAATCATGTTAATTGAAATGATCAATGATGCCATCTGGTGGATGTTTGAGCAACCGCAGCTAAAACAGTTTCAGCACTGAGCTTAACAGGACAGCTATGTTCACAGGAAAACTGACTAACATTATGCAAGCAAAATTCAGAACGCAACAAACATGCAATGTGAAAATTGTTTCACTAAACTAGACACCTTACTTTATCACGATCACAAGATGTGAATATGACGGTGATCAAGATGATCTCAACTAGGCTATTTTAATGTTCAGTTATAGCTCATTTTTTATTTATTTGGTTGATTTAAAAACTCTAAACTGTATTTTAACATTCCTCGCACGAAAATGCATTGAACATTGATATTTTTATAGACCTCTGATTAAGTTTATAGGGTCAGTTCAGCCAAAAATGTAAATTCTGTCATTAATTCCTCTCCCTCATGTCGTTCCAAACCCGTAAGACCTTCGTTCATCTTCAGAACACAAACTAAGATTTTTTTGATGAAATCCAAGGTTTTTATTATTATTATTATCCCCAATGCCGTCATTCAAGGTCCAGAAAGGTATTAAAGACGGTGGTTAATAGTTAAAATAGTCGACGTGACAGCAGTGGTTCACCCTTAATTTTATGAAGCGACGAGAATACTTTTTTGTGTGCAAAAACAAAAACAACTTTATTTAACAATCTCTTCTCCTCACTGTCATTCTCCTATGCTGTTGATGTAGTGAATGCGGTGCAGAGCTTTCATGTTTACGTCCGAACGCCGGCTCATTTTGAGGCTTTGAGCACTGATTCGTAAACGCCTCTGATTAGGCAGAGGTGATGTCTGAAAGAAGAAAGTCATGTACACCGAGGATGGCTTGAGGGTGAGTAAATCATGGGGTAATTTTCATTTTAAAGTGAACTAATCCTTTAAGGGAGGTCCCTTTGCACACATTCTGCCATGCCAAACCATGCACACAGTAGCTTATTCATGCTTTTATATTAAATTAACAGTGATTTGTGATTGTTGATGCTTTAATAACAAATAATTTATCAAAGCTGGGATGTGTAGGTTGTGGTTAGGTGACATGTAACTTGAAACTATTTCATGGACGTACAAAAAAAAGTCTATTTATACTTCTATGCGGGCTTTTGCAGGCGAGAGCGGGACAAAACGTGAATGATGTGGGCGGGAGTGGGAGAAGGTAATGGGAGCGGGACAGAATCCTTGCGGAGAAAGGTTTCTACTTCAAATGAATTAAACCTGTGTCCTGTTTTCTGAGTAACTGTAACGATCGTCAGCTGAAGTGCCCGGGAAAACCTCTAGAGGGCACTTCACTTTGGACTATACACCACACACTCACACTCTCATTCATTCACATTGACTACATTTCCCATAAGCCCCGTACCCAGTCACTGATTACCGCACCAGCTGCACCTCATCACCCAGTCACTAATTACCATCACCAGCTGTAACTCATCACCCACACCATATAAGCACTGCTCACGCATCCATTCACCGCGAAGTCTTGATTAGGTTCCCTGTCAGTTCTGAGCAATATTTCCCGTGTCTTGTTTTCCTGGTTCTGTTTCCTGCCTGTCTGTCCTGGTTTTGATTGTTTGCTCCCTACCCTGTTTGACTCACTGCTTTGGATTACTGGACCGTTGTTTGCCTGCCGCCTACACCGACCCCTCGCCTGTTTACTTACCAGGAACCTGCTTACTCCGATATTCCTGTTTGACCCTGCCTGTTACAACCATTCTGTTTTCTAATAAAGCCTGCAATTGGATCTCATGCCGCTGACTTGCCCTTCATTACAGTAACATTGAGAATATGTCTATAGATTGTTGCAACACCGCCGTGATGACCAATCAGACAGGGTTCGTGCTTATAACAGTGGCCTGATAGAGTTGACTCATTAAGACCAAAATAATCATTTGGTTTAAGCCAGGTTTCAGTCAGGCAAAGTACTTCAAAACTATTTCCTGTGATAATCTCATTTACAATAACCGCCTAAAGCCTGGAACTCACCAAGCCAACGGTGGGCCATCGAGTAGTTTTTGTGCGTCAGCCGATTAAGTTGGTCCTCGTTGGCTTTTTCAGCCGATTTGACGTGTTGAACGTTTTGATTTTCTGGTTTTAATCAAGATCAGATCTTTCTAGAACCTTTAGTTGATTTATTGTTTAACCTCACTATTCGGGGAATAGACTGTATAGAATGTACAGCTCTCACATCATTTCACCCAAAACAAATGTCCGTTTTGGGTGAAATAACCCTTTAAGTGGGTAAAACAAGGACTGTGATTTGAGATTTGACTTACAATCATATGGTGCGTGGCATTTTGGAGATGTTGTCCGACAGTAGATCCACTCAGATTCTGCTGGAGTCCAGGACATCAGCACGGAAGAGCCTAGGTCGCTCCCAGAAAACATTACAATTATTTAAAAAGAGCAGCTTCTGTTCATGACACCATGAAATTAACATTAATTTAAAGCAAATAAACTACTGAACCTTTCACATCCTCGTCGGAACATCGGAAGTGCTCCAGACACAATGAAACTGGGTGACCATGAGGGTGTGGGTCGTGGTTTTCAGATCAAAATAAGAATAAGAATAAGAGTGTTAAAGTGTTAGAATAAGAGCGTGAAATGAACACTGAAGCAGAGTTAAAGTTAATGAGATAATGAAGTGATTAATTGAGTGATGATAGAGCATTAGTGATGAACACCTGATGTTAACAGGCAGAATCACCAGAGGAGAAAATCACAGTTTTTAAGTCTCCATCATGGAGATCAGTGTTTGCTTTAGTCCAGCTCTTGAGCCTTGACTTTTAATGATAGATTTTGTTTCGCTATTTTAACTGAGCTGTAACAGCCAGACAAGCAAAGAGAAAAGATGGTCAGGTGGTGTTGGTTATGTTTTCACATATTATTTATAGAGTCATCAAACTATAAATATTAGTTTATAAATATAAATGGCAGTTGGACAATTTAATGCAGTCAGTTTCTGCAAATGAAATGAGTTAACTCGTGTTTTAATTTAGTGCATGGTATCTTTACAGTAACATACTGTATATAACAGTACAATACTGTATAACAGGCTTTTTTTTTACTGTAAAAAAGCCTGGTAAGGTCTAACACTGCAGGTTATTACAATATTTTTTTTGTATTTACTAGTTTGGGGAACAGACACAGCCTCTATATGATGATATCTGGGTGAAAGAGTCTCTTTGTGTTGGGATTAATCTGACTTCTGTGAGGTGGCAAGGAGGTGGTCAGTTTAGATAGCTTCCTGACCAGGGCCCCAGTTAGTCAAGGGCCAACTCTAAGGCCTAGTCCACATGAACACAGGTATTTTCAAAACCACAGCTTTTCTATGCGGTTTGGCCATTCGAAATATAAGGTCACTGAAACAAAACCTTTTTGAAAACTCCTGCCAGGGTGAAGATTTTCAGAAACTCCAGTTGCAGTATTGTCGGGTAGCCGGTGAAACTGGAGATTTTGGCTTCTGACATCGGAGTGCACGCTGTTATGTCCTTTGTTTGACGTCAGATTGTGCACCGCTATCTCCTTTGTTTACATGAGGCAAGTCTGTGCAATGAAGGACGTAGCCAAAATATTGCTGCTAATAACCGTGCTAACAGGGCATTACGGTTAGGGTTATATCGGCACCTGTTTGTTTGGGATGCTCTTGATGGCGCTGCAGAGCGTGAAAAATTCAGTTTATAAAAACACCCGTGTGTGGACTAGGTCTAAGACTATTTGTCATATTACTAGAGAACAGTAGCACCACCAGGGATGAAGACCATCTCTATTTAGCATGTCAGGTCTGCCCCAAAAACTATTCCAATTGTCTATGAACCCTATAATATTCTACGGATGCCACTTAGACTGCCAGCCATTGAGTGACAACAGTCTGCTATGCTATGTATCTTGTCACCCCGGCGAACAGGGAGGGGGCCGGAGCACATCAGTGTCCGACATTGTACTTGCGAGTTCACACAACTCTATTTTTAGTGATCTCCAACTGACAAAGCCGGATGTCATTAGTGTCAACTTGAATTAAAAAAAAATCTTAGAGCGTTTACATTTAGCAAATTTTCTTTTATGTCAAGCACTCTTGCTCCCGGCAAACATGTGACTATTGTGGCTGGTGTCGGTTGAAAGTTCTGGAAGGAACAGAAGAACGGTGGTTTGTTCAGCGACTATGCCATCTTAAAGTCACCCAGTTGCCCTGCTGCAGGGGCTCTACAACCAGAAACTAACAATGTACGGGGTTCACTAGTGGCATTCAAAGCCTTATCTGAAGCCTTTGTTTTCTTACTATCCGTGATTAAAGTTTGGATGCGTGTCTGTAATTCACCGTTGATAGAGGAGGCTACATTAAACGTAGCAAACAGTGCAAGACATAACAACAAGACATGATGCCGTAACTCACCGTGTTTAGTTGATTCTGACTTACCACAGTTGTTTGATGGACACAAAAGATGAAGCTAAAGAGAAAAGAGACTTAAAACACAAGTGACAAGTTAACAAAATGCAAACGTTCTAGCAATAGCAGTTTATATAAAGGCGGGTAGACAATTTCGGAGCGGCTAGCAATAGCAATTTAGCATGAGATCCCACCCTCTCTTCAGAGCGTCTCCAAAGTCACCCTACATAACATTACGATAATAAATAGATAGACTACTCAAGGTGGGTTTTATGTGGTTGCTAGGGTGTTGCTAAGCGGTAGCTAGGGCACTCTGAGTGGTTGCTAACAGGCCAGTGCATGCGCATTAAACACAAAGCTCCACCAGTCACCAGTCGCTCTTCAAGTCTACGCTCTGTAGTATTTTATAAACCTAAAAGCAAGCACTAATATAGACTGTTATTCTCGAATCAGGAATTAAAATGAATTGGTTTGTTCGGGGCAAAAATGCTGGGCTATTTTTCGTTCCGTTTCCAGAGTTACCATTTACCGGTTAGAACGAAATAAAATACTGCTTCATTTTAAAGAAGCCATTCAAAATGTTATTTGTATATTTTCATTTTAGCAGTCTAAAGTAAAATCGCACTCAGACCACCTCCTTCCCACCTCCCGTCTCGTGTTCGGTACATCGGTGTGTACCCGGGTCTGCGTGACAGCTTTCACATTTCAACAATTTTTCATGCGAACGATGCCTCGTTCCGATCAACTGCCAGTGTAAAAACTCCCTTAATGTTATTTTTAAAATGAGAGCAATCACTGCTTATTCTGAATATTTACAGAATGCAGTTTCACTTTTTTTGTCTGCAATGTTAACTTATAAAATACAAAACAAACATCAAAAAGATTTTAAAGTTTTATAAAATTACAAGAATGATGTTTGACAGGGAACGCATCTCAGCATAATTGCCGGTGACAGTCACAAATATTATGTTTAACAAAATCTTATCTGGTTCTTAAATTCGAAGACTAGAATCTTTAGACACGGCACACTGGACAATTTTAAACATAGACTGTAAACACAGACTGAACGCAACTGGCTCTGACTCGGTGCGTTTGGGCATGATCAGTCGTAAGTATCAAATTATATTCATAATCGGCCTTACAATCATTAAGTGTGTCCCCGGGTTAAGTTGGCTTTCTTAAGCCAACTTAATGAATGCAAACAACTTACAGAAGTCTAGTTGCACCACCTGACTGCTGCAGATTCATTTCAGCATTGATAGTGTTGACATAGAAATGCATAAACCTGAGTTTGAGGACGTGAACAGCTCTGGGTAGAACGTCACAGGTGGCTATTTTGTAATTACATTTACAACATGGCGTGAACGCACCATAAGCTCATTGTTTTGGATCCGGAGGAACTGTAAAAGGCGGCTGCTGTTTGTTTCCGGTGCTCTATGACTGTCTACAACTCTGGATAGCCTTTTGGAACGCGCTGATGACGTGTGATGTCTGCGTCAGAAGGTGCGCGGAGGTATGAAAATACATATGTTGACAGGCAGGTAGGGCATTGTATCGTTGCATTGTGCGGCTTTGGAGATGCTCTGAAGGGAGGGTGGGACCTCATGCTTTCAAAGCTAACTTGATATATCAAGCCTTTCCGAAATTGCCTACTCTACCTTTAAGTTACATTTTGAAATTTAAATAACAACGAGTGATATGATGAAGAAAAAGCTAAATAGAGCTACAACAGCAAACCACTCAGTGTCCTCAGGGGATGATCATCTACAGTGGATCATTTTCCTGTAATAAAACACAAATTTAGGTAAAAGACATGAACAAGACTGATTCAGCTACAAAAACACAAAAAGAAATGCCATAGAGTGTTACATAATGATTTAAAAATCACCAACTATTACTCTTTTATTTTGTTGTATAAAATGGCTAACAAAAATAAAAATGCATTAAGTAAATTAAAAAAATAAACATTTATTAGTTAATAATAACTATACAGTAATATAAGCTTGTATCCATACTACAGTAAATTTAAAGATTCATTTTGCATGATAAATCTCATATTTCTTGTTAAACCAGATGTGTGTAATACTTGCATTCTGTTCTACAGCTGTATAGGTCCTGTGGTAAAAGTAAATCACACCAGCAGCAGCGGTCAGCAGAACAACCGCAACAGCAAGACTTATTCCCACTACAGCACCTGAAGACAAACCTGAATCTGTAATAATAAAGACAGACAATCATTATTATTAGGTTTCAATATTTTGAACTGTATTTTAAAAATCCAAAATTATCCTCACCAATTACAGTCACACTGAATCTCCTGATGCTGCTGATGCTGAGGCGGCGACGGGTGATGCTGCTGCTGCTGGTGATCAGTACCTGATATTCTCCAGAGTCTGTGTTTCTGGTGTTCATGATGGTCAGAGATCCAGTCTGATGATCCAGCTTCAGTCTGTCTCTGAATCTCTCTTCACACTGAACATCTGTACAGATCTTACTCTGATCTCCAGTGATTTCAGCGATGAGAATCTCATTATAATACCACATCATCACATCATTTGGGTGTTTTATTACTCCAGGATCTAAAGTAACAGATTCTCCTTCATTCACTGACTTTTTCTTCACTTCATCTCGTTCAGAAACACCTGAAACACAAACCAACAGATGCTGGAGGATCTTTTTTGGCAGGGAAACTACACTACTCTCTTTACTGTAGGATTTAAAAGCAACATTATCCATGCTTATCCATTTATACACGCGCTTATGAACACAATTTACAAACTTATTTTAAATCAAATCCTCAGTTAAACAAATAAAAGAATGTGATCCGAGATGGTATGAGGAGAAACGAACACAAAGCTTTTTATGAAGCACAACTAACTGTCACGGGTCTGGTTGCAGCAGAGAAGAAACCGGATCTATTTGCAGCAGTCTTTATTGTAAATAAACTCAAACTAACAGAAATAATCAGGAATCGTCACAACTTCAAAAACAAGAACAGAACAACCAGACAAAATAGCAACGTCGACAGACAACTAGACAGGACACAGATACACAGAAAAAAAGGAGACTCAAATCAACATGCAACCATAAAAACAAACTGACAGGGGACAGAGTTAACTGAACTAACTGACCCTTCGCCAGCAGTTTGATTGACAGGCGATCTGACCAATCATAACAAAAAAATCCACCATTTTGTCCGACAAAGTAGTCAGGGGAGTTAGTAGATTAACGTTGGTGAACTTTAACTTGTAAAATTGTAAAATTGAAAAACTCACGTCTTTCCACGCTTGAAACAACATTCCTTCTGATGTTCATTCATGTTTATTTGATGCTATAAATGAACTAGTATGAAGAGATGATCGGTTCACGAGGAGCTACAGCGATCTGTCACCACACATTAAAGAGACACTAGACGCTATTTATTGTTGAAACTTCTTTAAATAATTACGATATATAAAATATGATTTTTACAAAATTTTACAATGTGAGAACATGACGTGTGGCGTGAGAGCGCACGGCTTGTCGGACACAGCAACAGTAACTAAAGGGGGCGGGGCTTTGCGAAGGGTCAATTTAACAGATGAAATAAACTAAGAAACACAGACATGAATAGAACTGAAAACGTGCCAATAACACTCATTTTGCCAACAGAAAGTTTTAAATCAAACTGAACAATTTAATGACGTAAACCAAGATAATTCTACGAATTCCATGTTCACAGCAAATGTGTTTGAGAAGAGATTATCTATCTACTGATACAGAGAAAAAAACACCAGACTGCTAAAAAAAAAAAAATCTAAATGTGATTTAAACACAAATAACCAGATTTCAACTGACTCACCATGAACCGTAACATTGATGGTCTTTTCTCTTTTGTGGATGCTGCTGATGATATTTAGTTCATAAACTCCAGAGTCTGTGTTTGTGATGTTCATGATGGTCAAAGATCCAGTCTGATTGTCCAGCTTCAGTCTGTCTCTGAATCTCTCAGTACCTTCATTACACTGAACATCTGTACAGATCTTACTGAGATCTCCATTGATTTGAGCGATGCGAATGTCGTTAAAATACCATTTAATATCTTCTTGTTGGTTTATTTTAAAATCCGTGTGTAGAGTGACTGAATCTCCCTCATTCACAGACACCGACTCTTCATCTGTACCAACACCAGACACACCTGGAGAAGAAATGAACAGTCAATTACAAGCTAAACAAAAACTCACGACAGGAAAGTGCCGTGAAAATGTTTTTTTGTTTTTGTTTTTTTACATATCATAAAGATCGAGAGCAGATAAATATATCTGGATTCATAACACATGTAAACAAACAGCAGAAGATCATCACTGATTTACACATTCACCATCTTGTAACCTATAAACATCATACAAACCACATGATGATTCATATTTGCTCCTTTTCCCCATACATTTGTGCATTAATAAACAAAGTTTTATAGATCCATATGAATATTACCCAGTATGAAAATTATGAACATATCATTAAAAAATACCTCAGAATACTTTTTACACCACAATAAACTCAAATAATGTCATAAAATATTATTATTTTTAGTCCTGTTCTTTGAATCGCCCACCACAAATCACTTTTTCTTTCATTTAGATATCGTTCACAAATAAAGACTGTAACAGAGTGTAACTGAGTGGTAACAAAAAGTGTCTTACCATTCACACGCAAACACAAAAACAACAAGATCAAAATAAAGAGAAGCTTCATTTTCACTACTTCAAAAATAATAATAATAAACTATCGTTCCTCCAAGAGTAGTCAAAGCGAAAGCAAAGTTAAAAGACGCGCTTGCTGACACTTCTGATATCTGATTGGCTAATCCGCGGTAGCCAACGTTTCATTCGCGAGAGTTTGATGATCTCATTTCACCAATCCAATCATCAATTCGCTGCATTTTTCAAATTGACGAAAAAGAGGAAACATTAACGTTGGAGATATATGAGATTGATGCTGCGTCCACTTATATTACGCCCTAAAAGTATGTACTGTTTTTGTGAAGAAAAAGTACATACGTTTGAGTATGTAGCTTTAGAGTATGCAATGTTTTGGACATACAACTTCTTCATAATTGCGTCTTTAACGGACGTTCTGTCGCTTAGTTACGCAACCTGTAACCCGTCATTCATTTCGTCACAGTTAAAATCCTCCACACACATTTAAATTTAATTTCCAACCGTTTCGGAGGGAAATGTATAGTCGCACGCTCTGCCTAATTATGCATTTAAAAGTTGATGACCAAACGCATCGCTCTAAAAAGTTCACAGATTAACTATAATGTGGATAATATTTAATATGTTTTCGTCAGGTTATGTATTGATTATTAATCACTCAAACCCCTTTATCTTAACCGCTCTGCTTAACCGTCTGTCTCGCACATCCGCCATGTTTGTAGTTTTTAAAACACTTTTTTATCCGTATTTGTAGTTCTCATGGAATTCTCATTCACAGCGCAACGTGTCATGGGCAATATTAGCCGTTTGAGCGTGCACCTGCACTTCGGAAAATTATTCAACACATTGAATAATGCTGAGCGATCCAAGACACTTCAGTAAGCCTTTGAGATTTTAGGATTTCCCCATGAAGTAGGTAGGATTTGATTATAGTGGTTTAATTTGTCTTCTTCATGTTCTGAAGTGACAATAACATAAAATACAGTTTAAAAAAAACAAACTGAAGTGTATATTTCTCGCCTTCTTTCTTTGCATATATGATTGAGGCATTTTAGGCCATTCTGGATCTGAGTTCTCTGTTAATAAATCACTTTGACTGTGAGCTTTGTAACTTTGTAGATCTTGCATATGGACACAGACACATTACACACAAATGGAAAAGAAAAACATTAAAAAGCATCACATGACCCCTTAAAGTAGTTTAAAATGGAGTTTTTATTGAATTTACACGGTTTTCTCTGAATCGAAGTATACAATATTTTTACCAAACCTCTCACAGAACAGATAACTTCAAGTAACTAAATTTGACAAAATGTGTAATTTTGCCTTTGGACGGCAGCACATTTATATAACTGAAGAAATAGTTTGTTAGCAGCATTGCTGCTGAGTTAATTACTCCACAAAACTGATGAAAACTAAAGAAATTATTACTACTTTATGACATGTGCATTAAATTCAGAATAAATACAACAGAAAACCACACATTGCATTTATTCTTAAAGTCCCTCTGTGATCTGATGAAAATCAAGTTTTTAATATTATGTACAAGTCTATGTGGTGTTTTTAATGCGCTTTAAGACAAACCATGTGAAAATTCATAAGTCATTGCTGAGTATTTTGTGAGCAATAGTGAGCCAAAGAACTGGGGGTGTTTCTGACGTCATAAACTACCTTGTAACCAATCACGTCATGTGATTGTCAACGAGCGGATCTCTGAGCATGTGCGAGCAAGTGGAGGCGGGGCTCATTTGCATATTCATAGAACCACATATACTAAATAAGGCAAGGGTGTAGAGTTACATTTAAGCTATTTTAAGACATGAAAAAAAATTTTCAAGGAAAAAACTTTTAATTTTGTCATGAGTTTTAAGGGATACAATGATTGACTACAGGGGGACTTTAAAAAAACTCAGACACTGACAGATAAAAACAGGACATATTTACAAAAAGGGTGATATCAATGATAGTTCTCAGAAAAAACATGCTAACTATTATAGAAATAACTACTGAAACTAGTAGAGCTCCTCTGCAGGGTCACAGCACGTGATGGAGATGGATATGTCTCATATAAATATCATTATTTATATTAAATCTTAATATTTCACAGACACGTATATGATATTTTCACTGCTTGATTTGAGAGAATCTTTTATCTATCAAACATCATTGATGCATTCGGTACTTTATTTCACAATAGCTGATAAATGTAGAGCAGAGGTTAAACTGTCAGCTTCATATGAGCAGAAATGGAAAAAAACCCTTCAACCACATACTCACATAAACACACACCGCAGACAGACAAACAGACAAGAGGCACAAACGTCTGCTCATGCAAAAGCGGCCCAGACCACAGCAGGGTTCACTTTGACATCTTTCGATGAGTTTTTTGCATCTAACTGGAGATTTAAACACAGTCTCAATTCGTTAAAACAGTAGTTCACCCCAAAATGAAAATGAAGTCATCAGTTACTCACCCTGGTGTTGTTCTAATGCTGTACACCCTTCTTTCTTTTATGGACCACCAAAGGAGAATTTATTAAAAATGCTTCCACAACACTAGACTTTTTTTAGTGCTGCAGTTCACTCGGTCTCAGCCAGAAATAGCACACAAGTTGAGATCAAGATTAGAGATCATGATTAATAAAAACGTGACATGAAACTTCTAGAAATCCCACAAAAGAAACCGTGTACTTTCTTCACTGAGTCAAATATGACTAGACCAGAAATCCATTTGTCTTTGACAGATACGCGACATCTTATTACAGCAAACACAATGGATATACTCATCTCAGAGAATGGCACGTTCTTGTTCGTCTTGATTTCTCACAACTTGTGTGCTTTTTCTGGGCGAGATGGAGTGAGCAGTGTAGTCTTATGAACACGCACATCATGCACAGAAGATCAACGGCCAAGGTCAAGAATTTTATTAAATAATACATTAATCTGGGTTTTTTTTTTTTTACCACAACACCCCCAGAACACTTGGGGTATATGGCACGTGCCACATGGGATCATTCTAAAAAGTTGTTGTTGGTCGCGATTCACTGTCACTGTATATGGATGAGTGCGAGTGGGACATTTTCTAAAAAATTCTTAAAAGATTCATAAAAGAAAGAAATGGCATTAGAACAACACCAGGGTGAGTAAGTGATGACTTCATTTTATGGAGAACTATTCAGTCAAACTCCATGATCAACTCCAAAATGCTCCAATGGGCCACAATATTTAGATAATTTGTAAAAAGTTCTTGCATAAAAAAAGCTAATTCATTTTCATCTCTGAATTTCACACTTCAAACCCCTCAGAATGTCTGCTGAGATTACGTGATCATACTCAGGGTGAAAACAGACCAAAACTGAAAAATATCCTACTGAAAATTTAAAAAAAAATAACGTTTTAAATTTAAAAAAAAATTTTCCTGGCAGGAATTTGTGCTACATTCAATGGATAATTAATAGTGATTCCCACCAATCCCAGAATTCAACCATAGACGGACTCTGAGGTTGTGTCAGGATGTTCCAAGTGAAATGATCTTACAGCTGGATCTTCTACTCAGAAGAAGACTGAAGTTTGTTTATCTGACGGAGATAGATGCGTAATCCACACAATTCTCCTCAACTTTCTGTAAAAAAAAAAAAAAAAAATGAATCACACAAGATAAAATATTAATACATTTAAAACAAGATTGAGGTTCAATGTGAAATCATGTTTTTTGTCTAATAACTCTGATCATTGCTATTTGAACACGAAGCAGCTTGAGGAAACACCGTCAAACATCTACTTAATTATCAGTGGCTCTGCATCAGGGCTCAAATGATATATTGCACATCATGTGGTGGCCGAAAGTAGCAAAATTGTTATTCTTCCAAAAGAAACAAGTTTCTTGAAAATAAAATATTGAAACGTTGTAACATCAACAGTCCTGTGACCCATTTCTTTTTTCTTTTCTTTTTTGTGGGTTTTGCAAAAGATCTTGCACAACTTTGTGCAAGTTGTGGTCAACAGTACGAGGCATCAGGTTCTTGCTGCAAAATGTGGCACCTTGTAGCACCAGAATGACTTCATTTAAAGAAGCAAATGTATACACAATTGTCACCGTGTGTTGCAGAAGAAGGTACGAAGATGAATAAGTTCCAACACTAAGTTTAATAAGAATAATCAACATAAAAGGCATCCAAACAGGTAGAGAAACACACAAACGTTAACTTGACCAGACAAGGAGAGACTGAAGGAGGAACTTAAATAGCAGACAGAACAAGGCTAAACGAGGTAATTAATCAAACACAGCTGAAACTCATAACGATAGTGACCATAGTGAGTAACGAATAGCGGGAAATGTTACAAATGAAAACAGGAACTAAAGAAACACAAACTAAACCGAACATAACTGTGACAGTACTTTCCTTCCGGAAAGGCGCAACGGTCCCAATGAAGGAGAAGGCTGAGGTGAGGAAGATGGGGGACAGGAACCCAGAAAAAGTGATGTCTGGAGGGACCAAGGTGGTGTAGATGGTGGGAGGAGCCAGGGGGAAGCCCAGAGTAGGAGGAGCCAGGTGATACCCCAGAGTCCAGCCAGTATGGAATTCCACGGTGCCATTGAAGGAGCCACGGCGGAGATTCCCTTGATTAAGCCATGGTGACAGTCGTTGATGATAGAGGCGATGGTGGTGGAGCCCTAGGCACAGATGAAAATCCGATGTTCTGGTACGACACTATAGGCTTCGGAGGCTGCAACGTTCCGAGGTGGAACCGGGGTACCGGAGGGCTGAGGTGGAGCCGAAAGTAGGACGGGGCCAGACGAAGGCGTAGGGGTGGAGAGACAGAGCGCAGCAGATGTCTCATAGGTCCGTGAGGTAGCCCGATGGAGCCATAAGCCCGATGGTCTCTTGTGGAGACAAGGGAGGGAGGGGCGAAGGCAGAGGGGTCAGGGCGACGGGCCGAGGTGGAGTGACAGGATCACTGGCTGGAGGCGGGGGATCCATGCCACAGTGAGGAGGCTATGGAGGAAAAGTGGGGCTAATGGACACAGCGGAGATTGGGTGGATGGACTGGCTGAGGTTTGAAGAGGAGGTGGGAGAGGGAGGATGGGATCTGAATATGAAGAGTCTGATTCGGGTGGGATTAGTCGGGGTAGGGAATGCTCTGCTCCAAAGTCAAAACAACAGTTCATAGAGTCAAATAATGACAACTCACTCACTGTCGCGGGAGAGTGGACAAGACTCCATTTGCTCAATTTCCACTAAATCTCCCACGGCGATGGATGAGGTGGCCGGCTCACTAAGCTGTCTCAAATGCAGTCGCTCCTTCTAACGTGGGCTATCTATCTGCAGTGGCCTCAGGTATTGTGTCCATGTCACATGGTGGAGTCTAGCTGGACTCTGGGTTGGTAGTAGGGTTGGGGTCCTCCTCGGGGCCGACGATAAAATCCAGTCCATCGTGCACCAGCATCCACTCCACATAGGCGGTGAAGTTTTGCCTAGTGTGCCTTTAACTGAGTAGTGGATTGCAGTTCCCAGCATGCTTTGCATGGGACTGCATTAGGGGAGTAAATTAAGCGTTTTTATGTGTTTTTGAGTAATGGGAAAGACTTATTAGTGTTTAATGTTTAGTTAGGTTACATTTTTTGTGTGGTTCACATTGTGCTGATGAGTGGAGCTTGTGCTTCCCACAATTCCCTGCGTAACACTTCACATTTGATGTATTTTTGCTGAAATAATGCAAAATTATATACAGTAATATACATATTTAAATTATACTGTTTTGATCTGTAAAATAGACAGTAAACTGTGCTGTCCGGTAAAACCTAAAACTGTGCTACTGAGTATTGTTGTTGACCATGTCCATCCCTTTATGACCACATTGAACCATCTTCTGTATACAAAGACACAAGCACATACACATCTAAAACTTACTTACTGCTGAAATGAAACAGACACACAGAGAACAAATGATCTTACCCATTTATGTGCATTTCTTATGTAGAACACCGGCTCAGCGTAAGTGATCTCTTCTGCACATGTCTCAACTGTTTCTATAATAATGACAGATGCATTAAAACAACAAAACTCAAAATTAACAAATTCTTTTTCTTCACAAAATAATTTCAAACTTCAAGCACTAGAAATAAGAAATACTACATAAACTGCATAAAGTATTATCACATGTACAAAAAAAACACTGCATGGTCTTCAATTTGTAAATAGGCTGTTGTCACTTTAAGACCAAATGCATTGCGATTCTTTTTTTTAACGCTTTACCTTCATTTAAGACAATCTACTGTGTTTAAAAGGATACTTGCAAAGATGGGCATTCTGAAGTGTGTGTATTTGACCATTCAAGCCCACTAAGACGCCAAAAACAACAGTTCGGGACTGTTCGGGTCTCTCAGACAGCCCTCAGAAACACTTCAGACAGGTGCGCATATACCAAAATGAGTTCCCTTTCACTGCTTTTCGCTGCTCTTTCACGATTGAATGGTTTAAAATCATTTGTTTTTAAATTGCAACTCTTAAAAAGGCATTCAAACGACAAGCTTTCATGAGCACAGCAATGTCACATGAGTGTAAAAGCGATAGAGAGGACAGTCCAAAATAGCTACAGTTGACAAATTTCTACCAATTTTTGGTGTCCACTGGTATATTGCCCATCCCATAAAAGTATTTTTTAACTTGGTTGAATCAATAGGTAAACACTTGCCTTCTCTCTCAGTTTTTCTGCGTTTCCTGCAGATCCAGAAGATCCCGACTGCAGCAACAATCATCAGAGATCCAGCAGAGATCAACACTATCAGAGAGACGAACACTGAGGGGTTTGAAGGCTCTATGAAGATGTTGTAATGACAAAGAGAAGCAGTCATTAAATGTAAATTACTGAATCAGTCCGATCTACAACAGAAGATCAGTTCAGTATATAATCACATATATCATCTCTGCCGTACCTGCACACGTGTTACAGAGGTGGCTGATGTCCAGATGTTGAGTCTGGTTGCTGATGGGATTGTTCAGCACACAGCTGTAGGTGTTTTTATCCTGATATTCCACCTCCAGAGGTAGAGAGAGACTGATGCTGAGATCAGACACACTGATGCTGGACAATAAACTGTTTCCTTTGTACCAGGAGAGAGTCACATGACCCACATTCACAGCTGAACACACCAGAGAACAATTTGATGGTGATGATGATGAAGAACATTGTGAAGAGTTACTGCTGATGACAGGAACAGACAGACAAGCTGAAAATATGAGAGAATAAAGAAAAATATAGATAAAACTCAACAATCTTATTGTCATGTAGTGTGTTGAAAGTCAATGAGTGTTTCTGTCATCTTAAACTGTGAGATGATTAAACGGTTAAAGAAATATTCTAGGTTCAGACAGTTCTACAGCATTTGTGCCATAATGAAAGATCTCTTAAATAAAACAAGAATTTGTGAAGGACAAATGACGTCTCTACTCACCATATACAGAAACACTGAATGTTTTTGATGATCGTTTCGGTCCACTTATATCTAGTTCATAAACTCCAGCATGTTCAGTTCTGATGTTTGTGATGGTCAGAGATCCAGTTTGAACGTCCAGCTTCAGTCTGTCTCTGAATCTCCCATCAGGAACATCAGATGTGGAGAAGATTCGCTGCTCTCTTGTGATACTAGCTACCACAAACTTTTCAGCTCCATATCTCCACAATATGTCGTTGTCTTTATGTATTTCAGTAACATCAGTGTGTAGAAGAACAGAATCTCCCTCCATCACTGACACTGAATCACCAAACACACCTGGAGAACATGAAGATGAACAGATTAAAGATTTGCATTTGTAATTAAAATATTTTAAATAACAAAAGACACCTGAGATTTGAAAGCTACTCTTTCTCAGCCAGAGAAATTTCCATAATTTTCCATAATATTTTTTATTTTCATGACCACAGGAAGGCCTAGAAATCACAGAGAACTCAATCCAAAGTTAGTAGATCTCACAATAATGATCCATCTGATAACAGCAGATGGAAAAAGTCTAATTCCGACAGTAGCAGCATCTTTATTACCCTGAAACGCAAGGAAATTAAGTTGTAGAAATGGTCTAACTTACCGATCAGACTCCACCAGCAGAAACAGAACAAAACAAGCGTGTGAAACATTTTCTTCAATAGTTCAGTGAAAAGGCTGTCCTACTATTTGCTGAAACATGTTCATCTGGTGTGTGAATCCTCCTCCCCTGACAGAATCTGACTACCCTCCTAATGTACACACACACACACACACACACACACACACACACATATACACACGCACACACACACACACACACACACACACAAACACTGAATGCATGTCATGTAGTTACAACTGTTCTTTAACTGTATAGTGAACTTTCTTCATTTTTATCATTTAACATTTACAGTTTTTGAAAAGTAGTTGTCTGACTGTGTTAAAAAGTACACCGTAAAATACAATGGTTGGTTTCACAAAAGGAGGTCACCTGTTTATCTCATAAGTGAGTTAATTGAAATTAAAAATTTGAGTTAATACAATAATGGCAGTTGGTTTAATCAACAGAAACTCAAAATATTATGTTATCTGAAATAAAATATTAATTAATGAAGATGATTTGACAAAATAAAAAATATCAAGTCATGAAAATAACTTTTTACAGTGTAAAACAATATTGTGTGAATAATGATGAAGTATTCCATGGTAAAATAGAGCCATAACACTACAGTGATTTTAAAATGTTTGTATTTATTTATTCACTTCTCAGTTTTTGTGTATGGAAAAACTAAAGTACAAAGTTAAAAGAATCTTCCTTCACACTGTTCCAGTTTCACTGAAGTTCAGCTTCTGAGTCAGACTGAAAGCCACTGCGGTCGGTTTTCTTCAGACATGTGGTTTGATCTTCCAGGTGGGCAAACTTCTTGTGCGTGACAGTGGGCATTTAGAGCATGTGTTTTAGTTTGTAGGTAAAGGGCTTCTTCTTGCTTTTATGATTCTTCATTAAACCATGATGAGAAACTGTATGAAACTGTATCTATATATATAGTATCTCACAGAAGTGTGTACACCCCTCACATTTTTGCAAATATTTTCTTATATCTTTTCATGTGACAACACTGAAGAAATGACACTTTGCTACAATGTAAAGTAGTGACTGTACAGCTTCTATAACAGTGTAAATTTGCTGTCTCCTCAAAATAACTTAACACACAGCCATCAATGTCTAAATGCCACAAAAGTGAGTACACCCCTAAGTGAAAATGTCCAAATTGGGCCCAAAGTGTCAATATTTTGTGTGGCCATCCTTATTTTCCAGCACCGCCTTAACCATCTTGGGTATGAAGTTCACGAGAGCTTCACAGGTTGCCACTGGAGTCCTCTTCCACTCCTCCATGACGACATCACGGAGCTGGTGGATGTTAGAGACCTTCCGCTCCTTCACCTTCTGTTTGAGGATGCCCCACAGATGTTCAATAGGGTTTAGGTCTGAAGACATGCTTGGCCAGTCCATCACCTTTTCCCTCAGCTTCTTTAGAAAGGCAGTGGTCATCTTGGAGGTGCGTTTTGGGTCGTTGGAATACTGCCCTGCGGCCCAGTCTTTGAAGGAACAGGATCATGCTCTGCTTCAGTATGTCACAGTACATGTTGGCATTCATGGTTCCCTCAATGAACTGTAGCTCCCCAGTGCCGGCAGCACCAGACCATGACACTTCCATCACCATGATTGACTGTTGGCACGACACACTTGTCTTTGTAATCCTCACATGCTAGACACCATCTGAACCAAATAAGTTTATCTTGGTCTCATCAGACCACAGGACATGTTTCCAGTAATCCATGTACTTAGTCTGCTTGTCTTCAGCAAACTGTTTGTGGGCATTCTTATGCATCATCTTTAGAAGAGGCTTCCTTCTGGGATGAAAGACATGCAGACCAATTTCATGCAATGTGCAGTGTATGGTCTGACCCCCCACTCCTTCAACCTCTGCAGCAACGCTGGCAGCACTCATACATCTATTTCCCAAACACAACCTCTGGATATGATGCTGAGCACATGCACTCAACTTGTTTGGTTGACCATGGCGAGGCCTGTTCTGAGTGGAACCTGTCCTGTTAAACCACTGTATGGTCTTGGCCACCGTGCTGTAGCTCAGTTTCAAGGTTTTGGCAATCTTCTTATAGCCTACGCCATCTTTATGTAGAGCAACAATTCTTTTTTTCAGATCCTCAGAGAGTTCTTGGCCATGAGGTGCCATGTTGAAATCCCAGGAATTGTGGGAATGTCAATTTATGTTTTTTCACTGTAAATTATACAATGACTTGTATTTCACTTAAAAAAAAAACTGTAGATTTCACGTTATTTTACCGTAAAATAACATTAAATGTACCGTTAGATCTATTACAGTTATTCACTGTATATAGTACGGAAACTTTCTGTAAACCAATTAACTGTTTTTCACCGTAGCATTTTTACAGTCTTACACCGTTAAAATCACTGTCAGTTTTTTACAGTGCATAATAAAAAAGCATTTTCACATTCTAAAGGTTTGGGTATTTTACAAAAAAAATAAACGTGAAAAAAAAAACAGGGAAATGCATGGCAGCACAGGGTGCCAAACATTTACCATTAATGAAAATAATGGTTGAAGATCGCTGGATGACTGGCAGAAGAATCTGCCGAACAAAAACGGTCAAATTAAAGTATTTTTAAGCATGGAAGCTGGTTTGAGCTGGTTTATGCTGGTCCTTAGCAGGTCATGAGCTGGTTTGAGCTGGTTTATGCTAGTCCAGCTTAACCATCTTAAACCAGCTCATGACCAGCTAAGGACCAGCATAACCAGCTCAAACCAGCTAAGGACCAGCTCAAACCAGCTTCCATGCCTCAAAACATACCCAACCAACATATACTGTTTTTTTCAACAGGGTCATATTCTAATTTCTTTTTGTTTCTTTTTTATTTAAATAGTTACTTTACAGGTATTTTCAGGATTATTACTGTGAAACATTTATGCAGAAATTATTTGGACAGGATCATAGACACAGACACCAAAAATCTGAGTATGAACATGTATTAGGATTACTGTGGTTGTTACCCGTCATTAGAGGGCGCTGTTAAATGTATAAAAAAAAAACTGGTATGAATCTTCAGTACAGAATTGAGAGGTACACAGTGCAGCCACGAAGGGTGTGTTCATGTGTTTATTTAATTAAGGCAGAGATGACTCTGACAGATCAACTCTGAACGTCTCAAAAACAAGTTACTAAATGTGTTTGGCATAATTAAATAATGTAAATAATACAAATCTTACAGCTAAAATACTCAGAGATCGGACTCGGAATGAGATCAGTGAATCAGGTCGTTAAATTATGATTGAATCATCAATAGGAACCAACTTCATCTAATCAGAAATTTTTGCTATAACAAAAGTGCTTTAGACACACACAGTTACAGCAAACTGATGTTATAAAGTCAAGGGTCAAGAGCCCAACTAAAGCAAGCACTTACCTCTATAACGATGACTTCAAACGTTATTATTTTCAATAAAACATCAACATCTAAACCTCAGTTAATTCTCATTAAGAAGTTTGGATTGCAACTGGATTGTAATAAGTGAAGATGCTGACATCTATAGAGATCTGTTAGTGTTTAAAGGCACAATATGAATTTTTTCGTCCACTAGAGGTCGCTAAACTCTTCAAAACAATAACAAAGGTGTAGATTGATGACGCAGTGAATATGGAATCATGGAACTTGTCGTCATGCCGATGGATCTAATAATGTTTATGTATGAGTGAATGCATGTTTTTAACATGACTGTGGTGTGAAGCAGCGCGTGAACGAGAATCACTAATGAGAGACAGATATCAGTGACACACGAGAGTCCCGGGGGATATAAAGAAACGAGGACATTTCATTCTACAGAACTACTCATAAGTGCTGAAACTCTACTCATACAGGTCAGTTTATTTGACGAATTAAAACTGTGAGGTAACGCAGCACTGTTTCACTTGCTCTAACGTCACACTATCATACTAAACTGTGTTTGAGTGTGTTGAAAGTTGTAATGTATAGTATTAGTTTGTTGCCTGTATGAGACTTAACTGTAATCTAGATCAACATTAGATTATCACACTGATGATATTCTAACACTTCGTCGTGTTGAACTGTATAACATTGATTAGTCTTATGTAGTCTACATTTGCTTACCTTGTCTAATAACGTGCAAGAGCGCAGTCTCTGTCAAGTCGAAGTTTGTCGCAAAGCTCTCATCTCGGAAACGCCACTCCAATATTGATCTTCGTTTTTTATTTCTCCTTTTGTCCTAAAGTTTGCTTGGTCCATCATGTTTGAACGAAACAACAACAGCACGCCGCTAGACGTTACGCAGCTCTCCGTGTCTGTTGCCATGGTTACTATGCAGTACAAGGAAACCAGGCAGATATTACGTCAGGTGCAAGTGACAAGAGGGACGAGCACTATTAAAATTGTGATTTTCTCTGAATTTACAAATTCTCGGAAACATTTAGGATAATGTAAGTAATAAGTTTTGTTCACACAGCTAAACGAAATATAGAACTCTGTACAAGTGGTTTTTGGATATTATAATATAAAAATCTTACATATTGTGGCTTTAATGTTCTGTTGCTGCCAGTCATGTGACAATTATTTAAATTGTTAAAGGAGATTTTACTTTAATTTTATGGTGTAGTTTGTCAGCCGTTGCTGTCAGTCATTTGGCTATTTTATCATATGTTTTGTTATTATATTAATTACAGTTTATTTTTGTAATTTTACATAGGTGATATTTGTGTGTAATTTGAGAAAACAGAAAAATACTGTATGAAAATACAGTAATTTTTCTGTATAAAAAATGTGAATTACTATAATGTGTCATTAATGTCATAATACTTAAAATAACAGCACAGTTGTTACTTTAGAGATAATTTTACAGTTGACTACAATTTAAAATCAAAGTAAACAACCTGAAAAAAAGTGGTAGTACTGTGGTAAATCAGACCAGCAGAACAACATTATACAACACTATAGGACCTGAACCTGTAAAGATAAATTCAGACAGTTATTATTAATACTAGAGATTGCTGGTTATAATATATGTTTCAAAATTTGGTGGTGGAGAGACAATATCGACCCTGGCACAAAAAAAAAGTTGTAGGGACATGTCCCACCCACCTGCAAATGATCTTTCACCTCTCAGAAGTATACTGATTTAAATGATAAAGGGCGCCATCTAGTGGGTTTCTGAGAAGCAGCAGCTAAAGGTGCACCACAGTACTGCCAGCTCAACAGGAAACATCAGATAGACAGCAGCACCTCAAGAATAAAAATAGGATGTCTGTGAATTATAAAGATGATGCAGTAACTCGGGAGTGATCAGGTTCAATCTAGTACACTGAACTGCATCGTCTCAGCCTCAGACATCACGCCCATGGACCGTTAGCTGAACGTCTGATGCATATGGTAGGCCTACACTTAACTGGAAACACTTCAGGATTTTCAAAGTTGTCATCTGGTTGGTTGAATTCTACAGGATATCTGGGAGACGTGTGTGTCGCGTTCTGTAACGGCCCGCCTGGAAACAAATGCCGTGCTGTCAAACCCCCTCATGGAAGAAGAATGCCGCCTTGTTTACAATTGTGACAATGAGCGCTTACCAGGATCAACTAAACGTTGGATTTTCAAAAGTATGTGACGTTCACGGCTCCATTGTTGCAATAAACCTGCATGACGTTCTTGAATGAATAATTTATTAATATTTATTCTGTTATTGTAGCGACATATGCTGCGTCCCAATTCACATATCCGTCCTAAATAGTATTCAAAATTATAATTAGTGTGTCCCAAAGTATGTTGAAATGGTTTTTCTAAAGATACCTGGATGGTCTACTTTTTCCGGTTAGAATCTGAAGTGCAGATATCCTTTTATCCCGAGGTTTACCAATTAACATGATTGGCTGGATCCGGGCCATGTCCAGGTCGGATGGGGAACCTGCGCCTGTGTGCGGCAGCAGTGTGGCCCTGTGGTGTCGGCGGGGACTGTGTGAACTAGCTCATCCCTTGTGAAGGCCTTACGGACTCATCAGCCAGTGGCACATATCCCAACAAACCGTCCCATACCGGTGTGATTAAAAAGATCTTAAACTAGATGGAACTGGATAAAATATTTTGACTGTTGCGATTCCAAGTCGGTTTAATGACCTGTAACTCTGCCTGAGTATCGGACAAGTGTTCACTGTTGGCAAGAGGACCGGCCCCCCGACTAAGCCTGGTTTCTCCCAAGGTTTTTTTCTCCATTTGTTTGTTGGAGTTTTGGTTCCTTGCCGCTGTTGCCTTTGGCTTGCTTAAGTCACTTGCTTGATATTCAGCAGTGTTTTTGATATGCCTGCATTGGCGCCGTTGTAGGCGAACTGAGCTGAGCCGGACGATTACGTCACTGTTTTCTGCAGCGCTGATATACATAAATTAACTCGACTAATAACTATTGATCTTCGCAACGGAATGAATCAATAATATATAGAATAAGCTGGACAATGTCACCATTTTCTTTGGGAGCTGCTGTGCAGCCAAAATTATTTGCCAATTATTAATGTAAAGCTGCTTTGACACAATTTGCATTGTAAAAAGCGCTATATAAATAAAGGTGACTTGATTTGACTTGCAGATCCGTGCACACTCTAATGGCTAATATTGCCCATAACACATTGCGCCGTGGACAAAGATTCGAATAAATACGAATAAAAAGTGTTACAAAAAACTACAAACATGATGTGCGAGCCCGATGGTTAAGAGTGTTAAGTGAGGATGAGGAAGTACTGATGTGTATTTTTAGCGATCAAAATATGCCTGTTGAAACTATGATGTGAAACCGCGTGTATTGTAAAAAAATAAAATTCATATTTTTATCACTTCCACTATGCACTTGAAGTAACTATCTCATGCTTTTGTCTTGTGTGCAAGAGTGACTGATTATAGCAGAAGGCCTTGGGTGTGCTGTCTGTCTGAAGGTGTGGCTATGCGAGACTAGGTTCAGTCAGTTCAGTCATGCAGATTTGCACTACTCAACATCAGGAAAATCTGTCCCTTTCTAACTGAGCATGCAACACAACTTCTCGTCCAGGCGCTGGTCATTTCTAGGCTTGATTACTGCAATGCTCTTCTGGCTGGACTGCCGTCAAGTGCAATCAAACCTCTTCAAATGATCCAGAACGCTGCTGCACGTCTCGTCTTTAACAAGCCTAAAAGAGCCCACGTCACACCTCTCTTCATCTCTCTGCACTGGCACTTGCTGCTCGCATCAAGTTCAAGGTGTTGACATTTGTTTACAGATGCACCACAGGCTCTGCACCCTCCTTCACTTTCCACTCACTTTCACAAGTCTACATCCCCACCAGAAGCCTGCGATCACTAAAGGAGTGAAGGCTTGTGGTACCGTCACAGAGAGGCACAAAATCTCTCCAGAACATTCTCATTCACTGTTCCCTGCTGGTGGAATGATCTCCCTACTTTCATCAGGAACGCAGAATCTTTGGCAATATTCATTTCCTCTAATCCCTCCCTACTCTAGCTTATGCTATTCTGAGCACTGTATGAAGCTTCTGTTGTGAGCACTTCCTGTGTCTATTTGCCACTTCGTGATGACTCGCTTGTTGTTTTCCTCACTTGTAAGTCGCTTTGGATAAAAGCGTCTGCTAAATGACTAAATGTAAATGTACACCGCACACAAACGGTGAAGACACAAGCAACGTTCTGGCATCTCAGACGTTTGGTATCCACTGTTTTTAACCGAAGTACTATTACAACGACCAAAGACATACGAGTAAGGATGTTGGTTGTATTATGTTCATAACATTTTTCATGATCATCCACTGTAGTTATGAATTAGTGTGCAAATTGTGTCACTGTATGTGAAGGTGATCGAGATGATCATCAGTTTTGTTATTTGTTATATAACGAATGTCTCGTGGGTGATCTTGATCAACATAATAAACATCACATAACCAACATCCTGATTCAAACATACCCTTCTCCTCAGGACATTTGCACAGAGAACCTACTAAACCCATTAGAAGATTTCTAAAAACAGTAAATGAAAGTGTTTTGGTTTGTTTTTTGCACAGTTGGTGGAAACTTCAGATGAACAGATGAAAGTTGCCATTTCACTCCCTAACTTTTCACCTACAAGCTAAACACACATGCTCTGAATGCACACTCTCACACCTACGAGATGTGTCCACCAAACAGATCAAACCGCATCTCTGAAAATAGACCACAGATGCTTTCAGTTTGACTCAAAAACTCAACTGGTACTTTGAGAGGCCAGATGGTTTTAACTTTGTATCTTTATTTTGGTTGTTGCAATTGAGAATTGAATGAATATTTACAACCATATTAAAATCACAAGGGTTAGGCTCTATTTATCTATGAATCTGATATTCAATGATATTCTTCTACTTCTAGCCATTTAACAGTTTCATAAATACATTTCAAAATGTAGGCTGTGTTAACTGTTAAAAACACACCCAATAAAAACAGTTAGGCCCAGTTTCACAGACGGGTTTAGATTAAGCTAAACCCGTTCTTAGTCTAATTAGGACATTTAAGTAATTCTGTAAATGTGCCTAAGAAAAAACATTACTGGAGTGCATCTTGAGATAAAACTGACATATTTTAAGACAAAACAGCTAAACTCAGACATGCATTTTAGTCTGGGACTAGACTTAAGCCTCGTATGGGAAAGCGGGGGATAAAGTGTAATAAGCGTCAGATGAACTACAACATTATATCATTTGCACATACAGCGTGTGAACTAGGAGGGTCAAACTCTGTCGTGGGAGGATTCACACAGCTTAAGTGTTTTGGTGGACTGTTTTTAGATCAAACTCTGAACAGTTGAAGAAAATGTTCCGCGTGTTTGTTTTGTTCTGTTTGTGCAGCTGGAGTCTGATCGGTAAGACATTTTAATGGTTTAATTTCTTCCTATTTTGGAGTAATGAAGCTGCTGCTACTGTTCAAATTCGATTAATTTCATCTGCTACCGTTTGTTACACATGAAACATTATTGTGAGATCTACTAGCTTTGAATTCAGGTCCAATCATTTATTTTTTAACACTTCTGCAGTAGTCATAAACAGATAGTCATGGAAATTCATTTGTCAAAATGCGCATGAACCCTGAGAGCATTACAGAATCAGTGGGCCCGTTTTTATCTACTGATCTAAACATCTTATTTATTTTAAAAAATTACAATTTTATCTTTGTAGCTTCATGCTATTTTCATGCTTTTGTTTTCAGTATGTAATTTTACACATTAATTTTGCTCCACTGCAGATATCTTGAAACAAATCATTGGTTCTGTTTTTTCATATATTTCATCTTTTTTTCTCTTCAATTTCTCAATTCATGAAAACTACAGCTGATTTCATGCTTTGTAAACCAACGGGAGTCTTTCTATGTGACAAAATCTGTTTGTTCTCCAGGTGTGTTTGGTGATTCAGTGTCAGTGACTGAAGGAGATTCTGTCAATTTATACATTGATCTTACTAAACTACATAAAGACGATGAGATAGTGTGGACATTTGCTTCTGAAAAATTTCAAATAGCTAAAATCAACATTGAGAAACAAACCGTCAACACATATGATGATGTTCCTGATGGGAGATTCAGAGACAGACTGAAGCTGGACAATCAAACTGGATCTCTGACCATCACAAACACCAGAAATGAACATGCTGGAGTTTATAAACTAGATATAAGTGGAGTAAATCTGATATCTAAAACATTCAGCGTTTTTGTCTACGGTGAGTAGATCATTTGTCCTGTCCTTTACATATATATTCTTATTTTATAAACTGTTTGCATATTGAATTTTTTAATCATTTTATAGAGATAGTGTTGTCGTACTCCAGACCATTCTTAAGACCATTTTTTGAAGATTTTTTTTGGTCTTGACTTGGACTCTAAAAGACTAAAAGGACTCGGGATTTTATTTCAAGCACAACTGCAGGAATATCGCTAAATCACCATCGCATTAGATGTAAAATTTCCTGCTTCAAATGCTATCAATATTTGTACTTATTTCATATACTTATGAAATAACACTTATTTCATTTATTTTGTTACTGTTATGCCGGATCAGAACATCAACAAGGGATTGTGTCAAAAATATCACCAAAATGAATACAAATGCCCACAAAATTCCAGATATGATTCCAAAAAAGTACTTGTATAAGATCTTGATATTTATATTATAACATATGACATAATTAAGCAATATCACAAGACAGAGGGCTGTTTTTTACAAATATGAGCTCAATTGCAGACGTGATATTGATTTTTTACAAATGTTCAATAAATAAAATTTCATTTTTAAAACATTAATCTCAACATTATTTACGCATTTGCAATCGTACCAATTCAGATGCAGCTTCTGTTCCTCCTCTGCAGTGTAAAGATGAATTTAGTTGATTTCAGTTGATTGGTAACAGCTCTATGTCATATTATTATAATTGTTATTATAATTGTTAATTATTCATTCATCAAAATTCATTTCTCAGGCAGTAAATGTCGATCTTTCAGATGAATTCTAGGAGCGCTAATCTGGTCTCGGTCTTGACCTGCCTTGGTCTTGATCTTGTTTTGGCCTCAACTCCTCAAAATCTTGGTCTCGGATTAGATTGTCTTGACTACAACACTAGTTTGAGAAGACAGATAACTCGACACAGCAAACCGAAAAGAAGATCTTTTTTTTTTTAAACTTTATTCTCTGATGTTTTCAGCTCGTCTGCCTGTTCCTGTCATCAGCAGAGACTGTTCTTCATCATCATCATCATCATCAAACTGTTCACTGGTGTGTTCAGCTGTGAATGTGAGTCATGTGACTCTCTCCTGGTACAAAGGAAACAGTTTATTGTCCAGCATCAGTGTGTCTGATCTCAGCATCAGTCTCTCTCTACCTCTGGAGGTGGAATATCAGGATAAAAACACCTACAGCTGTGTGCTGAACAATCCCATCAGCAACCAGACTCAACATCTGGACATCAGCCACCTCTGTCACACATGTGCAGGTGATTATTTAAAGAGCTGATCTCGGTCTTCTGTTGTAGATCAGACTGACAGATTTACTTACATGAACTTCATTGTAGACTCAGTCTCTCTGATGGTGATGATCTCTGCTGCTCCTGCTGGATTTCTGTTGATTGTAGCAGGATTTGGGATCTTCTGCATCTGCAAGAAACAAAGAAAAACTGATCAAGAAGGCAAGTGTTAACTACCGATTTCACCAAGTGTTATAACAAATAATACTAATAAATATTTTAATTGTTTGATAGATGCAAATCTACATTATTTAAACAATAAAATAACTTGTTACATTTTATGGTCATAATCCTAACGGTGTAAAGATGCAGCACTCTGCTGCTGTACAAATTAACATCTATATGAATGACGCTTGATATGAAGTGATGTTTCACTTTGAATTTTATTGATGATTGAATTTCACCATACAAAGAATGCAGATGCTTTTAACATCCTGTCTCCATCCTGTGTTTGATTTATAAATAATCTGAAAGGAATGTCTCTTAGTTGTGCACATGAAATGGAATTCGTTAATGCTGTTTTCACAAACTGCAGCAATAAATATTTAATCATATGCATTAATGCCTTAACTTTGACAGCCCTAATCACTGTTTCTTTGTGACGTACGTGTCAAGATTGAGTTTTGTTGTTTTAATCATTAAAATTTAATGCATCTATTTTTGTTGTTACTGAAACAGTTCAGCCTCATGAAGAAGAGATAACATACGCTGATCCCACATTCCTCAAAAGAAAAGCACATAAATTGGTAAGAGACTTTATACCTAATTTATGTTCTGTGTCTTTAAGATTTAGATGTGTGTGACTGTGTTTTTTATGGTGGCCAAGAGAGCTCAAAGCGCTGCAAATAAGAAAACACATGCAAATAAAAAAAACGTGATCATCAGTTTGACAACACATGTGCTGCAAATCCTCACAACACATGCAAACACAAAAACGCGCTACATTTACAAAAAGCGCTGCAAAGAGCACAAACCACAACGGAAATGTTTCAAGGGGGACCCCAAAAAGTGACGGACCTTACTTGACAACAGCACAAACTAAAAAATATTAAAATATATTATGTAGGCATTAACTCAATGTAATGTGTTTCACTAACAGAAAAGTGTTTTAATATGTGGCATTGTTGTTAACTCATTCAACTTTAAGAGATGATAATTTAGTGGATGATTTAAAAATATTCGTCATCATTTAAAATACCACGTCATCTGTGAGCGTGAGTTTCTAGCAAACTGAAAAACACTTTATTAAAAATAATAAATACATCAAATAATGTACAATTGTGTATTTTTGCTTGCAGTTTTTATAGTATTTAATGATTGTGAACACTTTGTGCACTCAAATGCTGTACACTATATAGGGATTAGTGAATAAGTGAAGGGTGAGTTGAACTGGTTTTGGACGCACGTCCTAGTAGGGTCCGTCACTTTTTGGGGTCCCCCTTGAAACATTTCCATTGTGGTTTGTGCTATTTGCAGCGTCTTTTTGTAAATGTAGCGTGTTTTTGAGTTTGCATGTGTTGTGAGGATTTGCAGCACATTTGTCGTCAAACTGATGATCACGTTTTTTTTATTTGCATGTGTTTTCTTATTTGCAGCGCTTTGAGCTCTCTCGGCCACCGTAGTATTTGTATAATGATCGATCACACACACAGCAGCAGCATATCAGATCATTATAAAAGCCATAAAATCATCACTCAATGCCAGAAACACTCAAATCTGCTCTGTTTAGGAACATATTTCAATTTTATTTTATATTTATTTATTTTTTGTATTTTGATATTTTTAAAGCAACTGACAAGCACTGAAAGAGTGCAAAATCTTTGAACTACATCAACACTACACTTCAATTTTCATCTAGAAAATTTTCAGTCAGTAAATATCATATACTCATAAAATATTTTTTTCTTAATTTACCATTTCCAGAATTAATACAGATTTATACAACAGAAACACGTCCAGGTTTGTGTGTCAACTACTATCTAGCTGTGTCGCATATTAGTGTACTAAATATTATGATTTATGATTAGTTACAGATCCACTGCCCAGTTATGGCAACAAAAATGGTTCGTGTAGTCTCAAACAAAACAACTAAGTTGCATTTTACAAATTTAAGTGGACTGAACATTGTATTTATTTATCATAGCAGAAACTCACCATGTTAAACAGTTTGACAGGAAACTGAAGCCTTCAGGAAACTGAATGATGCACATTTGCATGACAGTCCATGAGCAAATGCGTCTTTTTTTTTTTTTTTTTTTAAATCAGCCAAACCTATTTTATAACACCATGGCTGCATTTATATTTGTCCATCTTTTTTGCTGACTTCTGGCAGATTGGATCTTGTTACAGCAAAATCACATATGAAATTACTTCAATACCTTTACGAATCATTGAAGTCAGAGGGTCCCATGCTACGTCACAACCACAAGAAATATGTCCGCTCTAAGGGTCACACTTGTGATGTTTGTTACTTTAGTATTATCATCTCTTTTGTGATGTATACTTTGCAGAACGTAAAAGAGGAAGATCATGTTGAGTATACGCCTATTGCCATGAGATGATGATCAAACTTCAATCCTTCTCTAATCTCAAGACCAGGAACCTCCTGCTCAACTTCAGGTTCAGAGTCTATGGTTGAGTTTGGATTGATGTGACATCAGGAAACACAGTAGGATCATCGTGAGGGATTGACGTGTGGAAATTCATGAAATTATCTCCTAAAAGCTTCGAGAAATAATTTGCCTTGTAATACTAGGACTTTTAACAAATGATCTAAATCATTTGGCACATTGGAGCATTTTTGTGTTTGACTTTTAAAGTCTTAAAGAGACCATGTTTGCAAATCTCGTTTTTTTTTCTTTTTTAAAGTGAAAAGCAAAATATTGACCAAAAGGAGTTGAGACTCTGCTGTATTCTCTTATGTACTCACATCTGTACAGAAATGTGGTTTTGTCTGTTGAACTAACAAGTATGCATGAGCTTGTAAATGCTGGATGTTTGTGTTTAATGTCAGTGTGTGAGAGTGTATTTGAGGTGTCAATGGCAAGTGGTTAAAGGGCTTTTTTTCCATTTCTGCTCGCATGAAACCATTTGACTTCTGCTTTAGACAAAACAGCTTTACTACAAAACACTCAATCCAACATTATAAAAATTCTCAAATCAAGCAGTATTATTGCAACACGGTCTCATCCCTATTCGTCACATGCTGCCGTTTGGTCATTTACCCTTCACGTCAACACTCCGACGCCGAGGGTACCCCCTATTCGTCAATAAGCCGACGATTAGGGTCTTTCAATAGATTTGAATGCAAATCCCTCATCGTCGGATTTTGACGAAAGGGGTTTAGGTATCCAGCCGTTTTCCTGCGCTGGAAAGTATTGCTTCAGGCGATTGATTTTGTGCTGCAAATGTGTATTCGTCGCATGGACGAATTATTATATTAATTATATATAATTATTATATTCGTGCGTCGTCGCATGGACTGTTGGTGCGGTCACCATACATTTTCGTGGGGCAGAAACCCTTGTCTGAATCGATACCACGACTTTTATATGTAATTTCATATATATAATATATATCATTTTGGCCTACATTAAAATGGCATAATTACAGGACTTACAGGACTGCATATTTGCTGTAGGCTTAAACGTGTCTTAATTTAGTTGAGATATTTTATATCTCATTGTGATTCAACAAACAATTTGATTTGATTTGATATACTTTATTAATCCCACACTGGGGAAATTTCTGTGTTACAGGAGCTCAAAAATAAAATATGATACATAAAATAAATATAATGTCACTCTATTTGACTGTTGTAGGCTTGTTTCTTACCGTGGTGGAATCGCGCTGGGCAATGGTTTCTGCGATCGTCGCACACAGTGTGACGCGATGCAGAAAAACGGCACAAAAACGGCAGCACAAAACGGGTGCACAAAAATGGCAGCATGTGACGAATAGGGATGAGACCGTGTTGATTATTACTGTTAGATCTTACTGTGTAAATGTGAAATATGGAAAATTCTCCAATATACATTTCTGTAATTTAATCTACATTTAAATTATTTTCTGATTTCCAGTATTTTGCCATTGTTACTGTTTTGGCTTCATAGGCTTGTAGCACAACACCGATCGTAACTGATCACTCTATATTAAAACTCGTTCCATCAGGTACTAAACATTTTGACAATAGGGTAGTCGTGGCCTAGTGGTGAGGGAGTCGGGCTTGTAATCTGAAGGTTGCAGGTTCGATTCCCACGCCGGCAGGAATTGAAAGTGGGGATTGTGAATAAACAGCACTCTCTCCACCTTTGATACCATGACTAAAGTGCCCTTGAGCAAGACACCTAACCCCTAATTGCTCCCCTTGTAAGTCGCTTTGGATAAAAGCGTCTGCTAAATGATGGAAAAAATTAATTCGATGGCACCACTTATGGTTTTATATGAAGTATGCACATAGTATGGGACGTCTCCTTTAAGAAGCTGCCAAGCCTGTAGAAGTGGAATGTCACACATCTCCAAAATGCTGCAGTAAAATTAATTTATATGAAGTGTGCGTATAGTATGGGACATCCCCTGTTTTGGCTGTTCTTTTTTTTTTTTTAAGGTATCTGTAGGCCTCTGGAGTGAAAAAAAAATAGCAAGTGTGCACAGAGCGTGGGGGGTCATGAAACGATCTTTCTCCTGTTGGCACTGGTAGTAGGAGTGAGCAAGTTTTAGAACGTGTCCATGCAGACGGATGTAGAAGCAATTAAAACATGTCTTTCTTTATTGTGCTTCAATAAACATAGTCTTAAAACAACTTCCTGTGGCTTTTCCTTGTTCAAATACAAACAAAGTCCATAGCTTGTAGACACAGCATACGAACATAATCCCCCTTGCACACTACTCTGCAGTCCGGTCAAAAACTGTGTGCTGAAATTATAGCGCCACCAAATGGACAGATGTAGAGTTACAAAAATGGCTCCTACAACATCTTTTTATATTCTCCTCACATTTCGCAGGGCAGCTTAATTAAAATACTCTGAAAGCACAGCTCCCTATCAGTAAGGACCCTGATTCATTACACAATTAATTTTTTTTAACTCAAGGATTTTGCAGTTGAGACAGCCCTTATATTGGCCGACTCCCTGATCAGTGCCCTGACTACTGAATTAGGGATCTGATTGAGAAGCCGTACCTTTGCTTTTCCTGAAACTACCATAATCTTAGTAATGCGCGTGCATGATTTTTTTTTTAATCTCGACTGGTTTGACCGCAATTGAACGCTGACAACAGAGGTTGTCACTGAGGGACATTAACGTCATCACGCTGAACAGGGTAAACTCATCTTCTCATTGTTCTTGCAAACTATTCTAACTCAAACTTTCAGGGATTTTTTTTTAACTAATGACTAAGAGTGTTTAGCGAAAGCACTCAATTCAGCGATTCAAAAACATTTTTCATTATGGTATCAAACAATTGGCTGTTTTGGGCAGCAGTTAAACAGCTCTTGAGAAAAGACAAAGACGAACCACAAAATGTTAAAGATTTAAATTGAGAGACAGATGTAGACAGAGAATCTCACCTTAGTAAGGGAAATCTGTGTCAAACTCCAGACAAAGTTTTAAGTGACGGACTGCCTGGTGAAGAGCTACACCTGCTCCAGCTCGGGAACTGCCACCGGAAGGAGACAAACAAAACACTTTAGCATGTTTGCTGATTTTATTCATTCTCAAATAAAGTAATTTTTTTCTATACTGGTGATGAAGTCTAAAAGGGTACATAGAAAAAATAACAACAAAACAGCAACAACAAAAATGCTACGTCACAACCATAAGAAATCTGTCCACTCTAAGGGTCAAGTTTAAACAATAAATACCTTAGTGTCTCATGAACCGATCATCTCTTCATACTAGTTCATTTATAGCATCAAATAGACATGAATGAACATCAGAAGGAATGTTGTTTCAAGCGCGGAAAGACGTGATTCAAGTTCACCAAAGTTAATCTACTAACTCCCCTGACTGCTTTGACGGACAAAATGGCAGATTCAGGGTTATGATTGGTCAGATCGCCTGTCAATCAAACTGCCGGCGAAGGGTCAACACATGGAACCGCTGCAACGTACAGACAGTGGCGCAGTAATACTGATGTAATGCAGTCACAGGTGTTTGTAGAGTAATTTACAACGGCTTTGAACGCAGCTCAACCAATTAGAATCAAGGGCCAGAAATCTCCATTTTATAATGTTTTGCTAACATTCCTATTAAGTTATGAAAACGTTATTTCTGAATGTCTTTTAAACTTTGAAAACATAGTTATTTTTACGCATCAAGAATGTTTTTTTCTTGGTTTAGGTATCCGTTAGAGTAAAATACCATGCTTTATTTTTAGAAATGTTATGGAACGTTATTTCGGAATATTTTCGGAAAATTCGTTTTTTAACGTGTGGTTTATGTGAATGTTAGAGGAACATTCCATTCTTTCATTTTGAATACGTTACTTTTGAATCTTTTCTGAAAGTTCGAAACACCCTGAACAGATGGCCAGTCCATCACGACAGACACTTGAGAATAGTTTACGTCTGCTCCATGTCTTTGAACTGTGGTGGAAACTGGAGTACCCGAAGGAAACCCACACTGAGAACCTGCTAACTCCTGGATCAGCTGGGACTCAAACCAGGACCTTCTGGCTGTGAGATGATAGTGCTACCTACTGAGCCACTGTGCTGCCCCATTTATATTTATGTGAATTCAAGTGACCTTAGATACAAAGGGAGTAATCAATGAAACCGGAAACAGGTGTTGAACTCATAAGCGACCATGGGTAACAATGACAGGGAACATGGGCAAACAGGAACAGAAAAAAACCAAACTAAAACACAAATGAACCAACTGAGCTAAAAATAACCCTGACATGTTCAGCCAAACTGATTATATTTAAAACTTGGCACAAGCATACTTCTTTATTTCATTATTTCTTGTTCTTTTTCCTGTCCTGTAATGTGGACTGAGCATGCAGAAGATTTAAGTGCAGGTGATCATTTCCATCACGCAGCCAAATAAATATAACACAGCCAAACATGCTTCATGAACAGAACTGAAAGAAATGGAGATGGACAAAACAAACATCTAAAAAGGGACAGATAATGTGAAACTATGAATCTTTACCTTGAACGCCCCACAGGTCTCCATATTCGTCCTGACATGAAATACAAGGACTTGGCAGTAACAAAACTGCACACCATCTCAAATGCTTAAAGGCACAATATATTTTTTTATAATATCAGAATGAGCATATATACATATGAAACAGAAGACTTAAGTACAGATTTTTACATTATTTATATTAATATTGTATATACAGGTGGATAAATAAAATATGCATTTACACAACAAATTATTTCCTCTTGCTCAAGTCAAGTCACCTTTACTTATATAGCACTTTTTACAATGCAAATTGTGCCAAAGCAGCTTTACAGTAATAATTGGCAAATAATTTTTGGATGCACAAGACTGAGTACTAAAAACAGGGGTAATTGCTGTTAGCTTTTTAAGCTAGAAATAGCATGGAGGAAAAACTGTTCTTATGTCTAGAAGTTCTAATGCCTGATGGCAGAAGTGCAAACAGTTGAGAGGGGTCTGTGGTGATGTTACTGTTACCTGCCCGTTTCTTCAAACTGGAATTGTCCATGTCCTGAAGGTTGGGCAGGTACATGCCAATTATCCTTTCAGCAGTCCTTTGCAGTCTTTTATCTGATTTGCTGGCTGACCCAAACCAAATGGTTGTAGAAGTGCACAGAACTGACTCAATAACAGCTGTGTAAAATCAGAGCCTGTGGCAGGTTGAACTTCCTCAGCTGATGAAGGAAGTACAGTCTCTGCTGGGCCTTTTTCACAATGGAGTCAATGTGATTATCCCACTTCTACTGCTGAGTGATGGTGGTGCCCAGGAACCTGAATGACTCGACTGCAGCCACAGTGATGCTGTGTGGGGGAGATCTCCAAAAGTCCACAATCATCTTCAGGGTTTCGAGAGTGTTCAGCTCCAGGTTGTTGTGACTGCACCAGACAGCCAGCTCTTTACAATACGTGTTAAAATAAAATGAAAAGAAAAAACTAATTTTTCACAGTTTCGTTCTTATAAGTTCAACGGTGTACAATAAATATCTGAAATTTCTTTATAGAAAGTAATATTCTTGTTTTAACAGTAAACACATTTATAAAATGTGAAAAGCTTATGCAGCAGCCCTTGCTGGATTTGAACCTTTAACCATAAAGCTATGACACCCCAAACAAACCAAAACCCAAAGCATCAGTGTGGACAGGAAAATGTTTGATTTTTCAAGGATTCCTGTTGAAACCACCTCTTTAGACCTTGTTTACACCTTAAGATGCGTTTTGGTCGATTGGATCACAAGCGGATGAGGCTAACTACAGGTGTAAATGGGGTCTAAAACGCTTTGAGCTGGTCCACTTTCGATCACTTCCAGAGGTAGTCGAAAATATATTCGACCGGATTGCTTTAAATAACTCCACAAAGATTTTTATCATAGGTACTCTTCAACTGTGAGTGACGGAATCTAACACAAAAATCCAGAAAATCACATTGTATGATTTTTAATTAATTTGCATTTTATTGCATGACATACAGTGTGTGTACAGACCTCAAACTAAACATTTTCAATAAATCATCAACCTCTGTTAATTCTCAATAAGAGCTTCTGTAGACGTGTGACAGAAATAAAGTGAGTCTGGTCAGTAATAAGTGAAGCTGGTATTGCTGTTTGTGGAGTTGATGAATCAGATCTTCAGAGATTTAATGTCTTTTATCTTCAGTTCATCTAATGCTGTGGCTGAAGAAAGTTGTAGTTCTTATTTCTCTTTGTTCACAGCAGGTGTTTGAATGATTGAATGTTTCAGGAACATCATACTAACCTTTAAATAACATTATACTAACATTGAGGAAACTGGACATTTTTATGTTATTGGAATGTTACAAATCAACATTCCTAGAATGTTGAACTTTAAATCAAAATTAAGTTGAAGGAAGGTTTAAGGAACATCATACTTTATAAAAAACGTTCCTCTAACATCCAGAAAACTGGACATTTTTTATGTTCCTAGAACCAACACTGAACATTTGGAGAACGTTCTTATAACAAAATTCTGTAAGCTGTGATTATGGGAAGCACTCTAGAAAGATTTAAACTTTGTCGGTTGAGGACCCAAGTTTGGTCTGAGGATGAAAAACATGCCCTAGCCTCAAAGAAATCAGGACAGAAATGATTGAAGTGAACAAAAGAGACAGATTAAAACACCAGGTGTAAAAGGAAAGGCGTTTCCCTCATCTACTCGAGATCCAATCGACCAAAACGCATTTTAATACCAGGTGTAAACAGGCCCTTAGGGTTGACCAATCAGGTTAAAAAGGGGACACTTTCTGGTTAAAATGGATATAGAGCCACCAACATTCAAATATCAACATACTGGCACTGTCAAGATGTCAATACGAGCATTGTAAAGATGTAACATTAACACAGTATTTCACAGTATCTGGAGCACAGACTCAATTCAAGACTTGTGTATTGTTTAACTGACAGTTGCCCAGATATGGCACTTGCACACATGGTCTGTGAAGAGCGGCTGCATCTTGCAATATTAATGATTATGAATCTGATCAAAATAGATTCCTTAAACAGATCTAATAATCCCCTCCACCATTACATACTTGATGTCAGCAGTGATCAGTGGCAGGCTTTTCAGACAAAGGAATTGAGACTTCCACACCATTCTTCTGTAAGAAAACACACATTAACAGAAGGTTAAATCAAAAGTTTTTTTTTCCTCCCATGTTTGCTGAATGCTCTTTATTCTAAAGCAAAACATCACAAGAGAGCAGCAGTCTCTTAAATAAGTCAAATTAATGGTGTTTCTATGCAGTGATTTCTGAACGCAGAAACACATACAGAACACAAAGGGAAAATTTCACTTGCACTGCATTGGGCTATGTCAAAAATTTCAATACACCTGCTCAAAACCATTTTTTTTTATCCATGATTAATATTGCATTGCATAATGTGTTAAACAGTAAATTCTGATTTTATGAATGGATTCCGCGATTCCGTCCGCGTTTTCTGCATCACGGAAATCGTGAGCATTTACCGTTTCATTTGTGAGAAACTATCATCATATTAGACACACAGAAAAAAAAAAAAAGATCAAGGCAACTCCTCAAATTAAAGTTTGTTTATACTCTTTAACAGTAGTGTATGTCTAATTTTAACAGTAAACCTCTGCTTAGCACTTTGAATGCATAAAAATTAAAGTTTTTTTATTATTATTTAAATTGGAATAAAAGATAAATGTTTTATGCTCTCATGTGATTACCAGTACAATTAAAATACATAAAAGAAATAATATACATTTCCATACAGGCACACTTAATTTTTGGTTGAAATAATTCTTAAGCATGTAAATGTACAATTTCCTTCAGTTTAATTCAAATCTGTCATTAAAATGAATAAAATATATATATTTTAAAGTTTAGAATTAGACAGCCCTGTATGGAAGCCCGTTTCCGCCACTGAAAAAAAAAAAAAAAGAAGATTTTTGTGACTTTTTATCTCAGAATGGTGAGTTATAAAGTCAGAATTCTGAGATATAAAGTCAGAATTCTGAGATAAAAAGTCAGAATTCTGAGTTATAAAGTCAGAATTCTGACTTTTTTTCCTCAGTAAAAAAACAAAATCTAGTTTCCTGTTACAGAGATTAACCTTCACTTGAGTGTCAAAGACGGTAGGATTGCATTAGCCTAAAAATGGAAATGATTATAGAGGATTATTTTCGGCGTGGTTTCACTAATAGAGAAATCTTAGTTTTATTGGAGGAATCACACAACATAAAGCTTAGTTTCCGGACTCTTGAGAGAACGTTATGCAGGAATCAGTTGTGGCGGAGACGCAATAAAACAGATGAGGCTGAAGTGGCACGTTTTTATGGAAGCCTCGCCACTGAAAAAAAAAAAAAAGATTATTGCGACTTTTTATCTCAGAATTCTGACTTTATATCTCAGAATTCTGACTTTATATCTCAGAATTCTGACTTTTTATCTCAGAATTCTGACTTTATATCTCAGAATTCTGACTTTATATCTCAGAATTCTGACTTTATAACTCGCAATTCTGACTTTTTATCTCAGAATTCTGACTTTATATCTCAGAATTCTGACTTTATATCTCAGAATTCTGACTTTTTATCTCAGAATTCTGACTTTATATCTCAGAATTCTGACTTTATATCTCAGAATTCTGACTTTATAACTCGCAATTCTTACTTTTTATCTCAGAATTCTGACTTTATATCTCAGAATTCTGACTTTATATCTCAGAATTCTGACTTTATATCTCAGAATTCTGACTTTATAACTCGCAATTCTGACTTTTTATCTCAGAATTCTGACTTTATATCTCAGAATTCTGACTTTATATCTCAGAATTCTGACTTTATATCTCAGAATTCTGACTTTATATCTCAGAATTCTGAGATAAAAAGTCACAAAAATCTTCTTTTTTTTTTTTTTTCAGTGGCGGAAACGGGCTTCCATAGGCCCTGCGTTGTGTAAACAATTGTGCAGTGAAAATTACTCCATAGTACCACCTAGTGTCCAACCTACTCTAATACTGTTATAACCTGTTCACATGTGAACATCTACAATATGAAGAAAGCATGGAAGCCTGTTTCCACCACTGAAAAAAAAAAAGATTGCGACTTTTTTCTCAGAATTGTGAGATATAAAATCAGAATTCTGAGAAGAAAAAAAAAAGTCAGAATTCTGAGATAAATCGCAATAATCTTTCTTTTTTCAGCGCCAGAAACGGGCTTCCATAAGAAAACCCTTATAACATGAACATGAAAAATCTACAAAAACAAAACGGACACAACTATGAGACACGGCCGTGCAGCAGCAAGCATCACAACAGTGAAATAAACCTCAAGTTTAAATGTGTGCAATCAGGGCTCCTGTATTTTGCCTGGGGCCCCAAAATCACTAAATCCACCCCTGCTACCAAAACAGCTTCACTGCCATAGAAACCAATGCAGATATTTCGGGAACACGAAAGAGTGGCATGGACATACTCAGTGTGGACAGTAAAAAATTAAAGATTCCAATCTAAAAAAATAATTAGATTTGGACTAACAGGGTGAATATAGCCTTACACTTACAGATCTCACAAATCAGAATCTGTTGTAAATTCAGTTGGGTTTTTTTTCCCAGATAGACAGATTCAGTGCACATATCTTACCTCTTCATGATTTCTCTGCCTCATGGTGCCTGTTTTAACAACAAACCCAATGAAACACAGATTATTTTGGTTAATTGGAATAAAAAAAAAGATTCTTTTTACAAAATAAATCAGTAGTATGTAATACTTGCCATGTTGTCTTTTATGATAGTACATCACACCAACAGTTATAGCTGCAGTCATCAGCAGAACAACAACAACAATAACAGCAGCAGCAGCACTGGAATATTTTCCACTCACACTTGAATCTGGAACATCTAAAGAGAGACAGTCATTATTACCAGAGCATGACTAATAATCAACTTTAACAATACTTCTGACTGATATTTACACCTGTCTACTTTTGTCATCGGTATGACAATGAAAATGGACGATGGATTTTTCTTACTTGAAAACTACACTAAAAAAAAACTAAACTCAATGTAACATGAAACGATAATTCAGTTATATTTTAATATGGAGTCAAATCTCACTTTTTCTAACAGCCACCAATGAAGCTTACATGGTTGATTTATATAATTGAAACTGTTTTTTAAAACTCTGAAGGAAAGTGCACTGCATGACTAAATGACACTCACCAGTGACATTAACACTGAAGCTCCTAATGATGCCGATTCTGCTGCTGTTGATCTGTAGTTTATATTCTCCAGAGTCTGTGTTTCTGGTGTTCATGATGGTCAGAGATCCAGTCAGATTGTCCAGCTTCAGTCTGTCTCTGAATCTCTCATCATATTGTTCATTTGTATAGGTTTTATTGGGATCTCTAGTGATTTTAGCGATGAGAGTGTCATTAAAATGCCACATCATTAAATCATTTGGGTTGTTTATTAAACCTGGATCTAAAGTAACAGATTCTCCCTCCATCACTTCATCTCGGTCAACCACAGAAAAATCTGAAACACAAACCAAACACAAACCACTTTTTAGGGGGAAACACTACGTATCATGAGAGAACTGTGGAACACTTTTCACTTTTAGTCTAAAAAGCAAGATTATATATATATATATATATATACACATTTTGAGCTAATAAGCATACTTTATCACATCCACTGCACTTTGGATTCCTGATGATGAACTAGAAAATACCAAGGATGATATAATAAATGGATTTAAACAAATGTTAAACCATCTTCTTCATCAGAATAAAACTGTACATGACTTGCTTTTAAACATCATGACTCACCATATACAGCAACAATGAAGATCTTTGTTCTGATGCTGCTGCTGTTGATGATCCGTAGTTGATAAAGTCCAGAGTCTGTGTTTGTGATGTTCATGATGGTCAGAGATCCAGTCTGATGATCCAGCTTCAGTCTGTCTCTGAATCTCTCGGTACCTTCATTACACTGAACATCTGTACAGATCTTACTGAGATCTCCCCTGATTTCAGCGATGCGAATGCCATTAAAATACCATCTAATCTTTTCTTGTTTGTCCGTTTCAACATCAGTGTTTAAAGTGACTGAATCTCCCTCCATCACAAAAGCTGACTCTTCATCTGTATCAACGCTGAAAAAACCTGGAGAAGAAATGAACAGATAAATATAAGCCAAACAAAATTAAACAACAGGAAAGTGCTGTGAAAATGCAGAATGCTTAATCTTGAAAGTTGTATAGCTGTGTTTACAGGTGATCGGTTCTGAAACAAGCTTATCGTTTCATATAAACAGCTCACTCACTGTTTTCAGATAAACAGATTCGATTCTGAAACGGCTAAAAACTGATAATCGATTTTACCAATATCTTTGATTTACACCAGAACACAAAGGCAGCTTTTTATGAACCAAAACTAACTGTGGAGACTAAAACCAAACCAGCTTTAAAATCATACCACACTAATTTAAAGAAATAAGCACAACACAGAATGAGTGCTTAAAAGTTTACTGGGCTTACTGCTTTCATAAAATGGTTACTACCAGTGGTGTAGTCGGGGCCATACGCACGTATACTCCGTATGCTTACTTTTTCCCCAGGGCTGTTTGCGTATTACAACTTCTGAGGATCAATATTAGCGTATACCCTCCGTATACTCACTTGTTTTGCTGATTAAGACGTCCCTATCTACTCCTGTTTTAGCGTCCCCTTTAACTGTATCCCAAGTGTTTTTTTTAACTCGCGAACGTTTGTTGTAATTGGTGCATTTTTGTTTGAATTCTGTCGTTCCCCGCCCCCGACGACGCCGTTATCGAGCATCATTCGCAGGATGCCAGCGAGCGAGCACAGTGTTCATCGATTGACGACGGAAGATGGTTTCACGTTGAGGCAGTCAGGTAATAAACGTATTTGAAATTAGTTTAATTACAGCTACCGGTAATTACAGTCTGTTATGCCGTTGCTGATTTATGATGCCTTTGCCTCATCATGATTTCGTATATGGCAGAAATATAACGTTATTCAAGCAGCACAGGATTTTTGAAGTTATAAACATTTCAACTTGATAAAGAAGCATATAACAGTTAGGCCTACATGAATCAGAAATTGATCAGAAATTATGTTTAAAGTAGCTAACAAGCCACAGACAGAAAGTCAAATACACAAAAAATACTAAAATTGCCATCATGATGAATATTTGCATAAAACAGTCTGTTAACGTTATGTGTTAAATAAATGCAGCATTTGGGATAAAATCAGAAGGCTGCTTTGGGATTTGTGCATCTGCTACTGACTGTCATTTAATGTTTATCCAACAACAAATTTAAATTAAATAAAAATTGTAATGACACATTACGAGGTTATCCCACTGCAAATACCTTTTAAAAAGCAAACATTTGTGATGTGTTATCTTATGTCTTATGACAAAGTAAAGACTTGGGTAGATTATGCGACCCATGTTAGTTTAATGATGCATAATTCAAGTCTATCTCTGTCTCTATCTCATCTAGAAAATGGTTGGAAGAGGAGAGAAAAGGAAAGTCAGTCTAACTGACTATTTTGGAAGGTAGGCCAACTAAAGGAAATTTCATAGTGTCCCAATTGTAAGGGTAAATGTTGGCTTTTGACCTGTCAGCCAACAGCAAAGGTAATGATTACTTTTTTACTTTTAGTGTGCAGAGTAAGAGAAGCCATGTAGGCCAGTTCTACTCAAAAACCACACACAGCACAGACCAGACCTCCAGCACAGGCCCAGACCTCCAGCACAGGCCATTATCAGACCAGCACAGGTCCAAGTCAGACCAGCACAGACCAGACCTCCAGCACAGGCCCAGACCTCCAGCACAGGCCATTATCAGACCAGCACAGGTCCAAGTCAGACCAGCACAGACCAGACCTCCAGCACAGGCCCAAGTCAGACCAGCACAGCCCAGACCTCCAGCACAGGCCATGATCAGACCTTAATTGAATCTCCCCAAACTGAAAGTCAGAATTTGAAACCCCTTAAGAACTGCATGCAGACTTTTCCTGTAAGTACTGCAGAATGTGAAAGAGGTTTCAGTCTGATGAATACCATCTTGACCAACAAGAGGTCTTTGCTTCTTGTTTCACATGTTTCAAATTTAATGATGATCAACCTGAATGGCCCACCAATTTCACTGTTCAACCCAGAGAAATATGTTAATTCCTGGGCAAGACATCATCGCACTGCAAATGACCCTCAGTCACGTCAATGTAAATCTGTAAATATAACAAAAAATAGTAAATCTGTTTGGAACGTACTGTAAAAAAAATGCATAATAGATAAATGTAAATAAAATAAAAACGCCAGATTGTAAATGTAGTTTTAAATGTATATATTCCTAATTAACAAAAAAAACAATGACTTGTAAATTGATATAAATGTATATGAATTGATATATACCTAATAAACCAAATAAACAATGACTTCTGATGTTTTTGCCTTTAATTATTTTTTTCTCTGGGGGGGTGTAGTAAACCACTTTTTTTTTTAGGACTACACCACTGGTTACTACATATTAGGGGTGGGCTGGTACATGAAAAACCGTTCGAACCGTTCGAACCGCTCGGTTCGCTTGTCTCGGTTCGGTTCGTGTTTGCGTCACACGGTTCGACGCATGCGCAATGTAGCCCCGTATTCAGACAGTTTCGCGCGAACATACATATAGATAGTAAAAGTGGAGTAAGGGGCTGTTCACATATCGCGTCTTTTGTGTGCGCATATTCATTATATTCCTATTTCCAATGCTGAAGGAAATTTCTGGAGTGTTAAAGATTAAAAGAAAAAATAACAAAAAGAACCGTACAGAACCGAAAACCGTGACCCTAAAACCGTGCCACGAACCGAACTGCGGGTTTTGTGAACCGTGCCACCCCTACTAAACACATTAAAGATGTGATATATTTGCTTTTAAACATATTGACTCACTGTGAACAGTAACAATGAAGATCTTTGTACTGATTCTGCTGCTGTTGATCTTTAGTTTATAAACTCCAGAGTCTGTGGTTCTGGTGTCTTTGATGGTCAGAGATCCATTCTGATGATCCAGCTTCAGTCTGTTTCTGAATTTCTTATCACACTGAATATCTTCACAGATCTTACTCTGATCTCCAGTGACTTCAGCGATGAGAATGTCATTCTCCAATGTAATATACCACCTAATTTTTTCTTGTTTGTTTGTTTCAACACCAGTGTGTAGAGCGACTGATTCTCCCTCATTCACTGACACTCTCTCTGTATCAACACCAGACACACCTGGAAAAGAAATTAACAGTTATTTTAAGCCAAACAAAATTATACAACAGGAAAGTGCTGTGAAATGTGACAATGTTTTCCATTGGTAGGTCACATTATAACAGTGTTTCTCAAACTTTTTCAGCCCAAGGACCACTTTATCTTCCAATTTTTTTCTGAGAACCACCTAACAGAATCCCACTCTAACACGCCCCCCAAAAACAACAAAATAGGAAGGATAAACTAAATTTAAGTTTAATATGCAACTGTTTTAAGTCAAAAACTAATTATTCAAACCCAAATGCAATGATATGATCCATTTTTTCATTATTAAAACACACTGACGTCAACCCCCCCGCCCGCGATCCGGTGCGGGTTAAGAGCTTGCCTAGTTTTGGTTATCTTTTCGCGGACCACTAGAGGGCGATGGCGGACCACACTTTAAGAATTACTGCATTATAACTTCCTAGGCACGATGTAACATGATGATCAGTGTTGGGGGTAATTCATTACAAGCAACTTGAGTTACGTAATCAGATTACTTTTTTAAAGTAACTAGTCATGCATTCCTATTAAATTTACAACAAATTATCTTTTTCAAATAATGTTTTTCACAGCTATTGACTGACAGCTCTCCTGTCCCCACGTTGAGAGAATTAAAAGTCAGAGGTGTTGTGTCGCTGCGTGAACATATGATTGTAGTTCCAGACTAAATTTATTTACTCGTCTCACTTGCACAAAAACATTCAGTATTCCTCAAAATGAATAAAAACAGTGAAACGCAATCTCAGAATTTTTATGCAAACATGTAATAATTAACTATATTAAATTACACAAATATACTCTGTATTTAATCTCAGTTTATTAACCAATGATTTTGCAGTCCAATGCCTTTAAACATATGCGATTATTTCACCACAGGTTATCCGTGCTCATCTAAACTAGTGACTTTTTCACAAATTGTGTGAGACCCGATGAAAAAGATCAGTATGAACATTTATTTATTTGAAATAATTTAATTCTGTCACTTTTTTCCTGTGTTAATAATTTTACTTTATGTAATTCACACGTTTATTCTCAAATGCTTAATATTCAAAGTAGCTGACTGTCATTCTCCTCTATGGCTGTGTGCATTACTGTTTAAGATTAATTAAATATTTAAAGTTGTTAAATTTAAAGGGCCAGATTCCGTATCCGGGGATTGGGTTGCCGAGGCCCCTGCCTTCGGCTGCTTCCCCAATCCACAATGCACCGGCCCCTTATGGTTCCTCCCGCAGGTGGTGGGCCCACGGGGCCCGGCCGGGCTCAGCCCGAATGAGCGACGTGGGGCCGACCTCCCGTGGGCCCACCACCTGCCGGTGCATTGTGGATTGGGCAGCAGCCGAAGGCAGGGGCCTCGGCAACCCAATCCCCGGATACGGAATCTGGCCCTTTAAATTTCACATCGAGAGGAGTCAGCTGAGGTGGGTGGGGCATCTGTTTCGGATGCCTCCTGGACGCCTCCCTAGGGAGGTGTTCCGGGCATGTCCCACCGGGAGAAGGCCCCGAGGAAGACCTAGGACACGCTGGAGAGACTATGTCTCTCGGCTGGCCTGAGAACGTCTCGGTATCCCCCCGGAAGAGCTGGAGGAAGTGTCTGGGGAGAGGGAAGTCTGGGAATCTCTGCTCAGACTGCTGTCCCCGCGACCCGGCCCCGGATAAGCGGTAGAAAATGAATGAATGAATGAAAATTTAAAGGGATAGTTCACCCAAAAATGAAAATTCTGTCATCATTTACTCACCCTCAATTTGTTCCAAACCTGTATATATTTCTTTGTTCTGCCGAACACAAAAGAAGATATTTGGAAGAATGTAACCAAACAGATCTCATTGACTACCATAGTATTTTTTTTCCTACTACAGTAGTCAATGGGGGGTGAGATCTGTTTGGTTACAAACATTCTTCCAAATATCTTCCTTTGTGTTCAGCAGAACAAACAATCATATAGGTTTGAGTAAGACTGGAATAAGATCATCAGCGCACACAAGAAATCCTTTTTATCAGTCAAATTCATTAAAAAAAAAAAAAAAACTCAACAGATATGATCAGATCAGTAAGAAAAAAATAAAACACTATTAATGAGGAGATGAGCACTGGACTGCTGCAGGTCAGTGAATTATATTTATTTATTATTCAGAATGCACAATTGGAAAGAGAATATATTTATAGGAACATTTCTGCAGGTTCAAATTAATTCATGTTAACGCAGAGAAAATTATTGTCTTAATCAATTGACAGCAATAAAACATAGAAGCCTAATCTACTTTCTCTTGTATGTAGGTGCGCAGGACGGTCGATAGGGATATGGATTTGATTTCAACGCCCCCATGTATATAGTTTATCTTTGTGTTATTTTGTTGTTTATTTCATGTATTATTATTTATATTTTATTACCGACATTCCTGCTGTTATTATTAATATACATGTAATGTTATGTTGTGTTATGTTACTCAAAGCATTAAAAAAAAATAGGTGTGCCGAGCACTGTTGCCGGAAACTCCAGAGTTGTAATAAGTAGAAAGCGAAAGTAATTGTGCAAACATTTGCCACAATATGTTTCTTTGCGTTTCATCGAAACAGATTAATGTTAGGAAAATTAAATTGGTAGTTTAAAGTCCCCCTATAGTGAAAATCAAGTTTTTAAATGTTGTTTAATATGTCTATATGGTGTTTAAGACAAAGCATGAGAAAATTCATAAGTCAACACCATTGCTGAGTTTTTTTCTACTGAGTTGAGTTGGTGTGAGTGAGTGAAATCGGGGATAATTTGCATATTCATAGAATCTCGTATATTAAAAGAGTAACTTTCAAGCTATTTTAAGTCATAAAGATTTTTTTTTTAAAACAATGTTTAAATCAGTCGTTTTGGTGATCAAAGAGGAGTTTAGCTAGCCTATTTGTCTTGAATTGTACATAAATAAATCCCCACAGTCCCGTATGGTTATAGGGTCTTTCAGTGTTTGCTACTAGATTATTTGAAGCTTCCTGCTTTCGAACACTCTTGTGATGAAGTCCTAATAGACAGTGTTTGTAAACAAACAAACGCCGTGGATTTGCTAATGATCGATCATCTTGAGTTCACGATGATCGCGTGTTAATGTCACTTAAACGTAAATACACTTCTGTCGAAAATGAAGCGATTAGAGCACATTCAAAACAATAACAAACACTTCCGCTTTATCCTAGGAGCAGGAAGAGAAACATAGGCTATAGGTTTAAATGTCTTACCACAGTCACGTAAACACCAAAGAAATGGAAGCAAAACAAAGAGAAGCATTTTCACTGTATTTTCAATTTCACTGTTTCCTAAAAATAAAATGTAGATTCTAATCCATTAAAGGGTTCCGTTTCTCTGCATAAACACCAACGACAATAAACTTTGTTTAACCAATGACACTCTACGCACTGAAGCGCAATGACGTAGTGAAATTTGATCACGTCCTTTTAGCTTCTATTTGTACAATATTGTGTAAAAGTTATTTTATGCTGTTAGAATGTATATTACATTACTTGTTCGCAACCGCTGTGGATTTTATTAATCTAAAAAAAAAAAAAAATTGAAAATCTGGATGAACTAAAATATTAGCCTACTGAACTTTCACGGACACAAACAAAACAATCTATATAGCAATAAATACAAAATACAGAGTTCTAAGTGTACGGAGTCAATAACACGTTTACATAAGCACAACACAACAATTATATCAGAAACAGACTGTGCAATACAGGGAATACAGAAAATAAATTACTGCATGGAATATAAGATATAACAACTTAATTAAAATTATTATGTAGCGATATATCGACATACCGAAAGTGCCTTTAAATCAACTCAAGGAGCAATGAGAGCTACGACCTCATGCCCTTGCCACCGCTACTGAAACTACTTAATCATCTTCGTCTTTGACGTTTAATGGCGGTTGGCAAAGCAGCTTTTGCTGCATATTCCGCCACCTACTGGAATGGAGTGTGGAGTATTGCCATTGAAAGAAATTAAATACTAAATTCTAAAAAAACCAAAAAAAAAAAAAAAAACATGTAAATCTTGAATCCTGTTCATTAACTCAGTATCTTTGAGATATTTAAATAGAAGGTTGAACACTCTTACAGATGTGTCTTTGCTTAATAAATTCTGCAGTGAAAACTGATTAAATAAGTGCTTCCACAAGTTGTTATCTTTCAATGTCATAACCTTTACACTTTAGTAAAACATGCTCGACTGTTTCAGGAAGTTCACATCTGACACAACATCTGGATTCATGTTTTCCAATCATATGTAGTGACTGGTTAAGAGCAGAATGCCCAATTCTGAGACGTGATATTATGCTTTCTTCCCTTCTGTTCCCAACATTTCTCCTTTCACTCCCAACTATTTTCTGGATACTATATAGATGTCGTCCTTTATTCTCACTGTCCCATTTTCTTTGCCACATATCCTTTACATTTTCTTTAATTAGTCCTTTTATTTCCAGTTTACTCAGTGGAACATTCATCTCTATGTCTGAATATTTTCATGCTTATTTTGCTATTCGATCCACCACTTCATTTCCTTCTACCCCGGGTACCCATACAAATGATACGACTATTTTTGTTTGATGTATTCTGAACAAACTTTGTAAGATATCTGATAAAATGTCTTGCCTAGTTGATGACTTTCCACTTTTTAAACTTGATAATGTTGCAAAAGAGACGGAACATATGACCACTCCCGGTATTTTGACCTCTTCCATAAACCTCTTCCACCTCTGATATATAATTAGATGTTCTTTTTACAATTTTGTTTCTAAACCTTGGTATATACACTGCTGATGCTGTATGTCCTGTTTCCGGATATTTCGATCCATCTGTATGTAATGGTTCAGTTATAATGATTTGGTTTTATTGTAAGGTAAGGGGATTTTGATTATATGTTGAACTTTAAGCGCCCTCTTGTGGCGAGGTTCGTGTATTGTAACTTCCGTTTTGATCCGTGTTGAGTTAGTTCATTGGGAAGTGTCGTGGCTGAAGAGCGGCTCGTACGGTGAAGTTGTGGCCCGCATAAGGCTGTAAGTCGCTATTGTTTATTATATAAATATGACGTTTAGTAAGTTAAAGATGTTAGATGGTAAATTCCTTTATCTGTAGATGCAAAGGTTGCTAAGAACGAAAGTACAGTACAAAGTGTGAGCATTAGGTAGCGCCGTATGCTAGCGTTCTTTTGTTGTTGATTGGATGTTTCTTTTGAATGCAATTCTAATTGCTGTATTTTCTATGTCTGATTACAGTTTTACAATGTTAAAAGTAAAGATTGATGGAAGCCACTGCAAGATTAAAAGCCATGAATCAACATCTCGTCTGTTCACTGTTTGTCTAACTGGATAGAGAAGTCACACATCTAGTGAGGACGGAACAATCGCCATGACGACAAGTTCCATGATTCCATGTTCATCCACTGCGTCATCAATCTACGCCTTTGTTATTGTTTTGAAGAGTTTAGCGGCCCCTAGTGGACGAAAAAATACATATTGTGCCTTCAAACACTAACATCTCTACAGATGTCAGCATCTTCACTTATTACAATCCAGTTACAATCAAAACTTCTTAATGAGAATTAACTGAGGTTTAGATGTTGATGTTTTATTGAAAATAATAACGTTTGAAGTCATCGTTATGAAGGTAAGTGCTTGCTTTAGTTTGGCTCTTGACCCTTGACTTTATAACATCAGTTTGCCGTAACTGTGTGTGTCTAAAGCACTTTAGTTATAGCAAAAATTTCTGATTAGATGAAGTTGGTTCCTATTGATGATGATTCAATCATAATTTAACGACCTGATTCACTGATCTCATTCAGAGTCTGATCTCTGAGTATTTTAGCTGTAAGATTTGTATTATTTACATTATTTAATTATGCCAAACACTTTTTTTTGAGACGTTCAGAGTTGATCTGTTTATTTGAAAATCTTGCTGCCAGTGTTACATCTCTGCCTTAATTAAATAAACCCATGAACACACCCTTCATGGCTGCACTGTGTACCTCTCAATTCTGTACTGAAGATTCATACCAGGTTTTATTTTGTACATGTAACAGCGCCCTCTAATGACGGGTAACAACCACAGTAATCCTGATGCATGTTCATACCCAGATTTTTGGTGTCTGTGTGTCTATGATCCTGTCCAAATAATTTCTGCATAAATGTTTCACAGTAATAATCCTGAAAATACCTGTAAAGTAACTATTTAAATAAAAAATAAACAAAAATAAATTAGAATATCACCCTGTTGAAAAAACAGTATATGTTGGTTGGGTATGTTTTGAGGCATGGAGGCTGGTTTGAGCTGGTTTATGCTGGTCCTTAGCTGGTTTGAGCTGGTTTATGCTAGTCCTTAGCTGGTCATGAGCTGGTTTAAGATGGTTAAGTTGGACCAGCGTAAACCAGCTCAAACCAGCTTCCATGCTTAAAAATACTTTAATTTGACCGTTTTTGTTCGGCAGATGCTTCTGCCAGTCATTGACCGTTTCTTTTTTTAACGATCTTCAACCATTATTTTCATTAATGGTAAATGTTTGGCACCCTGTGCTGCCATGCATTTCCCTGTTTTTTTTTCACGCTTATTTTTTTCGTAAAATAATTTAATACTTTGCGTTAGGGTTATGCGCACGGTTAGGGTTTTGCGCACGGTTGCACCGTGATTTAAACCGTACAAGACTGTAAAAATGCTACGGTGAAAAACAGTTAATTGGTTTACAGAACTATATACAGTGAATAACTGTAATAGATATAACGGTACATTTAATGTTATTTTACGGTAAAATACTTTGAAATCTACAGGTTTTGTTAAGTGAAATACAAGTCATTGTATAATTTACAGTGAAAAAACATAAATTGACATTCCCACAATTCCCTGCATGACACTTCACTTTTGATGTATTTTCATGGAAATAACTCCATCTAATGTTTAAAATGTCATGCGTGTTACCATGATGGTGTTTAGTGTTTGTGTGAATGACACTGTTTTACAGTGTTTAAAATAAACAGCTATGACCTGTAAAATAGATTGCTGTCCTGTAAAACCTAAAATGTTTCTACTGCAAAGTTCTGGCAACCACAGCTGCCGTTTTTTACCATGAATTATACCCCTCACATTTTTGTAAATATTTTATTATATCTTTTCATGTGACAACACTGAAGAAATGATACTTTGCTACAATGTAAAGTAGTGAGTGTACAGTTTGTATAACAGTGTAAATTTGCTGTCTCCTCAAAATAACTCAACACACAGCCATTAATGTCTAAACCACTAGCCACAAAAGTGAGTACACCCCTAAGTGAAAATCTCCATATTGGGCCCAATTAGCCATTTTCTCTTCCTGGTGTCATGTGACTCGTTAGTGTTACAAGGTCTCAGGAGTGAATGGGGAGCAGGTGTGTTAAATTTGGTGTTATCGCTCTCACTCTCTCATACTGGTCACTGGGAGTTCAACATGGCACCTCATGGCCAAGAACTCTCTGAGGATCTGAAAAAAAAAGAATTGCTGCTCTACACAAAGATGGCGTAGGCTATAAGAAGATTGCCAAGACCTTAAAACTGAGCTACAGCATGGTGGCCAAGACCATACAGCAGTTTAACAGGACAGGCTCCACTCAGAACAGGCCTCGCCACTGTCGACCAAAGAAGTTGAGTGCATGTGCTCAGCATCATATCCAGAGGTTGTGTTTGGGAAATAGACGTATGAGTGCTGCCAGCGTTGCTGCAGAGGTTGAAGGAGTGGGGGGTTAGCCTGTCAGTGCTCAAACCATATGCACCACACTGCATCAAACTGGTCTGCATGGCTGTCGTCCCATAAAGATGATGCACAAGAAAGCCTGCAAACAGTTTGCTGAAGACAAACAGACTAAGGACATGGATTACTGGAACAGAAGTACTGGTTCAGAAGCGTGTGTGGCGGCAACCAGGTGAGGATTACAAAGACATGTGTGTCTTGCATACAGTGAAGCATGGTGATGGAAGTGTCATGGTCTGTTGCTGCCGGCACTGGGGAGCTACAGTTCATTGAGGGAACCATGATGGACTGGCCAAGCATGTCTCCAAACCTAAACCCTATTGAGCATCTGTGGGGCATCCTCAAACAGAAGGTGAAGGAGCGCAAGGTCTCTAACATCCACCAGCTCCGTGATGTCGTCATGGAGGAGTGGAAGAGGACTCCAGTGGCAACCTGTGAAGCTCTTGTGAACTTCATACCCAAGAGGGTTAAGGCAGTGCTGGAAAATAAGGATGGCCACACAAAATATACTTTGGGCCCAATTTGGACATTTTCACTTAGGGGTGTACTCACTTTTGTGGCATTTAGACGTTGATGGCTGTGTGTTGAGTTATTTTGAGGAGACAGCAAATTAACACTGTTATAGAAGCTGTACAGTCACTACTTTACATTGTAGCAAAGTGTCATTTCTTCAGTGTTGTCACATGAAAAGATATAAGAAAATATTTACAAAAATGTGAGGGGTATACGCACTTCTGTGAGATTTTGTATATATAGATGCAGTTTCATACAGTTTCTCATCATGGTTTAATGAAGAATCATAAAAGCAAGAAGAAGCCCTTTACCTACAAACTAAAACACATGCTCTAAATGCCCACTGTCACGCACAAGAAGTTTGCCCACCCGGAAGATCAAACCACACGTCTGAAGAAAACCGACCGCAGTGGCTTTCAGTCTGACTCAGAAGCTGAACTTCAGTGAAACTGGAACAGTGTGAAGGAAGATTCTTTTAACTTTGCACTTTGGTTTTTCCATACACAAAAACTGAGAAGTAAATAAATAAATACAAAAATTTTAAAATCACTGTAGTGTTATCGCTCTATTTTACCATGGAATAGTTCATATTTTATTTCAGATTACATAATATTTTGAGTTTCTGTTGATTAAACCAACTGCCATTATTGTATTAACTCAAATTTTTAATTTAAATTAACTCACTTATGAGATAAACAGGTGACCTCCTTTTGTGAACCAACCATTGTATTTTACGGTGTACTTTTTAACACAGTCAGACAACTACTTTTGAAAAACTAAATTTTAAATAATAAAAATGAAAAAAGTTCACTATACAGTTAAAGAACAGCTCATGCGGTCAGTGTTTGTGTGTGTTCGTGTGTATATGTGTGCGTGTGTATGTGTGTGTGTGTGTGTGTGTGAGAGAGAGAGAGTGTAAGAGAGAGTGTAAGAGAGTGTGTGTGTGTGTGTGTGTGTGTGTGTGTGTACATTGGGAGGGTAGTCTGATTCTGTCAGGGGAGGAGGATTCACACACCAGATGAACATGTTTCAGCAAATAGTAGGACAGCCTTTTCACTGAACCATTGAAGAAAATGTTTCACACGCTTGTTTTGTTCTGTTTCTGCTGGTGGAGTCTGATCGGTAAGTTAGACCATTTCTACAACCTAATTTCCTTCTGTTTCAGGGTAATAAAGATGCTGCTACTGTCGGAATTAGACTTTTTCCATCTGCTGCTATCAGATGGATCATTATTGTGAGATCTACTAACTTTGGATTGAGGTCTCTGTGATTTCTAAGCCTTCCTGTGGTCATGAAAATGTAAAATATTATGAAAAATTATGGAAATTTCTCTGGCTGAGAAAGAGTAGTTTTCAAATCTCAGGTGTCTTTTGTTATTTAAAATATTTTAATTACAAATGCAAATCTTTAATCTGTTCATCTTCATGTTCTGCAGGTGTGTTTGGAGATTCAGTGTCAGTGATGGAGGGAGATTCTGTTCTTCTGCACACTGATGTTACTGAAATACATAAAGACTACGACATATTGTGGACATATGGAGCTGAAAAGTTTATGATAGCCAGTATCAGAAGTATCAGAAGAGAGCAGCGAAACTTCTCCACATCTGATGTTCCTGATGGGAGATTCAGAGACAGACTGAAGCTGGACAATCAAACTGGATCTCTGACCATCATGAACATCAGAACTGAACATGCTGGAGTTTATGAACTAGAGATAAGTGGAGCGAAACAATCATCAAAAACATTCAGTGTTTCTGTATATGGTGAGTAGAGACGTCATTTGTCCTTCACAAATTCTTGTTTTATTTAAGGCTTTCATTATGCCACAAATGCCTGTCTGAACTGTCTGAACCTTGAATATTTCTTTAACCGTTTAATCATCTCACAGTTTAAGATGACAGAAACACTCATTGACTTTCAACACACAACATGACAATAAGATTGTTGAGTTTTATCTATATTTTTCTTTATTCTCTCATATTTTTCAGCTCGTCTGTCTGTTCCTGTCATCAGCAGTAACTCTTCACAATGTTCTTCATCATCATCATGTTCACTGGTGTGTTCAGCTGTGAATGTGAGTCATGTGACTCTCTCCTGGTACAAAGGAAACAGTTTATTGTCCAGCATCAGTGTGTCTGATCTCAGCATCAGTCTCTCTCTACCTCTGGAGGTGGAATATCAGGATAAAAACACCTACAGCTGTGTGCTGAACAATCCCATCAGCAACCAGACTCAACATCTGGACATCAGCCACCTCTGTCACACATGTGCAGGTACGACAGAGATGATATTAATGTTTATTCACTGAGCTGATCTCACTTTGATGTTTTTGTTCCTCAGACTCTGTTCACTGTTGTGGTTCTACTGAAGCTGTGATCCGATTGGTCCTCTCTGCTCTGGTGGGTGTGGCTTCTGTCATTGTTCTGCTCTATGACATCAGATCCAGAAGAGCTGAACAAGATCAAGCACACATCAGGTACCTCACTGATGATGTCATTTCTCACAAATGTTTTTGCATATTTAAATATTTGTTAGAATCATTAATTTAAGGCTTTATATCTTCATCTTTTTCAGGAAGAAATGAAATCTAAAGCAGCTGAACATTAAAGGTTCCTCAAGTGTGTTTCTTGTTATTCTAGTGTTTCTGTCCCAGTAAATGTAGTTTTTTACTCAAGCTCGTACTCTCTCTTTGCAGTTTTCAGTGTCAGATTTTCAAAAATCCATTTTGAAAAACTTTATTCTATATATTGTTCTCAGATCCATTAAACAAATGAATAAAGAGACAGATCTCACTTTACTATACTTCTACTATCCATTTGCCATGTGTATTTACTTGCCTAATTCAATATAGTTTTCTCACTCTGAGGTTCAAGAGTGTAAAAGATCGCTTAAATAGATGTGGGTCTCTTTAAATTTATTTGCGTTCCTACGTTTAAAAGTAATTGGTGTACAACAATCAGTCACGTTGCAGCGGAGGAAGATCAACTCTTGAGTCTCCACATGGCTTGGAGGACGGAAATGATTCACGTCAGGGCCGACGCTACCGGGGTAAGGCCCCCCAAAAAACATTGCAAAAGCTCCACGACCCCGCCGTTAAAAAATATATACCGACATTTACCTACAAATATATTTATTAACAAGTTTGTAAGAATTTCATGTGAATTACGAGAACTATGATGTAAACATTCTTTACAAATATATTTAAATCCATAACACTAATCTTACGTACTTTAAAAAAAATCAAATTTTAAAACAACTGGAATATTTTAATATTTTAACATTTATTTGGACTAGCTACGGCCCCTCCTGCAATACCGCTGCGGCCCACCGGGGGGCTGCGGCCCACAGTTTGGGAAGCACTGGTCTAGGGCCTCGGCCATGGTTGAGGACCCTCCATTACCGTAACATATGGACAAAACAATCACCATAATTTCTGGATAGATCATTTGCCGACGCGTCCAGACTGTTAGACACTTTGAATTTGTGCATACCATGAATGACATCGCATCGGGAGCTGACTAGCAAGATACTGAAGTAAAAGCAAAGTTCGTATTCAAAGTCAAAGAGCTAGAATAGTTCAGCGCTATAGAGTATTTATTTAATGTTTCATAAAAAGTACCTTCTTCTTTTAAATTCTGCTGTTTACATTACTGCTCTAACAAAATACTTATTTTCAGTTTTCAAAACATAAATATTGTTGTTATATTTAATGAAAAATTGAGTGTACAATTGTATAAAGTAATTAAGTATTTCTGCTCAGTAGTTTGTCTACACATAATATTGGAGTGAGAGGAGAGGCAGTTTGTAAGAGCACTGCGATATTTGAGAGCGCGCGCCCAGTTTTGTGCGAGAAAAGGAAATCCGCACGCGAGCGGAGATTCAAGCTTGCGCGTTACATGTATGTGCTCTCAACATGTCATTAAAATAAGGCCATACATTACATTTATAAAACATTTGTAAATATTTACATTATTGTTAAGCCCATTCTTTTTCTTATACTGCTAAAAACAGTATTTTTTTACTTTAGTTTTACCATATAAACAGCTAAATCATTATTATTATTAATGTACTGAATAATGTAGCCATCATTAATGTATAAGCAGTGGCGGACTGGGACAGTAAATCAGGCCGGGAATTTGACTCCACCCCAGGCCACCTCTGCTGCTGCAGTCACCACCACCAAATTCATGTGTCCACCAGCCTGCTAAACTTATAGCGTAACCCTGTTAGTTGATGTAACAGGTAGACTACCATTCATAATATGAAGGGATAAATAAATAAACCCTCAAAAACTCACTAGGAATAGACCATCTATACTACCACACCAAAGACAAATATAAAATTGGCTTACACATTTTAAGAAGGGATAATAAAAGATACACATTCACATGTTAAAATATTTATATTTTATATATTTCCAATGCTATATTTCCTATGCCCATACAGTATGTAAAACAATGTGCTAGTTTGTCATTAAGATGCGTTTTTAAAACTTCTATCATTATATATATATATATATATATATATATATATATATGTATTATTTTTTATAAAGAATAGATTTTATCTATTGTAAGTTGCTTCCGATGAAAGCGTCAATCTGCCAAATGATTAAGTAAATATTAGGGGTGGAACAGTTCAACTTTTTCACGGTTCGTTTTTTTTTTTTTTTTCATCGCTGTTGTTGTAATGTCTGGGAACCCAGAATGTTCACCCATCAACAGAAACATATATTAACTGAACCTTGATTGTTTTACGTGTTATTTATAGTAAACCATATTACAGATGCTTTGTCAGATTTAAGTTGAACAGCGGACCGTCCGAGCGCTTGGAGAACCAAGTGTGGAGAACCGAACGGATCGACCTTTTTTTTTCCACCCCTAGTAAATATTATGTAAATGTAAATGTAGTTCCCTTACCGACGAACATGGCTGGGATTTTGCAGCAACTTGCTGCGTCTGTGGCCAGGGCTTTTCTCCTTTTTATGCGTTCCCTCTCTGCTCCTCCTTTGCGTTTACGCTCCATTTTTCGCACTATTTTCCAAGATAAAGCCTGCCTCTGGATATAGCTAATTAGGCAGTGCTTCACTGATGTTGGGTCATGTGGTGGTGTCATTTTCACTCCGCGATCGCCTGATTCGTAGATTCATAAGTGCGTCAATTAATTCGCAGTTGCACACCAGCCTATTGCACGTCAGTCTGATCGACAGCACAGCTGCAGCCGGCAGGCCAGAATGACCATCAGGCCACCGGGAAATGTCCCGGTGCTCCCGATGGCCAGTCCGCCCCTGTGTATAAGTTATATTTACATTGATTACAGCAGCACTGGGATTCTATAGTGGAAGATCCTGCTTTTTCAATCCTAGCTAGCTCAACACGTTTAGTCTCGCATTTAGTCCTATTTTGTCAAATAACGTTAGCTAAGATTGATCAGATGCAGCTTTATTTTTAGTAACAGTAATACAGAATTTTCTCCATCATATAACACGTTTTAAAATTAATTGCATGTCATTTATCAACACAAGCCATCCAGCATTTAATATGATATTGTAATATGGATCTCTCTTACTGCAGTGTGAACAAGTGTCTGACATCAAAATGCTCAGAGTAACGTTATAACATCATCTTCAACACACTCAAATGTGTCTAATATGATAAACAGAGCTGCGGTTGTGAGGTGAAGACCACATGTCCCAAGATTCCTCGCTCAAACTCGGCGTCATCAAACTAAGCCTTTGTTTTGAATAGGCGACCTTTAGCGGACGAACAACTACATAGTGCACCTTTAATTTTTTGTTTTAGTCATTTCATCACCTTTGCTTTATTTTTCACGAAGAATTATTTTGCCTCACTTCAGCTATGATAAAGTGACAAACTTTTGCATGGCGTGTTCATGCATTTTGGGGAAGAGCAATGAAGGAATTGGTGTGTTTGTTTGGGTCGGTTTCACATATCAACACAGTTTCTCTGAAATCCCTTACTGCACCTTTAAAAGTCAGATCCCAGTCCTGAAAAAAACGTATTTTACAGAATAATTCTAAGGTCTTGTTGTGAAGGTTGGTCTGCAATTCACTGATTATTTTAAAACTTTTTTAAAACGGCCACATCTGCAGGTTCCTCACTGAGTTTGTGTTTCCTGTCAGGAATCAAAGACAGAGTCTGTGTATGAAAATGTCATCAAAAAACGATGATCAAATACTGAATCCACTGGAACTGATGTTAGAGCTCATACAGGACAATACCTCACACTTTTGGTTTCGTTCACATTTATTCTTTGACAGGATTTGTTTTCACTCTTTGTATCTTTTGTTGTTATTGTGATGTATGAATTTTTTTCATTTAGTGGTTCCCCAGTATCATAACATCTAGAAACTCAACTAAAATGTTCTATTTTTATCATATTGAAATTAACCTTATGTTCATTATTAAATAATTATCACACCATCATTCAGGTTCATGTCATTGTCATTTACTGTTCTTGTTTTATTCTTTTTGAAAAATATATAACTGAATATTGAGTGCATTGCATAATTGTGTTCAGTATCTCACGATATTCTCTGCTGGATATTTTGGTAAATGTAACACAAACACATCATCGCTCTCTAGTGTCCAAAGCAGGAATCAACTCTAATAATAGCCAGTTTCCCCCAATAGAGGGCGCTATAGATACTCGAGGATCCGCTGAAGGACTAAAAACACAGGCCTACCTGATCACTGCGCCTCATAATGCCTGTGTGAACAATAAACACAGGTTACTCTGGTTATTTTCACATCATTTAAATGATATTTTCACACTCTAAATCTTATTGAATCAACAAAATGGTATTTTTTTTCCATTCTGTCATATTCTTCTAGTCCAATACAAGGCGAGCCTTATTGCAGTGCAACATTAAACTCAACTAAACACTGAACTATAACTAAATTCTCAAGGGAAATGCAGTGAATGAAGGACTACAATGATGGTAATGATCTTTAGTTGTTCAATTCCAGAGTATTTGATTCATTTCTGATTCCACATCTAAGGAATGAAAGCACCTGAGGAAGAAATAATAATAGTAGTAGTAGAATAATAATAATAATAATAGTAAAAATTATAAATCACTTTTTGAATTGTGGATAAAATATAAACACAACAGGAAAATGCTGTGAATTTTTTTTTTCCCTCCTGCAGATCATAAAGAAATTTGTCTGGTTTCATAACGTAACGCATACAAACAAACAGCAGAAACACATCATTGATTCACACGATCACTCATCAGACAAACACACGAGTGTAAGAACAGCACATAACCCTCATCCTGAATCATGTATAACTCCCTCCTTATGTGTTACATTTACATTTTTTCATTTGGCAGACACTTTTATCCAAAACGACTTACAAGGGGAGCAATTCGGGGTTTCATGCCTTCATTCACAATCCCCACCTTCAATTCCTGCCGGCGTGGGAATCGAACCAGCAACCTTTAGGTTCCAAGCCCGACTCCCTCACCATTAGGCCACGACTACCCTATGTGTTCACTTCATATTAGATTTCTGATCACAGGGGTGTTAATTTAATGCTATTTCATGTTTTTATTCAAAATTGAATTTATTTTCAAATTTACAGTTTCACTCTCCAAGGTTTTGTCCGCTAAATCTGTCCGCTTTCCCAAGTCTGGTGGGCCCATGAGCTTCCTATTCCACTGGTTTCAAGTTCAGTGTTCCAGGAGGTTCCAAGTCCGGTGGTCCCAGAGATAACGGAGCTGAACGCTTTAACTGTCACAGCCATGGAGGCCATCCCAGAGCTGCCTGCTCTCACTGTCAGGACCATTCCTGAGCCATTCCCTGTCACAGCTACGGAGGCTCTTCCTGTCAGTCCTGTCATGGCAAGAGGGTCGTCTTCACCTTCTTTTTATGGCTGTCCTGCGAGCCTTGACCACACACACTTCCCTCTGACCCCGGACCAGCCTGCCATCTAGAGCCGCCCCGCAGCTTCTGCTGCCTCTGTGAAAAATCCCTCTCAAAGTCTTGGTGTTTTGATGGCAGAAGATAAACTTTATCATCAGAGTTGTTTGCAAACCAACTGTAGCATTTTGGTTTGTACCCACCAAGTTGTGGAAAACACATTCCAAACATGTCACTTTTATTCCTCATATTTTACCATCTTGTTCTGTGACTAATCTGTTAATAGGTGGACAGGAAACCTCTGTGGAGGGGCCTCACCATATAGAGCCGAAACAGGAAACTCAGTTTACCGTTTGTGAGCACATGCCACTCCTACACAGGCCTCTGCATGCAGTCAGATACATGCTTCTGCATCAGTAATAATTCTAGATTAAAATAACTATATTTACATTGATTATATCTCTCTGCTGGTTGAGCCCCGCATCTCGCAGTCATGACCACGAAGGTCATCCCAGAGCCACCCAAATTCCTAACTCCAGGCACCGTCCTGCCATCTGCTGTGTCTCTGTCTCTCCAGCTCTGCTCTGGACGTCCGTTACTCTTTACAGACTTCTTCAGCTCTCCCGCCGGCACTCGCTTGGCTCCCCTCCCTTCTGCCATCTTGTGTTCTGTGTGTTCATGTTGAAGTGTTGGTCTTGTGTTGTCGTGTTTGTTTAATTTTATATATGAATAAAAAGACAATTACTACATACTGGAATCCTCGTCTGATCCCTTCACCCAAACCTCAAGAAATATATTCTAAACTTTTAAATATGATCATTTATTTGTTATTGTTTGTTTCCCCGCTGTGTCAGACATTATTTCTCATCATGTGTTTTTGTTTCCACAGATAAAAGAGTCTTAAAAAGCTGTTCATAGCAACAGGACAGGAAGACACTCTTCACCTATAAACACTTGCTCTCGATGCCCATTCTCTCACCCACAAGGTGTTCGTTCACCCAAAAGACCAAACCACATGTCTAAAGAAAAACTGACCGCAAAAGGTTTCAGTTTGACTCAGAAACCAAACTTAAAAAAACTGGTCCTGTGAGAGGATACACAGTTTTTACTCTGGTTTTTCAATACACTAAAATTGAGAACTGAATAAATATACACAATTTTAAAATCATTAGAGTTACGCACTATTTTACTATGAAATGTAGTTTATACACGTTCACAAAATATAAAGAATGTGTTTATTCATTAAGAAAAGTTAAAGTCTTAATAACAGCCAGATGAACTTTAACATTATATTATATACATGTTATATTTAACATTATATTACATGCAAATGCAGCGAGTGAAACAAGGAGGGTCGAGCTCTGTTGTGGGAGGAGCCACATATAGACAGAGTGTTTTAGTGGATCGTTTTATTAGACACTGAACTACTGAAGAAAATGTTTCACATGTTTGTTTTGCTCTTTTTTTGCTGGTGGAGTCTGACAGGTAAGATATAAAAACATTTTTTGGTTTAATTTCTCTCTGGAGTAATAAAGCTGCTGCTACAGTTCAAGTGACATGATTTCTGCTGTTGTCTGTATGAAATAAAATCATTATTGTTTATTTACTTTGAATTCAGCTGTCTGTGAATAAAATTTGATAAAATATTGAATGTCATGGAAAACAATGGACATTTTATAGTGATTGTTTAAATGAAGGAATATTTTTTAAATCTTAATTTCAAGTATTACAAATGCAAATCTTCCCCACCAATTATTTTAAAAATATATCTGCATATAATCATGAACATTTACAAAAGTCTTGGTGTGGATTAAGTGATTCAGATGTGATCATGTTTTACCTATTTTGTTTTACCTAAAAATATTGAAAATATCCATCAGAATTAAACTTGTATTTTCAAAGCTGTAATTATTATTATGTATTTATTGTTTAAATCAATTATTTTTGGTCTATAGCAGATACGTTTAAAACACATTAAAGATTTATTATTACTTCCTATAAATCTGTCTTTCATTTGCTTTTGTTTCTCTGCTGGTTTTATTTAGTTCACCTTTAAAGTTACAATCAGGCTTTATTATCCATCATTAACATTAATCTGTGATAAAAATGTGTCCGTTTGTTCTCCAGGTGTCTTTGGTGATTCAGTGTCAGTGACTGAAGGAGATTCTGTTCTTCTACACACTGATCTTTCTGAAGTACCTGAAGATGAAGACATACTGTGGAGATTTGGAGCTGAAAAGTCTCTGATAGCTCAAATCAGTAAAGCTGCTGGAATCTTCTCCACATCTGATGTTCCTGATGGGAGATTCAGAGACAGACTGAAGCTGGACGATCAAACTGGATCTCTGACCATCATGAACATCAGAACTGAACATGCTGGAGTTTATGAACTAGAGATAAGTGGACCGAAACGATCATTAAAAACATTCAGTGTTTCTGTCTATGGTGAGTAATGAGAGCATTTTTGCTCATTTTTATATGATAAAATAATTACTTTATTCACATTTTTCTTATTCTCAACTGTTTTCAGCTCGTCTGTCTGTTCCTGTCATCATCAGTAACTCTTCACAATGTTCTTCATCATCATCATCAAATTGTTCACTGGTGTGTTCAGCTGTGAATGTGAGTCATGTGACTCTCTCCTGGTACAAAGGAAACAGTTTATTGTCCAGCATCAGTGTGTCTGATCTCAGCATCAGTCTCTCTCTACCTCTGGAGGTGGAATATCAGGATAAAAACACCTACAGCTGTGTGCTGAACAATCCCATCAGCAACCAGACTCAACATCTGGACATCAGCCACCTCTGTCACACATGTGCAGGTACAGCAGAGATGATATTAATGTTTATTCACTGAGCTGATCTCACTTTGATGTTTTTGTTCCTCAGACTCTGTTCACTGTTGTGGTTCTACTGAAGCTGTGATCCGATTGGTCCTCTCTGCTCTGGTGGGTGTGGCTTCTGTCATTGTTCTGCTCTATGACATCAGATCCAGAAGAGCTGAACAAGATCAAGCACATATTCACACATCAGGTACCTCACTGATGATGTCATTTCTCACCAACTGTTTTTGCATATTTAAATATTTGTTAGAATCATTAATTTAAGGCTTTATATCTTCATCTTTTTCAGGAAGAAGTGAAATCTAAAGCAGCTTAACATTAAAGGTTCCTCAAGTGTGTTTCTTTTCTTTCTAGTGTTTCTGTCCCAGTAAATGTAGTTTTTTACCCAAGCTCGTACTCTCTCTTTGCAGTTTTCAGAGTCAGATTTTCAAAAATCCATTTTGAAAAACTTTGTTGTATATATTGTTCTTAGATACATTAAACAAATGAATAAAGAGACACAGATCTCACTTTACTATACTTCTACTATCCATTTTCCATGTGTATTTACTTGCCTAATTCAATATAGTTTTCTCACTCTGAGGTTCAAGAGTGTAAATGACCGCTTAAATAGATGTGGGTCTCTTTAAATTTATCTGCGTTCCTACGTTTAAAAGTAATTGGTGTACAGCAATCAGTCACGATACAGCGGAGGAAGATCAACTCTTGAGTCTCCACATGGCTTGGAGGACGGAAATGATTCACGTCAGGGCCGGCGCTACCGGGGTAAGGCCCCCCAAAAAACATTGCAAAAGCTCCAAGACCCCGCCGTTAAAAAATATATACCGACATTTACCTACAAATATATTTATTAACAAGTTTGTAAGAATTTCATGTGAATTACGAGAACTATGATGTAAACATTCTTTACAAATATATTTAATTCCATAACACTGGCCTGACATACTTTCAAAAAAATCAAAGTTTAGAACAATTGAAATATTTTAATATTTTAACATATTGATTTGGACTAGCTACGGCCCCCCTGCAATACCGCTGCAGCCCACAGTTTGGGAAGCACTGGTCTAGGGCCTCGGCCATGGTTGAGGTGCCTCCATTACCGTAACATATGGACAAAACAATCACCATAATTTCTGGATAGATCATTTGCCGACGCGTCCAGACTGTTAGACACTTTGAATTTGTGCATACCATGAATGACATCGCATCGGGAGCTGACTAGCAAGATACTGAAGTAAAAGCAAAGTTCGTATTCAAAGTCAAAGAGCTAGAATAGTTCAGCGTTATAGAGTATTTATTTAATGTTTCATAAAAAGTACCTTCTTCTTTTAAGTTCTGTTGTTTACATTACTGCTCTAACAAAATACTTATTTTCAGTTTTCAAAACTTAAATATTGTTGTTATATTTAATGAAAAATTAAGTGTACAATTGTACGTAGTAATTAAGTATTTCTGCTCAGTAGTTTCTCTACACATAATATTGGAGTGAGAGGAGAGGCAGTTCGTAAGAGCACTGCGATATTTGAGAGCGAGCGCCCAGTTTTGTGCAAGAAAAGGAAATCCGCACGCGAGCGGAGATTCGAGCTCGCGCGTTACATGTATGTGCTCTCCACATGTCATTAAAATAAGGCCATAGATTACATTTATAAAACATTTGTAAATATTTACATTATTGTTAAGCCCATTCTTTTTCTTATACTGCTAAAAACTGTATTTTTTTACTGTGGTTTTACCACATATACAGCTAAATCATTATTATTATTATTAATGTACTGAATAATGTAGCCAGCATTAATGTATGAGTTATATTTACATTGATTACAGCAGCACTGGGATTCTATAGCAGAGGATCCTGCTTTTTTAATCATAGCTCGCTCAACGTGTTTAGTCTTGTTTAAATCTTATTTTCAAGATTTTGTAGCTCGCTGTAATGATGAGGAGTCAGCAAGTAGAATCCAAATGCAGCTTTTATTAGAAAACATGGTCAGACAGGCATGGGTCAACTCAGTAGCAAACAGAAATAGCAGGGAACAGACAGACTCGTAGGAAGTACACAGGCGGATGGTCGGAGACAGGCAGACAAACGTCAGATAAACCAGGGACAGGCAGGATCAGGGAACAGGGAACAGGGAACAGGGAACAGGGAACAGGGAACCAAGACACAGGTATAACGCTCGGAATTGTGACACAGGAAATCAACAATACTTCGCAAGGAGGAAGTGGGTGAGTGGTGCTTTTATAGTGGAGAGCTATGAATGTAATTGGATAAGGTAATGTGATACAGCTGGCAGGGTGATTAGTGATTGGGTGAGTGGCTTATGGGAATTGTAGTGTAGTGTATTCAATCCATAATGTGAGCGGGTGACCTCTGGTGGTGAGTGGATGTAAAATTCGGATTCATGACACATGCCTCAGAGAAAAACCCTATTTTGTCAAGTAAGTTAGCTAACATAGCATAATCAGAAGCAGCTTATTTTTAGTAACAGTAATACAGAATTTTTTTCCATCATACAATACATTTTAAAATTAATTGCATGCCATTTATCAACACAAGCCATCCAGCATTTAATATGAAATTAATATGGATCTCTCTTACTGCAATGTGAACAAGTGTCTCACAGCAGCGCGAGCGAACACACACTGTAAAAAACAACCTATAGTATCTACTTAATAAATTTGAGGTAACAATTTGCACTCACTTTGTTTGGGTAGATTCTATCCAATATATTGAGTAAAGAGAACCTAAATTTTACAGCTATGACAAACTAAAATAAATTAGGTAATGTCTACCTAATATTTCTCATTAAATTGCATAACTAATTACTTATAAAAATTGAATAAAATTAACTATTGTTTAGTACAGTTCATCTACTAAAGTATTATTAATAACGTTTAGCCAATAGAAATAATTACACATTACTTATTCAGGGAAAGTTGAATTCACTTAAAAATGGTCAGACGCCTTGTACCTGTAATTAGTCTGGCAACATGAACAGTGGTGTGGCTTATCAGCTGAGAGCTAATTAAAATATAAATGAATAAAATATTCCAAAAGTTGAAATAAAGTAACTAACAGGTATTTATTAGGCCTATAATCAAAATTTGAGGTGGTGTCCTTCCCGTGATCCGACAGAATATGTATACGTATAAATATTACGCATTATCCGCAGTGCTCAATGGAATCCAGTTCTGATAAGGAAATTGAGTCTTCCACAGTATTCTTCGATAAGAAAACACATTCACAGAAGGTAAAATCAAATGTGTTTTTTCCTTTGATATCTATTGAAGCTCTTTATTCTAAAGTAGAACAGCACAATAAATAAATCCATATAATAGACACATACACATATCCGATTGAAATTCAGCCAAAACAAACAAACAAAAATGTTTTGAGGTACATTCATATGTAGTTTGAAATCTCATTTCTGGAAACTAAATGTCAGGCATGTTATAGGAAACATGTTGAAAGTCTCTGCATTGACAAGGTTGTGTTGTTGCAAAGTGTGGAGTCAATAACTTAGATCAAATTCCAATCGGAAAATAATCGGATTTTGAATGAGAGTGTGAACATAGCCTTATATCTTTGTGACTTAAAGTTCTCACAGATCAGGATCGAGAGGCTACTCACTGCAGAGCCATAACCTCCAGCTCCCCCTCTCTACTATGGGCATGATGGGTGAAGCTGCATCCCCCAAAGACACCCTAACACTACCATAACCCTATCTCTCCACCCATTAAACAGGTTAAGCTCCACCCTTGAGCTCTAGAGAGGTGGAGCTGGAGGTTATTGAGCTCTGCAGCAAGCACTACTTGATCAGAATTTGTCATAAATTCAGCTTTTTACAGACAGATTGAGTGCACGTACCTGTTTATGATTGTTCAGCACTATTTGCCTGTTTAAACAACAAACTCAGTGAAACACAGATTACTTTTGTTAATTTAAATAAAAATCCATATATTATTAAAGATTTTCTTTTGCAGAATAAATCTCATATTTCCATCTTGTCAAATCAGCTGTATGAAATACTTGCGATCTTGTCTTGCTTGTGTAAATTTCACACCAGCTGTTACAGCTGCAGCCACTAGCAGAACAGCAGCAGCAGCAGCAGCAGCAGCATATATTCTTCCTCTAGAACCTCAAGACACACTTGAATCTGGAACAGCTGAAGACAGACATTATTACCAGAGATCAACTGATAATCAACTTTAAAGGGTTAGTTCACCCAAAAATGAAATTTATGTAATTAAGTACTCCTCCTCATGCCGATCCAAATCATTAACCCTAATTGATGGGGCTTGTAGCTTTTCATTTCTTAAAAAACCATACAGGAAGACACATCATGGCCATATTCCAGGATGACAATGTCAAGATTCATCAGGCTAAAATTGTGAAAGGATATTTGGGAGGGAGCATGAAGAATCATGAATTTGCTTGAGTTCAGACCTTAAATTCATCGGAAGTCAGGATATGTGCTGGAGGAGATTTTACAGAGTGTTAAATGAACACTGAATCAGTGTTAAAGTTAATGAGATAATTAAGTGATTAATTGAGTGATGATTGACACCTGATGTTAACAAGCAGAATCACCAAAGGAGAAAATCACAGTTTTTAAGTCTCCATCATCATGAGGATCAGTGTTTGCTTTAGTTGACCTCTTGACCCTTGACTTTTAATATTAGATTATGCTTGTCTGCTGTAACTGAGTTGTAATAGCCAGACAAGCAAAGAGAAAAGATGATCAGGTTGGTTATGTTTTCACATAATCATTATTTGATCTGAATCACTGAGTCAGATTTACATTATTGTTTTACAGCAGCACTGGGATTCTACAGCAGAAGATACAGCTTTTTCAATAAAATCTGAAGGATTTCTTAAAAGTTTTTTTGGCTGGGCAGTGTATAATTCAAACTGTTGTCTAAAACTCCAAAGGACAGTGCACTGCATGACTAAATGACACTCACCAGTGACATTAACACTGAAGCTCCTAATGATGCTGATTCTGCTGCTGATGATCTGTAGTTTATATTCTCCAGAGTCTGTGTTTGTGAGGTTCATGATGGTCAGAGATCCAGTCTGATGATCCAGCTTCAGTCTGTCTCTGAATCTCTCAGTACCTTCATTACACTGAACATCTGTACAGATCTTACTCTGATCTCCAGTGATTTCAGCGATGAGAGTGTCATTCATCAATGTCAAATACCATCTAAAATCTTCTTGTTGGTTTGTTTTAACACCAGTGTGTAGAGTGACTGAATCTCCCTCCATCACGGACAATCTCTCTGTATCAACACCAGACACACCTGGAAAAAAAATAACAGTTACGTACAAGCCAAAATTATACAACAGGAAAGTGCAACAACAATCAACAATCTCTTGTCTTTAATGCCATTCTCTTACGCTGTTTACATTGTATAGACAGTCCAGACTTCTGGTTTCTATGTCCGAATGCCGACTTATTATTGGCCGACTCGTGTGAGCATCACACGCTTTAGTCGTGCTGCTCACTTTAACAGCGTCGGCCAATACTGAGCCAGCATTCATACGTAAACATGGAAGTGCAGCGCTCTGCTTACTACATCAACAGCGAAGGAGAATTACAGGGTACAGCGGAAACTGTTAAATAAAGTCACTATTTTTGCTTTGGTTTTGTGCACAAAAAGTATTCTTGTCGCTTTATAAAATAAAGGTTGAACCACTGCAGTCACGTCGCCTATTTTAACAATGTCTTTGCTACCTTTCTAGGCCTTGAAAGTGATAATTTCGTTGCTTTCTATGGGGGAAAAAACCTCTTGGATTTCATCAAAATATCTTAATTTGTATTCAGAAGATGATCGAAGGTCTTATGGCTTTTGAACTACATTAGGATGAGTAATTAATGATGGTAATTTCATTTTTGGGTGAACCCTTTAAAAAAACATCATATACTTTAATTAATTTGAGATGCTACATCACATAGGAAGAACAGACATGCCAACTAGTTACTGACCTGATCCAGACTAATATACACATAGCAGAAGCGGATTGACTATAAAATAGTCATAATAACTTTACTGTGGTTTTTATTAAATAAGTAAAAGAAATATGTAGGTATTGTATAATTTTTTTTTAAAAAAGAGTATTTAATACACTTTATAGTGAACTGTAAAATTAGAATACTAATACTGCATGATTTAACAATCACACTAAGTCATATTAAGATCATTTTATTTCGATATAAAACAGCACTTCCTGTGTTATTTGCCAATTCACGAAGAATCGCTTGTTTGTTTTCCTCACTTGTAAGTCGCTTTGGATAAAAGCGTCTGCTAAATGACTAAATGTAAATGTAAATGTGATATATTGTGCAGCCCAAGATATTGAGATCCATCTTTTCACACTGAGGGACTCGTACACAACCATTACAAAAGCTGCAAACATTCACTGATTCCCAAGAAACAAACATGATACATGAAGAGCTGGGGGTGAAAACATTTGAACAGGATGATAATGATGTGTTGTTTTTCTTATTGGATTTAAAGATCAGTTTTCATTTAGTACTGCCATACCGCAGCTGCATAAGATATTTACATTTCCCAGAAAACAAATAAATTGTTATTTCCATTCTTTTCTTGTGGACATTTTTTTTTCACATCTTAAATACCTTATTCTGTCAGAATCTGAATGAAAGAGAGAAGCAGAAGCAGAATGAGACTTTTTGAACACTTTATTGAATGAGAATAACACAAAAGAGAGGAGCCAGGTCCAAATCAAAGTCCAGCCAGATAGAAAGCAACCACTGAAACAATGTTAAGTTAGGGTTGATGTGTCAACGCTAATTACATTGAATTAACATTAAAAAGTGATGTTGGTTCAAAATCCCTTTGCACCCAAAATTAATGTTGAAACAACGCTAGATCAATGAAAATGTCATTGAATCAACATTATGAAGTGATGTTAGTTGAACATCAGTTCAATGTTAAAACTCCTGATGTACCAAGTGAACGTTGAAATGTTAAAAAATATTTCAGTTACATTCCAATGGTACATCAACGTGACCATTTCAGTTTGTGGAAAACCTTTAAAAATAAAATGGCACCTTTCCAGCAGTTGTCAAATTAAATAAATAACTAATATTCATATATATAATATCCTTTAAAAATGAAATGAACAGAGATATCTGCAATTATAATTGCACTAGTAAGAAATCTGATTTGAGATATCTGTAATATATATTTTGACTAGTCAAAACTCTATTTAAGATATCTGTAATGATGTCATAGATATCTTTAAAAGACGCGTCATGTATCCGCAAAGGTATTTAGACTTGTAAGTCGCTTTGGATAAAAGTGTCTGTCAAATGAATAAATGTAAATGTTTCTTTTGATAACAATGGTGCCCGTTACCATACCATACCACAGTTTTACTGTATTAATAATCACCACAAAATCGGAATGTTTGTCATTCCCATGCTAAATTTTGTAAGGACAGCATCACACAGTGTATGCCTTTGTTATTAATTGCCAAATAATTAATGCATAAAGTGTGTGTAGGCTACAACAAGGTGCATACTGTACTACTATAGCACCGGCTAACTAGGAATTCATATTATTTTTGCTCCACCATCCAATGAAAATACATAAAATAAAATGACAATTGATTACACTGTTCATATTGCTAAAGATCAAGTTGAACAGCGAGTTAGTTTGAGGTTGGATCCTAAAATTTTAGGTGAACATTTAGTCTATCAGAAAGCAACAGCAGTCACTCTATGATTAGCTTCAGTTATTTCTGACAAGAAACTCACAGGTTATAGTCATTATGAGTGCATCAGATCTGTTTTAATGTAATACCACCTGAACATACAAAGACTTAAGTTCCTTTCCATTTTCTATAAAGATTTTATGGGCTAAAATTTCACATTTTCCTTGACTGTTGCGAAGTTAAACAAACAAACACACTTAAAGTACAAGGCATCCCAATTTTGTCTTCCAAGGTTGTGGCACAGGTTTTTCTGAGGCCTATCATAGTACTTTAACTATGACACTGAAATGACTTTTCTGAGAACATTTACAATAAAGTGCACCACGATGACAATCCTAAATCCTGCTGTTGATTTGGGAAGCCCAGATCTCAGAGGTCAGAGAGATCTGATGATGTTCTGTAGGCAGATAATTAACTCTTTGAACGAGTAAATCGAACTTAATAACAAACATAGAAATGTCTTTTTGTTCAAACAAGTGTACTCAAATGAAAAACATCATTAAGATGTGTAATACCTGTGAAAAAAAAAAAAAAATGCTTGTGCAGCAGCCAGTAACATGGATGGAAAAAAAAAAACATTAAAAACATTTGGCATTTTGTTGCAGATTTTCTCCACAGTCTTTCATGGCAGTTATTACGTGTTCAGTTCCTGAGATTCAGAGTTTGATCAAGGGCACTGGTGATATTTCATGGATCAACCCTTGCAGGATTTGGTAACACTTTATTTTACAGTGTTGTTGTTACGCATGTTATATGTATTTACTGTAGTAATAACTTGAAATTATGCATAATTACATGCAATTAACCTTAAACCAAACCCTCATCCTAACCCTACAGTAGTTAATTGTAATTACTCATAACTTAAATGTATAATTACAGTATAATGCTGACGCCTTAAAATAAAATGTAACAAAGCTATGACATTACAAACAAACCAACTAAAACACAAAGTGCTTCGTAGACTTAAACATATACTGTATGCATATAATAACGTAAATGTTTGAGACAGCATCATACCGGTGTTTTCATCCGGGGTGTTCACCTGTAGTGTTGTCAATTTACAATAGTAAAGTTATTAGTTTGAAATAGTATTAAGTTTTAGCTTAGTTGTCTTAAAAGCTAGAATTGTGGATGGAAAATGTTAGAATGTGTTGTGAATTCTCTACGGTTTAAGTGAACAGTCGCTGTATGTGACGTTTTAAATTTGTTTATCATTAAGTTTGTAATCTGTTAAGCTGCTGATCATATTTATACAATGAGTATTTATTTATGTTATTTTATTTATTTCAGAAAACTACCTCAAGTACACTACTATGTGTATATGGTCACTCTATTGTGGCCTAATGGTGAGGAAGTCGGGCTTGTAACCTGAAGGTCGTTGGTTTGATTCCCACACCGGCAGGAATTGAAGGTGGGGATTGTGAATGAACAGCATTCTCTTCGATACCATGACTAAAGTGCCCTTGAGCAAGGCACCTAACCCCTAATTGTGTACACTTGGTTGGGTTAAATGCAGAGTATGCAACTTCCCCACTGTGGGACAAATAAGGGCTTTCTTCTTTCAGTGGGGCAATCCCCTACAGAATGGAAGCTTAAATGAGTCTCAATGGCTTAAGGCCAATTCACACCGCAAGCAAGTTGGCTGTTGGATTTATAATTCTATGAAAAATCACTCATGTTCACACTGCCCCAACAAACACCGATAAACGAGTCACAGAGACTCAATTCTGACCGGGTAAAATTGAGATCGACAACTACATACGATACATGTAACAATGTTAACAATATTTTCAGATGTTTAGATTAATAATATAGTATATATATTTTTGTTGTATTAAAGTATTGAGGCACGCATAAAAATACTAACCTGAAATCTGAAGCGCTAGCCATCGATCTGATCCCTTGCGTTGGGGTTGTATAGCCTTCACCGGTTTTTAAACTTTTTTTAGCGCGACCCATCAAAGGCCTATACAACGATTTCTAGCTAAACAAATTCATTTAAAACTAAACTTAGGTTAATTGCGTTGCTCTCACATGTATACCTCTCTCTTTCAGCACGAATCCAAATATTTCCATTTCGCAAAGTATTTGGATGCTATAGACTACTTACTATTTATTATGCAAGTAGGCGCGTTCCAGTATTGACAGAAAAAAATAATCCTCTTCATACGAGTAAAAATGGCATCACCACAGAGGTGCAGCACTCTGCTGAACGGCACGAATTGCAGTACGGACTATTTAAATTGATTATTGTAACTTTTATACGCTTACTGCATTTTATTTTTACAATGAACAAACAGCGACGTCACGTTTGTAGCACTTTGCTGTGTGTGTGTGTGAGTCGCCGGCGCGATCAAACCGCAATCTTTGCAAGGGACTTGCCTCATCGTCATGGCAACGGTTCGCGGCCATGTCAGATTACGTCAGTGTTTGTTGGAAAACCATACCACACTGATCAGACATTCCACGACCCAACAAACGCAGATTAAACATGTTCAGTCGGGTGGAAACAGACTCTGACCAACTCCAGACACCGACAGGGGTATCACACCGATCCAACAAACAGACTAATTGTCTGCCTCAGTCACCAACTGCTTAGAGAACATCTCACATCCATCGGTGGATGGGGAGTTATTCCCAGAAAGGGACGAATACTGCGCATCTCTCTCCTGCAATAAAACAGATTAAGAGAAGGTAAAAGAACTGAACAGGACTGATGATTCAGTTACACAAACACAAAAATACTAAAGACTTGAAATGCTGTTTTTCTCCTGATATTGGAGGAATGCATAGTTGTTTCTTTACAGAAAATGAACAACCCGTCTTAAATGTGGTCAACCTTCTCTTAAAGGGGTCATGACATGAGCAATCAAAATTTCTTTGATCTCCTTGACATATAAGAGGCCATTGATAAAACATTCTCCTCCACACAGCAAAAACAGCTTTTGTTGAAACATGAATGTTACAACCTGATCCTAGACTAGGGTCGTCCTATGGTAAATAAATATTATAATAATATAATGATATGAATACAAACTACAATAACTTTAAAATATCATAAAATGTATTCATCTTTACTGTCTAGTACAACTGTAAGAGAGCAGCACGGTCTTAAAGAGTCAGTTATTACTGATGTTTCTACAGTCACTTCTGAGTGAAACCGCATTAAACACACAACATGTTTCAAACACAGATCTGAATTCTTCTTTTCGCAGGAAGATTCACCTCACCTGATGACTGGACTGCATCCTGCTGCCTGTTTGAACAACAACAAACTCAATTAAACAATACTTTGGTTAATATGTTAAAATTTTTTGAAAATTATTTTCACACAATAAATATATTTCCATCTTTTTACATCAGCTGTATGCAACTCACCATTTCTGTCTTTGTTTGTCACGCAACAGTAAATTAAACCAGCAACAAGGAGTAGAACACCAACACCAACACCAACACCAACACCAACACCAACACCAACAGGATATATTCCGGCTACAGCAGCTGAAGACAGACAGTCATTATTACTTAGAGAGTGACTGCTTCAGACAACTTTACAATTATCTGTGTCAACTATTTTGGTCATCAGTTGTCTGACATAGATGTAAGTGATAAATGGCGCCATCCAGTGGGATTTAGAAGAACAGCTTCTAAATCAACATCGGCACTGTGAGCTGAAAAGGAAACTGCAGCACAGGAAAACCGATTCACTTTATGTATTTTTCATGTTAATAACAATAGAATTTTTAACAGCACTTGTTAGTTGTGTGTAAGTTGAAGTGCAGTAAATTTCTCAAACAGGCCACAATGAAAATTTTTTTTTTCAAAATTGATTCAAAAGTTCGTAGGAAAATGTATTCAATGTCTAAATGATACTCACCAGTGACATGAACACTGAAGCTCTTAATGATGATGAATCTGCCCATGCTTTTGTTGATCTTCAGCTCATATTCTCCAGAGTCTGTGGTTCTGATGTTCATGATGGTCAGAGATCCAGTCTGATGATCCAGCTTCAGTCTGTCTCTGAATCTCTCTTCACACTGATCATCTGTACAGATCTTACTCTGATTTCCAGTGATTTCAGCGATGAGAGTGTCATTAAAATACCACGTCATCACATGATTTGAGTGTTTTGTTTCACCAGGATCTAAAGTAACAGATTCTCCCTCCTTCACTGACTTTCTCTTCATTTCCTCTCGTTCAGCAGCAGAAACACCTGAAACACAAACCAACAGATGATGGAGGAACTTTTTGAGGAAAATAACTACACAACATCAAGAATTGTGGATAGTAAAGCAATTCCTCATGCTCTATCTTAACTTTCAGCAGCTCATTGGCATTTAAATACACACACACAGTATTCCCAACTGCTTTCACTTGAAAGTAGTTAAAACTGGTTGCTAAATGGCGCTAGATGATGTCATACTGACGAGTCCACCGGTCTATATTAATATAGAGTCGCGAAATCTAGATAAGGTTTGTCCAAAAAGTTGCTAGATTTGTCACTAGGCTTTTCGCCTCAAGGGGCAAGAAGTCATTAAATCTAGCGACAAAAATCACTCAATTGGCAACACACAGTAAATTCTCCAGTGTTAAATTAACACTGCTCGGCGTTTATATGGGAACCACTAGCAGGGTGTTAAAGGTAACACTGACGCAGTAGAGCTAATTAGCTACTGAAATGGTTAATTAAGTGATGATTGTTTGATTATTGAAGACACCTGATGGTAATGAGCAGAATCACTGAAAGAAGGAGAAACACAAGAAACAACCAGAGACATCAAGAATCAGCATATGAATCTCAATAATGGTTACATTACTTCATGCCACAATGCATGCTGGGAGCCACCATAGTACAAAACTCCCAGCATGCATTGTGGCATGAAGTAATGTAACCATTATTGAGATTCATATGCTGATTCTTGATGTCTGTGTTTTCTATATAAAAAAAAATTAAGATAAAGAAATACGATTCATTTAGAAAATTTTAAGAAATGGTACAGCATTCAGACACACACATTTCAAGCATTTAAGGCATGGTGTAATAAATCATCTGTGGGTTATTATCAGTGTGTCTCACCAACATCAACTCTGAATCTCTTCTCAATGCTGATCGTGCTGCTGATGATCTCTAGTATATAAAGTCCAACATCAGTGTTTGTGAAGTTCATGATGGTCAGAGATCCAGTCTGATTGTCCAGCTTCAGTCTGTCTCTGAATCTCTCAGTATTACTATTACACTGAACATCAGTACAGATCTTACTGAGATCTCCACTGATTTGAGCGATGCGAGTGTCTTTAAAATACCATTTAATCTTATTGTTTTGGTTTGTTTTAACACCAGTGTTCAGAGTGACTGAATCTCCCTCATTCACTGACGCGGACTCGTCATCTGTCCCAACATCAGACACACCTGACGAAGAAATGAGCAGTTCATTATACGCCAAAAAAATGACACAATAGGAAAGTGTTGCGACAATGGGGGTTTTTTTCTACAGATCATACAGACGATGAGTAGAGAAATATGTCTGGATTGATAATGTAACATGCAAACGAATGGCACAAGAACTGACAACTGATTTACACTTTCACTAATCAGACAAACATACATTCAGTATCATGAATGATCTTATACTTTAAGACTTCTTTGACTTCTTATCGTGGATCAAATTCTGAGGTCAAAGATGTGTTTATATATTTAATGAGTATCAACATCACTATACTCACTAGCGACAGCAAAACTGAATTTCTTCAAGGCGCTGATTCTGCTGTTGATGATCTGTAGTTTATAAAGTCCAGCATCTGATATCCTGATGTTCATGATGGTCAGAGATCCAGTCTGTTTGTCCAGCTTCAGTCTGTCTCTGAATCTCTCAGTACCTTCATTACACTGAACATCTGTACAGATCTTACTCTGATCTACAGTGATTTGAGCTATACGAATGTCATTAAAATACCATTTAATCTTTTCTTGTTGGTTTGTTTTAACACCAGTGTGTAGAGTGACTGAATCTCCTTCCATCACTGACACTTTGTCTTTATCAACACCAGAAACACCTGAAGAAGAAAAGAACAGTTTCTTTTGAGCAAAACAAAATTATTCAACAGGAAAGTGCTGTGAAAATGTTTTTTTATTTTCAGACCATAAAGACTGTGCATAAAGACATATGTGTGGATTAATAATGGTATGAGTTTTTGCCTTATATACATATCATATGATGCAGTTAAGCACTACACAAAAAAGTAGTAAAGACATCGTTAAAATAGCGTCACTACAGTGGTTCAACCTTAATCTTATGAAGCGATGAGAATACTTTAAGTCCATCTTTTTTTTTTCAACAATTTCATCTCTCCCCTGTCAGTCTCCTATGCAGTTTATATTGAACAGATAGTGCAGGCCTCCTCCTCTACATCATGCTGTCTCATTATTGGCCAAACGCTGTTCACGTGCAGCACGACGCCTGCATATTGCCAAGCTCCGTTATTTTGTTAGTGTTAAAGATGCTGAAACGGTTATCCATGCTTTCATTTCATCCCGTCTTGACTAATGCCCTCTTCATTGGATTACCTGCTAGCTCCACCGCCCGACTGCAATATATATTTAAAACTCCACTGCAAGAATTCTCACCCACACCAAACGTTCTGCCCATATCACCCCTATTCAGTTTGATCTCCACTGGCTTCCAGTGACCTATCGTATCAAGTACAAAATACTCCTGCTCACTTTCAAATCATTGCTAGGCTTGACTCCTAGTTATCTCTGGAATCTGCTTCTTCCCTACACCCCAACCCGATCACTTCGGTCACCTGAATCTGGTCTTTTCTCAGTCCCACGGTGTCGCCTCTCTTCTATGGGAGGAAGATAATTTAGTGTTATTGCACCCAAACTCTGGAATTTCCTCCCCAGGTCTCTCTGCTGTCTTATAAATATTTCAGAATTCAAATCCCTACTCAAAACCCATTTGTTCTCTGAATGTTACCACTCATAAGTTGTGTTGTTTTCCCCTGTCCATGATTATATGCTGCAGTGTCTTACTCTATCTATGTAATGGCCCGTTTCACCATCTTTGTACTATCATTGTTTAATCTTCTATTATTGTCCGTATATTCTTTGTATCTCCTTTGTGAATCGTCCTTGAGCAATGGGAAGGCGCTATATAAATAAAACTTTCTATTATTATGCGTGTGATGCTGACACAGGAGCCGGCCAATAACAAGTCGGTGTTCTGACGTAGTACACGGACCTGCACTGTCTTTTCTGTTTATGACAGAGACAAACCAGCCAAGGTATCAGCACAAAAACACAGTCTGCAAAATATTGTCTAATATCAACATAATTTCAGAAATACTGAAATTTGTTTTTTTGGCAAACAAACAAACAGAAGAACATCATTGATTTATGCATTCACTCATCAGACAAACATGCATGAGCTTCATGAATTATCTTGAAGAACTAAATGAACATCATACAACACACGAGCATTCAGTGTTGGGGAAAGTTACTTTCAAAAATACTCCAAAAATATCATATTAATCATGTCATTGCTTTTAAATGTAGTACTCCTGAAAAAAGGAAAGAAATAATGAAAGAAGGAAAAGAGACAGATGTGGGCTTCTTCAACGATAGTTCACCATGAAAGAAGCGCATCTCAAACACTCTCTCTTAAAGGAGTGGTTCTTTGCGATTTCACTTTTTTAAACTTTACTTAGTGTGTAATGTTGCTGCTTGAGCATAAACAGTATCTGTAAAGTTACAGCGCTGAAAGTTCAATGCAAACGGAGATATTGTCTTTTAAATTTAGGGCAGTTTAATGCCTACAATTATGACTGACTGAAACTACAACAATCTTCTTCCCGGGTTGGTGACATCACTGACCCTAGAATTAACATAAACCCTGCCCAGGAACACACAACAAAGTGGGCAAGGCCATGTCACTCAGCATTATGGAAGAGGAAGAGTTGTTGGCCTTCCTAAGGACACTGGACTTCGGGAAAAATGGTTAAAATTTGTTTAATTCTGTTCCTGACAATTATAATCCTAATTTAGCTGTCTGTGCTGGACATTTCACGGAAGACAGCTTCCAGAATCTACACGAGTTCAATGCTGGATGCACAAAGGCTATAACTGAAAGATGGAGCAGTTCCCACTTTAAAAGCAGAAGCTGCTGTTTATGGGCCCCAACCTGAAAGTATGTGTTATTGTTTGCACATGTCTTTTAAATGAATAGTTTCTGTTGCTATTTTTTGGTTGCATCAAGGATGTAAACAAAGACCAACGTGGTTTGGCTTCGCTAGCCAGTTAGCTAAATACTTCAACAAACGCCTACAAACACGGACAAACTTCTATGTAATCACACCAGCGAACTTCTGTTGGTGTTTGTTGGTCTTCTTCATGCTATAAATTAAACAATACCTTTACAAAAATGCTATTACTCAGTCATGTATTCAGCTACACTAAAGCTTTAATCAGGATAAAACCATATATCGAGAGCTAACAGCAGTAACATTTACAAGTGACAGCATATCTAAAGACTTTGACACAAATACAGGAAGAAATACTTTCACGTTTGTTGTTGGTGTCGGCCCAACTAACTTCCAAACAGTGTTTGAAAAAATACATACCCCACCTTTAAATGTGCGCGCCGACGCGAGCGCGTAAATATGTAGGCGTGACCAACCACACACGCACAAATATTATAATTACTTAAAGGTGCAATATGTAAAATTTTTGCAGTAAAATATCCAAAAACCACTAGGCCAGTGTTATATATTTTGTTCAGTTGAGTACTTACAATATCCCAAATGTTTCCAACTCTTTGTAAATCATGAGAAAATTGCTATTTTTAACCAAGGCTCCGGCACGTGTGCGGGAATAGCCTGTCAACGACGTCATATCCGCGTTACCCTCGGTTTCTGCTTTTACTGCCGTAGAAACCATGACAACATAGTCTCACGGAAAAATGTGGAAATAGTAGTTGTAGCGTCTATCAAGCAACTAGCTTGTTTCGTGCAGTCGTTATGAACAGAATTATTCTTTACTGTTTGTAGCTGCTTCTGTCAACAAAGACAAGTCCCATAAATGTAAACGCCAACCAAATAACCCAAGAAGAATTTGGGACAAGAAGAGAAATAAAACGAGGATCAACATCGGTGTCGCATTTCCTAAATGGAGAGAACTTCACGACAAACTTCAACAAGACTGAGACGCCGATCTTGCATGTGTTTTAATAGACAGGTGAGGAACTGTTTGGATTCCTTTACTGACAGAAAACTTGTGATTATTATGTCGATCAACAGTGTTAGTCTTATGCATGGACAAGAACAAGACATTCAAACAATATGTTGTGAAAAATGGTGAGGTGAAGTTCACTACGAACACTTCAAGGCATGTTATGAACTGTAGGCAGTAATTTTGTTTTATACTGTAGCTTCAGTGAAATATTGTCACTACATCAAATGTGTCAAATGCCAAAACTGCGTATGAGTTCATTCTGTACAGTAATGTTTATTAAGGGCTGCGTTATTGCATTTGGTATGTGATTAGTTTGTTGACATTGCCATACACTTCACCTGACGTGATAATGGAAATTAATACAGTGTTATACATAAATATAAATCAGCCTTTTTGCAAATGATGAGGGATACGTTCAACTGTACTTTTACTATGATTGTTTTGAACACAATCATATGAAATGGACAAATGCAGAAACATGAATGACAACCAATTTAGTGTTAAACCTTGCTTTACTTGCAGATAATTCATTATAATGAAATAAAATCGTGTCATCAAGCGCAACATTTATAAAACTACTACTTTACCTCAAACCATGAACATGATATATGATTCCCATCTGATTGATTTAAATCAGTGGTGGAGTTGGACACGACAGTTCCCGTAATTCAAGCTACGCTGTTGTTGTTGTCGTTTTGATTGTACGCCCTCTAGTGGCCAAAGATTTTACATATTGCACCTTTAAACTTAAACAACTGATCACAAATAATTTTATAATATAACAGACAATTAATGGTTAATATTTTCTTGTTGTAACAAAATTATATACAAAAATATGAAGAATAGAAAATATCTGGTTAACCTGTAAAATGGTACATAAATCACATTTTCAAAATATCATATAAACATAATGACTTACCTTGAACAACAACAGAGTAGGATCCTCCACTGCCACCGTTTCTGCTGGAGATCCATATATCATAGAGTCCAGAGTCTGTGGTTCTGGTGTTCATGATGGTCAGAGATCCAGTCTGATGATCCAGCTTCAGTCTGTCTCTGAATCTCTCTTCACACTGATCCTCTGTACAGATCTTACTCTGATCTCCAGTGATTTCAGCGATGCTAATGTTTTTAAAATACCAAATAATTTCTTCGTATTGCTTTTTTTTCAGAAGATATTTTAGAGTGACTGAATCTCCCTCCATCACAGACACTGACCCTACATCTGCACCAGCACCGAAAACACCTGAAGAAGAAATGACATCACTAGTCAAACAACACTAAATTGTGCCACTTTCGTTTACAACATTGTCCTAAAGAGACAAGAGAAACTAGATAGAAAAGTTCGTTGAAACAAACTTTAAGTTGGCTTGAAAAAGCCCAGTCAGAAAGTTTGAAGTAGTTTTAAAAGCTTAAAGTTTGAAATAGTTTAAGTTTTACTTTAGAAGTTTCGATAGATAGATAGATAGATAGATAGATAGATAGATAGATAGATAGATAGATAGATAGATAGAAAGAAATAGTCAGATGATAGATAGATAGAAATATTCAGATGATAGATAGATAGATAGATAGATAGATAGATAGATAGATAGATAGATAGATAGATAGAAATATTCAGGTGATAGATAGATAGATAGATAGATAGATAGATAGAAATAGTCAGATGATAGATAGATAGATAGATAGATAGATAGATAGATAGATAGATAGATAGATAGATAGATAGATAGATAGATAGATAGATAGATAGATAGAAAGAGTCAGATGATAGATAGATAGAAATATTCAGATGATAGATAGATAGATAGATAGATAGATAGATAGATAGAAATATTCAGATGATAGATAGATAGATAGATAGATAGATAGAAATATTCAGATGATAGATAGATAGATAGATAGATAGATAGATAGATAGATAGATAGACAGATAGATAGAAATATTCAGATGATAAATAGATAGATAGATAGAAATATTCAGATGATAGATAGATAGATAGATAGATAGATAGATAGATAGAAATATTCAGATGATAGATAGATAGATAGATATAGATAGATAGATAGATAGATAGATAGATAGAAAGAAATAGTCAGATGATAGATAGATAGAAATATTCAGATGATAGATAGATAGATAGATAGATAGATAGATAGATAGATAGATAGAAATATTCAGATGATAGATAGATAGATAGATAGATAGATAGATAGATAGATAGATAGATAGATAGATAGATAGATAGAAAGAAATAGTCAGATGATAGATAGATAGAAATATTCAGATGATAGATAGATAGATAGATAGATAGATAGATAGATAGATAGATAGATAGATAGATAGATAGATAGAAATATTCAGATGATAGATAGATAGATAGATAGATAGATAGATAGAAATAGTCAGATGATAGATAGATAGATAGATAGATAGATAGATAGATAGATAGATAGATAGATAGATAGATAGATAGAAATATTCAGATGATAAATAGATAGATAGATAGAAATATTCAGATGATAGATAGATAGATAGATAGATAGATAGATAGATAGATAGATAGATAGAAATATTCAGATGATAGATAGATAGATAGATAGATAGATAGATAGATAGATAGATAGAAATATTCAGATGATAGATAGATAGATAGATAGATAGATAGATAGATAGATAGATAGAAATATTCAGATGATAGATAGATAGATAGATAGATAGATAGATAGATAGATAGATAGATAGATATAGTCAGATGATAGATAGATAGATAGAAATAGTCAGATGATAGATAGATAGAAATAGTCAGATGATAGATAGATAGATAGATAGATAGATAGATAGATAGATAGATAGAAATAGTCAGATGATAGAGAGAGAGAGAGAGAGAGAGAAATGACATCACGAGTCAAACAACACTGTCCTAAAGAGACAAAGAGAAATTTTAACTAAAAGCTTACCGTTCACGAGTAAATACATGCTCAGTGAGAACACATTTGAGACATGCTGCATTTTCACAGTTTTTGCGAGAAATGACAGATTCTGTAGAAGTTCTTCTGTTTTCACTGGTTTAATACAGTCCGAAGACGTAATGATGTTCTTTAATACAAAACAAAAGTGATTTTCAACTTCCGTTTGTAGTGATGGGATGAATCAGCTTGTTTGTTCGGCCCGCCCAGCAGTGAAGAGAGGTGAAATAGAGCAGCTGAGCCGGACAGATCTCGAGATAATGGATGAAACCTATACAACAGCAAAGCTGATATCACGTGATTTATACTCATTCGAAAGTGTTGCCAATAAACGGTTTAAGTTCTGTTGCTTTTATGTAAAAAATGATCATGAACAAGACAGCCAAAGCGCTTTCTATTTAATTCCATTCGAAAGACGTGTTTTCCATTAGTTTTTATTTTAATGCAGACATGTTTTTTTCTTTTAGAATATGACAACAATCACATAAAACAAAGCGATATAACGCTGTCAGAGTATTTGTTTATTTTTTTTAAAGTGATATAGATGATTTTTTTATATTAAAAATATTTTTATACATAAAGCTGAAGAAGAGAATCACGTGGAGTGTGTGTCTGTCAGCATGAGAAGATGATTAAACAATTTGATATTCGAGGGAATATGCATAAATATTCATGATCTTTTTACATGCTTGGATATGCAGTGCTAGTTTCAGTAGTTATTTCCAGCAAAAGCAGCAGAAGAACTATTGATTTATCTTTTCAATATCCTGATTTTGTTTGCAAGTCTCAGTCATTTTAAAAATGAATTGAATTTATGATTCATTGTTGTAATATTTATGTTATTATTATGCAGATGTTCAATCGTTGTTGGCGTAAAACGAAAGATGCCATAGTCTTTTCTTCCACATTGTGATGCATATTAAATAAAACGCTTCTGGAACAAGAACAAGGGCGGGGCTTGATTTTGTCCATGGGGAATTGATTGGATGGTTGTTGTTTGCTGTTGGTGGATCTCATGTGAGTGACAGGTTGTCATGCCAGTAAACATCATCAGAGAAGAGAAGAGAAGAGAAGAGAAGAATAAGAATAATCAATTTTGATTTCATGATTTCAGCTCTACTTTTGACTGACAGGTTGCTATAAATAAATCACACAGCACAGCCAAAGGGTCATTTTAAACACTTGTAAATCAGTGACACACCACTGACCTTTCTCAATTCTTTAAGGTGATGTTATTTTTGACTATGCTAAACCATAAAATACAATACAATTGTAGATATTTAGGAAACATGCTGAATTCACATCCTCATTTCTCTAAAAAATTCATCGAAAAAGCACTATGATCAGATGAATAATAAAATGCAGATAAATCAACTGATCTTCTTACAGTGTAATGCTTGTTCACCTTCCATTGCCCATTGTGCTCGTTCCTGTTGCATAACCTCAATCTGGTAACCTGAGTGAGAGTCAAGTCTGAGGAAGAGGGGGCGGGCCCTCTATATATTTTTGATTTGGACTGCAGTATCCATTTCACTGCTAGATGTCAAAACTACATACTGCACATTTAAACTGTCAGAATCATTCGCAAACTGAACCGTGAACCGATTCACAGCGTATTTCTAAGGCCCTGGCTGCGTTTAATTCAACTTTTAGACATACACTCATCAACTTCCCTAAGCACTTTCCCTCTGGGGAATCACTGCCGCCATTTTGAAGTATGTTCAACTTTGTCAAGTGGACCAGGGAAGTTTATTTGGACAGACACTCGACCCCTCCATTTTGACAGAGGGAGTCTCAACATGTTCAGGCAGATCCATAGACCACAATGCAACATGATAGTGCCATCACATTTAACTGTATTTAATCCTTAAGATGAGTTAAATGTATTGTTTTCATTTTCGTTTATGTGTGTGTGTGTTTGTTAAATTTAATATTTAATATAAATATATTACTTAATATATTTATTATTTGTTTATATAATTTTTTACAGCCAAAGCATATATACAGGGCTTTAGAATGGTATGTAAACAAACTTATAAGGAAAAAAACTATATATAATAAATCAGTTCTATGTTGGATTCCAAGTGATGAAGGGCTTAGGCCAGTCCATTTAAACACATTGGACCGGTTCCGCTAGTAACAAAAGCAATGACATACATCTGAGTGATCGAGGGAAGTTAGTGAGGGAAGGAGATAGAAAATATTAACTTAATCACAATCCCTGTCCCAAATGGAACCCTAAGCCCTCACAGTCTTCCTCCGAGTCCACTTTGACCGTCAGGGGGAAGCTTGCTGCAGAGCTCACACCATCATTCAGTGTGCTGTCATTGTCATTTACTGTTCTTGTTTTATTCTTTTGAAAAAATATAATTGAATATTGAGTGCATTTCATAATTGTGTTCAGTATCTCACACGATAGTCTCTGCTGGATATTTTGGTTAATGTAACACAAACACATCGTCGCTCTCTAGTGTCCAAAGCAGGAATCATCTCTAATAATAGCTCCTTTCCCCCGATAGAGGGCGCTATAGATACTCGAGGATCCGCTGAAGGACTAAAAACACAGGCCTACCTGATCACTGCGCCTCATAATGCCTGTGTGAACAATAAACACAGGTTACTCTGGTTATTTTCACATCATTTAAATTGTTTTTTCACACTCTAAATCTCATCAGACAAACACACGAGTGTAAGAACAGCACATAACCCTCATCCTGAATCATGTATCACTCCCTCCTTATGTGTTCACTTCATATTTTCATAGATTTCTGATCACAGGGGTGTTGATTTAATGCTACTGCATGTTTTTATTCAAAATATTGCATTTATTTTCAAATTTACAGTTTCACTCTCCAAGGTTGTGTGAACAGTATCAGTGTCTTTAGTTTAGCATGTATACATCAATGATAATAGAGTTTAGTTCATCTCAATAATATGTTTTTCTGTAAACAGGGTGAAAATTTTAAATGAATATTGACGGTTCTGTCAGTTCAGTCTGTTTATTCTTGGTTTGAGCTCTACTCTTACTGTCTTGTCTTTTGTGTGTCTGCTCGGGTCGTGCTCTCTTCAGTCCGTGTTTATAATTGACTGCATGCTTTCTCCTTGTCTTGTGATGATAGCGTTCATGTTTTGTGTGGAGGCGGAAGGTTAATCTGTCCACTTTCCTGAGTCTGGTGGTCCCAGAGCTCCCTATTCCGCTGCTTCCAAGTCCGGTGGTCCCAGAGGTAACGGAGCTGAATGCTTTAACTGTCACAGCCATGGAGGCCATCCCAGAGCTGCCTGCTCTCACTGTCAGGACCATTCCTGAGCCTTTCCCTGTCACAGCTACAGAGGCTCTTCCTGTCAGTCCTGTCATGACAAGAGGGTCATCTTCACCTTCTTTTTATGGCTGTCCTGCGAGCCTTGATCACACACACTTCTCTGCTGGCTTCCTCTGACCCCGGACCAGCCTGCCATCTAGAGCCGCCCCGCAGCTTCTGCTGCCTCTGTGAAAAATCCCTCTCAAAGTCTTGGTGTTTTGATCCCAGAAGATAAACTTTATCATCAGAGTTGTTTGCAAACCAACTGTAGCGTTTTGGTTTGTACCCAATTATGAATGATCTATCAAGTCGTGGATAATACATTCCAAACATGTCACTTTTTTTATCATATTTTACCATCTTGTTCTGTGACTAATCTGTTATTAATAGATGGACAGGAAACCTCTGTGGAGGGGCCTCACCATATAGAGCCAAAACAGGAAACTCAGTTTACCGTTTGTGAGCACATGCCACTCCTACACAGGCCTCTGCATGCAGTCAGATACATGCTTCTGCATCAGAAATAATTGTAGAATAAAATAACTATATTTACATTGATTATATCTCTCTGCTGGTTGAGCCCCGCTCTCGCAGTCACGACCACGAAGGCCATCCCAGAGCCACCCAAACTCCCAACTCCAGGCACCGTCCTGCCATCTGCTGTGTCTCTGTCTCTCCAGCTCTGCTCTGGACGTCCGTTACTCTTTACAGACTTCTTCAGCTCTCCCGCCGGCACTCGCTTGGCTCCCCTCCCTTCTGCCATCTTGTGTTCTGTGTGTTCATGTTGAAGTGTTGGTCTTGTGTTGTCGTGTTTGTTTAATTTTATATATGAATAAAAAGACAATTACTACATACTGGAATCCTCGTCTCGTCCCTTCACCCAAACCTCAACAAATATATTCTAAACTTTTAAATATGATCATTTTGCTGTTATTTTTTGTTTCCCCGCTGTGTCAGACATTATTTCTCATCATGTGTTTTTGTTTCCACAGATAAAAGAGTCTTAAAAAGATGTTCATAGCAACAGGACAGGAAGACACTCTTCACATAAACACTTGCTCTCGATGCCTATTCTCTCACCCACAAGGTGTTTGTCCACCCAAAAGACCAAACCACATGTCTAAAGAAAAACTGACCGCAAAAGGTTTCAGTTTGACTCAGAAACCAAACCTAAAAAAACTGGTCCTGTGAGAGGATACACAGTTTTTACTCTGGTTTTTCAATACACTAAAATTGAGAACTGAATAAATATACACAATTTTAAAATCATTAGAGTTACGCACTATTTTACTATAAAATGGAGTTTATACACGTTCACATAATATTCTTCTTCTTAACACACTCAGACTGCTTTTTATGTTAAAGTGTGTTAAAAATGTTAAATGATAAAAATAAAGAATGTGTTCATTCATTAAGAACAGTTAAAGTCTTAATAACAGCCAGATGAACTTTAAGATTATATTATATAAATGTTATATTTAACATTATATTACATGCAAATGCAGCGAATGAAACAAGGAGGGTCGAGCTCTGTTGTGGGAGGAGCCACATATAGACAGAGTGTTTTAGTGGATCATTTTATTAGACACTGAACTACTGAAGAAAATGTTTCACATGTTTGTTTTGCTCTTTTTTTGCTGGTGGAGTTTGACAGGTAAGATATAAAAACATTTTTTGGTTTAATTTCTCTCTGGAGTAATAAAGCTGCTGCTGCAGTTCAAGTGACATGATTTCTGCTGTTGTCTGTATGAAATAAAATCATTATGGTGAGATTTACTTTGAATTCAGCTGTCTGTGAATAAAATGTGATAAAATATTGAATGTCATTGTGAGGCAGAAGCAGAGGCGTCGGAATCCATTTGCGGAAGTTTATTAATAATAATCAATCAACAGGTAAATGGGAAAACAGGCTAGGGTCATACACACGATGGCAGTCCACACAGGCAACAAACAAAAGGGTAATCCAAAAGTCGAAGGTCGGTAAGCAGGCTTAAAGTCCAAATACATACATCAGTCCAAATCAGCAAACAAACGCAAGGGGCAATCCAATAGGCGGTCAGACGGGTAAAGCAGGCAAGGTCGTGATCAAAAGTAGCAGGCAAGATAACAAGAGTAACGCTTGGTAAGGCAGTGAAACTGGCAATACTTCGCAATGGGCAAATACACACGTTCAGACTAAATAGGCCCAAACAGGAAGTCCCAGGTGGCAGCAGAGGGAGCGGAAGGAGTTAGTATTCGGGAGAGGGCTCCCTCTGCTGGCGCGGCGTTACAGAACCCCCCCCTCTAGGAGCGCCTCCTGGCGCTCGACGTGGACGTCCCCGTGGTCGTGGTGCAGGACGGTCAGGTCTGGCTCGATGAAAGTCTTCAATAAGTGAAGGATCCAGTATATCATGGGCGGCTACCCAAGATCTCTCCTCTGGCCCGTAGCCCTCCCAATCCACCAAGTATTGGAGCCGACCCCCTCTACGCCTGGAGTCCAGTAGTTCACGTACCACGTACGCCGGAGCCCCATTTATATCCAAGGGTGGTGGAGGCTCTCTAGCCACGGCGTTGGGGTCAGCTCCCGGGTAGAAGGGTTTGAGGAGGGAGACATGGAAAGATGGAGAGACACGGTAATTAGCAGGAAGCTCTAACTTGTATGTGACCTCATTAACTTGGCTTAGAATCTTGAAAGGACCGACATACCTTGGGCTGAGCTTCCTGCTGGGTAGTTGGAGTTTCAGGTCCCTCGTTGATAGCCAGACCCGTTGACCTGGTTGGTAGGGAGGGTGTGGTCGCCGACGACGATTAGCCTGAACCTCCTGTTCTCTCACAGCTCGTTGCAGCTGAACATGAGCAGAATCCCACACCCTCTCACTACGTTTGATCCAGTCATCGACTGCTGGAACGGACGATGGTTCACCCGACCACGGGAACAATGGGGGTTGATATCCTAGAACGCACTGGAACGGAGTTAATCCTGTAGAGGGCTTAACTAGAGAGTTCTGTGCATATTCAGCCCATGGTAAAAACTCTGACCATCGATGTTGCTCCCGGCTGCAGTAGCTCCTGAGATATCGGCCGATCTCCTGGTTGAGACGCTCAACTTGTCCATTAGATTGAGGGTGATAACCTGAAGTCAGACTAATATTAATATCCAGATGTTTACAAAATGCTTTCCATACCTGAGACGTAAACTGGGACCCTCTGTCACTCACAATATCTTCCGGCAGGCCATAGAGACGGAAAACATTGTTAAATAGAGCGGTAGCAGTTTCCATGGCAGTGGGAAGTCCTTTAAGAGGAATCAAACGACAAGATTTAGAGAATCGATCGATGGTTACTAGAATAGTGGTGAAGTTTTCCGATGGTGGGAGATCGGTCAGAAAATCTATGGAAAGGTGTGACCAGGGACGTTGTGGGATGGGAAGTGGTTGAAGGAGACCTGCAGGTAATTCCTTGGGGGTCTTAGATTGAGCACACACTTGACATGATTTAACATAAGCAGTGACATCTTGGAGCAAGGAGGGCCACCAGAATGAGTTCCTGACAAGTTGTGTAGTGCGTGTAATACCTGGATGTCCTGAGCTGAGGGACGTATGAACCCACTGGATAACTCGTGTTCGAAGGTTCTGAGGTACGTAGTGTTTAGTTGGTGGACAGTTAGCTGGCACTGGGTCGTTAGCCTGTTCTCTTTGGATTTCTTCCATCAAATCCCATGACACAGGAGCGATGATCACAGATGGTGGAAGGATGTTGTCCGGGTGCCCTGACGATGTAGGAGGATCATATCTTCTGGACAGTGCATCTGCCTTGCTATTTTTACTTCCGGGTCGATACGTGACAGTAAACTGAAATCTAGTAAAGAACAGAGCCCATCGAGCCTGTCGTGGGTTGAGACGTTTAGCACTTTTTACATACTCCAGATTCTTATGATCAGTGATTACTTGGAATGGATGAATTGCTCCCTCCAGCCAGTGTCGCCACTCCTCTATTGCTGATTTCATGGATAGAAGTTCCTTGTTACCCACATCGTAATTCCTTTCTGCCGGGGTGAGTTTCCTGGAGAAAAAGGCACAAGGAAATAATTTACCAGGTTTACCGTGGCGTTGCGATAATACGGCTCCTATGCCGCAGTCTGATGCGTCGACTTCCACTACAAAAGGTAGACTGGGATCTGGGTGTTTCAGGATGGGAGCAGTCGTGAATCGATCCTTCAAGTTCTGAAAGGCATTGGTTGCACTCGGGGTCCATCTTAGCTTAGCAGGTTTTCCTTTCAAGAGAGATGTTAGAGGAGAAGCAATCATACTATAGTCCCTGATAAAGCGTCTATAAAAGTTTGCAAAACCCAGAAATCTCTGTAATTCTTTTACGGTTGAAGGAGTGGGCCACTCGGTTACTGCTTTGACCTTAGCTTCCTCCATCCTTACTCCCTGATGGCTAATATGATAACCCAGGAACGAAGTCTGCTTTACATGGAATTCACACTTCTCTGCTTTGACATACAAGTGATTGTCTAATAGTCTTTCCAGTACTGTTCGAACATGGCGGATGTGTTCTTCTTCTGACTTTGAATAAATCAGGATATCATCAATGTATGCAACCACATATTGATTAAGAAGGTCTCTGAAGATCTCATTGATGAATGACTGGAAGACAGCAGGAGCATTGGCCAGCCCATAAGGCATAACAAGATATTCGTAGTGCCCCCTAGTGGTGAGAAAGGCTGTCTTCCATTCATCACCTTCCTTGATACGGATTAAATTATAAGCACTACGCAAATCCAGCTTTGTGTAAATGGTTGCTTCACGTAGTTGTTCTAATGCTGAGGGGACCAACGGTAATGGGTAGCGAAACTTAACTGTCACATTATTTAGACCTCTAAAGTCAATACATGGTCTTAGTCCCCCATCCTTCTTTTCTACGAAAAAGAAGCCTGCGGCAGCTGGGGATGTGGATGGACGTATGAAACCAGAATCTAATGCCTCTTCAATGTATTCCTCCATAGCTTGAGTCTCTTTCAGGGAAAGGGGGTAAATTTTACTTTTCGGAGGCATGGCATTTGGAAGTAACTCGATTGAACAGTCCCAGGGGCGATGTGGGGGTAACTGGCTTGCTTTGACTTTGCTGAATGTCTCTGCCAAATCATTATAACATTTAGGTATGTTAATGACCCTATGGTTCTCTGGACTCTCTATGCTGGTCGTAAAACAGGGTATCGGAACCTGAGTGAAACAATGGCTGATACAGGAGGGTGACCAGTGTGTTAGCTCACCACGTTGCCAGGATATGACAGGATCATGGATGGAAAGCCAAGGAAATCCCAGAATAACTTCATGTTTGGGCGTCTCAACAACATATAAAGAAATCTGCTCTTGATGAAAAAGTCCAATTTGCAATTGTAGAGAAATGGTTTGATGTGTGATTCCCTTGCCGATGGTTCTGTTGTTGATGGCTCTGATTCTGATCGGTGGATCACAGGAATGTGTAGGGATATTATACTTTGTAACGATGTCCTGATGAATGAGGTTCAATGCGGCACCTGAGTCGACCATGGCTGTCAATGGAAGTGATATATTAGTTGTGTTGATGGTTATGGGAAGTTGAAATGATTTGTTGCATGGCAGAAAGAAATGATCAATAGTTACCGCCTTAGTAGATCGATTCTTGTGTGGACAAGCAACATTGCGATGACCTGGTTCACCGCAATAGAAGCACAGGCGCAATTGACGTCGTCTGGTCCTCTCCTCCTCGGATAACCGGGTTAAACCGAGCTGCATGGGTTCCGACATGGTTTGTGGAGTGATTTGCGAAACGGGACGCTGACCGAGGATTGAGACAGACGTAGGTTTCTTCTCATCTTTGCGTTTAGGTACTTGACGGAGCAGATTATCTGTCTTGATAGCGAGTGTTACAAATTCGGAAAAGGATAAATCCTCACCCTTGCAAATTAACTCAGACTGTAATTCAAGATTCAAGCTTTGTTGGAATACTGCTTTCAGTGAAATATCATTCCATTTGCTTTGTGCTGCTAGCGTTCTGAAAAGAATAGCATAGTCCGCGACGGTGCGATCTCCCTGCGACAATTGCAGGATCTGTGATGAAATATCCCTTCCCCCCGCGGGATATTCGAACACTTCGTTTAATTGTTGGATAAAATAAGGGAATGATGAGCGAATTCGTCTATCGGTCTCCCACACTGCAGTAGCCCAATCCAGTGCTCTACCGGTTAACAGAGTCATGAGAAAAGCACATTTCTTCTCTTCCGACATAAACTTTTCGTCTTGGGAATCGAAATAAACTTGCACCTGACGAACAAAACCTCTGCATTTGTCCGCGTTACCATCAAATTTATCAGGAAGGGAAAAGCTTACCGGTTGTGGTTTGGTAGAAGGAAGAGACTGGATATAATGGGTGAGGTGTTCATTGATGGTTTGAAGCTTAATCAGTTGATCATGATATCCCTTCAATACTTCAGTTTGGAAGGAAAATGCAGCTTGTAGATCCATCCTTTCCGCTGGATTCGTTGATGGCGAAGTATTATGTGAGGCAGAAGCAGAGGCGTCGGAATCCATTTGCGGAAGTTTATTAATAATAATCAATCAACAGGTAAATGGGAAAACAGGCTAGGGTCATACACACGATGGCAGTCCACACAGGCAACAAACAAAAGGGTAATCCAAAAGTCGAAGGTCGGTAAGCAGGCTTAAAGTCCAAATACATACATCAGTCCAAATCAGCAAACAAACGCAAGGGGCAATCCAATAGGCGGTCAGACGGGTAAAGCAGGCAAGGTCGTGATCAAAAGTAGCAGGCAAGATAACAAGAGTAACGCTTGGTAAGGCAGTGAAACTGGCAATACTTCGCAATGGGCAAATACACACGTTCAGACTAAATAGGCCCAAACAGGAAGTCCCAGGTGGCAGCAGAGGGAGCGGAAGGAGTTAGTATTCGGGAGAGGGCTCCCTCTGCTGGCGCGGCGTTACAGTCATGGAAAACAATGGACAATTTATAGTGATTGTTTAAATGAAAGAATATTTTTTAAATCTTAATTTCAAGTATTACAAATGCAAATCTTCCCCAGCAATTATTTTAAAAATATATCTGCATATAATCATGAACATTTACAAAAGTCTTGGTGTGGATTAAGTGATTCAGATATGATCATGTTTTACCTAATGAAATCCTTTATAAAAAAAAAATATATTGAAAATATCCATCAGAATTAAACTTGTATTTTCAAAGCTGTAATTATTATTATGTATTTATTGTTTAAATGAATTATTTTTGGTCTACAGTAGATACGTTTAAAACACATTAAAGATTTATTATTACTTCCTATAAATCTGTCTTTCATTTGCTTTTGTTTCTCTGCTGGTTTTATTTAGTTCACATTTAACGTTACATTCAGGCTTTATTATCCATCATTAACACTAATCTGTGACAAAAATGTGTTCCTGTTTGTTCTCCAGGTGTGTTTGGTGATTCAGTGTCAGTGACTGAAGGATATTCTGTTCTTCTACACACTGATCTTACTGAAGTACCTGAAAAAGACGATATACTGTGGAAATATGGAGCTGAAAAGTCTTTGATAGCTGAAATCAGTAAAGCTGCTGGAATCTTCAACACATCTGATGTTCCTGATGGGAGATTCAGAGACAGACTGAAGCTGGACGATCAAACTGGATCTCTGACCATCACAAACATCACAACTGAACATGCTGGAGTTTATCAACTAGTGATAAATGGACCGAAACGATCATCAAAAACATTCAGTGTTTCTGTCTATGGTGAGTAATGAGAGCATTTTTGCTCATTTTTATATGATAAAATAAGTACTTTATCCACAGTTCTCTTATTCTCTGATGTTTTCAGCTCGTCTGTCTGTTCCTGTCATCAGCAGTAACTCTTCACAATGTTCTTCATCATCATCATCATCATGTTCTCTGGTGTGTTCAGCTGTGAATGTGAGTCATGTGACTCTCTCCTGGTACAAAGGAAACAGTTTATTGTCCAGCATCAGTGTGTCTGATCTCAGCATCAGTCTCTCTCTACCTCTGGAGGTGGAATATCAGGATAAAAACACCTACAGCTGTGTGCTGAACAATCCCATCAGCAACCAGACTCAACATCTGGACATCAGCCACCTCTGTCACACATGTGCAGGTACGACAGAGATGATATATGTGATTATTTACTGAACAGATCTCTGATTTTGTTGTAGATCAGACTGACACATTCATGTTCATTGTTGATTATCATTACAGACTCAGTCTATCTGACAGTGTTGATCTCTGCTGGATCTCTGTTGATTGTTGCTGCAGTCGGGATCATCTGGATCTGTAGGAAACACAGAAAAACCGACCCAGAAGGCAGGTGTTACTTACAGCTCTTAACAAACAAATAATGCTTTGAAAATATAATAAATATTATGATCAATTTGATATTTGATGATGATTCACTTGTTGGGTTTTTATGATTTAACTTCGCTTTAACTTTGACAGTCCTATCATTATCATATGTTGCAAAAACAGGTTTGGTTAAGATGAAGTTGTTTTAATCTGGTATCATCTTTATTGAAACAGTTCAGACTCGTGAAGATGAGATAATCTACGCTGAGCCGATGTTCTACACAAGAAACGCACATAAATCAGTAAGATCATTTATTGCTAATCTATGTCTGTCTGTCTCTCAGCAGAGTCAGATTTAGATATGTGCTTTTTATTACGGTTATATAGACTTATGGGATATTCAATCAGAAATACACTCACAACATGAATGAGTGAAAATAATATATGTGGGGGAAAAAAAGTGGACGTGTACACCGCAAAATTCTGTTTTCACCAAAGAAGGCGCTATGTAAGCCTATACAAATCTTGACGTTTTAATGAATTTTAACAAATGTCAACGTACCTGTACTGTAAAATAAGCACTGACAAATCATTCCCATTACATAAAAATACAGTACACAATTTTAACATTTACTCTGCTAATGCAATTAAAGCCACTGTACAGTTAATTATGTCAACAAAATTTATTAAGTACTAAATTTATGAGTCCCAACAATGATTATTTAATGATTTAAAGGTGAAAAACTGGACAAAGTTATTTGATTAAAAATACATAAATTACAATTAAGTCACTGCCTTAAATTTTTAAGTAATAAACTTGGATGTTTAATTCATTGTAACACAGTTCTTAGAAACGGGAAGAAGGAGGCGGGAACCGGTGAACATTCAACAACTTTTATTTATAAAATAAACAAACAACAAAACAAAAGTAAAATGGCGGCAGTTACTCACGGCGACTGTCGCCCACACAAACATAATAAAAACACAACATAAAGTCCGGAGCTCCTCCGTGAGAGACACGAGACCGGTGCGCCGAGTAGCTGAAGCTCATTATCACTCGCGTCACCGGCCTCGCGCCGTTCCCTCACGGCTCTCGCCCGCCCAGTCATTTCAACTTAAATAACCTTAAACTGACTTAAAATATGAGTTGAGTCTTGTATAACATAAAAAAAATATTGCTTAACTAATTTTGATGAGTTAAAACAATGTAAAAACCTGTTGTCATAACTTATTGATCATATAATTTTTACAGTGTATATGCAATTTATTCTAGGGTGTTTTACACTACGACCAACCCACATGTGTAACACCAAATAATATTTAAGTAACATTTATATTACTTTATTATTTTTGTACAATAACAAATAATCTGCCCCGTAATACACTCACAATAGGGAGTTTTCATTTTTTCCTAATGTAACTACTTAAATATAGTTAACATCCAGCTCCAAAATGACTAATAGCCTAAGCTGCTTTACGTTTTTCCATCAAAACCTGCAGTGCTCCAGCATAGACCCAAAGTGAATGCATTAATCAGTCATGAGCTTAGCCTTAGCTAATAGCCAAATGAATGACGGCTGCCAAATGTGAACTCAAAAGAACCATCGATACAAAAGGTGTTTATTGGCATTTCAAGCTGCTAATGTTAACTAGAGAGCTTTTAATTATACTGTTATTAAAAAAAAAAATCTGTATCATTTTGCAACATTTTTATTCACATTTTGTATTATTATGTCCTGTTTTTATTATTATATCTTTGTTTGTTTGTTTTTTACAGAAAACCGAAGAAAAGAATGACGTGGTGTACGCACCTATCGGCACTAGAAGATGATCAATCTTTTGTCAATCAAATAAACTGTGATCATTTCACTATAGGAACCTCCTGCAGCAACCTGTTCATTTTGGGGATGGTGAGAATCACAACTTGTTGCACATGTAGATAACAAATTTTTTTTTATTTTCAGCAGGACAATTGAGCTACAGTTTTGTAGTTTTCTCTATATAATCAGGTAATTCCAGCAGTCATACAGCAAGATCATTCTGAGGTGTCTGAAGTGTGATACTTAAAGATGGATTGATGAAATCCTCTCCCCCAAAAAAAAAAAAACTCCAAAAGACATTGCATTGTAATATAAGGACTTTTAACAAATTATCTAATCATTTTGTTTGACTCTTAATGTCTCAAAATGAACTCAGACTGTAAATCTCCAAGTGCTAAATGTAGATGGAAGTAAGTTGAAGTGAACCCGACCTGTGGTCCTATTTATTCATTTGTTTACACGTGTACAGAAAATGTGGCTTGATCTGTTGGGTGCACAAACAGCTTCCGCATGAGCATGTGTCAGTTAATGATTCTTGTGGCTGATGTTGTTTGTGAACGTGTGAACAGCTTGTGTTTGAAGTGCTTTTCTTTTTCCATTCCTGCTCGCATGAAACTCACAGTTTGACCTCTGCTCTAAACAACACATCTTTACTGTAAAATACTGAATCTACAGATAAAAGATTTTCACTAACACTGTGAGTCAAACATTGTGTGAATGTAAAAGATGAAATATGTGAAATATTAAGCTTTATGTTCAAGAACATCTGCATTTCTATATATATCCACGACACTCATACAGTGATTGTGCTGTTGAGCTCTGCTAGTTTCCGTCTCTAGTAAGAGTTGTTTCTAAGAAGAACTATTCTTGACGTCAGACATTTTCTTTTATAAAGATGTCCTCTTGTTGTCTGTCAGTGACTGAGGTCTTTTTAAGAATAAATGCAGTGACAGACGAGTATGGCTAAACTATGATCAGATTCAGAAAAAACAGAGTATGAAAATGGTAACAATAACAATACTGTCCATTTATTAACATCAATTAAGTCGAGAAAATGGTGTCATTGTCCAGCTTAAATAAATTCAGTATTGATTCATTCCATTGTAAAAAAAAATCAGTAGTTATTAATTTAGTTAATTTATCTGTATATCAGTATTAGAGAAAAAAACAGTGATGCAATCGTCCAGCTCAGTTCAGTTCGCATACAATGGTGTCAATGCAGGCAGATCAAAAACACTGCTGAATATCAAGCCAAAGGCGACAGCGGCAAGGAACCAAAACTCCAACAGGAGACAAAAATGGAGGAAAAAAACCTTGGGAGAAACCAGGCTCAGTCAGGGGTCGCCAATTGGGGTCGTAACAGTCAAAATCAGTTAACATTAAGTTGAACTAACTCCTTTTCATCTCCTGTTTTATTTAATGTTAAGGTCAATTTCAACATTTACCTATACATTATTAAAAGTTGTATCTGTTAACATTTAACCCGAGCTAACATGAATGAACCAACGGTGTATCGTTGTTTTTTACTAACACTTTACAATAAGGTTCATTAGTTAAACATTAGTTAATGTATTAACTAACATGAACTAACCATGAGCAATACATTTGTTACTGTATTTACTAATCTTCGCTAACGTTCATCTCAAGAGGAAATGAACAGTGAAAATTGGAAGTTAACAACCACAAAACTATTTTAGGCTACTAGTATTTTAGCGCTGAGATGGAAATGACATTGGATTATATTCAAACAGGCACTGTGATACACTTTTAAATGCTGTTGTTCTTCTAACCAGAGCTGATCTGTAGGAGGCTGATGAGCTCTTGAACTAGAGACTCTGAGAACAGATGACATTTAAAACTGGGATCAAACATGACAGAAGAGATCAGACAGGTAAGAATCTTCAAGTATAGACGATCATTTCCATCACACAGTTGTAAGCGATTTTGCTCAAACGAAATTATTAATTAATTTATTTATGAGAAATTCTGAACGAGTCACTTGTTTTACGACCGAACAACTGAATCGTCCAGCGTTCATTTGCATGGGCCGTAACTATGAGCTCTGTAGCGGATTTGAATGTCCAACTATCGTGAAAACACCTTTTATTAGCAAGGTAACATAGATCAACAGTTTGAGACATTAAATTAAAAGCACATAACACAAAACACTTCTCTTTAAAAATATAAATCACACTTTATTGATTATATGAACACACAAACTAATATCTAACACAAACACACACACACACACATTCACACAACTTGCAGAGAGATAGGAAGAGAGGAAAGAATGAGTTTAATTGTGAGTGATCTGCGCATAACAGGTCACATGTATAATGTGTATAAAGCATGACATGCAATTATGCAGTTGTTTGATTACAAGCTGTACATAGATTTTAGGACACCCCGATTAGCTTTATACATCCATAGTGTCAGTGTGCTTGAGGGACGAGTCTTCTACAAACCATCATCCTCCTGTAAGAAAACAGATTAACAGAAGGTAAAAGAAATGAAGAGGATTGATGTTTCTGACGTCACACATCATCATTTTCAAACAGATCCCAAAAGCAACAAATGGTGCAAAAACACTCACTGTGTGCTTTAAAAAAAATCATGATCTTAACCCTGATCTTCATATCAAAAAGTTGGTCAGACAGATTCATTTTTAAATAGATCACACACTATTCAAGAAGCCCCTCAAAAACTGCATCATGTGATATTTTGTTTGCGTATAATTACACACAACCTGCACACCTAAAATACTTGAAACATTGAATCTGTAGGTATTAATAATAGTATTGGTTACTGACGTCCTACTAGTTCACTTTTTGTTTTCATATTATTTGTAATTTAGTTTTGGCACTGCCACATCTGTGAATTTATTTGCACGATTAAAACAAATAATAATAAAATATGTTACAGTGTACATTTACATTACATAGACATGCTAAAACACCATATGTTCAATACAAAAATAGAATTATATAATTACATAAAAATAAGATAAATGTGTTCATACACTGAAATGAATTTGGAAATTTACAGCAAATTTCACAGATAATTACTAAGAAACCATGTGCAATTACATGAAATTAAGAAAGACTGAAATAGTTTTTTGTTGTAAAATATATTACAATAATATTTGTTTTATTTACAACTTAACGTTTTTTTATTGTGTAGTGTAGTTCTTTTATTTATTCACTTTATGCAATAAATCATATATTTCTTATTATTACAGCTGTATGTAATACTCACATTCTATAGTACTGCTGCACGGCTCCTGCGGCGACAGTAAATCACAGCAACAGCTACAACTGCAGTAACCAGCAGAACACCAACAACAACTATTCCTGCTACAGCAGCTGAAGACAGATCTGAATCTGGAACAATAAAGACAGACATTATTACTGGATATAAAAATACTGAACTGCATTTTAAAATTCCTCAAGTGAAAGTGTGATACACTCACCAATTACAGAAACACTGAAGCTCTTCACACGGGTGATGCTGATGCTGCGACGATGACGACGCTTGATGCTCCTGCTGATCATCATCTCTAGCTTATAAAATCCAGAGTCTGTGATTTTAGTGCTCATGATGGTCAGAGATCCAGTCTGATTCACCTTCAGTCTCTCTCTGAATCTCTCTTTACACTGATCATCTGTACAGATCTTACTCTGATCTCTAGTGATTTCAGCGATGAGAGTGTCATTAAAATACCACATCATTTTATCTTTTGGGTTTTTCATTGCACCAGGATGTAAAGTAACAGATTCTCCCTCCTTCACTGACTTTCTCTTCAGTTCTTCTCTTTGAGCAGAAACACCTGAAACAATATATCAGTGTGGGGACACAAAGTAAATAAGAGCTTTCTCTGACTATAATGCCACTCAATGAGCCATTAATAATTTGAATATTTTTTTGCTAATGGTCATGTAAACTCTTCTGAGGCCATGGACACACTGCAGTAAATTCGGTTGTCAGTTCATCTTTTAGTGCTGATTTCTGTTCTGTACACATTTCAGTAAAATATGGCAGTGACAACCACATTCTACAGAAATTCTATGCAGTCTGTAATGAACTGAACTGAACAACTAGTAGTTAATGGTGTTTTAACACACATCAGAGATGTGTCTCTTCTGTCTGCGGTGAATCACAGGTGAAGATCGAGTCTTGACTCATTCATGTTGTCAGATCTTGCTTGAGCAATCAGCGAACAAGAACAAGCCCATAATAAACCAAAATTAATCCAAATGCTTTATGCTGAAAATAATACCAAAATATCACGGCTTGTGTCTGCTCACTTTAATAACTCCATAAACCCGTTCGCTTTATGAGTCGAGCTTAAATAACAAACCCAAAAACACATTATAATGAGTAACCATGGCAACACAGAAAGAGCGCTCTGTGTGAAAACGGTTGTCAAGCACAAACAAAACACGACGCCTCCGTCGACTGTGTTTAGTTACATTGCTGAAAATAACAAGCGATTTGTCACTGTAATATCACCTACTTTAGTCACAATAATGGATACCAAACACATGAAACGCCATAACGTTGCTATGGTTTCCAAGCTGTCAATCATCGCAGTTTCGAGAGCGAGTCGTGCTCCATACACACATTTAATGATAATTTAAGGGATTCACTCCTGCATTTAAATGCGGATGTCACTCCTGAAACTTGGTGTGTATGTGGTCTCAGTTTCAGGAGTCAATCTGATAAATTATTGCTCTGTGTGTAACTGATACTGCTTTGATTGACAGTGATAACTACAGCTCGATTTACTGATGCATAGAACAGCATTATATGACTGTAACAACAACAGTTATAATGTTTAATTAGCTGAGACAATTAATGACTACCTGCTCTCTCTATATATAGTGTTTACACTTTGTTTACATAAAATATGTTTACATATATACACATTATATATATGTGTGTGTGTGTATACACACATTGCTTAAATTGATTAGATCACTTGTCACAATAAAGAGAAAACTATTTTAGGAATCTGACAAAAACTTGTTTAAAACAATAAACTTTTTTTTTCATTTTTATTAAGCAAATAAACTGAAAAAAGTCTGAAGTCTTTATTCACACATAATAACCAAAAAACGTAACGTTCTTTGGCCTTGATATCAGCTTGCATTCTTGCTGGTATTGTTTTCATGTACAGTACTTTTACAGCCTCTTCAAATTTGTTAAGCACTGTATATATGTGTGTACGCATGCATTGTGCCACATTGTAGGTACACACGTCTAGTAAGAGAACAAGTTTTCATAGTTTTTTTTTTTGTCATACTGACACTTCCATATAGAAAGTTCTCTATCAATTTGCTTTTGTGTATATTTAGATTATTAGTATCTAAATAAATGATTTGGGTTCAAGCAGAATCAGATTATAAAATATTGTTGTGAAATAGGGCTGTGCCAATATCATACCATTCACGATAATACCGCTATAATTTTTTGCATGATAAAAAAAAGTGTCATATCGCAATAATGATATAGCGGCGCGATGACGTATGGCGCGTTCACGTTCCCTGGAGCGCACAAGAACAACACCTGTCTGAGAGTAAGAGCAGCATATCAGCCTCCGATGACGATTTAGTCCCTAAACAGGGAGCTTCTTCAATAGTGTGGAAGTGGTTTGGTTACAAGGGGTCAGCGGCACAGGCAATAACGTCAGCTGCGCATTCTCGCTCTCTTCTCTCCGATGGCGAAGTGACACACAGCTGCCCGGGCGCCTCCTCTCTCTCACTCGTCTCATTCGCTCCGGTTTAATAGTGCTTGTATTGCGCAAAATTTTAGTCATTCCCGCGGGTGTGAGCGCACGCTCGACCACTGATCTATATTAGTGGAGCACACAAGCCGCTTCTCAGTCTCAAACAACTTCTGAGTCACTAAAATGATTATTACTCCGCTAAAACGTTGAAATACATACAAAATGATGACAAACTGTGTTGGCGAGTATCCAGTTAAACACAGTCCGTTTTGGAATGCATGTTGTTTAACAGTATATTGGGTCCGTACATAAACTCTTAAAGTGACAGTGTCTAATATTCCTGCTGCTGTCTGTCATGTTAATCAAAGAACAAAAGACAAAGAAAAACACTTTCTGCTCTTGACTGAATATGTTTTATAACCTTAATGTTAAGCATGAATCTGTATTTAATTTTTACAATGAAGACTACAGAAATTAAAGTATTACTTTACATTTGATTACTTTAATTTCTGTAGTATTTCTTACCTGAATAATTATGTATTTAATTAGGAATTCTGTCATCAATGACAGAAGCTCATTGGAAAAGGATGGAAAATGTGCTTCATTGTGTTTGCACTAATAAATGCCTGCAATCACCAATAAAACGGTTTTCCATATATTTTTCTCTATATCGTTGTCGCAAATATTCTTGAAATATCGTGATATAATTTTCAGGCTATATTGCCCAAATATTGTGAAATATCCAATATATTCCAAATTCTTCATTGTTTTTGTCAGTCATTTTTACTGTGCAACTGCAGTTTAAACTAATTCAGTGGAATGGACCATATAACTTGCTTTTAAATAAATGACTCACGAGTGACAGTAACACTGAAGTTCTTTTCACTGATGCCGATGATGTTCTGTAGGTGATAAACTCCAGAGTCTGTGATTCTGATGTTCATGATGGTCAGAGATCCAGTCTGATGATCCAGCTTCAGTCTGTCTCTGAATCTCTCTTTACACTGAACATCTTCACAGATCTCACTATGATCTCCATTAATTATAGCGATGCGATCAACACCATAATACCATCTAATTCTGTGTTTTTGGGTTACGTTAACACCAGTGTTTAAAGTGACTGAATCTCCCTCCATCACAAACACTGACTCTTCATCTGTACCAACACCAGACACACCTGGAGAAAACAGAAGAGTTCATTATAAATCATGATTTGTTTTTTCCTTCTATAAAACATCAAGATGAAAAAGATTCTTATTGTAGTAACACATGCAAACAAACAGCAGAACATGATTGATTTACACGTTCACTCATTAAACACAGGCTACATGTGTATCTTGAACATCTTAAAACTCACATCCTGATTCACTGCATTGAACTTTGACAATTTACAACCTGATTGTGATCATTGTGTTTTCATAGACTCTATTATAACCTAATGAAATGTTCCATCATATAAAGACTCAAATAATACTATTTCATCTTTTAGTTTGATTTAGTGCTTTTATTTTCAAATTACAGTTTGTTGTTACAAAATACAGGTTGACTTGAGGAAGTTGTCAGTGTCTGCTTTTGAATGAGATATTCAGTACGGCCCATTTTAGAGATATTCAAAATTATATTCTAGCTTTCATTCAGAGATCTGAAAACATTTATAAATATATAGAGTTAAGCCTGTGAAGCACTTCCACCTTTAGTGAGAAGGCTCTGTCTGTGTCCCGCAGTATTACAACTACAAATTACGTACAAGAAGTTACGCCTTCCGCAAAGAAACAAGCTTGGACGTCATTGACTAAAACAGTCTTTTAAAGTAAATTATTTTATGTTTTATGAATGAAATGTGTGTAAGATGAGCTTATATTGTTCTCGAATCTTTCGAAGCTAGTAGTAAAACAAAATAAATTACACTATCTAATTAATACAGATTCACGCAATTATATCTAAAAACCCATCCCCCCACACCCAAACATTTCCCTAAATCTAGCCCTTCCATAAAAATAAAATTTACTGTAGTTTCTTAGTTAAAAAACTTTAAAAAATGACGAAAACAAACAAGATGACTATGGCGTTGTAGTTGTTATACGATGCCTGATCACTAGGTGGCGATAGTGAAGGTTAAAAAGCAAGAAAAGTGAAGTAGAAGAAGAGCAGTGCTAGTGACGACATCAGCGATTTCAGAGGCGGAGGCTCTGATGATCTTCTCGCGTCAACTGTTTCCACTTAAAGAATGTAATTTAACAGAATTACAAGGTATTACTTTTAAAAACACAGTCACATACTTAGGTCTTATTATACATAAAGATGAGCATGAACGCAGTGTGCTCAATTTCAAGCCAATAATTGTCAAAACAAAAACAAGATTTATTAATATCTGGCGAGAGAGAGAGAGAGAGAGAAAGAAAGAGAGAGACACACAGAGAGAGAGAAAGAGAGAGACACAGAGAGAGACACAAAGAGAGAGAGAAAGAGAGAGACACAGAGAGAGAGAGAGAAAGAGAGAGAGAGAAAGAGAGACACACGGAGAGAGAGATAGAGAGAGGGACTGAACTGAAATCGAAACTAACTTGTGCTGCTTTGTAACAGCCTAAACTTCATCGTTCGCTTTTATCGTTTACCACAACAGACATTATAGCAAATAAATGTCTACAATTGTCCAGCAAAACACACAGTGAGCAAAATACAAAAAACAAATGGATTTCTATCGAACATAAAGTGATTTGCTGTTACAAAATGAAACAGGAAGAGAGGTAACATTTAAACGTCTTACTGTGGTGGAGTAAAATCAAGATCCAAAGAGGTAGACCATTCATTTTCATTTTCGTTTCTTGGGAAAAAAAATAATAATGATAATAATAATTTAGATTTCATCAAATGAAGGCTCTCAGTTCGCAGTAACAGAATCGGTCAAGGTGCGCTGTTAGTTCTGATGACGTCATCGATGTTTACTCTGTTTTTTACGCTGGGCGGAGCTTATACTCATGAGTTTTCTGTTTAGTGTTAGAGCGCCACTGAACATATTACTACCCATTAGATTCACATTATTGATTACAGCAGCACCGTGATTCTATAGCAGAAGATCCAGCTTCATCAAAGGATTTGGATTAGTTCTGAAAGCTTCTGAGAAGCTTTTTTTTGGATAAAAGCGTCTGCTAAATGAAAAAAAGAAGACTTCAGTATGTTGGCTTTGTCAAGCCGATGTCTGTGATGTCTCACTGGCAGTCTCAGTCTCAGTCTGGGATGAGTGACCGACAGGAATCATCAGTAGAGGGTCAGTCTGATCTGGGATGAGTCCACTGCATCACTCCCCTGTAATGAAACAGATTCAAAGGTAAAACAACTGAACAGGACTGATGATTCAGTTACACAAACACAAAAATACTAAAGAGGTATTTGAGGAATGCATGGTGGTTTTCTTTTTCAAAAAATGTCTTACATGAGGGGTGCTTCTCTTAACCCTTTCACACGTAAGTTTAAAATATTCTGCTGAGCCCCCAACGTGAATTTTTCAAGGCGACGTCAGAAATCAAAGACAGAGTCTGTGTATGAAAATGTCCCAAAAACCGCTGATCAAATACTGAATCCACTGGAACTGATGTTAGAGGACAATACCTCACACTTTTGGTTTCGTTCATTTATTCTCTGACAGGATTTGTCTGTTTTGTTTTCACTCTTTTTATCTTTTGGTGTTATTGTGATGTATTTTTGTTTTCATTTAGTGGTTCCCCAATATCATAACATCTACAAACTCAACTAAAATGTTCTACTTTTAGTTTATCATATGGAAATTGACCTAATATTCATTATTAAATAATTATCACACCATCTTTCAGTGTGATGTCATTGTCATTTACTGTTCTTGCTTTATTATTTTTGATAAAATATAATTGAATATTGAGTGCATTTCATAATTGTGTTCAGTATCTCACACGATATTCTCTGCTGGATATTTTGGTAAATGTAACACAAACACATCATCGCTCTCTAGTGTCCAAAGCAGGAATCATCTCTCTAATAATAGCCAGTTTCCCCGATAGAGGGCGCTATAGATACTCGAGGATCCGCTGAAGGACTAAAAACACAGGCCTACCTGATCACTGCGCCTCATAATGCCTGTGTGAACAATAAACACAGGTTACTTTGGTTATTTTCACATCATTTAAATTGTCTTTTCACACTCTAAATCTTATTGAATCAACAAAATGCTATTTTTTTCCATTTTGTCATATAGTTATAGTCTAATACAAGACCATCCTTATTACAGTGCAACATTAAACTCAACTAAACACTGAACTATAATTCAATTCTCAAGGGAAATGCACTGAATGAAAGCACCTGAAGAAGAAATAATAATAGTAGTAGTATAATAATAATAAGAATAGTTAAAATTATAAATCACTTTTTGAATTGTGGAAGAAATATAAACACATGAGGAAAGTGCCGTGAAAATGTTTTTTTTTCCTTCTGCATATCATAAAGAAATTTGTCTGGATTCATAACGTAACGCATGCAAACAAACAGCAGAAACACATCATTGATTCATACAATCACTCATCAGACAAACACACGAGTGTAAGAACAGCACATAACCCTCATCCTGAATCACATATCACTCCCTCCTTATGTGTTACATTTACATTTTTTCATTTGGCAGATGCTTTTATCCAAAGCGACTTACAAGGGGAGCAATTCAGGGTTTCATGCCTTCATTCACAATCCCCACCTTCAATTCCTGCCGGCGTGGGAATCGAACCAGCAACCTTTAGGTTCCAAGCCCGACTCCCTCACCATTAGGCCACCATCAAAATAGAATTTATTTTCAAATTTACAGTTTGACTCTCCAAGGTTTTGTCTGCTAAATCTGTCCGCTTTCCCAAGTCTGGTGGGCCCATGAGCTTCCTATTCCACTGGTTTCAAGTTCAGTGTTCCAGGAGGTTCCAAGTCCGGTGGTCCCAGAGGTAACGGAGCTGAACGCTTTAACTGTCACAGCCATGGAGGCCATCCCAGAGCTGCCTGCTCTCACTGTCAGGACCATTCCTGAGCCTTTCCCTGTCACAGCTACGGAGGCTGTTCCTGTCAGTCCTGTCATGGCAAGAGGGTCGTCTTCACCTTCTTTTTATGGCTGTCCTGCGAGCCTTGACCACACACACTTCTCTGCTGGCTTCCTCTGACCCCGGACCAGCCTGCCATCTAGAGCCGCCCCGCAGCTTCTGCTGCCTCTGTGAAAAATCCCTCTCAAAGTCTTGGTGTTTTGATGGCAGAAGATAAACTTTATCATCAGAGTTGTTTGCAAACCAACTGTAGCGTTTTGGTTTGTACCCATTTACGAATGATCTACCAAGTTGTGGAAAATACATTCCAAACATGTCACTTTTATTCATCATATTTTACCATCTTGTTCTGTGACTAATCTGTTATTAATAGATGGACAGGAAACCTCTGTGGAGGGGCCTCACCATATAGAGCCGAAACAGGAAACTCAGTTTACCGTTTGAGAGCACATGCCACTCCTACACAGGCCTCTGCATGCAGTCAGATACATGCTTCTGCATCAGTAATAATTGTAGAATAAAATAATTTCCATCTGCTGTGTCTCTGTCTCTCCAGCTCTGCTCTGGACGTCCGTTACTCTTTACAGACTTCTTCAGCTCTCCCGCCGGCACTCGCTTGGCTCCCCTCCCTTCTGCCATCTTGTGTTCTGTGTGTTCATGTTGAAGTGTTGGTCTTGTGTTGTCGTGTTTGTTTAATTTTATATATGAATAAAAAGGCCATTACTACATACTGGAATCCTCGTCTGATCCCTTCACCCAAACCTCAACAAATATATTCTAAACTTTTAAATATGATAATTTTGCTGTTATTGTTTGTTTCCCCGCTGTGTCAGACATTATTTCTCATCATGTGTTTTTGTTTCCACACATAAAAGAGTCTTAAAAAGATGTTCATAGCAACAGGACAGGAAGACACTCTTCACATAAACACTTGCTCTCGATGCCCATTCTCTCACGCACAAGATGTTCGTCCACCCAAAAGACCAAACCACATGTCTAAAGAAAAACTGACCTCAAAAGGTTTCAGTTTGACTCAGAAACGAAACTTTAAAAACCGTTCCTGTGAGAGGATACACAGTTTTTACTTTCGTTTTTCAATACACTAAAATTGAGAACTGAATAAACTGTAGTTTATACACGTTCACACAATATTCTTCTTCTTAACACACTCTGACTGCTTTTTATGTTAAAATGTGTTAAACATGTTAAATGATAAAAATAAAGAATGTGTTCATTCATTAAGAACAGTTAAAGTCTTAATAACAGCCAGATGAACTTTAACATTATATTATATACATGTTATATTTAACATTATATTACATGCAAATGCAGCGAGTGAAACAAGGAGGGTCGAGCTCTGTTGTGGGAGGAGCCACATATAGACAGAGTGTTTTAGTGGATCGTTTTATTAGACACTGAACTACTGAAGAAAATGTTTCACATGTTTGTTTTGCTCTTTTTTTGCTGGTGGAGTCTGACAGGTAAGATATAAAAACATTTTTTGGTTTAATTTCTCTCTGGAGTAATAAAGCTGCTGCTACAGTTCAAGTGACATGATTTCTGCTGTTGTCTGTATGAAATAAAATCATTATGTTGAGATTTATTTTGAATTCAGCTGTCTGTGAATAAAATGTGATAAAATATTGAATGTCATGAAAAACAATGAATATTTTATAGTGATTGTTTAAATGAAGGAATATTTTGCCATTTTACATCTTAATTCAAGTATTACAAATGCAAATCTTCCCCAGGAATTATTTTAAAAATATATCTGTGCATATAATCATGAACATTTACAAAAGTCTTGGTGTAGATTAAGTGATTCAGATGTGATCATGTTTTACCTAATGAAATCCTTTATAAAAATAAAAAATATATTGAAAATATCCATCAGAATTAAACTTGTATTTTCAAAGCTGTAATTATTATTATGTATTTATTGTTTAAATGAATTATTTTTGGTCTACAGCAGATACGTTTAAAACACATTAAAGATTTATTATTACTTCCTATAAATCTGTCTTTCATTTGCTTTTGTTTCTCTGCTGGTTTTATTTAGTTCACATTTAAAGTTACAATCAGGCTTTACTATCCATCATTAACACTAATCTGTGACAAAAATGTGTCCCTGTTTGTTCTCCAGGTGTGTTTGGAGATTCAGTGTCAGTGACTGAAGGAGATTCTGTTCTTCTACACACTGATCTTTCTGAAATACATGAAGATGACGACATACTGTGGAAATATGGAGCTGAAAAGTCTCTGATAGCTGAAATCAGTAAAGGTGCTGGAATCTTCTCCACATCTGATGTTCCTGATGGGAGATTCAGAGACAGACTGAAGCTGGACGATCAAACTGGATCTCTGACCATCACAAACATCAGAACTGAACATGCTGGAGATTATCAACTAGTGATAAATGGACCGAAACGATCATCAAAAACATTCAGTGTTTCTGTCTATGGTGAGTAATGAGAGCATTTTTGCTCATTTTTATATGATAAAATAATACTTTATTCACATTTGTCTTATATTTTCAGCTCGTCTGTCTGTTCCTGTCATCATTCGTAACTCTTCACAATGTTCTTCATCATCTTCATCATCATCATGTTCACTGGTGTGTTCAGCTGTGAATGTGAGTCATGTGACTCTCTCCTGGTACAAAGGAAACAGTTTATTGTCCAGCATCAGTGTGTCTGATCTCAGCATCAGTCTCTCTCTACCTCTGGAGGTGGAATATCAGGATAAAAACACCTACAGCTGTGTGCTGAACAATCCCATCAGCAACCAGACTCAACATCTGGACATCAGCCACCTCTGTCACACATGTGCAGGTACGACAGAGATGATATTAATGTTTATTTACTGAACTGATCTCACTTTGATGTTTTTGTTCCTCAGACTCTGTTCACTGTTGTGGTTCTACTGAAGCTGTGATCCGATTGGTCCTCTCTGCTCTGGTGGGTGTGGCTTCTGTCATTGTTCTGCTCTATGACATCAGATCCAGAAGAGCTGAACAAGATCAAGCACACATCAGGTACCTCACTGATGATGTCATTTCTCACAAACTGTTTTTGCATATTTAAATATTTGTTAGATTCGTTAATTTAAGGCTTTATATCTTCATCTTTTTCAGGAAGAAGTGAAATCTAAAGCAGCTGAACATTAAAGGTTCCTCAAGTGTGTTTCTTATCATTCTAGTTTTTCTGTCCCAGTAAATGTAGTTTTTTTACTCAAGCTCGTACTCTCTCTTTGCAGTTTACAGTGTCAGATTTTCAAAAATCCATTTTTTTTTCCAAAAAACCATTGCGTACCTACGTTTAAAAGGAAGTGGCGTATAGCGATCAGTAGTCAGGTTGCAGCAGAGGAAGATCAACTCTTGTGTCTCCACATAGCGGGATGGAAATGATTCACATGTATGGCTCACATAGACGGGTGGAAAGCACGGCCACGCCGCTTTCTCCTTGTTTCCAAAGCGCTTGCGCTCCCGTTGCGTCTGTCGTTGCTATGCAACCGTGAACTGCGCTCTCCACGGCTATGGGGAAGTTTCAGCAAAGGATGAATTGATTTCTAGCCCTTGCATTAGCTTTACTACTAGATATATTTATGGAGATGAGATATTACAACCGCGCTGTACAGCTATGATCAGCTGTTCGGCTAAGCTGTTGATGTTTTGTTACGGAAAGGCCGAAGCTGATCGGTTGATTCTTGTCAAATGCGGCATTCTGAAAAGTTGAGAATTTTTCATCTCGCTGCACCTGGAAAACGCACCTAATCCTTTTTAGCACCCTTTGGGCAAGCGGAGCAACGTACGCAGTGTTAATGTTCATTTGTAACATGGTATTGTTGGTTATTAAGCTTTGTTTTGTTATAGGTTTTCATGGTTGATTTTATTCATGTTTTATAAATGTTTATTTGTTTTAGCGTACATTCATTATGTTGATTTACTTTTGTGTTATTTGTCTTATTTGTGTTATTTCACGATGCTTGAATGACTAAAGTAAAGAGACGAAACTCATGATGAGCTGAATAAAGAGAATACACCCGTCAGAAACTGTCCCGTGTCTTGTTTGGGAAGCCAAGGGGACAGCTACAAAGAGTCTCTCCATGCTTTATTACATTTATTACTTCGAGCGCCCCCTGGAGGATCACAAACGTTATGCACATTTTAACGTTCAGCAGTGCGAAACAAAAGCATTACTATAGCGTTATTTTACCGACATATGTCGAAAGCGCATTATTGTGACGCGAGAGCACTCTCCAGTGCTCTCTTATGAACTGCCTCTCCTCTCCCAACAATATTATGTGTGCAACTTTTGACAGCGTTTAATCCAGAAGCAAATTAATTTCTAGTACAAGAGCACGGAGAGATTCGCGAGTGCACAGGACACATTGTGAGCGCGCACACATAATATTGGTGAGAAAGGAGGGGCAGTTCGTAAGAGAGCACAGTACATTTGAGAGCGCGCGTCCAGTTTTGTGCGAGAAAAAAAATCCGCACGCGAGCGGAGATTCGAGCTCGCGCGTTACATGTATGTGCTCTCCACATATGCCATTAAAATAACGCCATACATTACATTTATAAAACATTATTTGTAAACATTTACATTAAGCCCATTCTTATTATACTACTAAAAACAGTATTTTTTTTTTTACTTTAGTTTTGCCATATAAACAGCTAAATAAATATTATTATTAATGTGCTGAATAATGTAGCCAACATTAATGTATGAGTTATATTTACATTGATTACAGCAGCACTGGGATTCTATAGTAGAAGATCCTGCTTTTTTAATCATAGCTCGCTCAATGTGTTTAGTCTTGTTTAAATATAATTTTCTTTTTTTCTTTTTTTTTGCGCATAAAAAGCCTCAGAGAAAACGTCTATTTTGTCTAGTAAGTTAGCTAACATAGCATAATCAGAAGCAGCTTTATTTTTACTAACAGTAATACAGAATTTTGTCCATCATATAACACGTTTTAAAATTAATTGCATGTCATTCATCAACACAAGCCATCCAGCATTTAATATGATATTGTAATATGGATCTCTCTTACTGCAATGTGAACAAGTGTCTCACAGCAGCCGCGAGCGAACGCTCAGAGTAACATTATAACATCATCTTCAACACACTCAAATGTATCATGATAAACAGAGCTGTGTTTCCTCATACTCATGACCGGAAAAAGTTGAAGCGGCGCCGGCGACTGTGTCATAATAAAAGTCCCGCTGCTCTCCAGGCGTGTCGCGCTCGTCTCTCATTATCAGTCGCTCCAGCGTCTCGTTCAGCTCCACAACACTCGCTCCTGCTCTGCTTCATACTACAATAACGTTAATAATCTCATCCATGAACATGATTTCTGCCCGAGTCCCATCCTGATTCTTTTCCACCAGTTGTGAGGTGAAGACCACACGTCCCAAGATTCCTCGCTCAAACTTGGTGTCACCAAACTACACCTTTGTTTTGAATGGTTGACCTCTAGCAGATGAAAAACTACATATTTTTTTGTTCTTGTTCTTTGCTTTTTTTCACAAAGAATTATTTTGTCTCACTTCAGTTATGATAAAGTGATAAACTCTAGCATGACGTGTCCATGAATTTTTGGGGAAGAGGATTAGTGTGTTTGTTTGGGTCGGTTTCACATATCAACAGTTTTTCTCTGAAATCCCTTACTGCACCTTTAAAAGTTAGATCCCAGTCCTGAGGAAAAATATATATATATATAGAGATAGATAGATAGATAGATAGATAGATAGATAGATAGATAGATAGATAGATAGATAGATAGATAGATATACAGAGGGTACGGAAAGTATTCAAATCCCCTTCAATTTTTCACTCTGTTATATTGAAGCCACTTGGTAAAATCATTTAAGTTCATTTTTTTCCCTCAAAAATGTACACACAGCACCCCATATTGACAGAAAAACACAGAATTCTTGACATTTTTGCAGATTTATTAAAAAAGAAAAACTGAAATATCACATGGTCCTAAGTATTCAGACCCTTTGCTCAGTATTTAGTAGAAGCACAGTTTTGATCTAATACAGCAATGAGTCTTTTTGGGAAAGATGCAACAAGTTTTTCACACCTGGATTTGGGGATCCTCTGCCATTCCTCCTTGGAGATCCTCTCCAGTTCTGTCAGTTTGGATGGTAAACGTTGGTGGACAGCCATTTTTAGGTCTCTCCAGAGATGCTCAATTGGGTTAAAGTCAGGGCTCTGGCTGGGGCATTCAAGAACAGTCACGGAGTTGTTGTGAAGCCGCTTCTTCATTATTTTAGCTGTGTGCTCAGGGTCATTGTCTTGTTGGAAGGTAAACCTTCGGCCCAGTCTGAGGTCCTGAGCACTCTGGAGAAGGTTTTCGTCCAGGATATCCCTGTACTTGGCCGCATTCATCTTTCCCTTGATTGCAACCAGTCGTCCTGTTCCTGCAGCTGAAAAACACCCCCACAGCATGATGCTGCCAGCACCATGCTTCACTGTTGGGACTGTATTGGACAGGTGACGAGCAGTGCCTGGTTTTCTCCACACATACCACTTAGAATTAAGGCCAAAAAGTTCTTTCTTGGTCTCATCAGACCATAGAATCTTATTTCTCACCATCTTGGAGTCCTTCAGGTGTTTTTTAGCAAACTCCATGCAGGCTTTCATGTGTCTTGCACTGAGAAGAGGCTTCCGTTGGGCCACTCTGCCATAAAGCGCAGACAGGTGGAGGGCTGCAGTGATGGTTGACTTTCTACAACTTTCTCCCATCTCCTGACTGCATCTCTGGAGCTCAGCCACAGTGATCTTTGGGTTCTTCTTTACCTCTCTCACCAAAGCTCTTCTCCTCCGATTGCTCAGTTTGGCCAGACGACCAGCTCTAGGAAGGGTTCTGGTCATCCCAAACACCTTCCATTTAAGGATTGTGGAGGCCACTGTGCTCTTAGGAACCTTAAGTGCAGCAGAATGTTTTTTGTAATCTTGGCCAGATCTGTGCCTTGCCACAATTCTGTCTCTGAGCCCTTCAGCCAGTTCCTTTGACCTCATGATTCTCATTTGCTCTGACATGCACTGTGAGCTGTAAGGTCTTATATAGACAGGTGTGTGGCTTTCCTAATCCAGTCCAATCAGTATAATGAAACACAGCTGGACTCAAATGAAGGTGTAGAAGCATCTCAAGGATGATCAGAAGAAATGGACAGCGCCTGAGGTAAATATGTGAGTGTCACAGCAAAGGGTCTGAATACTTAGGACCATGTGATATTTCAGTTTTTATTTTTTAATAAATCTGCAAAAATGTCAACAGTTCTGTTTTTTTTTTGTCAATATGGGGTGCTGTGTGTACATTAATGAGGAAAAAAATGAACTTAAATGATTTTAGCAAATGGCTGCAATATAACAAAGAGTGAAAAATTTAAGGAAAAATCACAATATTCTACTTTTCTGAGATACTGAATTTGGGATTTTCCTTAGTTGTCAGTTATAATCATCAAAATTAAAAGAAATAAACATTTGAAATGTATCAGTCTGTGTGTAATGAATGAATATAATATACAAGTTTCACTTTTTGAATGGAATTAGTGAAATAAATCAACTTTTTGATTATATTCTAATTATATGGCCAGCACCTGTACATTGCCTGCTGGCATTTCATTTATACATGAAGTGTGTACTACAAGCAGTATGCTAGATACTAGAGCGCCATCTCGTGTCCTAACCAGGAATTCAGCTTTTCAAGATTAGCATTCACCTTCAATATGAGTATTCACCTTAAATGTAATAATAATAATAATAATAATAATAATAATAACCTTTTAAAATTAGTTAATTTGAGTAAACTGTAAAAAATATATTCATAATATAAGTAAATAAAACATTATTGGAATACGTTTTTCTACAAAACTATACATTTTATTCAATGCGTTACTTGCCATTTCTTTGTAAATGTAAAAAATTTCTAGCAATTTCAAAGAAAATTGTTTTCACACCATTTTTTTTTTCAGTGTAAATGCCAAATGTTGAATCCTGAAATGTTAAAGTTTAAAGTGCATGAAATCATCCAGAATGACCGTGCTACAAACAATTCAATGTTAGCTTAGTTCATTTATTTTACAAATCACTTTTTCTTCTCAACAGGCTCGTGGTACAGGCTTTTGGTTGGAATTTGGATAAAATTCAATTGGCATTTTAATTCAATTCAAGTTTATTTGTACTCCACTCTTAATGACACATATCGTTTAAGAGTGTTCGTTATCAGAGCTGAGCGTGTCAAAGTAATGTCCATGTGACAGAAGTATACAGTTGATAAATCACAAAAATAACGCAGGTAGTTTACATTACATATTCATTTCAAGCAGAAATGAGCACTGAAAATGGGCTGTTAACCACAATACTATTTTAAGCTACTAGTATTTCAGCTCTGACATGGAAATTACATTGGATTACATTCAACAAACACTATGATACTCTTTTAAATGCTGTTCAGTTCAGTTTCAGTTTAGTTTATTTATAAAGCACATTTAAAAATATCCACAGGCCGACCAAAGTGCTGTACGCATAGAAATACAGGAGATTAATAACACAGATAATATCAAACAGTTTAAAACAAACAGTCATTATAAATTAAAAGCAATAGAAAATGAATAAGTTTTAATACATGACTTGAACTCAGACAGAGAAAAAGCTGATCTAATATAAAGTAGGAGATTGCTCCACAACAGTTGTTGTTCCTCTTACCAGATCTGATCTGTAGGCAGGTGGTGAGCTTTATTGAACTACTACCTCATAGTCTTTATTGTTGAAATGTACAAAATTTCTTCTGTGAAACGGAAATGATCGCTTATACTTGAAGGCTCTTACCTGTCTGATCTCTTCTGTCATTTTTGATCCCAGTTTTAAATGTTAACTGTTCTCATAGTCACTGTAGCAAACAAGAGGAAAATAAATATATAAATGTTTTATCAATAAACAAACATTTGTGAAATGTATTTACAGCATCATTCAGATGGATAATACTTTATGCAACAGCCAATAACACAGCTAAGAGAATCTGAATCTGTTCTGGTATCTTTCACTTAAAGAAATAAAGACACTTCATGTTGGTTTTTCCTATAATTTGGCACCTGTCTGTTTACAGAAAACATTAAAAATATTCTAATTCATCATTTTGTTTCTGCTTCTATCCACTGTTTCTTTCAGTCCCATTATTATAAGCATCTGTGAGGACAGTGAAGTTTCATCGACCTTAAAAGAAACACTCCTGCTGAAAACACAGAGTTTACAGTAACATGAATGTTCGTGCAGGTTGAAGTGGTTAAATTAGCTGGAACACCAACATCCAAAACTCTGTTTCTTTCAACAGGAATGTTCCTTTGTAGTGTCAAGTTGCCGTCATTAAATAATATGATGTGACATCTTTTACAGACTTCAGATCAGCAGCTTCATGCTGTTTGATTGACTGCTGCTCTTCATAAGCTTGTCTTACAGTACTATGACAGTTCTTAGTAAAAATTCTCACAGAGATATTCAAGTTCACATCCAGTTTTACAATGTAAACAAACATGTTGCTGTGAAAATGCTGCTGCTCAAACTGTCTTTCTTCTACTGCAGATAAATAGCTGAAATTTTACTCACCCTAGACCATCAAAGACATAGAGGAGATTGTTTCTTCACAGGAAAAGATTCAGGGAAATGGAGCATGAATCCTCTTTCAGTGAATGGATGCTGTCAGAATGAGAGTCCAAACAGCTGATAAAAACACCACAATAATCCATATGACTGCAGTCCATCAATCAACATCTTCTGAAGTTAGAGGCTGCATGTCTGTAAGAAAAAATCCACGGTTTAAAGTTAAAATAAATGTCTTAATGATGGATTTGTTTCTCACAAACATGCAGTTTCTCACAATCAGGAGTCGTGTTGTGGATTATTGTGATGTTTTTATCAGACTCATTCTGACATGTTCACTGCAGAACAAGTGATGCTCAGTTTCTCCAAATCTGTTTCCATGAAGAAACAAACTCATCTATGATCCTAAGGCTGAGCAAATTTTCATTTTTGTGAGAACTATACCTTAAATTACTGATATATTGCCATTGTAAGCTCTGCCCGTCGGCCCAATGGAGGAAGTTCAACGACCCGGTCGAAGGGATTCTGCGTGTAAGTCTTTCTGCCACTTCTGTAAAAATCACCTTAAATTTGATTTCCAATTCTGTTCTGACTCCATGAATAATTTAATCTGACTCCAATTGCAAACGACCTCTAATTTGTAATGTTTCTGATGAAACGTTAACAGCTGATCGTGCGATTAAATGTGAATTCATTTAGATCTTTGATTATTTTGATTCTCTTATTTTCATTCATCCTTTCATCAGGGCGTTGCATCACTTAGAAAACCGTACCGGCCGGATACGCTTTCACGACACAAACTCGCCAGTTTAGATCTTAGTCAGAGGATGCAGAGTTTACTAATAACGCAAAATGTCGAATCGCCACCCGCTTATTCGTACAAAAGCACCGTATGTTTAACAACGATACTACAACATGCTAAGTCATGACAGACAGAAATCTAAAATCTCAATACATGTGCCACCTGCTCCATTAATTGAGATTTTAGTGTGACCATATCCTGACGCAGAGTTGCGCAAGAGTCGAAAACCTCTTAATCTACCGGTGATAATGATTTCAGAAGAATCCAAAGATTAACATTTATTGTTTTGCCAGGCAGAAGTACATGTCAATTAAAAGAATTAACAAAAATACATCACACAAAGGATCAGCATAAAATACAAAACATAATTACAAATTCAATCTAAAAAGTACAGAGACACAGAGCAATTGTGCGGGAAGTTCTGGGTACAGATGCTTCCTCGAGTGGTTTGCCAAGTCTCCTTAAATACCCCAAATCTAACAAAAGGACGGTTTACATTTAGCACCCAAATCTTCATACAGCTTTTGTCGGACCTTTTCTCGTGCCCCAAAAGGATCACACACATCTGGTTTTAGGGATGAACAGATGGTTAAAAAATCTTTTATTGGGGCGTCCCATACCAGAAGAACAGACATTGTTTTCTTTATTCTTGTCTGTTCAGCTTATGCGGGAGCGAAACCATCTTTCCAATCCCACCAGAGGTACAGTATTTATGTTGATGTCACTTCAAACAGAGCTTTGTGAGATTTGCATGGCTAGTTGAGACCTGAGAGGAAGGAGAAGATGTGACGAGTCAGGAACTCAGCATGAGAGCTGTTGTCCTGTACTCTTTCTCGCAGATCTTCTCTTCAGATTAGTGGATTTTATATTCTATTACAGGATAGGAATCTTGAATTCAGACTTAGAAAAATCCATCCTTATTTAAAAAATAAATATTTAGGCTGTGTATTTCCCATTCTGATTTGAAGCACTTCCATATGTGGTACTAAACCTGATAAAGGTCAGATGATTTGTGACCTCAGTCTGAACTGTCATAATGAACTTCATTCAACTTTCTCTCTATATTAACATTCGTCACCATTCTGCGCTGACAGGAGTCATTACGGTCATTACGGTCGTTTTTTGGTCACTTGGTTAATATGGAAAACCACCATGATGGAGGGAGTCAATGGAGGGACAGTGAGGCCTATGTATCATGGTGACAGCTGTATTCAAGAAAAACTTGAGGGAAAACTATGAGAACTCCTCATCTCCTGTGCACATAATTCACAGGCTTGTGTGGAACATCAGCTTATAACGTTTATGCGAGCTGCATTTGTGCCGCGAGTCAGTGCAGTACCGTGATCAGTTAACACTTGAATCTGATACTGGCCATATTTTTTAAAAACATAACGCAACAGCCAAATAAATAAATAATTTGTACCCGAGCAATGAATCAGAATTGATCACTAAGGATCACTGTTTTCATTACTTGTTGTCTAGTAACATTCACAGATGTCATTCCATGTTTATTTTCACATCTTTCCACTAAAACATTCTGGAGGGAAAGATCTTATTTAAATGGAATCAGTGCATGAAACGTGTAATATAAACACCATCTCTGTCATTGAGGCCATCTATAATAAGCAAGTCTCTGGCTATCAGGCTCCACATCCCATATGAAGACCATTGGCTGGTGCAGGAGCTGTGCTTCAGTGAGGCCAATTTCCTGTGGTACATCACTGGAGCGAAGAAGAAGCACCAAAGTATTTTGCTGACAGACTACAGTATCTGACAGATGAAGAATCGTGTGTGCTTCACTCCTGAAACCCACTGCTCATTTGAAAAAAGTTTTTTTCTCTCTGCCAAGTCTCTGAATACACGTATATCTTGTTGCCAAATATCACCATTACTTGAGTCGACAGGTGGCTCTTCATAGATTTTAATTCCAGTTCGTTTAGGAGAACCCCGATTAGCTTTATACAGGGAGTGCAGAATTATTAGGCAAGTTGTATTTTTGAGGATTAATTTTATTATTGAACAACAACCATGTTCTCAATGAACACAAAAAACTCAATATCAAAGCTGAATATTTTTGGAAGTTTTAGTTTTTAGTTTTTAGTTTTAGCTATTTTAGGGGGATATCTGTGTGTGCAGGTGACTATTACTGTGCATAATTATTAGGCACCTTAACAAAAAACAAATTTATACCCATTTCAATTATTTATTTTTACCAGTGAAACCAATATAACATCTCAACATTCACAAATATACATTTCTGGCATTCAAAAACCAAACAAAAACAAATCAGTGACCAATATAGCCACCTTTCTTTGCAAGGACACTCAAAAGGCTGCCATCCATGGATTCTGTCAGTGTTTTGATCTGTTCACCATCAACATTGCGTGCAGCAGCAACCACAGCCTCCCAGATACTGTTCAGAGAGGTGTACTGTTTTCCCTCCTTGTAAATCGCACATTTGATGATGGACCACAGGTTCTCAATGGGGTTCAGATCAGGTGAACAAGGAGGCCATATCATTAGATTTTCTTCTTTTATACCCTTTCTTGCCAGCCACGCTGTGAAGTACTTGGACGCGTGTGATGGAGCATTGTCCTGCATGAAAATCATGTTTTTCTTGAAGGATGTAGACTTCTTCCTGTACCACTGCTTGAAGAAGGTGTCTTCCAGAAACTGGCAGTAGGACTGGGAGTTGAGCTTGACTCCATCCTCAACCCGAAAAGGCCCCACAAGCTCATCTTTGATGATACCAGCCCAAACCAGTACTCCACCTCCACCTTGCTGGCGTCTGAGTCGGACTGGAGCTCGCTTCTTGCGACCCTGTTGACTATTTTGAATGAAACGCTTGATTGTTCGATGATCACGCTTCAGAAGCTTGGCTATTTTAAGACTTCTGCATCCCTCTGCAATATATCTCACTATTTTTGACTTTTCTGAGCCTGTCAAGTCCTTCTTTTGACCCATTTTGCCAAAGGAAAGGAAGTTGCCTAATAATTACGCACACCTGATATAGGGTGTTGATGTCATTAGACCACACCCCTTCTCATTACAGAGATGCACATCACCTAATATGCTTAATTGGTAGTAGGCTTTCCAGCCTATACAGCTTGGAGTAAGACAACATGCATAACGAGGATGATGTGGTCAAAATACTCATTTGCCTAATAATTCTGCACTCCCTGTACATCCATAGTGTCAGTGTGCTTGAGGGACGAGTCTTCTACAAACCATCCTCCTCCTGTAAGAAAACAGATTAACAGAAGGTAAAAGAAATGAAGAGGATCGATGTTTCTGACGTCACACATCATCATTGTCAAACAGATCCCAAAAGCAACAAATGGTGTAAAAACACTCACTGTGTTCTTAAAAAAAAATTATGATCTTAACCCTGATCTTCATATCAAAAAGTTGGTCAGACAGATTCATTTTTAAATAGATCACACACTATTCAAGAAGCCCCTCAAAAACTGCATCATGTGATATTTTGTTTGCATATAATTACACACAACCTGCACACCTAAAATACTTGAAACATTGAATCTGTAGGTATTAATAATAGTATTGGTTACTGACGTCCTACTAGTTCACTTTTTGTTTTCATATTATTTGTACTTTAGTTTATTCAGGAGATAAATGGTGTTTTTGGCACTGCCTCATCTGTGAATTTATTTGCACGATTAAAACAAATAATAATAAAAATGTTTTGCAGTTTACATTTACATTACATAGACATGCTAAAACACCATATGTTCAATATAAAAATAGAATTAATTATATAATTACACAAAAATAAGATAAATGTGTTCATACACTGAAATTAATTTGGAAATTTTTAGCAAATTTCACAAATAATTACTAAGAAATGATGTGAAATTACATGAAATTTAGAAAGACTGAAATATTTTTTTCTTGTAAAATATATTACAATAATATTTGTTTTATTTACAACTTTGACCATTTTTTTCATAGTATAGTGTAGTTCTTTTATTTATTCATTTTATGCAATAAATCACATATTTCTTATTATTACAGCTGTATTTAATACTCACATCCTGTGGTACTGCTGTATGTCTCCTGCGTCTCCTGCGGCTCCTGCGGTGACGGTAAATCACAGGAACAGCTACAACTGCAGTAACCAGCAGAACAACAACAACAGCAGCACATATTCCTGCTACAGCAGCTGAAGACAGACCTGAATCTGGATCTGGACCTGAATCTGGAACAGCTGAAGACAGACAGACATTATTACTGGATATAAAAATACTGAACTGCATTTTAAAATTCCTCAAGTGAAAGTGTGATATACTCACCAATTACAGTAACATTGAAGCTCTTCGTATGGGTGATGGTGATGCTACTGATGATGATCATCTCTAGCTTATAAACTCCAGAGTCTGTGTTTCTGGTGTTCATGATGGTCAGAGATCCAGTCTGATTCATCTTCAGTCTGTCTCTGAATCTCTCTTTACACTGATCATCTGTACAGATCTTACTCTGATCTCCAGTGATTTCAGTGATGAGAATCTCATCAAAATACCACGTCATTTTATCTATTGGGTTTTTCTCTGCACCAGGATGTAAAGTAACAGATTCTCCCTCCTTCACTGACTCGGTCTTCAGGTCATCTCTTTGAGCAGCAGGAACACCTGAAACAATATATCAGTGTGGGGACACAAAGTAAATAAGAGCTTTCCACTCAATGAGCCATTAATAATTTGAATATTTTTCTCTTTTTTTTGCTAATGGTCATGTAAACTCTTCTAAGGTCATGGACACACTGCAGTAAATTCGGTTGTCAGTTCATGTTTTAGTGCTGATTTCTGTTCTGTACACATTTCAGTAAAATATGGGAGTGACAACCACATTCTACAGAAATTCTGTGCAGTGTGTAATGAACCGAACTGAACAACTAGTAGTTAATGGTGTTTTAACACACATCAGAGATGTGTCTCTTCTGTCTGCGGTGAATCACAGGTGAAGCTCGAGTCTTGACTCATTCATGTTGTCAGATCTTGCTTGAACAATCAGCAAACAAGAACAAGCCCATAATAAACCAAAATTAATCCAAATGCTTTATGCTGAAAATAAGACCAAAATATTGCGATTCATGTCTGCTCACTTTAATAACTCCATAAACCCGTTCGCTTTATGAGTCGATCTTAAACAACAAACCCAAAAACACATGTCACTCCAGAAACTTGGTGTGTATGTGGTCTCAGTTTCAGGAGTCAATCTGATAAATTATTGCTCTGTGTGAAACTGATACTGCTTTGATTGACAGTGATAACTATAGCTCGATTTACTGCGCTAAAACGTTCAAATACATACAAAATTATGTCAAAATGTCTTGGCGAGTATCTAGTTAAACACAGTCAGATAAAGATAAATCACTTTCTGCTCTTGACTGAATACATGTTATAACTTTAATGTTAAGCATTAATCTGTATTTAATTTTTACAATGAAGACTACAGAAATTAAAGTGTTATTTTACATTTGATTACTTTAATTTCTGTAGTATTTCTTACCTGAATAATTATGTATTTAATTAAGTATTCTGTCATCAATGACGGAAGCTCATTGGAAAAGGATGGAAAATGTGCTTCATTGTGTTTGCACTAATAAATGCCTGTAAAATGCACCAATAAAATGTTTTTACATATATTTTTCTCTACATCGTCATGAATATCGTTATCGCAAATATTCTTGAAATATCGTGATATAATTTTCAGGCTATATTGCCCACCCCTATTGTGAAATATCCAATATATTCCAAATTCTTCATTGTTTTTGTCAGTTTTTACTGTGCGACTGCAGTTTAAACTAATTCAGTTGAATGGACCATATAACTTGCTTTTAAATAAATGACTCACTATGGACAGTAACATTGAAGTTCTTTTCATCGATGATGCTGATGATCTGTAGTTGATAAACTCCAGAGTCTGTGGTTCTGGTGTTCATGATGGTCAGAGATCCAGTCTGATTGTCCAGCTTCAGTCTGTCTCTGAATCTCTCAGTAACATTATTACACTGATCATCTGTAAAGATCTTAGGCTGATCTCCAGTGATTTGAGCGATGCGATCATCACCATAATACCATCTAATTCTGTGTTTTTGGGTTACGTTAACACCAGTGTTTAAAGTGACTGAATCTCCCTCCATCACAAACACTGACTCTTCATCTGCATCAACACCAGACACACCTGGAGAAAACAGAAGAGTTCATTATAAATCATGATTTGTTTTTTCCTTCTATAAAACATCAAGATGAAAAAGACTCTTATTGTAGTAACACATGCAAACAAACAGCAGAACATGATTGATTTACACGTTCACTCATTAAACACAGGCTACATGTGTATCTTGAACATCTTAAAACTCACATCCTGATTCACTGCATTGAACTTTGACAATTTACAACCTGATTGTGATCATTGTGTTTTCATAGACTCTATTATTATTATGCTTTTATTTTCAAATTACAGTTTGTTGTTACAAAATACAGGTTGACTTGAGGAAGTTATCAGTGTCTGCTTTTGAGTGAGATATTCAGTACGGCCCATTTCAGAGATATTCAAAATTATATTCTAGCTTTCATTCAGAGATTTGAAAACATTTATAAATATATAGAGTTAAGCCTGTGAAGCACTTCCACCTTTAGTGAGAAGGCTCTGTCTGTGTCCCGCAGTATTACAAGTACAAATTAGGCGTACAAGAAGTTACGCCTTCCGCAAAGAAACAAGCTTGGACGCCATTGACTAAAACAGTCTTTTAAAGATTTATCATGCAAGAGCCAACACCGGTTAATTTAGATGAGAAATCTAAATTAATGCTTAAAAAGCAAGAAAAGTGAAGTAGAAGAAGAGCAGTGCTAGTGACGACATCAGGGATTTCAGAGGCAGAGGCTCTGATGATCTTCTCGCGTCATCTGTTTCCACTTAAAGAATGTAATTTAACAGAATTACAAGGTATTCCTTTTAAAAACACAGTCACATATTTAGGTCTTATTATACATAAAGATGAGCATGAACGCAGTGTGCTCAATTTCAAGACAATAATTGACAAAACAAAAACAAGATTTAATATCTGGCTTCAAAGAGATTTATCCCTGAATGGTAAAGTCTTTCCATCCAAAGCAGAAGGGATATCACGATCTGTTTATGTGTCTTTAGCTTTAGATATGCCATCTAATGTGTGCAAGGAATTAGACAATTATATTTAATTTCTTATGAAAAAATAGACACCATTATTTGAGAAAAGAAATTTTATGTTAACCAAAGCGCAAAGGTGAAAACTTTAAACAATACATTCAAGAATAATTGGTTGATCAAATTTATTAAAGAAAAGGATAGTATGTGGTATACGTTTCCAAAACACGTGTTTGACATGGTGGGCGGCATCGATCTTCTTTTGAGATGTGATTTTAAAATTGAAAAACTGCCTTTAAAATGAGCAAAATTTCACAAAAAAAACTTTATTGGCCTCGATGCTGGTGTTTAAACACAATTTTTCTCCAAATAGATACATTATTTGGAATAACACGCGCATTCAATACAAAAACAGATCTCTCTTCTATAATAGTTGGTATGAAAATAATATTGTGTTAGTCAGACAACTTTTAAACTCAAATGGTAATTTGTTATCTTTAGTGAATTCTTGGATAATTTTGGGTTTCCAGTTACGCCAAAGGAGTATCCTGTTGTATTTGACGCCATAACTCAAGTTATACATTTTGTAAGAGCTTGTAGAAGTGACGTTCATTAAAGGCAGCATGTTTATAAGAGACACTGATATTTAGAAACACAGTTGTACAAATAAACATATTAGGGATATTATAATAGATGAAACAGCTACTCATAAGACTATTAAGCTAAAAGCTTATTGTGGACCAGTGTATTTAGAAATATAAACTGGAAAAAAGCTTGGTGTATTTGTGAAGCATACTGTTTAAATAATACAGTAAATGAGGCTATATTTAAAATTTTACATGGTATATGTAATGACTAGTCAGCGGGTAGAAATCCAAATGCAGCTTTATTCAAAGACGTAGTCAGACAGACAATGGTCAACTCAACAGAAAACAGTAGCGGCAGGGAACAGGCAGATTCGTAGTGATAAGTCAGGCAAATATTCAACAGGCTGGCAGATAAACATCAAAGTCAAAGGAACAGGCAGGATCAGGGAACAGGCAGGATCAGGAAACAGGCAGACAAAACAAGGCAAATACGCTCAGTAATGCAATACAGGGATAAACACAGTGATTAACAAGACCTCGCAAATGACAAGGGCTACAGAGTACTCTTAAATAGTCTAACCAATTGACTGCAGCTGGAAAGCAATCAACATCAAAGTATGGGACTTATAGGAAATGTACGGTGGCCGAGAGAGCTCAACGCGCTGCGAATAAGAAAACACATGCAAATTTAAAAAAACGTGATCATCAGTTTGATAACACATGTGCTGCATATCCTCACAACACATGCAAACTCAAAAACGCGCTACATTTACGAAAAGCGCTGCAAAGAGCACAAACCACAACGGAAATGTTTCAAGGGGGACCCCAAAAAGTGACGGACCCTACTAGGACGTGCGTCCAAAACCAGTTCAACTCACCCTTCACTCATTCACTAATCCCTATATAGTGTACGGCATTTGAGTGCACAATGTGTTCACAATCATTAAATACTATAAAAACTGCAAACAAAAATAAACAACTGTACATTATTTCATGTATTTATTATTTTTAATAAAGTGTTTTTCAGTTTGGTAGAAACTCACAGATGACGTGGTCGTCGAGCGCCTCAGGCGGCCGTTACGATGACGTCACATTAGTTCGCTACAGATGATTAACCAATATTTTTAAATCATCCACTAAATTATCATCTCTTAAAGTTTAATGAGTTAACAACAATGCCACATATTAAAACACATTTCTGTTAGTGAAACACATTACATTGAATTAATGCCTACATAATATATTTTAATATTTTTTAGTCTGTATTGTTGACAAGTAGGGTCCGTCACTTTTTGGGGTCCCCCTTGAAACATTTCCATTGTGGTTTGTGCTCTTTGCAGCGCTTTTTGTAAATGTAGCGCGTTTTTGAATATGCAGCGCATTTTTTGAGTTCGCATGTGTTGTGAGGATTTGCAGCACATGTGTTGTCAAACTGATGATCACGTTTTTTTTTATTTGCATGTGTTTTCTTATTCGCAGCGCGTTGAGCTCTCTCGGCCACCGTAGAAATGTAGTGTGTTGAGAGAGTCCACGAAATGGGAGGGCGACATCTGGTGGTAAGTGGATGATGACAGACCCGATTCATAACAGTATAAATTCAGCTAAAAGACAGGTTTCATTTAGAGATTGATAAGTCATGTGATTTTTGTTCAATGGAAAAAGAATCTATTGTTCATCTGTTTTGTAATTGTATATGCACAAAGATTTTTTGGGTGGATGTGGAAAATTTCATTAGGAGGAAAACAAATGTTATATTTAAATTAAATAATTTTCATATATGTATGTATTATTCCAATGAAAATAAAAATAATAATAATTATAATTTTTTTTTACAACTGTTTATTATTTTGGGGAAATCTCACATACACAAGAAGAAATGGTCAGGATCCAAACCAGATTTTATTCATTTTCTTCAGGAGACTAAGGACTACACACGCTTGAAGAACATTATAAATAAAAAAGCAAGGAAGACTTGTCATATTTTTAAGGAATATTCAGTTTTTGATTAATGAATCAATGGTTTGTACACTCTGGCATGTTTTGTTTTGATTTTTTGTATATTAATATGTACATTTCTGTATATTATTGTATATTTCTCTGGATAATAAAAAAAATCTTCTCGCATCATCTCTTTTGACATCTCGTGTGATTTGGAAAACTTCCTTCTTGCAGTCTGTAGACAGAACCAAACCCAGCACCATCCCCCACTCCAACAAATAATAAAAATCACTACATTTCAGTGAGTAAAACAGAACGACGAATACATAATTTAAAACAGCAAAAAGGAGGATCATTTATGATTAATAGCGGATTCGATATTAACAGCGTAACGCACTTTATTTTAACTCGTTTCAGTCTGAAACACAAGATTTATCATGCAAGAGCAAACACCGGTTAATTCAGATGAGAAATTTTGGATAAATCAGTGGGGGGACAAAATTTTATTTGATCACGGAACGAATCGTTCTGCTGGAGTTGCGATTTTGTTTCATAATTGTCCTGGAAAAGTAGTTGCACACAAACCAGTAAAACTAATATATATGGTTATAATAATAGTCAGCAAAATAAGGAATTGTTATTTGAAATATCTGAAGTGAAAAGGGACCTGAAACGCATATTATACGAATAATATAATATTAGGAGGAGATTTTAACATGGTTCAGGATGACTGGACCGTTTTCCTTCTAAATTTAATAGTCATCACAATCCTGTATTATATCATTTTTGTTGTTCAGTTGGCCTGTTTGATCCCTGGAGAGATTTATACCCCAATTTATGTCAGTATTCTTGGTCAAAACTTGATGGAACAAGATTGGATGTTTGGCTCATCTCATATTAAAGAAAATATCTCTGGTTGCTTTATATCCCCCGCGCCAATCTCTGATCATTGTGTGATTGGTTCAAATGTAAAGTCTCACGGTGTCGTAATGAAGGCTATTGGAAATTTAACGCCAGTCTTCTTAGATCTTCTGTCAGGGAATTCAATCTCTTATTGCAGACGTTATTGAACATTGTTCATTTTCCTCAAATATTAGTCAATGGGAATATTTGAAATTTAGAGTTCGTAATTTTTCCATTACTTTTGCTAAAAAGCTTAAACAAATGTCCCATTTAGAAGAAGTAAATCAGAGAGATAAGTGAATGCTGTAACAGTCATTCTGATGATTCGGAGAGAACCAAATTTTTACTTTTACAATCCAAACTTGACAACATCTGCGTTCAAAAGGCGAAAGGCGCTTACATTCGTTCAAGAGTCAAATGGATTGAAGAAGGGGAGAGAAATTCGGCGTACGTCAGTTTGGAAAAGAGAAGACAGGAGAAAAATAATATTCATTCTTTAATTATTGATGGCAATGAATCGTCCAATGCAAAGGATATTGCACGAAACGTTTTTCTCCTTTATAGTAATTTATATAAATCGACATTTTCTAAAATGAATGCAGACGCTTTTTTGACAGTATTAAACCATTTATTCCACAAATTAGTGTGGAATTTAAAGAGACTTATAAAGCAAACATTTCGTTACTGGATTCAGAGAAGGCAGTGTTTATCTTCTGACAAATCCCCTGACTCTTGACGGTCTAACCAATTTGTACAATTTTTGCTATAATAACAAAAAGAAGGGGGTTTACAGGCCATGGATTTTGATTGCATGAATGGAACTTTCAAGGTTAATTGGCTTAAAAGCTTTCTAATAAAAAACAATATAGTTTCTGGTTCTGCGCTCTTAGGAATATCTTTAAAAGTGTTGGTGGTATAGAATTTGTATTATGTTACTCAATACACAAACACTCTTTTAAATGTTAGAATTTCATAGGAATAAGTCACTTTTTTGAGCGAAAAAGGCCTTTGATGGTTATTTATACAGTGCCCAATGTAACTGAAGCTCTGCATTTTCCGTCTTTAAAAATAAATGGGCAAAATTTTGTCACAAGTAGCATGCCAAATAAATTAATTAGAACTTTTTTAACCCAAGAAAAATGTCCAAATCAAGCCAGTCGAAATAACATTAATAAAATTTTTCCCAAGAGCTCCATTCATAAATTAAGAACTTTGTATCTGTCCTTTCCTATTCCTCCCAAAGCCAAGGAAGTATATTTTAAAAAATGTTATGATATCTACCCATCTTCAGAATTCCTTAGGCATAGATTTAATATTGACCACAATAATTGTATTTTCTGTGATTGTGAAACAACTGTACATTTATTTTTTGACTGTAAATTCAGTAGAGCTTTTTGGTCTGAGATGTATGAGTGGCTTAAAGTTTCTGTTAATGTGATTTCTCAATTTTCTAAAAATGATATATTTTTTGGCACTAATGGAAGATATAAATATTCACAAATGTAAGTGCCTTAAAACAAAACCATTGTTTTCTGTTTTTCAAAAAGAATTTTGGTTGTACTGTAAAACTCTAAGGATGTTAAAATGCATAACAGGAAAAAGACTATTTAGTTTATTGAGGAAATTTAAACTAGAAGACCCTGCTGTATAAAAATGTTATTTTTTATTCTTGTTTTACTTTTATTTTATTGTTTTTGTTGTGCTCTGTTCTATGGGATTCTCTTATATTTCACTACTGCCTTATTGTACTTGTTTATTTTGTAATAAGAAAAGAAAAGAAAAAAAGAGCCAACACCGGTATTCAGACATACGATCTCTGTCCGGTTCCTATAAGAGTACCAACACAACCCGAACATATGAGTAAATCAGACTCTGCCTGTATTATGTAATATTAAAACTGCAACAGCTTCAAATAATGCATTTCTATCGAATGTAAAGTGCGCCACAGCACCATTTGTTTTTATCATTTATGGAAGAAAGTGAAACAATTAAATGTCTTACCAAGCACGAAGAGTACACACAGTGTGGTCCAATTAAAGTCCATTTTCACCATTTATTTACCGAAAAATGAAGTTGTTAAAAAATATAAAAAGAAAGAGTTGTTTTCGTGAAGTCACCACGCCAAAGTGAAAGTGAAAGTTCGCCAAATAATTTAGTTAACTTGAATAACTAGTTTAATAACTTATATCAGAAACAACACGTTCAAATTCGAGGCTCTCGGGGTTTCTTTCGTGTTCGCCATAAACCTTTAGTGAGGTTCAGATTGTATGACCGCTCTTCCCAAAAACTCGAAGGAACCCACGACCTTGAAGAGGAGGGATTCCAAAACGTCCTGGGTTGTTTTATCCCAGGACGCCACGATTGCAAATTCCATTGGTCATGCAAATCACAATAACGATTGTCTCCTCCTACACAGAAACCTGATCCATAAATGTGGAAAATTTCATAAGAAGGAAAACAAATGTTATATTTAAATTAAATAATTTTCATATATGTATGTATTATTAAAATGAAAATAATAATAATAATAATTTTACTTTTATTGTACAACTGTTTATTATTTTTGGGAAATCTCACATACACAAGAAGAAATGGTCAGGATCCAAACCAGATTTTATTCATTTTCTTCAGGAGACTAAGGACTACACACGCTTGAAGAACATTATAAATAAAAAAGCAAGGAAGACTTGTCATATTTTTAAGGAATATTCAGTTTTTGATTAATGAATCAATAGTTTGTATGCTCTGGCATGTTTTGTTTTTTGTATATTAATATGTAAATTTCTGCATATTATTGTATATTTCTCTGGTTAATCAAAAAAAACTTTCCTGCGCTGTGGTTTTGCTTTTTCTTTTGATGTTTTATGGGGGTTATAAGATGGCGGTTATGTTTTATGTTTTTAATACAGCAAACCAGCTTATGGTGTATATTCCGCCACCTGAGATGGTGTGCAAGACAATATCAAGAAAAGGAAAAAGAGAGAGAGAGAAACAAATCTTCAACCTATATTTTATTATACAGCTAACTTTGTTATTTTCAGGAAATAAGAGCTTTATGACCTTTATATTAACTGTTTAGCACATTCTGTAATGTCAAAGAATTAATGCCAGCAGTTTTTAATTCCTCTTTTAAATGGAGACTTTCCCTTTTATACAATTAATCAGCACATCCTTTACAGTCTCTGAAAGTCCGCAATGATTGCACTGACCGGATCTATGTTTTATGTCCCCCCCCCCATCATCATCATCATCATCATCATCATCATCATCATCATCATCATATTGTTTCCCAACCATTATGCGCTACACACTCCTATCCAATAGGTGGCGGGAATGCTTCATATAAGTAGGTCTGCCAACCGCCATTAACATCAGAAGAAGAAGACGAGTAAAACTTTGACAATAGTGTTTAAAATTCTTCAAATCAGTTGAAAGAAAAAAAGATATTGAGTTGATTCACTTGTTAATTTTCTTCTGTGACGATCAATGTGTTAATTACCGGTTAATCGTTTTATTACTGGGAAGTGACTATCTGGATCTGGTGAGTTCAATTTATGTATGCTGAGTTTGATGTTTAAATAAGAAAACGACACTTATTTTGTTAGAAAAACAGAAGCTTATTTTGTTTATTATGGTCATATGTGTGATTTATATTGTATGTTGTAGAGCTGAGTTCAGTTGTTATCACGTGGCGTCATTCTGATTCACGCGAGCTTCACGTGAATGTCGCGGTGAAGGTAAAAGTACCTGAGAAGAAATGTGTTTATTAGCAATGTGATATTGTAAAACATTGCAATGATTACTTTGTGTGTTATTTTACCAGTATGTGGAGATACTCACCTAATGTGGTGCTGTTATGACTAAATGCAGTCGTGTATTTGTGGCTTTTTGAACCGGTCAGTTTTTTTCTGACTGGAGAGAGATTTTTCTTTGATGGCGAGCCAACCTATTCAGACAATGGAGAAGAAAGAAGAAAATTCATCCTACTCGACCAGGAGAGTATCGTGATTTGTATTTTTCCCTGCTCAAGGTAAAACTATTCCTGCATAAGGACTGTGTTTTTCCATACGGGACTGAGAATTGTCTGAGACCACTAGAAGAAGGAACTGATATCAGATACTGAACAATTGGAAATTCAAAATCACAAAATTGTTGTCATTCTACTGTTGAGTACATGCTAAATGTATTTTTAGTGTGAAACTGACAATGATTTGCTCTGTGATTTGTTCTTTTCTTTGTATTGATGTTACTTGCCTTGAATAATTTAATTCTTTTATTTTATTGTGTTTGCTTTAATAAGGGGAAAGGCCTGTAGTTAAAGGAACATTTATAAAAATCATTCATACTTCCCTTAATAGTGGTCTCCTGTCATCCTTCAGCAATTACCCGCTGTCCTGTGGTCGAACATGCCGATCTTCTCATTCCCAAATTGGTCCATAAATGTGTGATCTAACAGACACCCGGAAGAAAGTACAACACCCTTTAGAAACGGCAATAAACTCCTGAAAAACAAAGTCGTTTTATGCAGGTCCACAACCCTTTATCTACAGATCAAGCATTATAGTTATTTCTAACTTTAAGAAGTTATTTACAATGATTTTAAGAACATTCTTTCAAGAATTTGAACCCTTAAGATCTTCTTAAAATATTTTACTTTATTTCTTTACGTATTAATGTAGACAGTAAGAAAAAAATATAAATATCGGTTAAGAATTTTTATTCTGCTGGCTCTTCTGCAATTCTTTGTGATGATTTCTTTATTAATCACTTAGATGATTAATATAGTTTCTTTAAAATAAAATGAAATTTTAAATTCATGAAGAATAAATTACAGAAGTTTGGTGGATTCTATTGATTGTTTCCATCATGTGGTCAAAATAATGTACACCATGTCGACAAGCTCTTTAGCACCATTTTACAATAGTCGAGGGAATAGCTTCAAGTAGTTAGTGTTGTAATGTGCAAGACCCTCCCCAAAATAAAGGATTTAAATAGGAAAATTCTTAAGAGTCTGGATCATTATTGCTGTGATTCTTATATTTCTATCATGTTATATGTTTGCGAACAGTTCTTCTAACCCATATTGGAGTGTGTAGCTTTTCATTTTCTCAAACACCCGTGTAGGAAGACACATCATGGCCGGGCAGTGCATGTATACACAATGAACGATAAAATTTTCACTTGCAGACATAATGTTAAGGAAGAGTATCTTAGCAGTTAACAAATGTTTTAAACACTCTTGTTTGGTTGTCAAGTAGTTGTGTAGGAGTCACACTGTGAGGTTCACAGGAAGAAGCGCTTCACCTACAAACTGAACATAGATGGAAAAAATAGGCCATCCAGCAGATCAAATGTTTCTGAAGAAAACCGACCGCAGCAGGTTTCAGTTTGACTCAGATGTTGGTGTTATTGTCACAACTCGGTGTACTGGCAAGAATGTGAGATGATTGTGTTTTCTTCAGATGGTCTCATTAGATCAGAGTTTTCACTGAACTACTGAAGAAAATGTTTCACATGTTTGTTTTGTGCTGCTGGAGACTGATTGGTGAGTGTTTTTATATATATATATATATATATATATATATATATATATATATATATATCTGTTTCAGAGCAATAAAGCTTAATTTTGCATTTCCATTTTCAATGTTCTTCAAATCAAATTTAGTTAAATTCAGTATGATTTCAGACTTTGTAAATCAAAAAGAGCAATAATCAGTGACAACCTGTTTGTTCTCCAGGTGTGTTTGGTGATTCAGTGTCAGTGACTGAAGGAGATTCTGTTCTTCTACACACTGATCTTACTGAAATACATGAAGATGACGACATACTGTGGAAATATGGAGCTGAAAAGTCTCTGATAGCTGAAATCAGTAAAGGTGCTGGAATTTTCTCAACATCTGATGTTCCTGATGGGAGATTCAGAGACAGACTGAAGCTGGACGATCAAACTGGATCTCTGACCATCATGAACATCAGAACTGAACATGCTGGAGTTTATCAACTACAAATAAATGGACCAAAACTGACATCAAAAACATTCAGTGTTTCTGTCTATGGTGAGTAGAGATCATTTGTCCAAATTTTCTTGTTTTATTAGAGTAAGATTTTGGGTTCAGGACAATTTAAGATGAATCAACAGCATTTATGGTATAATGTCGCTAAACACAAAACTAATTTTTTTTTTTTTGTTGAATAAGAGAAAAAGTGGTTCTAGTGAGGTGCTTAGAATTGAAGTGAATGTTCTACAAAATGGTAGAAAGTGAACAATTAGTGGGGGAAAAAATGGAAAGAATAAATAAAACTTACTTGTCGGGTTTGAAAGCAGAAATGTGAAGCTTATAATTTATTAAAAACACATTAAGGAAGTGTGATTGCGTGCCTCCCTCTAGCCCTCTAACCTTTGTTGTTTGGCGTGCAGGTTTTTTCCAGTCATGGTCACGCTAGCGGACATGTTATGAGTATTGTTGTTGTTGTAGCCCCGCTTTGCATTGTAAATGAGCGTTAATGCTACATTTAATCCTGGGTTCTCTTATTCCTCATATTTTGAGATACACACATATATATATGTATATATATATATATATATGTATATGTGTATATATATATATATGTGTATATATATATTTCTTCATTGAATTTCGTAAAGCATTGGGAAGTTGTGTGGAGAGCAATTCACATGTTTGGAGCATCTGAACATTTAATTCGGTTGTGAGGTCATCTTGTGGTTTATTAAACGCTAATTCAGGGCATTATATGTAGTTTGTTTTGAGGAGGTTTTGGTGTAGGGAGCTTTTGTGTGTGTTTATTTTGGTGCTCGAGTTGCCGATTTTGTAAATACTGTGACGTAAGGAATTACTTTTTCAGACCCAGTAGTTTGATTGACATGGTAAGCAAGTTGGATCCACATGATTTTTCTTATGCCTGCTTTTCTCCTATGTGAAAATGATTCTTGATTTATTTTGTTTCTGCATAAGATTTATTGAATTATATTTACTTGTTTGAATTATTTCATTATGTACTGATTTATTTGTCAGTCATTTGTTCCAAGGTATTTAAGGTAAATTTTCCTGGGCCTGAGATTAAAATTGTTGGGATTTATTTGCGCTTTCTCCTCTTTCGTTTTTTTTTCCCCCCTCTGTTGTTGAAATATGATGTACTGAATTGAGATGTGATTGAAATTAAGCTTGAATAGTAAAGTTTAACAATACTTGTTGTTCCTTGTCCTATTTGAGATGTGTAAAGTTTTTAAAGATGAATTTAATTCAATAAATGTGGTGGTTTTTACCCCTGGTGTCCGATCTTTTAAAAGCCAAATACCGTCACACACTCACTGACAGTCAACGCACTACACCAAAAATAAGATTTAACCATCTTTGTTTATTTTTTTCCAGCTCGTCTGCCCACTCCTAACATCACCAGAGACTCTTCACAATGTTCTTCATCATCATCATCATCATGTTCTCTGGTGTGTTCAGCTGTGAATGTGAGTCATGTGACTCTCTCCTGGTACAAAGGAAACAGTTTATTGTCCAGCATCAGTGTGTCTGATCTCAGCATCAGTCTCTCTCTACCTCTGGAGGTGGAATATCAGGATAAAAACACCTACAGCTGTGTGCTGAACAACTCCATCAGCAACCAGACTCAACATCTGGACATCAGCCACCTCTGTCACACATGTGCAGGTATATTGGTGGTGATATAAACATTAACTAAGCTGATCTATCAAATTATACAGTGCTGACGTTTGATAGTTTGTTGTAGATCAGACTGTCAGATTCACTCTCACTAATGCCTCATTTCATCCATTACAGATCAAGGCCTACTTTTATTGTACATACAGTTGGTCCTTGCTGGATGTCTGTTGGTTGTTTTTGTTGCAGTCATGATCTGCTTTATCCGCAAGAAATGTAGAAAAACAGGTCAGGAGAAAAAAACGATTCATCTGTTTTCATTCATTTCATTTTTTTTTTAAGACACATTTCAAAATAGTATTGAAAACGTTGTCATTTGAACACATCTGTGATTATCGTCAATGCAGGCGAGACACAAGAGGAAGACGGAGCTGCTTCAGCATTGTGCAAACCAACAACACAAGCAAAGGTGAGATGATTCGTGACTGCTTTGCAAGAACTTGTTGCAGTCAGTCAGTGTGATTGAAGTTTAGTTTAATGTGCATCAGAAGGTCAGTGAAGAGACGTGGGCTCCAACTGGCATCATTAGCTTCAGTTTGAAACAGATCAAAAGGACATTTTTAAGCATGTTTTACACTTACTGTGTGTAATGTTTGCAGCTCAGTGTAAATACTGAATGTATTTAAAATGTACCAAATGAATTGTTTTTCAGCAACAGAAATATATTAATCACTGACAATTGCTTTCTCAACATGTGCGCAGAAACAACGCATAGTTATTTGACGTGTTTGAGCGTCACAACAATATAGCTTCTCTTATTTCTCTCTCTCGGAGCGCTGACACGAATACGGCACAGAAAACCAGTAAACAATACGTGTGATTAATTGAAATTGTTTACAGTGACAGTGATCATCACAACACGATCAGACGTTTGAACAAGTGCTGACGGCGGGAAAGTTTAATGTTTGACATTTATTAGACATTCGGTTTCATGCCCAATAAACTCTGTGTATTTTGTGTTTTCAGCCCAAAACAACTCATGTGTACTCATGTATGTGTGTGTATATATATATATATATATATATATATATATTAATAAACATGAGCAATGTCCTTTGCACTGCACAAGGCTTAATTAAAAAAAATTAATTATATATTAATTACCCCTATAAATCAATTAACTTAATTATGGCATTATGATATTAAACAGTGAAATATTCTGAAAAATATCCATTTTAGTGCGCATGGCTGTTTTTGGAATTGACATTTCATGTTTTATAATAATTTTGGAATTATGCAATTCTCTAAATCCATTAAACTACAACACCGTTTGGCCTAAAATATCAAACTGCAAAAAACGCATATCTGTACATTTGTAATTGTCTATTGTGTACGGTTAATATTTAACCTTCAGTAATGTATTATATTAAATATAGTTCATTGGTTTTTGTTTTATATTCCAATTTATTGACTTTATTCGTATGTATGTCTGTAATATGTACAGTTTCTGCACTGGAAGGAAGCTCCTGTCACAATACAGTTTCCTCATCTTTGTAAAAACATAACATTGGTGATTTTGCATATCATTTTGCATATTCCCCTTGTTGCACAAGGCTTGTTTTAGGGAGTACACTTTTTATACTATAAAAATATAGAAAATAATATAGAAATATAAATATAGAATATTGAACCCATTTAAATCAAGTTTTTTTTAAGTACATTGGTGCGGTGGTAAAAAAAAAAAATGCACTTTTAGGGGAAAAAACAAAACAAAAATAGTGCAACCGAAAGAAGAAAACATTAATCATAAATATAGACCGTCGACAATTACAAATGTACAGATGTTTTTTGCAGTTGGTTTGATGCCTTTATGCCAAATGGTGTTGTAGTTTAATGGATTTAAATGGGTTCAGTACCGCATATAAAAAAAAATACCAGAGAAATGATCTTAAATAAGACTTTTGCTACATATTAACGTATTTTGCAGTTGATTTAATACTTTAAGCCAAATTGTTGTAGTTTAATGGATTTACAGTATTGCATACATTTAAAGTTATTATTTAACCTAATTCCAAAAACATAGCCATGTGCAATAAAAGGAATATCTTTCCAAACATTTACTATTAGTTCATATTGTAGTTACGTTGATTTAAAGTGCTATTTAATGCGTTACCGAGCGCTACCGGACTCTATGCAAATTAATGAATGATGTGCTGATTTGACTGGATACCAATAAACACTTTACAGACGGCAGCGATCATGAAACAACATATAGGCTATAATCAATTAATATCATGAATTACGGATTGTATTCATTACACTTGTAAAAACATTTGAGCGTTACACGTAAGCCTGATGTGGGCTGTGGCCTATTCATTTAAACAGGCTAATCCTTCAAACCATATGCAGTACTCTAAAACTCTACAAACAAATTCAGTTTTATATCATTAGACTTTCAGTGGACGGAAAGTAGGACACAAAGTTGTTACCCATGTTAGCTGTGCTGAAGTCTTTCAGCACATAAGATAATTACTTTTACAAGACCTTATTAATGTTTCTAATTCAAATAGACATAGATTTAGTTGGTCTGCTGTTCATTTGGCCTGCTGACTGAGTTTGTGTTTCCAATTGCAGAAATCAAAGACGGATTCTGAGTACGAAAATGTTCCCAAAAAACGATGATAACTGAATCTGCCAGAATTGATGTTCACACGGGACAATACATCACGCTTTTTGATTTTGCTCACATTTATTCTCAGACAGGATGTTTTCTTGTTTTGTTTATTCTCTTTACTACATCTTTTAAATTCTTTTTTGCACATGCTCTGTATTAGTTTAATTCAATGGTTCACAAATATAATATCACCCAAAATCTCAAATAAATATTTAGTATATCATATGCTATAGGCCTATATATATTTCATCATTAAATATTGTTCCCATTTACTGCTTGTTTTTCTTGTTAGTATGATCTGCTGGACATTTTACTTTTCTCTGATCTAGAAAACCAATCAAATATTTTAAAATAAAATCTCATATGGTAGCAATTCATTAAAATGATTCTCTAATACCGGTTTTAATCATAAATTTACAGATGAGTGAATTAAATCTGTGTTTATGGCACTTACATGAGCAAAGAACCTTTCTGTTTTCCACAAACACGAATGAACAGCATTAAAACTAATGAAAGCAACAGTAAAGAAGGGAAATTGGGTTATTATTCATCCTAAAAAAGAAAAAGACTGCAAATTTGCGGTCACTGCCTCCTATTACATCGCAGCAGTTTACAAGTTTGATGTCATTCAATGCCAATGTAATATTGCTATAAACAGTGGCGGTTCTAGACAAATTTTACTAGGGGGTCCAAGGAGGGGCCAGTGTTTAACCAGAGGGGCACATTAAAAATGGTAACAAATTATATTTAAAGATTATAAACTTTATTTTACTTTACAGTCATATAAACATTACAACATTTGTACAAGAGTGAGTGCAGGTGCAAAAAAGCTTCATCAATGTTGATGATGATTATCAATGATTTGTGAAGGATCATGTGACACTGAAGACTGGAGTAATGATGGTAAATTCAGCTTTGATCACAGGATATAAATTACACTTTACTATATATTGACATAGAAAAGTTATTTTACATTTTAATAATATCTCAGAATATTAGAGCTTTTTTGTATTTTTAATAACATAAATGCAGCCTTGGTGAGCAGAAGAGACTTCTTTCAAAAACAACCAAAATAGTACAGTTTCCAAACTTTTGACTGGTAGTGCATATCTGCATGTACTGCATGTATTTCAAAATGTAAGCCAAGTATTTACTTTAAAAAAGAAACAGAGCCATATTGACACAAATTATTTACAGGAGAAAGTACCATTTTAAGGACATACAGTAGGCCTACAATGAAGTTATAATTGGACTGCTACTCTGTCCCTCTGGCTGTTCCACTCTCTGTCCCTGTATGTTTTCTTCCTCCTCAACCTCTTCTTCATGCTCCTCCCCTCTTCCTCATCCTCCTCCCCCTCTGGAATTTCCCTCTCTGTGTCAGAGTCCTCACTTTCATCATCTGCCCTCTCTCCAGCCTCCACTGACTCCCCTGGCTCTCTCTCCTTCTGCTCCTCAACTCTCTCAATACCTTGATTTGTTTCTCTCACTTTTTTGTTTACTGGGACAAAAAGGACGCTATATCCCTTCCTCGTTTCATGATAACTATCAAAAGAAAAAAAAAACGTGCATTACATTTCGTTCCCTAACCATCCCTCCCTCGATAGCCTGTTGATTACTTTACTCGGATGTATGTTATCGCAATGCAACAGCCAAGACAGATGAAGTTACGTGGTTAACATCACAACATTGTGCAGGAACAACAAGTCACTTACGAGATACGAGTCACTTACGCAGCCGGCGCCGCTCTAATTTACCCATGTAGAACGTTCCGTCGCATTAGTTCCACTTTTGGCGCTCGCGTGTAAAATCATAATAAAGTCAGGATGTTTCTTCCTTCTGAGACCAAATTTCTAAAATTAACTTCTTCAACTTTCAAGCTATGACCACCAAACTTGGCACAGACCTTTAGACTGTTCTGACTCTGTGTGTTATATCTTTTCAAACTGATCCCACGTATGGGATTCCTGTAACAGACTTCTGAACAGGCCCAAATTATCACAGACCTCCTTTGAGGGGGTGGAAACTTTTCTACCACAGAGCATTATATACTATATCCCCGGTTCCACAAACGAGGCTTAAGTTAGTCCTAGACTAAAATGCATGTTTGAGCTGATTTTACTGAAAGTAACTTGCACTGTAATATATAAAATATGTCAGTGGCATTGTTTTGTCTCAAGATGAACACCTGTAGTGTTTTTTTTCTTGTGTACGTGTATAAAAGCTAATTAAACTGAACTAAGGCATAATCCTGGCTTAAGGCCCGTTCACACCAAGAACAATAACTATTAAAATAACTAAAATGATAACTATGTTTGCGTCCACACCAACAATAGTGAAAAAAGGAGTTGTCATTGAACATGTGTTTGTTGTTTGTTGTTCTTGTTGCATTTGCATGGGTTTAACCAGCAGATGTCCTCAGCGAGCTATGTTTCGAGTGAATCTTGCTAGTGTAATGATCTGATCCAGTGGTTCTCAAACCTGGAGTTGAACCAGGTGTGATGGATGAGGGAGACATACAAAATGTGCAGGGCTGGTGGTCCTCCAGGACAGGTTTGAGAACCACTGATCTAATCTAGCAGTGAATTTAGTGGACATACACACAACACATAGTATTTTTCACTGCAACTTCAAAGGAGCCAAGATTGTCAAAACTAGCCTGGCATAGGCTAATCCCAGCTAACAGAATTTAAAATCAAAATTAAGTTGAAAGAACATTTGAGGAACATCATACTTTTTAAAACATTCCTTTAACGTCAAGACACCTGGACATTTTTACGTTCCCAGAAACAACACTAAACATTTGGAGAACCTTCTTAAAACAAAATTCTGCTACCTGGGATGATCTCTCCATTAATATTTCTCAACAGTTATTCTGAGGGTATAGACCGATTGTTTTCCATACATCCATTTCAAATATCCTTGAAAAGGGGGTTTGACTTGTCAAACAGAGGCGGCTTTTTCTGAACCTCGGCGATCAACTTCTCGCAACATCGTCTGCCAAAATGGGCGCACCCTTAAAATCGAACGGATTTTGATTGACTGTCAATGTTTTATTGTTCAATAACTAGAAAAAAAATAATTCTGAAAATGATCCCAATTATTTTGTTGCTCTTTATCATTACAGCTGTGATGTGGACACTAACTATTATATTCAGAACGATTTACTGTCCTTGGCGTGAACAGGCCTTCAATCTAAGCCCTGTCTGTGAAACCAGGCCGTAGTGTATTTAAGCAAAGTCAAACAAGTACCAATGGGTTAAATCATGCTAGTCACATGCTAACAACATGCTAAATCACGTTAGCAAAATTCTTAAACATGTTAGCAACGTGTAAAATCACGCTACTAATATGTAAACAATGTGTTCAATCATACTAGAAACATGTTTATGTTAGAAACATGCTAGCAACATGTTAAACTATGTTATAAACGTTAACAACATACTAAAACTTCCTAGGAAGATGTTAAAACATGTTCACAACATTTTATTGATTTTGTCTGAAAAGTTTGAAAGTTTTTCCTCAGATATTTCAAACTTTCAGACAAGTCTTTGTCAAGCCAACATCAAAGTTTGTCATCAAATTTTTATCTGTCTAGTTAATTATACAATTATAAAATGTATTCATACCACTGTTAAGTCAAGTCATATTGATTTATATAGTGCTTTTTACAGATTATTTCAAATCAGCTTCACAGTGATAATAGGAAAATTAATGGACAGAGTTTGTTTTGGCTTTACAATAGCTAGGAAAAAGTTATCATCGAGCTAAAGGAAGTTTTTGATTGAATCACTTCTGTTGTGTGTGTAACTTACTTGGCAATAGTATTGTTTTGTGTTTCGTTAAAATTATGTATATTTGTCGATACAGTCGAGTTTGTTTTTAAAGGTTATACAAGTAATTGTCAATATACACTCACCTAAAGGATTATTAGGAACACCTGTTCAATTTCTCATTAATGCAATTATCTAATCAACCAATCACATGGCAGTTGCTTCAATGCAGTTAGGGCTGTGGTCCTGGTCAAGACCATCTCCTGAACTCCAAACTGAATGTCAGAATGGGAAAAAAAGCTGATTTAAGCAATTTTGAGTGTGGCATGGTTGTTGGTGCCAGACGGGCCGGTCTGAGTATTTCACAATCTGCTCAGTTACTGGGATTTTCACGCACAACCATTTCTAGGGTTTACAAAGAATGGTGTGAAAAGGGAAAAACATCCAGTATGCGGCAGTCCTGTGGGCAAAAATGCCTTGTTGATGCTAGAGGTCAGAGGAGAATGGGCCGACTGATTCAAGCTAATAGAAGAGCAACTTTGACTGAAATAACCACTCGTTACAACCGAGGTCTGCAGCAAAGCATTTGTGAAGCCACAACACGCACAACCTTGAGGCGGATGGGCTACAACAGCAGAAGACCCCACCGGGTACCACTCATCTCCACTACAAATAGGAAAAAGAGGCTACAATTTGCACAAGCTCACCAAAATTGGACAGTTGAAGACTGGAAAAATGTTGCCTGGTCTGATGAGTCTCAATTTCTGTTGAGACATTCAGATGGTAGAGTCAGAATTTGGCGTAAACAGAATGAGAACATGGATCCATCATGCCTTGTTACCACTGTGCAGGCTGGTGGTGGTGGTGTAATGGTGTGGGGAGTTTTCTTGACACACTTTAGGCCCCTTAGTGCCAATTGGGCATCGTTTAAATGCCACGGCCTACCTGAGCATTGTTTCTGACCATGTCCATCCCTTTATGACCACCATGTACCCATCCTCCAGCAGGATAATGCACCATGTCACAAAGCTCGAATCATTTCAAATTGGTTTCTTGAACATGACAATGAGTTCACTGTACTAAAATGGCCCCACAGTCACCAGATCTCAACCCAATAGAGCATCTTTGGGATGTGGTGGAACGGGAGCTTCGTGCCCTGGATGTGCATCCTACAAATCTCCATCAACTGAAGATGCTATCCTATCAATATGGGCCAACATTTCTAAAGAATGCTTTCAGCACCTTGTTGAATCAATGCCACGTAGAATTAAGGCAGTTCTGAAGGCGAAAGCGGGTCGAACACAATATTAGTACAATGTTCCTAATAATGCTTTAGGTGAGTGTATATCCACGACACTCATATTGTGATCGTGCTGTTGAGTTCTGCTAGTTTTAGTAGTTATTTCCATCTCTAGTAAGAGTTATTTCTAAGAAAAACTATTCTTGACATCAGACATTTTCTTTTCTAAGATGTCCTCTTGTTGTCTGTCAGTGACTGGGGGTCATTTTAAGAATAAATGCAAATGTATCATTTACGGTTGTAATTTTTATGGTATCATGAAGGTGTTTGATGGCTGTTAATAATTTAGTTTTTCATCAGGTTGAGGGATTTAATACCATTAACAAACTATATATCTTTCAGCAGCATATAGGCCTATGTTGCCTTCCAATGGCAAAACACACAAGATGCACATTTTGTCAGTTTTTTGTCAGAGCTAGATGAATAAATACAAAAGTAACAAATTACCAACAATAAATAACTGGCAGTAACAAATACAATAAATAGTATAAAATGCAATAAGAGTAAGTAAGTAGTCCTGAGGGAGAATACTGAGGTAGAAATCTCAGTGCCTAAAGTGGCAAATAAATGTCAAAAAATGATGCACTGATACACCATTAAGAAATTTTGCCATAACAGTCACTAGTTACTACAGTTAAAGTTTTTAATATGAAACCATAATTTAATATGAGATCTTCAAAGAGCGCAAAACAGTTTTTCAGATTTTTATCTACTTTTCATTTCTTTTACATCACTATAGTAACTGTTACTCATGGGTTAAAGTACAAAAACACATACGCAGGGTGATTTGGCAAAAAAAGAATATTATTTATGAATAATTTTTCCTTGACACAAACTAACGTATCTGCCATTGCCATCAGCTCTTGACAGGCTCAGACTGCAGATTATGGTGGGTTATTTAAAACAGCAATACCTAGAAAGTTTACCAGCAATATAGTGCAAACACATGTAACATTACGATGCTTTTGATTATCAAGATTTGCTGGTTTGCTTTATCCTTGACAGGGTACAAGATGACCTACAATCTACAACATGAAATTTCTGAAATTGTTTTGTTCAAAAAAAATAACTGTAAATTAAATACTAATAAATATAAACATGCACACGTGTATTTTGAAGTCACAAACACCATACCTGCAAACCTAACAGGTGAAAAAGGTGACGTGTGAACTAAATAGTTGTATGGGGTTCTGGGGGCATGAGAAAAGTTTTGTGATTTTGTCATCTAAACGAACCATTCTGGTGCACTCTGACAAGAAAACCAACATTTGCTTCAAGAAGAAAAAAAATACACTAGTAGAGCTGGGCACTGACACAAATTTCACAATTGGATTAGATTTTGATGCAGAATCTTGCGATTTGATTTCGATTTGATTATCTTCGATTCATTATTGATTAATTTGGGGTTTATCAGATACAGTACATGGCAAATTTCCTCAAAGAATCTCTCAATGCTGTAAAGTATACAGGGAACCAGATGGTACATCATTATAATATTAGATTAAAATCATTTGTAAGATACATATATTATTTTTATAATAACATTTAAATGATGGCTGTCATGAAACAGATTTATACATTCAATATTGAAGAAAAAAGTTAAGTAAAAAATTCAATGAATATGCAAAAGCCTGTAGGGCAAAATGCTCCTCTCCAAGTTCATTTTTGCAGCTGACTAATGAGTTTTTGGACATTGAACGGATTTTCTGAGGTATTGTGATGGTTCATGTGACATTTTCACAAGCTGTTTTATTGTGAAACGGTGATTAATCGATTAAGTTACACGTGGCATGATATGGATTTCGATAAGTTAGACTGTATCTTTCAACATACCTGAGGATGTTAATTCATGTTTATTTCGTGTTGTATCTAGTAAAATGGAAGAGGTGATCGGTTCAGGTGCGCTCTACAAATTTTCAAGACCCGCCCATTCTACTTCTGATTGGCTAGTAATGTCAGTTTGGTTGAGAGTGACAGCTGTGTAATCCATTGGTAACTCATGAACTCGAACGTGATATCAACAGTTTTTTTTGTTTTTTGTTTTTTAAATGTAGGACTTTTTTTCCACAGCCAAAAGCCTCAGGCCAGAGAAAACTTTAAGCCCTGTGTTACTGTTTACTGGCTGCTTTCCATTTTTCTCAGGACAGCATCCCACAATGTGCTGTTCTTTTTTTATTGCAAAAACAAACAATAACAAAAAAGGTATTACAGAAACAAATCCAATAGAACAGAGCACAAAAAAAAATCTAGCTTAAATTTCCTCAATAAAGAAAATAGTCTTTTTCCTGTTATGCATTTTAACATCCTTAGAGTTTTACAGTACAACCAAAATTCTTTTTGAAAAACAGAAAACAATGGTTTTGTTTTAAGGCACTTACATTTGTGAATGAAAAATTTCCCAAAATTAAAATATTATTCAGCAAAATTTAATATTTATATCTTCCATTAGTATACAATGTGCTCTACAAATACATTGCCTGCCGGCATTTCATTTATACATGAAGTGTGTACTACAAGCAGTATGCTAGACACTAGAGCGCCATCTCGTGTCCGAACCAGGAATTGAGCTTTTCAAGATGAGCATTCACCTTAAATGTAATATTATTAATAATAATAATAATAATAATCATGTTATTTTGTTTAATAATTATTTATTTAATTAGTTAATTTGAGTAAAAAATATATTTATAATATAAGTAAATAAAACATCATTGGAGTACGTTTTTCTTCAAAACTTCACATTTTATTCAATGTAATTTGCTATTTCATTCATTTAGTTCATTCATTTTTCAAGTCACTTTTTCTTCTCAACAGGCTCGTGGTACAGGCTTTTGGTTGGAATTTGGATAAAATTCAATTGGTATTTTAATTCAAGTTTATTTGTACACCACTCTTTAACAAACAAACAAAAAAAATAATAATAAAATAAATAAATAAAAAATAGTCGTGGCCTAATGGTGAGGGAGTTGGGCTTGTAACGTGAAGGTTGCTGGTTTGATTCCCACGCCGGCAGGAATTGAAGGTGGGGAATAAACAGCACTCTCTCCACCTTCAATACCATGACTAAAGTGCCCTTGAGCAAGACACCTAACCCCTAATTGCTCCCCTGTAGCAATAGCTGCCCACTGCTCCGGGTGTGTGTGTGTGTGTGTGTGTGTGTGTGTGTGCACTTGGATGGGATAAATGCAGAGCACAAATTTCAAGTATGGGTCACCATACCTGACAATATGTCACAACTTTCACTTTTAATGACACATATCGTTTAAGAGTGTTCGTTATCAGAGCTGAGCGTGTCAAAGTCCATGTGACAAGAGTACAGTTGATAAATTACAAAAATAACGCAGGTAGTTTATATTACATATTTATTTAAGCAGAAATGAAGACTGAAAATGGGCAGTTAACCACAAAACTATTTTTGTGGACCTAAACTCAGCTTTTAATCCAATCCAACGTCATCAGATGATTAAAAAATTACACCAACTCAATGTTGCACCTCAATACATTCATCTGATTCACAGTTTCTTGAGCAACAGGCCACAGGCTGTGAGGATAGGCTCTGTCACATCGGACACCATCATAACTAACACTAGAGCTCCTCAAGGCTGTGTCCTCTCTCCTTTTCTCTACACACATGACTGGATTAGCCCTTCACCTCTCCTCAACGATCACACTACCATTGCTGCTTACCACGACACAATATCACATTTCACACACTGGTGCACAGACAATTTTCTCCATCTCAATGTTAAAGAACTGGTCTTTAATGCACCCAGTCTCAGTCAGATCTCCATTCATGGCAACATGATAGAACAGGTTGAGAAATTCAAATAATTTGGATTTAAGAAAACAAGTTCACTTTTGACCATCACATAACAGACATTCATAAACGCTCACAACAACGTCTGCATGTTCTACGAAAACTTAAGTTCTCTTTACACTAACCCTCATCTTCTGTTACTACTGAACATGAGCATTATTCAGCACATTTTGTTATACTGCTCCACTAGCTTTTACACCATGCTGTCAGTCACTGAATAAACTGAATCAAACTGAATAAAATAACATACATAGCTTCAAAAAAAATACATTCCCCTACACCCAACATCTCAGAACTCAATGACGGAGCAATAGCACGCCTTGCCCAAACCATAATAACAGATCCAGGGCACCCCTTCACCCCCACTTCACTCTCCCTCCCTCCGGGCGCAGGTACAAGACCCCGACATGGAGAAGGGCTCGTTTCAAAAAGAGTTTTGTACCATCTGCGATTTCAATCCCCAACAGGCTACAAAGCTGAACATTCACTATTTTGTACTTTTGTGTTGTTGTTTTTGTGTGCATATGTTTTGCCAGCAGCGTGTACTGCATGTCAGTCTGTGAAAACAAATTTCCCGTTAAGGGACAATAAACTGTTACATGGAAATTACATTGGAGTACTTTCAAACAGGCACTATGATACACTTTTAAATGTTGTTGTTGTTCTTCTAAGCAGAGCTGATCTGTAGGAGGCTGATGAGCTCTTAGTTTGAACTAGAGACTGAGAACAAATAGCATTTAAAACTGGGATGAAACATGACAGAAGAGATCAGACAGCTAAGAGCCTTCACGTGAAGGAGCTCATTTCCATCACACAGTGATGAGAAGAGAGTTACAAAAACATTGAAATTCATGTAACCACAAAGAAAAAACAATTCAATTTTGCATACTTCAACAATTAAAAATATATGTTAGTAGCAAACGAGGAAAATAAATATATAATATTTTATCAGTAAACACACATTTGTGAAATGTATTTAAATCATCATTCAGATGCGTAATACTTTATGCAGCAGCCAATAAAACACAGATGGGACAAATGAAAGGAAAATCGGGGTGATGAGAGAATATTTTTTGGAAGAATGATGAATGATTGCCTAGAGGCACTGAATCTGTTCTGGTATCTTACACAAGGAAATAAAGAAATTTGTTCGTTTTCCTATAATTTGGCACCTGTCTGTTGACAGAAATCCTCACATAAATTCTAATTCATCATTTTGTTTCTGCTTCTATCCACCATTTCTTTCAGTGCTGTTATTATCTTATTGCATTAAGCATCTGTGAGGACAGTGAAGTTTCATCGACCTTAAAAGAAACATTCCTGCTGAAAACACAGAGTTTACAGTAACATGAATGTTCGTGCAGGTTGAAGGGAAGCTGGTCAAATTAGGTGTAGGAACACCAACATCCAAAACTCTGTTTCTTTCAACAGGAATGTTCCTTTGTGGTGTCAAGTTGCCGTCATTAAATAATATGATGTGACATCTTTTACAGACTTCAGATCAGCAGCTTCATGCTGTTTGATTGACTGCTGCTCTTCATAAGCTTGTTTTACAGTACTATGACAGTTCTTAGTAAATATTCTCACAGAGATATTCAAGTTCACATCCAGTTTTACAATGTAAACAAACATGTTGCTGTGAAAATGCCACATGTAAAAAAAATAACGCAACAGCCAAAAAATAAATAATTTGTACCTGAGCAATGACTCAAAATTGATCCCTAAGGCTTGCAGTGTGATGGAGCCTTTTTTTTTTTTTAGAGCGGCCTTCAGCTGAAGCTTTTCCCTTGTTTCCCCATTTGGTCTTCTCAATATTGTTAAGTTGGCGTTTTCTTTCCACTAAAACATAAATATCTCATATCTAATATATAATATATAATATATATAATATATAATAAGCAAGTCTCTGGGTTTAAGGCTCCACGTGTCCATTCAGACTCACAGTAGTGGTTCAATGAGGTCAATTTCCAGTCGTATATCAGGCTGGAGTGAAAAAAAAAGCACCAAGGTATTTGACAGATGAATCATGTGTGCTTCACTCCTATTGGCAGTCGCTCCCGAAACTCACTGCTCATCTGAAAAAGTCTCCCTGCAGTCTCTGGATACACGTATGTCTTGTTGGCAAACGTCGCCAGCAGTTGATGGCTCTTCATAAATTTTAATGCGAGTCCGATTAGCTTTATACATCCATAGTGTCAGTGTGCTTGAGGGACGAGTCTTCTACAAACCATCATCCTCCTGTAAGAAAACAGATTAACAGAAGGTAAAAGAAATGAAGAGGATTGATGTTTCTGACGTCACACATCATCATTTTCAAACAGATCCCAAAAGCAACAAATGGTGCAAAAACACTCACTGTGTGCTTTAAAAAAAATCACGATCTTAACCCTGATCTTCATATCACAAACTCAGTTGGTCAGACAGAGATTCATTTTTAAATAGATCACACACTATTCAAGATTTATGTTTGCATATAATTACACACAACCTGCACACCTAAAATACTTGAAACATTGAATCTGTAGGTATTAATAATAGTATTGGTTACTGACGTCCTACTAGTTCACTTTTTGTTTTCATATTATTTGTAATTTAGTTTTGGCATTGCCTGTGAATTTGTTTGCATGATTAAAACAAATAATAATAAAATATTTTACAGTGAATTATTAGAATTACATAAAAATAAGATAAATGTGTTCATACACTGAAATTAATTTGGAAATTTAAAGCAAATTTCACAAAAATGTACTAAGAAACAATGTGAAATTAAATGTGAAATTTACAAAGACTGAAATAGTTTTTCCTTGTAAAATATATTACAATAATATTTGTTTTATTTACAACTTAAAGTTTTTTTTTTCATTGTGTAGTGTAGTTCTTTTATATATTCACTTTATGCAATAAATCACATATTTCTTATTATTACAGCTGTATGTAATACTCACATTCTGTGGTACTGCTGCATGTCTCCTGCGGCGACAGTAAATCACAGCAACAGCTACAACTGCAGTAACCAGCAGAACACCAACAACAACTATTCCTGCTACAGCAGCTGAAGACAGACCTGAATCTGGAACAATAAAGACAGACATTATTACTGGATTTAAAAATACTGAACTGCATTTTAAAATTCCTCAAGTGAAAGTGTGATACACTCACCAATTACAGAAACACTGAAGCTCTTCACACGAATGATGGTGATGCTGCGACGACGACGACGCTGGATGTCGCTGCTGCTGGTGATGATCTGCAGTTTATATTCTCCAGAGTCTGTGTTTCTGGTGTTCATGATGGTCAGAGATCCAGTCTGATGATCCAGCTTCAGTCTGTCTGTGAATCTCTTTTTACACTGAACATCTGTACAGATCTCACTCTGATCTCCAGTGATTTCAGCGATGAGATTGTCATTAAAATACCACGTCATTTTATCTATTGGGTTTTTCTTTGCACCAGGATCTAAAGTAACAGATTCTCCCTCCTTCACAGACTTTCTCTTCAGTTCAACTCGTTCAGCAGCAGAAACACCTGAAACAATAAATCAGTGTGGGGACACAAAGTAAATAAGAGCTTCATTGAGCAGTATAATCAGTTTCACTGACTATAACACCACTCAAAATTTGAATAATAGAAGTGTTTACATGACCATTAGCCATGACTAAGGCCATGGACACACTGCAGTAAATTTGGTTGTCAGTTCATCTTTCTGTACACACACATTTCAGTAAAATATGGCAGTGACAACCACATTCTACAACCAAAATACCTCCCGAACAACACAATTAGTGACAACCACATTCTACAGAAATTCTATGCAGTGTGTAATGAACCGAACTGAACAACTAGTAGTTAATGGTGTTTTAACACACATCAGAGATGTGTCTCTTCTGTCTGCGGTGAATCACAGGTGAAGCTCGAGTCTTGACTCATTCATGTTGTCAGATCTTGCTTGAACAATCAGAGAACAAGAACAAGCCCATAATAAACCAAAATTAATCCAAATACTTTATTCTGAAAATAAGACCAAAATATTGCGATTCATGTCTGCTCACTTTAATAACTCCATAAACCCGTTCGCTTTATGAGTCGAGCTTAAACAACAAACCCAAAAAGTTATAATGAGTAACCATGGCAACACAGAAAGAGTGCTGTGTGTGAAACCGGCTGTACAAGCATAAACAAAACACAACGCCTCCGTCGACTGTGTTTAGTTACATTGCTGAAAATAACGAGCGACCATAATTATTTTAATCACAGTAACGGATACCAAACACACGAGATGCCATAACGTTGCTATGGTTTCCAAGCTGTCAATCACAGTTTCGAGAGCGAGTCGTGCTCCGTACACACATGTAATGATAATTTAAGGGATTCACTTACGCATTTAAATGCGGATGTCACTCCTGAAACTTACAGTGTGTATGTGGTCTCAGTTTCAGGAGTCAATCTGATAAATTATTGCCCTGTGTAACTCCTGAAACTGCTATGGGAGATAAACATAGCTCGATTTACTGATGCATAGAACAGCATTATATGACTGTAACAACAACAGTTATAATGTTTAATTAGCTGAGACAATTAATGACTACCTGTCATTAATATATAAAAAATGTGTGTGTGTGTGTATATATATATATATATATATATATATATATATATACACACACACACACACACAGTGCTTAAATTTATTAGATCACCTATCATAATAAAGAGAAAACTATTTTAGGAATCTGAAAAAAATCTGTTTAAAACGATAAACTGTGTTGTGGCAAAAATTTAACTCATACTGCGTAAGAGACAAACTTGTTCAAATTGTCTTTATAAAGAATTTATTCCTTGCAAGGAAGGTCAGACAGTCATACAGAAACACAGGTCACTGCAGACTGCGACCTAGAAGGCTGGGTTTCCTCAGCTTTTATACCCCCGTACCCTTCAAGGTTACACCTCTTAACATCAGTACTTTTCCACACATAGTAAAAAGAGAAGACACTGTACCATGACATTAGGCCTATACCTAAGACAGGATGACCTTTTAGGCCTCAGGTCATAAATCTATGATTAAGCTTATAAAAGAACCCCTAATATTCACTACAACTTAAAATTTCTTCCACAACTGTTTTGTCATTTTTATTAGGCAAATAAACTGAAACAACTAAATAGCCTTTATTCACACATAATAACCAAAAAACTTAATGTTTTGTATGATATCAGGCCTTGATATCAGCTTGCATTTTTACTGGTATTGTTCTCATGTACAGTACTTTTACAGCCTCTTCAAAGTAGTTTCTAGTTGTTCCCAAAGACTTGCTTTTGATGAAACTTTTGTGCAATCTATTTTGAATCCACTAAATCCTAAATTTGTTATATAGGATTCAAGTCCAGACTTTGACTTGACAAACTGTGACTAAATAGCTGACATTTACTGGAGCATTAACCATTACATAAACATTAAAAAATGATTTTGGTAAATCACCAATACTGTTTGTTTTCGGAAGCGTTGCCACAAACCTTACTTTGGGTGATGGTTTGATCAATTTGTTAAGCCCTGTATATATATGTATGTAAATATGCATTGTGCCACATCTCACATACACGTCTAGAACACTCAAGTTTTTTTTTTTTTTTTTTGTCATACTGACACTTCTATATGGAAAATTCTCTATCAATTTGCTTTTGTGTATTTAGATTATTAGTATCACAATAAATGATTTGGGTTCAAGCAGATCATAAAATATTCTTGTGAAATATCCAGTATATTCCAAATTCTTCATTGTTTTTGTTAGTCATTTTTACTGTGCGAATGCAGTTTACACTAATTCAGTTGAATGGACCATATAACTTGCTTTTAAATGTCAAATGACTCACCATGGACAGAAACACTGAAGGTCTTTTCACTGAAGCTGCTGCTGCTGATGATCTGATGTTTATAACGTCCGGAGTCTGTGGTGTTGATGTTTGTGATGGTCAGAGATCCAGTCTGATGATCCAGCTTCAGTCTGTCTCTGAATCTCTCTTTACACTGAACACCTTCACAAATCTTAATTTGACCTCCAATGATTTGAGCGATGCGAGTGTCATTGAAATACCATCTAATTCGGTCTTGTTGATTTGTTTCAGCATCAGTGAGTAGAGTGACTGAATCTCCCTCCATCACAAACATGTCTTTATCAACACCAGAAATGCCTGAAAAATGAACAAATAATAATAAATTGAATGTGGGACAGTAAAACAAAAATGTATAAGTAAAATGCTGTTAAAATGCAGTCGTTTTTTTCCTACTGATCATAAAGCTTGGCTCTTAAGGTGATGATACAACTTTTTGAGCAATGTTGCCGAGCAGGTTTGCTTGGGCCATTGAGAATGAGCAACAAATTTCTATCTGGATACTTTAGATCGGCCGTGGGCAATTTTTTGAGATCCCCAATCAGAATACTAGCAGCTGATCATGTGACGGGTTTGGAGATTTCAGAAAAAATTCAAACAAGATGGCTGCCTCTCAGCAGTAGTGGAGCAAAGAAAATGAGAGTGAACTTATATCTTTTTATGATGGTAAGTTGTCATGTGTCAACCCAAAACAGGCAATTTACCTCATTTAACGCTTAAAAATAACAAAAATGTCCAATTTAATGTATGCAGTCAGTAATTTAGCAATTGTGTAATGTCTGTAGCGGCGTAGGCTGTAGGGCATGTGGCGCGTGAAAGTAACTTTTGACGCGATTGACTCCGGTTGAATCCGCCTTTCAAAGATTCAAATAATGCCACCCTCCGTGTTCTGTGTAACAAAATTACCCAAATTATCACAAATTATGAGATAAAAATATCTCTATGGCAGTAATATATGGCAGTTTTTCCTGTGGTATTCAAAATTTTTCAAGGTATCATATCGAAGTTGGAAATTCAGTATTGTGATAACACTACACTGAAGTGCTGAACATTAATGTATTGCTATTTTTCAATACCTTGAGTTTTGCATGCATTTAGCCAGTTATATTTTAAAATGGTCAAATTTCACTTTTTCAAAAATACTACCATGGACACTCACCAGTGACATTAACACTGAAACGTTTAACACTGCTGTTGATCAGTAGTTTATATTCTCCAGAGTCTGTGTTTCTGGTGTTCATGATGGTCAGAGATCCAGTCTGATGATCCAGCTTCAGTCTGTCTGTGAATCTCTCTTTACACTGATCATCTGTACAGATCTTACTGAGATCTCCATTGATTTGAGTGATGCGAACAATACCATAATACCATCTAATTCGGTCTTTTTGGGTTACGTTAACACCAGTGTTTAACGTGACTGAATCTCCCTCCATCACAGACACTGACTCTTCATCTGTATCAACACCAGACACACCTGGAGAAAAAAGAAGAGTTAATTATAGGGATGCATGATATTTATCGAATGACGTTATTCGCTCGGATAAATAACTGAAATCCGATAACTAGATCCGATAAAGTACGCTTGCTGGTAAACCAATCAGTCTCATTTATCCGAGATTCATCCACTTTCCGATTGCAATTGACTGCAGCTTTAAAACTGCGCTTGCGCTCCCGTGGTGTCTGTTCATGTTTGCATAGCAACGACAGACGCCAAAGGAGCGCAAGTGATTTGGAAAGAAGGAGAAAGCGGCGAGGCCGCGCTTTACACGATATGTGAACGGCCCCTTAAAAGAGTATGAAGCAGCTGTGGCAGCAGTTACTAGCACTAAACCTAAAACCTGGAGCGTCGATGTCCTCATTCAGAAGGCATTTGAAAATTGTAAAACGTTTTCCAGAGACAGAGAAGAGAACTTATACTGAACTATATAAAAACTATATAATTTCAGAGAAATCTCAATTATGCCCTATGCACTTTTGTTGTTAATTTTTTTTTCGAGGTTGACATGTTCATGCATTTTATTTATGTATTTGAAAAACATGTGACTTAGTCTATATACCTTCCTCATCCTCATGCACTAAAGGTTGAATTGATGCATTTCCTTGTTATACATGAAATGCTTGAATATAAATGTGTTGTTAAGTGCAGATAAACCTAGTTCTGTCATAGTTCTGTTAAACCCTCTCTGTTAGTATCGTGGTGCCTTACACAAAAAATAAAAACATTTGAAGAATCAGGACTGATGTTTGCTATTATAGTTAGGCCAGGGCTAATAAAATATCAGTTTCATCACTGCATCTTAAATTTTCTATTCCCTGGGTGCACAAACGGCAGATTATATGGAAATTATAAGATAAAAATATTAACTTAATGGTTATCTGTATCTATATCGGTATCGGCAACGAGAAGGACTTAATTGTCGGTTGTCGGAATCGGTTAAATTTTTTCATATCATGCATTCCTAGTTAATTATAAATCAAATCTGGAAGGTAAAAAAATAAATAAATAAATATTGTAGCTGTACTGAAAGTGCTGTGATTTATTTTCTACAAAACATCAAGATTGTGAGCAAAAGAAATATGTCTAAATTCATATTGTAGTAACACAAGCAAACAAACAGAACATCATTAATTTACATGTTCACAGGCTACATGTGTCTCTCACAGAAGATCTTGAACATCCTATAGAACATTTTAAAACCCACATCCTGATTCATTGCATTGTACGTTGGCAAAATACAACCTGATTGTGATCATTGTGTGTTTTCATAGACTCACCACTTTAAAGGGCTGGTATTTTCCATCATATAAGGACTCAAATAATACTATTTCATGTTTTAGTTTGATTTAGTGCTTTTATTTTCAAATCACAGGTTGTTGTTGTTACAAAATACAGGTTGACTTGTGGAAGTTATCAGAGTCTGCTTTTGAATGAGATATTCAAAATTATATTGTAGCTTTCATTCAGATATTTTGAAAACATTTATAAATATGCAAAGTTAAGCCTGTGAAGCCCAACTTCAATCGGGATATTCCAAACCCAACCCCCGTCAACTCAAACAAATATTAATAAAAGAAAAGTGCCTCACAGCAAAACAGTAAAACAGAACGACGAATACATCATTTTAAACAGCAAATCATGTTTTCATCTAAAACAGTGACCTCTGTTTATAGCGTACTCGCGGTGTACATTTTAGGACATCGTCAGACCTGTCATACAACAAAAAGGCGTCATGCCTCAGACTAAAAGGCTTCAGTCATTGGATAAACCGGCTTTTATACTTAAAGATTTCAATAATAATAATTCTAATACTAAATTAGATAATAATAATAAATTAATTGCCATTGTCGTTGCATTACAATTAAATCATTTATTATTAATATTATTACAAATCTGTCCATCTTCATATCTGAAAACATGTAACATTAGAGACTCCAGCTCAGTCCCTTTTAATTTCCACTAAGTTCATAACTTGCAGTTTAGTAAGAAGTTAGAACTAATTTAGCAGTTCATTGAGGTGTAGAAACACTGACACGCCATTTTGTAATAATACGATTTGATTTTGATTAAAAATACGCCACTTATGTGTGGTCGTCCAGTGGTAGACATTTAAACTTGAAAATGAACAGTGTCAAAGACTTTCTATACAGTCTTAAAGGAACTTTGATAGTGTTCAAGCCATTGAACAAACGTCTCCTGAACCATGTATTTTTGTGTTGAGCGAGCGGTACACGCCATCTCGTTTCTGTCTGCAATCTAAGATAAAAATCCATATACGATCCCTGTCCGGTTCCTATAAGAGTAGAAACACATGCCGAGCGTATGCGTAAATCAGACTCTGCCTGTATTGTCATATTAAAACTGCAATAGCTTAAAATAATGCATTTCTATGTAAAGTGTAAAGTGCATCACAGCACCATTTGTTTTTATCGTTTATGGAAGAAAGTGAAACAAACAAGTGTCTTACCAAACACGAAGAATGCACACAGTGTGATCCAAATAAAGTCCATTTTCACCATTTATTTACCGAAAAATGAAGGCAAATAAAGCTGTTATCGTGAAGACACCGCGCCCAAAAGAAAAAAGAAAGTGAAAGTGCGTTTCGATAATAAATAATTTAGTTAACTTGAATAACTATCTTAATAGCTAATGTCAGAAACAACACATTTTACAAACGAGCACTTAGTCGGAGTTTTCGTCACAAAACCTTTAGTGAGCTTCAGGTTGTAACAGGTGTTGTGCCGAATTCCGACTCCCTGCCAGAATCTGACTCCCCTCGCGTGACGTCAGTCAAAGTCAGTTGCGAAAACAGACAAGCGTTGGACGGCGCAAGTAAAACATGGCAATTTGTGTATTAGTCTTTGATCATGTATACATTTTTGCATTTCTCTTTGATCGTGTATTTTAATAAACTCGCATGATTTACAACTTGGAATGTCTAGCTGTGCTTTTATCGTTTGTATTGTGTTTTACTACAGCGAAAACAATTTTTTTTTAAACAGTACAGTGTTTATTTGTAGTAAAACAATGGTTTAGTAAGGTGAGCATACACCTAAATCTGAACAGGACTAAAGGGATACAGACAAATATGTCATTGTACTTTATTACCTGCATATTTTCTCTATTGTAATATTCCATATCATGAAACAGGATGTGTTTGTTAGGGAGCAGAACAATTGTTAAACACTTGTTCTTTTTTACAGGTACTCTACAGGATGATATGAGTCACCAGAATGACTTTGATGGGTCTCTGACCCTCCCAACTTGATAATATTTCATTGATAACCTCCTTTGGTACAACAAATATTTTTCTGTGCAAATATACTTGGTAATAAAGGTCTCTCTGTTACCTTTGACAATAGTTCTGATGACCCTTTGTCTTTAGGAAAATTAATCAAAAACTTTCCAGGCAAACTCTATTTTTATTTGCCACTAACACTGATACTGTCTTTCACAAACCCATATACATAACCCCAAATCATGTCATGTTACTGATCTGTTGCCAGTTATCCAAATAAGTTTACTTTTAGTACCACTTTTTCATAATGATTTCACTGTTCTATTGTGAATAACATGAGATAGAATCATTGTTAAAAGTTATTTACAATTTACATATTGTTACATTTTTCTTATTTGTCTTTTTATTTACTGAACATAAATTTTTTAGACTTAAAATAAATTGTAGTTTAAAAATAAATATATTCAAACAACACAGTCTCACTCCCTACTCGTCAAATGTCTGACGCATGGACAAGGGACACTGGCGGCACTTTTTAACGTACTGGGTATACCTTTGGCGTAATTTTTCAACGTGCAGGGTAGTCCGATAGACTTCTATAGAACTCAACAGCGTTCAAATTTGACGTCTTGGGTCAGCACACCGCAACCCGTTGTCTGCCTTGTATGGGTCGAGACTACAATAAATACAAATAAATAGGAATAGGCTACAAAAAATGATCTATGCCAGGGCGAGTCAAATGGCAGCACCCCAGTTGATTTTTATCTGGCCCTCCAAATGGTTTTTGATGTTTAAAAACCCTCGCAATCTGATATCAAAGTGCCCTCTGCGCAAAGATCAGCGGTGCGCGTTCATCAGCGGTGAGTTTAACAACGCACATGGTGTACAACCGCATTCAGCGGTGAGTTTAACAACGCACATGGTGTACAACCGCATTCAGCGGTTTATATTTTAAAAACTAACGCTACATCTATCAATATTTATTTAGATGTTATCATGGAATTCATTTCTTTATTTTAATCATATTATTTCTGTCTTATTACCGGTGAAATATTACAGTATGCTGTAATCATGGACTGTAAAAACGCTGTAATACAGAACATTACGATATGATCCGAGCTAGACGCATTCAAAGCCCATATCCCACAATGGATTTTTATTTATTTATCATTATTTAACAAAAGACACAACATACAACAATAACATGACAACCAAAAGATACAATCAACAATATTGCGTTTACAATAAGTACAGAAGTAGTTCACAGAAAAGAAAAGAATAAAAATAGGGGCAATCTATTATAATAATAATAAAGATAAAATTAGAGACCAGTAATTATATTATTTAAGAAAACAGCATATTAATTTACTTTTCAATTCTTTAGCAAATAGCAAATCAACCGAAGGCTCCGGAAGTGACATGGTATGTGCCGCTCGGCGGATAAGAGGATAAAAAATACATTTGTGCAAAATTTACTTCATTTGTTTAATATATGCTTTTTTGGAAATGTTCTAGATTTCTAAGAAATGTGTGTTTGCACTATCGTAAAACATTTCTTGAATAAAAAAAAAGAGAAAAAATACATAATTCGTAATATTGATGTTTTCGTCTAACGTTGTATTTGAGGATTTAAATAATAAAGATAACAATAATAATAACATAACGTTTGTATTTGTCTCATGTATTGTGTGCTCGTCGGCCGGCGGCAATCTGAAATGGAATGAAACCCATTCACGGCCATAGTTACTATGATTCACTGCAGACAGCAGAACAGGAGTCGAACATGTGGGGAACACACTGGTTTTCTTATTACTTATTACCATATTTGACAGTGAGTGGGTAAACTGTGGTGACAATGTCTAATCTACATGACAGCAGAGGCCCAGAGCTTTCTATAACTGCTGGTCTTATGTGTTTAGCACCTTCTGTTGCTAAATGACAAGCCTTCAAAGATGGACTGGGTTCAAGGTTCAGAGGTCAATATTTCAAAGCAGGAGTATTGTATCCTCTTCAGACTGACATTATGTTACTCTCCAGGTTGAGACCTCCAACGATGTGTTTGCTAGTCCTACGACAACATTTTAATTTTTACTTATCATGGTTTGCAGATGATCCACTTTGGGCGATAGCCTCCTTTATTGTCCCCAGAGGGATATCTGCCTTGAGTTCAAATGCTTCACACATAACACTTGACATATTGTTTAATCATACAGCTGACATATACTTACAATAAAAATAATAAAGTGATATGTAGTCAGACTGACCCTAACCCTAACCCAGACTGCATATCACACAGCAACTATTGCTCTATTTTTGCAACATATCTATTGCTCATCTTTCACAAACAGTGACAAGAGCAGCACACAACTATTTGCATTATATCATGAAGCTATTGCACAACCAGCCTCAAACAACATTATTAAAATTTTTAATTGAGGTAGGTCCAAATAGGCCTGTAGTTTAGAAATGTTAAGTTTAGATTGGGGTACCCATATCTTCTGCCAGGATAAGAGCTCATACTTGGTATGGAGAATAAAGATGGATCAGACCACATTCTTTATTCCTCTCCACAATGTTCATGACAGTCATATTAAAATACTCTGTAATGCAGCCTTGTATAACATAAACCCTCTGATTCACCGTGTTTGCTCTAAATGATAACACACGGGCCTTGCAGCCAAAGGTATTGTCCATATACACACCAATGTGCCTATAGGAGCAGAGCTGATGGATTGGTTCATCATTTATGACCTCTGATACATTCTGACCCATGTCACGACCCTTTCATCAGCGTGTGAAATGGTTGAATGAGATATGTGAGCTGTGTCTGTGTGCCTTAGGCTGAGGAAGAAATGTGCCAACATACCAAAACACATGTTGTATGTACACTAACCCTAACCCATAACGGTGACGTCAGCGTTATTAATTTAGAGGATTTAATAAAACAAATAAATAAATAAAAACTGATTAATTGAACACAATCGTAGCATATTATATATATTTATTAAAATCAACAAACCTCCGATAAAAATACGTTATCCAGCATGCTATAATTAAAGCATGCAGTGTCCTAAAGAAAACGCTTAAACTGCTTACTTGCACGCGCCTTGGAGCGTTGTTAAACTCACCTTTTAATGCCGTTTTACCTGCAGTTGAGCGTTGCTTTGGTCAAAACTCACCTCTGAATGCCGTTTTACCATGCAGTTGAGTGTTGTTAAACTCACCGCTGAATGCGGTTGTACACCATGTGCGTTGTTAAACTCACCGCTGAATGCGGTTGTACACCATGTGCGTTGTTAAACTCACCGCTGAATGCGGTTGTACACCATGTGCGTTGTTAAACTCACCGCTGATGAACGCGCACCGCTGATCTTTGCGCAGAGGGCACTTTGATATCAGATTGCGAGGGTTTTTAAACATCAAAAACCATTTGGAGGGCCAGATAAAAATCAACTGGGGTGCTGCCATTTGACTCGCCCTGGCATAGATCATTTTTTGTAGCCTATTCCTATTTATTTGTATTTATTGTAGTCTCGACCCATACAAGGCAGACAACGGGTTGCGGTGTGCTGACCCAAGACGTCAAATTTGAACGCTGTTGAGTTCTATAGAAGTCTATCGGACTACCCTGCACGTTGAAAAATTACGCCAAAGGTATACTCAGTGCGTTAAAAAGTGCCGCCAGTGTCCCTTGTCCATGCGTCAGACATTTGACGAGTAGGGAGTGAGACTGTGTTGATTCAAATCACCAGTTTAAAAAAAAAAAAAAAAGTATAGGTTAAAGAAATTTACATTATAATAATAACAAAAATGTAACATAAATGAAACGTAACACTTACATTAAATAAATTATATAAAATAAATGTCACAATAAATCAAAATAAGTCACAATAAATCAAAATAAGTCACAATATGTCACAGTGTGAGTGTATACTTCACATTCTGGCTTCACAAACTGGACAGGTATAATTTTTATGTTTCCTTGATCGTTGAACACACTTGCAGTGAAACCAACGTGGGCACAGATCACAGCCAATCTAAACATGTAGACAAACAAATTTCTAAGTCAAGTTTAGATATTTCTGTAATCCATATCAAACAATACTTAAATGAACACACCTTCAATCAACATGGCAAATTCAATAAAGGCTTGATAAAAGACAACATTCTTTTTGGAACACTTATCCTTCAAGAATAACTTCAGACACAGTCTTCACAAAATTAACAGGTTTTACCTGCCCTTGCTGATTTTTACGCTTAAGCATCAGACAATCAGAAATGACATGTCCCACCTTGTGACAATAAAAACATTCTCGTGTTTCTTTATTCTGTGATGTACTAATTTTAGTGCGGGCATTCGAATTTTGAGTTGAAGACGAACTGTGTTTTCTCTGATCGGGCTACAACAAACACGCTCTTATGTGTTAACACATACTCATCTGCAAGAATTGCGGCTTGTGACAATGACGTAACCTTTTGCTCATTCAGGTACGTAACTACTCGTTCTGATAAACAATTCTTAAAATCTTCTAAAAGGATTAGCTCCCTCAACGAACTCAAATCTTGCACGTTATTAGTGGACAACCACTTATCAAAAAGAACTCCCTTCTCCCGAGCGAATTCCACAAACGTTTGTTGAGCTACCTTCTTATGGTTTCTAAAACGTTGCCGATACGCTTCAGGTACTAATTCATATGCACGAAGAACAGCATTCTTGACCACATCGTATTGCAGACTTTCTTCTAACGATAGCGCCGAACAAACTTCCTGTGCTTTTCCAACTAATCGACACTGCAGTAAAAGACACCAAACCTCTTTTGGCCAATGAAGTGCGGCAGCCACACGCTCAAAAGCAGCGAAATATGTATCCACTTCGGATTCTCTAAAGTGAGGCACTAAAACGATATGTTTACTAACATCAAATGTAGTAGTCGAAACATCACTCACCAAATTTACTGAAGAAGGAGAGCTAACAGGGTTAGGCTGCGCAGTTCGGCCAGAGACAACCTTCGCTGACTCTAACTCGAGTTGTCGCAGTTTTACCTGTTTCTCCGCCTCAATTTCCAATTTACGGATCTCTAGGCGTAGCTTCATTTCGGCTTGGCGTGTCTCAGTGCGCTCCTGAGCTTCCATCTGGATTCGGGCAATGCGTACCCGAAGTTGCGCGTTACCTCCAGACAGGGGCGGACTTAACCATTAGGCAAAGGTAGCCGTCTGCCTTGGGCCCCCGAAAGCTAAGGGCCCCCTAAAATTCCTTGTTTATATATACAAGGACAACCGTCTACGTGTCCGCGTTGAACGCGCTTTTGGCAGAAAATGCAGGGACATGGTTTCAGCGATGCAGAAAACGCGGACAGAATCGCGGAATCCATTCATAAAAGGGGAATTACTGTGTAACGCGGAATGTCAGGAATGAATGGCGCAGGCACGCGGTTTACTGAATCAAGCGCGACACTCGCGCTGCTCGTCTGAACAATTCATTCAGAGACACAAAACATAAAGTATTCATGTTTAAATAGTATTTTTGCCGTTTAATATTAACATACACTAGTCCGTATCGCTATTTGATTGCAGTGTACCGACCTGCATTTGATGTATTCATCCAAAATTCGAAAAATTCCGTAACATTTCACAGTAAATTCCGATTTTATGAATGGATTCCGCGATTCCGTCCGCGTTTTCTGCATCACGGAAATCGTGAGCATTTACCGTTTCATTTGTGAGAAACACACACACAGAAAAAAAAGATCTTCAAGGCAACCCCTCAAATTAAAGTTTGTTTATACTTTTTAACAGTAGTGTATGTCTAATTTTAACAGTAAACCTCTGTTTAGCGAATGTATAAAAATTAAAGTTTTTTTTAAAGTATTATTTACATTGGAATAGAAAATAAATGTTTTATGCCTTCATGTGATTACCAGTAAAATTAAAATACATAAAAGAAATAATATACATTTCCATACAGGCACACTTAATTTTTGGTTGAAATAATTCTTAAGCATGTAAATGTACAATTTCCTTCAGTTTAATTTAAATCTGTAATTAAAATAAATAAAATATATATATATATATATATATATATATATATATATATATATATTAAAGAATTAGACAGCCCTGAGTTGTGTAAACAACTGTGCAGTGAAAATTACCCCAAAGTACCAGCTAGTGTCCAAACTACTCTAATACTGTTATAACCCGTTTACATGTGAACATCTACATTATGAAGAAAGTATGGAAGCCTGTTTCCGCCACTGAAAAAAAAAAGATTATTGCGACTTTTTAACTTAGAATTGTTACTTTTTTCACAGAATTGTGAGATATAAAGTCAGAATTCTGAGGGAAAAAAAAGTCAGAATTCTGAGATAAGTCGCAATAATCTTTTTTTTCAGTGGTGGAAACAGGCTTCCATAAGAAAACCATTATAACATGAACACGAAAAATCTAGAAACAAACAAACAAACAAACCAAAAAAAAAAACTGTTACGATATTTGTTATCTGTTTTTTTGTGTGTGTGGAGTTTTTTCTATATGTCTGTGCAGGGGATTGGTTGCAGTGAAGTCATTGGCTCAGCCCGAACTAATTGCTGCTGCGCAATCTTCAAAAGGGCGGCGCTCTGGGAAGATGGCGAGCTCATTCTGGCGTTGGCCTTGTGGCGTGAGGAGCTCCGGATTCCTTCTCCTGCCGACAGACGTCAAACATCTTGACTTTTTGTAAATTTATTGTGAAGTCACTTGAGGAAGCTAACAAGTGTTGTAGGAGCGTAGGGGTGTCCTGCCATTTGTTTTTGACCTTATTTGCGATTTGTTTATTTTAGGGAGTTAGGGAAGTTTATTGTATTTTTATTTTCTTTGTTAGGTTATTTATTTATTTTTATTTTGTAAATTGTTTTGTTTATTATTTTGGCCTTGGGGCATCCTGAAGCCATGGCTCCTTTAATTATTTATAATGATTTAAATAAATCATTTGTGAACCTTATTTATGTCTGTTGATCTGTCGGCTGGAGTGGGTCTCCCGTTTAACATCACACTCACGCCAAACCCTATTTTTTTTTAAAGAGTAGGACGTAACAAAACGGACACAACTATGGGACACCGCCATGCAGCAGCAAGCATCACAACAATGAAAGAAACCTCAAGTTTAAATGTGCGCAATCAGGGGCCCATTCCTGTGTTTTGCCTGGGGCCCCCAAATCACTAAATCCGCCCCTGCCTCCAGACCCCGCGGAAGACGGAGAAAGTGGGTAGAAGGGCGATAAGACAGCCTTGGGCTCGGCCTCCGCCTCGGCATTCTCACCTGCTGCCTCTTCAGAATTCCCCACGCTATTCAGACGCCTCTCCACAGCCGACATGTCAGCACGGTCACTATCCGCATCTGGAAGAAACTTTAATCCGACCAAATGTTTCAAAATCTCATCCTTAATAATGCGCTTTAGAGACTGCCTCACCACAGGAATGCGATAGTGGTCAGCTATCTGCAGCAACTCGTCCTTTCTACAACGCTCAAAAGTTTGCAAAGTTGGATTAGCAATAAATGATTGTAAATCAAAAGTACTCATTGTATTCAATTACCATCATACTCACTTCACCATACACAAAACAATTCCTTTTCAATGCCGCTTCCCAGCACCATATCAAACACACACCGACAATTATCATCCGAGATACTATTATACATAAAAAATTGAGATCCCTTCCCAAAAAAAAAAAAAAAAGAGATAGGGATCCCGGACGAGCCCCCAAATGTTACGTACCTCGTTAGTTAGATGTTAATTGTTTTTCTCGGAATGGTTAGACATAACAAAAGGTAAGGTGTGCGTGAGAACAGTTCCGGGATGGCAAAAGATAAAAGGACAAACAACCAGACAACAAAATTAATTGCAACGTTTTAATTTAAGTATAAATGATAAAGTAAAGTAATAAGGTAAAGTATTTACAATATATACAACGTAGCAAGAATAAACAAAATCACAAACAATCCGGAGGAGAGGAAGGAGCAAAAGAGAGTGGTGCTTAAATGAAAGAACTGAATATAATCAAAACCCTCTAACTAAAAGTTAAAGAACTAAACTAACTAACAACAAAAAAGGTAGAAAGAAACATCTTCAGCGTGCAAGACGCTATAACTAAACTATACTAACTATCAAACAAAAACATACATAATTAACACCACTCCTCGCACTATAGTGTGTCTAATACATCCAAATTGCTGAGTGTGTGTAAATGTAGGTCGCGACCTGCTTGCCTAAACTCGCGACCTCTCCTCACAAACACCAGCAATCGGTTAACACGATCAGCGAGCAACAACGTACTGATCTAACCGCCAGATAACTATAGCAGTACAAGAAAAGACACAGATCAGTCTCTCAGACTGATCTCTCATACGAGAGAACCGTCCTCACAGAGCGTGCACAGAACATCTCCCAACCCAGAGTCTGTGTCGACCTCTGTCGCCATTGACATTTTGTAGCATTCATAAATCGCTCCGCGATCAATGATTGGTGGCGCGATCCATGACGTCAACCCCACGACAGCTGTTCATCAGGCGGGTCCTCCTCCAATTGAACTTGACACCTGCAACAGGCATTACATAACACGCAGACATGCGCATACATATGCAACAACATATGTAAGAAGAGAAAAAAACAAACAAACAAACAAAACAATTACGTAGCACAGCGTACGTAACACCCAGTTAGTCAGTTTTTGCCCAATGTTTTTTTGCCCACATAGATGGCACAGGTCCTTAAGGTCAGCTAGTCGAATATCATGCCAAGGCAGAATAAACAATGTGACCATAAAACAAGTTCTTAAGGTATTTAAAAGCAAATAAAGAATCACATTTTTACCAACTCTGTTAAATGTTTAGGGTACCAAAGAATGAATTACTATTTGAAAGTTGAAACAAGCACTAGTATGTAAAACTTACCAGTGTTCTGCAGGAGACAAACAGCTATTGCCATTCTCAGGGCAGCCACACTTTGTATGGATGTGGAAAAGAGAAGCAGCTCATTGTTTAAGAAACATTCTGCAAACTAAAAAATAAAAATGATTATGTAATTGAGAATATGTTTGTAATGTAAATAATCTGTTATTACAATAAGTTACAACAGTGGGTTGCTATATAATACTAATAAAAACAGTTATTATGTTACAATACAGGTTGCATTTGTAGTGGACAGCAGGCTGGATGGGATTCCTCCAAATTACCCCTTCAGCTAACTGAAATTTTACATTATCCAACACTTTTGTGTCACAACAGCTGGTGGAACACCACAAAAAAATTTGTCACAGGGATTTCCAATGGAGGTAGTCAAATTTAGTTTCTCTTTATTTAATTTTCTTTTGATGTGTGTTATGGCTGCAAGACTTATTTAATAAAATACAAGCGAGGGAATTCTAAAGAATGATGTCTCTACTGGAATGATTACCACGAGAAAGTCCCCCTTAACTTACATGTTTAGCAGTAACACTCTTCCTAACATCTTCTTGTGTTCTTTTTCAACGGAAGTCATAATGTATTTAAATATTAAAAAAAAAAAAAAATTCTTTATTATTATCCATTTACCATCCAGGATGACCATCTCCATTAATGTTTATGGTGTTACACTAAGGAAAGAAAGTCATATATGGCATTATGATCCATTTAACTTACTTTTAAGACAAAAGCCCCACAGGAACTGCTATCCTGTTGGCATGAATGTGGTAGCGTGTCACATGCCCATCCGGGCACGTTGTAGCCCTTCTACATCATGAATATTACAGGTCCTTCATGATGCATGATTATGGGGTAAAAACAAAATAAGAACAAAATGAACAATTTATATAATGAACGAGTACATCATGAATCCATTTTCCAAACCGTGTTTTTGTCTTATCCTGATTCACTACGGTGCGCCTATAATAAGTGTTTATATTCGACTATTTCAGACCAGGTTTGGCTCGGCTGCGGAGTATCACAGTATCTGCGTGACTCGTCATAGATAGACAAACAGAGAGAAGTAGTTCCGGCTACAATGTTCTTCCGCAAGACACATGCAGTTCTATTTATTAACCCCTATGAGAGCGAACGTACACGAGCATTGCACAATGATGATGAAACGCGCCAATTAGGAATTCAGGAAATTTAGGAATTAAGCCATATAAAAATGAAAAGGTTAAAAGCTGAATAATAATCATAAAAAAACAAAGTTTGGAGGTCAAGGATGCTGGTGGAAAGGACGAGCCAGCATACAGACACAACTGATGATGAGCGCACAGGTAGAAAGTTACTTCAGCAGCAATGGGTTAGACTCAGGGCCGGCGCCACGGGGGGGGGCGTGTGGGGGCGACGCCCCCTCACCGGGACTTTCCCGCTCCCTCAGATCACCATGAATGTTAAAGTAATTTTAATGATAAATAAAATATTTTATTTAAAAAAAATTACATTTGCCAATTGCCCTTTCTTCCAGTTCCTAGAGTCAATATTAATCTTAAATAGCAACATTTTAGTAAAGAAAAGTCTGTTAGGCAAAGTCGAATTTTGATTGGTCCTGTCGTTTGATTAGCGCGCTTCCCCACCCCCACTCTAACGTCACATTACATTTCTCACGCACCAGAACATACACAATTAATTAAATTTTCGAAGCTACTACGGATGATCATTACCCTTGTTTCACAATGGATATTCGAAAGTGGATTAAAAAGACAGAGCCTACCATAACACCTGCTGCTGCTACTTCAAGTTCTGCTTCACCTGACAATGCAGGCCCGCTTACGCCACTGGTGGCAGTTACTCAGCCGTCCAAAAGCAAAGACTCACCGTCACTGTCCAGTGCACCAGAGGATCTCGGTAAAGACAGGTTCAGTCCAGGTTCGTTTAAAACAGTTTCCAAAGAAACAGCAACATAAAAATGACTGTCAGCGGCATAGGCGGAGTTTCACTTTTGTGCTTGGGGGGGGCACCTGCCAGGCCAGCAGACCACGAGCTCAGATTTTTTTTTTATATCATATTGATATATCATACATTCTACATATAAAATACATTTACAATGAACAATGACTTTATACAAAGAATAGCGAATAGAACAGACTCTTTATAGTTGCTGTTTTGTTTTGCATCGGCAGTGAAAGGGTTAACACGGGGAGTTCAGAAGTGCGGCGAGAAAAAGCGAGTGTGTTAGACGGGTGCGCTTGTTACAGTGTGTTCTTCTTCGTTCCGATTAAAGTTCATAAACAGAGCCTCCCTTGACCTGTCATAGAACTACTTCAGACATTACAATATCTTACCTAATGCAGAAGAAGCCGCCTCTTTTTCCGAGATGCGTAGATGTCCACTATCTTCTCTTCTGATAGATTTGCAGTCAAATCGTTCTCTATGTGCAGTAGTTTGAAGCGGCCTCGATTGCTGTGGTAGTATTAGCAGCAATGGAATTGATAGTTGAAGTAGAATTAGAAAACTCCACACTTTTAGTAGTGGATTTATTAAAAAAACGACGAATGTCCATTTTGTTTATTCAGCGCGTAAAACAGAACGAGAAGAGCGTCCACTCACGTACCGCGATACTTTGAGATTCGCAAATCGCGGGAGAATGTAATAAAGCTACAGTAATAAAAAATTAAATACAGTAATTAAAAATTAATTAGCCATATCTTACTCATTCTATACACAGAACTAATAAGATAAGACAAATAAAACGAGAAAATATGAATTCTGTAATAAAAAAAAAAATATTCAAAGCACAAGGCAGGCATTAATTGGCTCTGGTCTGGGGGGGGCATTGAACCCCCCCCCCCAAACTCCGCCTATGATCAAGATGTGTGGTTGTGATAGAGGTGAGTTTTTTTTTATTTTTACTTTTGATAGTTTTGCTTGTTGTTTCAATGGAGCCAGCAAGAAAGAGAAAGACTTCCCCTGTATGGGAATTTTTTGATCAGATTTCTTTTAACAAGGTAGGCCTACATACATTTCATATAAATGCATCCTATAGGTTATATATACATATATAAATTATAATAATCTTTTATTTAAAGGTGAAGTGTATGTTGTGCTCCAAGGAATTGGGGTACAATAATAACACTTCATCTATGTTAAGGCATTATCGGGCCTTGCATGAAAATAAGGAGGGAAATGGAGGTGGGCCCATCCAAGGTGTGTCATTGCAAATATTACAAAATAATAATATATTCTTCACTTTTGTAAATCAATACAATTAAAGCAAAGTGTGTTATATTTCCACATCTGTATAGGCTTGCTGTCAAGTATTTATGTACCCCGGCTTCATCTGTGCCTTGTGAAAGGGTGTTTTCAAAGGCAGGAGAAGTTGTGTCAAAAAAAAAGAAATCGCCTTAGCCCTAAAACAGTTGAAAAAATAATATTCTTGAATAAAAATTCCTAAAGTATATCCTCTTCATTATTTTACTTGTTTCCATAAATCACAGTCCAAAATACACAAGCACATTCACTGCCCTCTGCCAAGTTAAACCCAGACACTTATACAATTATAATTTTGCCCCGTCTGCCTCTGACCAAACAATTGATTTACATACATTTGATAGTCCCATAAATTTCAAGCCAATACATTTATTACAAAGTTATGTTAATACAATCATTATATACCACAAAAAAATACACATTATATATACACAGTGTATCACACACCACATCAGGCACATCTGTAATGTATCTGATTGTTTTATACTCTTTGGCCACTAGATGGTTTTGTGAGCAAATGAGGCTTCGAGAAATGAACCCTTTTGTGAACCACTTGGCTGATAAGGTTCAATGCTTCATAAGGCTTCATCTCGCCATCACTAGTTATATGCTAAAAATCAAAACATACCTGCAGCGCGGCTCACATGGCACATAAACTGTTGTGTATTAAACAGATGATGGCGTCCAACAAAGCTCCTCAGTCCACCCTTTAACAAAAGAAAACTCCCCATGAAACCCTGTACAATAAACCCACAAACAGACCGCAATCACTGGCAACAGCTCCTACCTCACAAGCATCCACACGCCCTGCCGGAAGTAAGGTGACTCGCTACCTGAGACAGAAGATGCACACACACCTAGCGCCCCTACGGGAACATTTATACACCACCAAATGAGTAATTAAAGAGACACTCCTCATATTCGTGGTTTACGTCAGGAGGTAGACAGAACTGCTACATAAGGTTTAAAATGATACCTATTTTGTGTCATTGTTGTGTCAACAATTCGGGTTTAAGGGGTTAACAGCCCAGTTTCAGTTTTCATTCCTGCTTAAATAAATATGTAATATAAACTACCAGCATGTTTTTTTGTAATCTATGAACTGTACACTTCTGTCACATGGACATTACTTTGACACGCTCAGCTCTGATAACGAACACTCTTAAACGATATGTGTCATTAAGAGTGGAGTACAAATAAACTTGAATTGAATTAAAATACCAATTGAATTTTATCCAAATTCCAACCAAAAGCCTGTACCACGAGCCTGTTGACAAGAAAAAGTGACTTGAAAAATAAATGAACTAAGCTAACATTGAATTGTTTGTAGCACGATCATTCTGGATGATTTCATGCACTTTAAACTTTAACATTTCAGGATTCAACATTTGGTATTTACACTGAAATAAAACAATTATCTCAATGATACAATGAAAATGAAAAAAAAAATGGTGTGGAAACAATATTCTTAGAAATTGCTAGAAATTTTACAAAGAATTACATTTACAAAGAAATGGCAAGTAACACATTGAATAAAATGTGAAATTTTGAAGAAAAACGTACTTCAATGATGTTTTATTTACTTATATAATAAATATATATATTTTTTACAGTTTACTCAAATTAACTAATTTTAAAAGTTTATTATTATTACATTTAAGGTGAATACTCATATTGAAGGTGAATGCTAATCTTGAAAAGCTGAATTCCTGGTTCGGACACGAGATGGCGCTCTAGTGTCTAGCATACTGCTTGTAGTACACACTTCATGTATAAATGAAATGCCAGCAGGCAATGTATTAGTAGAGCACATTGTATACTAATGGAAGATATAAATATTCAATTTTGCTGAATAATTTTTTAATTTTGGGAAAATTTTTCATTCACAAATGTAAGTGCCTTAAAACAAAACCATTGTTTTCTGTTTTTCAAAAAGAATTTTGGTTGTACTGTAAAACTATAAGGATGTTAAAATGCATAACAGGAAAAAGACTATTTAGTTTATTGAGGAAATTTAAACTAGAAGACCCTGCTGTGTAAATTTTTTTGTTGTGCTCTTCTGTTGGATTGTCTTATGTTTCTGTAATGCCTTATTGTAATTGTTTCTTTTTGCAATAAAAAAGAAGAGCACATTGTGGGATGCTTTCCTGAGAAAAATGGAAAGCAGCTAGTAAACAGTAACAGTAACCAAGTTTTCTCTGGCCTGAGGCTTTTGGCTGTGGAAAAAAAAGTCCTACATTTAAAAAAAACAAAAAAAACTGTTGAGATCACGTTCGAGTTCATGAGATACCAATGGATTACACAGCTGTCACTCTCAACCAAACTGGCATTACTAGCCAATCAGAAGTAGAATGGGGCGGGTCTTGAAAGTCTTAAAAATTTGAAGAGCGCACGTGAACCGATCATCTCTTCCGCTTTACTAGTTACAACACGAAATAAACATGATGTTACTCCCCTCGAGTTGAATCAAAGGCTCAGGTCGTTCTTGGTCTTAACAGACATTTATTCGGACACTTTATGTCCCAACAATGCCATCAGAACTACGAAAGGAAATACGTAATTATAAACGAAAAATACATACAAAAGAATAAATAAAGTGCACATTCAACACGTACAAAAATACACTTAATTGACTAATTGTACATTAACATACGGTCACATAACACACAATGTTCACATACGGCAAAGCAATTAACATGATAAACACATAACTCATTGGCCTATGGAAGCCCGTTCCCGCCACTGTTGAGAAAAAAAAATATTCCGTAAGTCATAATAATGAGAAACTTTCTCATAATAATGACTTAGCATCTCATAATAATGATTTAGTATCTCATAATAATGACTTAGTATCTCATAATAATGACTTAACATCTCATAATAATGACTTAGTATCTCATAATAATGACTTAGCATCTCATAATAATGACTTAACATCTTTAACTTAATCAAAAAAAAAAATTTTTTTAATTTTTTTTAGAAACTTTCTCATAATAATGACTTAGTATCTCATAATAATGACTTAGTATCTCATAATAATGACTTAACATCTCATAATAATGACTTAGTATCTCATAATAATGACTTAACATCTCATAATAATGACTTAACATCTCATAATAATGACTTAACATCTCATAATAATGACTTAACGTCTTTAACTTAATCAAAAAAAAAATTTTTTTTTATTTTTTTTAGAAACTTTCTCATAATAATGACTTAGTATCTCATAATAATGACTTAGCATCTTTAACTTAATCAAAAAAAATTTTTTTTTAATTTTTTTTAGAAACTTTCTCATAATAATGACTTAGTATCTCATAATAATGACTTAACAACTTAATAAAAAAAAAATTAAAAAAGTTTTTTTTATTAAGTTAAAGATACTAAGTCATTATTATGAGATGTTAAGTCATTATTATGAGAAAGTTTCTTAAAAAAAATAAAAAAATTTTTTTTGATTAAGTTAAAAATGCTAATTCATTATTTTTATGAGATACTAAGTCATTATTATGAGATGCTAAGTCGTTATTATGAGATACTAAGTCATTATTATGAGAAAAGTTTCTCATTATTATGAGATACTAAGTCATTATTATGAGAAAGTTTCTCATTATTATGACTTACGGAATTTTTTTTTTTCTCAACAGTGGCGGAAACGGGCTTCCATATTGGCCTCTCTAACTCAAGAGGAATAAACTTCCTGTATATATTGTCTTCCTGACAATATAACTTCTTAGCAGTTCTTCCAGATGTAACTTTTACAGACATGTTATGAGTGAAAATGTCACATTTACCATCACAATACCTCAGAAAAGCCATTCAATGTCCAAAAACTCACTATAAAAATATGTATAAATATTAAATGTATAAATCTGTTTTATGACAGCCACCATTTAAATGTTTAGGGCTATGTAAAAAAAAACGCGTAGAAACAATTATGTCATAAATTTATTATAACATTATTATAAAAACTTCTGTGTAATTTATATGTAAGTAGCTTACAAATCAATTAATTTTAATCTAATATTATAATGATATACCATCTGGTTCCCTGTATAGTTTACAGCATTGAGAGATAATTTTTTCTATGAGGAAATTTGCCATGTACCTGATAGGCCTTGATAGGCCCCAAATTAATCAATAATGAATCGAAGATAATCAAATCGAAATCAAATCGCAAGATTCTGCATCAAAATCTAATCCAATTGTGAAATTTGTGTCAATGCTCAGCTCTACTAGTGTCAATATATATATATATTCTTCTTGAAGCAAATGTTGGTTTTCTTATCAGAGCACACCAGTACTCTGTGTTTCTTTTTTTTCTGTGTTTCTTTTTTTTGTGTTTCTGCTCATCTCTTTTTTCTGTTCTCTTCTTTCCTTGAGTCATTCTGCTTGTTAACAGGCTTGTTAATGCTGAGATGACTATAAATAATATATAAAGATTTTGTGGCTCAGATCAGGTCCAGTTCTGGTTCATTGTTTGCTCTTGGCTGACATGTGGCATTGTTACGGCCTGCTTGTGGCCCAGATCTGGCAAACAGGAGCGGTTCGCCCAAGTGCCATCATTCTATGCCGCATGTGGCCCAGATCATCATTCCACATGTGCCAGACACAAAGTTGCTATCTGGGATAACACATTAAATTGCTAAATGTTGTATCAGTGCATCATTTTTTGACATTTATTTGCCACTTAAGACACTGAGATTTCTACCTCAGTTTTCTCACTCAGGACTACTTACTCCTCTTGTTACTACTCTTATTAGCATCTTGTGTGTTTTGACATTGGAAGGCAACAGTAGGCCTAGTAGTTTGTTAATGGTATTAAATCCGTCAAACTGATTAAAACTAAATTATTAACAGCCATCAAACACCTTTATGATACCGTAAAAATTACAACCATAAATGATACATTTGCATTTATTCGTAAAATGACCCCCAGTCACTGACAGACAACAAGAGGACATCTTAGAAAAGAAAATGTCTGATGTGAAGAACAGTTCTTCTTAGAAATAACTCTTACTAGAGATGGAAATAACTACTAAAACCAGCAGAACTCAGCAGCACGATCACAGTGTCATGGATATATATAGAAATGCAGATGTTCTTCAATATCAATCTTAATATTTCACACATATTTCATCTTTGACATTCACACAGTAAGATCTCACAGTATCATTGTTTGATTCGTGAGAATCTTGTATCTGTAGATTCAGTATTTCTCAGTAAAGATGTGTTGTCTAGAGCAGAAGTCAAACTGTGAGTTTCATGCGAGCAGGAATGGAAAAAGAAAAGCACTTCAAACACAAGCTGTTCACACGTTCACAAACAACATCAACCACAAGCCTCCAGTAATAGACACATGCTCATGCAGATGCTGTTTGTCACTAAACAGATCAAGCCACATTTCTGAACATGTATAAATATATAAATAAGACCAGGGTTCACTTTGACTCCTTTTGATGAGTATTTTTCATCTACATTTTGCAATAGGAGAATTACACACATGTGCTGCGTCGCAATTCACCTGGTAATACTACGTCCTAAAAGTATGTACTGTTTTTTGAAGAACAAGTACTATTGAGTGTGTAACAGAAGAGTATGCAAGCTTTGGGACATACAACTTCATCAAAATTGACCCTTCACAAACAGTTTGATTGACAGGCGATCTGACCAATCATAACCCCAAATCCACCATTTTGTCCATCAAAGCAGTCAGGAGAGTTAGTAGATTAACGTTGGTGAACTTGAACTTGAAAAATTGTGTGTACTCACGTCTTTCCTCGCTTGAAACAACATTCCTTCTGATGTTCATTCATGTTTATTTGATGCTATAAATGAACTAGTATGAAGAGATGATCGGTTCACGAGGAGCTACAGCGATCTGTCACCACACATTAAAGACACACTAGACGCTATTTATTTGTCTGCATTAGATTTCCTGATCATACTGAATAAAACCACAGCAAAACTGTAGCTGAAATATCCTGCTGAAAATAAAACCTCTTACGTTTTTATCATGTTATCTATGTAAAATGTTATGTTATGCATCTAAAACTAACAAAAAAGTTTTCGTTTTTTGCCAGAACAAGTGATATATGTTGTGATTCTCACCAATCCCAAAATGAATACAGTAGCCCAGCCGGCACACCCATGTGGACCCAGATGGGTTTGATCTGGTTGTCTAACTGGGATCCAGCCACTTTTGTCCTCAGTTTCCATGTAGGCTCCACATGGGTTATCCCAGATGAAATGAACACTGCCCAGTGTGCACACTACAGACTGTTAAATGAACACTGAATCAGTGTTGGAGTTCATGAGATAATGAAGTGATTGAGTGATGACAGAACATCATTGAAGAGAGCTGATGATAACAAGCAGAAAAAAAAGTGGCTGGACCCAGTTGGACAACCAGATCAAACCCATCTGGATCCACATGGGTGTGCCGGCTGGGAGGATGTTGCAGGAGGTTCCTATAGTGTAATGATCCCCCATGATATGACACTTAGAAAAAGATTGAAGCTTGATCATCTTCTAGTGACGACAGGTGCATACACCACATCATGATCCTCTTCAGCTTTCTGTAAAAATGCATACAACATACAATAATAAACACAATATAATATAATAATTGAAAATGTGAATAAAAATATGGAAAAATCAGAGATTCATTGTTATATATAGTTTTTTTCTAATAACAGTATTAATTAAATCTCTAATAAAAATCTCTCTCCCACAGCTAAGCAGAATGCCATAAAACATCTACTTTTGTATCAAAGGTTGTCCACTGTTTTCGCATGAACACATTTGGCTGCTGTCATTCATATGGCTATAGTTACGGCTATTCGCATGCTTTGATGGACTATTAAAACAATGCAATTTTACAGTAGGCTTGCCAAGGTATGTTGACATTTGTTATAATACTGGTGCAAAAATTCATATTGGGGTATCATTATTAGCAAAAGTTTAATAAAAACTAAACATAAAAATATAATAGTAGTGCTGGGTGGTTTGACCAAAAATCTGTGTGGTTTTGTTTTAAGATTCTGCCGGTTTCACGATATATCACTGTTTTTTTTGTTTGTTTTTTCACTGGACCTTTATTTTGGCATATTTTACTGTCAGGAGTACAGGGAATATTTATTATATAAATTATATAAATATAATACATAATATAATATAGAAAATATATATTATATGAACATTGTATGGTCAAATAAAAATTTATTTAAATTTTTTTTTAATCAAATCAGTTCATAAAGCTAACAATTTAGTTTAAAATGTAATCAAATTAATTATTTACTTAAATTAATAATAATTATAAGTAGGCTGCATTATTACTGTGCAATTTCTGTGTTTGAGTTTGTATGTTTTAATAAACAGTGTTATTATCTCTATTAATCAAAGTACACTATTTCAAATTATACTCAATTTTTATTTTGATGTGGTCGTGAAGACCTGTGACTTCCTGTGTATATGATACAAAAAATAGTTTTCTTAAATTAAACGGTGAAATTTTCATAAAGTGACTCTAAGAGCAGCTCTGCAGATGAAGTTCATGTGAGTGAGACACTTTTTTTTTAATAAATTTTTAAATTTTATTTTTTATTTTTAAATGCAATAACAAAGACATACAAAAAGTAGTAAACAATGTATATCAGCACTAAACTATACAATTAAGACAAAAAACAATTAAAAAAAAGACAAAAAAAATTACAAGACAAAAAAAGAAAGAAAAAAAGGGAAACAAAAGTATATAAAATTAGCTTAAATGTTTTTACATGCAGTAGAATTTTTATAATTCCTCAAAGAGTTTAGATATAAATCAAAATCTTTTTTAAAAATAAAAAAAGAAGGACTTTTCTTTGCCGTCGCTCGTGCTTGTGTAACGTTAGTAGTCAACCAAACTGCAGCGCTCCTTGATACAGACTTCAGATTTCAATAGCAGTCTTTTTTAGCTTTAATATTCACAGACACTAGTCCGTATCGATATCTGATTTATTGTACAGCCCTACTTTTGATTTATTCATCCAAAAATTCAAAAATTCAAAAAAACTGTTTCAGATACACACCGTATGACGGTTTTTGAAAAATACATATCAATCTCGAAATTGACCATGTGAACCGGTATACCGCCCAGCACTAATAAATAGTCTAAAGAATAGAATAAATACAAATAATGTAATCGCCTAAATTCATCTAAACAAACACTTGTTGATTTTGATGCGTAGCCTAATGTCGCACTGCTGACAGCTGTCAGGATATAGTCATTAAAATGTCAAGACTTGGGAAGGCCTACATAGTGCCTTCTTTGGTGAAAAAAGTATTTTGCAGTCTACACTTTTTTTTCACCAAATATATTATTTTCTCTCACTCATGTTGTGAGCGTATATTCTAATTCTGACTCAATATCCCATAAATCTATGTAACCGTAATAAAAAGCACACATATCTAAACCTGACTCTGCTGAGAGACAGACAGACATAGATTAGTAATAAATGATCTTACTGATTTATGTGCGTTTCTTGTGTAGAACATCGGCTCAGCGTAGATTATCTCATCTTCACGAGTCTGAACTGTTTCAATAAAGATGATACCAGATTAAAACAACTTCATCTTCACCAAACCTGTTTTTGCAACATATGATAATGTTAGGACTGTCAAAGTTAAATCATAAAAACCCAACAAGTGAATCATCAAATATCAAATTAATCACAATATTTATTATATTTTCTAAGCATTATTTGTTTATTAAAAGCAGTAAGTAACACCTGCCTTCTGGGTTGGTTTCTCTGTATTTCCTGCAGATGAAGATCCCGACTGCAGCAACAATCATCAGAGATCCAGCAGAGATCAACACTATCAGATAGACTGAGTCTGTAATGATAATCAACAATGAACATGAATGTCTCAGTCTGATCTACAACAAAAACAGAGATCAGGTCAGTATATAAACACATATATCATCTCTGTCGTACCTGCACATGTGTGACAGAGGTGGCTGATGTCCAGATGTTGAGTCTGGTTGCTGATGGGATTGTTCAGCACACAGCTGTAGGTGTTTTTATCCTGAGATTCCACCTCCAGAGGTAGAGAGAGACTGATGCTGAGATCAGACACACTGATGCTGGACAATAAACTGTTTCCTTTGTACCAGGAGAGAGTCACATGACTCACATTCACAGCTGAACACACCAGTGAACATGATGATGATGATGATGATGAAGAACACTGTGAAGAGTCTCTGCTGATGACAGGAACAGACAGACGAGCTGAAAACAGGTGAGAATTAGACAAATGTGAATAAAGTAATTATTTTATCATATAAAAAAGAGCAAAAATGCTCTCATTACTCACCATAGACAGAAACACTGAATGTTTTTGATGTCAGTTTCAGTCCACTCATCAGTACTTCATAATCTCCAGCATGTTCAGTTCTGGTGTTTGTGATGGTCAGAGATCCAGTTTGATCGTCCAGCTTCAGTCTGTCTCTGAATCTCCCATCAGGAACATCAGATGTGTTGAAGATTCCAGCACCTTTACTGATTTCAGCTATCAGAGACTTTTCAGCTCCATATTTCCACAGTATGTCGTCATCTTCATGTACTTCAGTAAGATCAGTGTGTAGAAGAACAGAATCTCCTTCAGTCACTGACACTGAATCTCCAAACACACCTGTAGAACAAACAGGGACAAATTTTATCACAGATTAATGTTAATGATGGTTTACAAAGTCTGATTGTAACTTTAAATGTGAACTAAATAAAACCAGCAGAGAAACAAAAGCAAATGACAGAGTTTTAAACGTAACTTCTGTAGACCAATAATAAATGATCTAAACAATATTTACATAATAATAATTACAGCTTTGAAAGTACAAGTTTAATTCTGATGGATATTTTCAATATATATATATATATATATATATATATATATATATATATTTATAAAGGATATCGTTAGGTAAAACATGCTCTGAATATATATTTTTAAAATAATTGCTGGGGAAGATTTGCATTTGTAATACTTGAAATTAAGATTTAAAATGGCAAAATATTCCTTCGTTTAAACATTCAGAAAAAAAATGTTCTTTGTTTTTCATGACATTTAACATTTTATAAAATTGTATTGACCTGATAACCCTGAACATTTAAAATTCCAATCACAAACAGACAGCTGAATTCAAAGTAAATAAACAATAATGATTTTATTTCATACAGACAACAGCAGAAATCATGTCACTTGAACTGTAGCAGCAGCTTTATTACTCCAGAGAGAAATTAAACCAAAAAATGTTTTTATATCTTACCTGTCAGACTCCACCAGCAAAAAAAGAGCAAAACAAACATGTGAAACATTTTCTTCAGTAGTTCAGTGTCTAATAAAACGATCCACTAAAACACTCTGTCTATATGTGGCTCCTCCCACAACAGAGCTCGACCCTCCTTGTTTCACTCGCTGCATTTGCATATAATATAATGTTAAATATAACATGTATATAATATAATGTTAAAGTTCATCTGGCTGTTATTAAGACTGTTCTTAATGAATGAACACATTCTTTATTTTCATCATTTAACATGTTTAACACACTTTAACATAAAAAGCAGTCCGAGTGTGTTAAGAAGAAGAATATTGTGTGAACGTGTATAAACTACATTTCATAGTAAAATAGTGCGTAACTCTAATGATTTTAAAATTGTGTATATTTATTCAGTTCTCAATTTTAGTGTATTGAAAAACCAAAGTAAAAACTGTGTATCCTCTCACAGGACCTGTTTTTAAAGTTTGGTTTCTGAGTCAGACTGAAACCTTTTGCGGTCAGTTTTTCTTTAGACATGTAGTTTGATCTTTTGGGTGGACGAACACCTTGTGGGTGAGAGAATAGGCATCGAGAGCAAGTGTTTATGTGAAGAGTGTCTTCCTGTCTTTAAGACTCTTTTATCTGTGGAAACAAAAACACATGATGAGAAATAATGTTTGACACAGCGGGGAAACAAACAATAACAGCAAAATGATCATATTTAAAAGTTTAGAATATATTTGTTGAGGTTTGGGTGAAGGGACGAGACGAGGATTCCAGTATGTAGTAATTGTCTTTTTATTCATATATAAAATTAAACAAACACGACAACACAAGACCAACACTTCAACATGAACACACAGAACACAAGATGGCAGAAGGAAGGGGAGCCAAGCGAGTGCCGGCGGGAGCGCTGAAGAAGTCTGTAAAGAGTAACGGACGTCCAGAGCAGAGCTGGAGAGACAGAGACACAGCAGATGGCAGGACGGTGCCTGGAGTTGGGAGTTTGGGTGGCTCTGGGATGGCCTTCGTGGCCGTGACTGCGAGAGCAGGGCTCAACCAGCAGAGAGATATAATCAATGTAAATATAGTTATTTTATTCTAGAATTATTTCTGATGCAGAAGCATGTATCTGACTGCATGCAGAGGCCTGTGTAGGAGTGGCATGTGCTCACAAACGGTAAACTGAGTTTCCTGTTTTGGCTCTATATGGTGAGGCCCCTCCACAGAGGTTTCCTGTCCACCTATTAATAACAGATTAGTCACAGAACAAGATGGTAAAATATGAGGAATAATAGTGACATGTTTGGAATGTATTTTCCACAACTTGGTAGATCATTCATAAATGGGTACAAACCAAAACGCTACAGTTGGTTTGCAAACAACTCTGATGATAAAGTTTATCTTCTGCCATCAAAACACCAAGACTTTGAGAGGGATTTTTCGGCGGCTCTAGATGGCAGGCTGGTCCGGGGTCAGAGGAAGCCAGCAGAGAAGTGTGTGTGGTCAAGGCTCGCAGGACAGCCATAAAAAGAAGGTGAAGACGACCCTCTTGCCATGACAGGACTGACAGGAAGAGCCTCCGTAGCTGTGACAGGGAATGGCTCAGGAATGGTCCTGACAGTGAGAGCAGGCAGCTCTGGGATGGCCTCCATGGCTGTGACAGTTAAAGCGTACAGCTCCGTTACCTCTGGGACCACCGGACTTGGGAAAGCGGACAGATTTAGCGGACAAAACCTTGGAGAGTCAAACTGTAAATTTGAAAATAAATTCTATTTTGAATAAAAACATACAGTAGCATTAAATTAACACCCCTTTGATCAGAAATCTATGAAAATATGAAGTGAACACATAAGGAGGGAGTGATACATGATTCAGGATGAGGGTTATGTGCTGTTCTTACACTCGTGTGTTTGTCTGATGAGTGATTGTATGAATCAATGATGTGTTTCTGCTGTTTGTTTGCATGCGTTACATTATGAATCCAGACAAATTTCTTTATGATCTGCTGGAGGAAAAAATAACATTTTCACGGCACTTTCCTCGTGTGTTTATATTTCTTCCACAATTCAAAAAGTGATTTATCATTTTAACTATTATTATTATTATTATTATTATTATTATTTCTTCTTCAGGTGCTTTCATTCACTGCATTTCCCTTGAGAATTTAGTTATAGTTCAGTGTTTAGTTGAGTTTAATGTTGTACTGCAATAAGGATGGTCTTGTATTAGACTAGAAGAATATGACAGAATGGAAAAAAATAGCATTTTGTTGATTCAGTAAGATTTAGAGTGTAAAAAGACAATTTAAATGATGTGAAAATAACCAGAGTAACCTGTGTTTATTGTTCACACAGGCATTATGAGGCGCAGTGATCAGGTAGGCCTGTGTTTTTAGTCCTTCAGCGGATCCTCGAGTATCTATAGCGCCCTCTATCGGGGAAACTGGCTATTATTAGAGAGATGATTCCTGCTTTGGACACTAGAGAGCGATGATGTTTTTGTGTTACATTAACCAAAATATCCATCAGAGACTATCTTGTGAGATACTGAACACAATTATGCAATGCACTCAATATTCAATTATATTTTATCAAAAAGAATAAAACAAGACACTGAATGATGGTGTGATAATTATTTAATAATGAATATTAGGTCATTTTCAATATGATAAACTAAAAACAGAACATTTTAGTTGAGTTTCTGAATGTTATGATATTGGGGAACCACTAAATGAAAACAAAAATCATACATCACAATAACACCAAAAGATACAAAGAGTGAAAACAAATCCTGTCAAAGAATAAATGTGAACGAAACCAAAAGTGTGAGGTATTGTCCTCTAACATCAGTTCCAGTGGATTCAGTATTTGATCATTGTTTTTTGATGACATTTTCATACACAGACTCTGTCTTTGATTTCTGACGTCACCTTGAAAATTCACGTTGGGGGCTCAGCAGAATATTTTAAACTTGCGTGTGAAAGGGTTAAGAGAAGAACCCCTCATGTAAGACATTTTTTGAAAAAGAAAACCACCATGCATTCCTCAAATACCTCTTTAGTATTTTTGTGTTTGTGTAACTGAATCATCAGTCCTGCTCAGTTGTTTTACCTTTGAATCTGTTTCATTACAGGGGAGTGATGCAGAGGACTCATCCCAAATCAGACTGACCCTCTACTGATGATTCCTGTCGGTCACTCATCCCAGACTGAGACTGAGACTGCCAGTGAGACATCACAGACATCGGCTTGATAAAGCCAACATACTGAAGTCTTCTTTTTTCCATTTAGCAGACGCTTTTATCCAAAAGCGAGTTAGGTGCCTTGCTCAGGGGCACTTTAGTCACTTTCAGTTCTTGCCGGCAACCTTCAGGTTACAAGCCCGACTCTGTCACCATTAGGCCACGACTACCCCTCTTCTTCTTCCTTGACCAGAATCACTATATCATCCAGCCGGCACACTCATGTTGGACCCAGATGGGTTTGATCTGGTTGTCTAACTGGGATCCAGCCACTTTTGTCCTCAGTTTCCATGTAGGACCCACATGTGTTATCCCAGAAGAGATGAACACTGCCCAGTGTGCACACTACAGGCTATTAAATGAACACTGGCCAGTGTGCACACTACAGACCGTTAAATGAACACTGAATCTTTTGTAAAATGGTGCTAAAGAGCTTGTAAACATGGTGTACATTGTTGTCATCATGTGGTCAAAATAATAATAATAATAATAATAGAACCTACCAAAATTCAGTAATTGATTTTTCATGAATTGAAATTAAATTTTATTTCAAAGAAATAATATTAATCATTTAAGTGATTAATAAAGAAATCATCAAAACAAAGAATCAGTTGCAGAAGAGCCAGACTCGCAAAACAATCTAAATAAACATTGTTAACTGATATTTTTATTTTTTCTTACTAACTTAATATTTAAATAATATATTAAAGTATTTTAAGAAGAACTTAAGAGGAATTCAAATTCTTGAAACAATCTTCTCAAAATCATCGTAAATAACTTCTGAAAGTTAGAATAACCTCCTGCTGTTTAATGAAAGTTATTTCAAACTGTTGTAATTGAGCATCACAGTAACAAGCTGAAGTAACACCAATGCTCGATCATAAAAACATTAAAGAATTAATGTTAGTTATTTTCAAATGAAAATTAGCCCAAGCTTTACTCACCCTCAAGCCCTCCTGGATGTATATGACTTTCTTCTTTCTGATGAACAAAATCAGAGATATTTTAATAAATATCCTGACGCATCCGAGCTTTATAATGGCAGTGAACGGAATCAACGAGTATGAAACTGAAGAAAGTGTGGTAATGCTCTAAGAATGCGAACCGCCAATAAACTCGAAGACGAAGAAGAAGAAGATGAAGGTTTTGTCCATACATAGACATATATGTCATAGACAGCGAGTCCGCCATATTGTGCGGGGCAAAACTCCTCAAACAAATGCAAGTAAACGAGGAGCTGCGGCTTTTCTGGACAAAAAGTTCTTGTCTTCAATTACTCGGAATCTCGCTAGTTTGAACTCGAAAATTTCTTATCGCTTCTCAAGCATAGAGTTGGTTTATCAAAGTTAAAAACTGTGGAGACATCCATAATGTAATATAATTTAATGTAGATGAAATTGTAACACTCAGACACAATGGTAAAGTTTTAGACAAGGTTTTATTGTAAATGATTTCAGCAGAACAGGTAAACGGTATGGTATGGTAAGGCAAAGCAGTTCTTGATCTTGAGGGTAACTTAGCTTGAGTGATGAAATGTTTTGTCTTGTGGTTGCAGATGGTTGGAGTGCTGTCCAGCGGTCTTAGTACACGCCCGATGAAGGAATGAAGAAACATCCAGGGAACAGGTAAGCAAAGGCAGGTAAGTCTGTAGTCCGTGATTAACGAGATCAGACAACTGGCAGTTATGGCAAGCCGTTTTAGCTTTAAATACTCCTTCCCGTACTAGTCATAAATCAGTTTTGACTAGTCATAATTCCATTTCCAGATATCTCTTATTCAATTTTGACTCGTCGTAATTGCAATTGAGATATCTACAATGTCATTGTGACTAGTCATAACATGCATTGAAGATATCTACAATGTTAATTTGACTAGTCGTAATATACATTGCAGATATCTACAATGCTTTTATGACTAGTCAAATTCTTCCATTGACTTCAATTGGAAAATATTTGCAGATATCTACAAATGAGTTTTGACTAGTAGAAATTGTAATTAAAGATATCTCCAATTTGATTATGACTAGACAAAACTTAAGTTAGAGATATCTCAAACTGGGTTTTGTCTAGTCATAATTAAATTAGAGATATCTTCAATTGAATTGCCACTAGTGCAAATCATAATTAGAGATATCTCTAACTGGGTTTTGTCTAGTCATAATCAAATTGGAGATATCTTTAATTCATCGTTTTTTAAGATATCCAAAAATAAACATGTAGATATCTTTAAATAATTTATTACTAGTCAAATTACATTTGTAGATATCTTGAACTGGATTTTTGACTAGGCAATACTTAATTAGAGATATCTTGAATTGGAATTCGTCCTAGTCAAAACTCATTTAAAGATATCTTCAACTTAATTATAGATATCCCAGTCTGTTTTTTGACTAGGAGGATCTTTCTTTGGAGATATCTGACTAAGAAGAATTACAGAGTAGATATCTTGAATGAACATTCTGACTAGTCGAAATTATTTTATAGATATCTGAATTGCGTTCTCAAACCACCCCTTTGCTAAGCCCCGCCTTTTCTAACCATATTGTCTGCGCGCCAAAAAATCTCAACGGGCTGATCTGGTTTTAAGGTAATAAAATTACTGTAAAAGTAACTGTGTATGTTATTAACACTGGAATAGCAACTGCATTATTTGCAAATCGCGGGCTTGTTTTGCGTTGTCAACCGTTTTCTAAGGTAATATAGTTGTCGAGATAGCGCCTCTGGGTGGTGCTGAGGAAATGTAAGTTTCACGTCACGCATGACGGATTCGACTAGGAGCAATTACAATTCAGATATCTTAAAATATAATTGTGACTAGTCGAAACCGAATTACAGATATCTCTAATTATGTTTGCGGATACATGACGCGTCTTTTAAAGATATCTATGACGTCATTACAGATATCTTAAATGGAGTTTTGACTAGTCAAAAATATATTACAGATATCTCAAATCGGATTTCTTACTAGTGCAATTATAATTGAAGATATCTCTAATTGACATTCTGACTAGTCGAATTATAATTATCACTCGTCAAAATACAATTGTTACTATCTTTAAATATATTTATAGATAGTCAGAACAAAGTTTAAAAGCTAAAACGGCTTGCCATAGGGTGAGCATGTTTTATAGGGCGTGACGTGATTGTGGACAGGTGATGATGATTAGTATTCTGGTGATAGTGAGCGTGTGGGTGGAGTTGTGCGAGCTGGTGACGTTGACTGTGTGACAGAAATGTGCAGATCCGATTTTATTTGGAAATGGCTTTTTTTTTTTTTAAAAAAAAGCTTTTTCCCTCGTGCCTTCAGCTTCTCCTCTTGAATCACATCACAGGATGTCACGGGACAATTTCAAATGAATGTGAAGATGTTTTATTTTATATGTGGTTTTATTCTATGGCATATTATTATTAGCCTATATTATTATAAAAAAATACAATTGAGAATAAATACAGTAAAATATAGTATAATGCAGTAGTAATAATATAATAACTATGAATAAAATAGCATATATAAATATATATATATATATATATATATATATATATATATATATATAAAATAGCAGATTTTTATAAAAAATAGCAAATAAAATAGTGAGTTGTGAATAGTACAATCATATAATGATATAAGTCGTTTAATAATCATAATTATAATAGGCAGACGAGGTCTCAATGCAGAGAACAGTCCACTGACAGGCTTTCTTCAGCCTTCCTTGAGGGTTTTGTTGTCCTGGTTCTGGCTAAACTGAGGTAAAAATATAAATGAGTCACGATTAGATGACAGGCAATTAAATCACCGTTCTTCAGAGATGAGTCGATTTTGAGTCTGAAATTCTGACAGGATCTGTCCTGTCAAAGTCTTTCTTTACGGAAGATTCACTTGTGATTTTGATTAGTTAGTGATATAAACTGTAATATAATCTCAGAATTCATAAGAATCATGCAATTTTTTTATTATTATAAAGTCTCAGTTTTCATAAATAATAGCGTTGTTGTGCTGCCCTCTGGCGTTTAGTTGTGGTTCCTAGTCGGACTCGTTTCAGTGACGGACCTGTTAGATCAGTGTTTCTCAAACTTTTTCAGCCCAAGGACCACTTTATCTTCCAATTTTTTTCTGAGGACCACCTAACAGAATCCCACTCTAACACACCCCCCAAAACCAACAAAATAGGAAGGATAAATGTGACAGCCCGGTTGAAGAATAAAGGATTTAACTCGTGCACTGATGTTGTACTGTCTTCCTTACTCTGTTTATTGTCCTTACAGACATCACAACAACGTAAGAGCTAAAACAGATGAATAAACAATATCGGAAATTGTATTAAATTCACATCCATAAAAATAATACAAAAACAATCAACCTTACAGCAACAGAATTATTAAATTAATACTAACATTCATACTAAACAATATAAAATTACTTGTAAATAAAACAAACATATAAAACAGGTGTAGAGACACCATACACTATATATATATATATATATATATATATATATATATATATATATATAGACGTGTATGTAAAGCACATAAATGTTTGTGACTACCTTGTTCTCCTTTCCAACCAGGTGCCAAACAACAAAGTCAAAACAAAACGCTGCAAAATAAATCAACTAATAGTGACTAAATTCACTAGAAAGTGTCCTTAATCCGTCTCCGTTTTCTGCGCGCTTTCTCTGTCTTCGTTTCTTCCGTGTAGTGAGCGGGCTCTTGACATTTCCGTCAAGCCGCCTTTCAAAATAAAAGTCTCTATTGGTTAAATAACTTAAAAGGAGCGCAAAATAGTAAATAGTATAATAAACGCATCACAAATATAACGAAAGGACAGAATTAAATAATGTAAGTAAATATATAAATCCTGGAAACTTATTCTAATAACTGAGGGTTATTTACAATAAACTAAATTTAAGTTTAATATGCAACTGTTTCAAGTCAAAAACTAATTATTCAAACACAAATGCAATGATATGATCCATTTTTCGTTATCAAAACACACTGATCAGGGCTCCAGACTAACCTTTCCACTGGTTGCACTGGTGCTACCAATTTTCTCAGTTGGTCGCACCTTTTTTGCTACAACAATTTTAATCAATGCATGCTTGATGAATAATCGTCTTAATCTTAAATATATTAAATCACAGTGGCTGATGGCTGATATAAATCTGGTTATATATATATATATATATATATATATATATATATATATATATATATATATATATATATATATATATATCGCGTTTCCCGTGAAGCTGAACTGAAGTCTGAATTCATTTCACACGGATCGACTGTCACACACAGAATACACGCGTTCATGAGGGTTACAAACACTTCAGAAAATCTCACTTTTGTATTTGAATAAATCTGCAAGGTCTGTGAAATTAAATGTTAATTAGATATTCAGAGATTTGTTTTAATAATATAGTAATAATATAGATGTGTATTTGCTGAATGCTGAAGGTAAATGAGAAAATATTAGCCGTTAGTTTGCCTTTCTGTAACTAATAATATAAAAGCAAACGCTATACTTTCTCACATACAGTTTACTTTCTTTCTTTGTTGTGGTTGGTCAGACAAAATAAACCAAACATTTTCAGTCCATTCACATTTTAGTCTATTTTCTCTAGTCAGTTTTTGAGTCGCTGACAGACTAACTGCGCGTGACCACTGGCGTTTGAGCATTTTCAACTCACCAGCGGTTACGCAACGAAAGCGATGATGCTGCGTTTGAATTTTCGCGACAGAGACGTGCTTATATACATTACCTTGACAACACTATTTGACATTACCGCTCGGGGGGGGGGGGGGGGGGGGGTTCAATGCCCCCCCCAGACCAGAGCCAATTAATGCCTGCCTTGTGCTTTGAATATTTTTTTTTTTATTACAGAATTCATATTTTCTCGTTTTATTTGTCTTATCTTATTAGTTCTGTGTATAGAATGAGTAAGATATGGCTAATTAATTTTTAATTACTGTATTTAATTTTTTATTACTGTAGCTTTATTACATTCTCCCGCGATTTGCGAATCTCAAAGTATCGCGGTACGTGAGTGGACGCTCTTCTCGTTCTGTTTTACGCGCTGAATAAACAAAATGGACATTCGTCGTTTTTTTAATAAATCCACTACTAAAAGTGTGGAGTTTTCTAATTCTACTTCAACTATCAATTCCATTGCTGCTAATACTACCACAGCAATCGAGGCCGCTTCAAACTACTGCACATAGAGAACGATTTGACTGCAAATCTATCAGAAGAGAAGATAGTGGACATCTACGCATCTCGGAAAAAGAGGCGGCTTCTTCTGCATTAGGTAAGATATTGTAATGTCTGAAGTAGTTCTATGACAGGTCAAGGGAGGCTCTGTTTATGAACTTTAATCGGAACGAAGAAGAACACACTGTAACAAGCGCACCCGTCTAACACACTCGCTTTTTCTCGCCGCACTTCTGAACTCCCCGTGTTAACCCTTTCACTGCCGATGCAAAACAAAACAGCAACTATAAAGAGTCTGTTCTATTCGCTATTCTTTGTATAAAGTCATTGTTCATTGTAAATGTATTTTATATGTAGAATGTATGATATATCAATATGATATAAAAAAAAAATCTGAGCTCGTGGTCTGCTGGCCTGGCAGGTGCCCCCCCCAAGCACAAAAGTGAAACTCCGCCTATGATCTTGACTTGATGGGATCCCCTGGGTTTATATAGCTGTCAATTTCGCGGCAAGATTCGAACCGCTTACTGAACCACTCAGGCAGAAGCGAGGCTTCATACGTCATCTCTGACGTCATCGGTCTAAACAGATACAAGCCTCGATAAAAGCTTACAGGATTTCTCGACACACGCTCAGAAGCCTCGGCACAGAGGGTAACATCACTACATATAACTGTATATGGCAAGCCGTTTTAGCTTTAAATACACCTTCCCGTACTAGTCATAAATCAGTTTTGACTAGTCATAATTCCATTTCCAGATATCTCTTATGCAATTTTGACTCGTCGTAATTGCAATTGAGATATCTACAATGTGATTGTGACTAGTCATAACATGCATTGAAGATATCTACAATGTTAATTTGACTAGTCGTAATATACATTGCAGATATCTACAATGCTTTTATGACTAGTCAAATTCTTCCATTGACTTCAATTGGAAAATATTTGCAGATATCTACAAATGAGTTTTGACTAGTAGAAATTGTAATTAAAGATATCTCCAATTTGATTATGACTAGACAAAACTTAGTTAGAGATATCTCAAATTATAATTTGCACTAGTGGCAATTAAATTAGAGATATCTTCAATTGAATTGCCACTAGTGCAAATCATAATTAGAGATATCTCTAACTGGGTTTTGTCTAGTCATAATCAAATTGGAGATATCTTTAAATCATCTTTTTTTAAGATATCCAAAAATAAATATGTAGATATCTTTAAATAATTTATTACTAGTCAAATTACATTTGTAGATATCTTGAACTGGATTTTTGACTAGGCAACACTTAATTAGAGATATCTTGAATTGGAATTCGTCCTAGTCAAAACTCATTTAAAGATATCTTCAACTTAATTATAGATATCTCAGTCTGTTTTTTGACTAGGAGGATCTTTCTTTGGAGATATCTGACTAAGAAGAATTACAGAGTAGATATCTTGAATGAACATTCTGACTAGTCGAAATTATTTTATAGATATCTGAATTGCGTTCTCAAACCACCCCTTTGCTAAGCCCCGCCTTTTCTAACCATATTGTCTGCGCGCCAAAAAATCTCAACGGGCTGATCTGGTTTTAAGGTAATAAAATTACTGTAAAAGTAATTGTGTATGTTATTAACACTGGAATAGTAACTGCATTATTTGCAAATCGCGGGCTTGTTTTGCGTTGTCAACCGTTTTCTAAGGTAATATAGTTGTGGAGATGGCGGCTCTGGGTGGTGCTGAGGAAATATAAGTTTCACGTCACGCATGACGGATTCGACTAGGAGCAATTACATTTCAGATATCTTAAAATATAATTGTGACTAGTCGAAACCGAATTACAGATATCTCTAATTACGTTTGCGGATACATGACGCGTCTTTTAAAGATATCTATGACGTCATTACAGATATCTTAAATGGAGTTTTGACTAGTCAAAAATATATTACAGATATCTCAAATCGGATTTCTTACTAGTGCAATTATAATTGAAGATATCTCTAATTGACATTCTGACTAGTCGAATTATAATTATCACTCGTCAAAATACAATTGTTACTATCTTTAAATATATTTATAGATAGTCAGAACAAAGTTTAAAAGCTAAAACGGCTTTCCATAAACTGTATGATCATTGGCGGCCTGCAGGATGAACTTACGTTTGTATGCTTTACGTTCAAGGTGCGGGCCAACATGCAAGCGACATTATACAGTGGGTTTCGTGTCTCATTTAAATCTCCGTTGGAATCGTCATTGGGATTCCTGTCGTGTTGACTGTTTGCTCTATCTCTACGACATCGTTACCGGACCTTTGTTGCCGCGAACATTTCTCAGCTTTTGCGAATTACGGAAGACTGGACAGGATTGATTTCTCCGCGCTCTGGACTAGTTTCACGCCGGGTCGTGTTACGTCGTGCCTAATAACCTTTTGTATTCGCAGCAATCCACAACTGCTGAATTGGCTGGATCGTGGGTGGGTTTGGTGATCGTGCTTTTACCAGTTGGAATTGTGAGTAACCAACCGCGATTTAAAGCCTTAACGTGGGGTGAAATAGATGACCAGCCACCTATCGGTCACCAAGCTTTTTGCTGTCTTTTGTTTGTTTTGTTTAGTGAATTGTTTTGTTTTATATTATGTTTCACTTATGTTCCTTTCTGATGTGTTTTGAGTTTGGTATTTATCCATATTATTTTGTTTCTTGTGATTGATTTAAGTGTGTTTGATACTTTTGTTTTGCCTTTGTTGATGTGAGGTTGTTGTTTTTTTTTTTTTTTTTTGTAATACTGCTGGCTACCTGTTTTAATCCTGCCCTCTAATTGGCTGTTGTAGGGACCGGACGCGGTCCCTTGACCAGTTTGGTGGGATTGGCCTGGATCATTCGCATACTGGAGGAGCTTGTGATGCATGTTTGTTTTTAAAACTAATTTTGTCAGTGACTGTTCTACTGTGGTGTTCCTTTCAGAATTGGGGCGGTCCGCTGCAGAGGACCAGTGTGTCGTTGCTGTGGTGGTGGGTCATTTTTTCCCTGAATGCAGTGAATCACAGTGAGGTGTGGTGTGAGTGTACACATGTGATTGCTGATTTCCTTGGATTAGCGTGGCTAACCCCAATTCTGAATTTGGTGTCCAGTGTGAGCGCGACTTTTTATTAAATTAACGTGGTATTTTATGCCAATTAAAGATGATTGTTGAACTTGACACCTCATTGTCTATCTGATTCAGCCTTAACGGACCTGTGAGCCTAAAATATCTTATTGTTAAGGGTGATCCCAGGTAATAGACCCCCGGGGTGGCGTAGTTGGTCATTTAGATAGTTGCATTCCCCTACATATACATACTTTGCCACACTTAGAAACTCAGCTTTTTAATGCATCCAGTCCTGCTTTCAACTCTCAACGAGTGCTGAGTTATCACGGGCGCATCCTACCTATAAAAATATTAATAGTCATATTTTTCAAATCTCCAGCCTTCTTCATCACAAAATAGGTGTCATTAGAAAGCTTAGAATCTGAATTTTACAATGAATGTAAGCACTTTGAATAAATCCTAAGTACTGCAGAGTTATTTACTGAAAAGTAAAAAAAAATATTTTTTCATAATTTGAGTGTTTTATTATGTACGCCAATGTGTCAAACGCATCATATAGCTCAGATAATCGCGTGTTATATGTCATTTGAAAGGTCTCATGGAGTAGAATACGACGAATACATAATTGTTTTGGGCTTTGACTAAACTTGAGTGATTTTGTTGTACGTGAAACATTACAAGAACCAAATGTAAATAAACTGATGCAGCATTTGTCACGTTTTGACTCCTAACGTCATAAAACATGCACCGATTGTGGGAAATTGGGCATCATTATTTACAGCAGATTCTCATGATTAAAATGAGTCAAAAATCCTCATAATGCAATGAAGCGATCATGAGATATCGATCACGCAATTACGACACATAAACCCCCACAGGCGCACAGCTGCTATAGCTAAAACTAAAATGTAGCCATCAAGTGGCATTTCAGCATATAACTTCATGAAACAGGCATAGATTGTGGAAAATGGCACATCGTTACTTACAGTGAATGCTCCCGATTGAAATGAGTCCAAGATTAACAAAATCCCATGCTTTGATCACGAGTTACTCCACGTGAAAGTGCGACTTTAAAAATACCACTAGGGGGCGACGAGGGCTAAACGAAAAAGGCCACCTTGATTCCAAATGCTGCAACTTTTGAATACTTCATGGGATCACCACAAATTAGATATCCAGATACAGGTCGCATATAGAGGAACATCCCCAAAAAAGAATTTCCCTCCTACCTCATTTATGAAATGAGCAAACTTTTATTTTTTTGTATTTTTTCAGCAGTTTTTTTCTTTATTTGCAGTTTCTCAGCATGTGAATGTCCAAATTCAATTTTTTTAAAAATTTGTTTCCTTTCCTTTCAAACGATACCCACCTTTTGACTCTCCTCGCTATAGTTTTGGAGTTACGAGTCTTTACTTTTTTTGTGTGTCACTCAGAAAAAAGAACTCTGAAAATACCCTTAGGGTTTAAAAGGGTTAACCACAAAACTATTTTAGCCTACTAGTATTTCAGCTCTGACATGGAAATTACATTGGATTACATTCAACAAACAGGCACTATGATACACTTTTAAAAGCTTTTGTTCTTCTAAGCAGAGCTGATCTGTAGGAGGCTGATGAGCTCTTAGTTTGAACTAGTGACTCTGAGAACAGATAGTTTAGCTGCACTGGTCTGACGAAATAACGGCCACGCTTCATACAGATGTCTTCTGTTATTTTTATTTCTCTCTCTCTTCTCTGCATACACCGTGAAAACTACAAAAATAAAACATAACTTTCAAACATAAATCTCTCAGTCCTTTACAAGTCTCTTGAGACGATGTTCACTGATATGCAAATGAAGGCCGCAACAAAATATAACAATTCAACGACCAATAATAAAACGTCATATTTTCCATGCAAAGTGATGCAAAACAAAACCATACACAATAAACACAGAGTAAATTACCGTGTGCGCCACCCAGACCACATGCAGATTAAGAAATTATCTTGAGGCTGTATGTGCCGTAGTTTCTCTGCATCCGCTCCCAACTCAACAATGGTCATGTGACGCATTACGCTTCTTAAAGAACCCTTAACATTAAACATTTCAAGGGAGTACCATTACCCTCTGATCATCACATTTATACATTCAAAAAAAACATGTCTGTTGACAGTTACAGATAGCATTTAAAACTGGGATGAAACATGACAAGAGATAAGACAAGTAAAAGCCTTCAAGGCACTCATTTCCAGTACACAGTCATGTTTCATTAAAGAGAGTTACAAAAACATTGAGATTCACATGAACCCGAAGAAAAAACAATTCAATTTTGCATATTTCAGCAATTAAGACTATAAGGTAGAAGTAAACATGGGGAAATAAATATATAAATGATATAACGGTAAATGCACATTAGTGAAATGTATTTAAAGCACCATTCAGATGCATAATACTACATAATACTTTATGCAGCAGCCAATAAAACAGAAGGACAAATGAAAGGAAAATCGGGGTGATGAGAGAATATCTTTTGGAAGAATGATGAATGATTGCTAAGAGGCACTGAATCTGTTCTGGTATCTTACACAAGGAAATAAAGAAACTTTGTTCGTTTTTTCCTATAATTTGGCACCTGCCTGTTGACAGAAATCCTCACATAAATTCTAATTCATCATTTTGTTTCTGCTTCTATCCACCGTTTCTTTCAGTGCTGTTATTATCTTATCATATTAAGAATCAGTGAGGACAGTGAAGTTTCATCGACCTTAAAAGAAACACTCCTGCTGAAAACACAGAGTTTACAGTAACATGAATGTTCGTGCAGGTTGAAGTGAAGCTGGTTAAATTAGCTGTAGGAACACCAACATCCAAAACTCTGTTTCTTTCAACAGGAATGTTCCTTTGTAGTGTCAAGTTGCCGTCATTAAATAATATGATGTGAAATCTTTTACAGACTTCAGATCAGCAGCTTCATGCTGTTTGATTGACTGCTGCTCTTTGTCTTACAGTACTATGACAGTTCTTAGTAAAAATTCTCACAGAGATATTCAAGTTCACATCCAGTTTTACAATGTAAACAAACATGTTGCTGTGTAAATGCCACATGTAAAAAAAATAACGCAACAGCCAAAAAATAAATAATTTGTACCTAAGCAATGAATCAAAATTGATCCCTAAGGCTTGCAGTGTGATGGAGCCTTTTTTTTTTGGAGTGGCCTTCAGCTGATGCTTTTCCCTTGTTTCCCATTTTGTCTTCTCAATATTGTTAAGTTGGTGTTTTCTTTCCACTAAAACATAAATATCTCATATCTAATATATAATATATATAATATATAATAAGCAAGTCTCTGGTTTCAGGGTCCACGTGTCCATTCAGACTCACAGTAGTGGTTCAGTGAGGTCAGTTTCCAGTGGTACATCAGGCTGGAGTGAAAAAAAAAGCACCAAGGTATTTGACAGATGAATCATGTGTGCTTCACTCCTATTGGCAGTCGCTCCCGAAACTCACTGCTCATCTGAAAAAGTCTCCCTGCAGTCTCTGGATACACGTATGTCTTGTTGCCAAACATCGCCAGCAGTTGATGGCTCTTCATAAATTTTAATGCCAGTTCGTTTAGCTTTATACATCCATAGTGTCAGTGTGCTTGAGGGACGAGTCTTCTACAAACCATCCTGTAAGAAAACAGATTAACAGAAGGTAAAAGAAATGAAGAGGATTGATGTTTCTGACGTCACACATCATCATTTTCAAACAGATCCCAAAAGCAACAAATGGTGCAAAAACACTCACTGTGTGCTTTAAAAAAAAATCACGATCTTAACCCTGATCTTCATATCACAAACTCAGTTGGTCAGACAGAGATTCATTTTTAAATAGATCACACTCTATTCAAGAAGCCCCTCAAAAACGTCATCATGTGATATTTTGTTTGCATATAATTACACACAACCTGCACACCTAAAATACTTGAAACATTGAATCTGTAGGAATAATAGTATTGGTTACTGACGTCCTACTAGTTCACTTTTTGTTTTCATATTATTTGTAATTTAGTTTTAGCACTGCCTCATCTGTGAATTTGTTTGCACGATTAAAACAAATAATAATAAAATATTTTGCAGTGTATATATACATTACGTAGACATGCTATAACACCATATGTTAAATACAAAAATAGAATTATATAATTACATAAAAATAAGATATAAATGTGTTCATACACTGAAATGAATTTGGAAATTTAAAGCAAATTTCACAAAAAAATTACTAAGAAATGATGTGAAATTAAATGTGAAATTTACAAAGACTGAAATAGTTTTTCCTTGAAAAATATATTACAATAAAATTTGTTTTATTTACAACTTAACGCTTTTTTTTAATAGTGTAGTGTAATTCTTTTATATATTCACTTTATGCAATAAATCACATATTTCTCATTATTACAGCTGTATTTAATACTCACATTCTGTGATACTGCTGTATGTCTCCTGCGGCGACGGTAAATCATAGCAACAGTTACAACTGCAGTAACCAGCAGAACAACAACTATTCCTGCTACAGCAGCTGGAGACAGACCTGAATCTGGAACAATAAAGACAAACAGACAGACATTATTACTGGATTTAAAAGTATTCAACTGCATTTTAAAATTCCTCAAGTGAAAGTGTGATATACTCACCAATCACAGAAACACTGAAGCTCTTCACACGGGTGATGGTGATGCTGCGACGACGACGACGCTGGATGCTGATGCTACTGCTGATCATCTCTAGCTTATAAACTCCAGAGTCTGATGTCTTAGTGTTCATGATGGTCAGAGATCCAGTCTGATGATCCAGCTTCAGTCTGTCTCTGAATCTCACTTCACACTGATCCTCTGTACAGATCTTACTCTGATCTCCAGTGATTTGAGCGATGAGAATCTCATTAAAATACCATTTCATAACTTTTGGGTTTTTCTCTGCACCAGGATCTAAAGTAACAGATTCTCCCTCCTTCACAGTCTTCAGGTCTTCTCCTTGAGCAGCAGAAACACCTGAAACAATATATCAGTGTGGGGACACAAAGTAAATAAGAGCTTCATTAAGCAGTATAATCAGTTTCACTGACTATAACAACACTCAAAATTTGAATAATAGAAGTGTTTACAGGCTGGAAAACCGCCTGTCTGCCATAAATATGTTAGAACCATCACTTCTACCACTAAAAACTGCTTTATAAATAATCTTCCTGATCAGTTTCATCAACTTAGCAAACCAGACAGCTTAGAAGAACTCGATGTTGCAACAGAAACTATTGACGCTCTCTTTTCCAACACTCTAGACTCTATCGCTCCTTTGCGCTTAAAAAAGATTAAGGATATTAGTCCAACGCCATGGTATAACGAGCACACTCGGGCCCTTAAGAGAGCAGCAAGAAAAATGGAGCGCAGCTGGAAGAATTCAAAACTAGAAGTTTTTCGGATTTCATGGAGAGAGAAAATGATGGAGTACAGAAAGGCCATAAAAAACGCTAGATCTGCTTATTTTTCAAATCTTTTAGAAGAAAATAAACACAACCCTAAGTATTTATTTAATACAGTGGCTAAATTAACGAGAAATACAGCCTCAACTTCTGATGTTTCCAAACAGCACAGCAGTAATGATTTTATGAACTTCTTTACTTGCAAGATTGACAACATTAGAGAGAAAATTATAGCCATGCAACTGTCTACAGTATCACATCAGACAGTGGATTGTAGTATCCCTGAGGAAAAATTCCATTCATTCGCTGCTATAGGAAAGGAAGAATTGTCTAAACTTATTAAATCATCAAAATCAACAACATGTATGTTAGACCCTATACCGACTAAGCTATTGAAAGAGATGCTTCCAGAGGTCATAGATCCTCTTCTTAAGATCATTAATTCATCTTTATTACTAGGTTACGTACCGAAAAATTTTAAGCAGGCTATTATCAAACCTCTTATTAAAAAACCACAACTTGATCCTGGTGAATTAGTCAATTACAGACCGATTTCCAATCTACCTTTTCTGTCAAAAATACTAGAAAAGGCAGTATCATCTCAACTGTATTCCTACTTGGAAAGACATGGTATCTGTGAGGATTTCCAGTCAGGATTTAGACCGTACCATAGTACTGAGACTGCTCTCATTAGAGTTACAAATGATTTGCTCTTATCATCAGATCGTGGTTGTATCTCTCTATTAGTGTTACTAGACCTCAGTGCTGCTTTTGACACTATCGACCACAATATTCTTTTGAATAGACTAGAAAATTATGCTGGAATTAGTGGAAATGCATTGGCATGGTTCAAATCATACTTATCTGACCGTTATCAGTTTGTAGTAGTAAATGAAGAGATGTCATTTCGATCACAAGTTAAACATGGAGTACCACAAGGCTCAGTTCTAGGACCGTTGCTTTTCACTCTGTACATGCTACCCTTGGGAGATGTCATTAGGAAGCATGGCATTAGCTTTCACTGTTACGCTGATGATACTCAGCTCTATATTTCCTCGCGCCCTGACGAAACCTACCAATTCTCAAAATTAACAGAATGCGTAGCTGATATAAAAAATTGGATGACTAGTAATTTCCTACAACTAAATTCAGAAAAAACAGAGATTCTAATTATTGGACCAAAAACTTCTGCACATAATAACCTAGAATACTGTCTAACACTTGATGGCTGCTCTGTTAAGTCGTCTTCGTCAGTTAGGAACCTGGGTGTGCTCTTTGATACCAATCTTTCATTTGAATGCCACATTTCTAGCATATGTAAAACCGCATTCTTCCATCTTAAAAATATATCTAAATTGCGACATATGCTCTCAATGACAAATGCGGAACAGCTAGTTCATGCGTTTATGACCTCGAGACTAGATTACTGTAATGCTCTACTGGGTGGTTGCCCTGCTCGCGTGATAAACAAATTACAGCTGGTCCAAAACGCAGCCGCTAGAGTCCTTACTAGAACCAGGAAGTATGAACATATTAGTCCGGTTCTGTCAAAACTGCACTGGCTCCCTATTAAACATCGTATAGATTTTAAAATCTTGCTAATTACTTACAAAGCACTAAATGGCTTAGCTCCCCAGTACCTGAGTGAGCTCTTAATGCATTATAGTCCTTCGCGTCTATTACGATCTCAGAATTCTGGCCAGTTGTTAATACCTAGAATATCAAAATCAACCGCGGGCGGTAGATCCTTTTCCTATTTGGCACCTAAACTCTGGAACAATCTTCCTAGCATTGTTCGGGAAGCAGACACACTCTGTCAGTTTAAATCTAGACTAAAAACGCATCTATTTAACCTGGCATACACATGACGCACTATAAACTTTTGTCTTCATATCCGTTAAAGGATTGTTAGGCTGCATAGATCAGGTCAGCCGGAACCGGGAACACTTCCTATAACACCAGATGTACTCGTTACATCGGAAGAAGAATGGCGTCTACGCTAATTTTTTGTCTCTCTGCTTATCCCGAGGTTTACCAATTAACATGATTGGCTGGATCCGGGCTGTGTCCGGGTCGGACGGGGAACCTGTGCCTGTGTGCGGCAGCAGTGTGGCCCTGTGGTGTCGGCGGAGACTGTGTTAACTAGCTCATCCTTTGTTAAGACCTTACCGACTCATCAGCCAGCGGCACATATCCCAACAAACCGTCCCATATCGGCGTGATCAAAAGATCTTAAACTAGATGGAACTAGATTAAATATTTTGACTGTTGCGATTCCAAATCGGTTTAATGACCTGTAACTCTGCCTGAGTATCGGACAAGTGTTCACTGTTGGCCAGAGGAGAACTGGCCCCCCAACTAAGCCTGGTTTCTCCCAAGGTTTTTTTTCTCCATTTGTTGGAGTTTTGGTTCCTTGCCGCTGTTGCCTTTGGCTTGCTTAAGTTGGAGACACTTGCTTGATATTCAGCAGTGTTTTTGATATGCCTGCATTGGCGCCGTTGTATGCGAACTGATCTGAGCCGGACGATTACGTCACTGTTTTCTCCAGTGCTGATATACCTAAATTACCTAGACTAATAACTATTGATCTTTGCAACGGAATGAATCAATAATATATAGAATAAGCTGCACAATGACACCATTTTCTTATTAATGTAAAGCTGCTTTGCCACAATTTGCATTGTAAAAAGCGCTATATAAATAAAGATGACTTGACTTGACTTGACATGACCATTAGCCATGACTAAGGTCATGGACACACTGCAGTAAATTTGGTTGTCAGTTCAGTTTTTAGTGCTGAATCCGGTTCTGTACACACACATTTCAGTAAAATATGGCAGTGACAACCGCATTTACAGAAATTCTATGCAGTGTGTAATGAACCGAACTGAACAACTAGTAGTTAATGGTGTTTTAACACACATCAGAGATGTGTCTCTTCTGTCTGCGGTGAATCACAGGTGAAGCTCGAGTCTTGACTCATTCATGTTGTCAGATCTTGCTTGAACAATCAGCAAACAAGAACAAGCCCATAATAAACCAAAATTAATCCAAATCCTTTATGCTGAAAATAAGACCAAAATATTGCGATTCATGTCTGCTCACTTTAATAACTCCATAAACCCGTTCGCTTTATGAGTCGAGCTTAAACAACAAACCCAAAAACACATTATAATGAGTAACCATGGCAACACAGAAAGAGCGCTCTGTGTGAAACCGGCTGTACAAGCATAAACAAAACACAATGCCTCTGTCGACTGTGCTTAGTTAAATTGCAGAAAATAACAAGCGACCATAATTATTTTAATCATAATAAAGGATACCAAACACACAAGATGCCATAACGTTGCTATGGTTTCCAAGCTGTCAATCATCACATTTTCGAGAGCAAGTCGTACTCCGTACACACATGTAATGATAATTTAAGGGATTCACTTACGCATTTAAATGCGGATGTCACTCCTGAAACTTACAGTGTGTATGTGGTCTCAGTTTCAGGAGTCAATCTGATAAATTATTGTAACTCCTGAAACTGCTATGATTGACAGAGATAACCATAGCTCGATTTACTGATGCACAGAACAGCATTATATGACTGTAACAACAACAACAACAGTTATAATGTTTAATTAGCTGAGACAATTAATGACTACCTGCTCTCTCTCTATACAGGGAGTGCAGAATTATTAGGCAAGTTGTATTTTTGAGGATTAATTTTATTATTGAACAACAACCATGTTCTCAATGAACACAAAAAACTCATTAATATCAAAGCTGAATATTTTTGGAAGTTTTAGTTTTTAGTTTTAGCTATTTTAGGGGGATATCTGTGTGTGCAGGTGACTATTACTGTGCATAATTATTAGGCACCTTAACAAAAAACAAATTTATACCCATTTCAATTATTTATTTTTACCAGTGAAACCAATATAACATCTCAACATTCACAAATATACATTTCTGACATTCAAAAACCAAACAAAAACAAATCAGTGACCAATATAGCCACCTTTCTTTGCAAGGACACTCAAAAGCCTGCCATCCATGGATTCTGTCAGTGTTTTGATCTGTTCACCATCAACATTGCGTGCAGCAGCAACCACAGCCTCCCAGACACTGTTCAGAGAGGTGTACTGTTTTCCCTCCTTGTAAATCGCACATTTGATGATGGACCACAGGTTCTCAATGGGGTTCAGATCAGGTGAACAAGGAGGCCATATCATTAGATTTTCTTCTTTTATACCCTTTCTTGCCAGCCACGCTGTGGAGTACTTGGACGCGTGTGATGGAGCATTGTCCTGCATGAAAATCATGTTTTTCTTGAAGGATGTAGACTTCTTCCTGTACCACTGCTTGAAGAAGGTGTCTTCCAGAAACTGGCAGTAGGACTGGGAGTTGAGCTTGACTCCATCCTCAACCCGAAAAGGCCCCACAAGCTCATCTTTGATGATACCAGCCCAAACCAGTACTCCACCTCCACCTTGCTGGCGTCTGAGTCGGACTGGAGCTCTCTGCCCTTTACCAATCCAGCCACGGGCCCATCCATCTGGCCCATCAAGACTCACTCTCATTTCATCAGTCCATAAAACCTTAGAAAAATCAGTCTTGAGATATTTCTTGGCCCAGTCTTGACGTTTCAGCTTGTGTGTCTTGTTCAGTGGTGGTCGACTTTCTGCCTTTCTTACCTTGGCCATATCTCTGAGTATTGCACACCTTGTGCTTTTGGGCACTCCAGTGATGTTGCAGCTCTGAAATATGGCCAAACTGGTGGCAAGTGGCATCTTGGCAGCTGCACGCTTGACTTTTCTCAGTTCACGGGCAGTTATTTTGCGCCTTGGTTTTTCCACACGCTTCTTGCGACCCTGTTGACTATTTTGAATGAAACGCTTGATTGTTCGATGATCACGCTTCAGAAACTTGGCTATTTTAAGACTTCTGCATCCCTCTGCAATATATCTCACTATTTTTGACTTTTCTGAGCCTGTCAAGTCCTTCTTTTGACCCATTTTGCCAAAGGAAAGGAAGTTGCCTAATAATTATGCACACCTGATATAGGGTGTTGATGTCATTAGACCACACCCCTTCTCATTACAGAGATGCACATCACCTAATATGCTTAATTGGTAGTAGGCTTTCCAGCCTATACAGCTTGGAGTAAGACAACATGCATAACGAGGATGATGTGGTCAAAATACTCATTTGCCTAATAATTCTGCACTCCCTGTATAGTGTTTACACTTTGTTTACATAAAATGTGTTTTATATATATATATATATATATATAAAATGTGTGTGTGTCTATATATACACAGTGCTTAAATTTATTAGACCACCTATGATAATAAAGAGAAAACTATTTTAGGAATCTGAAAAAAACCTGTTTAAAACGATAAACTGTGTTGTGGCAAAAATTTAACTCATACTGTGTAAGAGACAAACTTGTTCAAATTGTCTTAATAAAGAATTTATTCCTTGCAAGGAAGGTCAGACAGTCATACAGAAACACAGGTCACTGCAGACTGCGACCTAGAAGGCTGGGTTTCCTCAGCTTTTATACCCCCGTACCCTTCAAGGTTACACCTCTTAACATCAGTACTTTTCCACACATAGTAAAAAGAAAAGACACTGTACCATGACAAAAGGCCTATACCGAAGACAGGATGACCTTTTAGGCCTCAGGTCATAAATCTATGATTAAGCTTATAGAAGAACCCCTAATATTCACTACAACTTAAAATTTCTTTCACAACTGTTTTGTCATTTTTATTAGGCAAATAAACTGAAACAACTAAATAGTCTTTATTCACACATAACCAAAAAACTTAATATTTTGTATGATGTTCTTTGGCCTTGATATCAGCTTGCATTTTTACTGGTATTGTTTTCATGTACAGTACTTTTACAGTCTCTTCAAAGTAGTTTCTAGTTGTTCCCAAAGACTTGCTTTTGATGAAACTTTTGTGCGATCCATTTTGAATCCACTAAATCCTAAATTTGTTATATAGGATTCAAGTCCAGACTTTGACTTGTCAAACTGTGACTAAAGAGCTGACATTTACTGGAGCATTAACCATTACACAAACATTAAAAAATGATTTTGGTAAATCACCAATACTTTTAGTTTTCGGAAGCGTTGCCACAAACCTTACTTTGGGTGATGGTCTAATCAATTTGTTAAGCCCTGTATATATATGTATGTAAATATGCATTGTGCCACATCTCACATACACGTCTAGAACACTCGAGTTTTCTTTTTTTTTTTTTGTCATACTGACACTTCTATATGGAAAGTTCTCTATCAATTTGCTTTTGTGTTTTTAGATTATTAATATCACAATAAATGATTTGGGTTCAAGCAGATCATAAAATATTCTTGTGAAATATCCAGTATATTACAAATTCTTCATTGTTTTTGTTAGTCATTTTTACTGTGCGACTGCAGTTTAAACTAATTCAGTTGAATGGACCATATAACTTGCTTTTAAATGTCAAATGACTCACCATGGACAGAAACACTGAAGATCTTTTCACTGATTCTGCTGCTGCTGATGATCTGAAGTTTATAACGTCCGGAGTCTGTGGTGTTGATGTTTGTGATGGTCAGAGATCCAGTCTGATGATCCAGCTTCAGTCTGTCTCTGAATCTCTCTTCACACTGATCATCTTCACAAATCTTAATTTGACCTCCAATGATTTGAGCGATGCGATTGTCATTGAAATACCATCTAACTCGGTCTTGTTGATTTGTTTCAGCATCAGTGAGTAGAGTGACTGAATCTCCCTCCATCACAAACATGTCTTTATCAACACCAGAAATGCCTGAAAAATGAACAAATAATAATAAATTGAATGTGGGACAGTAAAACAAAAATGTATAAGTAAAATGCTGTTAAAATGCAGTCGTTTTTTTCCTACTGATCATAAAGCTTGGCTCTTAAGGTGATGATACAACTTTTTGAGCAATGTTGCCGAGCAGGTTTGCTTGGGCCATTGAGAATGAGCAACAAATTTCTATCTGGATACTTAAGATCGGCCGTGGGCAATTTTTTGAGCTCCTCCAATCAGAATGCTAGCTGCTGATCATGTGACCGTCTTGGAGATTTCAGTAAATATTCAAACAAGATGGCTGCCTCTCAGCAGTAGTGGAGCAAAGAAAATGAGAGTGAACTTTTTATGCTGGTAAGTTGTCATGCGTCAACCCAAAACAGGCAATTTACCTCATTTAACACTTAAAATACCAAAAGTGTCCAATTTAATGTGTGCAGGCTATAATTTAACAATTGACTTTTTTCAGTTAAATACTAAAAAGACACATTCTGCATAGTGTCTGTAGTGGAGTAGGCTGTAGGGCATATTGCACGTGAAAGTAGTTTTGACGCGATTGACACGGGTTCAAATCCGCCTTTTGCCAAACTCGCTATTCTCCCTTTTCCTATCACAAATCAGATCGGAAAGGCATTTATATTTAATAAAAACCAAGAAAATATTTGAAAAGTTGAAAAGTGCCTTACAAGTGTATATAATATAGTATTTATTGGGTTGGCAATAAATTTGCTCCTCTCTGATTGGTTGCTGCCAACTGTTGCCCTAGTTAGTTGCCCTGGGTCTCACCAGGTTGCCTGTTAACGGAAACATTGCTCAAAAAGTTGCCCTGTGTTCCACCACCTTTAAACCCCTGATGAATATTAGACCATTAAAATAGTGTTGACTAAAATATCAATTTCGACATGTGTCGATACTGAAATATCTGAAACCGTTCCAAAACTCCTATTCTGCAGTATTGATAAACTGACACTAACTCTCTCTTCAGTTAAAGAGTGCTTGGATTGTGCATAAATGTATTAATTCCAGCAGGTTTCACTCACGCTCACACCAAAAGCATGCAAACAGCTCGGGAGTACAAAATTGACTCGTTTTTCGTGGCTTATTCATTTAAATGGTAATAAATACACTGTTATATCAAAATGCACATCTTGGCGAGTATTTATTTGGTGAGCCAAAGAGAAAATCACTTGCTGCTCTTGACTGAATTGTAAGCATTGAGTTGTATCAAATTTTTACAATGAAGACTTTCCAGTGTTATTTTACATTTGACTAATTTCTGTAGTAGGCCAATTTTTCTTACCTGAATACTACTGTTAGACCCTGAAAAACTTAAAGGTGTGTTTATTTCATTTGTCTGTTTATTCTATTTGCAATTTGTTCTTATTACAAATTATTACTGACTGTTTACTTGTTTTTTTGTGTGTGTAAATTTAGTTAAAGATTCAAATAAAGACACCCTCTGTGTGCTGCGTAAGCTATTACAACAAAACTACCCACATTTTCAAAAAATACAAGATAATAATACAAATCTGTATGACAGTGATATATAGCAGTTTTTCAATGTTTTTGATATTTTTCAAGGTATCATATCGAAGTTGGAAATTCCAGTATCGTGACAACACTACATTAAAGTACTGAAAATTAATGTATTGCTATTTTCCAATACCTTGAGTTTTGCAAACATTTAGCCAGTTATATTTTAAAAGTCAAATCTCACTTTTTCAAAAAGTCGACCATGCACACTCACCAGTGACATTAACACTGAAGCTTTTATCAATGCTGTTGATCAGTAGTTTATAAACTCCAGAGTCTGTGGTTCTGATGTTCATGATGGTCAGAGATCCAGTCAGATTGTCCAGCTTCAGTCTGTCTCTGAATCTCTCTTTACACAGATCATCTTCACAGATCTCACTCTGATCTGGATTGATTATAGCCATGCGAACATCATTATAATACCATTTAATTCGGTCTTTTTGGGTTACTTTAACACCAGTGTTTAAAGTGACTGAATCTCCCTCCATCACAGACACTGACTCTTCATCTGTACCAACACTGAACACACCTGAAGAAAAAAGAACAGTTAAATTATAAATCACATCTGGAAGACTGGAAAAAATACTGTAGCTGTACTAAAAATGCTGTGAATTTTCTTTTCTACAAAACATCAAGATTGTGAGCAAATAAAATGTCTGGATTCATATTGTAGTAACACATGCAAACAAACAGAACATCATTAATTTACACGTTCACTCATTAACACAGGGTATGTGTCTCTCACAGAAGATCTTGAACATCCTGTAGAACATCTTTAAACCCACATCCCGATTCACTACATTGTACTTCGAACAATTTATAACCTGATCATTGTATGTTTTCATAGACTCAAGGAACCTAAAGGAATATTCCATCCTACAAGGACTCAACTAATACGATTTCATGTTTTAGTTTGATTTAAAGCTTTTGTTTTCAAATTACAGGTTGTTGTTACAAAATACAGGTTGACTTGTGGAAGTTATCAGTGTCTGCTTTTGAATGAGATATTCAGTACGGCCCATTTTAGAGATATTCAAAATTATATTCTGGCTTTCATTCAGAGATTTTGAAAACAATTATAAATATATAGAGTTAAGCCTAGAGATGTTCCGATACCCTTTTTGACCTTCTCGATACCGATACCTGGGCTCAGGGTATCGGCCGATACCAAGTACTGATCCGATACCTGGGTCTGTATCTGCACATACTACTACCCCCAGTATGAATTGATAGAATTATTTTATAGTGTACTTCAGACTTATCCCTGAATAAAACATGAACAAATACATACAGCGAATTAGAGTAGTTTTTTATCTGACATACATTTGTCAGTAATATTCATTTTTCTTAACGTACTTCAAGTTACGCCTTCCGAGAAGAAACAAGCGTGGACATCATTGACTAAAACAGTCTTTTAAAGTAAATTATTTTATGTTTTATGAATTAAATGTGTGTAAGATGCTCTTATATTGCTTTCGGATCTTATGAAGGATGAAACAACAGGTAGTAGTAAAACAAAATAAATTAGACTATCAAATTAATACAAACTCATGCAATTATAGCTAAAAACCTACCCCCCACCCCCAAACCTTACCTAAACCGACCCCTTCCATAAAAATAACATTTACTGTAGTGTTTCATAGTTAAAATGACGAAAACAAACAGCACGACTGTGGCGTTGTAGTTGTAATACGAACCGATGCCTGATCACTAGGTGGCGACAGTGAAGCTTGAAAAGCAAGAAAAGTGAAGAAGAAGAAGAAGAAAAGCAGTGCTGGTGACTAGTGATGGCCAAATGAAGGAGAAGGGTCTGGCTGCAGACCGTGTATGGCAAGCCGTTTTAGCTTTTAAACTTTGTTCTGACTATCTATAGATATATTTAAAGATAGTAACAATTGTATTTTGACGAGTGATAATTATAATTCGACTAGTCAGAATGTCAATTAGAGATATCTGCAATTATAATTGCACTAGTAAGAAATCCGATTTGAGATATCTGTAATATATTTTTGACTAGTCAAAACTCCATTTAAGATATCTGTAATGACGTCATAGATATCTTTAAAAGACGCGTCATGTATCCGCAAAGGTCATTAGAGATATCTGTAATTCAGTTTCGACTAGTCACAATTATATTTTAAGATATCTGAATTGTAATTTCTCCTAGTCGAATCCGTCGTGCGTGACGTGAAACTTACATTTCCTCAGCACCACCCAGAGGCGCTATCTCGACAACTATATTACCTTAGAAAACGGTTGACAACGCAAAACAAGCCCGCGATTTGCAAATAATGCAGTTGCTATTCCAGTGTTAATAACATACACAGTTACTTTTACAGTAATTTTATTACCTGAAAACCAGATCAGCCCATTGAGATTTTTTGGCGCGCAGACAATATGGTTAGAAAAGGCGGGGCTTAGCAAAGGTGTGGTTTGAGAACGCAATTCAGATATCTATAAAATAATTTCGACTAGTCAGAATGTTCAAAGAAAGGATCAAAGAAAGATCCTCCTAGTCAAAAAACAGACTGAGATATCTATAATTAAGTTGAAGATATCTTTAAATGAGTTTTGACTAGGACGAATTCCAATTCAAGATATCTCTAATTAAGTATTGCCTAGTCAAAAATCCAGTTCAAGATATCTACAACTGTAATTTGACTAGTAATAAATTATTTAAAGATATCTACATGTTTATTTTTGGATATCTTAAAAAACGATGAATTAAAGATATCTCCAATTTGATTATGACTAGACAAAACCCAGTTAGAGATATCTCTAATTATGATTTGCACTAGTGGCAATTCAATTGAAGATATCTCTAATTTAATTGCCACTAGTGCAAAATATAATTAGAGATATCTCTAACTAAGTTTTGTCTAGTCATAATCAAATTGGAGATATCTTTAATTACAATTTCTACTAGTCAAAACTCATATGTAGATATCTGCAAATATTTTCCAATTGAAGTCAATGGAAGAATTTGACTAGTCATAAAAGCATTGTAGATATCTGCAATGTATATTACGACTAGTCAAATTAACATTGTAGATATCTTCAATGCATGTTATGACTAGTCACAATGACATTGTAGATATCTCAATTGCAATTACGACGAGTTAAAATTGCATAAGAGATATCTGGAAATGGAATTATGACTAGTCAAAACTGATTTATGACTAGTACGGCAAGGAGTATTTAAAGCTAAAACGGCTTGCCATAGACCGTGGGCGAGTGGAGTTCCACTCTCAAACAGGAAATACGTCACCTCCACTTGAATTAATAAAGAAGGGCCAAGATGGCGTCGCTATGAGCTCTTTTAATTTTACCATAGACGAATTTTACCTCAATATTGTTACACTGGATGAATTATGTTAAGGATGAATAAACATGATGGATTTATATATTTCTTACGAGCAATATAGATGTTAGTGTGGCAGATTGAAAGATGTATTTTTATAAATTGAAAAAATCTGTGAAAAATGTAAGGCACTATTGACGCGATTTTGAATGTATGTAAAAAGGCTTATAAAATGTAAATATGTAACGTTAATTTGTTACGTAATTTTGGGTTCATTTGTGAGTTTGGCGATGTGCCTTGTTGAACACTAGGTGGACAATTCGCGGGGTTTTTCCATTCCACATGAAGTTGGCAGTGAGGAAACATCAACGAGTATTGTGTTAAATCTTTTCCCCCTATGTTCAGGTATTAATTCTAATAATTATTCTAATATAATGTTGTATGATGTTTAAGAGTGTGTAAATGTGAGTATTATAGCGATTGCGTGTTCATTTAAATGTTTTAAAGTTTATTATTTTAGAGATGCACAAGCTCAGAGCTCCATTTTGAGCATTAATGGCGCGAGACCACATAGAGAACATTTTAGTATTAAGTGTGTGGTACGTATGTTTGTATTTAATGTTTTATTCTGTTTATTTGTTGCTGAGTGTTTGATTCACGGGAAGAAGTGTAACTTAAATGTGAAAAGAGAATTTGAGAAATCTAACGTTAACAGATTTTGCTGTTATTTTTCTTTATAACAAAGTTGTCTGTATTAAGTAGATTGTGTGTTCACAGTAATCACTCCTTTGTGTGTTAAACACAGAGTTCTATAAATTCTACTTGATTCCCCACTTAGTGTCTATCTGGTAATTGGATTGAATTATTGTATTCTTGGTAATGTCTCCAAAATTAATAAAATATTTGAAATTATTGTAAATAGTTTGTTCAAGTCATTTGTTTCATCTGTTCAAGTTTACACATTAACCCAAGGCAGATTTAATTAACTTTTAAAAATTAGACTTATATTGACTTAAACTAATAGTTCGCCTTTGAATGTCTATTCGGAATTTTGTGTGTTATTACCAGGTATTGAACAATTAAGTATGCACATATTATACCAGGGCGGTATTCCAGAAAGGAAGGTTAACTTACCGTCAGATATACCCTGAACTCTCGGTTGATTAACCCAGAACTTGCTTACTCTGGGTATGTTGGTTCCAAAACACCTGAGAGGAGTTAGTTCAATCAACCTCCTATTGGTAACCGAGAGTTAATGCGCGCGGACGGCGAGCACATGAAGGCATTTTCAATGGATCGCCGATTTCAGGAGTCACCATGGAAACGCTTGGAGAAAAAAAGCGTGCGACATATTTCAGCGAGACGGAGTTGGAGGTTTTAATGCTTGCTTATGAGGAATATAAGCACATTATAACTAAAAAAAGCAATACTGCAGCATCAGCAAAAGAGAGAGAGTTGGCTTGGCAAAAAATAACAGACAGAGTAAATGCGTGAGTTTATAAAATTATAGATATTTTATAGATATTATTTGTCCCCTTTCATTGTGATGCAAAATTCTTTTGGTCATGTTGTAAAAATAGACAAGAATTTACTTTTTGGCCATCATAAATTTCTTAATATCACTGTAGTGATGTACATAATTGGCTGGTAATATGTTGACAAAAAAAGTGTACTTTATTGGCTTGTTTTATCAGGTGTAATCCTTCTGGAGCCAGAAGAACTCTGAGCCAAGTCAAAATGAAACATAAAAACGTTCTCCAACAAGGTGATATTTTCTAAATTTACTAAACTGTTAATGAAGCCATGTAATTTAGTATTTAATGTAATTTACTTTTCTATGTAGCCAATAGGAAGAAGGCCGAGGCCCGTAAAACAGGTGGGGGTCCACCTCCACCTTCCCTCACCCCGGCTGAGGAGCTGCACTGTCCCTTAATAAAGGGCGACCTGTGGTGGATGGGATTCCGGGGGGCAGTTCGTCAGACTCCCCTATATTCACAAGTGACTTGGTAAAATGTAGGTGTATCATATGAGTACTTTTTAATTTTATTAATATTTTCACTGTTTTTATCAGTGTTTTTAATAAATAAATTAAACAACACTGGCACAGTTTAAAAGCATTTTATAGCACTGTTTCACTTGTGTATTATGCATGCCTTTCTTTTTACTGCATATACTGTCATCTTATTTCTAGTACTCTTAGACAGTGGCGGACTGGGACAGTAAATCAGGCCGGGAATTTGACTCCACCCCAGGCCACCTCTGCTGCTGCAGTCACCATCACCAAATTCATGTGTCTACCAGCCTGCTAAACTTATAGGGTAACCCTGTTAGTTGATGTAACAGGTAGACTACTATTCATAATATGAATGGATAAATAAATAAACCCTCAAAAACTCACTAGGAATAGACCATCTATACTACCACACCAAAGACAAATATAAAATTGGCTTACACATTTTAAGAAGGGATGAAAGAAACATATTCACATGTTAAAATATTTATATTTTATATATTTCCAATGCTCTATGAATCCCCATACAGTATATAAAACAATGTGCTAGTTTGTCATTAAGATGCGCTTTTAAAACTTCTATCATTATATATATATTTGTGTTATTTTTTTATAAAGAATAGATTTTATCTATTGTATTGCTTCGGATGAAAGCGTCCATCTGCCAAATGATTAAGTAAATCTTAGGGGTGGAACAGTTCAACTTTTTCACGGTTCGGTTTTTTTTTTTTTTCATCGCTGTTGTTGTAATGTCTGGGAACCCAGAATGTTCATCCATCAACAGAAACATATATTAACTGAACCCTGATTGTTTTACGTGTTATTTATAGTAAACCATATTACAGATGCTTTGTCAGATTTAAGTTGAACAGCGGACCGTCCGAGCGCGTGGAGAACCGAGTGTGGAGAACCGAACGGATCGATTTTTTTTCCACACCTAGTAAATATTATGTAAATGTAATTCTGACCGACCTGTTCCCTTACCGGCGAACATGGCTGGGATTTTGCAGCAACTTGCTGCGTCTGTGGCCAGGGCTTTTCTCCTTTTTATGCGTTCCCTCTCTGCTCTTCCTTTGCGTTTACGCTCCATTTTTTGCCCTATTTTCCAAGATAAAGCCTGCCTCTGGATATAGCCAATTAGGCAGTGATCGCTGATGTTGGGTCATGTGGTGGTGTCATTGTCACTCCGCGATCGCCTGATTCGTAGATTCATAAGTGCGTCAATTAATTCGCAGTTGCATACCAGCCTATTGCACGTCAGTCTGATCGACAGCACAGCGGCAGCCGCAGGCCAGAATGACCATCAGGCCACCGGGAAATGTCCCGGTGCTCCCGATGGCCAGTCCGCCCCTGCTCTTAGATGTCCCTAATGTGTTTCTTTATTAGTTGTATTTGTTTGCGAATATACATTGAGTATCTTATTGGTTTAATTGTCTTGCAGTTGCTGATGGTCACATTGTGTTATTGGACCCTCCTGCCAGACCACACAGTTGTAAGTGATTATTGTCTTTAGTTCTTTAGGTTTCTGTTTGCTAGACCATACACCCTTACTTATTTGCACTGTAGGATGAAGATGAAGAGATCACTTCTGCTGTGACAGACATTGAAAATGTGGGGAGGCCCATAGAGGTATGATCCATATAATGCATTTCCTCCTTTTTTACATAAAAAAATTAAACAATTGATATTGTCATTTTACAGAATATGGCTGGGGATTTAAATGCAGATGAGGGTCCATCTACCTGCACACAGAATCTGAGCAGTGTAAGAAATTGTCTGCTGCTTCCTCATTTAAATATTTGGTCTGTGTTTGTATTACAGACTTTATCAATCATGTTGAATTATTTTGTCTTTCTAGCTGCCTGCCAAAGAGCTGTATAAGGTCCATCTTCAAAGACAAATCAGAAAAAGTGACATGGAGATGGACCTTATACAGCTTCAAATGGAGGAGAAAAGGCTGAACATAAAAAAGGCCAGACTTGAGATTGAATTGCTGGAGCACCAGCTTAAGGTGGGAACAATATGTGAACATTAATCTGTAATTTGTTGAATGGAATATAAAGCAACACATAAAAATGTCTTTTTGTTACAGGAAATAAAGAAACCATGAACAACACTTGAGTGTTAACTGAATTTAATTAAAATGATTTTGGCAAATCATGTCTCGCACCACCCTGCCATCTCTTTGGTCTACTGGGTTCACTGGGGGTTCCTCTTGGCCATCTTCATCTAGAGAAGGGTGGGGAGGGGGGCTTTCACCTCTCATTGTGGCGATGTTGTGAAGAACAACACATGCAACCATTATGTCACATGCCCTCTCTGGGCTGACCCTGAGCCCACGCAGGCACTGAAACCTTGCTTTCAGGATGCCTATGGTCATCTCCACCTTGACCCGTGTTCGGCTGTGGGCCAGGTTGAACTGTGCCTGTGGTCCAGGTTCAGGGTAGGGTGTCATCATATAGGGCAGACAAGGGTACCCTCTGTCCCCCAGCAAATAACCATTGAAGTGTCCTATAATGTTAGTTAAAGTGTATAATTACATAAATATAATAATAATAATAAAAAAAATGTTTAAGCCAAAACTTACCCTGTTGAAATTTGTCACACAATGATGACTCCCTGAATATTCTGGCATCATGTACAGACCCTGGCCATTTGGCTTCAACATTAGTGATGAGGTGGGTTGCATCACATATTACCTAGTGGGAACCAGTAATGAGGGCGATTTAATGGTTTAAACACAAAGATTTAGCACCCAAAAATATATTGTTACCTGCACATTGATGCTATGGATTGACTTCCTATTAACATAATCTCCTTCATTGACTGAAGGAGATTTAATAGGAATGTGAGTTCCATCAATGCACACAATCACATTTGGGAACCCTGAAATTGAAAGTTATATAAGAAACATTTTAAAATGACTGTGGCTGTATACAGTATTGATATATAGATAAAGTAGTGCTATGTAACTAAAATGGTCTCATAGAATATCATAGAAAGGACAAACCCGCCTCTCTGTGGAATTCCTCTTTAATGACTCCCGGTGGTTTATGGCCAGGGAACTGCACAAAAGTGTGTAGGAACCGTTTGAGTGCAAGGCATACTGTCCGAACAGCCCTACACACAGTTGCCTTTCCCACATGCTCTGCATCGCCAACGTTATACAAAAAACTCCCCGTCGCAAAAAAACGAAGGGCGATGCACAAAATGTGCTCTGTGTTCAGCGCTGATCCGCGATGTGTCACGTTTGATATGTACGGTTTCAAAAGATTCGTTAAGTAAATTAACGAATCTTTTGAAAAACGGTAACGCTCCCGCAAATATCCATTTGGATATGAAAACACATCAATACGTGGTCTTATCACCCTCTCACGGCGGAAAAGATTCCGTATAATCTGTGCTTCCACATCCACTGGATCGTCTTCAAAAGGGCATGCCATGCTCCGTCACCTCTCTGAAACAAACTAACCCTGAAACTAAACCTGCCCTGGAGCAGGTTATGTTCAGAGCTTAAGTTGCTATGGCTACTTACATACCTTGAAACTTACCTCCGTTTTTGGAACCGAAAGCTGAGGTTATCCACCTACTTACCCTTAAACTTACCCAGGTATGTCACATAACCTGGTTTTTGGAATACCCCCCAGGCTGTTCGTTTGTGGAGGAAAAACGTAAAGGATTAAAGTGTTCATGACACAAGCATTGTTTTTGTAATGTATTTGAGTTGTTATTTAATATACCTGATGTCCACTAGAGGGCACTCCCGTGCTGTTGGTTGCTGTTGTTACAATGTGCCGAGTAAAAACAACCATAATAACCATGCAGTCAGGTCTCCGGGCCTTCTTATCCTTATTCTAAAACGAACTATAATACAAGTGTTATTAAGCATATTGATGCGAACATAACACAAAATGGCGACGAGTAAAAAGTTCCCACTGCCAACATCGAGCTATCGACCAAGAGCGAAGGATGGCAACGATCATCGGACATGTGGAGGTGTTCGACGAGGCAAGAGAGCAATGGACTATGTATGTAGAGCGTTTTGAACACTTTGTGGAGGCCAATGGCATTAGCGAAGAGAAAAGAGTGCCAGTTTTTCTCAGTGTAATGGGGGCATCAACTTATGGACTTTTACGTAGTCTCATTGCACCAGTTAAGCCCGGGACTATGAAATATGATGAGATGTTGAACACACTCCAAGCACATTTTACCCCCAGACCGATTGTGATCGCAGAGAGGTTCAAATTTCACAAACGAAATCAAGCAGAGGGGGAAAGTGTTGCACAATATGTGGCGATATTAAAGAAATTGGCGGAGCACTGTGATTTTGGCGACAAATGACGCACTGCGAGACAGATTCGTGTGTGGCCTGAGTAGCGAGTCAATACAAAGGAAACTATTGACGGAATCGGCGCTCACATATCAAAAGGCCGTGGATATAGCGATGTCGATGGAGGCAGTATCTAGAGAATCACAACACCTGAGCAACTCGTTGAAAGTGAATGCCATATCTCTGTCGTCAGAATTGCCCAAAGAGCAATGTTATAGATGTGGAAAGTCCAACCATATCCAAAATGAGTGTTTTTACAAGGACCAACTGTGTCACAATTGTGGAAAGAAAGGCCACATTGCACGAATGTGTAAAGGTAAAAAGACCGATGATAAATTGTCTAGAACTACAGTAAAGGGGAAAAGTGTAAAATGGAAGAGACAAACAAAGAAAAGACCAATTCACAGAGTGGAAGTTAATATGGAAACGAGCGATGAAGAGACAAATTCGGACACGGATGCCGAACTGACACTACACAAAGTGACAGCAACCCTCCACAATTCCCCACAGGTGAACAGAATGAATAATGAAACTGATTCAGTGTCATCTGTGATGAAAGTGCAACCAAAAATCGAGGGATTGCCAATTGAGATGGAAGTGGATACTGGGGCGGCAGTCTCTATTATCTCAAGTGAACTGTACAGAGATAAACTGAGCCATGTTCGACTACGCCAGACGAACGTTGTTCTCAAGACATATACAGGCGAAGTAATCCCGCCAGAAAGGGTCATCAAAGTGCGTGTCAAGCTAAACAGACAAAGTGTACGTTTACCGTTATATGTTGTTACAGGAAACGCAGCGCCTCTATTGGGACGAGAATGGCTTCACAGGATCCGTTTAGACTGGCGTGAGATAAAAACTGTAAGAGCAGTGCATCATCCTGCTGAAGGGACGCTGGACAGTCTCCTAAAAAGGTATGCCAAAGTTTTCGGAGAAGATTTAGGGACATTCAATGGGTATACAGCTACCTTAAACCTGAAACCGGGAACACAACCGAGATTTTTCCAAGCACGAGTGGTACCATATGCCATCAGATCCAAGGTGGAGGAAGAAATTGAACGCCTACTGAAACAAGGAATCATCTCACCTGTGCGATTCAGTGAATGGGCAACGCCGATTGTGCCTGTAATAAAAAAAAGTGGCAATGTTAGAATCTGCGGTGACTTTAAAATAACAGTGAACCCAGCTCTGTGTGCAGAACATTATCCGTTACCCCGAATAGAAGATTTATTTGCTTCACTGGCTGGGGGACAAAAGTTTAGCAAACTTGACCTTTCGCATGCTTACCTGCAGATTCCTGTGCATGAAGATTCACGTAAATATCTTACCATCACGACCCACAAAGGGATGTTTATATACAACAGATTACCCTTTGGGATCACTTCAGCTCCATCGATATTCCAACGAGTAATGGAACAAGTGCTGCAGGGGCTACCATTTGTCCATTGTTTTTTGGATGATATCCTGGTCACAGGAAAAGACAATGCCCATCATTTGTCTAATCTGGAGATTGTGTTGAGTCGCCTAGAGAAATGCGGACTTCGTGTTAATAGAGAGAAGAGTGAGTTTTTCAAAATTTCAGTGGAGTATTTAGGACATGTGATCGATGCATCAGGGCTTCACAAGTCCCCAGACAAACTGCGTGCCATCGCCGAAGCACCAGCTCCTGGTAATGTTAACCAACTCCGATCCTTTCTGGGACTGGTTAATTATTATGCAAGATTTGTACCAAATCTGGCCACAGTTCTTCACCCCCTGAATGCAATGCTACACAAAGAGGCAAAATGGAAGTGGTCTCCAGTGTGTGAAAAAGCATTTCAAGATGCAAAAGCGCAACTGTTAACACCCAAGGTGCTCACACACTATAACCCAAGACTCCCAGTTCGCTTGGCTTGTGATGCTTCACCCTACGGGGTAGGAGCTGTACTTTCACACATGATGCCGGATGGACTAGAAAGACCCATAGCTTTTGCGTCCCGAACCCTGAGTAAATCTGAGCAAAACTAGGCACAACTAGAACGTGAAGCACTAGGAATAATTTTTGGGGTCAGGAAGTTTCATACTTATCTGTATGGTCGTCACTTCACATTATTTACAGACCATCGCCCACTTACCACCATTCTCCATCCTAACAAAGCAACTCCATCCATGGCTGCTGCAAGACTTCAGAGGTGGGCTCTGCTACTTGCTGCACACAACTACACAATTCTGTATAGAAATGCAAATGACCATGGCAATGCTGATGGGCTATCGCGTTTGCCACTGCCTGTACAGCACAGAGACAGGGAAGATGCAGTGGATGCTTATCTCATAAAAAAAATGGATACACTCCCAGTGTGTAGCAGCGACATCAGGAAAGAAACCAGAGCAGACCCGATCCTCTGTCGTGTGAAGGAGATGGTATCCACTGGGTCATTTCCATCTATCAAAGACTCAGAAAATGTGCTAAAACCATATCTTGTAAGGAAGGAGGAACTCTCACTGATGCAGGACTGTCTGATGTGGGGACAGCGAGTTATTGTTCCATCAAATCTGAGACAACGAGTTTTGGAGGTTTTACACACAGGACATCCAGGTGTAGTAAAAATGAAGGCTCTAGCACGTAGCTACATCTGGTGGCCAAATATTGACGCTCAAATTGAAGAAAAATCAAAGACCTGCATGTCCTGTCAACAAAATCAAAAATCTCCATGTCCCTCACCTTTACATCCCTGGGCGTGGCCAGAAGCTCCTTGGCAGCGGATTCACATTGATTTCGCTGGACCATTTGAAGGACGAATGTTTCTGGTAGTTGTTGACGCACACTCAAAATGGCCAGAAGTTCATGTGATGGATTCGACAACTTCCTCAAAGGCAATTCAAGTGTTGCGGGGTCTATTCAGCCGTTACGGTATACCTGAAACACTAGTTAGTGACAATGGCCCACAATTTACTTCAGAGGAGTTTGGAGGTTTTCTGAAAACAAATGGTGTTAAACATGTGCGCTCTGCACCATTTCACCCAGCCACCAACGGTCTGGCTGAGCGTTTCGTACAGACTTTTAAACATTCACTGAAAGCATCCAAAGAACCAGTACCATTACAGCAGAGATTAGATGCTTTCTTGCTACAGTACAGGAATACACCACACAGCACAACACAAGAAACACCTGCCATGTTATTCTTGCGTCGTAGATTGAGGACACGTCTGGACCTACTGAAACCAAGTGTGAAACTCACTGTGGAGCAGGCACAAAAAGCTCAATCTTCTTACCGTTCCCTCCATCCAAAACACAGAGACTTCAATGTTGGTGATTCATTTCTGGTCAGAGATTATCGACGGGGAGAGGAGAAGTGGAAAACCGGTACTGTTTCTTCCCAGTCAGGACCAGTGTCGTACACGGTTCAGGTGGACAGTTCACAAAGCTGGAAAAGACATGCAGATCAAATGTTAGACTGTCACCCAGAAATTACAAAAAAACACAGAAACACTACCAGCGGAGAACAATACATCACAAATGCTGGATGATAATGCTTGCTTACAGATCCACCACAGGCTCTGCACCTTCCTACCTCCACACACTGCTACAACGCTACGTCCCCACCAGAAGCCTGCGATCACTAAAGGAACGAAGACTTGTGGTACCATCACAGAGGCACAGAATCACTCTCCAGAACATTCTCCTTCACTGCTCCCTGCTGGTGGAATGATCTCCCTACTTTCATCAGGAACGCAGATTCCCTGGCAATATTCAAGAGACAGCTGAAAACTCACCTCTTCCGTGAACACTTAATCCCCTCATAAAAAAAAACAAAAAAAAAAAAACCCTATCCTTCCCCCTTTTTCCCTTCCTACTCTAGCTTATGGTACTGAGCAATGTATGAAACTTGTATTGTGAGCACTCCCTGTGTTATTTGCCAATTCATGAAGAATCTGTTGTGGCAGAAATTTTACTCGTACTGCTTAAGAGACAAACTCAAAGAAAATTGTCTTTATAAAGAATTTATTCCTTGCAAGGAAGGTCAAACAGTCATACAGCAACACAGGTTTCTGCAGAGTGTGACACAGAAGGGTGGTTTCCCTCAGCTTTTATACCCTCCTTGTGCCCTTTCAAGGTGACACTCTTATCATCAGTACTTTTCCACACAGTAGAGAAGAAATAGTCATTGTTCCATGACAAAAGCCCTACTTCTAAAACTGGGTGGCCCTTTGGCCTTAGGTCATAACCTTAAGGCAAAGTTAGGACCAACTGACCCCCCCCTCAGGTCACCTTTAGGCTCCTGTCATCCTTGCAGCTGTTGTTCTCCATCCTAAGCATACATTAATAGCAGGGAAACTAAATACCACACTCTACTTAAAAAAGAAATAACCCCTAATATTAAAATTTCCCTCACAAATCGCTTGTTTGTTTTCCTCACTTGTAAGTCGCTTTGGATAAAAGTGTCTGCTAAATGACTAAATGTAAATGTAAATGATAACGGACAAGAACTGTCTTTAACATCTAATGACACCGAATCAAATGTTCTAGACCAACATGTAACCAAACTGGTTGAACCAGCCATTGCGGTTTCCCCAAATGTGAGAAGATTTCCTGTTAGAACCCGTAAACCACCTAACAGACTTGATCTTTAAAGTGTTGTCATATATGTCACCTACATAGTTGAATGTGTTAAAGGTGTTGCATATTTTGCAAGTGAGTAGTTAAGTTAACGTAAACAAGTGTGATATTGCTGAGGGTGAGTTACTAATTGTTGGGTCCTAACTGTTATTCCCTAAGTTGAGTTGATGATGTTAAAAGGAAACAAAGAAAACCTTGGGGTAGACTGATTTAAGGTGGGAGGAGATGTAATGTATTTGAGTTGTTATTTAATATACCTGATGTCCACTAGAGGGCACTCCCGTGCTGTTGGTTGCTGTTGTTACAATGTGCCGAGTAAAAACAACCATAATAACCATGCAGTCAGGTCTCCGGGCCTTCTTATCCTTATTCTAAAACAAACTATAATACAAGTGTCATTAAGCATATTGATGCGAACATAACAGTTTTATTTCAGTAAAAGAGCCTGATTATTTTTACATGTTATTTTACTTTTACTATAATATTGTATTAAAGTCGTAAAGCTTGGTATACCGCTTCGATATTTTCCGTGAAGATCATGTCGCAGTGGAGGTGACGTATTTCCGCTCTCGAGTGGAGCTCCACTCGCCCCCTGTGTCTACAGCCAGACCCTATTGAAATGAAGCGTTTCGAAGCATTATTGCTTTCTGATAATTGTATCGAAAATGGTTCATTGCTCGAAGCTTCATTCAGATAGAAATTGCAGCACCATCTCCTGGTGAAGTAAATGTAATGCAACAAAGATGACAACCATAAAAGGCAAGTAGGCTTATATGTTAACGCCCCGTTTATTACGTGTTTACCGAGGCGATCAAAGCTGAAACAGTGTTAGTGCTGTGAAACTCATTTTACAGATACTGATGAATTTCATGTGTCAACCTTGATAATAAAACATTAAGAATGATGTGTGTGTAATTATTTCTTTAGACATGGACAGAAGATCAGACCAGCTTTAAAAAAGTTGGAAACCATCACAGAAAATCTTATGGTTTCTATTACAGCAGCCAGTCACCACTCACAGATTGACGTGCAGGCGAACATCCCGCCCATAGCTCTTAGTGCAAAGTGAAAACCGAGTCTGTCGGAGCGCTAACGCGGATGCTCAACTTTCCTTTGCATATAAAGTTTATTCATTGTTTTGGGTGTTGTGCGTCTGTTCAAAGTAAGTGCATTATATCTGATCTTTGTAGCGATCGCTTGTGTGTTAAGTTTGACCTAGCTGTCTATTCTGTTTGCTGTTATAACGTACGCCGGTTTGTTATAGCTTAGGATAAGAGATTATTGTTTTTTTGCAAGATGTTACGCTGTATATATGTTAACTTCATTCATAGTTGCTTATATTGATGTTGTTTTGCATATTTCGTTTGTATTTCACTTGTCTAAAGTGCTAGTTTTATTGGTATAAGTTGTAAACAACTTAATGCGCATGTGCGCAGAACATGCCCAGACCGAGCACCGCTAATACCTAGAGCAAATTAAGATGTTTATTGTTTAATGTGTATGACATACATAATTTGTTTCTCTTACCATTATTACCAATTTCCATTCTGTATTTTACTAAATATTCATTGTGTATTTCTGTTTGGAATGTTTAACGTTGTTATAATATATATATATATATATATATATATATATATATATATATATATATATATATATATATTTACTTATATTTGTATTTTCTGTTTTATAGAAAAACCACACATATACTGTACACCCAACTAAGTCAACTGTTTAAACTTGACTAACTGAGTTGTTGTGGTGACAAATAAACGGGTTACTCTCATATTCCAACATCTACGACCTAGTCTCTTACCGGACACCCTGTGGCGGGTTTCAAACCTAACCAGCAATACACTTCAATGAGAACTTGCTTCCAATAGCTAACTCATTTTTTCATACAAGAACTACAATTCTGACGTGTAATTGCTTACAGACACATATTTGACCAAGCTGTGCAATGAAGCAGACTTGTGAATGATTTCTGCGCTGTTCCTCTAACAGGTCCGTCACTGAAACGAGTCCGACTAGGAACCACAACTAAACGCCAGAGGGCAGCACAACAACGTTATTATCTATGAAAACAGAGACTTTATAATAATAAAAAAATTACATGATTCTTATGAATTCTGAGATTATATTACAGTTTATATCACTAACTAATCAAAATCACAAGTGAATCTTCCGTAAAGAAAGACTTTGATGGGACAGATCCTGTCAGAATTACAGACTCAAAATCGACTCATCTCTGAAGATATGTGAATTAATTGACTGTCATCTAATCGTGGCTCATTTGTATTTTTACCTCAGTTTAGCCAGAACCAGGACAACAAAACCCTCAAGGAAGGCTGAAGAAAGCCTGTCAGTGGACTGTTCTCTGGATTGAGACCTCGTCTGCCTATTATAATTATGATTATTAAACGACTTATATCATTATATGATTGTACTATTCACAACTCACTAGGGGTGTGACGAGACCCCTATCCCACGAGACGAGACACGAGATTGGGTTCACGAGACGAGATTTTTATAGTATTTTTAAGAAATCCTCAATAATGAAACTTATGAAGGGAAAATAGTCTTTTATTCAACTGAAAATCATAAAATGCAAAAGTGTTGGTGCATTTTGAAATCAACTTGTAATGCATGTCATTTTACTTCTATTTTAATGAATTATTTGCAGTAAAACAACATGCAAACACTGCTAAATGTTTTGCCACAAAATCAACCAATTGTTTTCTGCCCTGTATAATTTCACATGAGAAATCTCACTGAACTTCTTTCTACAGATTGAACATAAATTAAACAGTATAAATAAAATAAACATATAAATAAAAAATTCAAATAACACTTTAAGTGTCACTTTAACTGCAGTACAAAGTTGACCATTTCCCAGTCACTATTGATTGTGTGGCTGTAACTGTTATACAGCTCTGCGTACACCGAAAAGTCCAGCCGTTAGCAGTAATAGCGATGCTTTCTGCCTCTTTAGGGGCCGTTCACATATCGCGCCTAAAAATGCGTGTAAAGCGCGGCCGCGTCGCTTCCTCCTTCTTTTGCAAGCGTTCGGGAGCTCGGGGCGTTCGGGATGTTTTCATCTCGCCGCGGCACAGGCGTGCCAGGAAAAAACGAGCGCGCCGCACCGCATGCGAGTCGCGACCGCGTCGCTTCCATTTTGAGCAAATGAAAATGCGCGCGATATGTGAACGGCCCCCTAAGAGTCTGTAAAACCTTGGCCGGAGGTGTACGGCATAGTTTTCTTACAATGTTTACATATTGTTTGTGTCTTGTGTGTTATTCTTTCGCCATTTATTATTTCTACTGGAAAACCAAAATGTTTGAAAGTGGCGGGGGCATCTTCAATAATAATTTCACCCTCACACTGATTGCACGACGAGACAAATTTTCACCTCGACGAGAAATCTCGTCACGTTTTAGTCTCGCGAGATCTCGTCACACCCCTACAACTCACTATTTTATTTGCTATTTTTTATAAAAATTTGCTATTTTATATATATATATATATATATGCTATTTTATTCATAGTTATTATATTATTACTACTGCATTATACTATATTTTACTGTATTTATTCTCAATTGTATTTTTTTATAATAATATAGGCTAATAATAATAATATGCTATAGAATAAAACCACATATAAAATAAAACATCTTCACATTCATTTGAAATTGTCCTGACATCCTGTGATGTGATTCAAGAGGAGAAGCTGAAGGCACGAGGGAAAAAGCTTTAAAAAAAAAGCCATTTCCAAATAAAATCGGATCTGCACATTTCATGTACATTAAATTATATTACATTATGGATGTCTCCACAGTTTTTAACCTTGATAAACCAACTCTATGCTTGAGAAGCGATAAGAAATTTTCGAGTTCAAACTAGCGAGATTCCGAGTAATTGAAGGCAAGAACTTTTTGTCCAGAAAAGCCGCAGCTCCTCGTTTACTTGCATTTCTTTGATGAGGAGTTTTGCCCCGCAAAACATATATAGACATATATGTCTATGTATGGACACAACCCCTGAGCTGTCGTCGTCTTCTTCTTCTTCTTCTTCTGGCGGTTCGCATTCTTAGAAAGAGCATTACCTCACTTTCTTCAGCTTCAAACACTGATACTGTGAGATCTTACTGTGTGAATGTAAAAGATGAAATATGTGAAATATTAAGTTTTATATTAAAGAACATCTGAATTTCTATATATATATATATATCCATGACTCTTTACTGTGATCGTGCTGTTGAGTTCTGCTAGTTTTAGCAGTTATTTCCATTTCTAGTAAGAGTTATTTCTAAGAAAATCTATTCTTGACATCAGACATTTTCTTTTCTAAGATGTCCTCTTGTTGTCTGTCAGTGACTGGGGGTCATTTTAAGAATAAATGCAAATGTATCATTTGCGGTTGTAATTTTTATGGTATCATGAAGGTGTTTGATGGCTGTTAATAATTTAGTTTTTCATCAGGTTGAGGGATTTAATACCATTAACAAACTATATATCTTTCAGCAGCATATAGGCCTACTGTTGCCTTCCAATGGCAAAACACACAAGATGCACATTTTGTCAGTTTTTTGTCAGAGCTAGATGAATAAATACAAAAGTAACATATTACCAACAATAAATAACTGGCAGTAACAAATACAATAAATAGTATAAAATGCAGTAAGAGTAAGTAAGTAGTCCTGAGGGAGAATACTGAGGTAGAAATCTCAGTGCCTAAAGTGGCAAATAAATGTCAAAAAATGATGCACTGATACACCATTAAGAAATTTTGCCATAACAGTCACTAGTTACTACAGTTAAAGTTTTTAATATGAAACCATAATTTAATATGAGATCTTCAAAGAGCGCAAAACAGTTTTTCAGATTTTTTATCTACTTTTCATTTCTTTTACATCACTATAGTAACTGTTACTCATGGGTTAAAGTACAAAAACACATACGCAGGGTGATTTGGCAAAAAAAGAATATTATTTATGAATAATTTTTCCTTGACACAAACTAACGTATCTGCCATTGCCATCAGCTCTTGACAGGCTCAGACTGCAGATTATGGTGGGTTATTTAAAACCGCAATACCTAGAAAGTTTACCAGCAATATAGTGCAAACACATGTAACATTACAATGTTGATTATCAAGTTTTGCTGGTTTGCTTTATCCATGACAGGGTACAAGATGACCTACAATCTACAACAAGAAATTTCTGAAATTGTTTTGTTCAAAATGTTAGCAATAGCTGCCCACTGCTCCGGGTGTGTGTTCACTGTGTGTGTGTGTGTGTGCACTTGGATGGGATAAATGCAGAGCACAAATTTCAAGTATGGGTCACCATTCCTGACAATATGTCACAACTTTCACTTTTAATGACACACATCGTTTAAGAGTGTTCGTTATCAGAGCTGAGCGTGTCAAAGTCCATGTGACAAGAGTACAGTTGACAAATTACAAAAATAACGCAGGTAGTTTATATTACATATTTATTTAAGCAGAAATGAAGACTGAAAATGGGCAGTTAACCACAAAACTATTTTTGTGGACCTAAGCTCAGCTTTTAATCCAATCCAACGTCATCAGATGATTAAAAAATTACACCAACTCAATGTTGCACCTCAATACATTCATCTGATTCACAGTTTCTTGAGCAACAGGCCACAGGCTGTGAGGATAGGCTCTGTCACATCGGACACCATCATAACTAACACTGGAGCTCCTCAAGGCTGTGTCCTCTCTCCCTTTCTCTACACTCTACACCAGTGCTTCCCAAACTGTGGGCCGTTGCCTCCCGGTGGACCGCAGCGGTATTGCAGGAGGGGCAGTAGCAAGTCCAAATCAATATATTTAAATAATTAAAATATTCCAATTGTTCTAAAATTAGATTTTTTTGAAAGTGTGTAAGATTAGTGTTATGGATTTAAATATATTTGTAAAGAATGTTTACATCATAGTTCTCATAATTCACATGAAATTCTTACAAACTTGTTAAATGTATTTGTAGGTAAATGTCGGTATATATATTTAACGGCGGAGTCGTGGAGCTTTTGCAATGTTTTTGGGGGGCCTTACCCCTCTTAAGTTTGGGAAGCTCTGCTCTACACTAATGATTTTATTAGTCCTTCAACATACTACAAATATTCTGACAATACTGCAATTCTGGCTCTCCTCAACGATCACACTACCATTGCTGCTTACCACGACACAATATCACATTTCACACACTGGTGCACAGACAATTTTCTCCATCTCAATGTTGAGAAAACAAAAGAACTGGTCTTTAATGCACCCAGTCTCAGTCATATCTCCATTCATGGCAACATGATAGAACAGGTTGAGAAATTCAAATATCTTGGACTTAGGATAACAAGTTCACCCCCACTTCACTCTCCCTCCCTCCAGGCACAGGTACAGGACCCCGACATGGAGAAGGGCTCGTTTCAAAAAGAGTTTTGTACCATCTGCGATTTCAATCCCTAACAGGCTACAAAGCTGAACATTCACTATTTTGTACTTTTGTGTTGTTGTTTTTGTGTACATATGTTTTGCCAGCAGCGTGTACTGTATGTCAGTCTGTGAAAACAAATTTCCCGTTAAGGGACAATAAACTGTTACATGGAAATTACATTGGAATACTTTCAAACAGGCACTATGATACACTTTTAAATGCTGTTGTTGTTCTTCTAACCAGAGCTGATCTGTAGGCAGCTGATGAGCTCTTAGTTTGAACTAGTGACTCTGAGAACAGATGACATTTAAAACTGGGATGAAACATGACAGAAGAGATCAGACAGCTAAGAGCCTTCACGTGAAGGAGCTCATTTCCATCACACAGTGATGTTTCATAGAAGAGAGTTACAAAAACATTGAAATTCATATAACCACAAAGAAAAAACAATTCAATTTTGCATACTTCAACAATTAAAAATATATGTTAGTAGCAAACATGAGGAAAATAAATATATAATATTTTATCAGTAAACACACATTTGTGAAATGTATTTAAATCACCATTCAGATGCATAATACTTTATGCAGAAGCCAATAAAACACAGATGGGACAAATGAAAGGAAAATCGGGGTGATGAGAGAATATTTTTTGGAAGAATGATGAATGATTGCTAAGAGGCACTGAATCTGTTCTGGTATCTTACACAAGAAAATAAAGAAATTTGTTCGTTTTCCTATAATTTGGCACCTGTCTGTTGACAGAAATCCTCACATAAATTCTAATTCATCATTTTGTTTCTGCTTCTATCCACCATTTCTTTCAGTGCTGTTATTATCTTATTGCATTAAGCATCTGTGAGGACAGTCAAGTTTCATCGACCTTAAAAGAAACATTCCTGCTGAAAACAGTTTACAGTAACATCAATGTTCGTGCTGCTGTGATGTGGTGCTGATGTCAACAGGAATGTTCCTTTGTAGTGTCAAGTTGCCGTCACTAAATAGTATGATGTGACATCTTTTACAGACTTCAGATCAGCAGCTTCATGCTGTTTGAGTGACTGCTGCTCTTCATAAGCTTGTCTTACAGTACTATGACAGTTCTTAGTAAAAATTCTCACAGAGATATTCAAGTTCGCATCCAGTTTTACAATGTAAACAAACAGCTGAGTTGATGTGTAAATGCTGCACTTGAATCTGATATTGGCCACATGTAAAAAAAAATAACGCAACAGCCAAAAAATAAATAATTTGTACCTGTGCAGTGAATCAAAATTGATCATTAAGGCTTACAGTGTGACGTAGTCTTTTTTTTTTAGAGCGGCCTTCAGCTGATGCTTTTCCCTTGTTTCCCATTTTGTCTTCTCAATCTAAAAAAATTGTTAAGTTGGTGTTTTCTTTCCACTAAAGCATAAATATCTAATAAATATCAAACATCTAATATCTAATAGATAATAAGCAAGTCTCTGGCTTTCAGGCTTCAAGTGTCCATTCAGACTCACAGTAGTGGTTCAATGAGGTCAATGAGGTACATCAGGCTGGAGTGAAAAAAAAAGCACCAAGGTATTTGGTTGACTGCAGTATCTGGCAGAAGAATCACATGTGCTTCACTCCTATTGGCAGTCGCTCCCGAAACTCACTGCTCATCTGAAAAAGTCTCCCTGCAGTCTCTGGATACACGTATGTCTTGTTGGCAAACGTCGCCAGCAGTTGATGGCTCTTCATAAATTTTAATGCCAGTTCGTTTAGCTTTATACATCCATAGTGTCAGTGTGCTTGAGGGACGAGTCTTCTACAAACCATCATCCTCCTGTAAGAAAACAGATTAACAGAAGATAAAAGAAATGAAGAGGATTGATGTTTCTGACGTCACACATCATCATTTTCAAACAGATCCCAAAAGCAACAAATGGTGCAAAAACACTCACTGTGTGCTTTAAAAAAAATCACGATCTTAACCCTGATCTTCATATCACAAAGTTGGTCAGACAGAGATTCATTTTTAAATAGATCACACACTATTCAAGATTTATGTTTGCATATAATTACACACAACCTGCACACCTAAAATACTTGAAACATTGAATTTGTAGGTATTAATAATAGTATTGGTTACTGACATCCAAGTTCACTTTTTGTTTTCATATTATTTGTAATTTAGTTTTGGCATTGCCTGTGAATTTGTTTGCATGATTAAAACAAATAATAATAAAACATTTTACAGTGAATTATTAGAATTACATAAAAATAAGATAAATGTGTTCATACACTGAAATTAATTTGGAAATTTAAAGCAAATTTCACAAAAAATTACTAAGAAACAATGTGAAATTAAATGTGAAATTTACGAAGACTGAAATAGTTTTTCCTTGTAAAATATATTACAATAATATTTGTTTTATATACAACTAAAATAACAAATAAATCACATATTTCTTATTATTACAGCTGTGTTTAATACTCACAGTCTGTGGTACTGGTGTATGTCTCCTGCGGTGACGGTAAATCACAGCAACAGCTACAACTGCAGTAACCAGCAGAACAACAACAACTATTCCTGCTACAGCAGCTGGAGACAGACCTGAATCTGGAACAATAAAGACAAACAGACAGACAATATTACTGGATTTAAAAGTATTCAACTGTATTTTAAAATTCCTCAAGTGAAAGTGTGATTGTACTCACCAATTACAGTACCACTGAAGCTCTTCACACTGATGATGGTGATGCTGCGACGACGACGCTGGATGTCGCTGCTGCTGGTGATGATCTTTAGTTTATATTCTCCAGAGTCTGTGTTTCTGATCTTCATGATGGTCAGAGATCCAGTCTGATGATCCAGTTTCAGTCTGTCTCTGAATCTCTCTTTACACTGAACATCTGTACAGATCTTACTCTGATCTCCAGTGATTTCAGCGATGAGATTGTCATTAAAATACCACGTCATTTTATCTATTGGGTTTTTCTCTGCACCAGGATCTAAAGTAACAGATTCTCCCTCCTTCACTGACTTTCTCTTCAGTTCAACTCGTTCAGCAGCAGAAACACCTGAAACAATAAATCAGTGTGGGGACACAAAGTAAATAAGAGCTTTATTGAGCAGTATAATCAGTTTCACTGACTATAACACCACTCAAAATTTGAATAATAGAAGTGTTTACATGACCATTAGGCATGACTAAGGCCACGGACACACTGCAGTAAATTTGGTTGTAAGTTCATCTTTCTGTACACACACATTTCAGTAAAATATGGCAGTGACAACCACATTCTACAACCAAAAATACCGAACAACACAATTAGTGACAACCACATTCTACAGAAATTCTGTGCAGTGTGTAATGAACCGAACTGAACAACTAGTAGTTAATGGTGTTTTAACACACATCAGAGATGTGTCTCTTCTGTCTGCGGTGAATCACAGGTGAAGCTCGAGTCTTGACTCATTCATGTTGTCAGATCTTGCTTGAACAATCAGAGAACAAGAACAAGCCCATAATAAACCAAAATTAATCCAAATGCTTTATGCTGAAAATAAGACCAAAATATTGCGATTCATGTCTGCTCACTTTAATAACTCCATAAACCCGTTCGCTTTATGAGTCGAGCTTAAACAACAAACCCAAAAACACTTATAATGAGTAACCATGGCAACACAGAAAGAGCGCTCTGTGTGAAACCGGCTGTACAAGCATAAACAAAACACGACGCCTCCGTCGACTGTGTTTAGTTCAATTGCTGAAAATAACGAGCGACCATAATTATTTTAATCACAATAATGGATACCAAACACACAAAACGCCATTACGTTGCTATGGTTTCCAAGCTGTCAATCACAGTTTCGAGAGCGAGTCGTACTCCGTTCACACATGTAATGATAATTTAAGGGATTCACTTACGCATTTAAATACGGTCACTCCTGAAACTTACAGTGTGTATGTGGTCTCAGTTTCAGGAGTCAATCTGATAAATTATTGCTCTGTGTAACTCCTGAAACTGCTATGGGAGATAAACATAGCTCGATTTACTGATGCATAGAACAGCATTATATGACTGTAACAACAACAACAACAGTTATAATGTTTAATTATCTGAGACAATTAATGACTACCTGTCATTAATATATAAAAAAATGTGTGTGTGTGTATATATATATATATATATATATATATATATATATATACACACAGTGCTTAAATTTATTAGATCACCTATCATAATAAAGAGAAAACTATTTTAGGAATCTGAAAAAAAAAAATTTACTTTTTTTTACTGCGTAAGAGACAAACTTGTTCAAATTGTCTTTATAAAGAATTTATTCCTTGCAAGGAAGGTCAGACAGTCATACAGAAACACAGGTTACTGCAGACTGCGACCTAGAAGGCCAGGTTTCCTCAGCTTTTATACCCCCGTACCCTTCAAGGTTACACCTCTTAACATCAGTACTTTTCCACACATGGTAAAAAGAGAAGACACTGTACCATGACAAAAGGCCTATACCTAAGACAGGATGACCTTTTAGGCCTCAGGGCCCGGTTTTTCAAAAGTAATCCACTAGGATTTTGGATAACGGATTGGATCAAATCTTGAAAATGTGTTTTTCAAAAGAAAAAACGGATTACATAATCGGATTAGATCACGTAATCCAATCTTGGTTTTGATCCGGATCAAACCTTGAGTTTGGGTTTTTCAGAACTTTTTTGTAGGATTTGGATCACTTTGATCCAAAAAATCTGGATTAAACTGATCCCATTAGAAGGGTGGATTCAGCGTGGATTTCATGGCCAAAATGTAATGAAAACTTTAAAAATGTATCAAATAATACTATATTTGGATCATACAGTATCTTACAAGATATCCTATTTATTCATAAGGTTTTAATTTTATTTGTTCATCCGTCAGGCTACAGTGATTAGGTAGGCTTTAACGTATTCAGTCTTTCAGTGTAGGCCTACAGCAAAGTAGAAAGAGTTTGGTCTAATAAAATAATCCCCCAAACAGCTGTCAACATTGAGCAAAAACAATAAATTTTATTCTGTCACTAATTGATATATTCATCACAATCGAAAATATTTTTGTTTTTAGAATATTTATTAGTGATGCATGCAATGATTACAGAATAACCAAAAAAATGCAACGAATGGCAATCACTGATTTTTGAAATCCAAAACAAATCCAAATCAGAAATAGTGTCTAACTATTGCGTCCCTTGTTGGACGTCCTGTTTGCTCGTTCTAGCAGAATGCAAATAAAAATAAACTTATATTGACCCCACACTGGCTATTCTACTTGTTGCTCTTTACATATCTATAGTTCTACATTGTGATTTCCTATCCTGTTTGAGCACTGGTTATCCAGCACTGGTTATCCAGATTTGGTGATCCTGAAAAGTTCCTATCCGGATCAGATTGATCCAATCCGATGTTGCTTTAAAAAACTGGCTCCAAAAGTAAGCTGGATTACGTGATCACAGATCGCAAAAAAAGGATTACTAAATCCGGATCAATTTTATACGGATTAAACCTTTTGAAAAACCGGGCCCAGGTCATAAATCTATGATTAAGCTTATAGAAGAACCCCTAATATTCACTACAACTTAAAATTTCTTCCACAACTGTTTTGTCATTTTTATTAGGCAAATAAACTGAAACAACTAAATAGCCTTTATTCACACATAATAACCAAAAAACTTAATGTTTTGTATGATATCAGGCCTTGATATCAGCTTGCATTTTTACTGGTATTGTTCTCATGTACAGTACTTTTACAGCCTCTTCAAAGTAGTTTCTATTTGTTCCCAAAGACTTGCTTTTGATGAAACTTTTGTGCAATCTATTTTGAATCCACTAAATCCTAAATTTGTTATATGGGATTCAAGTCCAGACTTTGACTTGACAAACTGTGACTAAAGAGCTGACATTTACTGGAGCATTAACCATTACACAAACATTAAAAAATGATTTTGGTAAATCACCAATACTGTTTGTTTTTGGAAGCGTTGCCACAAACCTTGGGTGATGGTTTGATCAATTTGTTAAGCCCTGTATATATATGTATGTAAATATGCATTGTGCCACATCTCACATACACGTCTAGAACACTCAAGTTTTCATTTTTTTTTTTTTTTTGTCATACTGACACTTCTATATGGAAAATTCTCTATCAATTTGCTTTTGTGTATTTAGATTATTAGTATCACAATAAATGATTTGGGTTCAAGCAGATCATAAAATATTCTTGTGAAATATCCAGTATATTCCAAATTCTTCATTGTTTTTGTTAGTCATTTTTACTGTGCGACTGCAGTTTAAACTAATTCAGTTGAATGGACCATATAACTTGCTTTTAAATGTCAAATGACTCACCATGGACAGAAACACTGAAGGTCTTTTCACTGAAGCTGCTGCTGCTGATGATCTGAAGTTTATAGAATCCAGAGTCTGTGATTCTGGTGTTCATGATGGTCAGAGATCCAGTCTGATGATCCAGCTTCAGTCTGTCTCTGAATCTCTCTTTACACTGAACATCTTCACAAATATTAATTTGACCTCCAATGATTTGAGCGATGCGATTGTCATTGAAATACCATCTAATTCGGTCTTGTTGATTTGTTTCAGCATCAGTGAGTAGAGTGACTGAATCTCCCTCCATCACAAACATATCTTTATCAACACCAGAAACGCCTGAAAAATGAACAAATAATAATAAATTGAATGTGGGACAGTAAAACAAAAATGTATAAGTAAAATGCCGTTAAAATGCTGTCGTTTTTTTCCTACTGATCATAAAGCTTGGCTCTTAAGGTGATGATACAACTTTTTGAGCAATGTTGCCGAGCAGGTTTGCTTGAGCCATTGAGAATGAGCAACAAATTTCCATCTGGATACTTTAGATCGGCCGTGGGCAATTTTTTGAGCTCCTCCAATCAGAATGCTAGCTGCTGATCATGTGACTGGCTTGGAGATTTCAGAAAAAATTCAAACAACATGGCGGCCTCTCAGCAGTAGTGGAGCAAAGAAAATGAGAGTGAACTTATATCTTTTTATGCTGGTAAGTTGTCATGCGTCAACCTAAAACAGGCAATTTACCTCATTTAACACTTAAAATACCAAAAGTGTCCAATTTAATGTGTGCAGGCTGTAATTTAACAATTGACTTTGTTCAGTTAAATACTAAAAAGACATATTCTGCATAGTGTCTGTAGTAGCGTAGGCTGTAGGGCATATTGCACGTGAAAGTAGTTTTTGACGCGATTGACACAGGAAAAGGGAGAATAGCAAGTTTGGCAAAAGGCGGATTCGAACCTATCACAAATCAGATCGGAAAGGCATTTATATTTAATAAAAACTAAGAAAATATTTGAAAAGTTGAAAAGTGCCTTACAAGTGTATATAATATAGTATTTAATGGGTTGCCAATAAATTTGCTCCTCTCTGATTGGTTGCTGCCAACTGTTGCCCTAGTTAGTTGCCCCGGGTCTCACCAGGTTGCCTGTTAACGGAAACATTGCTCTAAAAAGTTGCCCTATGTTCCACCACCTTTAAACCCCTGATGAATATTAGACCATTAAAAAAGTGTTGTCTAAAATATCAATTTCGATACATGTCGATACTGAAATATCTGAAACCGTTCCAAAACTCCAATTCTGCAGTATTGATAAACTGACACTAACTCTCTCTTCAGTTAAAGAGCTGCTGGAATTAATACATTTATGCACAATCCAAGCAGTTTCACTCACGCTCACACCAAAAGCATGTAAACAGCTCGTGAGTACAAAATTGACTCGTTTTTCATGGCTTATTCGTTTAAATGGTAATAAATACACCGTTATATCAAAATGCACATCTTGGCGAGTATTTATTTGGTGAGCCAAATAAACCTGCTGCTTTCTGTCATGTTAATCAAAGAACAAAAGACAAAGAGAAAATCACTTGCTGCTCTTGACTGAATTGTAAGCATTGAGTTGTATCAAATTTTTACAATGAAGACTTTCCAGTGTTATTTTACATTTGACTAATTTCTGTAGTAGGCCAATTTTTCTTACCTGAATACTACTGTTAGACCCTGAAAAACTTAAAGCCGTGTTTATTTCATTTGTCTGTTTATTCTATTTGCAATTTGTTCTTATTACAAATTATTACTGACTGTTTACTTGTTTTTTTGTGTGTGTAAATTTAGTTAAAGATTCAAATAAAGCCACTCTCCGTGTGCTGTGTAAGCTATTACAACAAAACTACCCACATTTTCAAAAATTACGAGATAATAATACAAATCTGTATGACAGGAACATATAGCAGTTTTTCAATGTTTTTGATATTTTTCAAGGTATCATATCGAAGTTGGAAATTCCAGTATCGTGACAACACTACATTGAAGTACTGAAAAATCATTTATTGCTATTTTCCAATACCTTGAGTTTTGCAAACATTTAGCCAGTTATATTTTATAAGTCAAATCTCACTTTTTCAAAAAGACGACCATGCACACTCACCAGTGACATTAACACTGAAGCTTTTATCAATGCGGTTGATCAGTAGTTTATATTCTCCAGAGTCTGTGGTTCTGATGTTCATGATGGTCAGAGATCCAGTCTGATTGTCCAGCTTCAGTCTGTCTCTGAATCCCTCTTCACACTGATCATCTTCACAGATCTTACTCTGATCTGGATTGATTATAGCGATGCGAACATCATTATAATACCATTTAATTCGGTCTTTTTGGGTTACTTTAACACCGGTGTTTAAAGTGACTGAATCTCCCTCCATCACAGACACTGACTCTTCATCTGTACCAACACTGAACACACCTGAAGAAAAAAGAACAATTAAATTATAAATCACATCTGGAAGACTGGAAAAAATACTGTAGCTGTACTAAAAATGCTGTGAATTTTCTTTTTTACAAAACATCAAGATTGTGAGCAAATAAAATGTCTGGATTCATATTGTAGTAACACATGCAAACAAACAGAACATCATTAATTTACACACTAACTCATTAACACAGGGTATGTGTCTCTCACAGAAGATCTTGAACATCCTGTAGAACATCTTTAAACCCACATCCTGATTCACTGCATTGTACTTCGAACAATATATAACCTGATTGTGATCACTGTGTTTTCATAGACTCAACACTTTAAAGGGATGACAAATAACCTAATGAAATGTTCCAACATATAAAGGACTCAAATAATACTATTTCATGTTTAGGTTTGATTTAAAGCTTTTATTTTAACTTGTGGAAGTTATCAGTGTCTGCTTTTGAATGAGATATTCAGTACGGCCCATTTTAGAGTTATTCAAAATTATATTCTAGCTTTCATTCAGAGATTTTGAAAACAATTATAAATATGCAGAGTTAAGCCTAGAGATGTTCCGATACCCTTTTTGACCTTCTCGATACCGATACCAAGTACTGATCCGATACCTGGGTCTGTATCTGCACATACTACTAGCCCCAGTATGAATTGATAGAATTATTTTATGGTGTGCTTCAGATAAAACATGAACAAATACACAGTGAATTAAAGTTTTTTTTTTTTTTTTTTAATCTGAAATACATTTGTCAGTAATATTCATTTTTCTTAACGTACTTCAAGTTACGACTTCCGAGAAGAAACAAGCGTGGACATCATTGACTAAAACAATCTTTTAAAGAATTATTTTTTGTTTAATGAATTAAGTGAGCAAGATGCTCTTATATTGCTTTCGGATCTTATTAAGTATGAAACAACAGCTAGTAGTAAAACAAAATAAATTAGACTATCAAATTAATACAAACTCATGCAATTATAGCTAAAAACCTACCCCCCACCCCCAAACCTTACCTAAACCGACCCCTTCCATAAAAATAACATTTACTTTAGTGTTTCATAGTTAAAATGACGAAAACAAACAGCACGACTATGGCGTTGTAGTTGTAATACGATCCGATGCCTGATCACTAGGTGGCGATAGTGAAGCTTGAAAAGCAAGAAAAGTGAAGAAGAAGAAGAAGAAAAGCAGTGCTGGTGACGAGTGACGACTCGGCGATCGTGTCTAGAAGGGATACAGCTACGGCCAGAAGTGAGGCAAAATCTTAGGATAAATAACAGTAAAATAAGGGGGCGTTCACATATCGCGCCTAAAAACGCGTGGAAAGCGCGGCCGCGTCGCTTCCTCCTTCTTTTGAAAGCGCTCGGGAGCTCGCGCTTCTGTAGCGTCTGTCGTTGCTATGCAACCATGAACTGTGCTCTCCACGACCATGCGGAAGTTTAAGCAAGGGATAAATGGATTTTTAACATCTACACCAACCCAACCCTAAACCTACATTTTTTTTTATATATTACAGGGCTCCAGACTAATTTTTCCACTGGTTGCACTGGTGCTACCAACTTTCTCAGTTGGTCGCACAAGCACATGATTTGGTCGCACTTTCTTTTCTTTTTTTTGCTACAACATCGGATTAATCAATGCATGCTTGATGAATAGTCCTCTTAGTCTTAAATATATTAAATCACAGTGGCTGATGACCGATATAAATCTGATATATATGTATAATTTATATTTATTTTAATTCATATTTAATAAATTAGAAATATGAAAAGTATGAAAATTAAATTAATGAATATATATAAAGCCTTAATAATTATATATAAAACCTAATATATATATTTCGATTGGGTTTCCAGTGAAGCTGAACTGAAGTCCGAATTCATTTCACACGGATCGACTTTCACGCACAGAATACACGCGGGTTACAAACACTTCAGAAAATCTCACTGTTGTATTCGAATAAATCTGCAAGCTCTGTGAAATTAAATGTTAATTAGATATTCAGAGATTTGTTTTAATATAGGTATGTATTTGCTGAATGTTGAAGGTAAATGAGAAAATATTCAACTTTAGTTTGCCTTTATGTAACTAATAATATAAAAGCAAACACTGTACTTTCTCCCATTCAGTTTGCTTGCTTTCTTTGTTGTGGTTGGTCAGACAAAATAAACCAAAAATTTTCAGTTTATTCACATTTGAGTCTATTTTCCCTAGTCAGTTTTTGAGTCGCTGACAGACTAACTGCGCGTGACCACCGGCGCGGAGCGCGAGCGCTATCAATGAACCAGTGATTACGCAATTTAAGCAATGATGCTACGTTTGAATTTTCGCGACAGAGACGTGCTTATATACATTACCTTGACAAGACTTTTTGACATTAGCGCAGGCCAAACATTTTTCTCTCGCGGCCTATTGAGGAACTCTGGTCTGAGCCATTGCTGTTGAAGTGACTTAGTGCCTTTCTACCTGTGCGCTCATCATCAGTTGTGTCTGTATGCTGGCTCGTCCTTTCCACCAGCATCCTTGACCTCCAATCTTTGTTTTAAAGTATTCAGCTACTGACCTTTCCATTTTTATAAGCCTTAATTCCTAAATTTCCTGAACTCCTAATTGGCGCGTTTCATCACCATTGTGCAATGCGCGTGTACGTTCGCTCTCTAGGGTTAATAAATAGAACTGCATGTGTCTTGCGGAAGAACATTGTAGCCGGAACTACTTCTCTCTGTTTGTCTATGACGAGTCACGCAGGTACTGTGATACTCCGCAGCCGAGCCGAACCTGGTCTGAAATAGTCCGAATATAAACACTTATTATAGGCGCACCGTAGTGATTCAGGACAAGACAAAAACACGGTTTGGAAAATGGATTCATGATATACTCGTTCATTATATAAATTTTGTTCATTTTGGAAACAAAACAGTTACGGACGGCAGCAGCTGCTGATACCTCTTTCTGTTACAGACGCGCGAATAACATGATCATGTACTCGCACAAATGCGACCACGTAAAATTTTTACTCGCACATCCTCAAAAAGTGATCGCATATGCGACCATTTTAGTCGCAGTCTGGAAACCTGTATTACATCATTTAATATTTATTTATTTAATTTAATAACTGTATTTGCAGTATTGCAAGGGTAGGTTTAGGGTTGGGTTGATGTAGATGTTAATAAAACACACTTTGATGAGTAGCACACCCTTCTAGTCTTTACCGAGTAAAGGGGCTCTGATCTTCTCGCATCTCTTTTTGACATCTCGTGTGTTTCTGCGTTATTTGACAACTTCAAGTCGCCCTTCTGTAGACAGATTCCAGATTCTTTTGGGTGTAGCGACACAGTTTCCGGTGTTTGCATTCTGAGCGAGAAGGGTCTGTCTGCATCCCGCAGTACTACAACGTACTTCAAGTTATGCCTTTTCAAGTTACGCCTCTTCAAGTTACGCCTTCCGCGAATAAACAAGCGTGGACATCATTGACTAAAACAATCTTTTAAAGTAAATTATTTTATGAATGAAATGTGTGTAAGATGAGCTTATATTGCTATCGAATCTTAAGTATGAAACAAGCTAGTAGTAAAACAAAATAAATTATACTATCAAATTAATACAAATTCATGCAATTATAGCTAAAAACCTACCCCCCACACCCAAACCTTTCCCTAAACCTACCCCTTCCATAAATGTACTGTAGAGTTTCATAGTTAAAATACTTAAAAAAATGACGAAATCAAACAGCATGACTGTGGCGTTGTAGTTATTATACGATCCGATCCCTTATCACTAGGTGGCGATAGTGAAGCTTAAAAAGCAAGAAAAGTGAAGTAGAAGAAGATTAGTACTAGTGACGATTGTGTCTAGAAGGGATGTAGCTACGGCGAGAAGTGAGGCAGAATCTATGGATAAATAACAGTATATTAAATGTGCTACTTATCAAATTGTGTTTTATTAACATCTACACCCACCCCAACCCTAAACCTACCCCTTACAATACTGCAAATACAGTTATTAAATTAAATAAATAAATATTAAATGGCGCAGTTTTGATGTGCAGCGGCTGCATCATCTTTTTGACATCTCGCGTGGTTCGGTGTGACTTGGACAACTTCAAGTTACGCCCCCTTCAACAGGTTACGCCTCCTTCCTGTTACGCCCCCTCTCTTGCAGTCCGCAGATAGATTCTATTGTTCTGAGCAGCGAAACAGAACAGATTTCTGATTTGCTGCGTTATGAAAAGCTAGCGGGGGTACAGCTCTTGTTTAAGAAAATGGTATCGGATCGGTATTTCCAATACTAGCCCATATAAGCCTGTGAAGCAGTACCCCAACTTTAGTCGGGATATTTCTCCCCCTCCCCCTCTCAAACAAATCAAAAAAGTGCCTCACAGCATTTACATCAGTAAAACAGAACGACGAATACACAATTTAAAACAGCAAACATAAACAGATCATTCATATTTTCATCTAAAACAGTGACCTTCTCTGTTAATAGTGTAAGCCATTTTAACTCATCGTTTCAATCTGCAAACTAAGATATAAAGACATATACGATCCCTGTCTGGTTCCTATCGGAGTACAAACACAGGCCGAGCATATGCGTAAATCCGACTCTGCTTGTATGGTCATCTTAAAACTGCAACAGCTTCAAATTAATGCATTTCTATCGAGTGTGAAGTGCGTCACAGCGCCATTTGTTTTGATCGTTTATGGAAGAGAGTGTAACAAATAAATGACTTACCAGACACGAAGAACGCAAGAACGAAGAATGTGTTCCAAATAAAGACCCTCATTTTCTCCACTCGTTAAAAAAAAAAGATAAAAATATTGTCGTCGTGAAGACAACGCCCCAAAGTGAAAGTGAAAGTTCGCAAATTAATTTAGTTAACTTGAATAACTATAGCTTATAGCTTATGCCAGAAACAACGCTTTCACATTCCAGCACTTAGTCGGAGTTTTATTCGTGTTTGCCAAAAAACCTTTAGCGAGGTTCAGATTGCATGACCGGTCCTGCCGAAAACTCGAAGGAACAAAAAATGTCTTCGTTCGCATGGGAAAAGACACAGCTACGGCCACTGGGCATGCGCACATCAATATTACGCCATTTTATATTTATTTATTTATTTAATAACTGTATTTGCAGTATTGTAAGGGTAGGTGTAGATGTTAATAAAACACAATTTGATAAGTAGCACATTTAATTTACTGTTATTTATCATGATGTTCCACACTTCCGGCCGTGTATCCCTTCTAGACACAAGACGCCATTATTGGCCGCTGGATCGCACGTCATATTTGTAGGGGCAACATGCCGTAACTCTCATAAGTGGACTGAAGAAAAAAACAAATATTATATTTAAATTAAATAATTTTGATATACAGTACTGTGCAAAAGTTTTAGGCAGGTGTGAAAAAATGCTGTAAAGTAAGAATGCTTTCAAAAATAGACATGTTAATAGTTTATATTTATCAATTAACAAAATGCAAAGTGAGTGAACAGAAGAAAAATCTACATCAAATCAATATTTGGTGTGACCACCCTTTGCCTTCAAAACAGCATCAATTCTTCTAGGTACACTTGCACACAGTTTTTGAAGGAACTCGGCAGGTAGGTTGGCCCAAACATCTTGGAGAACTAACCACAGTTCCTCTGTGGATTTAGGCAGCCTCAGTTGCTTCTCTCTTCATGTAATCCCAGACAGACTCGATGATGTTGAGATCAGGGCTCTGTGGGGGCCATACCATCACTTCCAGGACTCCTTGTTCTTCTTTACACTGAAGATAGTTCTTAATGACTTTCGCTGTATGTTTGGGGTCGTTGTCATGCTGCAGAATAAATTTGGGGCCAATCAGATGCCTCCCTGATGGTATTGCATGATGGATAAGTATCTGCCTGTACTTCTCAGCATTGAGGATACCATTAATTCTGACCAAATCCCCAACTCCATTTGCAGAAATGCAGCCCCAAACTTGCAAGGAACCTCCACCATGCTTCACTGTTGCGTGCAGACACTCATTCGTGTACCGCTCTCCAGCCCTTCGGCGAACAAACTGCCTTCTGCTACAGCCAAATATTTCAAATTTTGACTCATCAGTCCAGAGCACCTGCTGCCATTTTTCTGCACCCCAGTTCCTGTGTTTTCGTGCATAGTTGAGTCGCTTGGCCTTGTTTCCACGTCGGAGGTATGGCTTTTTGGCCGCAAGTCTTCCATGAAGGCCACTTCTGACCAGACTTCTCCGGACAGTAGATGGGTGTACCAGGGTCCCACTGTTTTCTGCCAATTCTGAGCTAATGGCACTGCTCGACATCTTCCGATTGCGAAGGGAAGTAAGCATGATGTGTCTTTCATCTGCTGCAGTAAGTTTCCTTGGCCGACCACTGCGTCTACGGTCCTCAACGTTGCCTGTTTCTTTGTGCTTCTTCAAAAGAGCTTGGACAGCACATCTGGAAACCCCTGTCTGCCTTGAAATTTCTGCCTGGGAGAGACCTTGCTGATGCAGTATAACTACCTTGTGTCTTGTTGCTGTGCTCAGTCTTGCCATGGTGTATGACTTTTGACAGTAAACTGTCTTCAGCAACCTCACCTTGTTAGCTGAGTTTGGCTGTTCCTCACCCAGTTTTATTCCTCCTACACAGCTGTTTCTGTTTCAGTTAATGATTGTGTTTCAACCTACATATTGAATTGATGATCATTAGCACCTGTTTGGTATAATTGTTTAATCATACACCTAACTATATGCCTACAAAATCCCTGACTTTGTGCAAGTTTACCTTGAAGAATTGATGCTGTTTTGAAGGTAAAGGGTGGTCACACCAAATATGGATTTGATTTAGATTTTTCTTCTGTTCACTCACTTTGCATTTTGTTAATTGATAAATATAATCTATTACCAAGTTTATTTTTGAAAGCATTCTTACTTTACAGCATTTTTTCACACCTGCCTAAAACTTTTGCACAGTACTGTATGTATGTATTATTCCAATGACAATAATAATATTACTTTTATTGTACAACTGTTTATTATTTTGGAAAAATTTCACATACACAAGAAAAAAATGGTCATAATGCAAACCAGATTTTACTCATTTTCTTCAGGAGACGAAGGACTACTACACAAGTTTGGAGAAGATTATAAATAAAAAAGCAAGGAAGACTTGTCATATTTTTAATGAATGTTCAGTTTTTGTTTAATGAATCAATGGTTTGTAGTGTACTGGCATGTTTTTTTGTTTTTTGTTTTTTGTATATGTAATATGTAAATTTCTGCATATTGTATACTTTTCTGGTTAATAAAAAAAAGTGGACTGAAGAAAAGATGCCTGAGTATTTTGAGGTTTTACAAACAGTCGCAAAATCCAAACCACATATCGTGTGATTATTCTCAAGTAAGTCTGAACAGTTGTTTCTGGTTGTACTTAGTCATTATTACTTTGCTAGATTTCAGCTAGTTGACCACCAAAGTCAGACTATGAAAAGCTAACGACAACGCTATTATCTCTGAAAACTGAGACTTTGTAATAATAAAAAGTTTACATGATTCTTATGAATTCTGAGATTATATTACAGTTTATATCACTAACTAATCAAAATCACAAGTGAATCTTCCGTAAAGAAAGACTTTGACAGGACAGATCCTGTCAGAATTTCAGACTCAAAATCGACTCATCTCTGAAGAACGGTGATTTAATTGACTGTCATCTAATCGTGACTCATTTATATTTTTACCTCAGTTTAGCCAGAACCAGGACAACAAAACCCTCAAGGAAGGCTGAAGAAAGCCTGTCAGTGGACTGTTCTCTGGATTGAGACCTCGTCTGCCTATTATAATTATGATATTATTAAACGACTTATATCATTATACGATTGTACTATTCACAACTTACTATTTTATTTGCTATTTTTATTTTTTTTGACTATTATTTTACAATTTATGACATATCTGCTATTTTATTCATAGTTATTATATTATTACTACTGCATTATACTATATTTTACTGTATTTATACTCAAATTTATTTTTAGGCTATTTTTAATAATATATAGGCTAATAATATGCTATAGAATAAATCCACATATAAAATAAAACATCTTCACATTCATTTGTAATTGTCCTGTGACATCCTGTGATGTGATTCAAGAGGAGAAGCTGAAGGTACGAGGGAAAAAGCTTTAAAAAAAAAAAAAACCCATTTCCAATTAAACTCGATCTGCACATTTCATATTACATTAGGAATGTCTCCACAATTATTAACCTGGAAAAATAAACCAAATCTATGCTCGAGAAGCGTGAGTTTTCACAATTCCTAGTTCAAACGAGATTTTTATAGTATTTAAGAAATCCTCAATAATGAAACGTATGAAGGGAAAACAGTCTTTTATTCAACTGAAAATCATAAAATGCAAAAATGTTGGTGCATTTTGAAATCAACTTGTAATGCATGTCATTTTACTTCTATTTTAATGAATTATTTGCAGTAAAACAACATGCAAACACTGCTAAATGTTTTGCCACAAAATCAACCAATTGTTTTCTGCCCTGTATAATTTCAAATGAGAAATCTCACTGAACTTCTTTCTACAGATTGAACATAAAATAAACAGTATAAATAAAATAAACATAAATAAAATTCAAATAACACTTTAAGTGTCACTTTAACTGCAGTACAAAGTTGACCATTTCCCAGTCACTATTGATTGTGTGGCTGTAACTGTTATACAGCTCTGCGTACACCGAGAAGTCCAACCGTTTACAGTAATAGCGATGCTTTCTGCCTCTTTAGGGGCCGTTCACATATCGCGCCTAAAAAAGCGTGTAAAGCGCGGCCGCGTCGCTTCCTCCTTCTGCTTCTGTAGCGTCTGTCGTTGCTATGCAACCATGAACTGTGCTCTGCACGACCATGAGGAAGTTTCATCAAGGGATAAATTGATTTTTAGCCCTTGCTTTAGCTTTACTACTAGATATATTTATGGAGCTGAGATATAACCCCCCTGTACAGCTATGATCAGCTGTTCGGCTGAGATTTCCATGTTTTGTTACGGAAAGGTCGAAGATGACTGGTTGGTTCTTGTCACATGACCTGCGGTGCGCTGCGGCGTTCTGAAAAGTTGAGATGTTCTCATCTCGCGGCACAGGCACGCCAGGAAAAAAACGAGCGTGCCGCGTCGCTTCCATTTTGCACGAATGAAAATGCGCGCGATGTGTGAACGGCCCCTAAGAGTCTGTACAACCTTGGCCGATGTGTACGGCCAGGGGCGGACTTAACCATTAGGCAAAGGTAGCCGTCTGCCTTGGGCCCCCGAAAGCTAAAAATGCCTAAAAGCTAAAATGCCTTGTTTATATATACACAGGACAACCGTCTACGTATCCGCGTTGAACGCGCTTTTGGCAGAAAATGCAGGGACATGGTTTCAGCGATGCAGAAAACGCGGACAGAATCGCGGAATCCATTCATAAAAGGGGAATTACTGTGTAACGCGGAATGTCAGGAATGAATGGCGCAGGCACGCGGTTTACTGAATCAAGCGCGACGCTCGCACTGCTCGTTTGAACAATTCATTCAGAGACACAAAACATAAAGTATTCATGTTTAAATAGTATTTTTGCCGTTTAATATTAACATACACTAGTCCGTATCGCTATTTGATTGCAGTGTACCGACCTGCATTTGATGTATTCATCCAAAATTCGAAAAATTCCGTAACATTCCACGTTAAACAGTAAATTCCGATTTTATGAATGGATTCCGCGATTCCGTCCGCGTTTTCTGCATCACGGAAATCGAGAGCATTTACCGTTTCATTTGTGAGAAACACACACAGAAATACTTTTTAACAGTAGTGTCTGTCTAATTTTAACAGTAAACCTCTGTTTAGCGAATGTATAAAAATTAAAGTTTTTTTTAAAGTATTATTTACATTGGAATAGAAAATAAATGTTTTATGCCTTCATGTGATTACCAGTAAAATTAAAATACATAAAAGAAATAATATACATTTCCATACAGGCACACTTAATTTTTGGTTGAAATAATTCTTAAGCATGTAAATGTACAATTTCCTTCAGTTTAATTTAAATCTGTAATTAAAATAAATAATTATTTATATATATATATATATATTAAAGAATTAGACAGCCCTGCGCTGTGTAAACTACTGTGCAGTGAAAATTACCCCAAAGTACCAGCTAGTGTCCAAACTACTCTAATACTGTTATAACCCGTTTACATGTGAACATCTACATTATGAAGAAAGTATGGAAGCCTGTTTCTGCCACTGAAAAAAGAAAAGATTGCGACTTTAACTTAGAATTTTTACTTTTTTTTTTTTAACAGAATTGTGAGATATAAAGTCAGAATTCTGAGATAAGTCGCAATAATCTTTTTTTCAGTGGTGGAAACAGGCTTCCATAAGAAAACCATTATAACATGAACACGAAAAATCTATAAACAAAAAAAAAAAAAACGGACACAACTATGGGACACCGCCATGCAGCAGCAAGCATCACAACAATGAAAGAAACCTCAAGTTTAAATGTGTGCAATCAGGGGCCCATTCCTGTGTTTTGCCTGGGGCCCCCAAATCACTAAATCCGCCCCTGTGTACGGCATAGTTTTCTTACAATGTTTGCATATTGTAACACACACCCTCGGTGTGTGAAGGAGAGATTCCGCAGGTCTTTTCTTCCTGCTGCAATCAGACTGTACAATAAACAATAAGCACTGCTAAACTAACTTTTTTTTTTTTCACTTTTGCAACATTTTGCACAGATATTGAGCCATTGTCACTTTACAATTTTCCAACGTGCAATATTTATTTTGTGTATTCTATTTTGTACATTTATTTAGTTTTCTGTTTTTATATTAGTATGTACTACTTTTTACCATGTACCCCTACTGTTGCTAAATGCAATTTCCCCACTGCGGGACAAATAAAGGTTTTACTTACTTATTGTAATGATGAGGAGTCAACGAGTGAGATCCAAGTGCAGCTTTATTTGGTAACGTGGTCAGACAGGCAGAGATCATCAACGGCGAACAACAATGCAGGAGGGCAGACAGGATCAAAGTGAATTCCAGGCAGGAGGTCAGAGGCAGGCAGATAAACGTCGACAGGGAAACAGGGAACAGGCAGGATCAGACACAGGAAAACCAGACAGGGATATAACGCTCGGAAATTGTGAATAAATCAAACAATACCTCGCACCACAGAGGTGAGTGAGTGAGCTATTTATAGTGCAGTGATGAAGCTAATGAGTAGTGCTGACGAGACACAGCTGGCGGATGATCAGTGACCAAGTGAGGGATTCTGGGAAGTGTAGTGTTGTGAAGAAGCATGGTGCGAGCGGGTGACCTCTAGTGGTGAGTGGGTGTAAGGATGGACAGAGTTTGTGACACTTATATTGTTTGTGTCTTGTGTGTTATTCTTTCGCCGTTTATTATTTCTACTGGAAAACCAAAATGTTTCCACACAAACGATTTGAAAGTGGCGGGGGGATCTTCAATAATAATTTCACCCTCACACTGATAGCACAACGAGACAACTTTTCACCTCGACGAGAAATCTCGTCACACCCCTAATATCTGCATTAGATTTCCTGATCATACTGAATAAATCTACAGCAAAACTGTAGCTGAAATATCCTGCTGAAAATAAAACCTCTTAAGTTTTTATATCATGTTATCTATGTAAAATGTTATGTTATGCAAAATTAACAAAAAAGTTTTTTTTTTGCCAGAACAATGGTACATGTTGTGATTATCACCAATCCCCAAAATGAATACAGTATGAATATATTAATCAGATTTAATGTCTTTAATCTTCAGTTGATTTCCTCTAAGGCTGTGACTGAAGTTGTAGTTTCTGTTCTTGTTGTTCCTCTTTTCTTCAGTGATTCTGCTTGTTATCATCAGCTCTCTTCAATGATGTTCAGTCTTCACTCAATCACTTCATTATCTCATGAACTCCAACAGTGATTCAGTGTTCATTTAACAGTCTGTAGTGTGCACACTGGCCAGTGTTCATTTCATCCCATGTGGGTCCTACATGGAAACTGAGGACAAAACTGTACTAGACCCCAGTTAGACAACCAGATCAAACCCATCTGGGGTAAACTTTATTGCGTTTTTTGTCCAGAAAAGCCGCAGCTCCCCGTTTCCTTGCATTTGTTTGATGAGGAGTCTTGCCCCGCACAATATGGCGGACTCGCTGACGTATCGCAGCAACAGTCCAAAGCGACCAATGGGGCGTCGGTGTCTTCATTATGTCTATGGACACAACCCCTGAGCTGTCGTCGTCTTCTTCTTCTTCTTCGTCTTCGAGTTTATTGGCGGTTCGCATGAGTTAAATGAGTTCTATTTAAAAATTGTATTAATAAACTTCCCACTTCTATGGGTTTAAAAGCTTCTATAAAGTTAATTGTTCATCACCTTTCTTCTGAAATTCTTCAATTAATTTACTTATTTCCTCTGAATATCTATTACACTTAATAAGTACAGTAGTTCAACCATTTCTCTAATTCCACACCAATCACAGTCCTGTAGGATGTTTTCCTATTATATGCACTGTTGAATTAAGTCCTGTTTGTCCCAGTCTTAGTCTAGATATATAATACCGTCTTCCTTCCTTCTCCCACTTGAATTCCTTCCTCTTCCTACCAATAGCTGTATTAACAGTATTTAGTAACTACTCTCACTTGTATTGTTCGTTCTTGCAGGAAATCCATTATCCGGTTATATAACCTCCCCTTGATGCCCATTCGATCTAAATTAATTACCAGCCCTTCGATATCGTGTCATACGCTTTCTCGATGTCAAAAAATACTCCTATTACCAATTCTTTATGCACTTGAGCTTTATCTAGCTTCCGCCAGACCGCTTTTCGCATTCAAGTTACGAAGAAAGTGTAAACTGGCTTACTGTATGTAGGAACACAAATGAACATGGCTTCACACTCCAAATACACCATCACTAAGCTGTGACAATTAACTCAGAAATGAGACGGCCCCCCATGTCTGCTTGATTGGCAGACGTTTATTGCAAGAAATTTGGTGAATAAACAAAGGGGTCCTCCCTTTGTTCCACAATCACAATCTCAGACCAGACGGAACTGAGATGTAAATCCTAAACCTTATAAGGAGACCGATACTTTGGGGAGGCGTTACAAGGCCCTATACTCACAGCAGGGTCCTAGACACGGGGATACCGCTTGTGCATTTCAAAGACACTGCAGAGTTCCCTTTGATAACTCAAGAACCTCCAGGTTATGAATTCACTCTCTCTAACAAAACAGTCTAAAATTGCCAATGATATGATTCAGTTACTAGCAAGTAGCCTTAGACATCATGTATGTACTATGTGTGTATTATAAAGCCTGTGAATTTCTTTTCGTGTTCTTAAACAGTTAGTACAGGTAGACTTTTAGGAAAGTCTACCTCGATTATAGGAAGTATATGCTATTTGGTATCTGTGTGATGGATGCGCAGCAAAAACGTCAGTGTTATTTCAACTCCCATAGTGTTAAATTTAACACTTTCCCAGAGTTTATATAATTGTCACCAGTTCAGAGTTAAATTTACACTTTGGATAGTGATAATATTTTAACTCCATAACAGTGTTAAAAATATAACACCCAGAGTGTTGTTTCATAACACATTTAAGAGTAATTTTTACACTGCACTTGTGTTATTCCTTTTCACCAGGTGGTGTTAATTCCTAACATTCAGTGACATTTAATGACACTTTAATAGTATTTTTAACTCTTTTAAATCGTGTTACTCCCTTACTCTTAGCGTGTTAATTTAAATCATTCAGTGTTATTATAATAACACTAAAGTGTATTCATGACAGTTGTAACATACAATGTTCTGAATATGCTTTTTCACTATAGGAAAAAAAAAAAACATACAAAGAATTCAACTTTTTTTAATAAAGGCAAAATATCCAAGCACCATACAACTGAACTCTGTGCACATTTACAGAGAAAATAATGGTACAATATAAAGGCTATCATCTTCACCATACGCACTTTGTAAGTCAAAAGGCTTATAAATTTGAAGACTGCTTAGAAGACACTTAAAGTCTGCTTTCATCACATCATTTTCATCACTTTCAAACATGTTGTAGGCATGAAAGTGCTCACTGAAATGGTCAACCATAAGCTTGTTCACTATAAAGTAGATCACACTGTTGACTAAAAGCATTTTTTTAATTCTGCAAAACACAGGCATTTCCTGTTCTGTGCCACTGCAAATGACTAACCCAGCTCTGTACTCTACCCCACTGATCTTGTGCTTGATACACTGAGGCTTCCTTGACTGGGCGTTTTCCTGCAGTCCTGGAAATGGTTTTCAGGCGCCACGCTAAATATCCAGTGCCCTTTTCCCCATCATAGAAATGCTCCTGTTACATTTAATAAACCTTACAGAAAGTGCAGATGCAGCATTGTGAAACAAAAGAACAATTGCTTATTTAATAGATTTTCTTTTTTCAAATGAATTTGCAATATCCTTATAACCCAAGTAATTTCAAATCAGGGCACTATCATTGATATTATTGTTGAATTATCAAATCTTTTCACTTTTATAAGCAACTGTAGTTATTATAATGAAAACTACAACACCAAAGCCCTTTTCTGTAAATCGGGTGCTGTGTTTTCTTAAGGTTGTAAAACTTGCATAGCCCTTTGGAGAAAAAGGATCCTTCAGTGAGGGAAAGAGAAATAATTCCCAGGGCATACTTCTCCTTCTGCCGACGGGAGGGAAACCTGCTATAGAGTGAAGAAAGTCAATCTTTAATAATTTCTCTTTATATAGTACAATAAACATTAGTTATACCATTACAAAATTACATCATTTTTTTAAATTCCTTTGTAATAAAAACCTTTTTAAATCTTACCCATGTCTCTCAGTCATATCACTCGCCAATAGGTTGACAAGCTGTCTCCGAGTGCGGTGCATTAGTGAATTTTCTGACTTGTACTCTTCAAGAATATCCTCTCCTCCAGGCTTTGTAAGCAAGGCCTTTTCTACCATCTACTCGCATAACAGGAAAATGAAAAATAAGTTTTAGTGTTAAATTCTTTCTATTAGATAAAATCATTAGAAAAAACATAGCACAACATGTCTGTATGGTAAAAATCTAGGAAGGGGCAAAGTAATAATTTTCTTTGATAAAAAGAGTTTGGAACCAAATGCTTCGATTGTTGATAACCTTAATTTAGCATGACACCTTATAATTGATGGTAAATCAAAATAAGACGTTTTCAGCTCTCAATTACCTCCTTTGCCGCCTCTGACATGGAAGTTGCAGAACTGCTCATGTCTTCTTTGCTGGATCCATTTCTGCCTGTGGGAATACCCAGTTCTCTACGGTCACTTTCACTTGAAGAAAGGGATGTGGTATCCGTGAGGGAAGATGGTGTTGATGAAGATGGTGGTAGAGGAGAAAACTCTTTAAAAAGAGAGAATTTGATTAACAACTTTTTGTGGCTTTACCCATTTTAATAAACATTTTAAGTAACCCTACAGTATTTGGATGATATTTTTAGTAATCAGTAACAAACTTGACCCAACATTGCCCACTGCCATGTTCGTTCCATAAAGAAAGGTCAATGTTAGCTGCATCAAAGAGCCCTATCCATAAACATAGGTATTCTTAATGACACCTACCTTCATCTGAAATGCTGTACTGACGTACTGTCAGGCACATGTCTGGATTGGCCTCCAACAGCTCTAGAAGAATATCTTCTTCTACTGCTGTGTCAGTTTCATCAAAAATGTCAAGTTGAGCCTCATCAGGAAGCCCAAACTTGTTTTTGACTATAAAAAGAGGTAATGTAACCAGATAAAGTCACCTGGAGCAAGTTTAAATCATTCTGCTTAACTCTATTTCCTTGTCTTGTAAATGTTAAACAAAGAATCTGCAGCAAAAGTATACTGCCATGTACTAACTAATGTTGATGATTCCACTAATGAACTGTAATTAAAAGTAAATCCCTGCAATTAAAATATGACAACATTTTAATAAACTGTTAAATACAGCCAAAAGTATTTAAATAGGTCAGCCACAGATAATCTTGTGCTGTGATTTGTTGCTAAAGTGGCTACATACTTTGTTTGGCCTTTAAAGGATGGCTATTTACCTTCCCTGGTGAATTCTGAATAGGTGAAGCCTGAGTGCAATTTGATGTACTTCTTGATACAACGGTATTTCACCTTCAGCAACATAACATCCAGAAACTGCACCTAGTGGAGAAAAAGTAATAAGTGGTTCAATTTTAACTGCAAGGATATGTTAGCAAATGTTTAAGTGGCAAACAAACAGTGAAAATTGCTAATATGTAGTGAAACAAATTCAAAAAATATTCTGGTTTGCAACATGACGCCCTGGCAACTTTTTGGAACTTCATTCAGAAACCAAGCATTATTAAAAGTCGTTTGCTTGTCATTTTGCGAACAGACCTGATAAAGTATAGCCTACTTTTTATCGTTTTAATCTGGATCATGATGTTGCCGTTTCGGCATACTTTTTACCCATTTAAGAAAGTAAATCACGGCAGAATTAGTTTATTTTGGGTTCATACCACGTGCATGCATCCACCATAGCCCAAAACTCAATTTAGAGAACGAACATTTTAAAAGATGTCTTGCGGATGGACCTGATATAACGTTTTACAAATCTTCATTGCGATGTTTGTATTTCGGCTTGGTTTTATCAGTTTATTGCAGTTAAAAAAAGTTAAATCTGAACCTCAACGAACGTTGGCGCCGGAAGCAGCAAAAATGTTGGCGCCGACGAAAAATGTGCATTTTCCCTGCTTCACTGCACGATCGACGTGCAAAGCATTTTGAACCTGACGACGCCACATAAAATGACTTTCATTAAACGTTAGTAAGCACACTGACCAGACAGCGATTTTCTTAAATGTAACACCGTTAAGTACATGTTGTTAACGTTATATTAAAACACGCTAACGTAACGTTAATTTGACCGTTTCACAGTTGCTGAACTAAGACTGTTAAAGACTAATTAACATTCTATAAATTGATAAATGTGGTTCTCACCCTTCTAGCCGAATATTCCTATCAGAAATGTTCTCACACCATCCACTAATGTTAATTAAAAAAAATACAAAGCGACGACGACGACCCCCACCCCACGTTAACTTAATCCACACATTGGCAAATTGACTGCATCACACCCCACTTAACGTTAAAACATGGTTTAAACACCAACTAACGTTAACAGCCTTTATATAAATTGAAAAATGTGGCTCTTACCTTTTAAGCCAGTCGGTAAGTGAAGACGAATATCCAGTAATCAGTATAATCAGTGAAGAGACGCTCGTCAATGAGCGCGAAAAAACCGGATGTGGAAACATTTACATTTACATTTAGTCATTTAGCAGACGCTTTTATCCAAAGCGACTTACAAGTGAGGAAAACAAACAAGCGATTGTTCATGAATTGGCAAATAACACAGGGAGTGCTCACAATACAAGTTTCATACATTGCTCAGTACCATAAGCTAGAGTAGGAAGGGAAAAAGGGGGAAGGATAGGGTTTTTTTTTTTTTTTTTTTTTTTTTTTTTATGAGGGGATTAAGTGTTCACGGAAGAGATGAGTTTTCAGCTGTCTCTTGAATATTGCCAGGGAATCTGCGTTCCTGATGAAAGTAGGGAGATCATTCCACCAGCAGGGAGCAGTGAAGGAGAATGTTCTGGAGAGTGATTTTGTGCCTCTCTGTGATGGTACCACAAGTCTTCGTTCCTTTAGCGATCGCAGGCTTCTGGTGGGGACGTAGCGTTGTAGCAGTGTGTGGAGGTAGGAAGGTGCAGAGCCTGTGGTGGATCTGTAAGCAAGCATCAGCGCCTTGAACTTGATGCGAGCAGCAAGGGGTAGCCAGTGCAAAGAGATGAAGAGAGGCGTGACGTGGGCTCTCTTAGGCTCGTTGCAGACAAGACGTGCAGCAGCATTCTGGATCATTTGAAGAGGTTTGATTGCACTTGACGGCAGACCAGCTAGAAGAGCATTGCAGTAATCAAGCCTTGAAATGACCAGGGCCTGGACAAGCAGTTGTGTTGCGTGCTCAGTCAGGAAGGGACGGATTTTCCTGATGTTGCAAAGTGCAAATCTGCACGACCGCGCCGTCTTTGAGATGTGGTCTCTGAAGGTCAGTTGGTCATCGAAGATAACTCCAAGATTTCTGGCCGACTTTGATGGGGTAATGGTGGTTGTACCAAGCTGTATGTTGATGTCATGTTGAAGAGTAGGAGTGGCAGGGAAGACTAAAAGCTCAGTCTTTGCCAGGTTGAGCTGCAGGTGGAAAGCAACTCAAAATTAGTGACTCCTTGAAATGACGCCCCAAACAGAGCTTTTTCAGCACTGCAAGTGTTAAAATAACACTCAAATCAACACCCATTCACTCGGAATAATTTACACTGAAAATTTAACTCAAATTAACACTACAGATTTTGCTGTGTGAATGATTTGCTGTAATTTGATGCAAGTATATTGTTTGTAAAATGCACCACATTTGGACTGTGCAAGTTGATTTCCCTTGAGTTTAACCAAGGTTTAACCCTTCTCAGAGACGCAGAGAAACTTGGTTGCGCAGCAACGCGTAACCCGGCAACAAACCCGCGGCAACACTCGGCTCTCTCTCCGGCAAAGCCAACCATACTTCATCGGTCCCGAACGCAACAAAGACCGACCTCCAGCCAATCAGCGCGCAGAGATCCACATGCAAATCCGTCGCGAAAGGAACGCGCACTCACGAAATGCAAGTATCACAATCTCCTCACCTTTGCTAAGCTGGTGCAATTTTAATTAAGCAAATGAACTTCAATTTCCCTGTCACTGTATGAATGAGTGTGTATGTGTTTTCGTTAGATTAGTTTGTGTGTATTAGAGTAGCTTAATAAAGTCTTGTTTTGATTTTTCACCTATACAAGTGTCTTGTGTTGTGTGCTTACAAGTTACTGCCTTAAACTGTCGATTACGTTACCTTGCTCTTATTGATAATCATAACTGTATATTATTCCCGTTGGCCACGGGATAATAATCTGTCCAGAATTGATAAAGTACCTTAACCTCAATTTGCCGGTGGACGAATAATTGAAAAGGTGTTAAATATTAATTCAGAATAATTTTATATATATTGAATCGGTTCTTATTCACTGTAATTCAATCACCTTTGAGTTATATTGATCTTAGATCCCTTTACCTTACAGTAAGTTACACTATTTCCTTAAGTTGAATAGGGAAGACATAGGACGTAGTGTAAGCTTTTTGAACTTTTTCACTTTTTTTCCTAAGTTGAATACGGAAGCCGGTCTGCGGAAGCTAGATATTTTACTTCATAACTTGTTAAATATGGATATTTATTTTTAACACAAACGCTTCGCTTCAGAGGGCCTTTATTAACCCTCAAGAACTGTGTGGAGTACACATTTATGATGGATGGATGTGCATGGAGACACTTTCTTCAGCTCATACTCGTGACTCCTCACTGCCGCTATAAAGCTCGGATGCGTCAGGATATTTATTAAAATATCTCTGATTGTGTTCATCAGAAAGAAGAAAGTCATTCTTCCAGGAGGGCTTGATGGTGAGTAAAGCTTGGGCTAATTTCTATTAGAAAGTGAAATAACGTTAATCCTTTAATGTTTTTATGATCGAGCATTGGTGTTACTTCAGCTTGATACTGTGATGCTCAATTACAACCATTTGAAATAACAATCATTAAACAGCAGGAGGTTATTCTAACTTTCACTTATTATTTACGATGATTTTGAGAAGATTGTTTCAAGAATTTGAATTCTTCTTAAGTTCTTCTTAAAATACTTTAATATATTTGTAACCCAGTGTGGGGTATTATTAAGTACATTAACACCTTTTTCTAAGTCATGGGGTATTTATAAGGTTTTATGATTCAGAAAGTATCATAACAGTCTCTGTATGATTAGTTGATGCACTGATGTACTGCCCCTTTAAGAGTTTCGGTGAACTATAAAGTTTATTTGAGATGCACTTACAAAAAACGTGTTTTCACCCAGCATGTTTGTTCCTTCTCGGGTGATTTGTTATTTTTGATTTAATCCCACCCCTGGGAATAGAGGGGAAATTCGGATTGGACAGAGGAGAGACTTGTCGATCGGAGAGGGAGAAGAAGCGGCTAGAGAATTGACGGGAGAAAAAAAGGGTTTTTTCTTACCACTGAATAAGTGAGTTAACACGATATTTTAAGTTTATTAAGGGTTCGGAGTCCTATTTATTTTGTTGTGGTTTTATATTCTGTTCAAGCCTTTATTTTCGCGATTAATTTTATTGAGACTCTACTTCTAGCGCACCATAAAGCTTGGTGAGTTATTTTGTGTAGATAAGAGCGAGAACCCAGACGCCTGACTGGTGGTTGATTTCAACGAATCTCTTGAGTTAGTTATTAAGTGTATGAGACTTATTTCCGAGAGCTGGGAGGCTCTGGGACAGTCCGCGCACAGGATCCTCGTTGTCATCGCGTGGGAGCTGTCGTCGGGGGAGAGACTCGCGCGACCATTCTGCCGACGGCCGGGGAGAATACGGGACGATCTGTCGCTTCCAAGGAGGGAGTGGATGATTTTCTGCTGCCTGGAAAGAAAGGCGTTTCAGGTGCTCTGTCTGTTTTATTTTGGCTCATGTGAGTGAAGAGGCCATTTGCTGTTTTCTAGGCCCCAACGTTCTCCAGCTACGTTTCAGGCCTGCAACAGTGTGTGTGTGTGTGTGTGTGTGTGAGTGGGCCCACATATGTCTATTGATTTATATTTTAAGTTCTACGTACCTAAGTGAAGTTTTGTGGTTTCATACTACTGTTTAGTGTTGAGATAAACTAAATTTATTTGGGGTTTTGATTTTTCCTCATCTCATAAGATGGTGAACTACTGCACTTAGATAGTCTAAGAGATTTTTCAATATAAAAAAGAAACGCTAAGTTAACAGGCAATTCTTGCCTGCCTTTAATGGGTACGTAAATCCATTTATTTCACTTTTCCCCTTTTGTTTATAAATAAATCAAATTGTTTACTTTCTCATACTGACTGTTTGTTACTTGAGGATATTTTTTGTTGGTTTATTTTATGTTGTAAAGGAATATTACTTTAAGGATAATCATAGTTAATACAGTATCCAAAGAGGGTAATAGGAGGCATATTAATATACAGTCGGGAGACACACTTTCAGAATCCGGTGCTCCGCCTTATTAAGGGTAGGGGGCGCTACACAAATTGGGGGCTCGTCCGGGATACTACTTCCTGTTACCCTGATGAAGACAACAGATACTGTGAAAACCAGAGCTCAGTTATATTTTAAGCTTCAATAGTTAATTAACAATTATCTGCCTGAAGTTTCAGCATGGCCTTTGGAAGTAGCCCTCTTCTGCTTGCTGAACTCTCCAAGTGGTGCACGGAGGCAGCGATTGATGAGACTCATGCCATACTTTTGATTGGCGTACCTGCAACTACAGAAGTGGCAAGTATTGAAGATACTGTTCAGACTGTAAAAGTCTTTGGAAGAGTGCGGGTTAGAGACTCGAAATTGGGGCCAAGTCCTGGTACCCTGTTGGTGCTATGTGAGTGTCGTGAGGTCATCGACCCTTCCCGTATTCCAGCTGAACTGCTGCGGCCAGATGGCGAAGAGTCATGGAAGGTTGTTGTGGCACCTGTTGACGTTTCCGCCTCTGAGTTTTCCAAGAAATTATCCAAGTTCTTACTGGATGAAGGAAAGTCTATGACTGACATACAGGCCTTATTCTCTCCACACAGTTCCAGTTCCCCTGAGTCCATTATACGTGCGGTGGGTGAACTTCTGGAGAAGACTACGAAACCATCAGGTGAAACTAATGCTTATCGACGACTGCGTATCTTTTCTGGCATTGTTCCAATACCGTCTGGAGAGGAAAGTCTGGAAAACTGGATAGAACAGGCCAGATTAATGACTGAGGAATGTGAGTGCTCTGACAAGGAAAAACGGCGAAGAGTAATGGAGAGTGTGAAAGGGCCAGCCCTTGACATTATCAAAGCTGTTCGATTTTCAAGTCCTGAGGCAAGTGCTTCTCAATACCTTGAGGCGTTAGAAAACACATTTGGAACCGTTGAGTCCGGGGAGGATCTATACTTTGCCTTTCGTCTCTTACGTCAATTCCCCGGGGAAGCTTTGTCCGACTTTCTGCGAAGGATGGAGAAATCCTTAACTAAAGTGGTGCAAAGAGGAGGATTGAGTCTTCAGATGATGGACAGAACAAGGGTTGAACAGCTGATTAGAGGTGCAGTTGAGTCGGATCTGATGCTTCTGCAGTTAAGACTGAGAGAGAGAGAAGGGAACAGCCACCCACTTTCTTAGCACTGCTAAATGAAGTCAAAGAAGCCGAAGAAAACGAAGCCTCTCGGCATAAAATCAATGCATCGGTGAAACCCATACGGCTGAAAATGAAGGATGATAATGTGATCCGACAACTCCAAGCAGAAATCCAGGAGTTAAGATCAAGATTTGGGGAAGAGCCCAACACTGTTTCTGTTTCTTCCATGAGGGTTGATCAGAAGGACAAGCAGGAGAAGATAAGGGCTGACACCCAGGGAGAGTCTGAAGTACAAGTGTTAAAGAGGCAAGTTCAACTACTGCAACAACAGCTAGCAGTCATGAATATTAGTTCCACTACTCAGTTACATCAATCTCAGTCAAACCCCAAGCCCAGTTCAATTTCAAGTAGAGAAAGGTCAGTTAAGCACAACGATGATTTCTTCTGTTATCGGTGTGGGGAAGATGGACACATCGCTACCAAGTGTCAGTCGCCTGAAAATACCTCCCAAGTAATACAGAAGTTGTTACGGGCACTCCGAAAAGCTAAGACTGAAAGAAACCCCGGGACTGGAAACAGTGCCATTTCAAGCAGTATAGACTGTTTCTCCAAAAAGGGTCAAACTGAGACCTGTGGGGTGAGTCAACTTCCCAGAGGGTTAGTGGGCCCTGCCTCAATCATTTCCATGGAGCTGAATGGATGTCCTTGTCAGGCTTTACTGGACAGTGGATCACAGGTCACCATTGTATTGGTGGTCCACTGGTGTCCTCTCCACCTGAGGTGAAATGAATCTGTGGAAGCTAGGAGGTTTTTTTTTAAGAATTTTTGAATGCGTGGACAGAGCAGCATATATATGAGATTTGGGAGGCTCTTATTTTGGAATGCCACATCAGAATGTCCTGAAACTGTGCAGTGGACACAGTGAGAAGGTGTCGTCTCCACTTGAGGTGAAATGAATCTGTGGAAGCTAGGAATTTTTTTTAAGAATTTTTGAATGTGTGGACAAAGTAGCGTATATATGAGTTTTAGGGGGCTCTTATTTTGGAATGCAACATCAGAATGTCCTGAAAAGGTGCAGTTGACACTGAGAGACAGTGTCCTCTCCACCTGAGGTGAAATGAATCTGTGGAAACTAGGAGTTTTTTTTTTTTTTTTTTTACAGTGAGGTGTACTATCTTTTTCAGGTGAAAGTGAGCTTTATATATTATATTTACTATAAATAATTGTAATATTTGTGTATTTAGTTATTTATTTTCATTTATTAAGACATACTTGAATGTGAAATCGCTTCGACAGAGGATTGCTTGTTTTCAGATCAGTTCTCTGACGGTCTTACCGTAATACCCAGTGTATGCGCGAACCACGAAATATCGTGGCGGCTAGATTGACCACGCATTTCGCGGAACAGGTGTTACACCAGATTTTGTGACCATCGTATTCTGTGACCGTAGAGGGCGTGGTTATCATTGTGCTGCGTGATATACGCAAATCGCGTAAATTCTGACGATAAAAGACATTCAAAGACATTCGCGCGCTGACATACGGCGCTGGCGTGTATATATATATATATATATATATATATATATATATATATATATATATATATATACAGTATATACACTATATATTATTCGATAAATATTATTCTGAATTGCAAAACAAACAGAAAAAACGTTCCTCCCGGTGCGCTCTCGATAACGCGCGCCAGCGGTTCAGAGGTGTTCGTGCGCATGTTTAATGAACATGATGGAAACACACATTTCTCTGCAACTTCTACTACTCTGCAAACAACCAGATTGCGTTTAATCTGGACAAGCAAATGAGCATTTATGATGTGAATAACCTGCATTTCTAAACAAGTTTTGAACAGATTTCATCTTCTTTGGCTTATCGTCAGAATTTACGCGATTTGCGTATATCACGCAGTACAATGATAACCACGCCCTCTGCGGTCACAGAATACGATGGTCACAGAATCTGGTGTAACACCGGCTAGCTTGACCGCAGTAATTACTGGGGGGAGCTACAAGGAGAATATGTTAACTCGCGGGGAGGCTTGTGTGTGTACATCAACCAAGAATGGAGTAACAATGCTGCGGTAGAATCGAAACACTGTTCATCTCTGCTGGAGTTTATGGTTGTGAAGTGTCGACCGTTTTATCTGCCGCAGGAGTTCACGGCCACTGTTATTGTGGCGGTTTACATTCCCCCATGTGCAAACGTTAAGGACGCGCTTCGTGAACCGTACAGCGCCATCAGCGAACAACAAACAAATAACCCGACGGCTTTTTCATCATAGCCGGGGACTTCAACCACGCAAACTTAAAGACAGTTTTGCCAAAGTTCTACCAACATGTGAACTTTGCAACAAGGGGAAACAACACACTGGACTTTGTTTACACGACAGAAAAAAAAGCATACAGAGCTGATCCCCGCCCCCACCTCGGTTACTCAGACCACATCTCTGTTATGCTAATCCCAGCATACATGCCACTTCTCAAATTTGCCAAACCGGTTCAAAAGCAGATTATGGTGTGGCTATCTCAGCACTGCAGGACTGCTTCCAGGACACAGACAGGAACATGTTTAAAGAGGCACCTACAACAACCACACAGACCTCAACTCAACTGGCTCAATTTGACTTGACTTGAAAGGTAACTGTTGATCAGTGAGAAAGGCTTTAACCCTTTCACTCCCGCTCGCCGATGCGTAACCTCTTACTACAAGAAAGGCTTTTACGGCATCTTCTGCACAGCAGTGCATCATTTGTTACAACTAAGTTGTCTATACAGTTTGTTGTTCCATTCTACGTTCTGTATATTTAAACATGTAACTTAATGAATGACTTTGCCTGTTTTAAAGGTTTTGAGAATCTTTCCTTTTATCACTGATAATGTTGAAATCTAAGGTGATAATGTTCGTTAATTCAGGTTAAATCCAACATTTTCCTGTCAGTTTTAAGAAAGACTTTTACCCTTAAAGAATAAGAGGTTAAAGAATAACAACAACTTTAATGGAGTCAGATAAATTATATTGGAGTCAGATAAATAACTGAATTATGCACGCCGTCCTTCAACTGCTTTTTGTTTCTGATTATTGGTTCACAATAGCAGCGTATGCTACCAGCCTTACAATATTTCACTGCCTGGCCCAAAAAAAAAAGAATGGATTTAAATAGGAAAATTCTTAAGAGTCTGGATCATTATTCCTGTGATTCTTATATTTCTATCATGTTAAATGTTTGCGAACAGTTCTTCTAACCCATACTGATGAAAAACTTTTCATTTTCTCAAACACCCATATAGGAAGACACATCATGGCCGGGCAGTGCATGTATACACAATGAACGATACAATGTTCACTTGCAGACGTAATGTTAAGGAAGAGTATCTTATAGTTAGTGCACAAATGTTTTAAACACTTTCTTGTTTGATTGTAAAGTAGTTGTGTAGGAGTCAGACTGTGACTGTGAGGTTCACAGGAAAAAGCCCTTCACCTACAAACTGAACATAGATGAAACAAATGGCCACTTTCATGCAAAAAGCAGTTTGTCCATCCAGCAGATCAAATGTTTCTGAAGAAAACCGACCGCAGCAGGTTTCAGTTTGACTCAGATGTTGAGGTGTTAGTGTCTCACCTCAGTGTACTGGCAAGAATGTAAGATGATTGTGTTTTCATCAGAGCATTAGATCAGAGTTTTTACTGAACTACTGAAGAAAATGTTTTACATGTTTGTTTTGTGCTGCTGGAGTCTGATCGGTGAGTTATTAATATATATATACCTGTCTGTTTCAGAGCAATAAAGCTTAATTTTGCATTTCAATTGTTTCAATGTTCTTCAAATCAAATTTAGTTAAAAATTCAATATGATTTCAGACTTTGTAAATCAAAAAGCGCAATAATCGGTGACAAAACCTGTTGTTCTCCAGGTGTGTTTGGTGATTCAGTGTCAGTGACTGAAGGAGATTCTGTTACTCTGAACTCTGATCTTACTGAAATACGTGAAGATGAAGACATAATGTGGAAATTTGGAGCTGAAAAGTCTCTGATAGCTGAAATCAGTAAAGCTGCTGGAATCTTCTCCACATCTAATGGGACTGATGGGAGATTCAGAGACAGACTGAAGCTGGACGATCAAACTGGATCTCTGACCATCACAAACATCACAACTGAACATGCTGGAGTTTATAAACTACAAATAAGTGGAGTTAAGTGGTCATCAAAAACATTCAGTGTTTCTGTCTATGGTGAGTAGAGATCATTTGTCCAAATGTTCCCATATTCTTGTTTTATTAGCGTAATATTTTGGGTTCAGTACAAGTTAAGCTGAATCAACAGCATAATGTCGCTAAACAAAACTAATTTTGACTTTTCTTTTAAATAAGTGAAAAAACATTGGCTACGGCAAAGTGCTTAGAATCGAAGTGAATATTAACTTAATTCTACAAAATAGAAGAAAAAGTGAACAATTATTGGGAAAAAAATGGAAAGACAATAAAAAAATAGTAACTCATTCGGAGGGTTTAAAAGCAGAAATGTGAAGCTCATAATTTAATAAAAACACATAAAACTTGTGTATTATTTGAGTTTTAGGGTTTAAGATGTAGTGCTGTCAAAGCGACAATGTTGTAAAATTAGAACTTTACACAGATAAAGCTAAGCGTTTTTTTTCTCGCACTAAAACTGTTAACACTCATTTTGTTCACATCTTGAGGCTTTACTATTGAGAAAAAAGAAGAGTATTTTAATGTTCATGAATCGGCCCCATTCACATTGTAAGTGTCTCAATATAACAGATTTTTTGTGGAAATAAATGTTTGCCATAATCAACATTATGCCACAAATGCTTTTAATGGAGCTTCACTTATATTCCTATATCCTTTTAAATATTTACATACTGAATGTTTAATCATTTTATTGTTTGAGATCAGAGAATCGCTCACCGACAGTCAACGCACTACACCAAAGTTTATTCTCATGTTTTCCAGCTCGTCTGCCCACTCTTAACATCAGCAGAGACTGTTCATCATCATCTTCATCATCATCAAATTGTTCATTGGTGTGTTCAGCTGTGAATGTGAGTCATGTGACTCTCTCCTGGTACAAAGGAAACAGTTTATTGTCCAGCATCAGTGTGTCTGATCTCAGCATCAGTCTCTCTCTACCTCTGGAGGTGGAATATCAGGATAAAAACACCTACAGCTGTGTGCTGAACAACTCCATCAGCAACCAGACTCAACATCTGGACATCCACCACCTCTGTCCCACATGTGCAGGTATATTGGTGGTGATATAAACATTAACTAAGCTGATCTATCAAATTATACAGTGCTGACGTTTGATAGTTTGTTGTAGATCAGACAGTCAGATTCACTCTCACTAATGCCTCATTTCATCCATTACAGATCAAGGCCTACCTTTATTGTACATCGTGCTGCTCTCTGCTGCTGGATCTCTGCTGGTTGTTGCTGCAGTCGTGATCTGCTGCATTTGCAAGAAATGTAGAAAAACAGGTCAGGAGAGCAAGCAATTCATCTGTATTTTTTAAAACACAAATTTCTAAATAATATTGAAAACGTTGTCATTTGAACACATCTGTGATTATCGTCAATGCAGGCGAGACACAAGAGGAAGACGGAGCTGCTTCGGCATTGTGCAAACCAACAACACGAGCAAAGGTGAGATCATTCATGACTGCTTTGCAAGAACTTGTTGCAGTCAGTCAGTGTGATTGAAGTTTAGTTTAATGTGCATCAGAAGGTCAGTGAAGAGACGTGGGCTCCAACTGGCATCATTACCTTCAGTTTGAAACAGATCAAAAGGACAGTTTAAGCATGTTTTACACTGTATGTAATGTTTGCAGCTCAGTGGAAATACTGAAAATGTACCACAATGTATTGAATTTTTTTCAGTAACAGTACAATAGCTTTCTCAACTTGTAAATATGCTTAGAACATGTGCGCAGAAACAAAGCATAGTAAATTTGACGAGTTTGAGAGTCAACAATATAGATTCTCTTATTTCTCTCTCTCGGAGCGCTGACACGAATACGGCACAGAAAACCAGTAAACAATACATGCGAGTAAATGAAATTGTACAATGACAGTGATCATCACAACACGATCAGACGTTTGAACAAGCGCTGATGGCGGTCATTAGACATTCGGTTTCATACCCAATAAACTGCTCTGCGTATTTTGTGCTTTCAGCCCAAAACAACTCGTATGTATATATGTATATATATATATATATATAATAAAATTATTTATTTATTTATTTACTTAAATGCACAGCACAAGGCTTAATTTCAAGAAATAAATTATTGATTAATTATCCCCACAAATCAATTAAATAACTTAATTATGGCATTATGATATTAAACTAATTGTGAAATATTCAGAAAAATATCCCTTTTATTGCACATGGCTGTTTTTGGAATTAGCATTTTATGTTTCATAATAATTTCGGAACTACGCAATACTGTAAATCCATTAAACTACAACACCGTTTGGCCTAAAATATCAAACCAACTGCAAAAAAAACAAAAAACATATCTGTTAATTTGTAATTGTCTATTGTGTACGGTTAATATTTAACCTTCGGTAATGTATTATATTAAATATAGTTCATTGCTTTTTATTGTTTTATATTCCAATTTATTGACTTTATTCCTATGTATGTCTGTAATATGTACATTTTCTGCACTGGAAGGAAGCTCCTGTCACAATACAGTTTCCTCATCTTTGTAAACACTCATAATAATAAAGCTAATTTCTGATTCTACATATTATTCAGAATATTATTCCCTATGTTGCTCAAGGCTTGTTTTAGGAAGTACACTTTTTATACTATAAAAAGAAAATAATATAGTAATATATAGAAATATAAATATAGTAATAAACCCATTTAAATCAATCATATATATATATATATATATATATATATATATATATATGAATTGTGGAAGAAACCGTATTTGAAGTACAATGCGGGGTGGTAAAAAAAAAAAGGCTATTGTAGGTAAAAAAGAAAATTTGTACAACAGAAGGAAGAAATCATAAATCTTAAGTATAGACCGTACACAATAGACATAATTGCAAATTTACAGATGTTTTTTGCAGTTGTTTTGATACCTTTATACCAAATGGTGTTGTAGTTTAATGTATTTACAGTATTGCATTCATTTAAAGTAAAAAAAATTATCATAAAAGATAATTTTATAAGCTAATTCCAAAAACATAGCCAATAAAGGATATTTTTCCGAACATTTTACTATTGGTTCATATTGCTAAATAGTTACATTGATTTATAATGCTAATTATATATATATATATATATATATATATATATATATTATAGTATTTATATATTTATAACGCTCGGCTATATATGATTAGTTTTCTATCGTGATGACATGAATGTTTCCATGGTTTCTACAAAATAAAACCGGAGACCTAGTGTAACGCGGGTATGATGTCATTGACACACGGACCCGGTTCGTGTCGTGGTTAAAATTGCTTATTTCTCTGAATAATCTATGTATGTAAGTACAGAAGTCAACAAAATATATAACATTGTCCTTGTGGTTTTTTTTATATTTTAATCCAAAAATGTTACGTATTGTGCCTTTTACATTAACTTTACCGCCGTGCGCTACAACCGGACTCGACAAAACGATCAGCGAACTTCAACTCAACAAGAGCGCAACTTTATGCAAATTACTGAATGATGTGGTGATCTGACTAGAGACCACGGCATAACCCCTGTTTGAAAATAAACACATTACAGATGACACCGATCATGAAACAACATATAGGCTATAATCAATTAATATCATGAATTATGGATTGTATTCATTACACTTATAAAAACATTTGACGGTTACACTTAAGCCTGATATGTGGGCTGCGGCCTACTCATTTAAACAGGCTAATCCTTCAAACCATATGTAGTACTCTAAAATCTCCCAACAAATTCAGTTTTATACCATTAGATTTTCAGTGGACAGAAAGTAGGACACAAAGTTGTTACCTGTTAGCTGTGCTGAAATCTGTCCTTGAGGTTCATGTTTTTCTGAGGTGAAATGCAGCTTTAGCTTTAGCGTCTTTGCAGACGTGCTGCAACTGTTGCTTTTGTGTGAAAGACAAACATTCTCAGTACAGAAGCTGTCGTGACAATCATTTACAACGTAATCTTTTTGATGATTTAACTGCTTAAAAAGACGTGATGAACTGGATGATGTCATTTCCTCTTGCCGCTCCATGTTAGCATCTGTTCTGTTCTGTAGTCTTTTGTAAGGGGAACATTCTCAGTGATAGTAGATTCAGCTTTGCACCTTAAAAATAAGACATCTTTCAGCTCATAAGATAGAAACATTAATAAGGTCTTGTAAAAGTAAATAATTCAAACAGACTTAGATTTAGTTGGTCTGCTGTTCATTTGGCCTGCTGACTGAGTTTGTGTTTCCAATTGCAGAAATCAAAGACGGATTCTGTGTATGAAAACATTCCCAAAAAACGATGATAACTGAATCTGCCAGAATTGATGTTCATACGGGACAATACCTCACGCCTTTTGGTTTTGTTCACATTTATTCTCAGACAGGTAGTTTTCTTGTTTTGTTTATTCTCTTTACTACATCTTTTAAATTATTTTTTGCACATGCTCTGTATTAGTTTAATTTAGTGGTTCACAAATATAATATCACCCAAAATCTCAAATAAATATTTTTAGTATATCATATGCTATAGGCCTATATATATATATATATATTTCATCATTAAATGTTGTTCCCATTTACTGCTTGTTTTTCTTGTTAGTATGATCTGCTGGACATTTTTACTTTTCTCTGATCTAGAAAACCAATAAAATATTTTAAAATAAAATCTCATATGGTAGCAATTCATCAAAATGATTTTCTAATACCTGTTTTAATCATAAATTTACAGATGAGTGAATTAAATCTGTGTTTATGGCACTTACATGAGCAAAGAACCTTTCTGTTTTCCACAAACACGAATGAACAGCACAAAAACTAATGAAAGCAACAGTAAAGAAGGGAAATTGGGTCATTATTCATCCTAAAAAAGAAAAAGATGGCAAATTTGCGGTCACTCCCTCCTATTACAAACACCATCGCAGCAGTTTACAAGTTTGATGTCATTCAAAGTCAATGTAATAATGCTATAAATGCACATTTTTGATGTTACCTGTAGAGGCGCATCATCAGTCTGTGAATGTTTCTCATGTCGCTTCATCCAGCATCCACTTCAGATACTAAAATGTTGAATCTTTGAGTGTATGTTTCTCTGACCTTTGTTATCATTACAGAAAAGATAATTAGTGTGTAAGCCCGATCATATGAATGAATTTTGCAAAACGTTGATCCAGGCCTCCACCTCTCAGTTTCTCCAGAAGAAAAGACCCAGATTAACTCACATGTGCACCCTAACCCTATTTTGAGAGACCGAGATCTCAAACATGAACTCGAACCTAATTGGACCCTGTGATGGTTTTCCTGTTTTCTTTCTACAGAAATGTGGTTTGATCTGTCTGGTGGATAAACAGCTTCTGCTGGATGTTTGCCATCTGTGTGTCAGTGGTTTGTGGGTTTCTGTTTTCTCTCCTGCTAATAAGAAGCTCATTATCTTCCACACAAAACATCTTTACACTGAAATAAACTGCAGTCAAATAAGAGTCAGAGGTCAAACTCGATTGACGCTCACAACACTAAATAACTTTCTCATAGAGAGCCAGAATTCATTTGAAAATATAAGATCAGCGAAAGCTTCACTTTCAGGACTTCCTCTGATAAAGGAAACCGTGACGGGGGGTTGAATCCTGTTGAGAGAAGGTTCAACCAGATGACTGTCGTGTTTCCGATCAGTCTGTGTGTTTCCAGACATTTAAAGCATCATCATGCGGTTTTCAGTGAACTGATGAAGAAAATGTTTCTCAGAGTAGTCTTGTTGTGTCTGTTTTTGTGGCGTCTGGTGAGTTTGAAATGTTTTTATGGCTTCAGTTGCTCCTGTAATCAACCGTATTTTATATCCTAGCTTGTTATTGTTTTAACGTGTTTTCATTTGTCACACTTCTGATGTGTCTAGAATAGAAATTCGAATATAAATATACAAGGTCCAAGATCCCAAGCAAATGAAACACTGATCACCATTGCGGTGACTTCAAAACAATAACAGTGGTAAAGGATATAACTTCTTACAGTAGCATGATTTTTATGATGTGAATTCACTGTAAAAGAGCAGTAAATTACTGTGACGTCAGCATCATTTTGCTGTTGATTAACAGTAATTCGTAAGAAAATGACCCAGAATGCAATAATTTCACAGCAAATTTCAGACTACAGTAATTTATTGTAAAATAATACTCTTTAATCTTGAAAATTACTGGCACTTTTTACAGTGTAATCAACAAGACAGCATAATATTCTTAATAACTTGTGTGAGGAAAAAATAAACAATATATAAAAATATAATGTTACATAAACACACGTTAAGGAAAAGTTCACCCAAAAACGATGTACTCAACCTCAGGCCATCCAAGATGTAAATGGGTTTGTTTCTTCATCAGAACATATTTAACTGTAGAATATTGTGCGGTATTGTAGATAAGTAACAGTTTAAAGTTAAAACACCTTATATATTTGTAATGTATACCTGGTTCTGTCCCTGGACTTTTATGTTGAAGTTTTGCTCCTGTATCCAGTGACATGTTTGTAGTCCCTTGTAGTTTTTTTCCCCTTGTTTGATTACAATGATGGATTTGTTTCTTACAAACACGCAGCTTTTCACTTCAGAAGACTTTGATGGACTGGAGTCATGGATTTTTGTGCTGATTTAATCAGCTGTTTGGATGTAATGCTAAATTTCTTCAAATCTGTTCCCATGATGAAACAAACTCACCTAAGTCTTGGATGGATTAAAAATCTTATTCAGCAGTGACACTTATAGAACATCTAAAAATATATTACAAAAACACATATTTGGCATTTCATTGTGGCTTTTCTCCAGTGTCATTCAGTGCAGTTATTTACAGGTTGGATCAAAGACAAAACTGATGATATTTTATGGATTAACCCTGGCAGGATTTGAACCTTTAACCACAAATCTGTCTCACAAATCGACCTGTGTGTTGTTTGACCTTCACTGTGAACGGCATTTGTCTTGCAGTAATGACGTTTCTTGTTCAAACTTTTGATAAAATATTCATATTCACAGTCTGTTATAAATGAAATAAATATTAATGATTATAGAAACTGAAAACTTAAACTTTTATATACTGAAAAATCTCAAGCACTCTTTGTAGAGAGAATGTTTTTCTCTGTTTCTTACTTTTTTGCCAATTTACAGTTTGTCTTTCCTGAAGCAATGTTACACAAGTAAAAACATATTTAGGCTATATTTTTGTTATTTTAAATGACTTAAAATTGAATTATAGCAATTTACTTGGAATTTGAATTAGCTGAAATTGGCACAGAAGTGAAATTTCACTGAATACTGAAATCTCGGTGTCATGACGTGATCCTCTCTTCATGTTCTTATTCAATTAAAATATGAAAATAATAAATGATGTTACTGTGATCCAATGATGTCTGATAATGGATTCATTCGATTCACGGGCTGGAGTCAAGAGAACGTCAAGGATGAGTTTTCAACAACATTAATCTGTAAGATTCAAGAAGAAATAGAAAATAAAACATTTGTTTCACTCTGAATGATGTGGGTTGAACCAGCTTATGCTAAATAATATAATGACAATAATATAAAGATTATTATTATAGTGGTATACTGTTATATAGTATATTGATTGCTTCTTTTTCTTCCTTCTGAGACCAAATTTCTAAAATTAACTTCTTCAACTTTCAAGCTATGACCACCAAACTTGGCACAGACCTTTAGACTGTTCTGACTCTGTGTGTTATATCTTTTCAAACTGATCCCACGTATGGGATTCCTGTAACAGACTTCTGAAAAGGCCCAAATGATCACAGACCTCCTTTGAGGGGGTGGAATCTTTTCTACCACAGAGCATTATATACTATATCCCCGGTTCCACAAACGAGGCTTAAGTTAGTCCTAGACTAAAATGCATGTTTGAGCTGATTTTACTGAAAGCAACTTACACTGTAATATATAAAATATGTCAGTGGCATTGTTTTGTCTCAAGATGAACACCTGTAGTGTTTATTTTCTTGGGTACGTTTATAAAAGCTAGTTAAACTGAACTAAGGCATAATCCTGGCTTAAGGCCCGTTCACACCAAGAACAATAACTATTAAAATAACTAAAATGATAACTATGTTTGCGTCCACACCAACAATAGTGAAAAAAGGAGTTGTCATTGAACATGTGTTTGTTGTTCTTGTTGCATTTGCATGTGTTTAACCAGCAGATGTCCTCAGCGAGCTATGTTTCGAGTGAATCTTGCTAGTGTAATGATCTGATCCAGTGGTTCTCAAACCTGGAGTTGAACCAGGTGTGATAGATGAGGGAGACATATAAAATGTGCAGGGCTGGTGGTCCTCCAGGACAGGTTTGAGAACCACTGATCTAATCCAACAGTGAATTTGGAGGACATACACACAACACATAGTATTTTTCACTGCAACTTCAAAGAAGCCAAGATTGTCAAAACTAGCCTGGCATAGGCTAATCCCAGCTAACAGAATTTTAAATCAAAATTAAGTTGAAAGAACATTTGAGGAACATCATACTTTTTAAAACATTCCTCTAATGTCAAGACACCTGGACATTTTTACGTTCCCAGAAACAACACTAAACATTTGGAGAACCTTCTTATAACAAAATTCTGATACCTGGGATGATCTCTCCATTAATATTTCTCAACAGTTATTCTGAGGGTATAGACCGATTGTTTTCCATACATCCATTTCAAATATCCTTGAAAAGGGGGTTTGACTTGTCAAACAGAGGTGGCTTTTTCTGAACCTCGGCGATCAACTTCTCGCAATATCGTCAGACAAAATGGGCGCACCCTTAAAATCGAACGGATTTTGATTGACTGTCAATGTTTTATCGTTCAATAACTAGTGAGGGATTGTTGAGGTATACTTTTGGGTTTTGGGGTGCATTATTCATTTTAAGTATACTCTTACCATATGTGACACTTAACTGATGCTGTTTAACAAGTACACTCTATTCTTAACAAGTACACTCTATTCTAAGAAAAACGGAACTAGCAAGATCAGAATGGATGAATCTAAAACCATGCTATGGGTTGGGGATAGATGTATGGGTGTTTTTCTATGTGTGTGCAGGTAATTGGTGAATACTGCTTGAAACGCAAGAAGCTGCCTGGCAACAGTATCGAAATGGACCAAAGAAGAGGGAGGAGACTGCTGTTACAAGAATACATATATGCTTGCTTTGTAGATTGTAAGACATTCTGGACTGCCCAGATGTCAGCTTTTGACACGATGGCTTTTCTGTAATCCTGAGCTCAGCACTCTTTAATCCTATTAAAACTTAATGCATATTTGAATTCTCCATGACTGGTGATCTTCTTTATCTAAGATGAATAAAAGAACCGAGGGGGAAGAATCAGGGCGATTTTTCCAGCACTAGAAAAAAAATCATTCTGAAAGTGATCCCAATTATTTTGTTGCTCTTTATCATTATAGCTGTGATGTGGACACCAGCTATTATGTTCAGAACGATTTTTAGCACTATCTTTATCGTTATATTTACTGTCCTTGGCGTGAACAGGCCTTCAATCTAAGCCCTGTCTGTGAAACCAGGCCGTAGTGTATTTAAGCAAAGTCAAACAAGTACCAATGGGTTAAATAATGCTAGTCACATGCTAACAACATGCTAAATCACGTTAGCAAAATTCTTAAAGATGTTAGCAATGTGTAAAATCACGCTACTAATATGTAAACAATGTGTTCAATCATACTAGAAACATGTTTATGTTAGAAACATGCTAGCAACATGTTAAACGATGTTATAAACGCTAACAACATACTAAAACATGCTAGCAAGATGTTAAAACATGTTCACAACATTTTATTGATTTTGTCTGAAAAGTTTGAAAGTTTTTCCTCAGATATTTCAAACTTTCAGACAAGTCTTTGACAAGCCAACATCAAAGTTTGTCGTCAAATTTTATCTGTCTAGTTAATTATACAATTATATAATGTATTCATACCGCTGTTAAGTCAAGTCATATTAATTTATATAGCGCTTTTTACAGATTGTTTCAAATCAGCTTCACAGAGATAATATGAAAATTAATGGACAGAGTTTGTTTTGGCTTTACAATAGCTAGGAAAATGTTATCATTGAGCTAATTGAGCTAAAGTAAGTATATATATATATGAATATGTATAAATATATACTTAAAAAATCATTAATTATTAACTTAAGGGCCGCTTACACCTTTTTAACTAAAAACAGAAGTCTTTTAATGAATTTGTGTGTTTAGTTTATAGATATCGGCGTTTGAATGTGTGCGCAGACGATTCGCTTTTCTTTCTTTTGGCATCGCAAAATTTCTTGTCTGGCCAGCAGATTAGTCGTTAATTAAATGCTCATTATAAAGTCAGAAGAGTCAGATATATTTAACGTCTCAATGATTTCTGAATCAAACCACATATTATCACAGAACTGCATCGTTTTTTTGCAGACGGCAGATTCAGAGCAGAGTATCTCACCTGATCAATGCAACGCATCCTGATCTCTGTTTAAACAAAAACAAAATCAATCAAACATTACTTCTGCTTAATTAGTTAAAAAAGGATAACTCTCACACAATAAATCTCATTCTCGATGTTATTAAACCATTTGTATGTAAATTCTCACCATTTTGTCCTGCCTGGCGCTTGCGATAGTAAATTACAGCAGCAGCAGCAACGAGCAGCAGAACCACAACAACAGCAGCACATATTCCTGCTACAGCAGCTGAAGACAGACCTGACTCTGGAACAGCTGAAGACAGACCTGACTCTGGAACAGCTGAAGACAGACCTGACTCTGGAACAGCTGAAGACTGACCTGACTCTGGAACAGCTGAAGACTGACCTGACTCTGGAACAGCTGAAGACAGACAGTCATTATTACTTAGTCTTAGAAATGACTGATAATCAACTTTTTTATACACTTTTCTACTTTGGTAATCAGTTATTGATTTAACTGGTGGGATTTTTGAAGAGCTGCAGCTAAAACAGCATCAGCACTATGAGATCAACTACAAACATCGGCACAGAAAAAATGACTATTTTATACATTTTTCATATTAATAACATTAGAAATGTGAACAGCACTTGTTTGTTGTGACAACTGTGTGTCACTTGATGCGCACACGAAAGCATTTACTGGGTCGATTTGAAAATGTCCAACTTTTCTAAAACTGTTTGAGGGAGAAAACATTGAATGACTAAATGTTACTCACTAATGACAGTAACAGTGAAGCTCTTTATGATGCTGTGATTGAGCTCTAGTTTAAAAAGTCCAGAGTTTGGAATTGTGATGTTTGAGATGGTCAGAGATCCGGTCTGATGATCCAGCTTCAGTCTGTCTCTGAATCTCTCATTACCATCTTCACAGATCTTACTCTGATCTCCAGTGATTTTGGCAATGCAGATGTCATTAAAATACCACGTCATCTCATCATTTGAGTGTTTTGTTACACCAGGGTCTAAAGTAACAGGTTCTCCCTCCTTCACTGACTTTCTCTTCATTTCATCTCGTTCAGCAGCAGAAACTGACTGAAGGTCTTTTGCTGGAAAACAAGACACAAACTCCACAGCATGAGAGAACTGTCGATTAGAAAAGGGATTTTCATGTTTTTTCTTCACATTCAGTCTGAAATGCAACATTTTTCCACATGTTGTGCTTATCAACATTTCAATTCTTCTGCACTTTTGATTCCTAGCGATTCAGTATGAAATAATAGATGCATTTAAACAGATGATCTGTGTTTGCTGTAACACATTACAAGTAACTTGGGTTACGTAATCTGATTACTTTTCAAGCAACTAGTAAAGTAACAACAAAAAGTTACTTTTTCAAATAAGTAATGCAAGTTACTTTCACATGTATTGACTGACTGAGAGCTTTCCTGTCTCCATGTTGAGAGAAATAAAGCGCAGAGGTGTTGTGTGTGAACATGATATTATTGTAGTTCTCGACTAAAAGTGAACATTCACTCATCTCACTTACATTTCAAAATGAATAAAAACAGTGAAATGTGAACTCAGAATTTTACACAAACCTGTAACAATCAACTATAGTAAATTACACAAATATACTTTATGTATTTAATCTCACTTTATTAACCAATGTCTTTGCTGCCGACTTTCAATGATCTAATTTTAACTATATTAATAAGCAACTATTACTTAAGATTAGATTTAGAAATAAGAGTGTTGAACTTGCTTCTCCTGTATCCTATTCTTCTTTAATCCAGAATTGCAGAACAGCAGAAAGGTTTGTTTGAGCGGCGCCCTCTACTGTACAGGCGTAAATATGCATTTCCATCAGCCTGAGGCTTATTCATTTGATTTTTAGTGTTAAAAGGGCCTTAACATTTGCCAAAAATAGGACTTTTTTGTTGTTATTAAAAAACAAACAAGCAAGCCCAGCCCAGGTGAGAAAAAGTAATGCAAAAGTAACGCAAAAGTAACATAACGCATTACTTTTCATAACAAGTAACTAAGTAATGCAATATTGTAATTCATTACTTTTAAAAGTAACTTTCCCGACACTGATGATAATAGAAGGTGCTCAGAGATGAAAAACTAAATGTTTCAAATCACACTGAACTAAAGTTAAATCTACAAATTCCACTCTAACAATAAACATTTTTGAAGAAATGATCTATATACTGTGAATTAAAAAGAAAAATGCCTCTGAAAGTCACTAAAAAAATATCACTAATGTGATTTAAATGCACAAGAACTTTTGGACTCACCATAAAAAGAAACGCTGAAGGTCTTTTCACTGCTGGTGCTGCTGCTGTTGAAGATCTCAAGATGATAAAGTCCAGAGTCTGTAAATCTGATGTTCGTGATGGTCAGAGATCCAGTCTGATGATCCAGCTTCAGTCTGTCTCTGAATCTCCCATCAGTATATTTACACTGAACATCTGTACAGACGAAACTGAGATCTCTAGTGATTTGAGCGATGCGAATGTCATTAAAATACCATCTAATCTCTTCTTGTTGGTTTGTTGTAACACCAGTGTGTAGAGTGACTGAATCTCCTTCACTCACTGACACTGACTCTGTATCAGCACCAGACACACCTGGAGAAATGAACATAATTATAAGCCAAAAAAATTATACGATAAGATTTTCTCTCTTTTCTACAGATCATAAAGCTTGTGAGTAGAGAAATACGTGCAAGACAGACAGTTCTCACTTCACATAGTTTATCAAACACCTACGAAATCAAAGATGAATATAATTTCTTAGTTTCATCGCTAAATGATACTCACCAGTGACATTAACAATGAAGCTCTTTATGATGCTGAATCTGATGGTGCTGATCAGTAGATAATATTCTCCAGAGTCTGTGGTTCTGGTGTTTGTGATGGTCAGAGATCCAGTCTGATGATTCAGCGACAGTCTGTCTGTGAATCTCTCATCCGCATATAAACACTGAACATCTGTGCAGATATAACTAAGATCGCCGTTCATTTCAGCGATGCGAATGTCATTGAAAAGCCATTTCATCGAATAATCTAGGTGTTTTATTACACCAGGATCTAAAGTAACAGATTCTCCCTCCATCACTGACTTTCTCTTCATTTCATCTCGATCAGAATCAGGAACATCTGAAACAAAAACCAACAGCGGATGGAGGAACTTTAATTTTGCTGAAAACAACAAACTACACAACATAAAAAATGAAAATGATTACACAAGCCCTATTCCTGTGTTTCCTGAATCAGCTCAGCACACCAACGCTTTACATTTTCAGCTCTTCCTAATCAAGCACATCTGATCATTAGTAGAGACTTCAAGACCTGAAATGGATGGGTAATATAATGACTCACCATCAACAGAAACACTGAAGAGCTGAAGACTGTCACCGCTGCTGCTGTTGCTCTGCAGTTTATATTCTCCAGAGTCTGTGGTTCTGATGTTCATGATGGTCAGAGATCCAGTCTGATCATCCAGCTTCACTCTGTCTCTGAATCTCTCAGTACCATTATTACACTGAACATCTGCACAGGTTTTATTGTGATCTCCAGTGATTTCAGTAATGCGGATGTCATCAAAATACCATTTAATCTCTTCTTGTTGGATTGTTTCCAGATCAGTGTATAAAGTGACTGAATCTCCCTCCATCACTGACACATCTGAACCAACACCGAAAAAACCTGAAGACGGAATGAACAGCCATCAAACACACACTAAAGCACAGTAAAGATAGTCTGCAGATTTCGTTTGCACTTGTAAATCATATCGCATGTCATTCTTCATGATTTGTGAATTCTGCATATCAAACCGCAGACTATCTTTACTGTGGCGCAACAACAAAAATGTTCCGATAAACGTTCTTTAATCGTCGTAATGTAGAGGCGAAATATCTTACCATCCACACGTGCACACAGCAATAAGAGAGAAATAAAGACATGCTGCATTTTCAATGTTTGCAGAACTGGAGACTGGCGTAAAAGTGTTTTCTTCAGTTGATTCACGAGAAAGTGAAAATAAAAATGTCACTATTGATGAGAAACATCAATGCTGGTTCTTCATATCTGTGGGTGTGTCGTGACTTCCTTCCCTCGAAGAAGTTGAGGAAATATCAATATACTACGAATGATTTATTGCCATTGTGTGAATAATGTGTAATTCTGTACTGTAATCTGATTACAAGCACTCCTTTATTATATTATATATATATATATATATATATATATATATATATATATATATATATATATATATATATTGTTATGAATCCGGTCCTTCACTTTACACCCCCTCACCACTAGAGGTCACCCGCTCGCACCATGCTTCTTCCTTATCACACTACACTTCCCAGAATTCCTCTAACGATCACTGATAACCCACCAGCTGTCCCTGATTATCACCATTCATTAGCTTCATCACTTCACTATAAATAGCTCACTCACTCCCCTCCCCAGGGCGAAGTATTGTTTGATTTATTCACAATTTCCGAGCGTATTATCCCTGTCTGGTTTTCCTGTGTCTGATCCTGCCTGTTCCCTGTTTCCCTGTCGACGTTTATCTGCCTGCCTCTGACCTCCTGCCTGGAAATCACTTTGATCCTGTCTGCCCTCCAACATTGTTGTTCGCCGTTGATGATCTCTGCCTGTCTGACCACGTTACCAAATAAAGCTGCACTTGGATCTCACTCGTTGACTCAGCTTCATTACATATAGATAGATAGATAGATAGATAGATAGATAGATAGATATGTATATATATATATATATATATGTTGGTCAAAAAAATGATGCCACCATCATGTTGGTCAGTGTTTGCTTTAGCTGGACTCTTGACTCTTTTATGTTTTTAAAAAGATTACATTAGTGTTTTGTAGTATACATATGCTGTAACAAGGAGTCAGCGGGTTGAAATCCAAGTGCAGCTTTATTTCCAAAACGTAGTCATACAGGCAATGGTCAACTCAACAGCAAATAGAAGTAACAGGGAATAGGCAAGCTCGTAGTAAATAATCCAGGCTAAGGTCAAAAAGGCAGGCAGATAAACAACAGAACGATGACACAGGCAGGATCCGAAAACAGACAAAACAAGACGAGGATAGCGCTCAGAAATGTTACAGGATTAACAATACTTCGCCAATAACCTGGGCTGCAGAGTAAACTTAAATAGTGACATAGATTGGCTACAGCTGGGCAGTAATTAACATGAGGGTAAGAGACTTATGGGAAATGTAGTGTGGATGATGGAGTCCTTGAAATGGGAGGGCGACATCTAGAGGCAAGAGGATGGAGGACAACGGAACAGATTCATGACATATGCATTGTTGATAGAAATAGCAGTTTATTTTATTTTATTTTTAGTTTAAAAGCCGTTTGGAGTTAGCATCACAAGATGGTCTCGCTCACATTTTGGTTTGTTGACTGACGATAAAAAACCCATCAAACAAATGTCATCGTAATTAATGCATAAAATGTACAATAACCATCTAGGTTTAGTTGTGAATATTTATCATACAATCCTAAACAGTGGTGATGATAATTATACCGCAGTGCATGATGGCTGTTTTGTACTATGGTGATACCCAGCATGGTATTTTTTCCATCCCCATTGTTAGATTCAAATGCTGATTTTTGATGTATGTGTGTGTCTAAGTGATGCCGTAGTCCAATTTTTTACGCACTATCACAAAGTCAACACTTATATTGTTCATGTAACATTTGGGTTGATCACATCCTGAGCAAATGGTCATCAGAATGGGAATGGGTGTGGGACACAGAGAACCACCTCAGACAACGAGGTCCTGGAACTTCATTAACATATAGACTACAGCTGTTACAACAGGAGCAATTTCATGTACATTAAGAGTGCTGAACTGCAACAGGATAAAAGCTTGATTCATCGGGTTCACGATGAACCCAAGGTGCTATATATACTCTGTCACTGTGACGCTGCAACAAACTGCTTGAACTACTTTCTGTCTCCTGAAGTCTTCCTTTATCTTGGCCACATCCTCACATTGGGCATCTCTCTTTTCCAAACAGGAAGGGCAGTGTCAGAGGAATTTTGTCGCCTCTGGACATGTTCTTCAGATAGGCAAACTGTAGTGAATCCATGGCGTCAGGTACTATGGAACAAATAATGTCCTTTAACAGTCTCTCAAAACATTTGCTCACTTATAGCAGTTAAATTGGGGTAGTCGTGGCCTAATGGAGTCGGGCTTGTAATCCGAAGGTTGCTGGGTCGATTCCCACGCCGGCAGGAATTGAAGGTGGGGATTGGGGAATAAACAGCACTCTCTCCACCTTCGATACCATGACTAAAGTGCCCTTGAGCAAGGCACATAATGCCCCATGTGTGTGCACTTGGTTGGGTGTAGGGATTGAGGACGAACCAGACAAATGAATCTTCCAAATGATTCATTCAAAATAATTCCATATAAACTCATCTCAGTTATTCAGAGCATCACTGGATTCAAAAGATCAACCAACGTATTCGTGGCTCCAGCCCGTCTGAAACCCCCCCAGCTCTGCCCAGCTGAGGTGAGAGAGCAAATGTTTAAAGACAATGCAACTGGAACCACAAAAGGATAACACCAGAATGTTGATCTTCAAAGGCAGAGATAAAACAGGCCACCTTGTGTGAACCCTTGAGTGTCACAATCAAAATCCACAGAAAACTCAACAGTGACTCCTACGAACTGCTTAAATGGTTCCAAAACCATTCTAAACGGACTTGTAATCAAACAGTGTTCGATTACATAATTCCATGCCATGCATACACACTATAGTCAGAAACCTGAATGATATTAAACTGCAGTAATTAAATACCTCTGTGTAAGGACGAATATTCTCCTCACAGCGCTGTAAGATTGAGCGTGTTCCTCAATCTATTTATAGTTATATTGTCTGCCAGTGCGTGTTCCACTGTGTGTCCGAGTTTTACGATTGAGCGTGTCCCTCGATCTATCTCTAAAGGCCTTATATTTATTTATTTATAGTTATATTGATTATCAGTGCGTGTTCCACTGTATTCAGTGTACTATTTCCTTACGTTGTTTAGACAAGTAACGATATGCCTGCCTGTTCGCGAGAGCTCGTGTAACAGTGCGTGTGTCCGAGTTTGATTCGAATGCGAAGTGATTTAAAATATTGATCAAGCAAAGTTTTAAAAACTGTGAACCAACAGTGAAGAAACTCTGTTGTGTTTTGCTTGCCTAAAGGAACTTGCACATAGAGACGATCCGCCGAGATCGCTATTGTTCCATCTATTACAGCTCAAAGCTGTCCGTTAAAGTTTGAGCCCCACGTCGTAAAACATCTACGAGTGGTGAATCTTATTCGTACAGTGTGGAAATGCGCCGACATTTCACGTAATAAGCTCGACTGGACGCGCATGTGTCTGTTATTTGTTTAGTGTTGAAATGCACCAACATTTAATGTAACATGCCTCACTGTAAGTAAAGGTGCAATTCACGTGCCCGCCACTATCGTCGTTTGGTCGCCATAGTTACGATCGTGGCACGGAAGTCTTAACCCATACTTCCGAGTGAACTGCGCATGCGCGGTGTACTGACGTCATTTGTAAACAAAGCCCACGTGATGCTAAGCTAACCGCAGCAGTTTGTTTACATTGAAGTTCGTATGCTAAAGCCCTTAGCCCCAAGGCTAAGCTATCTAACATCATTCATTGGTGAATGCAGTGTCTGTTTGAAAGTGATCTAACCATTTAAACACTTCAACTTATGTACACCTGTTGGTCTTTTCCTCTTCTTTTCCACTTACTTTTCTCATTTGTTTCGATACCTGTATTTTACGTGAAAAGGAAAATATTGGTTTACAATTATTAATTGTCAAATTTGAATTTAATAAATAATTTTTAAATTTATTTCATTTATTTCAAATTTCATAATTTTCATAATTTGTAAAATTTCTATTTAAGATCGAATCACTTAGACATATGAATAAGCCTTGAACTTTAAAGTTTATGTAACTTATTCCACCAAAGTTTTTCCTTTTTAACTAAAATGGTTTGAGACTCACACTTGCTCATTATTTTATTGCGTTGTATCCTCAGTTTTTCTTTCCTCTTCTGGCTATACACTTAGCCACTCTATTTTTATTTATTCATTGACCTCTTTAGTTCATTTCCCTTTGTTTTACTTTATCCACTTATTTTCATTTTTTTCCTTTTCTTACCTTTTCCCTGCTCTGTGTATCCTAGCGACACGCCGGAGCCTCAATAGGAGATATCCCACTACGAGTATCAAAATTCAGAGACGATTCTCTTGTACTGAAATTTATTTTTGTGTTCAGTTGTCCATCAACTACCAATTCTATACTCGTAGTTAGGCCTAAAGGTTTCAAAGCCATTTTTGGGCCCAGTCTCCTTCCTTTCCTCCCCTTTTCTCACATCTTTCCTGTCTATCCTCCTTTGTTCCATCTTCTTCACATTTGTAGGGACCAAACTTGGAAGAACCATCAATCAGTTCTGAAGGGAAGAGAAACATAGCCTTTCCAAAGTAACAAATCATTAGGTATTTTGATTTTAATCAAACCCTTTTGTGTTCTCCATACTCTCCCTACACTTGTAAACGCAATTTAAATGTTGACATTTCCTCCAAGAACAGTTAACAGAGACAAGTGTTGAGCAACCGTCTCCTTCACAGCATCCCTGGTAAGCGGTTCAACTGAAGGTGTGTGGTGTCAATCCTGTGAAACTAAGAAAAGAGCTTTCAGCATTATTATTGTATTATTGTCCTTTCGATCATAAACAATAATATTGTTTGCCTTTTTGGAAACAGCGTTTCATTAATAGAAAATATTTATTGGAAAAAATATTTCTCTAAATTAGAAAAGTTTCTTTCCTGCGAAATACGTTTAATCTTTTCTCTTTTTCCCTTTACTCAGTTAAGTGACGAAGTCCTCACCTCACGAGTCGAAAACAACTTTTCAGTGACAGAAAATATTTATAGAAAATATTTCTTCTATTGAAACTTGTTTTAACTTTTTCCCTATTTTTCCCTAACTCAGTTGAGTGACGAAGTCTTTGCATCACTAGCCTACCTGTCTACACTGAGACCAACACATAGTCATCACACTTCACTACTGGTGTACATTTACTGAAACGACACTTAGCTGTTCCACCACATTTAGGCTTACGCCCCACACAGATCTGTGTCAGTCTCTTCTCCCCGGCGTGCCAACATGTCACAGACGACAAACCCCACTGCCCGAGACATGGACGCCTGGCTCATAGGCATTACAGACTGCCTCATGCCAAAGACAATTGAACTGTTATTATTTTTAATAATAATCATAATTCTGAGAAGATTCCTGACACACGAGTCAAACCAGAACCACAACCACATGGAGCTAGCCAAGATCACCAACTCCTTAAGCATTGCCTTCACAGCCCAGCTGAAACTAAGCGACAAGCACATCACCCACCTTCAAGAGGAGCTGACACGTGCCAAGAGCCGCATAGAGAAGCTGGAAGTGAAAGTCCAGGACGACTTCAAGCGTCAAACCACCGAGTTCTTGAGAGAGCTGATAGACACGCAACGCTGCACAGACCAGCTCAAAGTGAAAGCTCAAGACAAACTCAAAGTGCCCGATGAAGCGGAGCAAGAAACCCAGAAACAAGTTGACAAGCTCCAAGAAGCCCTTGCAGTCACTGAACGTGACAAACAAGAGTTGAAGACTGTCCAAATGCACCTGGTAAACCAACTCCAGTCTGTTGAACATCAGCTAGAGAAAGCCAAAGCTGAAATTGAAGACAAGAACTCTAAAAGTGATGCTCTGGAAGACCATCTTGAAAGGAACAACACTGAAATGGACCATCTGACCCGACAGCGAGACGATGCCAACGACGAGCTCTACATGGCCAGAGCTGAACTCAAGCATGTTCATGAACAGAAACCAGAGCCAAGAAGGGAGAGACCTCCCTCAGCATCAACACTGCAGAGCAGAACAGAGTCCTCCATCCCAGAACTGCCATACAATGGAAGAAGTGAATGGCCACAACTAAAAACATCATCGGCCTTTACTACAGAACTCTTCCCTGTCAAGCAAAGAAGAGAGCTCATCCAAGCAGACCCCAAAGCTGCACATGGAATGACCTTTAAAGACCTTGACAAGCTGGCTAAGAACATCACTCAGTTCAACCCGAACTCCACGGAGGGCCACAACATCCAGACTTACCTCCGAGATATCGACTTCCATCTAGAGGTGAGACCTCATGTGACTGACAGAGACAGGTTATACCTCCTCAGATCCACATCCAGCCCAGAGGTCCGCAGCTTCCTAGACCGACAGCATGTTCACGTAAAGCACAACTACCAGCTGTTACGGGAAACCCTGATTAAAGAATTTACAAGCCCAGAGTCTGAGCATGGACTGCTAATCGCCTTGGAAACCAAACAAGGTCGACAAGAGACTCCCCAAGCTTATTACAACCGTTTCCGACAAGCTTACCTTGGTGCACATAACGAACCTGAACTTGAAGAGGATGTGAACTTCAAAACCCTCTTCCTGAGAAACCTGCATCCTGGGTTGAGTCATCATCTTGGCGTCATGGCCTGCCCAAGCACCATGACAATTCAACAGCTACGAGACCTGACACACAAGGCCTACATCAAACAAAAGATGGCCTCAAAGAAAGGTTCTAAAACATCCACAGTTTTGAACCCTATCAACCAAAACCCAAGCCGTGCACTGCACAACAACAACACCGGTCCCCATAAGGTGTACAGAGAACGTGACTCCCACGCTGATGACAGCTACAGCACCACCTGCTGGGAAAAGTCATGGGACCAGCCACACTTCTCAAGAAACCCTCAAGAAGGAAACAGCTGGGAACCTGACTGGACATCCAAAGTCCATCAGCCATCACATTCGAATGCATCCAATGTGGGTAATCGACCCTGGAATCCATCTCAGCACCACTCAGTTAAGCACCGCACTGAGTACTGCCGAGAACCAGACAGTTTTACCTCAGAAGACATGGAGCGACTAATGAGGCAAATGAAAGAGTACATTGACGACAACCTAGATAGGGACGACCACAACGATGAGTCATCCTCATTATGACTAGGAATGGCACGGAAGGTCAGTGATCATCTAACACACCTTCCTAATGGAGATGACAACCACCTGTGCTACAACAACACAGAACCAAGGCGTCTCTCACAGCCAACCACCGTTGAAAACCCAGGGGTATCAGAAAACACAGTTCTGGTTACCCATCACTCATCAAGAAACCACCAAATGAGCTCCCAACTCAAGAACCATGCGTGTGCAACAGTAAACACCGAAGGTCAGACAGTCTGTCACAACCAGAAGGCATCACAAGAGGAATGCAACGTAGGAGACCATGTTTTGCATCACCGCTCAACGCAGCCATGCCAAACTACCTCCCACTTTCTGCCAAAGAACTTCCTGCCTTACTAGACTGACTCCCATCAGATTATGGGCAATCCCTTGTCCTAAATCAAAGGATGCAAAGAGCCAATCTCCATCTAAGCCCTCAAGAAAAGGGGGGAGCAAGACAGACTGAAACAGATCCGACCACACCTACATACACCACATCACCAACATACTCACTTACATACCGAAGTTAACCACACCTACCCTGGAAAACATTCAGCAAACATGTTCTTCCTACAGGTAGAAACTAGCTCAACATCGAATTAGCTGCACTCACCGTAAGAAACGCATAACTATCCACACAACAATTAGAACACCTCTCGTTATTACGAATTATGATACACGACACCTTAACTCTGCAGTGTTAGCCAGACCAGGAAACACTCAACTGCTTTGTTTTGTTTTACCTCTTCCTTCCTTCCCTTCTTCTTCATATAAGGTAGAATGCCTGTCTACCCGATAAGGGTCAAGGCCACAATATTAGGATTGACACACCACTCCTAATGTCCGTAAACCACTTTAAAAGTTAAAGTGAGCCAGAGAGCCATGCATGATGGGTCACATCATTTTCACCACAAATGATGTCACCAGAAAATGAAGGGTAAAAATGGTCTCAACTTAGAACAATGTAGAAGAGAAGAAAACAAACCAAACTAAAATGTAATCACATAATTTGATCAAATCATCGACATACTGAGACAATGTAGAATAACGTTCCCAAAATTGAACTTGAACTGTTAGTCTTCAGATCACCTAATGCCCTGCACCAGTACAGTGGCCAATCATGGAGGTGTTGCATTGTTGTTCGCCGTGTATGTGTCTGCTTCTTCTGCCTGTGTTTCTCCAGCGTTTGCCGATGTCTTCATCTCAACACATCGCCCAACGAAGGGGGGAGATGTAGGGATTGAGGACGAACCAGACAAATGAATCTTCCAAATGATTCATTCAAAATAATTCCATATAAACTCATCTGAGTTATTCAGAGCATCACTGGATTCAAAAGATCAACCAACGTATTCGTGGCTCCAGCCCATCTGAAACCCCCCCAGCTCTGCCCAGCTGAGGTGAGAGAGCAAATGTTTAAAGACAATGCAACTGGAACCACAAAAGGATAACACCAGAATGTTGATCTTCAAAGGCAGAGATAAAACAGGCCACCTTGTGTGAACCCTTGAGTGTCACAATCAAAATCCACAGAAAACTCAACAGTGACTCCTACGAACTGCTTAAATGGTTCCAAAACCATTCTAAACGGACTTGTAATCAAACAGTGTTCGATTACATAATTCCATGCCATGCATACACACTATACATGTGACCTGTGATGCGTAGATCACTCACAATTCATGTAATTGTCATAACTTTTGAATAGTTGATTGAAAGTCTGTGTTGTTTGTAATGAAACTGAATCCCCCCTCATAACTCAAAAGATGGCTTGAATGAAATCTGTGTAAAATGCATTGTATTCCTTTTAGAGTAAACTAGACTAAACTGTACTCTCTGTACCCCAGCTGAGTTCAGATAACAGTTTGTAAACGACCAGAGGAGGAGACAATCACCTCTGAAACAAAGACCGCATCTAATTGGTTAGAACCACAGTTTAAAAGTTCAGTACACCAGAACTTCTAGCTCTTATCTTTGTTTTTTTTTCTGCTCTTCTTTTTTTTTTTGAAGCTCCTTGAAGCTCTCTCTCCTGGAACCTTTAGCCAAGCACTTTCATTCAAGCCATCCAACGGACTTTCGTCTCACTCGCTTTCCTTTCTTTTACTTTAATTTTCTTTCTTTTCGTCAAGAGTCTCGTGTTCTAAGTTAAGTTTTGTCGCAAAGTTAAACAACTCTACAATCTTTGCCGCCTCAACTTCAAACTTCAGCCACGAGGGAACCTCCATTTCATCTGCAGCAATCAAGACCGGAAAGACCTTCAACAGATCAACGAACCCGGGGAATCCCTTCCTCCAAGCCAAAGGACGTCGACAAGGAATCCCTATTTAGAGACACACGACAAGAGCAAGTACCTCCAGATTCTATAGCTGAACTGGTGCATTTATTTAAAATATAATAACCCGCCTAAGCAGCGATAAAAGGGTTAAATTAGTGATTGATGGTTCGTTCAGATCAGGTCTCATGGAATGCATATATTGCTAGAAACTTTATCATTTCACTCTCTTAAACTCATTCTTTCCTCTCTTCCTTCCTCTCTGCAACTCGTGTGAATGTGTGTGTGCGTGTGTGTTTGTATTAGATATTAGTTTATGTGTTAGTATAGTCAATAAAGTGTCCTTTATATTTTAAAGAGAAGTGTCTTGTGTTATGTGCTTTTTAATTTAATGTCTTAAACTGCCGATCTATGTTACCTTGCTAAAGGGTGTTTTAAGATAGTTGAAGTCGCGACAGAGCTTGTTTGCGGCCCACGCCACTGAACGCTGGACGATTCAGTTGCTCGGTCGGTAAAAAAAGTGACTCGTTTAGAACTTCATATAAATAAACTAATTAATAATTAATTTGAGCTTATTTCGCTTACATAGGTTAAATGCAGAGTATGTAATTTCCCCACTGTGGGACAAATAAGGGCTTTCTTCTTCTTCTTCTTCTTCTTCTTCTTCTTAAAGCCACTAGACAGCAGTCATTCAGACGAGTTTTTGGAACAATAGTTGACATTTCGAAGCATGCAGGAAATGTAGAGAGGGATAGAGACAGACTGAAAATGTCTGTCAACACTTCATCCAGTTGGTATGCACATGCTCTATACTTCCAGGAAGGCCATCTGGGCCTTGCGTGTGTTCCCTCTCTTTATGCTCTTTCTTCATCTAAAGAGATGGAGAGAGCGATGATGTCACCGGCCAGCTCTCTCACAGCAACAGTTTTTTATTAGTACGAAGAGCTAAATCTGAGGACATATGCACAGTGAAGCAATTGCCAGGAATTTACAGGATTAAAGACTATACAATCGATTACTATAGTCAGACATTTACAGTGAAATTAACGCATGCTCATTTTTTTACGAATTAATGTTAATCAACAGCAAAATGATATTGTTTTACTGAATTCACATTATGAAGTTGTCTGCGTGCCATTGTAAAAAATTGATATTGTTTAGCACTGTAATTGTTTTGAAGTCACTGTAACGGTGATCAGTGTTTCTGTTGACTGTGGAGGGATTGAGCGAGTGCGGTTAAGAGAGAACGCCTCAGGTGGAGAGAAGCTTAATAAATTTGCCAAATAATTTTAAGGTTGTTACAGCCTAAACTTACAGCAAAAGAACCAAAACTCACAACAACACTGACCAACAAATGAATATAGTATAGGAAACAAACAACAAATTATTTACATGTTTTTTTGCCGCACAAGTTTTATTAAGTAAAGAAAGCACACATCTTTCTCACGCTCTCGCTCCCGTTCAAACCCACACCCTTACAAAAACACTCTATGTAGTCCTGCAGGATGTTTGCTGGTATCCTGTTAGAATACTTTGACAATCGGTGCAGGAAATTCCAACAGGGTTTAGAACTGATCCTTCAGTAAAACAGACTTACTTGCTGCACAAGTAAGAATTCCCGTAGGATTTCTGCTGTGCACTTCATGCAGAAATAAAGCACATATCACAGACAGCGTGGAGACAACGTTGAGTTTTGATCCAAACCATCGTTTTGGTTGAGATTGAAACTTCAATGTTTAAAATGTGTTTCAGCTTTGAAATTTATGACCCTTTACTTTTGAGTTGCTTCATTTTCAGAAAACATCTCTGTATTGATAAAACAGATCAACATGTCTGTTTTAATGACAGACAAATAACTGCTTTTTTCTTTACTTTATTTATTCCTTAATTTAAATTTCATTTGAGAAAAAATAAACTAAAAATCATTTGTAAAACTGAAGTGATTTGTGTAAGATTGACCAAAAAGTATTTAAAAGTTAAACGCAACACACTTAGACATCAGCACTCATCATTCAACAATGGTGACAATAATAAAAAAATAATAATAATTAAAAAAAATCAGCTGGATAATTTATTCATGCTGGGAGCCACGAATGTGAATGTGTGCTTGTTCTGTTTCATAAGCAAAATGTTGATGTCTGTGAGCGAATAAATGACACAAAACATGAAGAAACTTAAAAATGATCTTTACATGTTGTTTGAGTTTAATTTTCCCCTAAAAAGGTTTCTTACGTCAAGTCAGCAACGTGTATTTTATGAGCTAAACATAGAATTGCTCTTAATTGGAAAAATATCAGTGAGCCAAGAATGTGGATTAAAGAAATAGTGTCAAGCATGTCAATGGAAAAATAACATATATTGTCAAAAAGAAACAAAATGGTTTTTTTGAGATGTCTGGAGACCCTTTACTGTTGTTAACCTGCTACAACAACAACAAGCTTTGAGGGAATAGGGTATGATCTTCTACATAGACCTGTACCTTTAAAATTCCCCTCCCTTTTTTTTTGTTTTTTTTAGTTTATTTATTTATTTTTCATTCATGTGTTACATGATTGTTATCCATTGTGTAATATATATGTATATAAAATATACATTCTGTAACTCTTTTCCAAGTATCCACGTGCAGGCTTTGTTATAAGATGAGCATAGTCGTCAATTATCAATGAGTGGCAGGTCAATTGTCAACAAACAGTAATAAAGGTCAGACACACTCGTGGTCGTAAAACAGGCAGTAGGCCAATCGCCAGCAGACAATAACAGGAAGGGAAGGCAAAAGAGTAATCCAAAACACAGGCAATGGTCTAGGCAGCGAACATAAAACAAGGAATAAATCCAGGATCAAGAAAAACAGACTAGGTAAGGAAAGGAAAATCAGGGAAACACAGGATGCAAATATAAGGCCATCAACAATGGAGTCCGATGGAGTGGCAATAATTTGAGGTGGAGTGCCCTCTGGTGGCTGTTAAAGGGCACTCCAGCAGGTAATCCTAACATTCTGAACATTACGAAATAAACCAACAACACAAACGGCTAAAAGTGAACCCAAAATAAGTTCAGAAGCACAGATAAAACCAGCAAGAATCAAGAAACTCCACAGCTATTCATGCCGCACTGCATGCTGGGTACCTTCATAGTACATTTGCACTGTGGAAATACAGTATGATATTATGTGCTTAGTCATTTTTTGAGAGTGCAGTAGACAAGTTACTGTCGTGCGGTTACTAACCTGGAATATAATGTAATTTCACACTAAAATTTGTAAGTGTAAATTAAATTAATGCTTTTAATTTTGGAGCTATTATTTAGCAAACTGAAAATCAACAAGGGCTGCATGCAAAGGCAGATATCTGAATAAATTTGTGTTGATTCGTGGTGTAAGTGTATTTATGCCGCCTCCGAGCAGCATTATGTCACTTCTGAAGGGTTTCTGTGCCAAATTTTGTGAAGTACCACTTTTAAGTACACCATCGCCCTCTAGTGTCCAAAGCAGAAAATTACCTTTCCAAAAATAGCGCTACTTTTACCGATAGGGTGCGCTATAAATAGATTCTGCTGTTCTCAGAGGAAGCCCTAAAGAATCAATAATAATTACCAAAAAATAAAAATAAGACACACAACTGAGCTTTCACATCTGGAGTATGAGAAGACCATTTTAAAAATGGGTCTAACAACAATTCAAAACAGTACAATCACACAAGACATAATTTTCTTTAATATCTGTCATACAGTAAATATAATATCTGTTGAACAGCGCAGTTTAGATCAGTCAAGTTTGCAAACATTAGAAATTTAAATACTTCATGCTGTGTTTCTGTGAGGAGAGGCTTGCTCTCAAGAAAAGGTCAAAGGTTGAACCTCTAAAATGTTAAAGGTGAACGTGTAATGCATCAGAGAGAGTTTCGAAAGTAAAGGTCACATTCCATGTGTGTGTTAGAGAGTGATATCAATGTACAGAGACACACTGGACCGAAGCAGTCGATGTTAGTTTCAACCTCAGTCGCTTCTGATAGCAAAATCACTGATCATTTCTAACAGATGCAAGACACGAAGTGTGAATGAAAGATGTTTTTATGGCACTTCTGACATGAACACAGTGCATGAAATTCTGTTTGCCAGAAAATACGTTTCTGAGGGCTCAGCTTTAAGGCACTTTCTCATTATTGGCTGCAAAATTACAGAATAGGAAACGTTAAAAATACTTTGCGGGACTTTAAAACAGGACAAACTTCCTTTACAATGCTTTTTAGCCAAAATAAAATTATGTACTGATAATTTATAACATTTAGACACAAAACTCTCATATGGTGTTATTGAAAAAAACAACTAAAACAGCCATAATGGACATTTACATGTGTTCTGGATGATTCTGTAGGCAGGTGACGAACTCTTTGACCGGATGACCCTGGAAACAGATCTGATAAACCGCATTAAACAGGGGAAACCTGTAGAGAGGAAGTCAAAAATCAAAGAGAGGAAAAATGCTTTCTATACTGTGAAAAACCTAAAGGATAGTTACTTTTCCACCAGGTTTTTGTGTTTGAGGATCTGATGAACTTCTGCTGCGGTCGCCGGACCTTGAAGTTTCTGGCCGTTCAGCATTTCCTTCTCAAGCTCCTCGATGGACTGACAACCAACAGAAATATTTAATGTTGCACATGAACGGTGAGAGAAAATAAGGAAACATTTAAACCCGAGGACCAAACATACTTTTCCCGTCCTTGCGAACGCTTCTCCAATTTTGCGGTTGCGTCCTCCGTAGCAGGTGGTGATGAGGTCAGCGACGCCGCAGCTCTCCAGAAACGTGGCGGGAGAAACCGGACAGGCCGTGCAGAATAACCGAGCGAAGGCGATCATCTCCATCAAACCCAGGCGGATCACGGCGGCCTTGGTGTTATCACCGAAGTCCAGACCGTCACAGAATCCAGCGCCCACAGCGACAATGTTCTACAATAATCAAACAATAGACATCAATAAAACACAAATATTTCCTGCTAAATGTTTCAGGAACAGAACTTTTACCTTTAACGCTCCGCAGATCTCCACAACATCAGCCTCCTCCACCACAGTCACACGGAAGTTTTGTGTTTGCATCAGTTCCTTCAGCAGCGGCCCGTGAACTTTGCTTTTACACCCTGAAAACAACATTATTATTTTTTAAGAAGAAGAAGTATAAGTGGCTGATTATGTAACTACAGTTATAGTTATAGTGTATATTTATGGAGACCCAAAAGAGATCAAGGTGATGGAAAAAATATGAAATGGGCGGAAAAAATTTAAATGCTGTGGCGTTCCAAGAAACTTTGCATTTGCTCTTAAAATATCTGCGTTCCTCTGTGAAACTTCTGCGTTCTCCGTAGAAACTTGTGTTCACTCACAAAAACTTTGCATTCCTTTGAGAAACTTTTGTGTCATTTATAAGTGAACGTAAGTTTCTCGGGGGAACGCAAAATGTTTTGCGAGGGAATGCAAAGTTTCTTTTCCTTCGTGTCCCTTTAGAGGCTCTGTACATATTAAATAATATTTGAATATTCAACAGTTAAGAATAATACATATATTAGTAGCGAAAAAGTTAATTTCAAGTCCTGATTATATTAATAAACAGGGCTTGACATTAACTTTTTTGCTCACCAGACACTGTGGCTAGTGGATTTCTAAAGTTATCAGCCAATCAGCATTTTCACAGGCAATAATTTTGACATCAACACCATGGTGAAAAACTCCCACATAGATATTTTTATATCTCATAATTATAATCTCATAATTTGGCAGCAGTTATATTAGGCTGCTGTCACTTTAAAGTGATAATTCACCCAAAAACTCACCCTCATCTTCTTTCAGATGAACATAATCAGAGATATATGTAAAAATGTCCTTAGTCTTTCAAGGGTTTATAATAGTTGTGAATGGCAGCCTAAATTCTGAAGACAAAAAAAAAATGCGTCTATTCATAAAAAAAAAAATGAATTAATAAAGTCCTTCTGAGGTGAATCGATGCATTTGTGTAAGACAAATTTCCTTATTTAAAACTTTATAAAGTAAAATAACGAGCTTCCGGCACGACAGCAACACACATTCGACGTACGTCGAAAAACCGTTAACCTCCACAGTATATTACACAATGACATGACGTACTACGCGTTGTAGGTCATGGCGTAGAGTTATTTTACTTTATAAAGTTTCAAATCAGGATATTTGTCAGACACAAACACGTTTATTAACTTTTATTACTTTTACCCCCTAGAGTCGTATGGATTAATTTTTTTATGGATAGATGCATTATTTGTCTTCAAAATCTGGGCTGCCATTCACAACCATTATAAACCTTGGAGGACTAAGGATATTTTTAAATATATCTCTGATTGTGTTTGTCTAAAAGAAGATAGTTATATAGACCAAGGATGGCTTGAGGGTGAGTAAATCATGGGATAATTTTCATTTTTGGGTGAACTATCCCTTTAAGAACTGACGCACGGATCAATTATACTGTTAACTTACGCATTACGTTCACTTAAAACATAACTGACTGTGTTTACGTGAATACTCGCCAAGACTGGCATTTTCTCATTATTTTGTGTTTTTTTGACTATGTAAACACAATATATAAGCAGCGAAAAATAACTCAATTTAGTCCGAGACGGCTTTATATGCGTGCACTTTGGGAGTGAGTAAAATTATGTGGAATATGCGCAATCCCACACCGAAATTCAAGCCTGTAAAACCAACAATATTCATCCGGAGTAAATGAAACAAGTGAGTGAGGGGAGGCGGGTCTGTGTGTCGACTCACTGTCAGAGAGATGAGAGAGAGAGAAAGAGCAGCTGGTATCGTGTATCTATTCTGCAGAAAATTAGTAGCCTACTGGAAGCATTATTTCAGTGTCGATATGCATCATAATTTATTATTTCAGATACCTTTTTAAAAGACTACAATTGAAAAACGTATGGCCTATTATATATAAAATTCATCTCACCAAAGTGGCTAGTAGGAGTGACTGCGTTCCACGCCACTGCGGCAATTTTTCTCTTTTTGTGTACTTACCGATTGTAGTTTCACAGAATTTCTCGTCAGCGACCTCATTGGCCAGATTGGCTCCCATCAGAACGGTCATGGTGATGCCTAGTTTTTCCCTAATGACATCAGAGATCAGTTTCAGTCCGTCAGGACCCTCATCCACACCCTTACGAAACACACACAGTGATATAGCAGTGCCGCAGGTCCATACACAAACTCAGACTAAACTTCATAGAGTATGAAATGCATAGAAGAAAACTCACCTTAATGAGGGACATTCCCACAGCATCTGTCTTGATGTGACCCTTGATGGTGTCACACACTCGGGCCACAAACTGATGTGGGATGACAAAGATGAGGATATCTGCGCCCTTCACTGAGTCCAACAGCTCTGGAACCGCCAACTGAAGAAAAACAGCCATGGGATTATTAAACTTTTCTTCATCAAAGACAACATTTGTGCTCTTTTCCAGGTTTGTTAAGCATATGCTTCCTTACATATCATAAGTTAACATGCAACTTTAATCGCCAAATGCCAAAATGCCAAGAAGGCAAAAAGCGTTCAAAGATTTTAAAGACCCTTCGCAATCTCACCACATTGGGCGGCAGCTTGCGTCCAGGCAGGTATTTGACGTTCTCGTGGTCGGTGTTGATAATTTCGGTAAGTTTGCGTCCGTTGACCATCTCCTCAAACACCCACATGTTCACCGTGGTGTCAAACGTGTTGTATTTTGCTGCGTTGGCGCCCACTATCTTGGCAATAGCAGAACCCCTGAGGAAATGAAAGACCTTTGCTTTAACATTACAGATGAACTGAAATGGATAAGCAGTACTGATGCTGGATCAGTAATGACAGCTGCACATCTACTGAGAGGAATTACTGTGACACACATTCTCTAAACTACAGATTGGCGCTTGACTTTGTTGCAACTGGAAACAGGTGCTGAAGTGATAAACATTATTGCATTATTACCATTGGTTTTTGGGAACTACTATTATGGTAATACCATGGTATTCAAACATCTCGTGTCTGCAATAGCAAAAAAATAAACCCTCTAACACTGGAAGCATGAAACCATGCAATTAAGATACTAATTATGGATAATAATAATCCAGAGCATATCATATTAAAGCTTTGCTTCAGTATCTGCAATGCCAACAGGCTAAAGTTTGAAAGAAAAAACCTGCAGCCTTTTCTTTTGGTTCAAGGAGGATCACTGGACACCTGGGTCAATCATTACTCAGCAAATATTGCCTCAGCAAGCCAAACAATGTACATTTGGACTTCATATGCAATAAACAGATGAATGTTTTAATGTTTTAAAATAATTAACATAATTTATAATCTATGATATTTAAAGAATGAGAGGTTATTACTGGTTTACACTTGATATCCACAGAGTGAAGCCGTGAAATATATACCGCATTTAATCAATTTCCTAAAATAGAAATAAATTCTGCCTTAAAACAGGCTGCTTATAAATATACTTAAGTCTAAAACACCCACAGTAGGATTGCATTATTAATATAAACACGAACCAACAGTGTAAAACAATCACGCAGTGTAAATGTCACGCACCAGTTGCCAGAGCCGATAATGCAGACTTTCTTGGCCGCCATGCTGCGCGTCTGTCCGGCTGGACTGGCTGAAGGACTTCGGTGTGTTTTGAGAGCCGCTGACGGACCGGAGCAAATTCCGTGGGCGCGCTTTTAAATAGCCCGTGAACGCGCCTCACTCCCCTTAACGCGCATTGGCTCATTATTTCTTCTCATACATCAGGCGCAACTCAAGGCAGGACCGACTACTGACACGATGATTTATTATTATTAGAAACGATTATCATTCGTATAGTTTGCGAATTACGATTAGATTTGACCTGGTTAAGACTAGAACCTACTTTTCTTTGTTACACAAGAAACAAGCGTTTGTCAACATTTTCGCAATCTCAAAACTCGACTAAATACGTGACATCGCGTATTTCGCAGACACTCGCGAGACTCCTGAGGTAAACACAGAAACGGTTCGACGAGACGTAAGTAGGCATTATTAATAATAATAACTGCTGTATTTTTTTATAAACAAAATAGAAATGGTTCCTTTAAAAATTTCACTGTGGTAAATATATTTCAGAAAGTTGTCAAAGGGCCGCCAAAAAACCGCCTCACAGATTAGCAATTGCTAAATTTGACTAGCGTCGACAGATGAAATTTACATTTAATCATTTTAATGATTGTTCGCTTTAGCTGAATAGAACATCACATTCTCTCTCGTATTTAAAGAGGTCTTTACGACAAATTTACGTTTGGTAAAGTGCTAGGGTACAAATATACAAAGCTCAAAACAATTCAACTTACATTATAAATGATATTAGTGTTCGTATATTGCTTCAACTCACGAAATACACTTGACACTGGTTTGAGCATCAATACAAGATAATCTTTATTATAACACATGGGCTAATAGAGAAATACAACATTTGGTCCATTAAAGAAAAGAATGAAAAACAAGATTGTAAAGAAATTTAACGCAAAAGCATTACTTTAGGAAAACAACAAAATGCAGTTAAAACATAATACTACTAAGAATGTTAAAGTCTTCAGCACTTAACTTCTAAACGCTTTGAATTACTTGAGTGGAAGAACCCATGGCTTATCTGCAGCAGATCTATAAAATATTAAAACACTTGATAGTTTTCCCAGACATTTCTTGTAGATAGCCATGGACGGTTAGTACTTGCATTGACAGGTTTTTCACGTTGTTTTTTAATTTTTTTAGGCTGATAAGTCGACTATAATGATAAAAATTAATCAAATGAACCAATAAACCATAAAGGCAATTCTCCAAATATATTAATACATATCACAGAGAGGTTGGAGTGGAAGTACTTTACAGTCCAGGATGAAGCTTGTGACCAAAAGACCTATAATCAAACAGGTCAATCAGTAGTACATCTAATCTTGTGGATCTAAAACGACTATTGAACAGATGAGTTCTGAAAATGTCTTATTTACTGAGCATTGCAGAAAACGTTAACCAGTGAGCTCACACCTTCAACGCCAACGGACTTGTTCAAGGAACTTCCTCCGAATAGGCTAATTCATCTTCACAGAGCTGAGGTACTAAACTACATCATTATCCATCATCTATGCTTAACTAGACTAGATCTTCATAAAGTTCATATTATGAGAACATTAAAATAATCAAAGACAATATCGATAATTTTGAAAATAAACAACGACCCCTCCAAAAAGTAACTGTTGTTGATATGCTAATAAGGACAGTTGAATATGGGCTCAAACATTAGAATGGTAAGAGCATTCATAAGACTTACGCTTGGAAATTAGTAATTGTTAATAAAAATATCCAACAAAGTCTGTCAGTTTGGTTGGAAAATGACATTTTCCAAAAAGACAGTATTTCAAAACCACTTTGAAAATGTCCAGTTGCATGGAAAGCTTGAATCAGGTAAAAAAAAAAACAAGGATGACAGCAGAATTTCAAGGGGTGTTAGTTTAGGAGTCAACAAAAAAATAAGGTCATTTCTGTAAAAGGGGTCATTCCTGGGCAGCTACAGCAGGACAGCACAAGATAAACTGTAATATAACTGTAGTGATCAGCGACTGCAGTACAGAGCAGCAGGAAATTCGCTACCCAGAAACCCCTACGGTCCGGTGTCGTAACGGCTGCAAGCTTGCTTATGTGTTTCGAATGCCAAGAGCTTGTTCCAGCTCCTGTCTCCTCTGCTGAACCTGAGAGAATGACAACATGTGAGAAATGTCAATAAAAAGGTGTGAATTTCCATGTAACCTTTAAGATCTGAAACAATATTTCACAGTGGCCAAATAAGACAACTGCAAAGTATAAAGCGTCACCTTTGAATAGAAATAACGGCACACGGCCTCCTGAGCCCAAGGCTGGTAGTAGAACTCGGCTCTCCTCTCCTCCTCCGGGTTTCCTACCACATCCGTCATAGTCTGAAAAGACACCGGATTCAGACATCAGCAGAATAAGACAACAGTTACTGATTAATGGCTTTTGTCTGGAGCAACACACTTTCAGAAACTTGTCGCAATAGTCAATCCCAAGGAAATACACGCAACTGCTTTCCAACAGACGGACATTTTTTGGACTGATAAATTGCGCTTGGGCAAACTGATGCAAGCTTTATTTTCCCTAGCTATTTAGAAATTCAGCATCCCATACAATTGCCTCCACAACAACCTCCCAACCCCCAAAGTCATTACAAGTCCAGTCAGTCCACTCAGCTGAACAAACACACAGACGGCGAAAGACTACATCTCCGGGCGAAGGTTAAACAACATCTTCCGACTAGCAAATTTAGTACAAGCATTACAGGTTGTACGAAATGAAATGGAGCTTCCAACTTCACCTTTCCACAAGAGCATGGTATTATCATGCTACCAGGACCAACAAGTATGGTAATAAAGTTCATTTAGATGTTACTACTCAAAGTTAATGTGCACAGGTTTTGGTCTCACCTTTAAGTCTCTGCACTGTGACTGGAGCCAGTCGTTGATGAAGCCCTGCGGGTCTCGTGCGAAGCTCAACATGAACTCCCTCTGAGTCTTCAGTTGGTTAATAGTTTCAATGGTCTCGTGGATCTGAGGGAATAAGCAAATTTGTGTGAGGGATCGTGCTTAACACTTTACATTTCAATTACACAACAGTTTTGGTTCAATACTTTGGATGTGTAGTCAAATATAAACTTTGTTACTGAACTGCAGTATAACAATCACATTCAGTCTTGCCTAACATCACTGAGGTTTTACTGTAGTCTCATCAACAAACTGTCACAATATACAAAGTTCAACCATTAAATGTGAAGGACAGAGATGTAGACTGTTGCAAACTGACTAGTGAGCCAACTGGGTCAAAGGGAAACAAAAAAAATTCTCAAATGTATGCGTGTGAAAGTTCACCGCACTATTTAGCCAAATCAGATTAGAAATCAATAATGCTTAAGCCTATAAACACTAGTGGTAGCCTATATGGGTTTTTCCAATGCCTGATGCCAATACTCATTATATATTCCAATATATAATGCAAATTCTTGACAGCAAAAATACATTTGGTGAACTCAAAATGTCACTTAAACATACTTCATCCCTAAATCTTCATTATAAATTACTTTTAACATGAATTGTTAGGCTGTATAAACTTTTGAAGAGGAAATGAACATTCACTCACAGCTAATTTATCTTACTGATTGAACCAATTCACACTCTCTCATGCATAAAATCATGATTGCATCAAGCATGGAGTAACCATGGCAACAATGTGACCACGGTGAGTCCGGTTGCTATCCCTGAAGTGGTTACTAGACTACTAAAGACTCTCAGCAAACATAGAGGGATAAAAATTAAACATGAGCAGAGCTGATGGAAAGCAGGACACGTTTTCCTGGACCACTCCCTGTCTTTTATCCACAACAAAACCGCTCAAACATTTAGACCTGCGTGTTGCCAAGAGTCACTTTGATATGCAGCAGACAAGCACAGGATGTGCCACAAAGCAACAGCGCTGATCTTCAGAGTGAACGACAACAGAAGCGTACTCCCCTGTTGTGTTGTGCCGAGCACTTTGAGGACTGTTTATCCAGCCAGAACAAAGACGACTTTGGAGGCTTTCGGCCACATGCGAAGCATTCGTACCTTGTTGTCGAGGCCTGCAATCTCCTGCTGACTGGCAGTGGACAGCAGGAAAGAATTCATCTGGGTCTTCAGGGTGTCGTCCACCTCCACGTCTATATCGTAGCATGCAGTCTTCTTCTGGTCGTTGGGATCCACGCTGAGACAAACGGATGATCAGACATCACACATCACAGACAAGGAAGAAAACATGATTTTGAATAGCATAATATTGCCAGCAGTTACCTTATCACGTGGTTGATGATGATTGGCTCAGGGGGCATCAGCAGCGCATGCAGCCGCTGAGGGATCTCAGAGAACTTCATTCTCTGGGTTTCAAAGATCTAAAAATTAGGAAAATCAGCAAAAATTGGGTTTCAGAGATCTAGAACGAGGAGAACCGACAATTATTGGATCTCAAAGACCCTGTTTACACCTGGTATTAAGATGCATTTTAGTCGTTCGGATCATAAGTAGACAAGGGAGGCATATTTTAAAGTAGATGCATATGGATTTTTTTAGACCTTGGATGAAATAAGCTCACACAATTTACTATGAACACGACCAGAGACGACGGAAAAACAGCTTTCGTTTCTGTTCTGACAGCTGTAAGACCAGCCGAATGCTATGAGTGTGTGTTAAAAATCAGGAATAGTGAGAGATCATTGTGCTTGGTACGTTTTTAATCTCCAAACCAAACTTGAATCTCCAGCCAATAAAGTTTAAGTCCCGTCTGACTAGCCCGCTTCCCATAATGTTTACACATTAGGTCAGTAGTCGGAGAGTAGGAGGTCTTTAGTGGCTGTTCAAACCACATGAGCGTCAACACTATGTAAACAGTGCGGTTGAATGTGTTTTCAGATGAATGAGGATATGAGTAACTATCAGTTCTTCATTAGAAACTGTTCAAAAACTATCAGGATCAGAAACTCATCTTTCTCCTGAGTCATGAGTATTCAGTGCTACAGAAAACATGACAAACACTTTCACTGACAAATATGACAATAAAAGGCCATCCTCTGGGCTTAAAAGAATGAATATTGACAATTATTCCTTAAAATGGATGTGAAGCATCAGGACTGCAGATACTATCCTGGTTTAATGCATTTAATTCAACTTTATCCAATCAAACGCATGTTGATTAGAAATAAGGTCTACTTTAGCACATCTTCCTGAAATCGTACAAAATGTACATGCATTTTCAACTAATTATTTGGTGTTGTCTATTAAAATGGCATACTATTTTATTGGGCAGCAGTCTACCAATGTGATAGTCCATTTCAAATTTACTACTAGCCTATACATGTCACAAAACCGCTTTATATTGGCTCAGATGCTCAATTTTCCTGTTTAGTTGGGCATTTCCATAACTTAAGGTTACCAGGTTAAAATCATCAAAAGACAAATTCTATAGTCTGTTACCTGCTGGAGGTATTTGTCACAGTTGATGAACTCTCGTTCATGAGGGTCCTGGAGTTTGTGGGTCTTCACATACTGCCACAGAGCCTGAATGATCACGGGTCGGGTCTGAGTGTGGATCCCCAGCAACCGGGCCAGCCTGGGGTCCAACTTAAACTGAGGGGGCTAGAAAGAGATTGATTTGTCCCATTAACTCAAAATACAACTGAATGAAATTTAAAGACAATATATTCCAGCAGAGACATTTATCAATGTGAGGTAGCACCACCTACTGGTGGCTCCTCAGGAACAACAAGGATTATGTTTGGAATAGTATAATTGCATAATACATGCATCATCACCTGGTAGTCCAGCATGAGCAGTACAGTACAGCGGACCCCAACATCTCCGGGCCTCTTCACCTGAAATCCGTCGGTCTCCTGAGTCGTGGCTGTTCGGTGCCACTGAAATCAAGACAAAGAAACTGAAATAACCGACAACTGGCACAAAAGTGAACTAAAAGGATCTAGTGGACAGTACATCAGTGAACTAAGTTTAAAGTAATAAAATTGGCAAAAGCGCTTGTCTGCAACTCACCTCGACCAAATGATTGTCCGGTCCGTACAAGTCTTTATCCAATTCAATCACTAAAGACTTGAAAAAAGAAGAAAACTTCCTCTTCTGCTTGGTGGCTTCATACTTGGACACGGCGGTCTGAGGAGGAGAAAGAAAAAATACGAGTTTTCAGAAAAAACCTTGTACATCTACAAAGTCAATAAAGAGTTTGATTTGTAAGCCATGCTTACATCTTCAAGAAGTCGTCCCTCCACACGCAGCTCCCAAGATGCAACAGTACCCTCGCCGTCCTCTGCATCGGGTTTGGCAGGATTGAAGGTGTTGGAGATAAATATCCGTAGTTTTCTTTTTTGCTGCACAGAGAAAACAGACATTGAAAGACGCCTTTCAATCAAATATAGTTCAAGCACATGAACTACACAATTTTGTTCTTAAGGGCTACATGACCAAAATATACCCAGAACAATGTTGGTAAATAATCTGCATGTACCTTGATGGGTCTTTTGAGAGCTTCCTGAATATCGAGTCGTTTGCGCATAATGGTCTGGTCAAGCTTCCTCTCAAACGCCAGCAGGTCCATATACGCCTGAGACTCAGGAACAAGTTCTCTGATCTAAAATAAAACCAAAGAGAAAAATAAGATGATCTAAATAGCTATTTAAACTTTATCTGTCGAGCTGTTTTCATCACAATAAAGCCACATCTTTAGCTAAATTTCTTATAATCTTATACAAACACAAGGTTTTTTCTTATTAGCATGGGTAGAAAAAGTATACAGAAAAAAAACCAAGCCAAAATCACACAAAAAGTGTGTTTTACATATTGAATGGTTTAAAGACAATTTAGACTTATTTGATAACAGATTTCATGGACACTTACTCTTTGAGGTAGGATTTTATCTGCCATTTTCTTCTTCTTGGCACTAAAATGAAAAATAACACTATTAAATAGAGCAATGAGCTCAATTAAGCACTTCAAATGATTTCAGTTACTAACAAAATCATCAGGTTTAATTCATCCATTGAAGTGTTAACTGGACTTACTGTTGGTTGCGATTCTGTTGCTGGACCTGCTGGATCTGATTTGGTGCCGGTCGCTTTCGGGACGGGTCCATGACTGGCATTCCAGGGCGGGACACCGGACTGGCCCCGTAACCTGGGGGCCCCATAGAGGGTCCCTGAGGGGTCATGCGACTGGCTGGAGGCATTCCTGGTCTCTGCAAAGGTACGAATGAAGGACGGTTATCCAAATGGACGAAGACCGTGAGATGTGATTTCCCTTATTTTTTTGCCTTGGCATTTATAAAGCAACATGAGAAACTGCAGCCGTAAATATATTTGCCACATATTATTTAATAATAAAAAGATAAATAAAGTTGCTGAAATTAAACATGTATTTTAAGTTGGTTTTGTATTGGGGTAACAAAAAGAGAAACTACAGTCACTACAAAACCATTTAATAGCTGTTGTTATTTGTATTATTTTGGTACAGTTGTAATAGCAGCATTTCTCTGGCTGACGGACACTTCATCTCTTGTTGTAAATGTCAAGAGCCAAATGTTGGCAGTCTATTCATGCAGGGAAAGGGCACTTAAAAGTGCACAAGCTGTCGAGTCCATTTTAAGATAATTTATCAAATGCAGAATAAAACGCTCATATCGTTCCTCTGCGTTGTTTATATTCTAAGTGAATTAATAAACAACCTTGAATGTCAAACAATTAGAGATCACAAATTTGCATTGTAGAAAAATGCAAAAAAGACGCTTTCACCAAAACAAAAGTAAATATGTTCAAGGTTATACTGAAGGATGTATACAAGAAAACAGCAAAACACAACCTTGAATGCAAGATGCAGCCAGCATAAATTCTCCACATACTTTTTCCTAATGGTAAAACTTTTGCCTTTTTTATAATTCTTGATCAACATGTGATGGAGAGCCAGTGTTACTTCTCCATCCCTCAAAACTGTGCTTATTGTTCTTTAGATGATAGATCATGCACATTGTAATTATTCACGGGGGGTTTTACTGTTGCATTTCCTGTTGTTGGAGGAGTGGGCCTAACCTCTAAGGAAGTACACACCCTGGGAGGAGGGGAACGCTCATTTGAACTAATTTAGGAAATATATAGATTGTGTAAATGACAATATTTGTTTTTCTCTGAAGCGTATGTTGTATTTATTTATTGCACATGAAGTCACCAGTGCAGCAGACAATATGGAAACGCTTACATTGAGCGGACTGAAATATTGACATTAAATTGATTTTGTGAAAAGATGATCTGAACATCATTGTCCAAGTTGTGGCATTACTTTACATGGCTCGCCCACCCACAACCCTCTGATCCCGATTTAAATTCCATTACTACAGTTGATAAAATACTTGATGCAATATAATCAGATGTGGGTAACAGAAATTATCACTACAATTAGTTTCAAACTACACATAATTAATGCGATTAACAACTCTTCTTCTCAAAATTCACTATCAATCACCATTGAGTAATAACTTCTGACTGCGATCCAATGTGATTTTGGTCAAAGGATGAGGCAGAAATACGTTAGTAACATTTTAGAATAAATATATGGGTTAAATACACAATTATAACTTCTTTTTGAGAAGGAAAAGTAATATAACTAGCAGTATAATTGATTACTGTTGCCAGAAAGTTAAGTAAAACAATACTATTACTTTTAGGAGTAAAGGTTTATTAGTAACGATACATAAATTACATTTGAGTAACGAGCCCAACACAACAGCATTTAAGTGGCCCTAAAAGTAGCTTTTTGAATGGATAGGCCACAATAGTTTAAGTTGACCTCAGGAACATTTCAAATCATGCTGAGAACATAATTCACGTTCATTTTTCAATTCAACTTTTCACTTAAATTGTTTGATGGTAGTATAATGGGGAAAAAAAACACAAAAAGCATTTCCACTGGTATTCTCAGACACACTGCATGCATAAAATATCAACATAAACAAACACACTAGCCATCGATGCAGCCAAACCCATCTGGATGATGCTCTTGTAGGCCCAACCAACACACAAACCCCAGGATTTATGCGGGAGACTCCATATACATCATCAAATCTCACTACCGATTCATTTTCTTATGTAAATTTGAACGGAATCTCACGAAAATAATCTGGTTTCTTAATCAGAAGCATATGGAGTTTGATGCTTTGCAGTGACCTACTCAAAGCAACACCACTGCACGCGCGCATAATAATACAAGATATTCTGATTTGAACACTTTTAATTTATTTCAAAACGCTCAGAATGTTTGGTTCATTGAATAAACCCACGAATCCTGCACGCAAACATTTAAACAAAACCTCTCCGTTTAGGTTCGGCTGCTTCTTTGTTCTCCTCGCGCCTTACCGGGTATCCAGGCATCGGTGATCGATACATATGGTTCTGCGGGCCGCCCGGTCCCATCCGTCCAGAGGGCGTACCGGGACCCATTCCGGGCCCTGCACCGGCTACTGGCGGCCCGGGTCCCAATGGAGCTCCGCCGCCCCCGGGTGTCGCAGGCTGAAAACCACTACGCGCCGCCATCTTCTCCGCGAGCCGCAAACAGTCAGGGCACCAACCGGTGTGATGTGAACGAGTATCGCGAGAGTTGAAGAGCATCAACGACGAGTAGTCTCGCGAGATGTGAAGTGATCCCGCTTTCGCACTGACGACATTTGATGAATATATATCGCTCTATTATCTGATGATGTATATTGAAGAAGATGTAAATAAAAATGTGATTTATTCATATTGTATGATTGTATTTATTAATGATAAACATTTTGTATTTTATGAATATACGTTCGCGGTAATCAGTAAGGAAAGAATGTTGACTCTTGTGGTTTTGTAAAAGAGGAAGGCTTCAAAAAATTTTACTCCTGGTTTGACAAATAAACAAAAAAAAGATTAATACAAAAGTGAGCTTTTATTTACGCGTGGTCCAAATGGATGAATAAATTCACACTTCATCCAAAAGAGGGAGACAAACAGCCATAAACAGTTATAAGGCTTTTATGAGATAGACTAACAACTCTGATATCAAAATAAAGTATTAACACTTAACAGTAACGACATTTTCTTATTACTTTGTGATTCATCACTTTTGTCAGCCTGTTGAATTTGTTAAAAACACAACATAAAAAGAGAACGGTTATAGAGAATTAAGAGAAAGGGTCAAAGGTCATCATCTATGGCATCATCACACACATGAACATCACATGACTTTTAAAGATCTTCTCCCAAAATCAAATCAGATCCAGGCAGAAGCCAAGCATCGCTCTCCATGTCCTTCGTTTTGACATTTGGGCTTACATCCTAATGCACAGATTTATACACACAAAGTGGTTCATATAAGCACTCAGTGCGGTTGATTAAAAGGGCCGAGCAGCTTCCTGTCGACTGAGCCAGAGTCCATAAGTCACGCATCATTGGTCACAAACACTCTGATGATATCATTAAACTCTTTTCCATTAGCGCACTCTAAAATCAATCCCTTAATTTGCTGTGCAAATATATGTGTATGAGGTGTGTTGTATTCCTGGTAAAATGTTTCCATGGAGACTATAGGAAAAAATAATCTTTGCAAGCCTTAAACACACATTTGTAAAATTTACTAATATTTCTAGCTTCTTGGAATCTTTCAGATCAGTGTCACACACAAAAACCAGCTTTAAAAACCGGCAACAGGCGTGTTTATCATTATAAATGTGACTTTTTTTCTTTCGCAGCCATTTGAAAGGTTTTTTTAATTGCACTGTGCTGACAGGAACGGACTGATCTCATGCTATTAGTTGCAGCACATACAGCAGTATGAAACAGGAATAGAAAGTCTTCATCTAATTAAGAAATAACGAGTAGGCTTTATATTTCAGCTGCCTTCATTCTCTCCTCTCTCATTTACATTTCATTTTCTATTTTGATAAAATGTGTTATTGAGAATTCATATTCTGAGTGAACAAGAGATCAGAAAAAGGTTTTCTTTGGATACGGAGAGTGTTTGGACTATATAACAGGTGGCCTGCTTGCAACCCACACTTCTGATTAACAAACACAAATATGAACATCACATAAATCTTCACATATGGCTGTTTAACAGCACCTTTTCTTGACAAGATTCACCAAAGTCAAGGTAAATATTTTTGGTTAAAGCTCTGAATCGGTTTCAAGAAAGCACTGGGTCAAAGCTATCAACACTTCAGTCAAGAAATAACAGACATGTTCCCAAGTCTCTTATTCTGCATTTTGTTCACAAAACATTCTGCATTTTTACTTTTTTAATAAAACATTGTTTAGTATGTTTTCAAAGCTATTTTAAATATGAGGACTCATGAAATGTCCTCATAAATCATGTTTACGTCGTAATACCAGTGTAATTCCCATATCATTATACAAATTTGTGTACAAGCGCGCGCGCACACGCACACACACAGATAATTACAATATTAAAATATTTAAATTAAAACATATTTAACTGACGCCATGCGTCATTTCCCCCCAGTTCGCGCCCTTTTATTGGTTTGCGATTACCGTGGCTGAGGTGAGGTAAGCGCGTCTCTTTGCACCGTCAGAATTGGCTATTTAATTAATTATCGCGTCTATAACATATAGTTACTGAAGAAAAAACATCCTTCATGTTATGTTGGTTCGATTTATGATCATTATTGTAAGTTACATCGAGTTTCCCCTCCATGTTCGTAATAGTTCAGTTCTAAATATCTGATCATAAACTGCCAGTAGATGACGATGTGATTAAGATTCGGGAGAATATTTCCCAAAAAACATACAATTCATAGCTAAGCCATTCCACCGAATGGGTAACATTTCTGTCCCCAGGACATTGCATGTATAATGAAAATTAACTCTAAAATACATTTTATTATGAATCCAAGTGTACTGAATATTAATATGACTGTAAATTTAAAGTATATAATTTAAAACATTAATAAAAACTGAGCATTTGTTACATATCCCTGCTATCTCAACCTAAACTTTATCACGAAATACATTCATTAAAATGTTTAAGAAATATTTTTTTGCATTGTAGTGACTCCATATACCATATGCATAAAATATTTATTTTTTTTTATAAGAAATCCATAATATTTTAAATAAAATACACGTTTTAGTCATGCCCTCAGGTTTTCACTCAGTCCTGTTACCCTCACACATTGCCCCCTCTAAAAAAAATTTGAACATGCCACAAGACACATTTTCAACAGGAAGTTGCATCATCTGGATCTTATGCAGGCCATGAGAAGACCAAAAGTAAGTCCTCTAATTTTAATTTCTGTATATTTGATGAAATTGTAACTACAATCTGAACGTACTGTCCTCTTACGTAAATGATTTCTTAGATGTTATTTGTTTATTTTAAAAAATACTAACTTTAGGAAGTCACTAGAATTTGCTCAGTGTCTTCATGCACATATGTCATTTATTTGATCATTTCCTGTTATTTGCAGTTACTCATATGAAAAACAACAGGATTGAGGAAAAGTAACAGGAGTGAGAAGAGTCCTCTGGTTTGTTGATTCAATAGTGTGAATATTAGTAGATGTAATGGGCTACTATTCTCCTGTTTTATGAGTTTTACAGTTGAAATTACTTAAATTGTAGACAAACTTTTTCTTTCTTATCTTTTGTAGAAGATGGAGAGAACCCATACTATGCAGGTGCCAGAAACACCCACGGCGTGCTGCAAGGGAAGGAGAGAAACACACCCACCCCTTTTAAATGGTTTATGAGTTTTGGTAACAGAAGTTTTAGTAACGTCTTCAGCTTAGAAACCCTGTAAAAAATGACATAAAGTAACCTGAGATTGACCAATACACATTTTGAATAGTTAAATATGTCTAGCATTAGATTCAGTGTTGAAAACAATCTAAAAGTTTAACTTTGAAGAGTTACAACAAGCAAATGTCACCCGTTCGGTGGAATTGCTATTTCTCTCATGCCATCAGTGTTTATCCTCAGAATTACTATATTGCCGTTACCTGAAACTGTTATTGCTGGACTGCACTGTTTTATTACACCTATTGAATATGTAAGAGAGCTATAGATTACATAAAAGAGAATTTTATTGTTTTTTTCAGGAGAAATCCACATTGGCCAACCTATGAGGTGTATGATTCACTCAACTGTGAGTAACTTACCTTCGCTATAACCTTTACACCAACATGTGTGCCAAGGAGGAATGATGCAGGGCTCACGTACTGATGGTAGACCGACATACAAACAAAAATAGTTTTTTTTTTCTACTGTTGCATGTCCATAGCTAAATCTGATATGTTTAATTTTGATGCCTGTGAACAAAGCTCAAGAATTTATAGTTTTACCATCTTGTAGCCAGTCTTAATATATCCCAGCATCCTTCTCCACAAAATGATCATTGATGAATCTGACATCGGTGATAGATGCTTCACGCAAGACAGATGCCGGACCTTCTCAATATGATGGATATATGCAAAACTGGCATGAAAACAAATTAAGGTCCCTCCAGCCGAGCCGGTTAAAAAGCTCCAGTCTCTGGAATTATTATTAATCCTCTCGAAGAGCGTGATGACACTCTTATCAGTGACGAACGGCTGCAGCAGCTTCTAATTGTGCCACGAGATCTGACAGGATAAATTGGCGCAAGGGCAGAAACTCCTGACAGCTGCATTATGGGAAATGAATAGTAACTCATTTTCGATGAGTGAGTACCAGTGTGATGAACTCAAAGAGACTCGTAGGGTACTTCCATTTTCACAGCTTCATATGACCAGAAAAATTAAGTGACAGAGCTAATATGATAATCCTTTATAGGAGCGTAGCACCTATCAGGTGACAAGGACATTAGTGTCAGTCTGCTAAATTATTTAGATATATCTATAGCAAACTATAAAACATGTCTGATTTTTAGCCTAGATGTTGTTCCTCATCCCCTTTGTGTACCATGGTATTATTGTGTTTTTATGGAAATGTTACCATAGTACTACTATGGCTTTTTAACATGTACTATGGGGTGCCATTTTATTTTTAAGACCTCCTTAAGGCTGATTAATACCTCTGCATCGAGCGTACGCTGTAGCTGTGGCATAAGCTGTGAGAAGCAGGTGTTGCCTACGGCGTAGCCTGACGTGCACCTCTTCAAAAATGTAACAACGCATAATTCTACACGGACAGATCTACTAGAACCCCTCCCTCAGGTCAAAAAACTGGTGCAGAGCAAGCAGAGAGGAGAGAGCTTTTCAATTTCCATAGGAGTGAACAAACGCTGTTTCAGGGGAGACATGCAGTCTAACTGCAACAAAACTCGGCTATCATCGCCGAAGCTTCTCGGACGACGTACTAGACAAGCTGCTTCTTCTTCGGATTTTGCCTTGATACTCAGCATGATCTGCATGTTGCTCATTGATGTGGACAACGACACAGAAGTATGAATCAGCCTTTAGTTGTACAAGGGGTTATGGGCATTTTTAGAAAATTAACCATGCATGGTGCACAGTTTTCACACTGCGCTTAACCCCGAGTTATCGTTGCTCTTTTAACCCTGGGTAAAGGAGCTTTTCACACTTATAATTTAGGGTGCATTCACACTTGTAGTTCGGTTGGTTTGGTTGGTTTGGTTCGGACCAAAAAACAAAAACAAAACATATAGTCCTGGTCCGCTTAGCGTTCACACTGGCATTTTTAACAGCGAACCTAAAGTTACCGAACCAAAGGCATAGAGATACGGTCACGACCTGATTGGTCGGCTTTTATGACGTATATTTCGTGACGGAGCTCGCTTACTGAACATTCAAAACAATGCTGTGTTCTGGATTAAACACAATCATTTTATGCGTGTACAAATGCTTTATTTTTACCAGCTCAGAACTCACGAAGAGCTCATAAAATGTTCAAAACATTCAAAACAGCAGCAGGATTTCCTCCGTTGTATGCAGAAACAAATATTGATGAGGCACTTCACCTCCTCGTTGCTCCACGTTTGCCCTCGACTCATTTTGGATACGCCGATCTTTCCGCGTCGTCAAATCAGCTGACTTGTAGCGTCGCATCTTGTGACATCACGTCCTGTTTTTGGTTCGTTTACATGTCTTTGGTCCGTGTTGCGTTCATATATCAATGGAACCGCACCAGAGTTCGTTTGGAAGCGGACCGAGACCCATCTTTTTAGCGGTCTCGGTCCGCTTGTTTGGTCCGCACCAGGGTTCGGATGGCAGCGTTCACATATGTTCAAACGAACCGCACCAACTGAGCAATCGAACCAAACATGACAAGCTTCACAAGATCACCATGCTTTTGTGGTGTTAACCCCCCATTGCGGTGCCAAACTTGTATAGTGTGAAACGATACGGTGTTAGAATGCTATGACTAGATGCTTAGCTACTGACCCTTCGACGGCAGTTTGATTGACGGGCGATCTGACTATGATCGGTTCACGAGGAGCTACAGCGATCTGTCACGACACATTAAGGAGCCACTATACGGTATTTATTGTTTAAATGTCTTTAAAAAATTACAATATTTTAAATATGAAATTATTTCATATCAAAAGTAACCTGCTCTGTCTTGTCTGTCGACGCGTTGTCAGTGTGTATTTTTATCAGATGTATTTTTCACTGCGTGAGGACATGATGTGTGGCGTGAGAGCGCATGGCTTGTCGGACATAGCAACAGTAATTAAAGGGGGCGGGTCTTTGCGAAGGCTCAACTGATTGGTCAACCAATCGCGTGTTATATCGCAATAGTCTTGGCAACACCGCGCGATGTAAACAGTCGTTTCTGCGCTTGATAGGAAAAATGTCAAATGGCGATGGAAAAAGCAACAATTGGAGTGAAGAAGAGACTGTTTCATTCTTCCCAGGGTTAACCATTTCAAGATTACGCACAAAATCTTTTGCATACTTTGCAGGACCGATAGTTTGCGAATTTGATGTAGCCTTAGAAGGATATTGGTTCTAATCCCTAAACAAATTGAGCATTCACAAGAGGAGCAGCTGTGATGAATCAAGAATAAATGCATCTTTCAAAATGCATATATTTGATGCATTTGTAGGACAAGGAGGAACGTCTCAAAGGCACGAGTGTTGGGCTACAAGATCCTCATTAGAATGCGCTGACGGTTGGGGCTGAAGTCGTTGGCAGCCTTCCCTGCATCTGCCAGAGAAGCTCCCACATCAGCGCAGAGACGACAGCAGGAAATGACATTCATCAATCATTTGTGATGTTCTCCACTTCCTTTAAACAAACAGAGCATATGCTAGACCACCATGAGGAACGATCGAAAGCCTGCGGGTGACTTTGGACAATGCAGTCCAGTTAAATGCGAACTGTTATTTATATTTAATCATGGTTATGATGGCAGTAGGGTACTTTAATACGCATCTTCCTGAGAAGAGTCAGGTCGGATGTCCTCTGATGACCTTGATGGATGTCTCATGCCTGGATTTTTCTCTTATTCATCCTGGGTTTGATCTTCCTGCTTGTGCACTCATGTCCTGTATCCTAATACCCACGAACATTGCCTTCATCTTTCATCTCTGTTACTACTTTCCATAAAGTAGGTTCAAAATTAATTCTACCTGCTGTTTGAATTCATGAATAGTTTTGAGGTAAGTGAACATTAAGGCTGGGAATTGGGAACCACTTGAAATTCAAAACCATTTTTATTCCATTTTTTTTAAGATTACGGCAGCTGAATAATTTCCATGATGTCCAGTTCTCTTAAGGTCAGCGTTCTTCCGCTGATACAAGCGAAACATAGTACTGAAATACTGTAAAAGTGCTTTTCCACTTTTGAATCTGAAACATTCTGTATAAAGCGAGGTTGCAGTCTAGTATAATTTAGTAACTTGAATCCAGAAAAATTATGACTCTAATCTCCAGGGACAGGCAGAGAGTTCCTCAGAGGCTCAAATGTAAGAAAGGGTCAATGTTTTTATATATATATATATATATATATATATATATTGGTGTTGGTATATGCATTGGGTCCTTGTTTTGCTGCCAAAACAGCCCTGACCCGTTGAGGCATGGACTCCTCTAGACCCTGAAGGTATGCTGTGGGATCTGTGGGACGTTGCTGCAGATCCTTTAAGTCCTGTAAGTTTTGAGGTGGAGCCTCCATTGATCGGACTTATTTGTTCAGCACATCCCACAGACGCTCGATTGGATTGAGATCTGGGGAATTTGGAGGCCAAGTCAACACCTCAAACTCATTGATGTGCTCCTCAAACCATTCCTCAACCATTTTTGCTTTGTGTCAGGAGCATTATCCTGCTGAAAGAGCCACAGCCACCAGGGAATACCGTTTCCATGGATGTACATGGTCTGCAACAATGCTTAGGTAGGTGGTACGTGTCAAAGTAACATCCACATGGATGGAGGACCCAAGGTTTCCCAGCAGAACATTGTCCAAAGCATCACACTGCCTCCGCCCGCTTGCCTTCTTCCCACAGTGCATCCTGGTGCCATGTGTTCCCCAGGCAAGCGACGCACACACACCCGGCCATCCACGTGATGTAAAAGAAAACCAGACCAGGCCTTCTTCCATTGATCCGTGATCCAGTTCTGATGCTCACATGTCCACTGTTGGCTCTTTCGGCAGTGGACAGGGGTCAGGATGGGCACCCTGACTGGTCTCGTCTACACAGCTCCATACACAACAAACTGATGAACTGTGTGTTCTGACACCTTTATATCAGAACCAACATTAACTTCTTGAGCAATTTGAGCTACAGGAGCTCGTCTGTTGGACCACACGGGCCAGCCTTCACTCCACACGTGCATCAATGACCCTTGATCCGCCCGTGACCCTTTCGACGGTTCACCACTGTTCTTTTCTTGGACCACTTTTGCCTTCATGACCACGTACACTACCTACTAGCGATCTGCATGTTGTACGTTGATGCAGACAACGATGCAGAAGTATAAATGAAAACAAATGCATAGCCTACAGCGCAGGAGCTCCGGCGTAGGTTCGACTTATAAATCAGCCTTTAGTTGTACAAGGGGTTATGGGCACTTTTGGAAAATTAACCATGCATGATGCACAGTTGGTACACCACAAGAGCTGCAGTTTTGGAGATGCTCTGACCCAGTCGTCTTGCCATCACAATTTGGTCCTTGTCAAACTCGCTCAAATCCTTACACTTGCCCATTTTTCCTGCTTCCAACACATCAACTTCGAGGACAAAATGTTCATTTGCTGCCTAATATATCCCACCCACTAACAGGTGCCGTGATGAAGAGATCATCAGTGTTAATCACGTCACCTGTCAGTGGTCATAATGTTATGGCTGAATGGTATATATTTATAAATATATATATATATATACACTGATGCAAAGCTGAATTTTCAGCATCATTAATCCAGTCTTCAGTGCCACATGACCCTACAGAAATCATTCATCATTCTAATATGCTGATTTATTATCAGTGTTGGAAACAGTTGTGCTGCTAATCTCCTACTTCTGAAGTTAAACATGAACGATCAGTTCGCATGCAACTCAAAGCTGAACAAAATTACAGTGAGATGTTTGTAAAATTATGAATGATATTTATTATACCTTCATAGATAAATAGAACAGCCTATTATCTGCCGACTGCACTATCAGGCAATATGTATGTTTGTAGTAAAAAACAAAAACAAAGGAAACAGAGTAATAATGAATCTGCTGATTATCATGATAACACTGATAAGAATATTTTATCATTCTTTAACATCACCTTTACATATCGGTGGTCTTATTTGTGCTTTGATATGAAGTTTGCGACATTAACAAATAATTTTGCAATTACAGAATTCAAATAAACAATAATAAGTTGTTAAATGCACAGTTAAATTTTCATTAACAATCAAAATAAAGACAGAAGAATAACAGTCACACATGAACAAACATACATGCGCACATACACACGAACAACTAGAATAGTTAGTGTTCATGACTGGAATCTCGTGCGAGCGATCGGTCTGGTCCAGCTAGCAATGCAAACTCTTTGGTTTGTTACATTCCTGATCCTGGAAGGTCTTCATCCAGAAACAGACCAGCGCAAATGATGAAAGATTCGTCCCGCACATTCACGTTCAATCACACCTTCATGCACGCATAATCATGTATTCATACACCAGCCCTAAAAGTATTTGTGCACTTAAAGGATTAGTTCACTTCAGAATTATTATTTCCTGGTAATTTACTCACCATGTCATCCAAGATGTTCATGTGTTTCTGTCTGTAGTCGAAAAGAAATTTAAGGTTTTTCAGGAAAACATTCCAGGATTTTTCTCCATATAGTGGACATCAACAGAGTTCAATGGGTTGAAGATCCAAATGTCAGTTTCAATGCAGCTTTAAAGAATCTACATGATCCCAGACGAAGAATAAGAGTAAATTGAGTAAATTTGAATTCTGAAGTGAACTAATCCTATAAGTCACACTTACAAATGTCTTAATATCATTTAATTGGCCACCAAATATCAAAGAAAGTGTAAAAACATTTGTTTCTTAAAAAAATAAGAGGAGAGAGAGTGTTAAAAGACAGGGAAAGAAACCGTGTTAAAATGAAGAGCTTCAGTAGAATCCACTAAAAACACCTGCTGATTTAAAGACGCCAAGCAAAAATGATTGAGAAAAAAAAAATGAAAGAGAAAACAAATTGCAGCATTTGAAATGTACAACTGATTTCTAATGCAACCATTTTCCCACATTTGTAAGTGTCAAAATATCTTTTAGGGCCACTGTGTCTTTTAGAGGACCTTCCATTCACATCTATCGCTTGTCAAATATGATAATTATATTAGACTAATCCTAAACATAAAATAAAACTTTTTGGCATTTTTAGATATGCATTTACTCATTTTTTTTAGTTTCTTTTTGAACCGTTGTATCATTGTAGAGATGTTCTTACAAGGTGCTTTTGTCATCTAGCTATTCTTCTGGGGTCACCGAGAAATTTCATCTCCACAAGAACAGCAAAACCTGCACACGCACGCATATACACACGAAAACAAACTTTACACCATCTCCCAACACCTGTATATAATTGAGGCAAACTTGGCGATAGTAAAAATGAAATCGAAATAAAAATAAAAACATGCACAGGACGACCAGCATGCATTTACAAGATGAGACCTGTAACACAATGTCATATGGTACCCGAACCCTCCAGCGTCCCTGTCCCCCCTCCCCCATGACGCATGTAATGGTCATCTTGTTTGGGAAGTTACATTCTCGTGAGATACACTGAGGCTGAATCGATCCAGCAGATGGGACTAATGAGGCTACATACAGTGAATAAGCGCTATATTTATCTACTGATCTACGTAAGCCACTGGTCTGAAGACAGTTTAGAGCCGGCACTATGTACACAAAAGGCATCAGGGTCCAGCTGCGAGAAGCTATTCGATGTCCGAGTCACATTATGTGTAATTTGGCGTGGGGAAATCGCTCCACATTTACGAGGCTTCAAGGAGTTTTGTTTTTGAGGCAGTATTTCCTTTAAATCGGTTCAAAAAACATTAAAAGTTTTGCACATTTCCATGTAATGTGTTAGTGAAAATACACTTTGTTGATTGGTACCATTCCTCCGTTGTCAGGTTATATATCTCAGGACATGGTGGTTTTCCCGTGTGCAGCAGATCCAGAAGGTTTCTCTGTAATGTCCGGTTGTGAATGGAGTCCGTACTGATGTGATCGGCTTTGGTTGTTCTCTGTCACACAGGTTGCTCTCGCTTTAAGCTCAGCAGGTGAAGTCTTCGAAGTTGCCCTGGCCAGGATGGTGAGGTAGCATGTTGGCTGGGTAAGTTGACGGGGTACGAAGATTGTCACAGGGAGCCTGAGAGGAAACATAAACAGAATCTGCGTTGTATGAACTAAATACTGCCTACTATCTTTTGAAAATTGTACATGAACCATTACACAGTATGCAGCAGTAACTGTTAGGGGTGTGACGAGATTTCGTGATATTAAAATATGACGACTGAAAAGCTGTCTCGCGATATTGCCATGACGAAGTGTGAGGGTGAAATTAGCATAGAATGTGCCACAATTACATTACATTACGGTGCCCACCACCTCCACTGTTGTTTTGCATTTTTAATAGAAGTAAAAACTATTTAATTCAGTTGGATAATGGTCTGCTCATCTGTAAATGTTCTGCTCATCCAGCATCGAGTCACACGATGACTGACGAGGCCATGGCGGAGAATTCGTTGTGCAACAGAGCCTAAGCATCTGATAAATATCTTGTAGAATGGGCGCTCAGCACCCTATACACAGAGTACGTGCGATCGCAATTTTGAAAGTGAAAGTAAAACGCGAGCTCCCTGAGCCTCTCTGTCAGTGTCAAACCTTAGGCTGGGCTGTGTAGCTGAAACCACGTCTTAGCTCTGGTCTCTGTTTGCACTTTCAATACTGAGACAGTACTTTGATTATGGTTGCACTTAATAAGACTAATAAAAAACTTTACTTTTGTTATTTATACTGCTCTTATTTCTGTTTAGTTTGTGGGAAAGATTTCAGTTAGGAGGCCACACACAACCTCAATCAGAAGTTCTGGCAGCTCATTATTCCTGTACAGTAAGGTCTGAAGAGACTCATGTGAAATCATAAAGGAGAGAAGCCAATCAGATGAGTTTGTGGCAAAACCTTTTACAGTGCTTGAGTATTGTTGTCTTTTACTGCATATGATAATTCTTACTCAGTAGAACTGACATGACATTCATTTATAAGATGATTAGTTAAAACATTTCAAATGCACATGCAGACTATTTTTCCAGTCATGAATTTTGTCCTTGAAAAATATTGTCTCGTCTCGTAAGTTAAGTGTGCCGTCACACTCCTAGTAACTATTTCATTTAATGCATATGAAAGTTTCTATCTACGGAAATAAAAATGTGCTCATCACAATGTCAATGGAAGGTCGCGTTTCATTGTGGGCAACATATGCTCAGTTGTAGCTGCATATAAATCCAGTTAAAAAACTGCATACTGTGTACTACATACTGAATACTGCATAAATAGTATGAGTATTATGGCAGTATGCAATTCCAAAACATAGTCTTTACTGTCTTTTAGCGAGAGTTTATCGGTCAGCACAGATACTGATGTGATAGTTACTGACGTGACGCTTCACGTCGTCCAGGCTGAGAACAGCTCCTCGCTCATTGTTGTCTCTCCGCTGGTGTTTCTTCTTGGCGCAGCGACACAGTTTGAACTTGATCACCTGCAAAGAGAGAAAACAAACCCAAACATTTGAACTGCTGTTCAGTTCACACTATGAGATCTGCTGTAGATGGTCATGGTGGAGAGTAGTTGATAAAGATTTTCTTTTTTATTTGTTGAAGGATTTAGTCTTCTTGACACATTTACTTGATAAATATTTGTAGAAAATTCGTAGTAATGCCGGGCTCACACTACAGGAGTATTTTCTAACAGCCGATTTATCCCTCCCGACAGTCGGGGCCCAGTTTCCACCTGGTATTAAGATGGATTTAGACTTTGTCAGTTGAAGACCCAAGTTTGGTTTGAAGATGAAACACGTACCAAGCACAACGTTCTCTCACCATTCCTGATTTCTAACACACTCACAGCGTTCGGCTGGTCTTGTGGAAAGATGCTGCTCTCCGTATGTTTTTCCTTCGTCAAGGGTGTGTTCATATGTAAATTGTGCAAGCTAATTTTGTCCATTAGATCAAAAGATCTGAATAACCTCAACATTTACCTGCCCATAGACCCTCTCCTCGAAGAAATCAGGACAGAAATGGTTGAAAGTGGACAAAGAGACGGATTATACACTAGGTGTAAACAGTTATGTGTCTCGCTTGTCCACTTGTGATCCAATTGACTGAAACACATCTTAATACCAGGTGAAATGGCCTGAGAAAAAATCTGTTCCGTTTGGCGTAGATGATCTGGTAATGTGATGCTGCGGACACATTGGGGATGCCCCAATTTGATCAAACATGCTGATCACATTCTTTATTCCACTCCGCTCATGTTATTATGAAAATATTTCTGCATTTGAGTGCTCAGGTAAGATGGCGTAAAATTAGAACAACCCTCTGTCTGTGCCGTCATGACTTCTTTTCTTGGTTTCATAACTTTGCTTATATTCTCATAAACTGACTCGTTTGCTATACTGAACAGCCAATCAGAGTTCCCTCTCTCACAGAAGAACAACCGACGAGGACCAACTTCAGCCGACGGTGCGGAACACTGAGAAAACATAGTCGGCCGACGAACAAAAACTGTCTGATGGCCGACTTTCGGCTTGGTGTGTTCCTGCCTTAATGTGTCTTCAACCACATGACACAACTGTACGGACAAAGAGAAGAGCTGGGGAGAAATCGCTATGGTTTTAAACATACTGGGTGAGTGCAAAAACCTGCTAGCAAATGTAAACATTACCGGTTGAGATGTTTACATCCGCTTCCCCATGAGATCATGTGAGGTGCTCCTCTGGGGATGATAATCTTGATAATATCCTGTAGCGTGTGCTGCTCTACAATTTTCAAATGCTGTAGTGTGTGCATGTTTGAGATTTGAGAGAAAAAATCTTTGAAGATTCTCTTTATGTGCGTGATACATATACGAAATTCTATAAAAAATACAAACATGTACATACTTGTTGCTCACATATTATTGTAGCCTAGTTTCTGCTTAATACAGTAAAATGAGACTTTTGTCATTAATATGTTTATAAGCAACTGAAAAAAGCACAAATGTCAGGGCATGTCAAACTACTCCAGGACCCCAAATCAGCCTCAGACTCCAGAGGGTTCACTAAACAACTGAAGCAAATCAAAATGTAAACAAATATTTAAATTTAAATGCATTTGGTAGTAAATTATTTAATACCAATGTGATAACATCCAAAGATAACCACAGAAAAACATCCACTGTGAGATTAAGCTGCACATGGATTTGTAGATGCAAGACTAGCCTAGTCCTATTTGCATCTTGGTTTCCAAGTAAAGCATACATTCAAAATAAACATTTTCCAGGAAGTCAACACTTTCTTCCGTCCTCAAATGCTCCTTTCTAGAGACAGACAGAAACAACATGAAGACGCAGATCTGAACTTGTAACTGGGACATTTCCCCCCATTCCCCACGAGGGCCTCCTGACACACAGAACAACAAGATGGATGGATGATGTATTGTTTGTTATTGGCTTTCAGCTGTCATGTTTCAGAAGTCAGTTTAAACCAGCTGGATTATACAAACAAAAGTCCTGGAACTGACAGTATTTGTGCCTCATTTCCTGCAAACGACGCCAGTTTCCACCTGCCATATCTGACAAGCTGTCTTCCATCTGTGTCCTAATGTCACTGGTAATACTCTGAGCTTGTCGTCAAGTCTGAACCAGACTCAAGGGAATATTTACGTTGAGTGTCAATTTATCAAAACTGTGGTGCATTGCTAGGTTTATTTATATTTTTCCACAAGAATGGTTTGAGGTAAAGGATCCCCAACTGAAAGCATCTATTCCTGGCATTATAAACCACTAAAAATGACTTCAATTTCTCAGTTGCTAAACACCTTTCAATATGTTCCTCACACAAAACTATCACAGTGCTTCAGGGGCCGGTTGCACCAGCTGGACGTAAAAAAGTCGGGTGTAAGCTCTACTCTGGACTTAGTTACGTCCATCTTTCAGATGAATATTTACACCTGTTGCACCATCGAAAACTACGACTAGGCGCAGCTACGCTTAGCATAGGCGATGCGCGCACACGCTGATATGTTGTACCGCACTGTTAGTCGAGACACCGTTCGCGTTACTATGCTTACAAATGTGAATTTATTGGCTCCAACGAATAGATAAAAAATTACTGTTGAGCCGAAAAAAGAAAAATTGAGTAATTCAGTAAGTATGTATATTTTGGTATGCAAGCAAAACAATTCAGTAACGAATATAACAAAGATCGTAGGCTAGACCTGTTTACAGAGTAGAGTACACAAATGTTTGGAGCAAGTTATATTTTAATAACGCATTCAACTTTTGCAGATAATCCCGACCCGCCTTTAGTACCGAGGACAGCTCTGAAAAACACGACGACAATCATCTCAACATTTTTGTTTGTCTTTATTTTCATCATGGAAACAAGTCAAGACTTCTCACTTTACACCTGCCTTTCACTAGGCATAAGACTTAGTCTCAGACGTGCGCTATGCCCAGATGGTGCAATGGGTATTAATTCTACGCAGGACTTAAACCGCATTTTACGTTAAGCTTAGTCTTACGACCGGGTGTACGTCCAGCTGGTGCAACCGGACCCAGAAGATTTTGGGCCATATCATACACCCACGAAAAGTGATGCCAGGCGCTACGCGTGTTGTTTGCTAGTTTCAGCCCAACGCAGTTATCATTTTCACATCCTGCGCCAAGTTGTTTAAATAGCAAATGCACTCGTGCCCTTCTGTTTGCCCATGGGCGTGCTGGTCTGAAAACGAGGTGAGTTCAGGTGCATTGTTGGCGTATTGCTATTTTGAGGCAACTGAAAACGACTGCGCCAATGACCAACAAAAACCTGGTCTAAAGTCAATGGTGCAGTATTTTCTTTAGTTATTTAAACGGAGCATTAGTAATATGCACCTATAGACGGGTGTACAACGCACTCACACTCTGCTTGTTACAACCATGACTCATTGAGAGACTAGGTATAACCCTTTTAAACCATGCGCTGGGCACACCGACCATTTTTTCCATCGTTAAACTAGCGAAAGTGGATTCAGACACGCCATAAGTTCACCTGAGCCATGCGCTTCAGACCATGCGTTTAGATCGGGGCCCTTGATCTCAGGCCTTGCTCACCACCTTCAAGTTCTTCCAAAAGGTTTGTACATCATGATAATTACAACAAAACGTGTGATTTTGGTCAGAATAAAAGTAGTACATTGGATTGCTTTCATATTTTTTTCTCTCCAATTCCGCTAAAGGAAAATCAGGCATCAAAGAACAGGTTCCCCAGTGGGAATGATGAGATTGTGCTGCATGAACATTCTGCTAAACATCGCGGCATTCTACTGAAGAAAAATTCTGGTTTGGAACAACATAGGGGTTAGTAAATTGTAGCAGGTTTGGGCAAACTATGCCTTTCAGATCTCAATATGTCTCTTTTATCTTTCAGCAGAAACATCTTGAATGCTTGTGCCCTTGCTTTTTGTTTTCCACAGGCTAATATGAGTCTGCAGCACAGAGGTGCAAGTCAGCACTTCCTGTAAAAGGTCACATGATCTGTTATCAATCACTGCCATATAGAGATACCCAAGGAGTGAGACAAAAGACAAGAAAAATAGCTCTCCTAGTATCACCTCCCTGTTTTTCCAGTCATATGTTTTGATGCGTAGCAGGTCTGGGCGTTTCACAAAGATTTTACTGCTGATAGAACATTAAGCAAAATCATGAATACTGTGATGATTTATGACTTACGATGCATGGGTATTTTCTATATTTTCAACATTTTGAATCAACTTGTTCCGATGGTCAAAGATACAAATACATAAATATAAAGATATGAAAATCGCCCAAGGGATGAATAATATTGCAATATCATATGTAACGTCGCCCACTCAAGTGTGTAATACTTCTGCGGATGAGACAGATGGTTATCAATCATCTTAAACAGAAGATCAGAGAGCAATATTTGGCAACATCTTTGCAGAAGGTAGGTTGATTAAGATGCTAATGACAGTGTGTGCGTGCACACTAAAATTATTTCTTCGTATCGCTTGAGGCATTGCATCTGTCAACAACATTGAGTCCGTGGCTCGCTTTGAATATAATTCTAGTAGTTTGCTTCTGCTCTGCTCTACTTGCTTGCTTGCTGAATCACCTGTTATCACATCCGTTGACAATTTTCCCAATCAAGAGATAATTCCATCCTTTGCCTTCAGGGTACTGATATCACGTAAGCAATCACATTCTGAGAAAAGGCTTGGTAAATAATATAATATTTACACTCGGATTCTGATTGCGGCAAAGGGTCTTGAGTGGAAGAAAGCTCCAGTGTTAAGAGACCACTGCTTTTGTGAAGGTCATATCAGACACAATTACAGGGAAGAGGAGAATATATACCATTTTGAGTTTCCATAACTATTTCTGAAGGGTTTTTAATACATAGAAAAGGAAGAAATAACAGGTGCAGGTTTAGATTTGAGTCATGGAGGTCTTACCTCATACAGATAGTCAAAGAGCTCCAGGACGGTTAAGATACTGGCCCCGATAAACAGCCCCATCTGTCCGCCAATGTCACCTGAAACCGTTTAGCTCAGTAATTAACCACCTGAACACACTTTACAAGCTTTGCAGAATATAGTGTGTGGATGAATTGTAAAATTACAAGCTGCTCTGTGAATTTTTTTCATGTTCAAATTAGGGCTGTCAAATGATTAATCAAATCCAAAATAAAAGTTTGTTTTTACATAATATATGTGTGTACTGTCTATAATTATTATATATGTTTAAATACACACACATACATGTATATATTTAAGAAATATCTGCATGTATATATTTATAATACTTTTATATAAATATAACAAATTTTATATATATACATGCATGTGTGTATTTATATATAAATAATATTTATACACAGTACACACATATATCATGTAAAAAACAAACTCATTTTGGATACAATCATCGCGATTAATCGTTTCATAACTAGTTCAAATACTTTAAAGTGTCTCAGTTTTATGTTTAGAATCACTATAAGTAACTTTGACTTTCTAAAAAAATGAAACACTGTGAGTTCTTTTTGGAGAGCTATTTTTGTAAACAGTTATATTTTCACAATGAAATAACTACTGGAAATGTCAAGGACCAAATTATTCTGAGGCTTGTGAAGTCATCTGTTGAAGTCTGGGAGAACGCTTGCTCACCAAGAAGGCCAGCTAACTCGTAGGCTTTCTTCTGCTCGATGGTCTCGTAGTTCAGGGCCTCGAAGAAGATGTCCAACACCAGGATGTTTTCTCTAAAGGGCAGAACAGAAGCGAAATGTGAGGACATCTCAACTGCGCTTACTTCCACAACCCTCACAATCCTTCAAACCATCCCTGCAAGCATTGATCCACAATCTCTGCCAATTTCACAGCATTTCACTCTCTAATCTGCCACTGCTGTAAGCAGATGGTTGGAGTGGAGCCAGCGGAGACCTGAGGCTATTTTAGACACAGCTGGAGTCGAGTCTGAATGCTTCTGTAATGCTTTTGCACCATCACGCCGTGGCACTTCAGAGTTTATATCATGGCTAGAATGTACTCAACTTCTTAAAAATAAATTGAGTTTTTATTAAACTGTTTTTTATACATGCTTTGCTGATTGTGTGAAAGGTTAATTTTTTTGTCGCCACTGAACAAAGTTTAATTAAGCTTCAGTCGCCATCTGCACTTATTATTTTGTGTTTTCCCGAGCTTTTCAAACATACCTGGAAGCCAAAAACAATAAAAAGGTTAGCTTTAATGGTACTTTTGTAGCAGGTTTATCGAGGAATATTAATAAGGTACTACTTTAAACCCACGCATTAAAAAACACCATCTTCCTCCTTCGAAACCCAGAGATTACATCATCTGGGTTCAGAACATCAGTCTCCCTGCTTTAGATTAATACATAACCCTATTACTGTCAAAGATAAGTAGACGAGATGGCAGATCTAAGATTACTTATGATTCATTTCCTAAATTTAAAAAACCATTGCAGAAATCTGATTTTGAGCCATTTCAATGGAAAGTCATCAGTGTCTTTGGGCACAAGCAGAAAACTAAATAGAGGCAGTCAACCGTCGTCTTCAGAAGATTAAATTCCCCCAAGTTCTTCAGCAACTTCTTTTCCTGTTCTGAATGTAAAGTGCTGCAAATAATTTACAACTGTTCCACATGACTTCTCTTTTCATTTAATAAATGTAAAATACTGCAAATAATAGTTCTTCTCTAGTTCACACAAATATAAGGGTTTCACGAAGGTTTTGATTGTCACAGTTTTGTAAATTTAGGCAGACGACAATGTCACAAATTTATGTGAAAGTCAACATGAATTGGCACAACCCAGTGCTTTAAAGTAATAGCAAACAAACCAGTTGAAAGGAAACTCATTTTAGTTTGATACAAATTTTCGAACACAAATCTTAAGAATAACAAACAAAGATGAGCAATTCAAACATATATTAAGAAATTAGATCAACACAGCAATCGCCTGTTGAAAACACAGCAGCAAACTAACTTTCTTGACCTCGCTCTGTAAAGTTAATTTGGATTCGTGTTGTTCCAGATGGTTGCGGATGTGGAGACATTTCCTGACATTTCTTGGCGTGTTTGTCAAGGCAGTGATGTGTTACATGTCTGCCATGCTGTTGCCTGGGCTTTGAGCTGATAAAATGATTGGTTGTCTGGATCTTGTGTGAGGGCAGACAAAGATCCCGGTTAATTACTGATGAGGCACTAAACAGCTGCCAGTCTGGACAATTAAACATGTGAGGTGAAACATTTAGGGCATCACAAACAACTACAATTTAAACCTCACTAAAATTAGTTTATGCTTAAGAAGGAAATGAAAGAAAAACAATTACCAATAAGGTCAGAAAAATAAACTTATTTCAAGATATATTTTAAGAGTTTTCTTAATTATATTTCTCATTTTAAGTATGTGCACAAAAATCACATAATTAAGTTGCGCAGCGTCTGATTAGAAAAATGAACTGTTCAATATTTTGGTTTAATGAGATTTTGGAGCGACTGATAGTTACTTAAACCAAGCCATCAACAAATGTCTTGTCTTAAACACTGGGATTTGTTTTGCTTGCATTTTTATACAATTTTGTAAGTAGCGCTACAGAGACTCACGCGATGTACTGCTCCGACTTGTTAAACTTCTTGGCCAGGTATTTGGCGGAGGCTTTGCTGGGGATCTTGACGAAAGACAGCTCTTTGCCATAACGCGTCATGTTGCAAGGCGTCTCGCACACGCAGTAGTCATTGTCTCTCTCCACCAGAAAATCTAGAGCCAGAGAAGATGACAGAGAATTTCTCTTAACCTCAAAAATCCTGGATGGAACAACAATGGGACAGATGAAGAAGTATAAAAAGGCCTGGGGAATTGGGTGGTGAGGTTAAGGGGGGTCATAAATCGAGCTGTCCCATTGTGGCCTCAGGTTCAGCCATCTCTAATGAGGGCCGGATGGGTTCAGTGAGGACATTGGCCTCAAGACTGAAAGGTTGGATGGAAGAGGCAGATTTCTAACCTAGAGCTGGATCTGCACATTCCTTATACTGCTCCGGAGTGCAATATGGAGCGTCTCCTAAAGACAGAGAAACAGAGACAATAAGTGAAGAAAACTCAGAAACAGCAACAGTAATAATTTTTTTAATCTAATGAAACCTGCCAAGGACATGACCCCAAAATCAAAATAAATCATATTTTGCATCAAGACAATGAAGCCTAGTCAGAAGATTTCTTATTTTGCGATTTGCATTTAACAAATATTAAGCACGTTTCCCGGCTCAAATCCAGTTTACTTGTCACTGTCATTACATGTAATGGGAATTTTCATTAGATTCCATTCACTGTAATAAAGTTATGAAAATCATCTCATCTGGATTCATTATAATTATATATAATTATTTATTTAAATAAGCATAAATTAGGCATTACAAAAAAAAAAAACTAATTATAGTGACAAGTTTTCTTACATTTTCTTGCCTCAATCCAAATATTATTGTACCATGAAAAAATTGTCTATTTGAATTATGAAGTACACACACCATTGAAGTATGTATGCTGATGTTAATATAGAGACAAAAGAGAATTTTCATGACTTTACAGCAGTAATGAGACTCTAATGATGAGCATCGTTAAAAATAGTGAGAATTACAAACAACCCCTAAAGTAAAATGTCCACACTCATTACAGTGATGAGAAATGTGCTTAATTGTTATGCATATAAGTTGTAAATAATCTTAATAGTGCTAAAACCGGCTTTAATTTCTTCATGCATAAAGTATGTTCTCCTTTTAAGCTTTTGAAAATGTTTTTGTGCGATTTACCCTTAAAGAAACGTGTGAGGATAAAGAACAAAAAGCGTGCCGCGGAGAGAGAGCGAGAGGAACACAATGTTCCGGCTAAAGGTGAAATGAAGCGGCCTGTCTGTCTGTTAATTAAAACGTGTCGCCGTCCATCACGCTGTTGTTATCAGCGCCCAACCTCCTCAAAAATCTGATTTCCTCTTTTAATTAATTTTATTTATTCAGGTCTGGAAGTTCTCTCGAATAGCTCAAGGACTTGCAGCGAGGAGGAGCGAGAGAAAGAGTCGATGAGATGCTGAGAGAAAAACATGTCTAGACAACGTAAGCCATTGAAGCGACAAAATTAGAAAGTTCCCCTACCAATAAACTTACCAAGAAAGCGCCTGTCAAAATCAATAAAGTTAGCTTCAAATATCTAGTTATAATAAACTAAACGGTCAAACAATGTTGTCCGCTCGCGGCGCAGACAGCTTTGTTGATTATAACCGCGGCGTTCTCGTTTTGTCACGCTGCTCGCGACGTAGATGGTGTTTAAGATACAGCAAATCACTGTTTGACGCAGTTCAGATCTAGTTAACGACAGCGCCTTTAGAGATGATCAGAGGGTTGTATTTCAAACGGATGTGCAGAGCTCAGTGGGGTGCTGGTTTCTAACAGGCCTGCATGAAATCATGGAGTTAAAATCCTCTTACTTTCACTAAGCCAAAAACTAGAAACTAGAATTAAAGCAAGACGCGCTAAACAGCTTTAGGAGCACAGGAAGGGTTTAAAATCATCAGAGGCTTAAAAAAGCAACAGCTTGAAAACATTTCATTCTGAAAAGGAATAACAAGCTACAAAATATGAGGCATTAAATTCATTTAACTAGTGGCAAAAACACACTAAAACAGAGATGTACTAAAAAAACTGAGACTTTGTGAGAGGAGATTTCATCTAAAACGTACAACCGGGTCATTTATTCTAGTTACAGGATTTTAAGATGGTTTACCCGAGAATTGGGATACAGAATAAAACCAAAACCATGAACTTGAGGAGAAATATTTGCACTTAAATTTTGTTAAATCGTTTGGTGCTCACAAGAGACACGATCACGTGTGCTGTGGAAGAGATCTGTTGCATTTCTGCAGGTGTGTGTGTGTTTGTTTACCGGGCATGTGCACCATGCGGCAGTTGCAGTTCTCCACCAGATAGCGCGTCTCACAGTCAATGCGGCAGGCGGTGATACTGTACGTGCTGAAGAATTCAGAGTCCATGGGCGTCGACTTGCAGTCGCCCCATGGAGGAGGAAGATATGTCAGCTACAAGACAGAAAAGAAGGAAATGGCAATAGAGAATTTTCAGTATTAGGTGAATTATTTAGAATTAATTAAAGTGCAATCACATTACAAAACAGCCCTACATAGGTACCAACACAAATACTGCTCCTCACATGGAGTGCACGGGAAACTCGATCACAACTGAGCTCAGAAATGAGCTCACAAAAGCATTATTTTATATGAGATGCTGACTTTCACTTAAACAAAGTATCTTAAAAGGCTGCATAATGCGCCCAACATTTTGGAACAGCCTTTGCCTTAAAATGATGTCTTGGTAGGCAGCTCACTCGATTTTGGACAACACTATAATCCCTCAAGACACCTCACTATTGGCTTAAGAAATGCACACACACACACACACCATGAATAAATGCTGCATATGAGCTAAAAATACACAAACAAATTCCAGACACGAAAGGTAAGATGAGTTAATGCTTTAGATAACACCACTGCATATGAATTCACTCATCAACACGGCCCATAAACTCCATACATAAAAACTTTAAGCAAAGTTTCAGGTTCAAAACAAGGCAAACTCTACCGACAGCATCTGACATGATGACTTCGCTCTGAAATCTAGTGAGCTGCCAATTTAGGAAGCATTTCAAGGTATTATTACGGTGGCCGAGAGAGCTCAAAGCGCTGCATATAAGAAAAACGAGATCATCAGTTTGACAACACATGCAAACACAAAAACGTGCTGCATATACAAAAACGCGCTACATTTACAAAAAGCGCTGCAAATAGTTTCATGTTTCAAGGGGGACCCCAAAAAGTGACGGACCCTACTTGACAACAGCACAAACTAAAAAATATTAAAATATATTATGTAGGCATTAACTCCATGTAATGTGTTTCACTAACAGAAAAGTGTTTTAATATGTGGCATTGTTTTTAACTCATTCAACTTTAAGAGATGATAATTTAGTGGATGATTTAAAAATATTCGTTAATCATCTGTAGCGTACTAATGTGATGTCATCGTAACGGCCGCCTGAGGCTCGACGACCACGTCATCTGTGAGTTTCTAGCAAACTGAAAAACACTTTATTAAAAATAATAAAATACATGAAATAATGTACAGTTGTTTATTTTTGTTTGCAGTTTTTATAGTATTTAATGATTGTGAACATATTGTGCACTCAAATACCTATATAGGGATTAGTGAATAAGTGAAGGGTGAGTTGAACTGGTTTTGGACGCAGGTCCTAGTAGGGTCCGTCACTTTTTGGGGTCCCCCTTGAAACATTTCCGTTGTGGTTTGTGCTCTTTGCAGCGCTTTTTGTAAATGTAGCGCGTTTTGTATATGCAGCGCGTTTTTGAGTTTGCATGTGTGCATGTGAGGATTTGCAGCACATGTGTTGTCAAACTGATGATCACGTTTTTTTTTATTTGCATGTGTTTTTTTTTTATTTGCATGTGCTTTTTTTATTTGCATGTGTTTTCTTATTTGCAGCGCTTTGAGCTCTCTCAGCCACCTTATATTATAGGGTTGTTTTCAATAGTGGTGTGATGAGATCTCATGCCACGAGATTAAAAAGTGACTACATTTCTAGTCAAGGTGAAAAGCTGTGAGGGTGAAATTAGTATAGTATATGCTACTACTACATTTACATACCGCCTCCACTCTCGTTTCATAATTTTTTTTTTTTTTTAACTCAGTTGGATAAGGATCGCTTCAATCCCATCCAGCTCATCCAACATGAACAGCAGATTCGTTCGTAGTGCAGCAGGAATCAGAGTTCACCGATCACTTGATGAAAGTAAGTGACTGATGAGACCCAGGGGGAGGATTCATTGCACAACAGAGCCTAAGCATCTGATAAATGTCTTGTCTTGTAGAATTCATGCTCATCGCCGCCGCGTGATCACGAAATTGAAAGCGACAGTAAAACGCGAGCGCGCATATAATCATGATTTCAGTATCTCGCGTTTTGAAAGCGGCTCCCTGATGCATGCAAATATCTCCCAATGTGAAAGCTATCTTAGCATGAGCTGTGTAGATGTAACCATCTCTTAGCTCTGTATCATGTTAGATACAGATAAATCACGTACAGTTCTAAGGTCTGAAGACCTTAGAACTGATGAGTGTCTGAAGACACTCATGTTGAGTTTGTGACTTTTACAGTGCTTGTCTTTTACTGCAAATGATAATTCATACTCAGAAAGTAGAACTGACATTTTTTCATTTTTTACATTTTTCATCATTTAGCAGACGCTTTTATCCAAAGCGACTTACAAGGGGAACAATCAGGGGTTAGGTGTCTTGCTCAAGGGCACTTTAGTCATGGTATTGAAGGTGGAGAGAGTGCTGTTTATTCACAATCCCCACTTTCAATTCCTGCCAGCATGGTAATCGTACCGGCAACCTTCAGATTGCAAGCCCAACTCCCTCACCACTAGGCCACGACATGACATTCATTACAAGATGATTAGTTACATTTCAAATGCAGACTATTTTTCTTGTTATGTATTTCGTCACTGAGGTTTTCTTAAAAATACTGTGTAAAAATCACATCTCGTGAGATAACTGTCTCGCCAAAACAGTTTTCAACATGACCGCTGTTCTGAAATATAGGTGGCATCATCAAGATACCTTGTTTTTTGGCATGTATCCAATCCCAGAAAAAAAGACTAAATAGTTCAGCCTAATTAAAACCGTGATATGTATTTTGATTCTTATTGGAGTATCACCTTGTTAGCTCGGCAACATGTCAAACTCTGAACTGTACTTCACCTGCTTTCCACAGGTGCGAATAATGCAACATTAATTGCGTGAGGTGAATATCGTGACTTAAATGAATTTGGCACATTCTGTAGAAAGCTTCAGCAAACAGAGAAGTGTTTGCAATTAAAAATGACTCTAATTTTTAGTAAAGAGCATTGAAGTTGTTAAAAAAAAAAGCATTGTGTGGAAATAGAGAAACTGGTGGGATGAAAGGTGGTTTTCAGTGCGCCCTGAAATAATTTATCTCCCTAAAAATCTTGATTTCTATGGTTATTTGTCTGTAGGGTTACAGGCATTGAGTGAGTGAAGTGGATTGACTTAAGTTAACTCAGATGTCCATGCTAACATTATTCGATCTGCTCCTGTCTGCCCAGGACAATCTGAGCGTCACATCCATTAGTAAATACGCCTGTCAATCCCAAACGCTGACTGTGTGAACCATGACGAGAGCGACAGACAGAGATGGATGCTAATCCCGTAAAAGCCAGTGACATTGAATCTTGTTGATGTATCTGGAGACGCAGGCCTGATCTTTGTGTAAGAGGAAAATAAATGAGGGGAAATGTTACTGAAATCAATCCACCACACATGGGAGACGCACTGACCTCCAATTACAAGGAGCAGGGATCCGTGTGTGCATATCAACCACCTTTCTGTCCGTCTGTAGCGAGTCAAGATCTTCAGCCCGTCTCTTTGACGCTTATTTATCGATCACATATGCTTGGATTTCAGCTCTTTCTTTATCACACAGAAGCAAAGCTGCTGTTCTTATTTCATGATGTGGCCTTTATGAAAATTATACATGGATTCTGAGAATCGTATAAATAAATAATGTTTATTCCAGACATCAGGGTCGACCTCTGTGTCGGCCGTTTGCTCTCATTTGAAAATCAAATCATGCTTGTGGTTGTGGGAGACAGTTTCTTCTTGGGTGGATCTCACAAAGCCGTATCTCACCTCAAACAAAAAACAAAAAACAAAAAAAAAACAGGAAATGTTTTGAATAGTGAAAACGAAGCCAATTTTATGACCATGGGATTTTGCATTTTTACTTTATTCTCATTACCAAAATGTGCAGAATTCTCAATCATTGCCACTGTATTATTAAAGGCAGTATTAACAGCTACTACCGTGATATATGAATATTTTACACAATATATAGCAATGAAAAATTGATAATGCTGCATTACAGTGATGAGAATTTAGGTTGAAAATTGATTCATTTGCATCAAAATAATGTCTTGATGCCAATCAGAAATTTTCTGAATTGGAGTTGTGCAACTTTACATTAATGCGTAACAAGTGAATAAAAACAAGCAGCTGTAGAAACCAAAACTAAGCACTAATACATCCGACTGACACCATCGCAGTCCTGTGCGTTCTGAGACGTGTCCAGCACTGAGAAATTTACAAAAAGAACAATGATTTGGTACCCGCTGTTCTTGGCAGGAGACGAACGTCTGGAAACCTGGAGCCACTCCGAATCCCAGCTGATCGATGAAAGGCGGTTCATCCTGCGTGTGGATCTGGACTTTGATTCCCGCCTCGAACGACGTCTCATCTGAGAGAGAGAAAATGAGATAAAAACTGAGACATGCACTCAACGCAGGTGTCTCAGAAGAACAGATGATATCAGATCTGATGGGCTGCTCTTTCAGATTATATCGCTGTATCAAACAGACTCAAGTTCAAACCGACAGCATTTTATTAAAAAAAATAAAAGATTGTATGAAGAAAGTATCAGGTGTGACTACTAATTAGCTAACTAAACTCAAACTAAGAACCTACAAAAGCCCGACTTCTTCAAAAACATGACATAATGTGACAGCAAAACAATACAAATCACTTATAATGTTAGTATGACATCAAAAATGGGCATAATTTAAAAATAAAAGTCATTTTTCCTACCCTGTTTTTAGCCCTCTTATTTGAACACTGTTTTAAGGGGCGTGTCTGCTGTGAGACCCACTGCTGTGATTGGCTAACATCCTTGCCTATGAAATAGCTAAGTATTATTCTCTCAAAAACTTTTAGCACATTTTTACTATTACCGCTCTCAAAGTTAACTAATCGTCAAAAATGTTGATTATAGCATTACGTTTAGATCGAGGCATGAAAGGCTGCAGTGATGAACATTGTAGCCGATCACAGACATGTTGTTGAGCGCATGAAAGCAGTGGACTCTTCATCGAAACTCAATTTCTGCACACTGACGAATGCTTTCATCATAACTAACAGTACAAACTCGATGTAACTAAGAGATTTGTTGAGTAAAACTAGAGTTTCTGTGCGGGTCACTGATAAACTCTCGCTGTTTGATTGACAGCTCCAGCATGACCGGTTTGACTGACAGCTCTATCGATTGCAAAGGGAGCGTTCTTTGATCGCTTTCTATAAATAATTTAATCACTGTTTCAATAACAGATTATTTTCATCCTACTGAGAGAAACAAAGTGAACTTGACCATTTAGTCACTGGTTTGATTTACTGACACAGACAAAGAACATCTGACTGTACATGAATCATTACACATCACATCAGGCATGAGAATTAACACAGTTCCTAACATGTTGTTGCTTTACTGTTGAGTCCATGTCGTAAAAATGCGATTGATTTACCAAAGAATCCACAGTGAAATGTACCGAATACAAATAAATAAAGCTCCACTGAGACATTCACACTGTTGAAAATAAATAACCGTATTCCTAGCATTAGGATCTTTTGAAAGGTAATGTTATTTGTAGTTCTGTATCGCTCTTCTCTCCTCCTCATCTCACTAACACGCTAGTGGGCGGGGCTAACGTTACAATGATGAAGTAGGCGTTGATTTCTTCTGCGGAGGCGGAGTTTCGCCTATCTGCACATTCCAGGATCAGTCGTTCGCTGGGCTTTTATTGGACTAGTAAGTTTTATAGTACGATGGCAACTTATATATCAAAAGCTCAAGGAAAAGTTGATTTGTTAATTCATGACCCCTTTAAACATTTGGCTCTAAACAAGAGACAACTGCAGGCACAGTTTATATGCACAACACAAATTAGTAAACAGGAAATCAACAACAATTTTCAAAATGAGAAAAGACATTAGAAAATATGAATAGAGAACACACTAAAAACAAACATAAAAAACAGTTACACTGGCAGGAAAACAAACTAGTTTCAAGATATCTCAAACAACTCCACGTCTATATTTTGACATTTAGCCATGGGTTTTACCTTCAGCCTGTAAACAGGAATAATCTTCAAGTTTCTCTATGGACAGCTGAGCAAATACTTTTGAGGGCGTTATCTCAGATTATAGGCTGCGTTTGACACTACCCAGCCTCATTTAAATACTTTAAATCAGCATTTTACAATCTGAATGCTGGCTTTATTCCACAGCCTGCTGGATTTTCATTCAGTCAACAAATCGGTCCACAAGTGACACTACTAATGACTACTATTACAAATGCTGTTTCCAAGCACATTATCTATGAGCACACAGAGGAGTTACAGGCGTCACCCACCTGCTTTATTGCCATTTTTCTCTTTTAAACATCTGCTTAATGATCATTACAACAGCAACAGAATAACATGGGGGAAATTACACAGCCAACCATAGTAAACTCACAGATGCCCTGTTTAATGAATTGTATATTAGGAGATCATCTGGAGAATCATCCAGCAGACAGAATGAACTCACAGTTTGCAGTCAATATACAGGCCTTGCTAAACTCAATCCTGGGTTTTTAATTAATCTCAACCAGTCAGGCTTCAAGATTTTACCCTGAAAACCCTGGACCAACGTTCTTATGTGCATAATTACAAAACTTCAGGACAAGATGAGCATTCAACCTGTTTTAATAACCATTTGTCTGAGGAAAGGTCAGAACATTTGGTGAAGTCAAAATCGGATTAAACCATTTAAAAGAAAAATGTAAAAGTTGATGCAAAATGACTCTACTGTAAAATGCTTTAGCCCCCCCTCACATTTCAACATTTAAACTATTTTCCTCAGACGCTAAAACTGAAAAAAATAAGAGTGAAAATTTGCTGTGAAGCTCATGAATTTTTAATTAGGCAAGCAATCGCCAGTTTATGATTGGTTGGCTCATGAATTTTTAATTAGGCAAGCAATTGCCAGTTTATGATTGGTTGCCTGATGCTTTCTGAAACATTCTAGCACTGCATTGTTTCATGTTGTGCCCCTTACCTAATTTAAGTTTAGCAGGGCTTCATAACCCGGGGTTAAAAGCGTGACCCATGTATTAACTCAGGGTTAAAAAGACATTAACCCTGGGATATAAGTATAGAGTGAAACGCCTTAAGAGAGTATCTGAAGGAGCATGGCATTGTCAGGACTTCGAGACAGCGGCTTTGTAATTATGGTGAAATCCAGTCAGCTGTGGAAATGATTTCAGGACAGAGCTCACCCGAGTAACCAGACAGCTGCTCTGAGGATGTGATTAGATATCTGAGAACTCAGAGAGCACCTGCCGTGTGGAGAAATTCGAAGGAGCATGAGCAGAACTCCTCGGGAAATCACAGCATTATAAAAACAATCTCGGTAAATGTCGGGCGGTGACACAGGCAGGTGTGCAGGGTTTCCCATCTACCCCCTCTCTCTTTTCAATTACAGAGGTGTGGAGAAGTTAAACCGATCCCGCTGAGCGCGTTTCACTTCCAAGTCTGGATGTATTGCATCACGATTAATTGGCTTGCAAACTTGCAGCTGTAACGTGTTTGTATATTTACCATTTTCTGATCAATAGGATCCAGCCTGACCTCACTTTCTGCATCTTGAGTGCTGAAAACCGATTGAACTTCGCCAGAAAGGTCACAGACATTTTCTCCTTGCAGCATTCTGACCTTCAGTCGGCAAACATGTCCAACGCCTGCTGTTGTTTACTGCAGTGTTGTGCTTGTTCGTTTTTTTTTTGTTTTTTTTTTTTAAGGCTCAGTCTGATAAACAGTTCCGGTCAGTGTTGAACTGGTTTTTATTGTGTGTCTAGACCTCTGTTCCAAAACTGAGCTCCCTACCTAGACAGCATTTTAAGATATCATAGGCATAGTCATGAATCCTTCTAAGATAGCATATTTTGGACAAAACCTTTGTCTAGTTTTCTTTAAGGCAACATCACCTTTATTATTATCACAGAATAAACTGTAACGAGCTCAAGTAAAGTATTTAAGGACATATCATGAAAATCTGACTTTTTATGCTATAAGTGCTTTTAAACTTTTATAGCTTTTAAGTGCTATAACCGGGTCCTCATTGCATCTACCAAGCCAGAAAACATAAAAAGGACAACCCCAGTAACTTTGTTTTGGTAAGCCTTACTCTGTAAGCATGTGAAAAAATGCGCCACTCAGATTTCGCTTCCCTTGTGACGTAGCAAGGGGATCTTATTATAATATTAGCACCCCTTGATCTGCACGTTTCCACCCACGGCGCCGCCATTTTGTTTCCGCAAACGAAAACGGTGTGCCTGTTCTAACGCAATGGCAAATGTTTGAGTAAAGCATGCTAACTGTTCTGTCGTTGGCTACACAGGCGAGCACTGAACACTATTTAGATATTCGTTACCTTGGAAAGTCTGGAAAGGAGCATTTCTGTCCAAGTGATATTTTGGAACATATATTAGACCAGCATTTGATAGCAATCATAAACATTAGCCTATGTATAGTGGGCGTCCATTCGCACAAAAGATTATCATGACGGCACATGCTAGTTGAACTGAATCAACTTCACAGCAACTACATAAATCTATCCACTAACTGCTCAGAAACGTTCAGTTTCATTCTAAAAGTTTTAACTTCTTCTTAAGTCTCTACATCAGTGTCGACTCCGGTTTAAACAATGTAAGGCTGAACACTGTTACTGACAATTGTCATTTTGGCTGCGTGAGATTCTCCAGCTTTGTTGTTGTTGAGCAACCAAAACGTGAGCTGTTAAAGCTCCGCCTTTTTCTGGAAAGGGGGCGGGAGCAGCAGCTCATTTGCCTTTAAAGGGACACACACAGAAATGGCGTGTTTTTGCTCACACCCAAATAGGGGAAAATATGACAAGCTATAATAAATACTTCACAGATACATTATGGGGCCACTATAGACTTACATCTTGTGAAAAGTGGCATAATTTTATTTCAGTTAGGATGCTGCCTAAGAAGGTAGCAGTCTACGTAGGGCATACAAGCTAGGTTTTGGAACAGAGCTTGCTTGCAAGTGTTTTTGTGTGTCTATACCCACTGGCGGTATTTTCATGGATTTGCATTGATTCTGTCCCTTGCGGTGAGCTTAACAACATCATTTAACAGTCTGTTCAGTTTAACCTGTTGATTAATATTAAAGTCAGAGCGCCAGACTAGCAAACACAGATTAATCCTAAACTAAACCCTCATAAGCAGATTATTGACGTTTAGACGGCTCAGGTCATGCTGATTTTATGCAAATCTGCCTGGAAGAATGAGTAGAAACCCAAGAGTTTATGAAAAATATGAGATACAGACTATGTTCCGTCACATTTCATTGCACTAGTAAAAATCATTCACTATCCTTGCATTGTTTTAGAATAATTAAATCAAAATCATGTATATAAAATACATTTCAGAGAAGAGTTTTTCTCGATCATTTCCACTGGCCAAATAGTATTTTTAATTGCTTTAAACAAATCAAATTTATGCAATTTTCCCTATTAGAAAAACATATATTTTAGGATGTTTATATATTTTAAATCCCGTCTAGCTAGTGCACTTCCCATAATGTTTATGCATTAGGTCAGTAGGCAGTAAGTTGCACTTAAGCATCTAATCTACAAAAGGAATCCTGTCTAATGTGTTTTCGACTACCTCTGGAACAAAACAAGCTTCTACACCCCGTTTACACCTGTATTTAGCGTAGTCCACTTGTGATCCCATTGACCAAAGCGCATCTCAATACCAGGAGGGCCCTGGATACAATGCAAGTATCACATTCATCTCTGGCGTCTCTTCTACAGTTCTTTAGGAGATGTAAAATGAGGCCATTGTTTACATTTGGGCTGGTCAGGATCTCATCTAAAACAGAGAAGACACATGAGATTTATTGGGGTTAATGAGTCGTACCAGTCTCTCCCCACACGGGCAGGTACTCGTCCTGCTGGATGTCCAGCATCAGTTCCAGGCCATTTCCCATCCCTCCCTTCATAGTCACCAGCAGTGGCCGTCCATCCTGTCCAGAGTTGAAGGTGTAGCATTTTCCGTAGCGTGTGAAGATCTGAAAAAGTCAGAGACAATTGTTTATCAATGATGAAATAATGTATTTGTCTGACATTAACATTGCAATTTTCTCACTCGTCGAAAGCAAGCAATAAACAGAGAACTGTGTTTAAAGATTTTCTAGTGATCACAGCCACATTAATTCTACAAATGCTTATCAATATGTGTGGAATTACTATAAATAAATAATCTAGTTAATACAGTTGAAGTGTTCGATCAGAGTATATTTCTGAAAGACTTTTATACATCTTAAATGTCAACACAAGCATATAAAATTGTCATTAAAGTTACAGTTCAATGGTGCTTCACAACAGGAATGACCCAGTTGCACTTCCACTAAAATCAAAGTCTTCCAATGCAGGTTTCAGGAAATCCTTTGATTAATTATAAAGCATCTCTACCTCATGACATGATCTACACTCAGGCAGAGGGACTCATGCCGACAGTCTTAATTGAAACTGAACTAATGGACATCTAATCAGATCACAGACAGCAGGATATGGAGAGCGTGGCGTCTCAGAAACACAACCACTCCTCGCTGCAGGAGCCGCTGATTACCATCGCGGACAAATAAGAAATTCGAGGAAATGAAATGGCCACATCTTTAGAGAACTTAGTAACAAAAGAAAACGGCAGCGGCTCACCAGGGAATCACATCTCAGAAAGAAACGCAACATGTGTTACAGACAGCGTTTTCTTTGAGATAGAAATCTCTCAAAGCCACTGAAAGATGTGTCAGATATCGGTTCGTGTGTGATGAAACGCTGCAGACAGACGAATGAATGGTTGATTCAGCCAATGCACATACACATATTCACAGATGGAGCATTTATACACATCCTGGCAAGTGCTTTTTAGTGCTTAATCACATTCTGTACACACACATTTCAGGAAAATATGGGAGTGACAACCGCATCCTACAACCAAAATACCTCCCGAACAATACAGGTACTATGCAGAGTGTACAGAACCAAACTGAACATCTAGTTGTTAATGACTTTTTTTAACGTGAGGTGAATCACGCAGTACGAGTCTTGACTCATTCGTGTTGCCAGACCTTGCAAGAAAAATCAGTGAAGAAGAGCCTGAAATAAATCCAAATGCTTTATGCTGAATGTATGACCAAAATATCGTGCCTTCTGACGTTAATAACGCCATAAACCTTTATGAGTCGAGCTTAAACAACAAGCCCAAAAACGCGAGTGAGTGATCATGGCGCTCAGTGTGAACCCGGCTGTACAAGCATAAACCAAACACGACGCCTCCGTCGACTTTAATTGCTGAAAATAACGAGCGTTTTGCCACCGTAATATTTCCTACTTTGGACATGATAACGGATACCAAACACGTGAGATGCCAGAACGTTGCTATGGTTTCCAAGTTGTCAATCATCACAGTTTCAAGTCGTGTTCCGTACACACATGTAGTGATAATTTAAAGGATTCACTTCCGCATTTAAATGCGATTGTCACTCCTGAAACTTACAGTGTGTCTGTGGCCTATGAGATTCTAGACATTTATGAGTCAATGACTGCCATATTTAATATGCTTTTAAAAAAAATGCTATCACTGACATATTGCAACTAATCGTACAGTGAAAGAAGAATGCTGAGAATTAACGGCACAAGGCCAATTAACAAATCAAACCCAAGACAGCAATACATTCATAATTCAGGCATTCTTGCAGTTTCAACAAAACCAATGAAAGCCAGCTAGATCATAAAACGTTGACAAGCAAAATGCCAGAGAAAACCAAATATTTACATTTACAAGGCATAAAAGCAATACTTTTACATAATAAAAACTCAAATATAGCACTGCCCCAGAGGGGCAAGTGATAGTTCAGTTAAATGGCTCTATAATTCTCTCATACTGACCCCAGACCAGCAGACCATCCCTTATTGATGAGCCCTGAATATAGGCCATGTCTCAAAAATTTGTGAGTTGCTTACCTAGACAGCATTTTGGGCATCAAACAGAGTTAAAGAATCGATTTGAACATTCAAAACGCACAACTGATGCCTAAAAGGAACATCCGCATTAATGCTTTTAAAAGCTCTTGCCTTTTCCAAACAAACAAGTTTAAATGCATCAGAAGAATTGTTCCCTTTTGCCATTACCGTCAATAAGTGCTCCAGAGCTGCTTCACCATCTAAACTACTCCTGATGAGATAACAGCCTCTGAAGCGTTTAGCAAACATAAGCAAGGCTGTTGCCAAGACGAGAGAGTTGCTGTGGTAACTGTAGCAACGCAGTCGTTCGTTAGGGTGGCGTTGACCTTGGGACTCAGGAGAGTCGATGCCAGTGGAAGGGTTGTGGAGTGTTTCTGAGAAACTTCACAATGAAGTTGCCTCAACAAGGCCATAGCCCCATTGAGTTTGGACGCCTGCTTGTTATTTTGAAAGAACGGGCCTTCATGGCGACCTTTATGTGCTAACGGAGCTTTTGAAAATATTTACAATAGCCAAAAGGCTTCACAAGCCTTTCTACTAGGAAAATGAGTCAGGAACACACTGTACGCGCCTGACTGGAGTATTTCCGAGTTATTTTGAGAACACAAATTCAATCATTTATTTGTCAGCATTTCTAAAAGATGTGCTTAAAATACAACCCTAAATAAGAGCAACAGGACAGGTGATGCTTCACCGAAACAACACTGCCTAATAACGCATTCACATGGAGATCTACGCCGCCTTAAATTTTCGGTCTGAAGCTCAGCCACTGAGTAGTATCTTGTGTGTCTCTGCTGCTTTAATCCAAGAGAACAGCCACCACAGGGAATGAAGACATCAATAATACATCATCATTTCTGCCCTTTGTAACGGGACTTTATGAAGAATGAAATGTCTTTAAAACTTTCTGGCCGCTGAAGAGAATTTGAGGGAGCGAAGCGCTCTGATCTCCCAGTAGGACGTTGTCAGTTGGCAGAGACTCAGTTGACTGGAAGAGAATCACGGGGGACGGGAGGAGAGCTTATTGCCTTAATCAGCAAATTTCTTTGAAAATAAAACTAGTCTGCGTGAAAAGCCATGAGAACTTCTTAAGAAGTGAATAAATGTTGTGCAAGCTGCATTATATTCAAAAGATTTAAGTTTAAAATTAACTTCTTTCAATACGTGCCAGTGTTGAGAAGATTAATAAATATTTTTCTGTCAGGACCACCATCATCAAAGATTATTGATAATTAGCATGCAGTTTGGATTGGCGGTATGGTTGTTCTGGGCAAGAACTCTCAACCCAATCTTGCAGCTTAGCAGGATAACTCCTTAGAGTAAACAGAACAGAACCAACATAAATGACAGTCTAATTTGAAGAGTAATATCAGAAGGCCAAGTCCTAATTGAGACGAGAGGATGATGATGAAGGAGGGTAACCTGCTGACAATACTGATCTTACATTGCATTCACACGGGCCATCGCTGCTTGATGGAGGGCGTGTCTGAAGCTCGGTGCTGAGGCGTCCGTCTCAGTGTCAACAGCCAATCACATTACTCTTCCAAATGAATGCAACTGGCTCGCGACTGCGTTGGCGCTTGAACATTTTCCAACTTCGCCTACGAGCAACGTTAGTGACACGTAATGCTAAACGTCAAATGCTAAACAATTCAGTTCGGCAATGCATGACATCACCCATTCAGAGTAAATGAGAAGCGTTAACGCCGACGCCCCCGTGTGAATGCACCGTTATATGTCGTATTCCTATTCGTAGACATGGATCCGTTGAGAGTCAACAGATGCGAGCTTATCTGCAAACATATGAAACCATATTATTGGGTTGAAACCATATTAATAAAAAAATTATTAAAAATGCAATTTTGTATTGTATTATGTGTTAGGTATCAAACTAACAACAAATCATACGGCATTTTAAAGCATTTATTCATGTAGATAAGTCACTAGTCACTACAACTTTTAATATTAAGATATATTAGTATTTGTATAAAATAATCAAGATAAATAACATTATTAGTTCATGTCAACTGTTGTGTTAACATACACAAAGTTACTGTAAAAGGTTACTAGTTTTATATACATTATATACTATATAAATGTCTATAGCAAACAGCAAGGGTACAAAAAAATGTTCTTCACTTCTTAAACGTTTCTTTAATAAAACCCAAAACAAATTTTTCTCAAATCAGCTGTCCTAAGTACTTTACATTTATACTTGAAAATCTGCCCATCATTTGCATCATTTTAACATTAATGCACTGTGAACTAACATGAACAAAAATACATAGTGTATATATATATATATATATATATATATAAAATTTAAATTTAAAATAAACTTTATGTGGTTGAAAACCCTGAAGAGTTGTGATATGAAAAGCACTGAGTGTGTCCATCTCTAGCTCAGCACCAGCCAAAGTGTGAAAGCATGTTTGAATTTAGCAGTTCTGATCTTACCGGTGTTGTCATATGCTTCAAACGGTTCAAATCAATCGCCTATTCTAACTGAATTCGACAGGCTACATCACGCAGTGAGATGCTGCTCTGCATTATATTCATCATCAGTCAACTGTATCAAATGTCAGATGATTTATGTAGGTCTAGGAGCCTACATAGATTAATTAATTAATCTAATTAATGTGTTAAATTCAAGCCCTAGTATATATATAAAAAACAAAAATGCATGTATAAGCAATACATATGTAAAAGGTGAAACACAATCTGTCCCATCATAGGTGGCAGAATATCGATTTTAAAAAAACAACAGCATATTAATCAACACAGGAGGCAGAAATTATGAAAATGTCTATCATGAAATATGAAGAGTGTGAAAACCCTGATATATGATTTTAAAATCACACACTATTCTTTTTGCACCCCGAGACATAAAAAAACCTATTGCTTATTTATTTATTTATTTAATGCTTTCTTCCACATGCCTGCAACTCCACAAAGCAATTTCACATCCACCTTACGCAGCAGGGCCAGAAATAGAAGACGATACGTCACTATTAGCTTCCACTTCACCGTGATAGAAGGAAGACTGCTGAAGAAGATGCGACTCCGGTGTCTCGCGAGCGTGACTGATATACCCATCAGTACTGATCAAGATCAGCGCAATGACAGTTTCGCCTTCTGAAATGAATAATTCACTGAGACCTAAATGGCACTGTGCCGCCCGCTCGAGGGCTGCCCGCGTACCATGCCGAACTCCTAGCAAGCTAAAGCTTTTTGTCAGAGTTGTCAAAGGGCTTTGATTGCAAATCTTGCGTGTCTAATAAGCTGCACAACTCACTGTCCGTTTTGCCGCAGCTGGTGGCTCCAGAAGGGCTCTGTGCAATCACAATGGATTAGATCAATGCTGCTGAATGGGAAAAATTACAATATATACATATATATATTATGTATACACACATTGATGCCAAAGTCAAGCTGTTGAACATGTCACCTGCTTAGCAAATCAGGAAATTCTCGGTCATAAAACGAGGAACGAGGGCAGAACATGTAAACCACTGAATTGAACATTACAGTTTAACTTTTGCAAAACTATTTATACAAATCCGTTCTTCTCATGATACTTGCATTATAGTTTTGCCTCAAAAGATCAAATTTTAACCCCTTATTTAATGACAATGATTAAATAACCATCTATGGCTATCTTAATGCCAATAAACCATCTTATGGCTTTTAAAAACTAGTGTAAAAGCCATATGGACTAATATTATGGTGCTTTTTTGTCATTTTGGGGATTTGTAACCATATGAGAGTGAGGCAGAATTTTAATTTGTAAATGAATTATTCTTTAAAGCATTCAGACTCAAAAAGGTAAAGCTTCATTCGGAAGAGCCCTTGGTCTCCTGGTAGCTCTGTGTGGGTTTGATCTCAAAGGCTAAAGTGATCGTCAGGTTTGAGAGGTTAGTGTTCCCGGTCTGACAGCGATCAATATTGGCACATAGATGGCCACCGGGTGCGCCTCAACTCAACTTGGCCACAAAAATCAATACCGGTTCCTCTATTGACAGCGAGAGCCTGCGGGTCGCACACATTGACAGCAGAGTCAGTGATGTAATGGAGAGGTAATATGGCCAATTTAGGACCACCAGGCCTGCTAAAGGGGTTACGATTTATCTGTCAGTGGTCCGCCTGTGGACAGGAACACAGGCTCCAATCTCTCAATGCCATCTCAGTTTAATTTCTCAGATAGGTCTCCACACTGGACTCCAACCTTTAGAGCCAGCCAAGGCTCATTGATTCTCAATATGATCCAATCCACCGGCAGCATAGCAGTGAAGTCATCAGACGAGCGGCTTTTTCCTTAAGATGTCCATCCTCATTCAAATCACCTCTGTTTTAATAATAAAATACATCCGAAGATGCGTCAGAAGATATGAGGTCGAAAGAACACTGTAAATGATTCATTAAATGGACTGTACGTAATAATTTATAGTCACTTTGAGTAAAAGTTTTTACACTTCATTTCATCTTATGGTCGATTCATCAATAATAAATTGGTAACAATTATTAATATTAAATAACACAATACACAACATTACACAAGATAACAATAATGTCAATTTTTAACCCAATTCACCAATGAAATTTTCCGGTTCTTTTGGTAAAGTAAAAATCAAAATGGCACTACCCAAACCTCTCACCGGTAACGAAATCTGAATGCGGCAAACCTGAATCCCTGTTTACACCTGGTATTAAGATGCGTTTTGGTCGATCGGATCACAAGTAGACGCGGGAGACACATTGCCGTTTACACCTGGTATCTTAATCCTTATTTTTTATCCAACCACTACTGTCCTGATTTCTTCGAGGGGAGGGTCTATGGACAGGAAAATGCTTAGTACGTTTCTCTTCTTCAAACCAAACTTGAGTCTTCAGCTCACAAAGTTTAAATCGAGTTTTTGCAGTTGGAAATTTGATGCTTCAAAAAGTTCATAAAGAGATCGGAAAACTAATCTGTATGAATTGAGCAGTTTAGTCCAAATTTTCTGAAGAGAGTCAATAGCTTTTTATGATGGACAGATTTAATTTAGGCTTTTACTCTCATATAAACCTTGATCAGCGAATTTAAACAGAAGCTCAACTGAACCTGAATGAAGCACAAACGTGCCGCGTAACATGAGAATGAACCTCATTGGTTCTTGAAGCTCAAACGTGGTGCGCAACACACGAGAATGAAGCTCATTGGTTCTTGCGGAAGCTCAAACGTGCCACGTAACATGAGAATGAACCTCATTGGTTCTTGAAGCTCAAACATGGTGCACAACACATGAGAATGAAGCTCATTGGTTCTTGCGGAAGCTCAAACGTGCCGCGTAACATGAGAATGAACCTCATTGGTTCTTGAAGCTCAAACGTGGTGCGCAATACACGAGAATGAAGCTCATTGGTTCTTGTGGAAGCTCAAACGCGACGCGTAACATGAGAATGAAGCTCATTGGTTCTTGTGGAAGCTCAAACGTGCCGCGTAACATGTAAATGAAGCTCATTGGTTCTTGTGGAAGCTCAAACGTGCCGTGTAACATGTGAATGAAGCTCATTGGTTCTTGCGGAAGCTCAAACGTGCCGCGTAACATGAGAATGAACCTCATTGGTTCTTGAAGCTCAAACATGGTGCACAACACATGAGAATGAAGCTCATTGGTTCTTGCGGAAGCTCAAACGTGCCGCGTAACATGAGAATGAACCTCATTGGTTCTTGAAGCTCAAACGTGGTGCGCAATACACGAGAATGAAGCTCATTGGTTCTTGTGGAAGCTCAAACGCGACGCGTAACATGAGAATGAAGCTCATTGGTTCTTGTGGAAGCTCAAACGTGCCGCGTAACATGTAAATGAAGCTCATTGGTTCTTGTGGAAGCTCAAACGTGCCGCGTAACATGTGAATGAAGCTCATTGGTTCTTGCGGAAGCTCAAACGTGCCGCGTAACATGTGAATGAAGCTCATTGGTTCTTGCGGAAGCTCAAACGTGCCTCGTAACATGTGAATGAAGCTCATTGGTTCTTGTGGAAGCTCAAACGTGCCGCGTAACATGTGAATGAAGCTCATTGGTTCTTGTGGAAGCTCAAACGTGCCTCGTAACATGTGAATGAAGCTCATTGGTTCTTGTGGAAGCTCAAACGTGCCGCGTAACATGTGAATGAAGCTCATTGGTTCTTGCGGAAGCTCAAACGTGCCGCGAACCCAATGAGGTTCATGTGTTACACATCACATTTGAGCTTCAGGAAGAGGTTTGTTCTTGTCTGTCTGGTTCTTGTCTCAAAGAATCAAGTTTGGTTGAGCTTCTGCTTATGTTCGCTAATCAAGGTTTATATGTGAGTAAAAGCCTGAATTAAATCCGTTCATCCTAAAAAACGATTGATTTTCTTCAGAAAATTTTGAAATTCATGAACTTTTTGAAGTGTCAAAGTTTCAGTTGCAAAGGCAGTCTATGGAAGGAAATCTGACAGAATTCTGTCATCAAAAATATCTTCATTTGTGTTTTGAAGATGAACGAAGGTCTTACGGGTGTGGAACGACATGGGGCTGAGAAATTCATGACAGCATTTTCATTTTGGGTTGAAATAACCCTTTAATACCAGTAGTAAACAGGGCCTAAAATGTTTAAAATCCATCACATCAGAAGACCCATCAAACTCAAACCCTTCCTACCAATAGTGTTCACTTAAAACAGAGCGCTTTTCTGTTTGAAAAATACATTTTCCTTTACAGCGAGAAGAAATGCAGTGGTTGAGAGCTGTGTTAGGATAATTACAGTTTACTTCAAGCTCTACTGACGCTTCAATCTCAGACTCCAGTGTGCTGATAGTACAAGATAGATGCAATTTAAACAAAAGCGTATCTGTATAGACCCTCGAGACTGACTTTGCTTCTTTGCACTCATGCAGCGGTGCTGCGATTGAATTAAGTGTCACAAAGTGACTCTGCTCATGTGTGAACGGGGGATAGAAAAAGTGGAATTACAAAAAAAAGTTTTGTCTACATGTAGACGTTTAAAGCAGTGTGTGTATTGGCTAAATAGAAACAAGCCCACAGGGAAAGTGACCTTCTACCACAGCAGCTGCATTGATGCTGAACCACAAATCAAGTCAAAGTGCTTCAAGCCCAACAGTCAAATGATTCATGCTAAACACCAGCAGTTTCACAAAAAAAAATCTGCAAAAATTAAGTGTTAAAAAGAAACGAGCCACATAAATCCAGGCATAATTTCCCAAATACACACCTTGACTGCGTCTGCTCATTTTTTTCTTTTATAGTCACATACTAGCAACCCAGAATGAAGAATAAAGATATTCACAGGGCATTGCCCTCGTCAAAATGACGGATCATAATTTCTACAGCAAATGCGACGCTGCATACATTTAGCTAAATTACGTGAGACCTGAACGCGAGGAGATTGCAGATAAGGCTCTTGGGATGCTGAGGGCCTCCTGATGCAATATATCAAGCACGATATCCCGGGAGTCACATTGCTAATGTGTTCGACATGACACTGAAGCTCCATTGTATTTGTTTACTAACATGAATATAATTGTGCAAATAAAGCGATCTTAAAACCAAGCAGTCATCTAGATGAATGGGGTCAAGACTGAGGCCATGTATGGAGCAGAACACAGCCATGTGTTAGTGGACAGGGTTGGGGAGTAACGAAATACAAGTAACTTAGTTATATATTTAAAATACAAAATTTGAGTAACTGTATTTCATTACAGTTACATTTTAAATGGGTGGTAATCAGATTACAGTTACATCTGAAAAGTATTTTAGATTACCAAAGTGATTACTTTGAATTTTAATGTCATTTAAACAGCAATTGGTGATTCTCTGACTCTGACAGTCTGAAAAAGCGGAGTTAAGTTTCATCAACATTTTAATACTTTTAAGAGGGATCATAAAAATGCTGTTATTTTTATTTAGTACTGTCCTGAACAAGACAAAATGACTGAATTTATTGAAAAAAAATGTCAACTGTCAACTTAACTGTCCTGTCATGACCTGATGATCCACGACTGTTTTCATGTTTTGTGACAGTTGTTTGTGAGTCATTTTATAATTCACTGCTCACTGCAACTTTTTCTCACAATTTGTTTTTTTCCCCTCACAATTGTGAGTTTGCATTTCACAATTCTGACTTCTTTTTCTCAGAATTCCGAGATTTAAACTCACAATTGCAAGTTATAAAGTCAGAATTGGGAGATATCTCATAATTCTGACTTTTCTCAATATTGTGAGTTTATATCTCATAATTCTGACTTTTCTCAATATTGCGAGTTTATATCGCATAATTCTGACTTTTCTCAATATTGTGAGTTTATATCTCATAATTCTGACTTTTCTCAATATTGTGAGTTTATATCTCATAATTCTGACTTTTCTCAATATTGTGAGTTTATATCGCATAATTCTGACTTTTCTCAATATTGTGAGTTTATATCTCATAATTCTGACTTTTCTCAATATTGCGAGTTTATATCTCATAATTCTGACTTTTCTCAATATTGTGAGTTTATATCTCATAATTCTGACTTTTCTCAATATTGTGAGTTTATATCTCATAATTCTGACTTTTCTCAATATTGCGAGTTTATATCTCATAATTTTGACTTTTCTCAATATTTTCAGTTTATATCTCATAATTCTGACTTTATAACTCACAATTGCAACTTTATATCACGCAATTCTGAGGGAAAAAGTCAGAATTGTGAGATAAAAACTCGTAATTACCCTTTTTTATGTTTCATATTTATTAGTATTCCAAAGTATTCTAAAGTATTTCGATTAAGTTCCTAAACTTGAGCAATGTAACGAAATACATTACAAATTACTTTTTAAAGCATGTATTTTGTAATCTGTAGTGAAATACATTTTAAAAGTAACCTACCCAGCCCTGTTAGTAGATAATGTATACTTGCCTACTATTTTTAAAGTAGCATGAGAGGAGATATTAAAATATTTCAAACATTGTCATGTGATCTTTTTATTTTGCATGTTTAATCCAGTGAGCGACATTCATCATCTCCAAAAATAGTTCATTTCAATTTTGTGTAAAAACGCCTGAAACATTCGGCAGTTTGACTAAATCATGGAGATGTTTAAAAAGCACTTCCTGTTCATTTGTCCCTCCGGAATTTAAAAGGTCAAGCACATTACATTGTGGGATCCATTTTTTTCCATCTTGTATACTCCACATTTTGGACAAATAGAAATTTTGCATATACTGTCCAAAGTAGCTACACGATATACAGAGTATTTTTGTCGCTTAATATTTTAAAAAGTAGTAGGAAAACATTCTGTATATCTTCCAAGTCAATACAGAGTCAAAAAATATTAAAATTGAAGCTATGTCATTGAAGCTATGGATTAGTCACAATGGAAATGGAAGGGCATTGTGGGATACAGTACTCCACAGTATAAATTCCCAAAGTTTGTATTAAATTAGCTGAAAATGTGTATGGTGCACATGAGATGCAATGTGCATACTTCAAAGATAGTACGAAAAATATGGCAGTATGGCATTGCGAACAAAGCCTCACTTTTCATTAAACAACCGCACGAGAGAAATTGATCGAACGATTTATTTTTTCATCCTTTGGTTAAATGTACACACTTACGGTGCTAAAGTTGCGCGGTCCGCACAGCTGCCCTTGAAATCGACAATAAAGCAACATCTCCTCGAGCTGATGCCCCAGACGGTCCAGTAACTGCCTCATGGAGGGCTGAGAGTCTCGAGGAGGGGGCAGAAAGTGGTTGAAGTCCAGTATGCGCGATAACGGTGACCAGGGGGGCTCACTACTTGTTCCGTCATCGAGCGATGCGAGCGCGTCTCGAACCGCGGCGGACACCTGCCAGTTTTTCCCGAAGAGCCCGAGCCACCTTCCCGCGCTAAAGATGTCCGGTTTTTTCATACGTCGCGGCAGTAAGATATTCTGGTTGCAAATCGTCACGGCGGGAAATACGAGGCGTTTCGCGTAAACCATATGCGCCTTGGTGTACACCGGCGACGAGAGCAGGTACCGGACCCGGTTGGAGGACCAAGTGAAAAGAAGCGCCAACGCCGCGAGGAACGCCAGCAGCCACGCGACTCTGCGCGGATACGAGCCGCTCAGAAAGACGTGTCTTAATCCGTGAAAGGTCGTGTGCTTCAAGAAGAGCTTTCCGGCTTCTTTCAGAGATCCTTCCGTGCGTTGTTTTGGTGCGGCGTCGCCTTGGCACATTTTGGAGATGGTCTTTCACGCGCAGTTTTACCTCAGACCTGTTAAACGTTTCAACGGCTCTCCTGAAAGAATATTCATCGCGCGGTTCTGTTCCTGAGGCGTTTCGAAATCTGCAGATTCATCAGAACTGCCCGAAATGCAGCGCTGTATTAAATAAGGACGGTAAAATACTATTTCTCCATATTTTCCCTCTCAGGGAAGAGAAATATAGCCCGTATAAAAGTCTCAAGTGTTGCCAGAAACGGACCCGTCGCCACATTTTCCTCGCGTCATGTACTCTAGCGATTGTGTCATACTGTAAATCTGTCCTGCACTTTAAGAAGTTCAATTTTCATAAATTCGGTCAAAGTAATTCAACGGCGAGAAGGAGTACCGCTCGTTGCAGCAACAGCGCGCGCTTCGTCCCTCCCGCGCGCGCTCTGCTCTGCTCCTCTGTGCGCGCGCTCATCCTCTGCTGCCTCTTACTTCACTGAACTTTCTTTCTTTTCTTTTTTTTTAAACATATTTTTATTGAACATTAAACGTAAAATGACAAGGAAATATCTCAAGGAAATACATTTTGAAAAATTTTTTAACCGAATTCCCACCCCCCACCCCCAAAAGCACCAATTACATGGGAAAACAAGATATTATACAAAGGCTAAGACAGACATATCCACATATTTCAAATACAAAAGCACAACATACATACACATATCAGTCAGTAGAGTGAGAGGTATCTAACATTGCCTGTATCGATATTTGGTTATTTTCCAGGAATTTTATGAAAAGATCCCAAATTTTATGGTAGTCCTTTAGTTTGCCCTTTATTCTTTCCATTGAAACACAATGTGCCAGATCCTTCAACCAATGATCAATCTTCCAGTAAAATGCAACTAATCGTCTTGCAAGAACTAGGGAAATGTCAATCATTTTCATATGGTAACCTGATAATGATAAACTTACAGGAATTAAACCCAAAGCACATATTTCAGGAGTCATTGGAAATGGTTTTGATATTATTGAGGAAATTAGTGTTAGTGCCAGAATGTCTTAATCACCTCACATTCCCAGATACAATGAAAGAATGTTCCCTTATGTTTTTGGCATTTAAAACATGTGTCTGGAATGTTTGGGTTAAACTTATTTAACTTTTCGGGGGTGATATAAGTGCGCATTACCCAGTTATATCGGATCAGCTTAAATCTAGTATTAATTGACAAATTCTGGGCTCTAATACATATCTGACTCCATTCTGAATCTGAAGGGTCATACTGCAAATCTATGCCCCAAGCAGCTCTCTAGGATTCAGATGATTCTTTAGAGTTGTTAACAAATTTGCTATAAAACTGTGAAATTTGGTTTTTACTAAGATACTCAAAAATTCACTGAACTTTCTTATTTGCGGTGGTTAAAACGCTCTCTCCTTTTTCATTTTATTTGAAGAAAAAGACGCCTTTCTTTGATAATTAACCATGAGTTATTTATTTTGAGTGCAATACACCCATAAGATCTCAAATACTGTCACATCAAAATTTAGCTTATCATATCCTGATGATAAATGATGCTTTTTTTTGGTAAATAAACTATACACATGAAATATATTTAAATTCTAACTTCGCACTAGGTTATTCTGAAAGCAAACAGGCATTCACCGTCTGCAGTGAATGAATCCTGTGTGAATACAGTGAGGAGCAGTATTCAAAAATAGCACTTTTTCCACAAGAATACTTACATTGACGTCAGCACATTCACACTAATATGGTGTTTTTTACGTCACGATAAGGTTTGTTTTTAATTGACACTTGTTCAGTGCATCATTCAGAGCAATAATTACACCCTCCATCTCTGTTCTTGAGCTCGGGCTGTTAGTCGAGCAGGTGAAAGTGGGCATGATGCCCGCAGGTCGTGGCCTACTTACCTAAACAATGTGTTCAAAGTCAATAACCCCTTTTTATCACTGGCAGTCTCTGAGATGCCTCACAAAGGCTCTTGTCCAAATGTGTACATATCGGAGGACAGTATTGACCAGAACACTGTGCCAGAATAAACCCGTAAACACCCGTATGTGTTCGGTCTTATCTGAAGTGAATGTTGGTGGGTGGATCTATGGACATTCAGGCGCTGTGTGTCGTCTTCCGATGTCCTTTCTTTTAGTGAGGGACAAAAATATACGCAAGGAGCTATGAATGTCACAAATAAATTACAGTGGAGGTGTTACGATTCACAGTTGACATTTCATTTTAAAGTCACATTAAATATGTGCTGAGAATAGTTTTTAAATGACAAAGAGAATTTGAGGCTCACAAAACAATTAAAAAGCTTTTTAAAAAATCTTAAAAAGCAATTATAATAGTGGTGCACAAACTACATTTCTTGTGACTTTTTTTGCTCTTTCTGGCACCTGTAACAAGCACACTACAGCAATAACTAAAGAGAAAAAAAAATTTACTTGCATGGAAATTCAGTTTTATTACATCTTAAATGTTGCAGGGATGATGTATTTTTGTAGGCCAAAAGTGAGTTCGCATTTTAGCACTTCCGGTTTCATTGTCCCAAAGCCAATGGGTTTTTGTTTTCTTTGGTTAAATGCTTGAAGCAAGCTCAAGATATCTTCATTTTTTTATTCTACAATAAAGTTAAACCCTCTCGTGATGATAATTAAAGGTTTTACTCGTCTTGTCAAAGGCCGTGTCTAAATAGAAGAGAGTTTGTCATCATCAGTCAAACAGGTAAAATCATCTTTCACAGCCTTTTGTTTATAATCACGCTCTTGCAAAAGGTATCTGTGACGAGCAGGGCGGGCGAGAGCCGTGAGGGAACGGCGCGAAGCCGGTGACGCGAGAGATAATGAGTGTCAGCTGCGCGCTGCACCGGTCTCGTGTCTCTCACGGAGGAGCTCCGGAAGCATAAAAGAGGAGCGACGACAGTGAAGGACGAGAGAGGACCAGGCCTGGAATTTATGTTGTGTTTTATTTTGTTTGTGTGGGCGGCAGTCGCCGTGAGGAACTGCCGCCCTTTGACTTTCGTTTTATTGTTTGGTTATTTTATTATTAAAATATGTTGAACGTTCGCCAGTTCCCGCCTCCTTCTTCCCGTTCTCACGAACCGTTACAGTATCCTAACTCAAACTTTCAGAGAAAATGTTTTTAAACAAAGCTTGTCGTTGAAGTCACGTGACTTCTGTATTTACGTTTAAAAATTCATCAAAGTTGTGTTAATTTTTCAAGATTTTCACGATGAACAAAACTCGTAAGATTCAGAAGCTTTTATTAGTCACAGAGCTTATTTTCTGCAATAATCCAAATGCCAATGGGGTTTTTGTTGAGAGAACAATGGTAATGCTGACTTCTGGGTTGGCCTATAAAAAAACGTCCTCCCTGCACCACTCTCTTGTTTATAATTATATAGATTGTATTTAGAAATCTTAAAATTATGAATAAACAATTGAGTGTGCTTTTATCTTCAAAACGAAAAAGTCTGTTTTTGTCACTTTCAGGGCTCAGGCAGAAGAAACAGCAATGCTTTCTCTATCTTCATATTTGGGAGGCATGTGAAGTTGGCATGGGACCTCAGTGGCAGTTTGTCACTGCACACCCACATGTTCAACAACGCTTTCTTACAAGCGTCTTTATCAAAGAGGAAGCGGCTCTGCCGTGGGGACAAGCACACGCTGAGCTGCATCAACACCCAGATGAAGACGCAAATTAGTGTTCGGCAAAAACTTGCCGTCAAAGACCAATTTATTACGAGGAAACTGTGTTTTGTTAGTTTTTTTCCCAGAGAAAATCTCTGCTGCTGCAGAGGAACGATGCAATCTTTTTGATGCTGAAAAGGGTTAAAAGATTGGAAAATATTTCATCATATGGGTGAAGACCGAAAAAAAAAAGGTTGATGCAAGTTTCTGAAGATTTTTCTATATTTTCAGCCATTTAAATGGATATGCACTGCTCTTTTGTTAGAAAGGGTGATAGTACATCTCCTTTGGCCTGAAATAAAAGGAAACGCTTTGAATTGTGTATACAAGGCTTCAGTGGTCTAAGGTCCAAAGTAAACCCTCTCAAAGATGGTTGAAAGGCAACCGCATGACCCAAAAAAGTCGTATTCTTTACACAACATTGCACTGGGACACAAAAGGGTATTTTAACATCGGAAATGACACTAGAGGGTCTTATACGGTACAAGAACATATGATGTTAAAACCTACAATGCAGAAATGAAATGTTCAAGGTACAGTAATACCAATCTCTCCTACTTATGTGATACTGAAGTCTAGCAGAGATGGCCATGGGTTTAGGAAGAAACTGGAAGAGCAGAGCCATGACAAAGTCACAGCTGAGATTGTATTTTATGGGGAAAATCGTTTGTAGCCCAAAATAGTCTTGATGTGATCTAGAGTGGATTATTTCATGGTGAACAAAGAAAAAACATAAAGATCGACAGCAATACAGCTCCTTCCATTTGGAATAAAATGGCAAACATTATAAAAAGAGCTCATCGATTTCTCCAGTGAAAGTGAAGCTCGTCTTGCTTAAATTGAAGATGCTGCATTTTTTGATGGAAATTGAATGTGATGAAGTTCGATTTCTTCGTCGCTTTTTGAAAAGCGACTTACATGTTCGAACCCACAATGGAGTCTTTTAGAGTTTGTTTTCACTGACTTCACTTATTCATTACTCAGGAGACGCCATCCAAACATGACAATTCTGTCATTTACTCACCCTTAAGTTGTTCATAACCTCTTTGAATTTCTTTCTTCTGCTGAACACGAGAGTTTTGAAGAACGCCAGTGGCCCAACAGTTCATGGACTCTGACTTCAGTGGTATTTGTTTTTTTTCCATACTATGGAAGTCAATCGAGTCCATCATCTGTTTAGTTACTGAAATTCTTCAAAACATCTTCTTTTGTGTTCAGTAGAAGAAAGACATTCATACATAACTCGAGGGTGAGTAAATGATGACAGAATTTTCACGTTTGGGTGAACTATTCCTTTCAGTAATATTTCCCAACATCTCAGATCTAAAAAAAAAAAAAAAAAAAAAAAAAGACACAAATGAGTCAACAGGTTTTGATTGAAATATTTGACAAAAATTTGAGATATTTTGGAGATCTCATTCTAAACTCTTAAGTAGTTATCATCAATTGTTATGTAATATTGTAAAAAATCATTTCAATGAAGAGAAAAAATATTAATACACATCATATTTGAGAGTTTATAAATGCTAAAATAAATTTTTCTTTACACATGTAAAATTATTGAGTGAAACATCCAAGAGACTTGAGCAAAATCTCCATTTGATCGTTAAATCATCGAGAAATATTTGAGAGATTGAGGACATTTACAGATTTAGCCAAATAATGTAAACTAGTAACAGCTGGTTTAACTGTCCCGTTTTCACTTAACATTCTGCGTACTAAACCCAAACCTCAAACACTACTAGTGTATGCTGGAAAGCTCTATCAGCACTCAGGCCCAAGCCAAGTGTCCTCTGCAGCTGTGGAAGGAGATGACGACTCTCTCACACGATAAAAGAGATAATTCAGTTCTGACGATGGCAGACGAGCTTCGGTTTTATAGAAAGAATAGTGAAGGAGAGGAGGAGAAACAGAGAGAAATAAATAAATAAAACACTAGACAATGCAGCAGTAGATGAGACGGGAGTATAAATCATGGCCAAAGCCAGAAACAGAAAACATGAGCAAGCAAGAGAGAGAGAGAGAGAGAGAGAGAGAGACAGTGACTTTTTCTCTCAACCCAACAAGCCGCAATGTAACATTCATCAGGAGAGCTAAACATGTGCTTTGCATCTAAATTAATTTAATCAGTAGAAGAATGGTCATGACATTTGACGAATGTTCAAGAGAAACAATGATCAAAGCATTTGAGAGATAAAGTTTGAATCAGGAGAGACAATGTTCAAAACAGAAGATCATTTAAAAGCACCCAAATCAAGAAGTTTCTAGACGTTTGAATGGAAATGAATAGAAAATATAGAAAAAATAGAAATAGAAAATGTACGTTCTAAACATTTCAAGGCCAAAGGTTTGAAAAGACAATGAAAAATTTCTACTCGAGAGAGAAATGACCAAACAGCTTGAATTCAGAATAAACCAAAAAACATTCAAAACATCTGAAGAAAATGATGTTTGTTCATGATGTTTGAATCAGGAGACTAGATTAAAATGAAGAGACAGAATGTTCAAAACATACAAACAGACTGAAATTTTTGTTTAATTAACATTCAAATTGAAAAGACAGTTAAATAAAATGATCAAATGGCTTTAATATTTTTCGTTATGCTTAAATCGGTAGAAATAAACATTAGATTGAAGAGAAACATCGCTCAAAATGTTCAAAATTCAAAAGCGTGTTTAAACAAAATTCAAATCAAAGAATGTTCAAAACATTGAACAGAAGCAGAATGTTCAAATCCTACATCTGAAGGTACGCTCAAAATATTGAATTCACAAAGAAAGGATGCCGAACACGTTTGAACTGAGACATAACGAAACAAGAGAGAAATTGCTCAAACATTCAAAACAAGAAAAAAAATGTTCAAGTAGAGAATGAAAAATCCACAAAAAGAACATCAAAATTCTCCAAAAGAATGTTCAATGCTGCCTAATTAGGATGATTATGCCCATCACAACATCAAAAATGTCAACGTCTGGTGAAATGCCACAGTTTAGAAACAATCTAATGTTCTGAAAGGAAACTAACATTTGGGATGCACATCAAAGACAGATTAATTGACCCTTCACAAAGACCCGCCCCCTTTAGTTACTGTTGCTATACAAGCCACACATCATGTTCTCACAGAGTGAAAAATACATCCCGGAGCAAAGAGGACACTGACAACATGTCGACAGACAAGACAGAGCAGGTTACTTTTGATATGAAACAGTTTCATATTTAAAATATTGTAATTTTTTAAAGAAGTTTCAACAATAAATAGCGTATAGCGTCTCTTTAATGTGTCGTGACAGATCGCTGTAGCTCCTCGTGAACCGATCATCTCTTCATACTAGTTCATTTATAGCATCAAATAAACATGAATGAACATCAGAAGGAATGTTGTTTCAAGCGCGGAAAGACGTGAGTACACACAATATTTCAAGTTCAAGTTCATCAACGTTAATCTACTAACTCCCCTGACTGCTTTGTCGGCTAAAATGGCAGATTCTGGGTTATGATTGGTCAGATCGCCTGTCAATCAAACTGCTGGCGAAGGGTCAATTGAGGAAGAAACAAAGGCTGCATCCAAAATTTCAGAATCTCAAAGCAGGTACATATTTTGAAAAACCACTAAATAAGTATGTTTACAGTACGAGTGTGTGTAGAATGAATGTAATCCGGACGTACTACATTCGCCAAGAACTCATCATAGTTGCTTCACTGCCATTCACAAATCCTCTCCCATGGCTTCATGGGATAGTAAAACGTCCATTTATTCACACCGGGTACTTTTTGTCACCTCATTAATGAGAACTGTGAATTCGGACATACCACTTGTCACATACTGTACTATAAAGGGAAATGTGCGATGGATGCAGCCGAAGAAAAAAAGCGCCTTCAGGCGAGTCAGTGTGTGTTAGTGAAGCAGTTCTGATGAATGACTCGAAGACAAGTTGAACTGAACCCTTTCGCATGGGTCAGCTGCTCTGGATCACTGCAGATATGAATTACGTTCACATGACTAACTTTTAAAACGAGCAACAATATCTCACTAATGCTCAAGCATGAGTATGGAAACATCTCCAGAAACAATCTCTGCAGTAAATAACGCTGTCATTTTCTCAGAATTCCCTGAGAGCCTCTTAAAGATAAACAGCTGCTTCCAACACACAGATCCACATCAACCTCACTACAGGTCAGAATTCCCAGCAGTCTGTTTTGTCTGTTTTTCAGAGCAGCAGGAAATCAAAGTCTTGCCCCTAGACGCAATATTCTCAGTAAGTGCCTTTCTGACATTTAAACTCAAATTTATTTCGAGTTTTTCACCCTAGGTGACCATCTGAACGTCAGCGATTTCCGTCGTCTCCGCTTCTGTCTCATGAGGAGTAATTATTTAAGTTTGTTTGATCTCAAAATTGTCTTTGAAACGAGACACAATAATGGCGCCAGATTCATTTCCAAAGTCGCGCCGAAGGTTGTTCAAGTTTAATTTCAGTGGAGCTTCTGAGCAAAAATAAAGCTCAAGTCAGACTTTGATGTTAAAATGAAAACCATATTTCATCAAAATGAATAACTAAATGAGAAAGTTCTGTAGACATTCCTTTACAGTATTCACAATGGATGGACATGTCATGATGTGAAATAACATCCAACCATAAAGCATCTTACTCCTTCAACTTAACATAAAAGACTACTTTAAAAGACGATTGTTGCTCACAAGGACACAGCTTTACAAATACAGCTTTAAAAAATCATGGTGAATAAAATAAACTTTTACATAATAATAAATATTTACAGTTATGCATTAAGCTCTTCTTGAAAATACACATGCCGGTGTACTGAAGCAGACTTGAATTAAACTTTACCTTTCCTTTGGCAGAAATTAAAAGTAATACTGTGTGTCATTTCCATAGCAATGGAAGAAACTATGAGCCTGTATACTAAGTCTCAGCAATGAAGTGTATATGGAGAAGAGTAATGGCCCGAGAACTGACCCTTGAGGTACCCCGTGAACAGCTGATGTGCTTTTGATATCTGAAAGATGATACCTGGTTGAAAACAACTAATTTTTTTCTCCATGAATGGGAGGAGAGAGACAGGTGCTCTGAGGTGGACCATTAGATTAGGATGCAAGCAAGAGCAAATGAAAATACTAAGATATTTTGCGACAAGATTAGTCATTTTAATGGCAACTAAGTCACGTCGTAATACCAGTGTAATACCCATGTCATTATACAAATTTGTGTCCTCATAAATCTCAAAAACACATGCACACACACACACACACACACACACATGTTGTGTTTTTGTGTTTTGTGGGGACTTTCCTGTCCCCCTACACTACCCCTACCCCTAAACCTACCCATCACAGAAAATGTTCTGCTATTTTAGATTTTCAAAAAAGATAATTCTGTATGATTTATAAGCTTGTTTCCTTGTGGGGACCAACAAAAGGTGTCAAATGTCAAGATTTACTGGTTTTACTTACGTTGTGTGGACCCCACAATGTAAGGATTACAAGAACACACACACACACTTTTTGTAATAATGGGTATTGGGTTTAACATGCTTAATTATTAATAAAATGATGGTACGAGATGATACAATGATGAAATATGAGCTTGTTCTCAAGATTCATGAGATTCACCCATCAACACAAAGCATCTGAACTCATCTAGGAAGCTGTATTTCTCTTTCCACCTGTCTGCATCACAGAGAGACTTTAATACAGCTCCAGGTAAACCTCAGTCTGTTTGTGTGTGTGAAGGGAAAGCAGATAACCGCGGTTGTCAGAGACACACAGAGCAAGAGTAATGAGGCAGGACATGTCGACTTCGCCCTGCAGGAAACGCACACTTGTGTGTGTGTGTGTGTGTGTGTGTCAGAGAGACCTCAACACCTGCTTGACCTCATAACTGAATCTCTTTTGTCACTGATCCTGTTCATTTCTAACTTAGGGCACTTTAAATTAAATTTCACTCCAGCATTTTATTGAGAACATTCTAATACCCTTCAGAATGTCTGCAACACTTTCGAGCATGAGCTTATAAAATGCAATCATTTTAATATAGCATTACAAACAGATCAGCCAGTGGTTAATGAGTCTGCATACAGTCATTTTAAAGTAAGCTTCTCAAAAGCACCTCACAGAGTAAAACAAATACAACACAATCTAGTTCATTTACTACTGAAAAAAACAACCTCTTTAAACTTATATAAAGCCCATACATTTTGTCAAATAACTGGTTCTTCCTCAAAAATGCTCATTATATCTTCCTGGTTCCTTTAAAACAATTTATTTTTCATGCAAATTCATATAAACTTGTGCGCTGACATTTCAGGATCTGATCTGGATCTGATTTTTACAAGTGCTTGCCATTTCTCTGTAATATATATCAGAAAACAACTTCTGCACAGCCCTCAAGCGAGTATACAAGCATGAATGAGCTACGAAAACACGTCTATACATGAAGACATGCTTCTGTGACCTTTTAAAGTATTATCAGATACCTGAAATCTCTCAGATACTACCATTCAAGCGTCTCTGGGTCTATTTGAGCTTCAGATCTGACTTTATCCGTCTCAGTTAGGAGCAGCTGAACTGTGTAACGCGGCCGAGTGTGAATCACTTTGAAGGTGAGTTTAAAAATGTGACGCTTTCACATCCTCTACCTAAACACCGCAAATCCTGTCTTTTTCAGCTGGCCTTATTTCTCAATATGACGAATGAAAACATTAAGAAGCCATTATTGATTAAGTAACGAGCCAATTAGCCATGATAAGTGCTTACTGGCTCATTTTGGGGTCAGGTCTGGCCTATGTGTCACGCTCCTAATTGGATCCAATTATGGGATGTTCACCCACTTAACACCATTTCACTTTTCTTTTTCAGAGCCTATTTTCTACCTTTTAACATTTTTGCCCATATTTTAACATCTCGGACAGCACTCAAGTTCCAATTAAAGGGTTGGTTCACCTGAAAATTAAAGTAATTAAAGTAATCCATGTCACTCCAGTGGTTTGTTTGTGCAAAAAACACAATTTACTGCATTATTTACTAAAAATTCATGTTCACGAGGGCACCACGACACATGCGTGTTGTTTTGATGTGAGCGCAGACATTGTTGGATGTGCGTTGGAGATTAATATTTGGTAAATAAAGCGGTAAATGATGTTTTTTTGCACTTGTGTAAACCACTGGAGTCACGTGGATTACTTTAATGATGTCTTTACTGCCTATCTGAGGCTTGAAAATGGTAGTTGCATTGACTGTCTATGGAGGGACAGAAAGCTCTCAGATTTCATTAAAAAAAAATCTTAATTTATGTTCCGAAGATGAACAAATCTCTTACGGGTTTGGATTAATGACAGAATTTTCATTTTTGAGCTTATTGGAAAGAAAACATCTAAAATACACATTTAAGTATTTCTTTTATTACACTTAATTTGAATCAGTAGATTTCAAGTACAATAAATATGTTTAAAGGTTCAGTTTTTTCTCCTGCATCTCCATTTCAACAGCTTTACATACACCAAACTTTACAGGTTTATTCTTATCTATATTCTGAAGGTTTTTACAGTGGTTCTTGTTTCATTTCATGGGTTTATCTCCCCAAAAGTGGAAACACTGAGCCTTTCGGGGAACATTTCAACATTGAGAGCGGTCTGCTCAGATCTGTCAATCTCTTTTCTCAGCTTAATCTATAGTGAGAGTTTGGGGCGTGGCTACTGTAGTGGGTAGAGCCAGAGGGTGTGGGACCATGACTGACACGTTACATGGGAAAAGACATACAGCTTGAACATTTAATTAAGATATGGATGGGAATGAGATCTGTAGGGAACAGCTGGAAGCTCCTGATTCACTGGGGAACTTTTTCACGCATCTACAAACCCCTGAAGGACATCATAGCAGGTTGTGTGTAGGTTAATTGTGGATTGTCTTCCAGATAATGCTGCACATCCATCACTGAAATAAGTCATCTGGCGTCCCTCATTACAGATATGAAAACACCCAGTAAATCAAGGCTCTCAGTAGCGTGAGTACACACACATGCGAGGGCCGTCATACAGAGACAAATACCTATCAGTTTTCTATGTTATGTGCCTCGCTCCAGACCCTGAGAACACAATGATACGCTTTCAATGCGTTGCCATTGGTGATGGAGATCATCCGCACACCTCCAGCTTTACCATGGTAAACAAAGCCGAGGTACATTCATCACAACACTATAGATAAGTGTGGGCATGAAACTCACAGAAAGGCACTTTGTGTAGATTGTTTTTGTGCGGCAGGCTGACGATACGCCAGCTCGACTCATCTCAACCACACTTTCAAATATCTTGTGAAAATACAGAGGAAGAGCACCTTAATATGAAGTAATATAAAAACAAACAAGTTCAAGAGTTTGATGGTGTCAGCTGAAAATGAAAGTCATTTCAGAGCCAAATTGATTAGATTTGATTAGAAATGACTTTTTTTTTCTTTAGAATAACATGCACTTAGGGAATCAAGCATAATAATCAAGAAACAAAATAAATGGGTGTCTCTTTTCATGAAGACTGTCAACTTCAACAATTCAATCTTCATTCTTGAGCCGAAGTTTTTTTATTTTTGTGGCTTGAGCCAGTCTGCTGCTTTAAATGTTTTTATTGGGCTCAACAAGCTCATATTCATAAAACAAGCAGGCTACACTTGACTTCATCTGTCGTAAATGTTTGTTTTTTGATGGAGCTCAGTGGACTGAAGGACTGTGTTGGAGTTTGTACAGTGTAATTCTCTGTGTTCTGGCACCCTCTAGGGTTCAGACAGCAACAGTGACATCAGACACATTCAAGGGAAACTCGACTGGAAATGAACTCCAAGTCACATCTAACGAGAGACTTCTGTATTTACAGAAATTCATTTGTAGTTTCCTTAGTCATTAGTGTTGTTTACTGAAGCATCACTATCACCACTGCACACAGAGTGACTTGAACAAAACACTAATCCTGAACATAAAGCTTTAGCTTGTAACTTGTTCCGCACCTAGCAACCATCTAGAACACTCTAGCAACCTGGCAACTACCCAGATCACCCTAGCAACTGCACAGCAACACTCTTGCAACTACCTAGAACACCCCAGCAACTGCAAACCAACACTCTGGGAGACACTCTAACAACTGCATAGCAACCGCATATGCAATTTCCCCACTGCGGGACAAATAAACGCTTAACTTACTTACTTACACTCTGGCAACCACTCAGTCAGTACCCTAACAACTGCGTAGCAACACCCTAGCAACTACCTAGAACACCCCAGCAACTGCAAAGCAACACCTGGGGAAACACCCTAATAACCGCATACCAGCACCCTAGCAACTACCCAGAACACACTAGCAACCGCAAAGCAACACTTGAGAAAACACCCTAACAACTGCATAGCAACATCCTAGCAACCGCAAACCAACACTCTGGGAGACATCCCAACAACTGCATAGCAACATCCTAGCAACCGCAAACCAACATTCTGGGAGACATCCCAACAACTGCATAGCAACCGCATATGCAATTTCCCCACTGCAGGACAAATAAAGGCTTAACTTACTTACTTACACTCTGGAAACCACGCAGTCAGTACCCTAACAACTGCGTAACAACACCCTAGCAACTGCCTAGAACACCCCAGCAACCGCAAAGCAACACCTGGGGAAACACCCTAATAACCGCATACCAGCACTCTAGCAACTACCCAGAACACACTAGCAACCGCAAAGCAACACTTGAGAAAACACCCTAACAACTGCATAGCAACATCCTAGCAACCGCATAGCAACACTCTAGCAACCACCCAATCAGTACCCTAGCAACTGCATAGCAACAACCTAGCAACTACCTAGAACACATTAGCAACTGCAAAGCAACACTTGGGAAAACACCGAAACAACTGCAAAGCAACACTCTGGAAACCACTTAGCACACCCTAGCAACCACAAAGCAACACTCAAGATCATTTTTAAAATGATCTTCATCATTTGGAGGATATTCATTATTTCTAATAAAATATTAATATACTCCATTAATTAAACTAATCAGGAAATCATGCAAATAATTTGATTTTTTCTTTCTTTTTCAACAGTCATATTTTATTCATGAAGTCGTTAAAGGAAGAATTTTACAAGTCCACACATATGCCAACAAGGCCTCTGGTCAAACACTGGAAGCTTTCAGTGCGATCGCTGTCTTCATCGTTAAATAGCCGTGTGATGAATTAGCATTTGCCAGAGTGCCGCGTAAGTGTTTCTGCGGGTTATGAAGGGACCGGAGCCAGAGCTGGAGAGAAACCGCTGTGAAATGTGCTTTCTGGCCTCGTTAATTTTAGATGAGCTTCTGTCATCAGTGGCGATCCTCTGATAAACCACGAAGATCAAGTTCAGATTATACACTCAAGGTCAAATTAAACACTTCTTAACGCACAAGACAACAAATACAACTTCAGATAAAGTCCAGACACTGAGCGCAGCACACTTTTATCTGGAAGAGTCTTAAATGACAACCCACTTATTGATTCCACATCTATAATTAACTTTATTTCATTTGATAGTCTTTTTTTCAAGCCTAATTCAGCAGTTTAGATAACAACAAGAATAGTACTGCTTAAACACCATCTGGTGAAAGAAATCCATGTGAGAAGAGCTTCATTTTCTAAAGAAAACTACTGCTTGCCCTTGCAAGTCTATGCTATTTAGTTGCTAAGGTGTTGTGGGTGGTTACTAGGCAAAAAAACAGCCAGTCCAAGTCTGTGGGATTTTATTGTCCATCAGGTGAAAATATAAAACTTTATCACAAAGATTACGTTCACGCTGTCAGTCCAAATCCGATTGGAATCTGTTCTAAAATTAGAGATGCACCGATTGAATTCCGATTATTTGTAGGTGTGACTGGCCAATACTGATTTTTGGCAATTCTGAACTATACTTGACACCATATACAAACAAAAATATACTTTTCTGCAATGCAAAATTGTATGTTTTAATAATAAAAAAAAAACAAGTTAAAAAACAAAAACGGTAATAAAATAAGAAAAAATAAACAAATTTCAAAGCGAACAGAACAGCGAAGATGAAAGAGATGAAATAAACATGGCTTTAAGTTTTCCAGGTACGTATACAGTATTCAAAAAGCATATCTAAATAATTGAAATCATGAAACTTATACAATTTAACAGCAATTTATTAAAAGCATAACAATGATATTTTAAGGGCTCCATGAAATACTCTCTATTTTTCTCACATATTCCATTTTAATTTTTAACAAATTCTATTTTCGGTTTAATTTTTCTGGATTCCATTTGAATGATTTAATCACAAGCAAAGTCACTGAATTAATAAAAAAAATAACTTAATTTATGAATTTGTTTACAATAATGGGTGATTTTTATTACAATAATAATGCCTTTACATTCTGTGTTATGTATTTTAGTCTTTCTGGCAATCAAAGCATAAAACATTAATTTATTTTTAATCAAATTTAAATAAATCCTTTAATTTTCTTTGGCAAACAAGGTGCTGCACAACTATGGATTCGTAATGCGGCATTTCATGTGACCAGACTAGCTAGATATGATCGGATTTCAATCAGATTTGCACAAAATTCGGAGTTGGACTGACGCTTAAGAAACTGCTACTCGCTAACAGTCACATTTACAGTTGTTTGGCGAATTTTCAGGGGCGAAATCCAGTAACTTCAACAGGAATCCAGGCAATCTGTAATATCACGTGACACGACTTGACAACATGCAGTAAAAGGGAATTTTTCCATGTCTTCCGAATCTGCCACGTCTGTGTTTTTCTTACACAACCTCAGTAAAAATTCCAGCTCGACAGTGCTCTGAGAAATGGAATCCAGTCTGAATGGGAATGTCTGCGATGTTATATTATCCCAACATTTCTCCTTGTGTGTTTTTGACCCACCTGAGCTACCGTTTGCGCACCAATCTTCGGCATGCATCCCGTCCAAATCGAGCATAAGAATTGTAACTCAAAAGCTAGTCCTTTCTGAGTAGGACATGTGACGTAGATTGTTTCAGTCACTCAATATATATTTTTAATAAAATAATAAATAAAATTTGATCAAGTACTTATCTATTTGGTTGGAGTGCAGAGAGACTCCGCCCACACGTTCTTCTGATAGGCTGGGATTTTTGATTGATTTTCTGGTGTGGACAAAAAATGCTTATCGCAGGATTATCGCATCACGTCTGGTTGGGAAACAGAGTGAGGGTGAAAGATTTCACAACGGGTTCAGTTGGTCATATGAACTCGCTACACTGAGCAAAAGAAACCCGTACGGCTGCTTGGCGAGCTGTACTTCATACATCGCTGCACTATTGATAAGAAATAATGCATGTGTTTTTTACCCATGAAATGTCACTAACATCATCCACTGCACTTTCTGACCCGAGCAGTCGCCTACTTGACTGCATGACTGGGCGTGCAGAGCGGCGAAACTTGAGCTTGTGCTCTGGAGGTGAAAAAAGATCCTCGTCTAATGGAGCTGGAGGAAGTGGGACTCGAATTCCGCTCTGAGACGGAAAAATGAGCCGTCCGTCTGCTTGGCAGGGGCCCACCTCTTATCGACCCGCCCCAGCGCTCTTCTAAATACCTCTAAATCGATGGAGACTCGCAAACAGTGAACTCGCGTTCTTAGTGTCGCAAGAATGATTAGCAAACAAGGTCGTGATTAGCAAAGAGCACTATCATTGACTGACTGAGCCGGCTAATATGAGCTGATACGCTAGTTGAACCATTAAATGTGGATTATGTAATACAGATATCATGTATTTATGGTCGTGGGATGCTTTGTTTGTGTGCATACGGCAGATTATCCGTTCTGCACCTTTTAAGTAGGTTGATAATACATCCCACCGGAGGCATCAGATAATAAACCACCATTATCAGAGTGCGCCCGGCAGCGTTTAAAACCCCATATGCACTTACCAAGCAGGAGACTAAATATACTTAAGTGCTATAAACCGATTCTTCAATAAGCGCTACCAGATATATTCTTGGCCTTTACTGCGAAGCACCACATAATTCACTCAGCTCAATAAGAGCTCGACTCGTGGGAGATCTCGAATGGCATGAGCGCCGGCTAGAAACCTTGAGATCAGCAACAATGACAAACAAAATGCCTATTTCACAGACAGCCAGCCCTCTTTTCATCAGCATAAAGGGATTAGCCGCAAAGTCAGACGCGCTCTTGAGGGAAGAGCGATACAGCGATAGTCTGCACAGAACGTTCGCATCTTATATTAGCAGTTTTGAAATGCTTTGATGACAAACACCTCCAAATGTGATGATCCCACTGCAAAAGAGCTTCCTGCCGCTTAATTAATATAACGCAGAGGGATTTTTTCACGTATATTTAAAAACAGGTCTATAAAAATTTAAATGCAAAAATAAATTCTAAAATAAAAGCGCAATATTATGAAGACAAGTTGTTACCCAAATCAAGATGGATTGCATTTAGCAAATTATTAAAATATTTAACATATTTAATTCATCTGTTTCAGTATGTTTACAATTCTTTTTCATTAAATTTTCCATCTTAAAATGGTTCTTTTTGATAAAACGAACTGATTTTATCCTTAAAAAACCCCATCCACAAGCCCGAAGAACAATCCACAATAACCTTGTCATCACATCTGACAAATCTATGCAAACACTTGCCAGAGACCAATTTCCACACTGCCAAAACTTTAACAGCAAGTCTAGTAAAAAAATCCCTCGAGTGGCCTTGAAACAGACCGATGTGTTATACAAAAGCGAGCTACAGCGTATAATTATCAATCATGATCAGTCAAAGGGTAATAATGGGGGTCTGAGATGCTGTTTTCATTTGCAACGCTGAACACAAAGAATAAATGGCTTCTGATTCCTGTTAGATACAGTGAGAACACCTATTCATCTTGCCTGACGCCTCAAGTGCGCCGAGTCCATTTATCTTTTCACAAATAAAGTCAGCCGCCCTAACAATAACACAGCGAGAATGGATTGAGCCGCCGGGGGGCCAAAACTCGACTCCTACTTAATGCGAGTCTATCCGGACGACTGTCCTACCTCTCTCCAGTGTTCTGGACCGCACTCCTTCCCGGCGAAGTTGCACTCCAGCAGCATGTCTTCCATGCGGTGACGGGTGCGATTGAAGAATTCGGCGAGGCTGAATCGAGACCCTTGCCTGTCGGGCTCAGGCGCCAGAGGGATTCCCGGCGCCATGTTGTCCTCGTATCCCAGCAGCGGCCCCATGAAGAGCAGGTCGCTGTAGCTCAGCTGCGAGCGCCGGAACATGTTGTAGTTGCAGAGCGTGATGGCGGGGAACATCATGTTCTTGGCGTTGCGCTCATCCAGCATGGTGATGTAGTCGTACTGCAGGTAGTAGATGGCGCGGTCCACCACCTGCATGAGGAACATGGAGATCGCCAGCAGGAAGACCACCGTCCACATGCCCCGGCGGATTGTTAACTTCTTGTCCTCCACAAAGACGTGGTTGCCGCCGTGGAGGGAGCAGCCGCCAAAAAACGTGGCGAGGCTGATGTCGGGCGCCTCTTCGTCTTCCGGACCCTCGTACGCATCCAGATCGTCACCCTCCTCCTGGTACTTGCCTTGCTCGCCATCTCTTGACCACACCACTCGCTTATAGTGGTCGTCGAAGCTGCCTTGGCGTGAGCGGCCGGCCGGCTCGTCGTCGGTGCTGAAGGAGATGGTGCATGTGATCCGTACCATGGTGTTAAACCAAAAACCGGTCAATAGTGAAAAGAAGAACACAAAAATACTTCTCAGTTTGTTTGGTTACACTTGAAATGTCATTTCCAAAGATTCGCCAATCCAGAAAAGCCAATTCCACACTTGATCTTCTAGCCACTAGAGATGGGATCACATCACTGATCTCTTCAGAAATGGTGTTGAGCGCTCTGACATCCCCTGTAATCTGTCTCTCCATCCACATCGGGACATCTGAAGAGGGATGGGGCTGTTTGGGATGTTATGCACTTCCTGGCCACCGAAAATTCCCTCCCTCAGACAGGGAATACTCCCAGTGCAACCTGCATCTGATGTCAGCACCAGATCGCATTTCATTGCGCATTTAAGTACTTGCCTTAATAATTCGGGGTCGTTTATATCGCATAATATCTGCTTCATGAATCCAGATGCCTTGGGATTTTTTCCTAGGCGATAAAAAGCACAGCAGCCGTTATGCTTTGATAAACAGTATATAGTGAATGCGTCACCGCCTCTGCTTTATCAGCTCATAAATAAACAGTCTAGAGTTTCAAGGAAAGCCAAGATATCAACATGCATGCATGTGTGTGGCGGTGGATCAGAGGTGAAGAGATACCGTACGACGCCATGCGTGAAAGCCTAAAGCACACGAAGGCAAATCGAACACGGTTTCATTATGCATGTGCACTTATGTTCTTGTTATTAGCTAGCTTACAATTGCTTCACTAAACTTCCTGAAATTAGCACTTAATTTGATCGTTATAATTCATGAAACAGAAGCAGAATCAATTCTTCTGTAATTTCAAATACATAGAACTTTCTTACATACATTTTTGTATTCATTTCAGTGGGAGAATTTGCACAAGAATGGATTCAAATTAAATAAGACTCCTCATTATTTGCAGCATGGTTTTTTTTTTTTATCCTAGATTGTGCAAGATTGATTCGGGCAGAACGAAATGTTTAAGAATTTATTGGATTTATTTTCAAAGCGCACTATTTGGAAGCACAACAGAGGCATTATTTTTAAGAACTGCTGCCGGTCTTTAAAATATACAGCGTCTCGTTGCACAGCGGCTCTATTGATTGATCTCTATTGACGACTCGATGACAATCTGAGTTTTTCTTTCTTTTCTTTGACTGAAGGAAATGACAGAATTCAACAAACTTTAGCTGAACTCTTTAGGGGGTGAAATTAACTTTTGGATACAATGAAGCAAGAACGGCTCGTTTAAGTTATAAAGTCAAACTTAAATACATTTGACAGTAGCATGAGAGACTATTTTCCAAATACTGTTGTGTTTCCATTAACAAGTTATAGTTTACAACTAGCAGTATTATAACACATTTTTTAAGGTAATTATTAGAGATGTATCGGCCAATTATCGGTATCGTATCATTTTCACTAAAAACAGCTGATGGTCAGGGTCGATTTTATCCTGTCAATCAAACGGGTGGAGAACAACGTGTCAGACTGCAACTCATACTCTCCGTGTTGAATTAAGTGCTGTGGAAATATCACATTAAATGTTAAAAAGCTACATAAAACCAAGCTCTATTTGACCCTATGCATCACCCGTAGTTAAAGCTAGGGTTGCTAGGTCCACAGTTTTCCTTAAAAATATTTGTAGCGTGGCTCCCATCCAAGAATTGCAGAGATTTGCTCCTTCTGAAAAGGAACAAAGTTTCAGATTTCAAAATCATGTTCATTTTATTATGAAATTCAAACAATAAATGGTATTTTAACACTCTTAAGATGTGACAGACGCTGTAGTGCCTCAGTTCGTGTTTACAGTACGAATAAAACAAGCATGAACATCAGAAGGTATGTTGAAAGATATAGACCTCATGTAGTCACTCATTCAGTTTACCTCAGGAAAGTTATCCGATGTTCACAGTTTGTTGGTTAGCTATAAAAAAACACTAGAGAGGAGCTTGTTTACTGTAAAATTTGATATGTATGTTTGAATAAATCTGTCTTGAATATAAGTGTTTATGAAAAATACCTTTGTGTAACTGAGTTGCATACAAACATTTAGTTTTTTTTATTTTAGTGTGATTATTATATCTGGAAATAAATAGTAGTTGAATATAATAGCTCAGTTGTTAATTGTAACCTCGAATATTATAGTGTACCAAATGAGAACGTTCCCTTTATACTTTGCAGAATTATATGGGATAGATTTTTTCCCCAAGGATAATATCTAATCGGTATTGGCAGATATCATTCTGAATATTTGGCTATAGGTATCGGCAGAAAAATTTAGTATGGGTGCATATTTCTTCTGGAATGTCCCTTGCTTTCATATGTAGCATTAGTAATCAGCACAAAGTTAAAAAATAATAAATAATAATGTTAAACATTTAAATATTGCCATTCTAATTGAGATCCAGATCAACTGATTTAAATAAAAAAATGAATGAAAACTAATAATCTTTAACAATTCTTCAACAAACTGCCTACTCATAATTTACAGTAGATAAACTACATTTTAACGTTTGAACTTGTATCTTGTCTAACTGAATTCCCCAAAAGTATCTTCACTGTAGTTCAGCTCAATTATGAGCAGCTTCTAGCATGAGAAACACGAGACTCAAAGTAGCTTCGACAATGGATAGTCCATTTCAAAATGGGCCATTGTTTTAGACCGATGTCCAATAAAAACACAGGCACCTTCCAAAAGCGTCCCAATGCGAGCCGCGTCCAACAGATGGCAGCAGAGCTCGGCGTGTGAAGCATCCAGACCCCCTGCCAAACACGTTCCCCCGTGTCGACCCACAACACTTGAAAATGCAATCAGGCTGATTGCCTGAAGCTGCCTCTGAAATGAATTCTCAACATGCTCGTATATATTTCCCAGGTCTGCTCCAGAGCTCCTCAACAGGTTTCTCCACGCTCCATTCAATGTCCCCTCGCTCTTGAGGGAAAGTGTGAAATCAAGGAGAGATTTAAAGGAACAGCGCATTGAAAACAAAAATGTGATTTTTTCGTCATGCTATTTACCAAATTTATTAGTCAAGCATCACTATTGCTATTTCTCACACTTGTGACCATTTGCTCATTTAGGCCTACTGCAAATACAAGCACTATCTTCTTCAGACACTAGGGGACAGTAGATATGTTGCCGTACGGCAACTCCGTGCCTTGAGGGCGGGTATGTCATTTGAAGCGCATGGAGATGGTCCATCATTTCCACTCAAGACCCTCTCAACCGTCAGCGATGATAGACCTGTCGTTACCATGGATACTGGCAGCGAGGGAAAACGCATGAAGACCCATTACCAGGCACACACACATTCACATGTATGTAATTTGATTCAAAGACTGCTGTGAGAAAATGACGTCCACTCTGTGGCTAACATCTGAATTGGCCTACTGGGCACTAATCGCATTATTTAACACCAGGAAACCTGCAAATGTTTATGGAAACTGAATTAATGAGACCGGCTGGTCTGAAGTGGCACGAATCCAGAATAAAACATGAAACCAGCTGGCACGACCACAAGTGCCGGAATTAACGAGCACTAAACTACGAGAACCACAAATAGAAAGATGAATCTGTTGGTTGTGGCAGCCTGATACTTGAAATACTGTAGTAATATGATTCTGCCATTTACATAATAATGCTGCTAATTATAAGCACTCATTTATAATAAAGCGTTAAAGAACAATGAATGAAAGTGGTGTAAAGATGGATTAAAATTTGTTTAATAAATAATTTAAATGAATATTTAATTTTACATTTTTAGATAAGTAAAGATGGCTTAAAATGTTAAAATGAAAATGTGTGTATATTTTTAAATGAGATGAAATATTAAATAAAATATTGATTTAAATTAAAATGTTAGAATGTAATAGTAAATGAAAACTGCATCAAAATCGTAAAATGAAAATGTAAAATTAAATAAATGAAAGATGTACAGATGGATTAAAATATTGACGTTAAAATGCACAATTAAATAAATCACTTTTAAAAATTAAATAATTTAAATAAAAAATGTAATTCGCATTTTCATGTATGTAAAGATGGATTAATATATTAAAAAGGAATGTAAAATTACATAATTAAATTAAATTACATGTCTTATTTATATTAAGACAAGTCAAGTCCAAAATCATGAATGAAAGAACAATGAAGGTGGATTAAAAATACTGAATTAAACATTATAAAAAAATACATAATATAAATATAATTTATATGTTAATGTTAGAACAAAAGTCAATAAGTTTAATAAAATGGATTATAATTTTATATATATATATATATATATAACACACTAAACTCTTTGATTGTTCTTTATGACTTTTTCATATTGCTCCTCTGAAGCACTTTTAATAATCACCGTATATAAAACAAGCTTCATAAATAAACATGATCTCAGTCCAGCGTTTACAGAAACAGCACAGGACATAAGAGGCATAATCACACAGCGCAAAAACAATACCAACACAAACAAGCGGGGACAAGGGACGAGAGGAACGATATGATTACTAAGACAGCTGGTGTGGGGGCCGCGAGGGTCCCGCGCCACTTTAAATAAGTTGTTTTGGTGGCGCGGCACGTTCTTATAGGAACCCGTGCACTGAGGTTAGACGCACAGGACCTCACCTTCCTCGACCGTCTCTACTGTGCTGGAAAACACCGAAACTGAAATGAGAAACAGCATGACGCATACACAAGCGCTTCACCTTCACAATATTCATGAAGACATTATGCTGCTTTTGTTATTACAAACACAATTTTATTGGAATCAGAGCATTAATTAGTTATATTTTTGTACCCACTGTATACACTTGACGCAGTATATTGCTAACATGTATAATTCATTTGTTGTTTGTCTGCGAATGCTAAAATTCAAATTAGATATTTAAAAATTAATTTGAATCTTCCTCCACGTCTTCCTAAAGGCAGAGATCCGGAGGATCCGCAGCGCTGACGGCATTTTCAACAGTTAAATTATAGCCTGCGTTTACAGATCTATTTATCAAACTCAAGCGGCTGTTGAAGCGCTCACAAACATTTGGAATAAACACAGAGCGCTCGTCTAGATCAATAACGCCTGTGTTTGTGTGCGCTGTCTTTAAGAGCACATGGAGCAATTTCATCTGACAAATACGACAGAATCATGATGGATTAACACAAATACCATTCCACTACTGAGGCGATCTGCACGTCTTCCCTTGTAAGGTCGAGGATCGTCCGCTTTGGATTCAAAGATGGATCAGAAGAATCCGAAGCAAATATGAGTAGAGATTGCTCATTAAAAACTCACCACCATGATGCCACAGTGCATAATGTAGTTTAGCTCAATCGAGCAGTACCCGGGTGGAGGGGTTACAATGGTGCCGTGACCCGGATGGGAGTGAGGTTTAGGGGGGTGAGTGTAACTGTTTAGGCCTGACGGTAGAGGTTGCAGCCTTTGGCCTCCTTGTTAGAGCGTCTGACTCCCATGCCGGAAGATCCGGGTTCGAGGCCTGCTAAGAGCGGGTCTAGCAGTACCTGGGTAGAGGGGTTACATTGGTGCCGTGACCCGGATGGGAGTGAGATTTAGTGAGTGTAATGGAGGCCAGACGCTAGAGGTTGCAGCCTTTGGCCCCCTTGTTAGAGTCTGACTCCCATGCCGGAAGATACGGGTTCGAGGCCTGCTAAGAGCGGGTCTAGCAGTACCTGGGTAGAGGGGTTACATTGGTGCCGTGACCCGGATGGGAGTGAGATTTAGTGAGTGTAATGGAGGCCAGACGCTAGAGGTTGCAGCCTTTGGCCCCCTTGTTAGAGTCTGACTCCCATGCCGGAAGATACGGGTTCGAGGCCTGCTAAGAGCGGGTCTAGCAGTACCCGGGTAGAGGGGTTACATTGGTGCCGTGACCCGGATGGGAGTGAGATATAGTGAGTGTAACGGAGGCCAGTTAGTAGTTGCTGTGCGAGTAAACCTCACTCCTCTGACCTCAAGAGATGCTTTGGCAACAGACGCTAGAGGTTGCAGCCTTTAGCCTTCTTGTTAGAGCATCCAACTCCCATGCCAGAAGACCTGGGTTCGAGGCCCGCTCAGAGCGAGCAGAGTAGGACCTGGGTAGAGGGGTTGCCAAGGTGTTGCTATGCAGTTTCGAAGTTGTTCTTGAGTGGTTGTTACTCTGTTGCTAGGCACTTGCTATTGTTTTCTGGGTAGTTGCCAGGGCATTGCGGCTGCTAAAGTGTTCTTAGTCATTTACAGTTGCTGTGCATTTGCCAACGTGTTCTTAGTGGTTTGCTGCATGTTTCTAAGTGGATGCTATGGTGTTCTGGGTTGTTTCCAGGGCATTGCTATGCAGTTGCCAAGGTGTGGTAACCAGGGCATTTCAGCTGCTGAAGAGTTCTTCTGAGTCTCTAACAGTCATTGCTGTGCAGTTGCCAAGGTGTTCAGAGTGGTTTGCTGCATATTTCTAAGTGGTCGATATGGCACTCTAAGGGGTTACCAGGATGTTGCTATGTGGATGCTGAAGTGTTTTGAGTAGTTGTTAGTGTGTTGCTATGTGATTTCCAGGACATTGCTATGCAGTTAATGTTTTGGTTGGTTAGTACTAAATTGTTGTTTAGTGTTTTAAGTGTTACCAAGGCTTTGCTTTGCTAAGTTGCTCTGGGTGGTTGTTTGCATGGCAGTTGCTATGATGTTCTGAGTCAGTGCTAGGGAGTTGCTATGCAGTCGCTATGGTGTTCGAGGTGGTTTGAAGAAAAAGTGGTTGCTAGGGTGTTTCTTGAAAAGACTCTCTGGATGTGGTTTCTCTTTTAGTGAAGTCTATTGGATTTTCACACCAATTTTATCAATCACAGAGGGTAAATCTGACTTGGCAAGTTCCAATAATTACAGCCGATATTAGACCATTATTTCACCATTTCATGATCTCATTCCTTCTTCTATTTAGTTTTTTTTTTTTTTTTTTGGATATAATGACAATTTCTGATCAGCATGTCACTTAGCAATTAGAGATCAGCACAAAACGGATATGTTAAAAGCTTTCCACCTGTCTAATATGGAGAATATACAATTCCTTCTTGCGTCTAATGACATACTCGGGGACAAGATAAATAGCCTGATGCGTGGAGCCCCATTAAGACTCTCTTATCAGGAGCGCAAACGCTGATGTTGTGAGCAGGGATGCTGTTGTGCAGGAGGTAATGGAGCTGATGATGGGGTGGCATCCTGCTCGGCGGAGGTTTTGTCTGATTGAAAGTAAATGAGGTTTTCATTATAGTGTTCCATGATAATGTACAAGTTTTGATGTCCAGATTTTATCTTGAGTTGGATCTGATGAGAACAGCTGAAATGTCAAGACTGATGGACGAAAATTTCGTTTTTGCCAAAGATTCTTTTAATGCAAAAATCTAACTTATAAACTTATTTGAACTAAATGCACTATCTGATGAGACCTGATTGGATTTTCTAAGCCAAAAAACGGCTGATAAACTCATACTTTTGATATCAGTTTTCTATGAATACTTTTATGTTAAAGTAGCACTTTGCAGAAAAATAATTTGAATAATCAAAACGCAAATATTACCAAATATCTTGCTATGTATCTTTTTTGTCTTTTTTTCCCCTCAACGTTTGTTCAAACACAATAACCCTCTATACTCAAACGGCAATCAACTTAGCATCAGCACACGAGAAATACTAGGCTAATTCAAATACCTCACATCTAATTTGACTCAGCATTATGCTATCGGGTATAGCATGAGAGAAGACACATGAAAGCAGGAAAAAGTGTGACCACAAGTGTGACTGAGTTTTCTCAGAGGCGTGCAAACATTGATCATGGCAAATGAGCAATTAGCCTTTCATACGAATCAGCTAACTAGCGTGTCGACAGCAGACGATGAGACAGCTAACTAGTGTTTGCAACATGACTGATGTTTGATAGCAAACACGACCTTGGTTTTCAAGTGCTTTCTGCTCTTTTGTGTGCAAACACTCCAGCTAATATCGAGAGCACACGCTCGCAAAGGCTTCACGCTAGTGCAGACGTCAAAGTAGCTCTTAGTTATAGACTTTCTTGCACACACATGTACACAAATCCACACAAACAGTAGGTCGTGAACTTAAAATAATTCTCAATGATTTCCAATAGGGCATCAGAAAAGGGCAAGTTCGCACGGAGTGAAATGAGAGGGAGGAAAAGAACAAGGACTAGACACAAAGTGCTCTGGGAAGGGCAGGCAGGGCTGTAGAGGAGCTAGTTCGATTAGCCTCGCTAAAGCACAGCTTAAACTTTCTTTCTACCGGCCTTCGGCTGTGTGGACGAGGATGAAGCCTATTTAAACACGGCAGAATGATGGCAATGGTTATTATGCCGAAGTCTAGACACTTCAAAAGGCTGTTATCTTGAGCGCTAGGGACGATAACCAAGCTGCACCTGAATGTCCTGCACTTGCATTTATCCTCGTTTTACTCTTATCGGCGGAATGACCTCAATCCAATCAACTTCTTAAAATCCGCGCTGAGGGGGACACATTCTACACATTAATAGCACTTTATTTTTTCCCCTGAGGTCCACATAACATTTCGTGCACCAAAACAGTCATAATTTAATTTCAAATGACAATGTTCAGCCTTAAACTGTCCCTCAATTTTTCACGGTTCTGCAGTCGCAGAACACAACGCAATTCCCGTTTCGTGATGGCAATAGCATGCTTTAGCACTCAGCTAAGTGTTGCTAGCATGTGTTAGAATGTTTGTAGCATGTTTAGCACTCAACTGCATATTTTGGTATGTTGCTAGTAGTGCATCACAGTGTTAAACACGTCACCTCCTGTTGCCAGTGAGTGGCGTTATTACTATAACTGAATATTGTCATGTAGATGTGTTCTCAAACATGTGAAGTTTGGGGCAGATTGGGACATTATATGTCTGAGTTACAACAACTTCATTAGCACTCAACCAAGTGTTGCATGATTTAACATGTTTCTAGTATGTTTGGTGCTTTGTAGCATATTTAAATGTGTTTCAGGGAGTGTATTACAGTGTAAAGCAAGACATTTCCTGTTACCAACGGGTGGCGCTATGACTAAATGAATATTGATGGATGTCTTCAGGCCAGGAGTTACAACAGCGTCCTCTTTCATGGTGAAAGATCAGACTTTGTCAGGCCGCCACGGACACGCCCTTCAACGAAAACTCAAGATCTTTGCGATTTAACATCACTAAGGCCTTAAGATTAGACTGACCAATGTGGTTCTGGTTACAGTGTAAACATGTAATTTCCTGTTACCCACAGGTGGCGCTATGACTGTAACTGAATATTGTCATGTAGATCTTCAGGCCAGGACTCTTCTCAAACATGTGAAGTTTGGGGCAGATTGGACATTGTGTGCCCGATATACTACAATTTCCTGCTTCATGGCGAAACATCGAATTTTGTCAGGCCGCCACAGTCACGCCCTTCAACGAAACTCTAGATCTTCGCAATTTAATCGCTATGGCCTTCAGATTAGACTGACCAAATATGAAGTTGATCTGATAAAAGCTCTAGGAGGAGTTCGTTATATTACAACGTCTGGAAATGGCAAAAACGACAAAAATTTTGCAGAGAAAATTCAAAATATCTCACTTTCTGTTGGTTTTCAGATTTTGCTCCGAGAGACTTTTTTTTAGGGATTGCGCTGTTTTGCTCCTACAGCATTTCATACTTGTACGTGAAGCGCAGTGTGAAGGCCGTTTAATTGAAATTTTGTAGGTGGCGCTATTGAGTCATTTTGAAACACCTAATTCTGAAACCCATATCAGATGAAAATGTTCACCACTTCTGATGCGCTTCATGAGTTTTAGAGCATGTTTCGGCCCTCAAAAATCTGATTCATTTCGGAGAAGAAGAATAATTGAATTGATCGGTGCTCGATTCTTATGGATTCGTATTTGAAGCGTCAAAGTGGTAGTTGTGAAGATGTCAATGGAGCTCTCAGATTTCATCAAAAACGTTATTTTGTGTTCTGAAGGTGAACGAAAGTCTTACTGATTTGGAACGTCATGAGGGTTCGTAATTAATGACAGAATTTACATTTTTGGGTGAACTAACCCTTAAAGTATGCAAATGAAATTCACTAAATGTTTGAATACTAAATAGTAGTTATGTGAGATTTTTTTGGGGCGGGTCATATTTAAATGTGCTTATAGTTATGACATCAACGGTGATATGTTGAGTTTACATGTTCGTATGTTTGCAATTAAACGGTATATCAAAAGATAATGTGTAACTAAGCAATAAGTAACTAGCAAATTTCCTAACACCAGGGTTTTTACATGACGTCACAGCGTTCGCCAAAGAAAAATTGGGGCTATAGAACATGCAATTTCTTTTTGTCAATGACAAAAAACATCATGTGAATGTTAAACTTTCATAAAGGTACATGCTGCATTCACGTCATGTCGTAATTACAAGATGACGGAGCTGTTCACTTTGGACTCGGAAATGTGTGTTTCTATGGTAACATCAATACCAAAATAAATCTGCAGTGGACAGGAGGTACAGGTCACACGGAACAAGTTGGAGCGCTCAGAAAATTCAGAATGTACAAGTTGTAATTCTAGAATGACGTGAACGCTTTCTCAAGTTAGAATCACGTAATTACAGCAATTCTGACAGTAATGGCGTGAGCGCACCTACGGTTCACCCAAAAAGAAAGACCCTGCCATCATTTACACACCCTCATGCTTCAATATGATTTTCTTTCTCCTGCATAACACAAAAGATGAAGAACTGCTATTTTTGTCCATACAATGAAAGTCAGTGGGGTCCAAAACAACAGTGATTGGACCCAATTGACTTTTATTGTATGTACAAAACAAAACCCACAGAGACATCCCAACAAAAACCGATACTCAACATTCAGACAGACGTAAAAAGATTTAAATGAAAGGCGTCCACACCTGTCGTTCATGCTACACTTCACATCGCCTCAGCAGTGGGGCTACCAAAACTATAATTATGTCCTGTGTGACTCCATTATGTCCTCCTGTCATGTCAGATGCCCCCTGATGGAGGTCTGTTTGCCTACGAGACCTTCCCCTGCCGGCAAACGCCTCCTGAAGGAAGTGCCTGTGCGAGAGGATCTCTCTGGGAGATTTGCTCAGCGCCACATGCTTCAGAAAGGCTGTTTGTCAAAGTCGTTCGCCAATGTTCAGCTGCGCCGCTAATGTCTGCGACTCCACAGGAAGTCGAGCGAGCGCATGAAAGAGCTGAATGTTGACTGATAGCTATACGATGACACTCTGAAAAGAGATGAATGCTATGTATGAGTCAGGATGATTATATTGGATTATATTGTGGGAAAAAAATCTTAGACCTTAGAAAATGTTGGCAGTTTTTAAAATTTACATTTTAAATAAGCATTGGCTAATATTCAAAAGCCATTTTCCTTCGCCGCCAGTTTGATTGACAGGCGATCTGACCAATCGTAACCCCGAATCCGCCATTTTGTCCAACAAAGCAGTCTGGTGTACTCACTGTGTCCTCACGTCTTTCCACGCTTGAAACAACATTCCTTCCGATGTTCATTCATGTTTATTTGAGGTTATAAATGAACTAGTATGAAGAGATGATCGGTTCACGAGGAGCGACAGCGATCTGCCACCACACATTAAAGACACACTAGACGCTATTTATTGATTAAACTTCTTTAAAAAATTACAATATTTTAAATATGAAAGTTTCATACATTGTCAGTGTCCTCTGATGTATTTTTCACTCCGTGAGAACATGATGTGTGGCATGAGAGCGCATGGGTTGTCAGACATAGCAACAGTAACTAAAGGGGGTGGGTCTTTGCGAAGGGTCACATGAGATACTAACATAACTATATTAATAATGCCAGTAACATTTAATGAGATGGTATTAACTAATCATTTCATGGGGTTTCTCATTTTAAAAAAAGGTAAAAAATATATTATACGATGAATGTTTTATTAAATATTTAATTAAATAAAACCACCTTGAGAAAAATAACCAACTGCACACAGAAACAAATGAAAATTGTAATATTTCTGTGGCGTCTATTTAATTTTTCTTGAAATATGCCCATTTAATAAGATGTATTATTTGCATATTTAGTATACTTAACTGGTAAAAATCATGGTAGAAAACTAATCTGATTCATCGATCCAAACATGACACTGAATTCACCCCATTAATACTTAAACTCTTCATATCCACAACTTTAGTTCATTTCCGTGTCCTATCAGGAGGCGTCACCTGTTTGGCTGGTTCAGTATTCCGCCATTGTCTCCGCCTCTTCTGTGACCGCCGCCCCTCGGCTCCAGGGACAGTCTGAGTCCTAATCTATTTGTCTTGTCACATAATATGACAAGCGCTTCAGGCGAGAGTTTGGTAACTACATTAGGGAGAGCGGCAAGATTTACCCCGCCGAACGGCAGGCGATTCACACGCAGCAAATTAATTTGCTATCATTTGCTAATGCGTTCCGCCTACTGACATCAGACGGCTAATGCTGAACGCGGAGCGCTTTTGATCCGTGTGGTAAATGAAGCCCATTCTGGTTTCACGCTGTAACGTCCCTATAGACTGTGTGAATTATACACTGACTTTCAGAGGGGTCAACTTTTTTATATCTAATGTTTGGTAACTATTAAAATGTTACTATTTTTAATAAAAATACTTTATTATAGATTTGCATAGATTTTACATTTACAAATGTAAAACATAAGATCATAGTTAAATATATAGTTATAGTTAAAAACAAATGGCCTAGAAATATTAGACCGAATGGAAGCCTCGTTTCCACTAACCGTCCCATACCGGTGTGATCATAAGATCTTAAACTAGATGGAACTAGATTAAATATTTTGACTGTTGCGATTCCAAATCGGTTTAATGACCTGTAACTCTGCCTGAGTATCGGACAAGTGTTCACTGTTGGCCAGAGGAGAACTGGCCCCCCGACTAAGCCTGGTTTCTCCCGAGGTTTTTTTCTCCATTTGTTGGAGTTTTGGTTCCTTGCCGCTGTTGCCTTTGGCTTGCTTAAGTTGGGGACACTTGCTTGATATTCAGCAGTGTTTTTGATATGCCTGCATTGGCGCCGTTGTATGCGAACTGAGCTGAGCCGGACGATTACGTCACTGTTTTCTGCAGTGCTGATATACATAAATTAACTAGACTAATAACTACTGATATTTGGAACGGAATGAATCAATAATATATAGAATAAGCTGCACAATGACACCATTTTCTTATTAATGTAAAGCTGCTTTGCCACAATCTGCATTGTAAAAAGCGCTATATAAATAAAGATGACTTGACTTGACTTGACTAGTGCGTTTTCGTTTTAAAACAGCGAACACGATCCTCGTCTACACTGGCGCTTCCACAGCGTTTCAGAAATGATCTCTGTCTGCATGAAAATGAAAATGTCACATGACCGCTCATGCAAACAAGTGTAAACGGTGAAAAAATGCAGAGTTTAACTGCACAATGGCTGCTAAAAATGACAACAAAGCCAGCAAAGATTGCAGTTCGGCCTCCATGTTATTGTTTACACGGTTGGCAAGGATACGCAGCGCGAACCTGGGCAGCCACGCCCAAAAACGCAAGTCACATGACAATAGGCATGTGCGTAGTGTAAACAGTTGTCGATTTCTCTACTAACAGCTTGTCTATGCGCATCTAGACAGCTGCAGTGTTATAAAACTCAGAGTTTAACTTCACAATGGCTGCTAAAAAAGGACAACAAAGTCAGCAGAGCCATAGCAAAAGTTTTAATAAGAAAACGCACTAGTGTAAACTTTTGTCCATTCCGATTCGCTACTTTTCCATTGTTTTCTAGACGAACATGTGTGACTGTTGCACGCACGTCTTGCATCACGAGACGTGCATAAATTAAAAAAAACATGTCTTGAGACCTTGCGCTTTTTCCCTTTCCACTGCCTGTGTGTCGTGTTTTTCAACCAAATAGCCACCTGGAACCATCCAGAAACCCGTAGCCTAGCAATCACCCAGAACACCCCAGCAACCGCATAGCAACTACCTAGAAACATCCCAGCAGTTCCGACCCAGTGTTGAAGTGTGTATATGAATGAAAACAATGTATAATTTTACAGTACATAATAATGTTTTGACTTAAAGCACACAGGTAATGCGTCGCATCATAAACTGTGGAACATTTGAACTCGTTTCAGCAGAGCTGGTCGTGTTGTCTGATCTGTCCCGCAGTGACGGCCGTCTGCCCTCCGCAGACCATTAAAATCAGTCACTTTACACAAATTTTTACTGCCGATAATCAAATTCTTCTCTGCCAACTTCTCTCTCTCTCTCTCTCTCTCTCCCTCCACCTGGGTCTTTAAAGTAAATCAATTCCCATCATAAGGTGCTCACGGAGGAAAGCGGGGCTTTAATTTACCCCTGAGCTGTGAAATGATGAGGTTCCAACAGAACACACTGTAAATACTCTTATTGGTGCAGATCAGGTCAGACACGTGCGTCACACGGCTTTAAGTTTACAAGACAAATGATGGAATAATAAGCAGATAAAACTGCATCTGACAAGAGCTTATGAGCTTTTAACACATTGGCGTGGAAGGAAATAGCTGGAAAATACTGAAAAAATTATATAAAATGTATTATAAAATACATATATTATAATTTTAGCATATTTCATCATTCATTATATCAACATTTACATATATGATATCAAACTGATTTAGTGATGAATCACTGAATCAGAGTTGTGAATCGATTAACTCACAGAACTGATTCACTTGTTTTCGACTCCTAAACACAAGTTTAAAAAAATCATTAAAATCACTGTGATATTTACGATGTTGCTCAATTTCCAGCAAAATCCTCCCGAATGAACGGCACAAGCTGAAAGTGATGGATTTCGCTAATTACGATACCGCACCGCACCTCGTTGTCCCTGTAGACGTGTCCTTTTATTACCGCTCGAAATGAGACTGAATTAGTGGCGCCGTTGTAATTAACAAAACTGAACAATTATGATTCGCCATAATCAGAAAGAACAACAAATGACTCTTGAGAGAACAGAAATGATTCACCTCTTCGTGCTGCCAAAACATCCAGAAACGCACAAGAGATCAACAGTGGAAACAATCATGCGGCCTCGTAAATGATTAAATCAATTGCGAAACTAATTATAAGAATTTGGACGGACTCCCAAACATCTCAGCGTTGACTGAATCTGGACCGGTTCATTCAGTCATTCAGAGGCCTACGGCACACGCTGAAGTGTTTGAGGTGTCAGTCAACCACGAGGATATAACAGTCTGTAAAGAAGAAGAGATTAGCGGAGATGTGAGCTAGCTTTGCAAAACATCAGTGGACGGGGAAAAATCAATTCAAAAATCAGTTTCCCAGGATCCTTTTCTTTCGCGAAGTGAGAGAACATGCACGAAACAAGGTCAACACGTGGACGCGGAGACAGATGAAGGGGAAAATGATCGCTGACCGAGAATCAAGAAGTTGTTCAGAGGTCATTCGCACAGGAAAACTCAACGGGAGTCTCTGGTTGGCAGTTGTCTTGTTTGATGTACGCAAAAGTTAAACTACACTGCTTTGAACCTTCTCGCATGCATCAACGGAGGAGGAATGCCGCGACGCTTCCGGCGACAATTTGTCTGTCTTCACTGAAAGAGAAAAAGCTGTGTGATGTGACACAATATCAGTATTAATGCCAACTTTAGTACCAAGACGGTTCTGACATTTCAAAAATGTGACAATATCAGCATTTCCCCCAAGAATTTTGAGCGTTGTTCATCAGATCCCTAAAATATCCGCTGATAGACGCCTGCTTTCAAACGCTCCCCCGTGTATCTGTGTAAGCGCTCAGTCAAGAGCGTCAAAGATGTCTATTTACAACATTTTTTTTGAAGAGTTGATCATTGTAGCCAATCACAGACACGTGTGTTGAGCGTGTGAACACAATGGCCAATCAGAGGAGTTTAAGAATACACTCAACAGTGCTCAAAATGATAGGGGGAAATGCAGGTATTGTGATATTTTTGTATTTCTGTACCAAAGTACCGGTAATTTCGACAACTCTAATCAGTGTGCACTATGAATTGCACAGCCACTGGTGAAGTAAATACTACAGAACAAACAAATGTAATTTCTACATGAAAAAGTTAGCTCAGGGAATAATAAAAAACAAAACAAAACAAAAAAAGTAAATTCTATATTAGTACTCAATTCAAAGTGTAAATATCAAGTAAAATCCACTCAACTTTACTCATACTGGTGTTCCCATCATGCACTGGGGCATGAATAATTAATGAGGTTGATTTTTTCGCTATTTTCTAGCTGTATTTACACTGTTTTATCATTGCTTTTGTCGTTAGGGTTAGTATCTTGCCATTTTGTGACGAGCAGGGCGGGCGAGAGCCGTGAGGGAACGGCGCGAGGCCGGTGACGCGAGTGATAATGAGCGTCAGCTGCGCACTGCACCGGTCTCGTGTCTCTCACGGAGGAGCTCCGGAAGCATAAAAGAGGAGACAGTGAAGGATGAGAGACGACCAGGCCTGGATTTTATGCTGTGTTTTTATTATGTTTGTGTGTGCCATTTTACTTTCGTTTTGTTGTTTGTTTATTTATTTGATAATTAAAGTTACGTTGAATTTTCCTGCCTCTTTCTTCCCGTTCTTACGAACTGTGTTACAATGACATATGAAGTTCATTTTCTACTCAAAATGACACATTCACACTCAAAAATGATCTATCGAATGTTACAACAGTGTGTACCAAGTATAGAGGTCTCTGTGTTCAGGTGCTGTGTCACTTCTTTTATTTAGATATAGTGTCTACACAATATATATAGTATTATCTATTGTATAAATAATAAGTAAGTATCTTATTGTATAAGTCAAGCATACACTTTAAAGGTGAGGTTTAATTCAGTGTTATATTGTAAAAAGTATTGCAAAGGAAACAAACTACAGAAAAAATGAGTGGATAAATGCAGTGCATAAAGTTTTATGTGCAATTTTTCTTTCAACAGACAGAAAAATTAAGCAGCTTGTACAAAGGCTAGTCTTGTTTGATCTACATAAAATTATGCAAAAAAAAAAATTAATCACTTTTTTTAAATCAATCAGAGCCAATCAGAACATTATTTGGATGTTATGAGGATTTTGGACCAATAAGAAATCGGGGCGGAGCTACACAGTATGACTCTAGAATTAGTCTCTTATCGTCTTTGTCGTCATCTAACGCTCACATAGCAAATCTTTAAAAACACAATTTAATAATTCAAATTTGAAAATGAATATTCAATTCTGAACATTATTTTGTGATGCCTAAATTCAATTTTAGCTTTTAAAATAATGTTTTCCAGTTTTTGTGTTATTAATATAATAGAATTTTATTATTATCCATTTATTCATCTATGCATCCCTAGAGTATTACGATAGCTTTAAAAGCACCTTAGCCAAGCTATCTAGTAAACGAACACGCAAAGAGTTTACAGATGTTTTATGAACAAAATGGATCTCCTCAATCCAATTTTCCACTTAAAAAAAAAACAAAAAAAAAACACTGCTGTTCAACTACAGCGCAGACTGTTAAACACACACTATTAAGTGCGTATGAACATGAAGCGGCTGATAAAATGCTAAAGGTGAGCAAATCCCCCACCCCCATTAGAAAATGAGCAGAGAGCAGCATAGCCGTAAACACACGCCAGTCATTAAACCATGTCCCGGGGAGATCCGCTGACAGATCCAAGTGGAGTCGTATTTTGCTGCCATGCCCAATTTAGCAGAGACGTGCCACGACCGTGTCATCGCCCCACGGCCTAAACACAGCTGACACCCCAAAATGCTCCCACTCAGGTAAAAAGTTTTTCCACCGTTTAACAAATCACCCGCTCACCTCATTTAAAGATCACGTACTGACTTGAAATCATCTAAAAACGAGTTAATGATCCGATTACCGTCGCTGTGCTAAGTCTACGAGCTCTAATCCATCTTGTTTTCCCACATAGATAGCATGAAATTCACTGAGAAAACCACATTTCACATGATTCATGACATTCGGTTTCCATTAAACCTGGAAATGAATCTTTAATGTGAAGTTTAATTCAAAGGTACTCAACGGAGGACATTTGCGGCCCACTACCTGCTATTTGAGACGTTGCTTATTTATAAATGTATTTTTCCGCTTATTAACTAAAAAAAACTCATCCATGCTCATTTTGTTTTGTACATATTGTGAAAGCACTACAAGAGATGACGAGAAACTTGGTGATTTATAATATTTTCTGCTAATAATCAATAAAGAAAAGACTTGAGTCTGTACACTAATACCGTTTCTGCCTAAACATGGGCACAAATGGCTGGATAACTTCCTGCCGCTGCTAATGTCCGTCCGTTTTGGTGGAGCTTGGAAAACCAGGAGTTAAGCACACCCGGGTAATTGATATTCCTCAGGGAGCGACGTGACGCTGCCAGGAGAGCAAGAGCAGGAAAAAAACAAAATGGATTACTCAACGTCAGTAATGGCCATAAACACATAAATCACCCACGGCTGGTGAAGGAGCCCGGAAAATAATTCAGGGCAGGCTATGAGGGGAAATGAGCGAAAAAACGACTGTGTTGTGCCACTGCTAGCCGTGGAGTACCGTTGGAGGTAACGGCAGGCAATTAGCAGCTTTAACGGAAAAAACCAACCCTTCCTGCTCTTCAGATCCACAGGGACACGCAGCATTAACCCGGTTTAACCCCGTTCTTATATAACGTTTTATTGGCGGTTATTTTAATGGTTTAAAACGTCCCCTAAAAAGCGCACTCATCCCATCATGGCAGAGTTGTGCATTTCAAAATACTTCAAATTAGCTAATGCAGTCTAGAGCCATTTAGTTGGGTCTTTCATATACACTACTGTCCACAAAAAGGAAAGTTTTCACTAAAGGCCCTTTCACTTACCAGAACATCAAACTCAAAGCAAAGCATCAAGCTACTGATGGCATTCAAGTGATTAAAATTTCATTTCGAAGTGCAGCTGATGAACGGACAATTAGCAAAAGTTATCTTTATTATGGGAGCGTTTCTACGGCAAATCAAAATGAGATGGAAGACGGGTCGACCCGTGCATGTCTAGATTTGATTTTACAAAGGATATCTTGACAGACAGTAAATAATCATCATGATACTGTACATATTTAATATAAGAAACCGTAAATTCATAATTTTGGGATGCTATCAGCAATGCTGTTCATGAAAACGGCATTGAAGCCCTAAAGTGAAAAATGACGTTCATTAAGAACTTAGATCGCAGTTCTATAGACAAATGTAATGATAACAATGGATCAAATCTTCACCAATCTCAAAAGACCAAGAAACGTGATCTAATGTAGTGGCTAGGATGAAAAACACTTGAAGTTTTGGGGTTTTGATGCCTGAAGATAGACTTTATTATCAGAGATATACAGTGTTGGGTGTAACGCATTACAAGTAACATGAGTTATGTAATCAGATTACTTTTTTCAAGTAACTAGTAATTACTTTTACATTTATATCATAATTTTGTTTATTATTTATTTATTTTTTGTTAAAAGTCAAAGAAGCAAGCCCACTCCAGGTGAGAAAAAGTAAGGCAAAAGTAACTTAATGCATTACTTTCCATAAAAAAGTTGCTTTTCCAGGGAGTAACCCAACATCCGCAAGACTTTTAAAAGAACTTTCCCAAACATTGGAGATGTAAAGCAGAGTTGGTCTGCAGAGCAACAACAGAGTCTGATCCTGTTCCTCAATACATTACATGAATATCACTATTGTTTATCATCTTTTATTTATCATATTTTGTTCGGGACTCTAGTACGCTGTTTTAAGAAGTGGATAGAAGGTCCCAATCTTCATGAAGTGAAACGAGGACCCTCATCAAGTCACCATATATTTTCTCTAGTGTCAAAAAGAGAAGATAATGAAGTTAATAAAGAATACATGGCATCATAGGGTAGTCATTTTGTGTCCTTTTTGTGTAACTTTGAACTGCGCCGCCTGATCTGAGGAGGTCAAAAAACACATTCAGGCTCTGAACACTTTAAATGAACGCAGATGTTTCCGCTGGGTCGGATGTTATTGTGCCCGAGAAAGAAACATTCCATCATGTTTCCAAGGGAATTTCATATTTCTACGGTGGAGCAGAAAACAGAATGATGGTCTTGATAACAGAGAACAGCTGCATAATATCCTAGAGACAAAAAACAAGCAACCCAAGAATGAGGTGGTCTCTGCAGGAAATGACCAGGGTGAACACCAGTTGTCTAAACAACAAACATGTGAGAAATCGAGGAACTTTCAATTCAGCTTCAAACATTGAACTCATCTTCAAATTCAAACAAACTACAGGAAAGCGTCTGAAAAAAATCCCTAAAGTTGAAGAATTAGTTCACTTTAAAATTACGCCATGATTTACTCACCCTCAATCCATCCTAGCTCTTAATAATCACTCTGATGCTCCAAAGCTTTATAATGGCAGTGAACTGAAACCACCTGTTTGAAGCTCAAAACAGTGCACCCATCCTTCTGCCACACCGCCTTCCATACTCAACTTGTCCAATACAGGAAGCATTGGAAATAGTGTAAGCATTTTTAACTACAAGAGTTTTACACTTTCTTTGTAAGTTAGATATTGTACTTCATAACTTGTTAAATATGGATATTTTTCTTACACAAATGCATCGCTTCGCTCCAGAAGGCCTTTATTAACCCACCAGAGCTGTGTGGAGTACATTTAGGATGGATGGATGCACTTGCTTCAGCTTCAAACAGGTGGTTCCCGTGCGTTGCCTTTATAAAGCTTGGGAAAATCGGGGTAATTATTAATATAACTGATAATATTTGTCTGAAAGAAGAAAGTCATGTACTAGGATGGCTTGAGGGTGAGTAAATCATGAACTAATCCTTTAATCAGTATTTTTACCTGGTATTCCAGTTTAAAGAAAGCACACACGCACAATTTTAATGAATAAATAAATTGAAATATCATCTTTATAATAAGCTTAAATTCTTAACAAAAATACAATATATACAAAATGTTGGTTTTGTTTCAGAATCATTAAATAATGATTAATCACTAATCCTTTAATACTTTGATCAATTAATAATGAAAACATTTCACAATTGTGCTCAGAAACACACTCATTTAGAGCGCAGTTACTTATTCAGCGTATTTATTTAAAGTAAAGCTATATAGTTTTACGCATATAAAGTTTCCCAATGGTTTATTTTGAATAGCAATATGCTCCTTATCACACAAAACATGAAGACTGAAAGATCCAGATGATTGTTCATTTATGAGCGCGTCTGAGTCTTGTGCTGCGGGGCTGGACTGAAGACCGTCTGCTTCGGACGCCCACCTCCGTTTCTCAGGCCTCGAGTTCAAGTCTCTTCCCTCTGGATGCGAGCTCTGTTTCTGTTTCCCTGAATCTTAACTCAATCTTCAAAGTAAGAAAGACAAAAAACAAAAAATCCCCAACAATCCCCAGCTACAGCTGTGTATTTCTTATCCAGGCTTTCAGATCAAAAACAAAACATCGAGCGGCGAGCCAGGGGCCCCTGGGTACAAAACGACGTGTCAGTTCAGCGGAGCGGCCGCATCCATAATCTCTCCCAACCATCAATACAGTTCCCCGAGTGTTTTTGATGGAGATCCCCCTGCCAGATTGAGGAGAATGGAGTCTTATCGGCGTAAACAGACAGGCCCGAGGTACGGAAAAACAGGATAATGAGCCGCTCCTGCTCTCCGGCAATGCGGGGGAATGTCTGGGCTTATCCGAACCTGACATCTCTAATGCTTCAAATCTACGGAAAATCAACTTTTACCTTTAAGTCAATTTGACTCCACACTCGCTCTCCACATCACGTCTGGACTGTCGGAGAGCGAGCCTCTCGCCCCTGAGACGCCCGAGTGAGGAATGATGGGAAGGCAGGAGTCTACGTTCACCTCAACCTGCAAAATGCCTCTTTGATTGGATTGCGAGTCTGAATGTGAGGATCTGTGTCTTACAGCTGTTGTTTCTTAACCGAACGGCCCCAGTGGAAGCTCATTATTGAACACAACAGCCTCGATGTGTCTTCATTTACTTCAACAGGTTTCTCTCGCCGACAACTAGTTGCACATTCGCATGGTGCCAAAACTCATGCAAACTCTGACAAAATTTTATAATATCTCAAATGTTAATCACAAAATGTTCAATTGAAGAAAAAATAAAGTCACAATTAAGGCAAATAAAGAAGCAATGGTGATATATAAAGCCACAAGTCTGACAATAAAAGGAAAAATTATGAGAAATATTGTAGCAATTGCCAGATGTAAAGTCTCATTGTGAAATATAGTCACAAATATGATAAATAAAGTAACAATTATCAAAAATAAACTCCCCACTCACCAAGTCATCCATGAAAACGACTCAAAATTGGCGTTTCCCTTTTCATAAATTCGCATTTTTAAAAGTTTACACTGGGACAATAACGGTATCGTTTTCAAAAACTTGCACTTTGAAACCTGTTTAAGTTTTGGTTTTCAGGCCCCCAAAACGCTATTATTGTGTAAACAAACGGCCAAAACGCATAAAAGGTTTTCCGTTTTTAGTTGAAAATGGTGTCATGTAATTGATCCAAAAGTCTCATTGTGAGAGATTATGTTATAGATTAACAATGATGAGAAATGAAGTAGCAATTGTGAGATATAAAGTCACAAATCTTAGAAATAATGTAACACTTAAGTGAACGTAGCAACTGCAAAAAGTAAAGTCACATGAAATATAAAGTTTAAATTACGACAAAGTACCAGTTGCGACTTTGTGAGATATAAAATTACAAATGTGAGAAATCTAGTAGAAATTGCAACACACGTATAAAGTGTCAAATGTAAATATATTAAAAATATAGTAGCAGTTACCAGACAATGTGTCGTTCTAAGATATAAATTCACAAATGCCAGAAAAAAGTAGCAATTATGAGATATAACATTAAAACTAAGAAAAAATAAAGTAACATTGGTGAGATATAAAGTCTCCTTGTGGGATATAGTTGCAAATTTGAGAAATAAAGTAAGAATTGCAACACATAAACTCTCAGTGTGACATATGAAGTAAAAAACCTGAGAAAATGTAATTTTCGAAAGTATCGATTGCGAAATGTAAATTCGCATTGTGAAAAAATCAATATCAAAAGTCAAAATTACAAAAAAGTAGCAATTGACCCTTCGCCGCCAGTTTGATTGACAGGCGATCTGACCAATCATAACCCTGAATCCGCCATTTTGTCCAATAAAGCAGTCAGGGGAGTTAGTAGATTAACGTTGGTGAAATTGAACTTGAAAAATTGTGTGTCCTCACGTCTTTCCACGCTTGAAACAACATTCCTTCTGATGTTCATTCATGTTTATTTGCTGCTATAAATGAACTAGTATGAAGAGATGATCGGTTCACGAGGAGCTACAGCGATCTGTCACGACACATTAAAGAGACTCTAAATGCTATTTATTCATTAAACTTCTTTAAAAAATTACAATATTTTAAATATAAAACCGTTTCATACATTGTCAGTGTCCTCTTTGCTCCGCGATGTATTTTTCACTTCGTGAGAACATGATGTGTGGCTTGTATAGCAACAATAACTAAAGGGGGCGGGTCTTTGCGAAGGGTCAATTGCGACATCTTATTGTGAGATATAAAGTCAAAATGAAGCTAAGTATAAATTCCTTTTTAAAAATGTCTCTACTCTGAGGTGGAAACAAGCTTCTGCAGTTTTATTTCTCCAAATGAAGTGAAAGAGAATCATCTGAGACAAAGGTGATACTTAACTAGTCCTCTCTAGCACTAAAAGAGCAACATTTGGCATCATGAACAGCACAAGTGTTGTATAATATTAATATAGCAAGTGCAACTTTCTGAAACAAAGGCAGAACGTTCAAGAAGCGTCGCTGTCAGTCGAGGTCTGATAGCATCAATCCATCTGCGCTAACGGCATGACTTCACCATCAAATAATAACAGTGACGAATGGGCTTTTATCACATCGTGACGAGATAAACGCCAGCACATAGAAAAACTCAACGACTCGGCTAAATCCCGTGGGAATGATTCTGCATGTTTTGTTTGTTTTGTGTGAGTGGGTGATATTACACAGCCCTTAAATCTCTCCTCCAGCGCTTATCGGCTCCTCACGGGCCCAGATGAAGCCATCAGTAAACATATTCATGCTCTTACACCTTCCAGCTTCTTCATAATTCATAACAGCACGGAATTGATCGGCTCCTTCAGGAGAATTGAGATGGGATGCGCAACGTGCCTAAAATATATACAATTACTGTTAAAAATTCAGCAGGGACGGGTCAGGACGGTCGACGAGTTCAATTTAGAGACGTGTTGACGGCGTGCTGTGCTTTACTGCGCTTGCTAGAAGTCTGACGGTAACTCTGAGAGACGTTACGCGTCTATATTAATCCTCTGTAAACTACGGCCGTCAAAAACATTGCCATTTACAATAAACAATTACTGTCAGGCTTTAAATTGGACTCTGATAGTTTGGTACAAGTTATTAAGCCTGTCAGTTACATGACTGCAGGCTGCATTCTGATCAGCTAAAGGAGAGAAAAAGAAAAAAACTTCACAAATTACTACCATAAAATTACAAAACACAATGAAATTAGGAAAGTAAAATCATTGAGCATAATAATGTCAAATAATAATCACCACTAAAAGAAAAAAACCGAACTAAAATTATAAAAATGTATAATAAAATAACAAAAAACAAACAGTCAAAAAGTCATAAAAAGTCAGACACCCCATAATAATAGGAAAAAAATACTATAAAAATGACAAACACAATGAAACTACCATAAATGTAGTGTATATGAGTTCTACACTTGTCAGTGATGCTAAATGCTAATTGTAGCACATAAGAGAAAGAAACATCCCATTATGTTTCCAAAGAAAATTTGTATTTCAGAGGGGTAGAAAGAGGGACGATGGACCTGATATCAGAAGCTGCATAATGTTTTATAGAGCAAACAAAAAGAGAAAAGAAGGTGATAAAGCAGAAAGTTATCTGACTGCCTAAGACAAATACATTTGTAAGAACCCGAGCAACTTTCACTTCAAAGGACGAGAGGAAAAAACTTTCTAAAAGTTCTGGAAGTTCTTTGAATTTAAGTATCTGGTGTTTCAAACAAACACAAACACAAACACACACACATATGGCAAAATGAGTTATTGTCATTCTCACATTCACTAATAAATTCAGCAATTTTGAGAAAAATCGAGTTAAAGTTTTCTGAAGGTTCCAAAACAAAATCACCAAGCAACCGTACCTTAAAATCCCTGATACTAACACCAAATTTGGCACAAACCAAGTCAAAATCCATATCTATAGGAAAAAATATATATTCAACTTTTTTGATTCCACGACTGTTTGATTAACACTAATGAAACAGACAGCTACTGTATCACACGTATCTAAAATAATGTTACACATCAGATGTTTTTCCCCAACAGTTAACCAAACGTCCACTCAAGACATGACAGAGACTGTGTGTGTGAATACACAGATATTTTACACTCTAATTCTGTGTATATTTGTGTATCGCGGCGTCTTTATCTGAATGCTTCGGATCTGTCAGTCAGCGCAAGTAAGGGTGTGTTCACACTTGTCACGTTTGGTTCGATTAAAACGAACCCTGGTGCGATTGCTCAGTTAGTGCGGTTGGTTTGAACATATGTGAACGCTGCCATCCGAACCCTGGTGCGCACCAAACAAGCGGACCGAGACCGCTAAAAAGATGGGTCTCGGTCCGCTTCCAAACGAACTCTGGTGCGGTTCGATTGATATATGAACGCAACACGGACCAAAGACATGTAAACGAACCAAAAACAGGACGTGATGTAACAAGATGCGACACTACAAGTCAGCTGATTTGACGACGCGGAAAGATCGGTGTATCCAAAATGAGTCGAGGGCAAACGTGGAGCAACGAGGAGGTGAAGTGCCTCATCAATATTTGTTTCTGCACACAACGGAGGAAATCCTGGTGCTGTTTTGAATGTTTTGAAAATTTTATAAGCTCTTCATGAGTTCTTAGCTGGTAAAAATAAAGCATTCGTACACGCATAAAATGATGGCGTTTAATCCAGAACACAGCATTGTTTTGAATGTTCGGGAATGAAGCTCCGTCGCGAAATATACGTCATAAAAGCCGACCAATCAGGTCGTGACCGTATCCCAATGCCTTTGGTTCGGTAACTTAAAGTTCGCTGTTAAAAATGCCAGTGTGAACGCAAAGCGGACCAGGACTATATGTTTTGTTTTGTTTTTTTGTCCGGACCAAACCAACCAAACCAACCGAACTACAAGTGTGAAGATTGTTTTGTTTTGCTTGAAAATCACATTTCATTGGCTCAGACTGATACCACTGAGAATTCGCTATGAATATTCCCAAAGTTGGAATTTAAAACCATACCAAACTTGTGCTGAGAGGAAGCGGCAGTCGTCCCGAAGCGATCAGAGAAGTTTCATGGTCAAACTGACTCATTTTGGCAGCACAGGTCACACACACACACATATGTATATATGTGACTTTTACTAATGACCCTTTTTTTTTTTCAAGAGTCTTCTGAAGTTTGAGATTATACTGGGAAGCGGACCAAGAGGAATCAAACCTGGTCCGTGGTGAAAGCGTCTCGTAAAGTCCCATCACATGCTGGGAATGCGGTGTTGGGCCGTGAAAGGGGCTCGGGCCCGAAGAGGGTGGAGGCTATGCAAACGAGAGCGAGGCGCGGGGTAATCGCATGCCGCGCAGGACGGAAGAATTCATTACCTTTACCGTCACGTCTTGTTAGGATGACTTCACAACTCATTTGCGTGTGCAGCCGTGCGGAGACGGCGCGCTGCAGAAGCAAAGTCTCAGAGCAGGACGATGGGGGGGAACAGGAAGCAGGCGGCATCTGCAACTCAAGATGAGTGTTTTTGCCAAACAGATGGCTCGTCAGGCAGGTAAACAGGAGGTTTCTGAGGAAAGCATGTGCACTTCCAACTCCCGCAACACATCGCACTTCCAGCCCTCCAACCGCCCGAGGGAATATTGTGACTGTCAAACCCAAAATTGCGTTTGTCAGGACGGCGAGCCAGAGAACGTCCTCTGAGCCCACCTTCTGCTCCAACAATGTTTTTTTTCCCATCAAAACGCCACATTCATCCACTCCACCCTCTTTTCTGACACTCACTGGGCTCTGGGGACGAATCGGGCTCCCAGGGGACCACTGGAGAGCCGGGTATCTGTTCAGGTGGTAGACAATACATCTCCACGATGGCTCAAAATTAGGACAAACCTCGGCGGGCTACAGGCAAAAAAGTGTTTGGTACAAGTAAGAACATCAGATGTGAAATAACAAGTGAAAGGTGGAATCTGTAGGGACGAAAGTTTATAAGAAACACATGAAAGAAGTGAGAGGCGTCAAGGAAGCACTTGAAATAACACCTGAGGTTTTCCCCGGCTCAGGTGGGATCTTGTGCATTATGACCTCATCAGCAGCTGTAATCACATGACCTGGCACTGAGAGCAGGTGTGGTGTGCTGAATCACAGCCTGAAGCGTTCATCATCGTAATTGGCCGACTGAAGCCCACCTAACACATAGATCATTTGCCCTCGTACATTCAACACCTCTCACCCTCCTAAAGAAACAGTTCCTCCCAAAAAATGATAAATAAAATGATAAAAAGGTTCTGTTATCATCCACTCACCCTCATTTTCATTCCAAATGACTTTAATCCATGCAACACAAATAGACACACTTAGCAGAATGCGCAAGCTGCTCTTTTCTACACAATTAAAGTAAATGCACACTATTATCCAAGTTATATAATAACTGTTAGTGAGGAACAAACTAAAATTCAAGTAGGTGTCTCTGAAAATTGCCATTTTTTGTCATTTTGGAGCTTGACAGGTTCATTCACCGATTACTACACTTTTTGCATAAAATTTCTCAAAACATAGTAAAATCATTTTTTTTGTAACTAAAATCAATTTTAACGACTCCAAAAACTAACTAAAACTGCTAGACAGCAACTAGAAAATACCACTAGACATACACACACACACACACACACATACACACACACACATATATATATATATATATATATATAGCCCGTATTAGTCATGTACAATATTTTAAGTATTGTGAAGTGAAATTTTATGAGGAACAGACCATTGACAGTGCTTTCATAGTCTTTAAGAGAGCAGCGTGAACATTCTACTAAACAACTTTCCCTTGTAGTTGAATTATTCCTTTAATTCAACAGTAAGCCCGGGAGTCTTCTATCTACCTACACTATCCATGAGAAAACGGGAACATTAGTGTCCATAAGATTCCAGGCGCCCAGCCAGATACACCACGTGTGTGTATGTGTGTGTGTGTTTGTGCCCCAAGGCCTCATTGTGTTTTACCTAAGCGAGTCACTGTTAAGGAACAAGCTCTCATTGAAGGTTATGTGCTGTAAGTGTGTGTGCTGATTTTAGCCGGAGTTTGGGAGTACGTCCTGCTGGCTGCAGGAGTGCGAGGAATGCTGGAGATCAGGCAGCTGGGTGCAGCATGTGGCCATTGCTACAGGGGAGCTTCGAGGAAAGTGTGTGTGTGTGTATTTCATGCCTGAGCATCTCCAACAGCTTGTCCCCTTGACGGAACTGACATTTCTCTCACTTTCTCCATCTTCCCTGCCATCCCTCGTCTCGCTGTGAGTGGAAAGTTGGTTTCGTGGGGCTCTGAGAAGCTCCCGGAGCCGACCGCTGTGCTCCCGCTGCTGTCAGAGCTCATTACGCAAGCGCCGGTGTGCTTTGGCCCTCAGGGGCCGCTACAGTTATGCTGCGCGGAGGATGTCCACCGCAGCCGCTGATCTCACTGGTGCTACGGGGTGTTTGACAACACTGCGAACCACAGGTCAAGACATGCAAAATTGGACCAGACACCTCTGCGAATACTAGTGAGCGAATTAACTTTGTTTCATAACCTAGTCAGCTGCCTACATAGATGGCATCCTGCTGCCTTCTAAGGAAGCTCACTTCGGCTAAAACAGAAGGAAGCAGCACATGTGACCTTTAAAGCAATCCCAGAATGCATTGTGAAAGTGAAAAAAATATCCAAGATGGCAGGCAAGTTGAGTGAAATTCTCATTCAAACCTGACCATTTCATATATATATATATATATATATATATAATATATATTAATATATACATATATATATATATATATATATATATATATAAATAAATATACAAATATATTAATATTTTAAAATATACAATACTTTAAGAATTAACCTGGGAATGAACTTTTGCAGCCCTAAAATACTGAAACTACAATAAAAACTAAAACTGTAGCATCAAATACAGAAATACATAGAAATTTAATGCTTTTGAGTCAAGTCATTAGCTAGCAAGATGCAATCAACTACCTTGATTGGGATTAAATAAAAAAATGTAGTCACTAGCTTAGCCATAAGCTAACCATAGGTTTTGGAGCAGAGCTGCAGACTGGCATGAACAACAACAGCGTTTTTAAACTATTAGCTTAAATTGACATGATTAGAGTAACATTGCTATTCAGGCAGGGGTTATCCATTACACGGCACGACCAATGAAGCTGAAAATGTGCTAACTCCTCATTAACTACTGAGATAGCTATGCTATGCTTAAAAAATTACCATGCTAAACACTACTGAAGTCCTTTTTTAGTAAACCGTACATCCTGTGTCTAAACCACACACACATACACCATCCTGTAATCTACCTCTTCAGACCATCACATTACAGCCAAACGGGAGTGCTAGCCAGGCACAAAGCTAAAGGTTAGGTTTGAAAATAGGTTTGTTTTTAACTTCAAAGAGCTCTTGCGAGTGGCTGTCGGGTGAAGATGGCTTTCTAATGGAAAAATAGACACCAAGACCTTAAATGGCAAGGCAACAGTGTGTCATTAAAGAGACTCGTGGCTGTTTACGCTAACCCACTCCCCTTCATTAACCGTCTGCAGGGGACGCGCGCGGACACGCTAGCAGAGACGTGACATCAGGGGCGTAGCGACCATTATAACACTTTTAGAAGCCTCTAAATTTTCCCCATTGCCATTTCTGCTAATGTCGGTCTAGTCGCCGGCGAATTACTGACAAAACTGTTTGTTAGCGAAGATTTGTTTTTCTGATTTTGTCAATTAGAAGAGACAAAGAAGATAGATCATAATTTTACTAAGAACACTGTTGATGAAAAAATAAGAAGAAGTAGGAAGAATTTATTTTCAGTGAGACTTTCTAAAGGTTACATTGTTAAAGCAGCAGGTGAGTCATTTGAATGATTCTCTCAAACAATTCATTCGATTCAATTCATATGAGTGAACCAATGGGCCCTATTTTGACAATCTTATGGTCCAATAGGGTTGTACTTAGTCTCTTAACGAGTAATGAGTGTGTTTTGGGCGTAACATGCAGTAAACCAATTAGTTTAATCTCCCATTCCCTTTAAAATCCAGTTGCGCTCACACCTATAGACGCATATTACTTCAAATAACAAAAAAATACTGCGCCATTGACTTTAGATTAGATTTTTGGCCTGAAACTAGCAAAAAACACTTGTGCCACACCTGGCGTCACATTGCACCAGGTGTATGATGAAATGAGTCATTCGTTTAATTAATTCTTTCAGACACACTGATTCATTAAGGAACAAAACAAGTGACTGCCTTTATGATTGAGTCACTGAATCATTCACTCAACTGATTCATTCAAACACTAATTTATTACGGATAAAATCAAGTGACTGCTTTTATGATTGAGTCACTGAATCATTCACTCAATTGATTCATTCAAACACTAATTTATTAAGGATCAAATCAAGTGACTGCTTTTGTGAGTGAGTCACTGAATCATTCACTCAATTGATTCATTCAAACACTAATTTATTAAGGATAAAATCAAGTGACTGCTTTTATGAGTGAATCACTGAATCATTCACTCAATTGATTCATTCAAACACTAATTTATTAAGGATCAAAACAAGTGACTGCTTTTATTAGTGAGTCACTGAATCATTCACTCAGTTGATTCATTCAAACACTAATTTATTAAGGATAAAATCAAGTGACTGCTTTTATGAGTGAGTCACTGAATCATTCACTCAATTGATTCATTCGAACACTAATTCATTAAGGAACAAAACAAGTGACTGCCTTTATGAGTGAGTCACTGAATCATTCACTCAATTGATTCATTCGAACACTAATTTATTAAGGATTAAATCAAGTGACTGCTTTTATGAGTGAGTCACTGAATCATTCACTCAATTGATTCATTCAAACACAAATTTATTAAGGATAAAATCAAGTGACTGCTTTTATGAGTGAGTCACTGAATCATTCACTCAATTGATTCATTTGAACACTAATTTATTAAGGATAAAATCAAGTGACTGCTTTTATGAGTGAGTCACTGAATCATTCACTCAATTGATTCATTCAAACACTAATTTATTAAGGATAAAATCAAGTGACTGCTTTTATGAGTGAGTCACTGAATCATTCACTCAATTGATTCATTCGAACACTAATTTATTAAGGATAAAATCAAGTGACTGCTTTTATGAGTGAGTCACTGAATCATTCACTCAATTGATTCATTCGAACACTAATTTATTAAGGATAAAATCAAGTGACTGCTTTTATGAGTGAGTCACTGAATCATTCACTCAATTGATTCATTCAAACAAACTGTTGAAAGTTACAGAGTATCAGAATATGACATCAAAGTACCAAAGACAGCTCTGTATGCTTTCGAATTGCTCTAGCTGTACTTTGATGTCATACACTGATCGGTCTGTGCAGCACCTTCAAGTCGAACACATCTACTGTCTTTATAAGTGAGTCAATGAATCATTCACTCAAATGATTTGTTCAACAACACTGATTCATTCAAACATTACTGCTCGGCGAATGTACCTGGCAATACTGCGAATATAACTAAGTTACTCAATAGTAATTTGTTGTAAACAAAAGTGTTTCGTAAATATGGAAAATGAATACAATTTTACTGCTTGGTGCCAAATGTTGAAAATGTAGTTTAAAGAAATTAGAATCATTAACATTATAAAATGCTATTTCATTGATTAAAATAATAAAAGTTAAATTGAAATGAACAAAATACTGCCTGAATGAAAAAGAGAAATGAATAAAAATTGAGTCAGACGGCTCAAACGAACAGAATAATGTTTTGATAGCATCACTTTGAGCATATTAAACTACAAGTGAATAACTTCAAGTGATTCCACATATTAAACTGAGACATACAAGCCATTATTAAGCCTTTAAATAATACTGTGTCCGTTGCAACTAGGCATATTATAAAGGCCGCTAGACTGCTTTCACATTCGCTTACTATCTCCATGTTTACATGCTGATGAATGCGGCTCAATTAAGACACCAACGTGTCATGTTTGCAGACATAATCCAAACATGCTTTCAATAACAGAAGAGACAGACGAGATTAACGACGAGGGTCATGTCCCGCATGTCTCTGGGATGGAGTCCAGGATGATTATGGCACCCGCGCTCCGAGTTTAGCTAATATTCATCAAACACAGCCAGCGGGCAGCGGCTCGCTTTGATTGGGTTATTTTCTGCTAACTAATGACCATTAGTCTCTGCGTCTGACCATTTGTGTCTGCAAATATCCGCAGGCCGTCGGCGTGCGCCGCTGGAGTAAATCAAATTACATAATCTGCTGAGCTCAGAGAAACGAGAGAAGGATAAAAGCTGCGCGCGGAGATTATGCGAGCGATGCGTGTGATGGAGTTTACGAGTCTTGCGCCGCGAGAATAATTGGGGCCAAACTGGATAAACGGTCAGCGGGCTCGGACACCTTCACCTTTCTGAAAACGCTCATTATTGTAGCAGTAAGCACAGCTAAGCGGGGTCACCTTCTGGATTAAATTGCTTTCCTTTAGCTTCTTATTAGCGAGTCGCTCCATCTGAGGGCGTTTTATATTCCGCTAAAGTCCCAGTCGGGCGCGTCAGAACACGCTAGTAATCAATGCTGCTGCAGATTCATTCATTTCAACACCGTGATTCTTGTGTAACAGACGGTCTGGAGCCTCGTTTGTAGGTCATTTATTTATAACAGCAAATGGACATCACAGACAATGAGAGCGTTCGTTAATTCAAGAACTTGATAAAGAGAAACAGGGATATATATTTAAGATATATATAAGTTTTTGTTTGATTTGCATAATTAAGCCCACCTATAAATCAATTAAAATGACATATTTTTACACATTTCAGGATATTCTTTTATTTGATATGCTAACAATTCACTGTTCAAAAGTTTTTGGTCTATGTATTTGTCCCTTCTCATCAAGACTGCATTTATCGTGCAATAAACAAATTAGAGTTTCATCTCTCATTCCCTTTAAAATCCAGTTGCGCTCACACCTATAGGCGCATATTACTTCAAATAACAAAAAAATACTGCGCCATTGACTTTAGACTAGGTTTTTGGCTTGAAACTAGCAAAAAACACTTGTGCCACACCTGGCGTCGCATTGCACCAGGTGTATGATGAAATGAGTCATTCGTTTAATTAATTCTTTCAGACACACTGATTCATTAAGGAACAAAACAAGTGACTGCCTTTATGATTGAGTCACTGAATCATTCACTCAATTGATTCATTCAAACACTAATTTATTAAGGATAAAATCAAGTGACTGCTTTTATGAGTGAGTCACTGAATCATTCACTCAACTGATTCATTCAAACACTAATTTATTAAGGATAAAATCAAGTGACTGCTTTTATGAGTGAGTCACTGAATCATTCACTCAACTGATTCATTCAAACACTAATTTATTAAGGATAAAATCAAGTGACTGCTTTTATGAGTGAGTCACTGAATCATTCACTCAATTGATTCATTCAAACACTAATTTATTAAGGATAAAATCAAGTGACTGCTTTTATGAGTGAGTCACTGAATCATTCACTCAATTGATTCATTCGAACACTAATTTATTAAGGATAAAATCAAGTGGCTGCTTTTATGAGTGAGTCACTGAATCATTCACTCAATTGATTCATTCGAACACTAATTTATTAAGGATAAAATCAAGTGACTGCTTTTATGAGTGAGTCACTGAATCATTCACTCAATTGATTCATTCAAACACTAATTTATTAAGGATAAAATCAAGTGACTGCTTTTATGAGTGAGTCACTGAATCATTCACTCAATTGATTCATTCAAACACTAATTTATTAAGGATAAAATCAAGTGACTGCTTTTATGAGTGAGTCACTGAATCATTCACTTAACCGATTAATTCAAACAAACTGTTGAAAGTTACAGAGTATCAGAGTATGCTTTCGAATCGCTCTAGCTGTACTTTGATGTCATACACTGATCGGTCTGTGCATTGATGGGTCTGTGCATCAGAAGGCTGCATTTATTCAAAATTAAAGTAATATTGTGCAATTTCAAAGCACTATCAATCTAGACACTAATCTTTTATGAATGTACACCGAGCACACAATATACAGCCAGCGACTCATTACTTGCACACAAAATAATGCCAAAATGCCCGTTTTGTCGAATATCCTTGAAAGCACAGTCTAAATTAAATGAATTAAAAAAAAGTCTTAAATGAACGTAAAGAGTTGTGAGAAATGGGAATGCGAGTCAGATCCGCGTCAGCTCTTAAAGTGACAGCAGCCTAATAAACCTGCTTCTGTCGTCATTAATGTGAATCAAGGAACAAAAGAAAAAAGAGAAAATCAATCACTGCTCTTGACTGAATAACTTTTGAATAGCTTTAACAAGGATTAATCTAAATTTATAATTTATGCAGTGAAGACTATGTTTGATAACTTTATTCAATTTCTGTATATTTCCTACTTATTAGATCTACCGGAAAACCTTAAAGCACTGTTTACAAGGTTACATGGGGAAAAAACAACGAAATCAATAACTTTTTGTGCATTTTGATAGGGCAAGTGAAAACTGAGCCTGGGCCAATAGAAAAGAAAAAAAAAATAAATATATATATATATATATATATATATATATATTGTATATTGAAGGGCATATAGGTAAATGTATTATAATGGGTTTATGTGAAGATTGTTTTAAGTTCATTTAAATTAAAAGCTGTTATATATTTTAGAGCCTAATAAATGTTAAAATTGATTTTTCAATTATAATATAACACTGAATGGCTATAATTAATGGCTAAAACTGAGAAAAATCCATTTCATAGAGACATCAGTAGCAATATTGATTTCAGTGATACTGGCCTTCATTCATAAAAACATGCCATTAAACAAACGTTTAAAATATACTGTCTTTATGTTGTTTCTACATTAATTCAGAGATTAAATGTGAAATTATTACAACATAAAAAATATAAAAAAACTTTAATGTTAGGTGCGATTAATTTTTTTATCGATTGACAGTACTATTTAAAATTTAACGTACACACAAATTTTATATGTAAGGATTATATTAGGATGTTTTTTATATATATTTTTGAATTACTTTTCCATAAATAAATGATATATATCACTGTTGACTAAAATATCCTCATCTATAATGTTTCTGCTTATATCACTCCTCTTTGATCAACACAGACAACATGAACAAATATAGCCTGATTTACATATAAATGACTCTTCTGATCTGAATCTTTCAATGAATCTGTCAAAAACACTCACTTCGTTACCTCCTTTGATACATGTACTCGACACAATTATTAGTTGAAAGTTATTATTTGCATTAAACACTGTTTTAAGACGTTGCTATGAAGTGAGAAGCCTTTTGTGCTTGTTCTCCTTCATACTGTAAAGGATAAAAGAAAAACAAGAACTTGTGGCCTTGTGTTATGTGAAGGAATCTTCTATTTTAAGTCACATCTCAAACACCCTTGAGTAAACGCGCTGTTTGCTGACAACATCAGTATGTTGGCTTCCCAATGCCTGATTGTTTAACAAACGCTGGTAAACACTATTTCTCCTGCACCGTGCGCTGAAAATAGAGCTGAGCGTGTTTGTGAAATGTGTTTCAGCGTCCTTGACCCGTCCAATACTCACAGGCCGGACTGGTGTTGACCTTTCAGAAGGAAGAACTTGTAAACAGTTACTGCGTCCGAGGGTCGCGCGGGTTAACGCTACTGACTCGGCCACTTGTGTTCGCTAGTTATCTGGCAGTTTGGTAGAGGATGGGTTTTGCGGAAATAAATCTTCCAGCAGGAGCTTCTGCCCCGAGAGCTCGGGCATGACGACAAGCGGCATTTTATCATCTTGAAGAGTGCTGGATATTAAAACGGACCAGCGCTAAATAATTTAGACTGTTTATCTCCCACTTATTCCATCATTGATTTTTCATTACTCTCTATTGTTGAGCGTACAGCAGCCTCACCGGACCGACCCGCAGGAGATCTGAGATTTCATTACCATCGCCGTGAAAGGGCACTGTGTGCATATGCAGCTGTCTGATGGCAGCAGCACGAATCCTGAAGCAGATTTTATTCAGAACTGGTTACCATATATGAGGCAGTTCTGTTTAATGAATCAGACAAAAAGACTTGCATATGAGTTACTGGCTGAATCACAGATTCCCGATAAACCTCGAGTCTACGGTGTACATTTTAGGACATCCCCAGACCTCAGTCATACAAAGAAAAGGCGTCATGCCCCAAACTTAAAGGATTCAGTCACTGGACCTCACACTGAAAGGCTTCGGGTCTCAGGAAAAATGCCGTCAGGTGTCAGGTCTCGTACAATTAGGCATCAGATGAAACTTATAAGGCAACGAATTGCCCCGCCTCAATTTGACGTCACGTGCGTAAAATGTTACACTAAGTTGTATAAAACATGTCCCACTTGTCAACTGTATTATTTGCTAGTTTTTGCATGTATAAAAAGTTAGCAACTAGCTTGCATTGCAAACTATCGTGAACACTAACAAAAGTTAACCATTGTTTTATTATAGTAAAAGTGTGGTAACTATGATTTTTTTTGTCGCATAGATACTATTTAAATAACAATAGTTTTCCTACAAATACCATAAACTACAGCGTAGCAAAATCATGGTTAATTTGTGTTTACCATAGTTAACTACAATAACGTCGCAGGTTATGCATGTAACCATGGTTCCCTGAGAACAGGGAACGAGACACTGCGTCGAATACGCTACGCATACGCTACGCATGTAACCATGGTTCCCTGAGAACAGGGAACGAGACACTGCGTCGAATACGCTACGCATACGCTACGCATGTAACCATGGTTCCCTGAGAACAGGGAACGAGACACTGCGTCGAATACGCTACGAATACGCTACGCATGTAACCATGGTTCCCTGAGAACAGGGAACGAGACACTGCGTCGAATACGCTACGCAAACGCTACGCATGTAACCGTGGTTCCCTGAGAACAGGGAACGAGACACTGCGTCGAATACGCTACGAATACGCTACGCATGTAACCGTGGTTCCCTGAGAACAGGGAACGAGACACTGCGTCGAATACGCTACGCATACGCTACGAATACGCTACGCATATAACCATGGTTCCCTGAGAACAGGGAACGAGACACTGCGCCGAATACACTACGCCTCCACGGGAACCGGTGTCTGAAACGCTATCAAATCACGACAATCATATTGGCTGGCGACAGCCTATGATGTCACTACTTGTGCGACCCGAACGCACATAAGGGGTGCCTAGAGAATGAGGGAATCACGTTTTTTTGTTTTATTTGTAGTAAAACCATGGTTAATTTCCATACAGGAAGTAAAAAATCTTTCAAGCTATTAAGCGCAGCTGCTTTGTGTACAAAGGCTACCAAGGAAACGGCTTTATTTTTGCTGTTCCAGCGCCACCTACTGTCAGACACTCGATTAAGTTACATTTTGATTCAGTTAATTGCTGTTTTTGTGCAGACCAATGTGAAATCGCCATGTTCTTTTAGTTATAGAACCTAACCAGTGGAATATTTCATTCAAGCTGTAAGAATAAAATGTAAGGTAGCATACAGCTTCACTTTGCCCCCCTCCCCTCCCCCTCTGGTATAATATCAAAGAACATTGCTAAGGGATTACATAAATAGCCTACATGAATACCATCAATAGATAGATTCTATAATTAACACACACACACACACCTTACATCAATTTGGGAATAGTTACAGATAAAGAAGAAAAAGAAGGATGGCATTATGATGGGATAAGATTATACAGAAAAACAGCCGAAAAACAAACAAACAAACAAAAATAACGTCCGTTTCATCCGATGCCTTTTATTCTGAGGCTGTTTCGTCCGATGCCTAATCGTACGAGATCTGACACCTGACGTCGTTTTTCCAAAGACCCGAAGCCTTTCAGTCTGCGGCGCGATGCCGGTTTGTCCAACGACTGAAGCCTTTTAGTCTGAATCATGACGGCTTTTTGTTGTATGACTGCGGTCTGAGGACGTCCTAAAATGTACAACGTACAAGTCATTAAATTCATCAATTGAAAGTAACCAAAATTATTACTAAGGAACTTTCTTGTAGCAATTTTAAAAACCAAAATAACCAAAAATAACATACAATTAGAGCCAGCTATTAAGAAGCTGCTTCCTCAAAAGATCTAAAAGAATCATTCGAGAGGTGTTCCAATTCACGTACTTCTGCATTTTCTATGCCGTTTTGAAGTATAAATAATGTGTGAGTAGTGTGTCCACACTTTCCAGACTACTGGACAGCTTAACTGTCGCAGCTGATCAGACTCTGATCCTGAATGATAAAAAACTTTATAAAATTCATAAACTGCACGGTTGAGTAAATAGTGTATAAGAAAGTGCATAGTGTATAAGTGCATCATTTGGGACTCAAATATGGAATCAGAATCCTTCGATAAATCAGAACCAGAATGCAGCACTGTACTTGACTGAACTATCACGAACCTGCAAACGCTGCATACAAACTAGCTCAGATATATCATATTAGCATACCGCAGTACTTGCGCGAAGCGTTCCTCTGGTATGAGTGACGTTCACATGGAGCTCAGGTGTGTCGCAGCAGATGCTCATGGAGACACTTGAGATTTGACTCCCAAACAGGAATCAACATCTGCTGCTCTCATATTGGTCACATTCACAGTTTGCTCTCTAATTGAGAAGTCATTGTAAATCATGTCGCAGTAATTCACCTCAGTGCTAGCGCTCAGACGAACGGTAAGTGGCTGCTGGACGAATGTAAATGAGACGAGTGCGTTTGGCAGATGTGACAGGAGACAGTCGGTGTTGTCAGACAGAAACTTGGGCGGTTGTGCAGATGTAAGGAAACCGGGAGCCATTAACTGTGCTGACTGATGCCTGCGAGTTAACGGATTGGCAGAGCCGGCGCTCCGCTGACGCGCTCACGGAGTTCCACGGATCTCTGGGGAATAGTGGGACAGTCAGTCAAACACATGAGGATTTTTACTGTTTCTTACATTTCAGCCTTGTCAATCTGTTTCATTGTTTCAAAGTGCTATATTGGCATGACTGTTTTGAGACCACATTGTTAAATACACACACACACACACACACAGGTTTGTTTTGCTATCTTAGTGAGGACATTCCATAAGCGTGATGGTTTTTATACTGTACAAACTGTACATTCTCTCCCCTCTACTCCTAAACCTGCCCATCACAGAAAACATTCTGCATTTTTACATTTTTAATAAAACAATGTTTAGTATGTTTTTAAAGCTTTAAACTCATAAAATGTCCTCATATTTCATGTTTAAGTTGTAATAACAGTGTCATACCCACGTCATTATATAAATGTGTGTCCTCATAAACCACAAAAACACACATACACACACAGGTTTGTTTTGCTATCTTTGTGAGATTTAAACTCATAAAATGTCCTCATATTTCATGTTTAAGTTGTAATAACAGTGTCATACCCATGTCATTATATAAATGTGTGTCCTCATAAACCACAAAAACACACATACACACACAGGTTTGTTTTGTTATCTTTGTGAGGACATCACATAGACTTCCATTGGTTTTATATCAGGTCAATGATATTTTCTATCGCCTAACCCAACCCATACTCCTAAACCTACCATCACAGAAACATGTGACCATCACTAGATTTAAATAAAAACTTATTTTGGCTGATTTATGAGTCTTTTTATCTAGTGAGGAACAGTCAATGTCTCACTACTGAGTTGTCAAAGTATTTCCCAATATAAGTGAGGACATTTGGTCCTCACAAGTATAGTCAAAAAAAGTACACACACACACACACACACACAACACATGCAAATGTTTCTAAAAGTCAAAGCAATAAAAAATTTTTTTTTTACAATTACATTTATAATCTTAATGTTGTTATAATCAATAATAATATAAAAACGTAATTATAATAATAATAATTATTATTATTATTATTATAGTACAAAAAATACAAAAAACTGTAAAAAAACAAAAAACAAGTATTTAAATGTTAATTATTAAATAAAATAATATGTCTTTAAAATAATACAATCTATAATATAATTATATAAAAAGAAAAAGAAACAAATAAACAAAATAAAACTATTGAAATGTCAATAAAATCCTTAATAAAAATAATAACTAAATTGTTAAAAAATAAAAAAATAAACAAAATAAAAGCATTAAGATGTATTTAAATGTTAATTATTAAATATAATGTCTATAATATAATAAAATCTATATTATAATAACTTTAAATATAATAATAATAATATAATACAAAATTATCTTTAAAAAAAACAACAATAAATGAACAAAATCAATATGCTGTTTTTGAGGGTCCATCTACTGCAGCACTGCCAAGTTCACGGTTTTCCCCTGGAATCGGCTACTTTATCAGTGTTGCCGCGGGTTGTTTTTCATGTCCACGGGTTGAAGCGACCCCAGTAATGTGTATTTAGCCGCTGATATGCTAATTTCACCAAGGGAACCCCGCCAAGAAATGCAATTTGGCTAGTTTCGAATAGCAATTGGGCTGGTCTTGTTATGAAAACCTGGCAACCCTGCACTACAAGCACCGCGAGCACAGACAGCCAGTCAAATGAAAAAGGTAAAAACCACTGCTCTATCTGTTTTCAAACACAAGAACACATCTGCACATCCCTAGTCTATTTTCATTTCAAAACTCTTCAGTGCACACACACACACACACACACACACACTTTTCCTTTTCATCTCGACTCTCACACACAAATCTTTCACACAATTAGTCTCCCGGGGCTAAATGAAGGATCCAGGTTTAGGAGGTTTCGGCTGGCTTCCTCTCAGAGCCGCAGCCAATCAGAGCAAACTCACAGATCCCGCAGTTAATTAACACTACAGACACTTGTGCCCTGCTGCCGCCGCACGAGGAATGAAAGAACAGCTTAAACCGTCTGTAGCGAACGTGAGCGGCCTGTCTGCCGCCTCTCCTGTTTGCATCTATACACGTTAGCATCTGTAATTTCCACACTTCCTGCCTGCATCGCGTCTTAGCGTAGCAGAAGCAGATTAGCCAGATGGCACGGCTAGCGTAGCCATCAGCCCCCGCTACATGAGGCTCGGTACATGTGGATATTGTAGTTAAACACTGATTCCTATTGGATTTAGAAACATGTCAGGGATCAAAGGATTTTTTTCTACACTGGTTCACATTTTTATTTGCCCTGCTAAAATAAAATAAAATTAAATAAAATAAAATAAAATAAAATAAAATAAAATAAAATAAAATAAAATAAAATAAAATAAAAAAAATAAATAAATAAAATAAAATAAAATAAAATAAAATAAAATAAAAATTAAATTAAATTAAATTTAATTAAATTAAATAATTAGTCTTAGTTATTGTGTTTAATAACTGTTATTGTTTTAGTAACTGTTTTTGACCCATCTGACCTCAATAAACTAGCCTAACTTATATCAATTTCAAATATTGTTCAAGACAAGTAAACACTCAGCAAAAAAATGAGAACAAATGTGACCCGTGCTGACAGAATGAGTTAGAATGTACTCTGGCTAATTTCGAGCTACAGTCCAAACAAGTGAAAAATGTCAATTTTGGTCGATTTTGAGGTTTTCACAAAAATGAGTTCATTAAACTTTTAAAAAATTAAAAGTTTTCTGAGAGGAGTACCTTTCCTTTGATCATGATTTTCAAACTCATTCTTTCTGTTTCATTAATGTTAATCAAACAATTGTAAATCATGGGGGAAAAAAAGAAAAAAAAATATATTATATAAATACATATTTTCCTATAGATATGGGTTTTGCCAAATTTGGTGTTATTACCAGGGATTTTAAGGTACAGTTGCTAGTTTAACTTGATTTTTTTCGTCTTTTTTTTCCTACATTATTTTGATGGTTTTTTTAATAGATAGTGTGTAAAATAACAATAATTAATTTTTGAAAATTTGCTCATTGCATCTCATTTTACCAGCACAGGTCACAAATTGCTAGCAATAGCATAAATAAATACAACAGAAGAAACATATAAATGAAATAAACTGCTTTTCAGGTTTGTCTAACAGAAGATTTCAGCTACAGAAATTTGAATAAAGTAATCAAATGTAAAATAACACAGCATAGTCCTCGCTGTATAAATGTGGTTCAGTTGTTCAGTCAAAAGCAGCGAGCGATTTTTAAAAAATTAACATTAAAAACAGGCAGCAGTAGGAATATTAGGCTGCTGTCACTTTAAGACCAAATTCATGGATCCAATATACCGTTTTTCCATTCCACCGCACTACTTTTCCATTGTTTATCAATGTAAACACTTGCTATAAAAACATGCGTCTCTAGACCTCGCGTTTGCATTCGTTCCACTGACCTGGATTTAACAGCAAAAACGTAAGACTATTCACACCGAGAGTGAAAAATCAGATCTTTTCACATCAAGACCGGAATGAAAACTTGTCAGGCTGAATAAAAACCAACCTTGCTCTCGTATGTTAGGTGGAGCTGCTTGAAAACGAAATGTACAAAACAGAAGCGTTAGTCTGTCCATATGGTCAGGGTCAGCTGTCCCGTCCTCCACAGCTCTGCACCCTCAGCGGTTTGATCCATCAACACATTTGACACGAGCTGACCTCAAGCGACGAGTCCAACCGGATGAAGGTGCTAACATAGCCGAGTCGCTCCGGATTATCCACGACACGAGGAACTACACTTCCAGAGAGGTGTGAACAACCTTACCCGCTGTTTTATAAAGGGAAACACTTTCTGTCTTCTCTGCATTCTGCACTTAATACCTGCTGTTCCTGTTTTCAAACAGACCTGCTTCCAATGTAACGGCGCTCAAGAGAAAGGTTACTATGTTTAGATGCGAGGAGGCGTTTGGGGCAGGAAACTCCAGTATTAGAAAGGCCAAGACATCATAAATGTTAAGGATCCATGTAATTGACATTTAGTGCTTTAAATACCGCATGGGCTTCTCCGCCTCCATTTCACAAATTAAGTGGGTTTTTCAGTTGGACTTTTTATGCTAACTTCATGCTGGGATCGCTGTTGTTATGACTGCATAATTATAGCCATTTTCCTGAGAGCTCGGAGGACATTTCTTGTTTTAGAAAGTGTCACAGGCAAATTATTTCAAAGATTTGCAGTTTTGTTATACACTTCGTCACAGATCAGCCGTGACGAATTGCGCGTGCGTCTGAGACGTGTTCATTTGAGCCTCAAGATGATGGGAAATTTGTTCTGAGCGCTTCAGCAGTTTCTGAAACACTCTTGAGTACCTGAATACGGTTAAATATGTCGTTCTAAACCCGTAGGACTTCATTTCTACAGTGCGACACAAAAGGAGACACTTTGAAGAATGTTATCACGACCATACAGAAAACGTGAAGAATTTAATGAATCATGTTCTGATTCCTCATAATGATTCCAGTTGCTTTAGCACATGAGAATTTAGTAAATTAAATAATAATAATAATAATAAATATTAATCAATGAATAAACATTTTAAACAGTGGAAACAAATGTAATCTAATTATTATCCTATGTAACATTAATAAAAATAAATACATATAAAAATATGTAAATATAGAAAAATACATAATATATTAATTTTGGAAAAATGGCATTTGAGATTTTATTATTTTAGATTTACTATCTTAATTAAGGTAACAAATATTAATAAACTAATAGATTAAATAAATATCCTATTATCCTATTAATAAAAATAAATAAATACAAATAAATATTAATGATCTTATCTTTATTAAGATGACATGGCAAAGATAGGTAAGATTTAAATATTAATAAACAAATACATTTAAAACCGTTTTAAAGCCTTTTTAGAGGTAAAGAATTATGCTTGGCTATAACATTAATATTAAATAATAAAAAATATTAATATTAAAACAAACAAAAAAGTGGACACATTTAATTCATTAATATTATTATACATTACTAGGGATGTTACGAGATCTCATTCCACGAGATATTTCGAGATTAAAATATAAAGAGATTTTTTTTTTTTTAAAAAGTGAGGGTGAAATTAGCTACCGCAACGTTTACATTACGCCTCCACTGTTGTTTTGCTTTTTATGTAATTAAAAATCATTTAACTCAGTTGGATAACGGTTGCTTCAATCCCATCCATCTTATCCAACATGAGCAGCAGAGTTGTACGCAGTGCAGCCGGAATCAGAGTTCACTGATCACTTGACGAGGGTAAGTGACGAGATGACTGACAAGACAATGGCGGAGGATTCATTGCACAAAAGAGCCTCTGCGTCTGATAAATCTTGTCTTTTAGATTTAGAACTGCTGCTCTCAATTCACAGAATATGTGCTGTCGCAAAACCGAAAGCGAAAGTAAAACGCGAACGCACATTCAAACGCAATTTCAATAACCTGCATTTTGAAAGCGGCTTTTACTGCAAATGATAATTCATACTCAGAAAGTAGAACTGACGTGACATTCATTACAAGATGATTAGTTAAAACATTTCAAATGCACCTGCAGACTATTTTTCTTGTTATGTATTTTGTCATTGTGAATTTCTTAAATACTGTGTAAAACTCTCGTCTCGTTCTCGTGAACTCAATCTCGTGTCTCGCGTAAGATAACTGTCTCGTCACAAGCCTATAAATCACTACTGACAAAACATGTATCATGTGTATCTTTAATGTTGTCACATGAACAACCAGTCAGTAACTACACTAATTAGTTGTGAATTTTGCATCATTTGGTTCCGATTCCTATTACTAATTAAATTATTTGGCATATGGTGAATGTGTTGTATTAGAGTACTTTTCTACACAACTTTTTCTTTTTGTGATTGACTAAAGAAGAAAAAACGACCATTTGGAACAACATGAGCACCATCAAAAAAGAGGTGATTTTTAGGTGAGAAGAAAAGAAAGAAAGAAAAAAGAAAGAAAGAAAGAAAGAAAGAAAGGCAGAAAAAGAAAGAAATGGAATAGCAGCCGTCAGTTAATCTCACCTTTCAAAGCATTAGGGGAAAATCTATGAGAAAAAGGACAGAGACTAGCGACTGCTTAATCACCAAGTCTTAATTTTCTCTTAATGGTTTGTAGTTGCACAGGGCAGTAAGCAATTAAATCCTAGATTGAGGCTAATCAAGGTCTTTGGACGTGGAAACCTCTGGCGAATTCACTCGACGCTCTCCTTAATCCAACTTTGTTTCGCTCAATGGATGGCAAAAAGAAATCAGTCGTTGACGAAGACTCGAGATAGAGTTTGCAATAGAAGTCGTAACTCACAGAAACGGGACGATTGGATCCGTTGGGTCTCAGGGTTCAGGTCGGGCTATATGTGACATGGCACCGTCCCGGTATATCTGATGGGTTTCTGGAGAACGGACTGTAGTGGCCACGGAGCGTGAGAGACTCAGATAAGCTGGCGACACAAGCTCTGGGCGGCTGACGGTAATTAATAGACACGTTTTATCAGGCCGCCTGCTGCCTTCAGATTAAAATGGACCTGATGGACAATGGGGGTCTTAAGAGATGGATGGAGAAAAACATGAGAAACATCGAGCCAATTGGACATTATGTTTTGTTAGCTTGTTGCTTAGAGTTTGACGCTTTCCAAGATTAAAAAGTAGACAACGAGTCTCCACTTGGTTTTAAAAATATTCCCAAAAAAAAAATTATATATATATATATATATATATATATATATATATATAATACAAATAAAGAGTAAAAGTTGCTAATATCTTTGATGCTCAGTAAAATCAAAAAGTAACCAAAAAGATACTTAAGTACAGTAACTAATCACATTTACTCAAATACTTTACACCACTGCTGGCTGGTTGCTATGCAGCTGCTAGGGTGCTCAGATTGCTAATTTGTTGCTGAAAGTTTGACGCCACGGTCTAAATATGGTAGTTACGTGACAAATGAGAAAGTCTCAAATGTTTTCCAGAGACTCCAGGGACATTACACTATGAAGACAACAGTATTTAAAGAAAAAACAGTAATCTAATGAGTTGTTGCTACATAGTTTATAGGGGGTTCTAGGTGGTTGCTATGAAGTTCTGGATGGTTGCTAGGGTGTTCCAATTGCAAGTTTGTTGCTAAAGGTTTCACATGCGACACCAAAAGTCTCTGAAGTCATAGCAATCATTAGCAATGAGATGAAACAAAAACCAAAAGCCGACTACTTTTTTTTTTCTTTCTTTTTTTTAAAAAAACATTCTCACATGAGAATGTTTTGGAAGAGATCTCAAACTCTTCAGATCCCACAGTCTGCTATCAGAAGTCAGAGGCCCTGTTTCCACCTGGAATTAAGATGTGTTTTGGTTGATCGGATCGCAAATGGACGACAGTAAAAACAGGTGTAAACAGGGTCTAAAACATTTTAAGCTTGTCCACTTTAGACCCCTTCCAGAGGTAGTCGAAAACACATTCGACCGGATTGTGTTCTTGAGGTCAAATGTGTTCAAACAGCCACAAAAAACGTCTACTCTCCGCATACTGATGTCGAGTAAACATTGTGGGAAGCCCTCTAGTCAGACGGGATTTAAACTTTGTTGATTGAAGTCACAACTTTTGGTCTTCAGTGTAAACAAAGGCTAAAAATGCCTTTTATTTCAAAATCTGACGATGTTTTATTTTAAAAAGTCATACTAACATTATAAGTGCATCCCAGGAAACATTATAAAACAATGTAGTTCATGACCCAGGGCATGAAATGTCGATATGAGCTCCAGAATTTCCAAATAATATGTACTACATACATCTACTGTGTGCTGAAATATCAAGAGAAAAACCCATCTGAGCAATGAAGAAGCAAGATTAGTGAAACAAAAGTTTCCTCCGGGCGTTTGGAAGCAAACACATAGATGCACATTTGGTAAACGTCAGGGAATATTAGCCATCGTCTAACTTAACAAGTGCGTCACGAGGCCACTGTTCAATTCAGGCGCTCAATGTTGGCTGCCTGCTGAGCTGTCAAAACTAGATAAGAGTCTCGCACTCATTTCCTGTGATGTTATTGTCATCGACTGCTATGTTTCCCAGAGTGCATTGATCGGGTAATTCGGGCACAGTTATGTTTTCTGGAAGGTAATACGCTCTTAGGATTGTAGTGAGGTGTTAGTGCTGACGAGACCATCAGATCGCCCTGCCTTGTGGCCTTAATCAGATCCACTGTAATGACAAACAATGTTCCTGTCCGGGTCTTGGCTATTGTGAATAAACGGGCTAATTTTATTTCGCTGTAGTGCATTAGCAGCTGTGAGGTCCTTCCCGAAAGCCAAAAGACATATGGAACAACAGGAATGTGTGAAAAGAGATTTCGAAAGGAGGAGGAGGAGGAGGAAACAATGCCAGGAAAACCATTAGAATGAAGCACTGAAGATAAATGAGTTTGTCAATTAAATTCTGTCCAAACAGACATAAGCTCTTAATCAACAGTTTTCCGGTGGCTTGATTTGTCGAGCCGTCAACGCTCCGCCACCAGCCCGTCTGACAATGAGGATGGAAAAATCTCTGAGATTAGAAATGTCACCGTTATTTCACGCAGCCGAGGTAATGACTCGCTGTCCCTCTCCGATGTATAATTACAGCTACACGTCCCACTTCCTTATTTGCGGAGCTGCATAATGAGCAAATTTCCAATCGTTTGCCGAACAGCAGATAAAAGCCGCCTCTGCTTCTCTCGCTTTCCTTTTTTAACATCTCATTAGGAGCTTAGCAGAGCAAAAAGTCGAATCTCCACCAGCACTACATGAAAATACCAATACAACAACTTTATATCTACCGAACAAGTTGCAGGAAGAACTAATCAGGATGTTTGATTCTTAATTTTAAATTTCACTATTCTCTAGCAGTCTTGAAACTATTATTATAAAACCGATTTCTGCTTGGATGAGGCCTCTGAAGCTGCTGTAAAATGATGTTAAAAAGTTGCTATGACTACGATGGTTTCAATCCACACTATGGTTTTATTGGAAGCATGTTCATACATGACGCTACCACGACGTTACCAGGGTGTCGCTATGCTGTTAGCCGGGTTGTGTAGAATTCAGAATTGGCCAAACCCCAGAGGAAGTATGTGACGAGCAGGGCGGGCGAGAGCCGTGAGGGAACGGCGCGAGTGATAATGAGCGTCAGCTGCGCGCTACACCGGTCTCGTGTCTCTCACGGAGGAGAGCCGGAAGCATAAAAGAGGAGCGACGACAGACGACCAGGCCTGGATTTTATGATGTTTTATTATGTTTGTGTGTTTCATTTTACTTTCGTTTTGTTGTTTGTTTATTTATTTGATTAATAGTTATGTTGAACGCTCGCCTTTTCCCTCCTCCTTCCTGTACTTAAGAACCGTGTTACAAAGTACAACTGGAATGACTTGCGATTCAAAAAAAGTTTAATGAGAGCACTATGAGCACTGGTACTAGCGATGATTGACTTAAACAGAACAAATGATTGATGCTAAAAACGTGGCATGATGCAAACCCACAGATGCCGGATCCTCTTCACAGGAAGTGCACGCTGTGTATATGTTGAGAGTTGCTCTAAACCTGTTTGCTGTGTGTACTTGAGTGTGCACTTGTGTGTGTTTACTGCACTGTGATCTCTTCAGCCTGTTGAAGTGCATCAGGTAAGAGCAGCATCCATCAACCGCAGCGCTGCTCCCCGAGCGCCTCGAGGCGTGATCGCAGGAGAGCTGCACGTAAACACGGCTGCTCTCGTTCGCACACACATCTTTGATCAAGTTTGGCCAATTTTTCAGTGTTGTTTCCCAACCAATTTCCTTCTGTGGGTTGTTGTTGTTCCTGCTCTGTTATTTATTGTGATGATTGTGGGCTGTGCCACTGGCCGTCTCTCTCCTCCGCGTCATCTGTACATGTTAGCGGACTTAGCCTGTTTTTAACAAGACTGGCGATGACCTGCTGGCATTTCTCTCCTCTTCTTCCCTCTCTTCATCCTCCTCACTTGCTTTCTTTTTCACTCCCTCTCTACTTGGAAGAGGATGAGTCAGCAAAGGGCAAAAGAACAAAATGAGTCGAACATGATGTTTGCTCTCCTATTGATTGACACTACTGTTATTGTAAAAGAAGGAACGAAAAGAAAGAAGCAAAAGGGGGGTGGGGAATTAACAGAACTAATATAGCAAAAAAAAATAATGAAAAGTATAAAAAGCAGGAAAGAGGATTGATATATTAAATAAAAGGAAAAAAATAAAGACCGAATGAAAAAATAAAAAAATAGATAAACAAAAAAGAATGAAAAAATAAGACTAAGACAAAGAAAGAATAAAAAAGGAATGAATGAAAAGAAGCAAAGTGGCAAACTAAAAAGATGAAAGAAAATAATAAAACAAATAAAAAGAGTAAAAGTATTAAAATGATAAAAAAAGAATGAATTAAATGAAATACAATATGATTTAAGTGTAAAAAGTAAAATGCGGTAAAAAAAAACAAATGGAAAAACTGATGAACGAACAAAAATGAAGAAAGTAAGAAAGAAAGAGGGAAGGAAGGAAGGAAGAAGGAGGGAGGGAGGGAAGGGAGAAAGGAAAGAAGGAAGGAGGGAGAGAGAGAGGGTGGGAAAGAGGAAAGGAAGAAGAGAGGGAAAGAAGGAAGGAGGGATGGAAGAAATAAGGGAAGTATGGAGGGAGGAAGGAAAGAAGGAAAGAGGGAGGAAGGAAAGAAAGAGAAAGCCCTCCCTCCCTCCCTCTTTCCTTCTTTCCTTTCTCTCTTCCCTGCCTTCTTTCTTCCTTCTTCCTTCTTTCACTCCCTCCCTTTCCTCTTTCCCTCGCTCTCTCCCTCCCTCTCTCTCCATCCTTCCTTCCTTCTTCCCTCTTTCTTTCTTTCTTTCTTTATTTTTGTTTGTTCATCAGCTTTTCATTTGTTACCGCATTTTACTTCATACACTTAAATCATATTTTTGTATTTCATTTAATTCATTAATTCATGAGAGGGAGGGAAGGGAGCAAGGATGGAGGGAGAGAAGGAAGGAAGGATGGGCGAAAGGAAGGAGGGAAGGAAAGAAGGCAGGAATGAAGGAGAGAGAAGGAAGCAGGGAACGATTTATAACTTGAAACAAGTTAAAAACTTGATGCCGCAAAACACCGGTCAAAACCTTCAGCAGCCTCTGTCTGACGCACATTTACAGACGGATCTGTTCCTCACAGTCACTGCTGCATCACCTCAGTCCTGCTGCGTCTGCGCATCTGTTCTGAACGCTGACGAATGGACCCATCTGTCTTCAAAATGACAGCTGGGGCGACGGAGCAATTAGCGTTATTAGCCGCGCTGGCCCTTCCCTGTCTCCAGTCTGAGGCGCATGAGCGATACTTTCACTTCATCTCAGATTTATAAACATGTTCAACGCAATATTTCCTCTCTCCAAACCCACATGACCTTCTTCTACTACTTTTATGGTGCTTTCATGGTAGTTTTTGGAGCAGTTATAGTTCACTAAAACAAAACAAAGAAATTCAGCTGTTTCAGATATTTTAGTATTACTGATATGAATTGTAACCTTTGTTTTTTTCATTTTCGTTTTAAAGTTTTAGTCATATTGAGATAAAAATACTAATAATATTTTAAATAAATAATTATTTATAATTATATTATTTAAAAATACACTTAATGGTCATAATGCAATATATAATGTTTGTAAAAATACAAATAATATATTTTTTATCATTTTTGTTTTTTTATGTCTCTGTAGTTTTAGTTTTTTTTTACTTCTAAACAAAATTTTGAACTGTTGCCTCAAATAGCTGAAATAAAATAAGCTATGCTTTTTATATTTTTATTTGTACTTAATTTTATTTCAACTAATTTTGTTTTAATTTTAGATTTAGTTTTCGTTAACAATAATAGCCCTGCTTAAAATAAGTTAAGAGAAAAAAACTTCAAGCTTACTATGTAGTAAAATAACCAAAACTAAAATAAAAATTAATAAAAACTATATACATATCGTATTTAAAAAATAATAATAAAAATGTAAAAAAATATATATAAATGTTAATTAAAATGAATATAAAAATTATATTAGGTTAAATATATAAAAATATTATAAAATATTACTATTTAAAATTAATAAAATTTATATTACTAAAAATTATAAGAGTATCTTAATGACAATAAAATTATACTGGATCAACATCACCAGTCTCCACCGACATTCCCTGACTGGAGAAGAGCAGCGTGAACATTAGTCAAAATATCTCCTTTTCAGTACTTCGGAAGAAAGTCATACAGTTTTAGAACGATGCAAACTATCCCTTTAAACTGACATCCCTTTACATCCGTGTTTTACCCAGCTGTCCCTCTCTCTTTCGGGGTCTTTGTGAATGACTGGTCCAGGTTAGACGGACTATGTCGGGGTCAGCATCCCGTTATCACATTGACACAGCTGCGCGCGTTGTCCCGCTAAGGCTCCATTAAACATTCGCCTCGGCCGCACAGGTGTGTGTGTGTGTGTGTGTGTGTGTGTGTGAGCACTCTTTCCAGGTGCGATAAGGAAAGGCTGATGGAGTCAAGAATTACGGACCGTCTGGACTATTCATCCCTCCTTCCCAACCGTTCATAAACTTCTCTCTCATTTTAAAGCAGGAGATCATCAGAGGAGCGCTGAGGCGCAGCGGGCGATGGAACAGGTTACAGCCGCTGCTCCGCTCTGAAATATGTCAATCTGCCGCCATCAAATGAAATGAAAAATATTTCACACAATTCCGTGTGTGTGTGTGTGTGTGTGTGTGTGTGTGGTCCTCACTCGAGCGTTTCAAGCAGGAGCGAGACGCCACATTATGCATGAAATTCAGTACAAGTATGATTTCTGCCTGGAAATTTCACAAAGATTCAATCCATGACTACTATATTATTAAAATTATTATTAATAATAAAAATAATAATAAATACTAATAATAACTAAATATAATAATATATATTTTTTAAATTAATTATAAATACACAGATTTAATTGATTTACTCTATTAAATAATAAAAATATTAACAACAACAACATTATTTTAATACATTTAAATAGCCAAATTAATAAATACATTTTTCATTTTTAGTAAATGGTACAAAGTCAGTTGAAATTATGAAGGCCAAGAACATTTTTGGAATAACATTCTGATTTTATTATTATTATTATTATTATTATTATTATTATTATTATTAATAATAATAATAACAATAACAACAATATATAATAATAAACACTAATTGAATATTACTTAAGTGTCATATATTAATAAATATTATTTCATTTATAAATACTGTAAATATTCATTACTTTTAATAATGATAAAGCCAGTAATAGCCAATAACAATAATCAACATGATTTAATTTATATTGTAAACATTAATTACTTTTAATAAGCCACTGAACGAACAGTTATTCCACCCGGTAATTTAAAGATGAAGTTAATTACAGGTATAGTCTATTTTAAACTCAATTTGCGAACAGTCCTCAAAAGAAGAGAAACACTTTCCATTCATATTCAGAGAATGTAAAAGAGACTGAAGGGAATAAAGGAGATGATTATTAAGAATGGAGAAAGTTCCCTCAAGACACATGTCATGATCTTCAAAGTTTGCCACACGAGGCCGAGCATATCCACGCCAAAACGCATTAAGTGGAAAATGAAGTGGCCGGTTTTCATCGCATTTCATCATCTGATTAAAAATGTACATGGAGAGATTTTCAATTGGTTGCTCTGAATTTTGGCTCTTTTGAATCAGGTTTTGTCATGTGAAGACGAAGTCAATACCGGTGCGCGGTTCTCTACTGCAGGTGTCAGACGAGCAGAATCAGCTCATTCAGGCCTGAAGAGGGTAAATGTTTGTTACGTCAAACTTCACTGCTACTGCGGCTCATGCTGAGAGTTAGAAGTTTGATCACATCACCGAGAGCAACAGTGCGAGTGATGCTCCACAACGCTGGAGTGCGTCTAAACATTCACAAAACCATAGCAACCGCATAGCAATGCTCTGGCAACCACGACAACACCACGGCAACCTCATAGAAATACACAAAAAACCCAGAAAAGACATCTTGAAGACTATTAATTAATACTTATATAATGTTTTAAATATATATTATATATATGTAATGTAATATATTACATTAAATATAATTATAATAAAATTACATGAATATTAGGTAATTAAATATAATTAACAATTTAATAATAAATATAATGAAACACCAGTACATTTAGTTTTATATTTATAATTATATATAATTATACAATTATATAAAATGGTTTTATATATATATATATATTTATATATATATATATATATATATATATATATATATATATAAATAAATGTATAAAACCCTTTTATATAATTGCATACTATATATAATTTATAATTGTTTATTAATAATAAATAAATTTTAATAATTATACTGTATTATATTAAGTGTATGTATATTTAATATATAATATCAGCTATATTTATGGACATTTATATATATATATATATATATATATATATATATATATATATATATTTATTTATATAGTATGTATATATATATATATATATATGTATATATATAAAATAAATATATTAATAATAAATATAGTATATTATATATTATTTTCTTACTAATTACATTATATTAAAGATATATAATTAATATGGTAATAATGTTCGGTGAATAGTCTGAATATTATTATTTACTATTTATTATAACTGCATGTCATTCTATTGGTGAATTTTTCCAGTTCTCTTTTATACATTGGGAGCATTTAAAAATATTTTGTTCGACACAGTTTAGTGCCAGATGAGGATCATCCGAACGTTCAGCTCAGCTGGGATGGCGAATCATCAGTTGGTTTGTCTTTTGCTTGCTTTCTTCACATCTGAGATGAGCGTTCTGTCGAATGTGTGAAGGTGACGGAGAGAAGCGTTGAGAAATAGAGTAAGAAAGAGATTGCGCCCATTTTTCTCCCCCCGTCTAGATGGATGAATGGAGCGAGAGAGACGAGGCCGACAGCAGAAGACAAACTGAAGGAGAAAACATGCCGCTGTCCACAGCCACTCTTTCACATTGTGTTTCTCTGGCTCTCGTCCATCTCCCGACGTTCCCTTCTCATGGTGCCAGTCCTCCACGCTCGAGAGGAACTCCGGATAACTCCGGCCAGAAGCGTTGACGGCGAGGACACGGGAATCTGGCGCATCGCGTCAGGATTCACAGCGTCTCGGTTCGAGGGCTCTTGGGAAACAGGAACGTACCTCTCGTTTTCAGCCATGAGCTGCAAATGAAGCTAATTAAAATACATCTTCATTCATTAGTGCGCACCTCCTCTTCTCCTTAACGAGCCTCTTAAAGTCCTCCAGGCGTCACGTCACTGAGGATTCGATCTGTTAGAGCACAACCCGGTGCAGCTACTCTGAATCTGCTGTTTGCCAAACTATACGCTACTCATAAATTATAGTTCAACTACTGACAAGCTTAAGGAAGAAGAAACAGATGCTGCGCGGGAAGCTAGTAAAAGAAAAAGAGAAACATTTTTTTTAATATATATATATATATATATATATATATATATATATAAAATATTACATATTTTGTAAAATTATAATGTTTATACTATTTTTGCACACATATATACATGAATCAGATAAATATTTTAAAACATTTTTTTATTTTATACTTTTATATTATTCTGTAACATGTTTCTATAGAACATATAACAATATTATTAAAGTTATTAATAAATATATTACAACATTAAATATCACCCTTCATATAGCTTCAAAGCAGGTTTATTATCGTTAACTAAAATTAAAACTATTAAAAACATTTCTGGCAAAATAAAATTAAATATAAATTTTATTTGAAAAACTTGTTTCACTTAAGTTGAAGCACGGAAATTATTAACTGGAAAAAAATTAAAACTAAAATGGAAATAAAAATAGATTAAACCTAAATAGCAATATTTAAAAAAGCTTAACTTAAAATTAGCATGAAAACAAAAAAATATATAAAAAGTATATAAAACTATTATAAAAACACTGTTTCAATGTAGTCTTTGTTTCTATCTTCTAGTGCAGCTCAAAATCTGAACACATAAATTTACACTAAAATGGCAAATTGAAAAAAAAAAGAAATTTAAATAAATGATTCACTGATTCATTCATTTAGTTCATTGCAAATTATTTATTTGATTCTTGAATCATTTATTTGATTCGAGGCATTCATATCATTTATTTATACAATTCCACAAACTGAACCAACTGATTCTCTAAAATGCATTATACTTCCCAAATCTAGTCAATACACTTCGATAATTAACATAATATTTTGAGTTTCTGTTCATTAAACTTATCGCCTTCATTGTATAAACTCATTTCATATGAATTCATTATTTTAAGGCACCTGGTTACTTACTTTTTTAACAATTCTTTTTTTTCCAGTGGAACGTTTTAGGAAAGTATGTTTGATAATTGCCTTGGGTTAACTTTATTTTCTCTTTTGCCTTCCTCCCAGTATCTCTGGCCATTACAGGAACAATGAAACAAATCTCAATTGAAATCGTGCGCAAAAATAAAACTATTCATAGTTTCAAATGGCCCTTAGGACCTTAAAATAGTCCAGCATATTGAACGGACTGTACTTCCACCCCCCACGGTCTTGTTTTCTCTCGCCTCAAATGAAATATGCCATCTACTTAGACTCGGGGACTGTAAAGTCTTTCTCGTTGGCGTTTGATAACGCGAGGCACAGATGGCAATATAAGTATGCAATATGAGAGGTGATGTCTCCGTCTAGACCTCCATTCCCGTACGGAGTTCCATCCTCGCACATTCCTCAATACTTAAAAAGCAATAAAGCCACGGCCACAATCCTTCAGACGAGAGTAATTGTACAGGGATCCAACGGCGCATAAGCGAGAGTTGAGGATGGGTAAAAATAGCAAGAAGCTGGAAATGAAGATGTATCTGTAGCGGGTAAGAAAAGCGCGGGGCGCTTATAACCCCGAGAAACCACTGCCGTGTGTAATCCGGTTGTTTTGAGAATATGAGGTTATTGAACAGAACTCTGACTTCTCAGGACTCGGCTCTCGTTGGGAAATGAAAAAGTATCTTGCGAGGGTTTAGATGAGCCCTTGAATGGATCCAATGCTTCGCCGCGGGATATCAGAGGAGTAAAATACAGAGCGATTGTTCATGACCGAATACACTAAGATGCGTTCATGATTTCTGAGCCGTGGTTAGAGACTTCTCTCGAAAACATATAAAAAACCTTCGACAAGTAGAGCATGTGTGGACAACCTCATGTATTCTCCAGGAGCTTGGAAAGTTCAAAACCAAAAAGTCAACAGTTCTCTCAAACATCCTGTTTTACGTCATATTCCGGAGGTTACTCGCAAGTTTGAACGTGTTCTTGGCTCTTCACTTGCGATCCAGTTCACGTTGGTCTACGTGCGGTAATGTAATTTGATTTGCGGGTGAGATGGGCCGGATGTCGGTTCGGACACAATTATCCGAGCCGGCCGTAATTACGAGTGTTCGGGCGGTGATGATAGTCTAAGAAGCGGCGTGTCTCGAAAGGATCAAATGAAAATAACAGTTTAGACATGAACATGCAATTTCAGGGCTCTCAGGGACAATTACGCTTCAATGAGAGGAGACAGACAATGAATCCTGCCTGCCCTGTAGGTCCTTATATCTGTTTGTGTGGTTCTTTTTTCTCTCTTTCGTATATGAATGCACTAAAACGAAGCATAACATCCTGAACATCATCAGAGCACTGGCCTGTGAAAACCGTGATGTCATGCACATGCGTATTACGTGTTTATGTTAATAATATAATATATAATCATCAATGAATCCATCAAAACACCTGCCAATGCTGGATGAATAATTTCTATTAAAAACCTACACTATTCTACCATATCTGTGCTAAAAAGTGCTCGATTGTGTTCCTCATATCTATCTCTGAATGAAGTTCTCATGATAATAAGTCCGGCCCGGGTATGAAATTCATCGCAGAATTTGGCACTGCCCCTCTCTTTCATTTCTCTTTCATGTTTAAATATAATAACTTCCACTATTTCTCTCCCGTCTTATTTTTTTCTCAATTATTTCCTGTTTAATCTTTCTTTTTTGGCCCGTGGGACACTGCGTTTTGACAGGAAGGAAGGAGCGAAGGCAAGAAATGGATGATGCGGAGGGTGTGCGTGCGGCGGTCTGGTGCAATCTACCGTACTTTAATGTAAAATGCCCACGAGGATTCATCCCAAAGGACTCACACTGAAAAACACACACACACACACACACACAAAAACCCCCAACTATGGGGGAAAATGATGAAAGCAATGACCAAACCCACACAGACCCAACAGACCCTCAGAGAAGGGAAATAAAGATCCAGACTGCTGATCTAGAACCTTCTCCAGATCACTGACCCCCACACTGAACACATCCAGAAGATTCACCGGCATCCATCACTGACACACATGGACCACATCTCTGCTCCTATATGGAACTACACACCACAGAATAGAATAGAATAGAATAGAATAGAATAGAGTAGAACAGAATAGAATAGAATAGAATAGAATAGAATAGAGACAATGGCTTGATGGTCCAGGGCCAATGTGACAGCATTTCAGGTCAGTTAATGAATTTTTAAGTTTGGGAAAATATATTAATTTATTAAACTAAATATATTCAATTATGAAATTATTCAATTCTGCTGATTTAAGCCAATGTAATGCAACTGAGATGAAAAAAAAAACTACAAAATTTGTTAAATAAAGCTTAAATTTTAAATCTGCCATATATAAAAATAGACAAACATGAGGATATATAAAATGTATCAGCTTTGTAGCAGATGAAAAAAAGTCGGAAAAATAAGTATTGTTGTGGACTGACAGAAAAGAATAGAATAGAATTTATTGCCTTATATTGTCGTAGTGGAAATCTTATATCTTATACTGAATCTAGTGATTTTGTCATCAATAATGAACTTGGCTTCAATATAATGCACAAACAATTTAACAAACAGTAAAAAATACATTTATATAATTAATTAAAATTGTAATAAAAATACAAATTTATCTAAATAGTGGTAGAGATATTAAAAAATAGAGGGCCCAACACTGACCCCTGAGGAACACCCCTCATAATCTGTGACCTTCCATTCGCACACATTAAGATCCAACAAATGCCTTCCTCTATAATTCATTTCATGGTTAATTTCTATAGTTTTAGGTGCCTGAAATTAAGATCCAGCAGCAACAAAGTCCTTATTAAAACAGTCAAGCATTTCTACTTTAACCAACATTTTTATGGAGTTATTCATTATGTATATGAGAAGCTCTGCAGCATTTTTTGCCCCTAAAATAGTCAATATTTTTCCAAAATTTAATTAAAAAAAAAAAAAAAATTTAAAGTTTAAGTTACAATTTGTTTCATTTAAAAAGTAACCAATCAGCTTTAGCTCTCCTAGTCATCACTGCATCTACGCAACGCAAACTGGGTTTGAAAGTGCAAGTTTTTGAAAACAGTCTCCATGTAAACAACAAAAACGCAAATCTGTGAAAATGATATCATGCACATGCGCATTACATATTCAGTCTATAGTGTTTCATCTCCATCTAATGGCCTGCCAGCAGAATACAGCGTTTTTTTGTCATTTTCATGAATTTGTATGAATGGGGAGTCAGATTTCATTCATTAGAGAGTGTGAAGCTGGCTGACAAGATGGTTGTGGAAGATTTTTGGAATTTTGCAATTTTCCCATGGAGCAATTTAAAAGCGAAGTGCAAAAGAAGGGAACTCTCCCTCCCTCCCCTCCCTCCCCTCCCTCCCCTCCCTCCCCTCCCGGTGATACTGGTATTACTGGTGTTGTCGCACATCGATTAACCAGTGGGAACATTTCCTCACGGTCACAACCCTACTGCACAGTGAGTTATTGTTCATAGTTGAGCTGGGGAGGTTTTATTTATCACTCATTATGAATGTGACCTTCACTCACAGGCAGAACTACACTAATACCATTACCACCACAGAACTGATCGCTTAACAAGTGCGCTGAAACAAACGCTGTGGCGTAATGACTGCAGCTAAAGGTCAAGCTGACAAGTTCCCTTCCCATGGAGAGTCAAGCGGCACAAAGATCACAATTACACCAGAGAGAAAGAAAGATAGAAAGAAAGTGAATTGTGAATTCAGAGTCTCGATGCGTCTCATTGCGCTATGGCTCTGCATAGAGTGTCTCCTCTTGTTTTTATGTCAGTGTAAATACCATTTGACAGATGGAGAGTGATTTTCTGCATCTGATCTGCGGTTCCTGAAGCCTCTCCACTAAAGGGAAGAGTCCCGTGCATGTTAACAACGTTAGGCGCTCATAAATCTAGTTTAAAGTGCTGTGGTCAGCGTTTAGCTCTCCCACGGCCTCGGTTGAATACCCTCGATCCACACAAAACACACTGAAAGAATCGTCCAGTCCTGCACATCTGAAACATCTGTCAGATCCATAACACTTTAATGTGCCTGCAAATCAAAGACGTAAGCGCTTACGGTCAGCGCGCTTCAGTAAAATGACACTGCAGTTCCAGAGGAAGCCATCTATGTGTCATTATTACCGGCTGATGTCACTTCCTGAAAGGCCTCTGATATCATCCAGTGTCCATCCTTAGGGATGTATGAGTTACACCGAGCGCTGAGAAACTGCAACACTCCGCACCATCACAGCAGCCTGACAACCACACAGAACACCCTAGTTACGATATAGTAACCACATAGATGAGTAGTATTTTAGTAGTTTTTTTTTTCATATTTAATTTAAAATAATCCAACTATTAATCGTTCCTTTTTTTATAATTCAATGAATTTAATACAAAAATACTGAACCATAGAAAATAAAAAAATAAAAAATACTATTAAAGGGGTCATGAATTGAGAAATAAAATTTTCCTTGAGCTTTTGAGTGGTCATCGTACTATAAGAATATCCTGTAAGTTTCAGAACTGAAAACTTACTAGTCCAATAAAAGCCCAGCGAACGACTGATCCTGGAATGTGCAGATAGGCGAAACTCCACCTCCGCAGAAGAAATCAACGCCTACTTCATCATTGTAACGTTAGCCCCGCCCACTGGCGTGTTAGTGAGATGAGGAGGAGAGAAGAGCGATACAGAACTACAAATAACATTACCTTTCAAAAGATCCTAATGCTAGGAATACGGTTATTTATTTTCAACAATGTGAATGTCTCAGTGGAGCTTTATTTATTTGTATTCGGTACATTTCACTGTGGATTCTTTGGTAAACAATCGCATTTTGCCGCAAGCTTTGCAAACAGAACTATGAATATACTTATATTTATTGAACTATAAATATACTTTATTATCATGTAAATACCCGAGAAGGACTGAAGAACTCAGATAAACCATATATTGAAGATGAATTAACAATGATCACATAAACGCCAACAAACACCTAAAAACACATCAAAAACACACCGGTGGCGGTTGAGGAGATTCCCCCTTCCATATGTAAAGCACTTTGAGTACCCAGAAAAAGCGCTATATAAATGTAAGGAATTATAATCAACAAAGAATGAAACATGCTTACGGGTTGTGGTAACATGGCAACAACACTCTTGCAACTCTGCAGCCAACATGTTGCTCTCGGGGGCGGGGTTTATGTAAATCGTGTGGGTTGTGATGTCACCAACCCAGGAAGAAGCTTGTTGTAGTCTGTACCAGCTGTTCGGTGTAGTCTTTAAACAGAGATTTCTTTAAAATAAAATATTGAACTTTGAGCCTCGTAACTTTGCAGATGTTGTTTGTGATCAAACAGCAACATTACACACCAACTAAAGTTAAAAGAGAAATCATAATCAAAAATCATGTCCAATCTTTCAATACTCTTAATAATTCAATGTGTTTAACAACACATAGCACCGGAACCACACAGAACACCCAAGCAAAGTAATATTTTCTTATACATAATAGTTAGGTTTTTATTAATAATTGAATATTGTTTCAAATTGATGAAATCTCGCGGACCGTATGTTCACAACACAGTAACAGTTGTCGGGTTCAGACATACTGAACTGAAGACTGATATCCTGTGAATCATTTATTGTGTCCATATTCAAAGCTAAAACACAAACACAACCATCTGCTTTGGCTGAAAGACAAAGTGCCATATATTAAAAACAAAGCTCGAGTAGCAGTTCTCTCTGAGGTCCTATAAACACATGAATCATAACTGATACAACATCCCAGCAATTCTGTTCCCCCATCGAAATCATGTGACCCTGAGCCGATTTGGATCTGCACAAATGGCCTTGTTCTATTCACAATCATCATCTACACAAGAAAAACATCGAAGCTATTACTGCAAAAATAGGGGTTTCACAGAAAAATTACAAGTGAAATAAGAGGCTGAAGTGTCGCAGTCTAGACTAGAGCTCTCCAAACACGCGTCTCTAGAAGACAAAACTACGATCCCATCTACACAAGCCCTCCATCTCCATGCCATCATAGGTCTCTTCAATTACCGTCAGCCGAGACGAGTCGTGATTGTGTTTCTTGAAGTGATGCCATCATGGTCCCGCTCACTCATTTAATGAGGTTTGCTGCTCAGATGGTAATGACCAATCTTTTTCAGGGCCATTATGAAGATAAAATCATTGGTACTATCAGGGCAGTGAAAGTATGGGACAATAAACATTAAAAAAAAAATACTTTCTCCACAGTACTGTTTAAATGAAATACACCTTTGTTTACTGACTTCCAGTTATGTTTTTGATTTTCTCAATGCACACATTAAAGGGATAGTTCACCCTAAAATGAAAATGAAGTTATAATTTACTCATCCTGGTGTTGTTCTAATGCCGTATGCCAGATTCTTTCTTTTATGCACCACTAAAGGAGAATTAAAAAAAAATAAAATGTCCCGCTCACACTCGTCCATATAATGGCAATGAATAGCGACCGGCATCAAGATTTTAAAAAAGCATTTTTTTGTTTGTTAGTTTGTATGTTTCATTCAGAGAACATGATTCTGAACAGACCAACTAAACAAAATCAAACGTAAATCACTGGAGGTTCTGACAAAAAAAAAAAAACAGTTTGAATGAATGATTCAATGACTCATAAATACTGAATGAATCAGAGATGATCAGTTTTTGAACAAATCTCTTGAATGAATGACTCAAAAGATGGTTTGCTCTATTTTGAGAGACATCATTGTTTATATATCTGAACCATAGCCTTTTATCTGTGTGAATATACTTCTGTGATCATTTGAATATTTGTAACACACAAATAAAGATACTGTGTGACTGAAAACACAGTGAAGCCGTTTCATGCCTAAACATGACAACTGCTCTCTCTGGCTCAGCGTCAACACAGATCTCAATGTTCTGCTGTGATTTTGTCAAAGGTTTAATAGACACAGGAGAATCACTGTCATTTAGTAGTGAGATCAGTTGGGTGTTTGAATCGAAATCGCAATCATTTAATCGAGCAGCTCTACTTATTGTTCTGCGTCCTTTAAAAATTATCAAGAAAATGTGTCTGAATTGGCTAATTGATTGACATAGCTGGTCTGATTATGGGTTTGGAAAGATCTGATACTTCCCGAGACGTTGGATTCTCGTTTCCGCCGAGCGGATCTTTGGCCAACAGCCCCTCCGCCACACTTTCCCTGGAAAGCCACACTGAAGCCATCATCACCCTTCTGTCTGTAGAACTCATTTTCTCTCGCACACTAGTTACCACTCTGTTTTCACCAAAGTCCTCTGGGACACGCTTGCCACATTTTCAGCCGTTTGCAGTTTTTTCCCTGCCGCTCACAGGCGATTAGGTGAGTAATTACGCCCCATGCGTCCCGGTAAAGTCATGTGTGAAATTCAATCCCATCTCTGCGACATAAATCACACAAGCAGTCGGCAAAACTATCACTCACAACAAAAACACTAATTTAATTAAGTCACCCCGGGTTTCTCGTTGCAGTACATCAGCTGGAACTACAACACCCATAATGCACTGCTCAGTGTTTATGTACTTATGCATTTTAACTATGGAAGTTAAAAGTGTGACTGATAAAGATCTAACATCATTTTTTGGTTTAATACATTTTTAATTGCATCTTGTGTCAGGTCATCTTAATTTCCTGCAGCAAAAGTCGGCTGTATGGTTTATGAACACGGACTCTCCTGTGATGTGGAGCGGAGCAGGACCCTCTCATATCCAGCATGCACTTCAGCAGCCAAATGAAGTAAATCAGGGTCGCTGGGTGACAACGGCCCAGGATGTTTCCACTTCTGAATCTCATCAAATGCATAAATGCAATTAAAATGACTGATTCACAGTGACCCGAGATACCCTAGCAACCACCCAGAACATCCTAGCAACAGGATTTTAACGTGCTAAAAAACAGAATACGTTAGCAACTGCATAGTAGCCTGGCAACCACTGAGAATACCCTAACAACAGGATAGCAATGTGTTAAAACTACAACAAAACCTGAAAAACTACTGCTAAATTCCAATTTGCAGTTATAACAAGAGTGAGAAGTAAATAAAGAAGCAGTAATGGGAACGTACGTACTTGAGTATGTAGAAAACCAGCATTGGGACAATATCACAGGTGTAGCCTGGTACAGATCGGGTCATTTCCCCACAATTTTCAGCATGATTAACTACAGCAAGTCCTCAAAAAATGCCTTGATACGTGCTGAAAAACCACATGCATACTTCAAAAATATGCAATGCTAGACATACTAATGTTCAACATACTGTGATCAGGGATGAACTAATAACACTCTTCTTGCATATTTAAGCAGTGGTTCTTGCTTCAAGGCTCTGATTTTACAGCGGTGATCAACAAAAGTACCAAAACATACAAAACAGTCTTAAATTAAAGGGTTAGTTCGCCCAAAAATGAAAATTCTGTCATTAATTATTCACTTTGATGTCGTTTCAAACACGTAAGACTTTTGTTCATATTCAGAACACACAAAGATCTTTTAAATGAAATGAGCGATTTCTGTCCCTTCATGGACAGCTGCGCAACTACCACTTCGACACCTCAAAATGTTCATGAACAAATGCTAATACTAATCCATATGAATCAATTTTCTAAAGAGACCTGATCGCTTTATGTGACGAACAGATTTAATTTAGGCTTTTATGGTAAACAGAAGCTCAAGCAGGTTTGTTTGATGTGCTAGAACCAATGAGGTTCATTCTTGTATTAGGGACCGTTCACACATCGCACCTAAAAACGCGTGGAAAGCGTGGCCGCGCCGCTTCCTCCTTCTTTTGCAAGCGTTCGGGAGCTTGCGCTCCTGTGGCTTCAGTCATTGCTATGCAACCATGAACAGTTTTCTCCACGACTACGCGGAAGTTTCAATGGATTTCCATCACCTTGCATTTTGAGCACATTTGCCATTTGTCTACAATGGAAATAACGAATATGCGCACAAAAGACACGATATGTGAACGGCCCCTTACACAGCACGCTTGAGCTTCTACAAGTGGTTTGTTCTCGCGCATCAAGCAAGTTTGGTCGAATTTCAGTTCGCTGATCTATGTTCATATGTAACTGAAAGCCTAAATTCAATCTGTTCATCATATAAAGCGATCGAGTCTCTTCAGAAAACTTGAACGAAATCTCTCAATTCACATGGATTAGTTTTATGATCTCTTTACGAACTTTTTGAAGCGTCAAAGTGGTAGTTGCGTAGTTGTCAATGAAATCTCTCAGATTTCATTAAAATATCTTCATTAGTGTTCCAAATATGGTTTGGAACGACACAAGGGTGAGTAATTAATGACAGAATTTTCATTTTTGGGTGAACTAACACTTTAAAGGTCTGAAATGTGTTAGGTTTACAATGAACTGCATAGACCCAAAGGCATAAAAAAACAGCAGATTTTGATTTTACAGTATTTAGAGGTTGAGTGTTATGGATGCTAAGGAATTTTGATAATATATTGCTAACAATAAACAATTTACTGCATGCGCTTGTTGTATTTAAGCTGATCTATGTTGTATTTTCTGTAACCCTGCATAGTAATCATAGTTTCTCCAAAGAAAACAGCTGGATATTTCGCCAAACTTCATTGTTTTGTTAAAATGGAGGCATATCTTGTTAGTATTGCTCATGCATCTGGACTCTCCACATGGCTTTCAGAGCGGGTCTCTCCCTGGATTTGCACAGCATGTGCCTACATCAACAGCATTTTAAACTCAAACAAAAGCCCTCGTCGGTCACAAAAACCCAAACCAGCATTTGTGTGTGCAAGAAACTCTGGGAACGCTCACAGATCCGATGTGTGGATGAAAACAGAAAGTCAAGCACCCTCCTCGCATTGCCGTCCAGGTCGACATGAAAGGAATAAATTAACAATCACACTGCCCCATCTGAGGGCTACCGAAAGGGGTTAGTCGCGTCGGCCGGAGCTAAATGACAAACGAAGGACCTCGACCTGGCGCCGTCCGCCGCATGGCAATCGCGTCCCGATGCATGAATATCAAAGCGCCGGTTTGACGGACAACTAAGACATCAGAGGCCCCTTTGGCAATAATGAGGTCGGCGGAACAAGACTGATAGGCTGGATATTATTGCGGACGCATCTCGCGCATGATCAAGCACCGAAGGTCCTCAGCTGCTCTCTGATTTAGGAGAGGGCAAAGCTGGAAGCTTAGCAGGGAGTCAGCGGCTCTAATTTATGTACCGCCGCATGTTTTATCTCCTTGCGAGCGCTCATCAACTCTAGGGCCGTGAAACTTTCTCTAAATCCCTCTATCCGTATTAAAGAGGGAATAGGGGTGGAGTGAATATGAACGTCGTAAATACATGTGCGACTTTCGGTCGCCTCGTTCGCTCTGATTAATTAACACCGGGGCAGCCGAGTCTCTATCTCTACGCCCGTCTGGCCCGTATGACACAAAAGGACATTGTAAGGCCGGCGATGTGCATGTGGAGCTCTGTAGATGCTATCACGCTGGGGGAAAAAGACAGCGGGTCGGTCTCCGGTTCTTGAAGTCTCGACTGCGTATAATTATCATTCGGAAGCGATAATAGAACTCATACGGAGGCAAACTAGCGTGTTAATTCTCACCTCATCGTGACATTGACTGCTGCGAAGCTAACTGTATTAATACCGCACTCTTATGAGCAAGCGGCGGGTATAAAGTCGTCATCCTGGTCTCTTTCTTTCCAGCTTAAACATAGCTTGACCTTTAATCGTGACGCTCGAAGAGTAGGCCCACAACGTGCGGCATAAAAACCAAAGAATTCAAGCACGCTGAAGGTCTGTCATACTTAATGCAGAACGAACTCCATCTCATTGTGAGGAAACCTACTGCTTTGATTGATTAAAAAGAAAAGGTGGCCACTAAGTGAATGCGCTCACCATAGTCCTCATGTCAGATGCGGAACGAGTACAAAGAGAAGCTGAATGCGAGAGAAGAAAGTGCAGATCCGCCGCGATTACACGCCGACCCAGTTTCTCCGGTCTTGTGAATGAAGATTGTTAACATCAAAAGCCTTCAGAACAAACAGAGCCGGCCGCGTGGGAAACGGTCATACAGGAAGATGTCATGTAATTTTGCAGTAATGATACACTCTGGTTGATGGAAGCTACGCCTTCATGTCTGGGTTCGCCGTGCTGGATGGGCTTCAGATATCGTGGTAGAGCTCATTACCAGGAAAAGTGAACCGAAGTGAAGTGTAACCCCTCTAAACTCGAGAAATCCCACCATCCGTGAGTTCTTCTGTGTTACGGAACCCCCAGCGGGTCTGGAAAACTCACTGGATGTGTTCAGAAAGAAATAATAGCATATATTATGCAACAATAAACACCTCAAGCATGAATTATGTGCATGTTTAAATCAAATTATAATATAGAAAACAGCCATTTTTCCCATTTTTGGAGTTTCAGAGGATGGATGGATGGATGGATGGATGGATGGATGGAAGTATGGATGGATGGATGGATGGATGGATGGATAGATGGATGGATGGATGGATAGATGGAAGGATGGATGGATAGATGGATGGATGGATGGATGGATGGATAGATGGAAGGATGGATGGATGGATGGATAGATGGAAGGATGGATGGATGGATGGATGGATAGATGGAAGGATGGATGGATGGATAGATAGATGGATGGATGGATGGATGGATAGATGGAAGGATGGATGGATGGATGGAAGGAAATAAATACCCAAACAGCATAAAATGTGAAGAAATTTAAAATGAAAAAAAATAGAACTAAAAATAGAAACTATAAATAAATGTGATCCAAAAATAAAGAAAGTAGGAAAATCAATAAATAAAAGTAATGTAAAATGAAAGAATTACTGAAGTAATATGACGCAAACTTCAGAAAATAAAAATGTAAAGATTGTTTTAATAAATATTATTAAATAGAAAAGAAAGAATCTAAACTGATGAGCAGGATCCAAACTGCATAAATGAATTGATTAATTAATTTAAAAAAATAATAAATACAATAGGTCTTGAAAAAGATATTACTCCTAGGCTTATAACCATTTTGCATTTTTTAATTTGGTTTTTATTCCATTTGTTATTTCAATTTAATTTCCACTAGTTTCAGTCTATTTCTCAGTACATTTAGATTAATTTAGTGGCCAATTTGCATATAAAGAGTAGTTTACAAGCTACAAACATACTAAGAGCAGCATGCTTATCAGAACATAATGGTGTGCTGAAGGACAGGTCCATTCGCACAAGGACAGAGATACAACACAACCATGTCATTTCAATGTCATTTCCATTCATGTATTCTACATGCAAAAGAGATAAACGTCCTCCATCATTGATTATTCACAAACAGTCTGCACTGAAGACAGTGAAGCTCCAGCAGGTGAAGGGCTAATCCCAGAGGCTGAGGTTTCCATAATATTACATTTAGCCACAGCAATCTAACAGAAACGGCACCGTAAGCAGTGGATTTGCACAGCGCCCATTAAGTCATTACTTCTCGAAGAGGGATACCTCACGCCATCCGCGATCAATAATCAAACGTGTCATGCTAGATTGGTGCATTCGCAACAGGCCGCTATCGACCCCTCACGTGGCCGATCATTAACGGCAACATTCATTGGAAACGCTCTTGTTTTGCCAGCACTATCTGAGGTGTTTAATTGCCTTCCATAGAGCGTCTGCCACGAGGAAGAGAGTCATGTGTCCCGCGAGTGCTTTGAGGATGTGCTATCGACTCGGGTATTGGGTGCACGGTGTCGGCTGGATCGCTCTTTCGCTCGATATCTTCGGCAGCCGGCTGTGTATTAATGATCCCCCCGCGTGCAGGGCTTTATCCACGTCCCATCGCTGCGAGAAATGAGACAGAAATACGCCCACAAACTAATCATGAACTGTACAGATGAGCCCTTTCAGGTACAGAGCGGGTTCAGGTGTGCGGGGGAAATCTCACACGGATGTGGCGGCGAACGCGGGGCGAGGGCGTTTTCCATCACCGCTAATTTGACATTGACTGCTTTTAAATGTCTTTTGCGATCTAGCATTAAAAACATGATTTTGATGTGCGACCGCACGGCTTCTCTGCTTCTGGCCTCACTTCTGATGGCCTTTTATTACGCCGTCAAAGTTTTATCGCTGTGTCATTTGGCAGAGCTCGACAAGACGGACGGAAAGAGGAACACTGAGAGAATTTTAAAAAAGGACTGGAGGCAATGGATGTAAATTAGCAGCAAAGACTGACATTTCGGCTGTCACACTCTGAATTAACACATTTTTAATGTGAAGGCCGACTTTAACCCAGTTTTGTGAAAATATCACTGCTTTTGACCATTTTAATAGAAATAAGCCATGTGATGAGGTGATTTTACTGTGATTAGGAGGATTTTAGATGCTTATTTAAAGTATAAGCCCATTTTCAGAAAAGTTGGGACATTTTTTTAAAAGCTATAAAATCAAGAATCTTTGGTTTGTTAAAGGGTTAGTTCACCCAAAAATGAAATTTCTGTCATTTATTCCTCACCCTCATGTCGTTCAAAACCCATAAGACCTTCGTTCATCTTCAGAACACAAATTAAGATATTTTTGATGAAATCTGAGCAATGTCATTGCACTTTTCAAGGTCCAGAAAGGTAGTAAAGACATTGCTAAAATAGTCCATGTGACTGCAGTGGTTCAACCTTCATGTTCAACCTTACTTCAAAAATGTTTCCTCTTCCCTGTCATTCTCCTGTGCAGTTGATGCAGTGAACGCAGACATAAACAAGCCCTAACAACGCGATTCCACCATCAAAAAGCAGGATGAAGATAAGACTACCTCTTCTTTATATCCTGTCTTAACACCAAGGATGATATCTATATCTATATCGAACAAGATATAGCGCTAAAGATCGTTCGAGATGTAAAAGAACGTCTCAGGTTACTCATGTAACCATGGTTCCCTGAGAGGGAACGAGACGCTGCGTCGGTTCTGACGCATTGTGGGAACGCCTCTGCGTGATTGCGTCGTGAAGCACATGTGAAATCTGTCCAATGGTGTGACGGGACGTCATAGACGGGTGACGTCATGACCAGGAAGCTATAAAGCACGCCGGAAACAAAACACTGTTAGCTTCTGAAGAAGTCGAAGCAAGCAGCTCACGGGCATGCAGGGAGTATGGCACAGCGACGCAGCGTCTCGTTCCCTCTCAGGGAACCATGGTTACATGAGTAACCTGAGACGTTCCCTTTCAAGGGAATCTCAACGCTGCGTCGGTTCTGACGCATTGTGGGAACGTTTATACCCACGCCGCCATAGGACAAAAAATGCCTGTCTGGAGAAACTTCGAAGAATTATGAAGTTAAAACTCGCGACCCCGGAGTTGAGGCCACATCGAGGTTGTAGAACCTCACAAAGGTATGCGGGGAAGACCAACCTGCCGCATCACAAATTTCTTGCAGCGATACTCCTGAGAGTAAAGCTCTTGAGGCAGCCATACTCCGCGTAGAGTGGGCTCGGACAACAAGAGGAGAGGGTTGCCCGGCCGAATCATATGCTAGTGAGATAGCCTCGACTATCCACCTACTCAACGTCTGCTTGGATGCAGCATACCCCTTCTTAGGAGGTCCAAAGCACACAAATAATTGATCTGTTTTACGCCACAGGGCAGCTCTGTGAACATAAGCATCCAATGCTCTAACTGGGCAAAGCAGATTAAGCTTCTCCTGGTCTGACGACGAGAAAGGAGGAGGACAAAAAGCTTGCAGCATAATAGGTCCTGCCACATGAGTGGGAACCTTAGGAACATATCCCTCACGAGGGAACAGAAAAGCTTTCACCATACCCGGTGCAAATTCAAGACAAGAGGGTGAAACCGACAGAGCTTGCAAATCTCCTACTCTCTTAAGTGATGAGATAGCTAGAAGAAAAACAGTCTTAAAGGAGAGAAATTTCTCATGGACTTCTTCAATTGGCTCAAACGGAGCTAAGGACAGGCCTTCTAGTACCACAGCCAAATCCCAAGTCGGTACCCTCGAGCGTGCCGCAGGCCTAAGTCTCAATGTACCACGAAGGAAGCGAGTAACAAAGGGATGTCTCCCTAGAGATGCGCCATCAACAGGAGCGTGATAAGCGGCAATGGCCGCAACATAGACCTTTAGTGTAGAAGGGGATAACCCCGCTGAGAATTTGTGCTGTAGAAACTCTAGTACTGCACTGATGGGGCAGGCACTTGGGTCCTGCATACGAGCTGTGCACCAAACGGTAAACACCTTCCATTTTAGGGCATATAGCTTCCTTGTGGAGGGAGCTCTGGATTGGAGTATGGTCTCTACCACCTCAGTAGAGAGACCTGAGTTTATGAGCTGGGCCCCCTCAGAGGCCAGGCCCACAGTTTCCATAACTCTGGGCGGGGATGAAGGATTGACCCCGCCGCTTGAGAAAGAAGGTCCCTCCTGACCGGAATCTCCCAGGGAGAGCCGTCGAGAAGGGACACAATGTCCGAGAACCATACTCGGCCCGGCCACAACGGGGCTACTAACAGTACATGAGCCCCGTCCTGGCGTATTCTCTCCAGAGCTCCCGGGAGCAGCGCAATCGGGGGAAAAGCATATAACCGCAGCCTCGGCCACGGGTGCACCATTGCGTCCAGCCCGAGAGGGGCTGGATGTGTGAGGGAGAAGAAAAGTGGACAGTGAGTCGTCTCTCGAGACGCAAACAGATCTACCTGGGCTCGCCCAAATCTCTCCCACAGGAGCTCCACCACCTCGGGGTGAAGTCTCCACTCCCCGGGCCTCAGCCCCTGTCTCGACAGGATGTCTGCCCCCAAGTTCAGGCGCCCCGGGATGTACATTGCTCTGACTGACAGCAACTTCCCATGGGCCCACAAGAGAATCTGGTGCGCCAATCTGCATAGCGGGCGTGAGCGCAGACCCCCTTGATGATTTAAATAAGAGACCACCGCTGTGTTGTCTGTGCGGACCAACACATGGTGGCCCCTCAGGTCTGGGAGGAAATGTTTGATTGCCAGGAACACAGCCATCATCTCCAACTGGTTTATATGCCATGACAGATGATGGCCCTGCCACAGACCCTGAGCCGAACGACCACTCATGACCGCCCCCCAGCCGGTGAGGGAAGCATCCGTCGTAAGCGTTACACGACGACAAGGAGCTCCCAACACCGGTCCTTGGGAAAGAAACCAAGGTTTTTTCCACATGACACAAGCACGAAGGCAACGCCGCGTGACCTTGATCATGCGAAACGGGTTCCCCCTCGGGGAAAACCCCTTGGTTTTGAGCCACCACTGTAAAGGTCTCATGTGCAGCAGGCCAAAAGGTATCACGTTGGACGCTGCCGCCATCAGCCCTAACAGCCTCTGAAACTGTTTCACAGTGAGCGACTGGCCTAGCTTCAACTTGTTCACGGACCCGAGAATCGACTCTACTCGAGCAGGGGAAAGACGTGCCTGCATGGTAGTCGAGTCCCAAATGACTCCTAGAAAAGAGGTTCTCTGTAGTGGAGATAGCTCGCTTTTCTTGGCATTTAACCTCAACCCCAACACCTCCATGTGAGCCAGAACAGCATCTCGATGCTGAACAGCTAACTCTCTTGACTGAGCCAGAATGAGCCAATCGTCTATATAGTTTAACACGCGAATGCCCTGGAGTCTCAATGGAGCCAGAGCTGCATCCACGCATTTGGTGAAGGTGCGGGGAGATAAAGCTAGGCCGAACGGAAGAACTCGGTACTGGTATGCTTCGCCCCCGAAAGCGAACCTGAGGAACTTCCTGTGTTGAGGAAGGATGGAGACGTGGAAATAAGCATCTTTTAGATCTATCGTGACAAACCAGTCCTCGGACCTGATTTGAGACACTATTTGCTTCAACGTAAGCATCCTGAACTTGAGCTTTCTGACAGAGCGATTTAGTTGTCGCAGATCTAGAATAGGACGCAACCCTCCATCCTTCTTCGGAACTATGAAGTACCGGCTGTAAAACCCTGACTCTCTGCTGGGGGAGGGAACCCTTTCTATAGCCTCCTTTCGCAGAAGTGTCTGTACCTCCTGTTCCATAACCAGAGCCTGCTCTGGGTTGACCACAGTAAAAACAACCCCGTTGAACCTGGGCGGACGAGAACCGAACTGAATTCTGTACCCATAATGAACTGTTTGCAGGACCCACTGAGATATATTTGGCAGAAGTTTCCACGCTGTCAAAAATTCTACTAGGGGAACCAGTCTCTCGAGACTGGCCTCTGGCGAAACTCGAGCGACCAGCTCGGTGCCCTGTAACGGCGAACCGGCAGGGAGACACCGAACTGATTGCTTTGAGACCCTCCTCAGAGGGAGCGAACACTCCAGCACCACTCTTATTTTTCTTTTTACTGAAGGGCACTGAAGCGAACGCTTGTTGAGAGCCGCTGCGCCCTGAAGCACACGAGGTGGCAGGGTTGGCAGAACGGCCCCCAGAGGGCTCCGAGGAGACACGGGCACCATAAACTGAGGTGAACACCGGTTCTCCCCGGAGGGGACTGCCCTCGGACACCAGTCTCGACTGGCGTCAGGAACGTTTTGCCGAAGCCTTCCTGGCGATAAGAACAGTCCTCAGATCCGCTCTATCCCTCGAAGGATTCGGCTGCGGGCGCCGACCCGCCCCCCAGTCTCTCTTTGGGGGAACACGGGACGCAACGCTCGCCTTCTGTTGAGCCCTACGCCGGGACCGGAGCGTTTTCGCAGACAACAGATCACAATGCTCGCAACCAGCTCCCTCGAGAGCTGACCGAGCATGCTCCGGTCCCAAACAAACAACACAAAGCGAGTGTGTATCCCCACCCGTTATGAAACGCGGGCAGGGAGGAACACACTGCTTGAATTGCTGCTTATTCGCCATTATATATATATATATGAGAGACAGACAACACCAAATATGACACACAGTTTCAACAGAGAGTGCTTGCTGAAGACACAGAAGCTAACAGTGTTTTGTTTCCGGCGTGCTTTATAGCTTCCTGGTCATGACGTCACCCGTCTATGACGTCCCGTCACACCATTGGACAGATTTCACATGTGCTTCACGACGCAATCACGCAGAGGCGTTCCCACAATGCGTCAGAACCGACGCAGCGTTGAGATTCCCTTGAAAGGGAACAGCAGAATTCACACCACGACTATAACGATAAAACAATATCGCTGAAATCACTTTCAGAATGATTTTTTTTCCAGCTGTTGAACAATAAAAACACTCACAGCCAATCAAAATCCATCCAGATGATAAAACTGCAGCACACGCTCAGAATTAACCGAAAGAATCGTCTGCTGGTGTGGACGCTAGTCCAGTTATCGTTACAGAAGTCTTTATAGTTATGTTGTGGCAGGATTGTGTTGTGTCTTGCAGCATCTGTACCTGTATAATAATTATTTCTCACCGCTTATAAATAGAAAAAACAAAATCGCATGCTAATTTCCTTGGGGAGTCACTAAATGAAGTTTGTTGTATTAGCCCAAACAAACTGCAGGCCGTTTATCATGGGTCAGTTGGTCATTACTGTGCTCAGTCAGGCTGTTTCAGTCGCTCTAATCTCAAGTTCCACTTCAGGACTTTCTGCCTTCACTGCATTTACAGTCATAACATGTACAGAAAATTACTATAACCTCACCGGTTAAACCCTCAAACCCCTGCGATATTCATCCTACACCAGCAGCACTTCATTTCAACTCTTCCCCACATTCGTCCAGTGTACTCAGAGACCAAACCCATAATAATACTTCATAATTCAGTGTCTGCTAAAGGCTAGTGGTCATGAACTTCACACACTGTGAACATTGTTTACATTTTGATTTATTTTTTTGTATTTTAAATGAAAAATTTATATTTTTATATTATTTTTTGTATGTTTAAATAAATAATTTATATTCTTAAAATAAATATTTTATATTTTTAAAATAAATAAATAATATTTTTAAAATAAATAAAAATGTATATTTTTACATGAAATTTTATATTATAAATTATTTTACATTTGTAAAATACATAAATAATAAAAAATGAATAAATCATTTTCAAATAAAATTGTACGATTTCTAAATAAAATTTCTAAAAGTTTATATTTTTAAATAAAATTTTATTTTTTTAAAAAAAACATTTTTTAATTAAAAAAATCTATTTTTTAAATAAATTATTTGTAAAATAAAAGATATATACATATATATATATATATATATATATATATATATTGTAAAATAAATAAATAAAAGATTCTATTATGTGTCATATTGAATTTAATTTAAGCTGAAAAAAATAATGAGTAGTTTTGGACAGAATGATTTTAATCACTGTAACTGCAGTAATGAGAATCGATTATATTCTTATTCTCTTAAAAAAGCATTATTGTTCAATCTAATCTAAAAAAAAAAAAAAAAAATGCTGCTAATTTAGAGTCCTCTGCCTTTTAATCGCTTTAAATTAAGGTGCATTTGGAATCAAAGTAGATGCTGTGACAAGCCGCCATCGCAGCTGACATTTTGTTGAAAAGCTGTGCTTTAATAAAGTTTTAACCAAATGTATTAGCCTTTGATGTCAGGCAGTTTGATTTATTATTATTCTAACTAAATAAAATACTACTCTCCTCACAGAGGAGTGGCTTTTATCCACACCACAGAGATGTGGCCCTGAACATCCCCAGCTCGCTTTAGACGGAGGCTGGATATTTGATCTGTCGCTGGTCTCAGCAGCTCTGCGAGCGGAGGATGACTGTTGACTCCCCACAGCAGGTGCCAGTGGCGTGTTTTGCATCTCTGCCGGAAACGAGCGTGTGAAGTTGGCTGCGGGCGGCCGTCTCGCGGTGTGGCCGCCCCTGCTGGAACTGACTACTCGACCGCAGCCAAGGACGTCGCTCGCAGCCTATTGAGGGAAGTGTGTCTGTGTTGAGTCAACAAGCGGCCTCATTTATAACAGCACAAGAAATTTAACCACGGCCTCATTCTTTAAAGAGCTGCTTTCACAGGTGAAGGACAGAGTCGCAAGATGTTCGAGATGTTCACTGATTTAGTTTCAATCAAAATATTTTTTATTATTTTACTGTATTCACACAGAAGCTCTAATTGAGAATCTCAAGAAAAACGAGGATTTTTCTCCCCTATTCTAAGATAAATATATAATTATACTTTACCATTTTTAATTTATATAAACAATTTAATATATATAATATATAATATTATATATATATATATATATATATATATATACACTGTTAGAAATTGCTGTTAATTTACGGCAAATTTTCAACAGTATAATCCTTTTCTGTTCAAAAGCGGTACATTACCGTTTTTTTTTTGTGTGAAATGACGTAGACAAAATATAACAGCATTTTACCGTATTTACTGCTCGAAGGAAATAAATCAGTACTTTACAGTATTTTCAGAACAGAAGACTGCAGTTAGCACGCATGGATTTTCAACTGATTTTCTTCTGATATTTTTTTTTATTTTTTATCATTGGGTACATTTAAACACTGAATCCTTTTTGCTAGCAGTGCACTACTCAATAGCTTATACAATACAATGTAGTATATTTCTATTATTTACACTAAAAACCTGCAAATGTGCCCTTTTGTGAATAGCTGAAAATATACATCCACAAACTATAAATGTGTTTCTCAGAATTTTACTGTAAACTGTAGAAACAGTTTTATGCTGTATTTGCAAAAACAGTAGCCAATTGTAAATTTCACCAACAGGAAGACACCTTTAATTTAACAGTATCTTGCTGGCAACCGTGCTGCCAGTTCTTTACTGTTTTTTTTTAATAAACAATAGCCAACTTTAAATTTCACCAACAGTAAGATACTGTTATTTTACAGTATCTAGCTGGCAACCGTGCTGCCAGTTCTTTCCTGTTTTTTAATGGGAAAATTTTTAACAGTGTATATATATATATATATATATATATATATATATATATTTTAGAATGAAATATGACCCAGACATGTTTTTACGAAATTCACCAAATTTGGACCAATGAAATTTCACTGTGGGCGGAGCTACCTAGACTGACATTACATAAGTTCGCCAAACTATGGCGAAAAAAAACAACCTCCTGGTCCTTGTCTGCTGTGAATGTCTCTGTTTCATCTTCTCGCCTCCGAAAAGCAATCTGCATTTATTTTCTTCATCTGTGACAGTTGATTTGCACTTTGACCCTGACAGTAAAGGAAGAGCTAGAACAAGAAATGATGCCCAGACATGTATTCAGTCCATTTCAGCACCACGCCTCCATGTGTCTCTACACACGGAATATCAAACACAATCAGAGCCGTGACCTTCCGAGACCCACATCTGCAACGGCGATAAGGAAATGCACATAAATGCGTCAGTGACTCGCTTGAGGGATCGTGAATATATTTGCATATGACATTCTGATCAGTCTTGATCATCTGGAGGAGTCAGAGTTCAGCCGCATCTCTAATGCGGCTAATTAAACTCAACAACGGCATGATAAACTAACCTTCATAGTAGAGAAATATACATTGATCTGATGTCACAAGAACTTTTACATCGGTACAAATGCGGTGGAGTATTAAATATGCAAGTCATGCAGCCGTTTAGAGGCGCAGTATTTATAGGGCAGGACGACGGGCCGCGCTGACAGGCATAAAGACGGAAATGAAGCCCATTTAAGCGGACGGGGAAGGGCACATCGATGACAGATTGGTACTCCCTGCCAACACTCGGATTTCAAGATAAACGTTCAGGTTTGAGAGTACCTTGTACTCCTGCTCTGGTTCGTTACTCCTTATATTAGCAAAAGGAAGTTATTAAGTTCTTACAGTAACGTCCACAAGAATCTACAACCATTATGTGCCAAACCATTTCACGACATCTTTAAGAGGCCTCGCATCCTCCCAGGACTCGACAACGCGAGCGCTTCACTCACATTTACAAAAAATCATAGATGTGCGTGAAAATCTCAGCAGGTTCACCAAAAAATGACAATTCCGTCATCATTTACTCACCCTCGAGTTGTCCCGAACCAGATGGGCCGCATTGACTTCCATAGTAGGAAAACAATACTGTGGAAATCAATGGTTACCATCAACCGTTTGATTACCAACATTCTTCACAATATCTTATTTTGTGTTCAGAAGAAGAAAGAAACTCATAGAAAAAATCATTTTTTGGGAGAACTATCCCTTTATAAAGTCTAAAATATTCAGTTTGAATGTAATTTACATAAACATCTTAAATATCTTAAAATCAGCAAGAAACGAAGATTGCTTCCTTATTGTGACATATATCTGAGTGAAACTTCTAGAACAAGAACAAATGTAGGGCAAATGTTGATTTTGTTTATAGAGAATTAATAAAGTGCAACAGTGCCCGCCCACTTTTTACGCAGTGTTTGTTTCCGGAAGAATTTTTTCCATTCATTTCTCCCATAGGGATTTCAAAACCAGCTACAAGGTGAATCATAACACTTCAAACTTTATCTGAAAAAGTATCTGACAAAAAGGACAGAGCCACAAGACTGTGCACTTAACAGCTTTAGTGGTAAAAAGAACTAAAATCCCATGAAGCATTGCGGACAACGACATCAAATTAAAAACGAAGGAGAAACACAAAACTGTTCATTTAATTTTTTTGCAAAATATGCATACATATTCAAATATTTAAACATTTTGAGAGTGTATAGGAAGACCGTCTCATTCGCAGTGCATCGTGAGAGTGGGTGGAGCTAAAAGAGGTCTTTTGACACTTATTTCAACTGGAATTACTGGAACTTTCCACAAATACCATCGGTTAACAACCTCGTAGCTCACAGTAGGGACATCTTTAAAGGTTTATAAGTTAATAATTGATTTCCCAATGAAGAAACTGAATGTGGATTTTTGCGCTCTATTGGATGGTGGTGGTTTGCTATTGGTGGATCTCATATGAGTGACAGTTGCCCCGCCCTCATCATCAGAGAAGAGATGTCTAAGTTATTTTGAATAAAGTTTGCGATGCACATTAAAAAAGTAACACTGAGCACGGATAAATCATTTGTAATAAATACTGCAATATTCCATAAAAAAAGAACTGTCGATTTTTATTTCATAGTTACTTTAAATGGTAGAACTAAAGTCTTTATTTTAAGAGATCTTACATTCGAGGTTGGAAAAATGGCAATCAAGATACAGCCTAATGTAATTAAACTTCAAAAGGCTATGATTTCATTAAATAAATATGCTGCACGTTCCACAATCAATGATTACTTCTTTTTTTCTTCTTTATTCTCCCTGGTCAAACTCTTGTAGCTTCTCTCAGGGTTTCCCCATTATAGCAATGAAACATTTAACACTTATTACTCAATATATAGATTTGCACACACATACACAGTTTAAGTGGGCCTATAAATAATTAGATAAATACAGTTTGAAGCAGAAATATTTAAAAACCTATTGTATTTGTAAATGTCTCAAATCCCTTAATGAAAAACATTATTTGCAAAATTTTCATTGCAAGTTATTATTTGAGCTCCTAAATTTTTCAACTTCGACGCAGATGTGGTCCTTGGGAAATAAAGTACATTTCAAGCCCTTCCTCCATCTCAATCCGGAAACATCACAGAGAGGAGATCCAGGCTGTTCCTGCGGCGCTCCGACTCTTTAAAACTCACTCCTGAGGCGTCGCACTTTTGTAAACACAGATAAAGTGAACTCGCCACAATCCCTCTGCATCAGCAGCACTAACACCTCCTTTGGGACACATTCACTGCAGGACACGCTTATATCTGCTCTCAGAGAGGCCCGAGTATCCGAGAGGGATGATGAGCGGATTCTTGTAGTCATAACTGACACCTAAAGCTGCATTAACAGCAGGAACACAGCCCCAAAACACAGCCGAAGTCACATTAACTAACGTGCTCAGCAAGATTTGCTTCAAACTTGTCATTTTGCCCTGACAGTAGTGTCTCTTAAAGGTAAATCTTACTGTATTGGTACAAAATATGGATCAGTTGAGTAACGGCAGTGGTACTGCATTAACTGTGGAAGCATAGCCAAAACAAAACATCCCAAGCTGGCTTTCTTTTAACAGATTAAAACATATTTAAATATATAAAGGGGTAGTTCACCCAAAAATGAAAATACTGTCATCATTTACTCCCGCTCAAGTTGATCAAAACCTGTATTAATGAACACAAAGGAAGATTTTGATCAACTTGAGGGGAAGTAAATGATTTTTGGGTGAACTATCCCTTTAACATTAAGCAATCAATAAACATATATGATATTTGTAAACAGGGCCTAAAATTAATACGTGTCAAGCACCAAATAAAATAGGAGTTGGCGAGTATATAAAACAGTCAATCGTCACTTTTTTATGAATTCTAACAATGCAATGTTGCGAGAACGTGAACGTGAACAAACGTGACGCACTCGGGCCAGTGTTGCATCATCGCGAAAATTTAAGCCCTGAGAAATTAAATAATCAAGTTCAAGAGGACATTAAAGGAAACTCAATTTGTTACTTGTGCGCTGTGTGGAAATCCGCATCTCAGACAGCGTGCGAATACTGAATTGAGTCCTTTTTCACGTCTTCTTGCGCTTGAACGGACAAAGTCACACAAAATTATGTCAAAAAATGGCCATTACAGAGAGCATCCTAGTAAAGAGACGGTTATGGCTTAAGTGAACGTAAACAGTACAGAAAAACAAGGCATGTGTATCAGTGTCTTAGGGTGCGTTCACACTTGTAGTTCGGTTGGTTTGGTTCGTTTTGTCCGGACTAAAAAACAAAAACAAAACATATAGTCCTGGTCCGCTTAGCGTTCACACTGGCATTTTTAACAGCGAACCTTAAGTTACCGAACCAAAGGCATAGGTATACGGTCACGACCTGATTGGTCGGCTTTTATGACGTATATTTCGTGACGGAGCTCGCTTACTGAACATTCAAAACAATGCTGTGTGCTGGATTAAACGCCATCATTTTATGCGTGTACAAATGCTTTATTTTTACTAGCTAAGAACTCATGAAGAGCTCATAAAATCTTCAAAACATTCAAAACAGCAGCAGGATTTCCTCCGTTGTATGCAGAAACAAATATTGATGAGGCACTTCACCTCCTCGTTGCTCCACGTTTGCCCTCGACTCATTTTGGATACACCGATCTTCCCGCGTCGTCAAATCAGCTGACTTGTAGCGTCGCATCTTGTGACATCACGTCCTGTTTTTGGTTCGTTTACATGTCTTTGGTCCGTGTTGCGTTCATATATCAATCGAACCGCACCAGAGTTCGTTTGGAAGCGGACCGAGACCCATCTTTTTTGCGGTCTCGGTCCGCTTGTTTGGTGCGCACCAGGGTTCGGATGGCAGCGTTCACATATGTTCAAACCAACCGCACTAACTGAGCAATCGCACCAGGGTTCGTTTTAATCGAACCAAACGTGACAAGTGTGAACGCACCCTTAAAGTGACAGCAGCCTAATATATCTTCAGCTGTTTGTGTCTTTAATGTTAATCAAACAACAAAGAAAACAGAAAAAAAATCCCTCACTGCTCTCGCCTGAATAACTTTCACTAACTTATAAGGTTTAATCTATGTTTGCTTTATACAGTGTTATTTTACATTTAATTATATTATTCAGCGTCTCTACCTGGATACTACTGTTACTCGTCTTTACTAATGTTGTGGTATCAAAATTGAAATAGAGAATTGTGAATTTTCACTAGTAACTATAATTTTGGTGTCATAAATGCCAGTTTCATGGCTGGTAAAATACATTTATGGCCGGAAACTAATTTCTTAAGTAACTGACCATTGGCAGGTGTTTAATTACATTTAACTCATTACATTTAGTTAATTTCTATGTAAATACACATCTACATAATTTAAAAAAATATATTTGTATAGGTAGATTTATTTATTTTAATTACATTTATTGAAGTATATTATTCTATTCTATTTAACTTGAACGTATTGCACTTGTTTCATTTATATAAATTAATATATATAAAATATACTGATGTAATTAACACAAATAATGTCCTGTTTGGAGAAACACAAACACAGACTTTGTGCAGTTTCTAGCTGAACTATTGTCTTCATCCGGTTTCGATTTTTCCGCAACATTTCCCTCCAACAAAACCGATTTCTCACATCTGAGATAAGCGCATACAGAAATAAACCCGTCAGACCAACATCATCTGCTTTTCATAGATAAACAAATACACAAATTGTCATTAGAAGAGCGTTCGTGGCGTCAGAGCGATATATGAGAAACCAACGAGAAGCAGAAGTCATTTTATTTGAGAGAGCGGCTCTGAGCCGCCCACTCACTCGCAGTGATTTGTAACCTCGGCGAGGAACATCTATTGTGACTGTCAGACCAACTTTAACACAGCATTGCTTTCCTATATTAGAAAACACACACACACACAAACAAATGTCAGAGATGCTGTTGTTCTGGTTCAAGCATGAAATATACGGTGTGTGGAGAAACGGACAACAGAGCGCAGGTAACCAGATAAACCTGCCAATTTAATATCAAGATAAGATTATGGAGGGGGAAAAAACATATATTGTGAGCTTGTGAATCATATGTGATGAGAAAGGCACAAAGAAATATATAATCATGTCTTTCTTTAGTGCTGTCATCGCTGAGAGTGCATGAAAACAAAAGGCAGCGCAACATGCGATCCAATTCAACAACAAACTGCTCAAATGGTTCGGCTCTTTTCAATCAATCAGTTCTGAATCGAACAGAGTCACTGGTCTGAATCAAGGACTTTTTTCATTTATAATAAAAATAAAATATGTAAACATAGTTCAACTATCGCGTCTAAAAACGCGCCGCTTTCTCCTTCTTTCCGAAGCGCTCGCGCTTCTGTGGCATCTGTCGTTGCTATGCAACCATGAACCGCGCTCTCAACGGCGACGATTGGTTAGTTCTTGTCACATGACCTGCGGTGCGCCTGCATTTGAAATAACGAATTTGAGCGTGCAAAACACGAGATACGTGTAAAAGTCAATTGTAAGTCGCTTTGGATAAAAGCGTCTGCCAAATGATTAAATGTAAATGTATAATTATAATAATTATAATAATTCTCTATTATTATTATTATTATTAATATTATTAATAATACAGCATACATCTACATAATTAAAAAAAATATATTTATATAGATAATTTATTTTATAGAATTTATTTATTTTAATTACATTTAATAATAATTAAATAATAATAGCAATAATAACAACACATTTAAATAAAATAAGGACTACGATTTTATACATGTATAATACAAATTAATAATAAAATATTTTTATGATAATAATAACAATAACATATGGATGTACTTATATAAAATATTCAATGAAATAGTATTTATCATTTATAACAGCAATGAGTCATAATAATAATAATTTATTATTATTATATTTATAATAATAATAAAATACAAATAAATTATATAAATACAAAATAAATATAAATAAAATAAATACAAATATAAATATAAATAAATACAAAAGTATAAAAAGTATATATTCTCAAACGTCTGCCTATATGTTTGGTAAAAAAAATTCAAATTTGTCTTTATTCCCTTTAACAGTTGTAACTTTATTCACTTTTATTCACTGAAATACTGTCTGGTTGTTCACGAATTAAAGGATGTATTGCAATAAATAGTACATTTAATTAAAAACAAAAAGTTAAAATAAGAGAAGTGTTGTTCGGTGGAGGCGTCCCACTGCTAATAAAAACCAATGTTTTTCTTTGCTATTCAAACACCATGTGATCACTGTGGAGCACTTCAGGGCTGAGAACACATGAAACAACTTATTAGCCGCTCTGAAATTGCTAATTTAGCCTGAACTGAACAGACTAAACAGGCTATTTACCCTCACAGGCTAATAAACCTCGAAACAGTGAGGGGACGGGGAGCGATAGCAGAAAGCAGGGCGCTTTAGTCCTGAGTTAGCAGCAGGTCAGCGTTTTTTCCCCGCCCAGCATATTACACTTTCATTTCTGTTGCCCACAAACACGCCGACGGTAAATAAAGTCATTCACGCGGCTCCGCTCAGACCCCGCAACCAGTGTCACCACAAAGCGTCCGGCCAAATAAAAAGTGGCGGCCATGAAAGCGTGCACTTAAGTGATTTCTGGGGCTTTTACATTTCTGTCCTCGCTCTGCGTGGAGAGCAGAGATAAGAGCAGAAGAAAGCCGAAGAGACGCAGACTCTCAGCTTCACGCGGCGAGAGAGTCGTGGAGTAGCAGAGGTCGAATAAAAGACGCTTTATCACGACAAACATTAATTTGATTAGCCAGAAATGTGACTTCTAAAGGGACAAAAGTGTGAGGACTGGAGGAGAAATAAGTTAGGGTGTTAGCTGCATAATTCAGGTCATGTACAACATTAAATGGCTGAATGCGACTTTTTTATTACCGTAATGTGACATATTGAGTGAAACAAGATTTCCAACGAGGACAAAATGTATTTGAATGATATTTTGATTATGCAGAACAAGTATATTAATTTAAAAAAAAACTATGAACTTCATGCACAATTAGCTAAATAAAATATATATATAAATAAACAAGAATTAATGGACCTCTTACGCAGAATAAGGTAAATACATAAAAAATAAATAACTAAACCCAAAGCTAAAATAAACATAAACACCAAGCTAAAAAATAAAAATAAATAAACACTACGCTAAAATAAAATAAATACATAAACACTAATCTAAAAAATAAAAATAAATAAACACTAAGCTAATAAATAAAAATAAATACCAAGCTTAAAAATTTAAATAAACACTAAGATAAAATAAAGACAAAATATATAAATAACATTAAATATATTGATAAATACAGAAATAAATAATCACTAAGCTAATAAATAAAAAATAATAAAATAATCAATAAGCTAACAAATAAAAAAACACAAAGCTTAAATAAATAAATAGACAAATACATACTATAAATACTATAAAAATAAATACTATAAAATATATTAATAAATACAGAAATAAAATCATTAAGCTAACAAATAAAAATAAACACTAAGCTAAAATAAATAAATAATAAAATTTCATTTAATTTCAGTCAATAAAAGCAAACTATGTACTTTATGCAGAATAAGCCAAATAAAATAAATGTATAAATAGACAACAATCATTGAATCTCCTATGCAAAATAAGGTAAATATATAAATAAAAATACCTAAATAAAAATAAATAAATAAAATATAATAATATAAATAAATAAATATAATAAATAATATAAATATAATAAATAAATAAAAATTTCCTATGCAGAATAAGCTTAATTTTGTACAGAATTCTAATTGCAAATCAGGTTAATTGCATACATTTGTAAAAAGCATATAATGTTTATAGTGTTAGAGTGTAAAATATGAAAGAAAAATATTTTTAAAAAATTAGATAATTTCCATGAATTTTAAAATGACCATGTTTTGACATCAAAAGGTGTTCAGAGCAAAACTGCAGTGACAGGTAAATGAATATATACATAAATATGAATAAAAATAAATAAATAAATACAGGTTATGCTTAAACATCTGACCTTTAAGTGAAAACAAGTAAACACGACAGTGGACAACTAAGCGTAATCACTGTAAAATTATGCATGTTAATACACTTGATGTCACATTGCAGATGACGCTACAATATGAGTAATAAAAACATAAGTTCAGGGCATGTAGGGAAGCGGCTTCCCCGTCCCGCGGGACAAACCTGAGCCCTGTGTTGTTTCATTTCTTCAATAGACGATGCTATGAGCTTAATAACCGCCTCTAGTGCCCGTCTCAAGGAGCCAATTAGCCAAGTTTCTCCCGTTGGCTGACACGGAGCTTCTAAGCGGCCATTTGGTTATGATCAGTTTCGATATTTCCATTGCTGCGGCGCGTGACATCGCTGCGCCGTACATCAGAGAGCACTGTCATCAAGGAGCCGTCCCTCCGTGCCGCCATGGCAACGAGGTGCTATGGCAACCACGTCCGGGCTCTAATTAGTAGCCTGGTGTCTGTTCGGAGCAGAGACGCTCCAGCGGTCCACAGACGACGTGAATGAGGAGCACGAGCCATTTTAACTGCAGGTAATAGAGGCAATACAGTGCTAATGTGGAGCGCTGGCTGGGGATTTGAGCTTTAGCAGAGCAGCTGAGCTGTCCTGCCAAACAATAGCTTTTTACTGTATCTTTTTTTTTTTTGATAAAACAGTTAAAAAGAAACAGGAAACCCAGTCAGACTGAATTTGAACCCGAATCTCTTAGAAGTGCACCAAGGCTTAATGTGTTTTTTGGTTCTCTTTTGCAATTCACAATTTAACTTATGAAATGTGTGACGGGGCGTACATAGGCATTGAGGGGGACAAGTCTCCCCCGAATAATTGTAAATCGCCAAATTATCCCCCCGATGTTAGATATCTCTTAATGCTGCTCTCCATTACGCTCCGCTCTGTTTGTTGTTACAATGACAGTTTAAAAAGTTACATACTTATGTCACTCGTCAATGTCAAAATGATGGCCAATCAGAGCAAAGAAGGCGGGGCTTATATGCTCTGAAGAGGAGTGTGAATTCCAAAGTTTCCTAAAGAGATATTAGTTGCTAAATAGTTCATATTTGACAACTGTTTTACAATATATGATTAATGACCCACGGTAACAGCAATGCAAACAAGTTTTTTTATGGAATTTCTCCGTTCTGAATTGAAAATATGCAATCATTTAAATGAAGTCATTCTTAACTGAATGTGACGAGACAAGAGATTTCTGTCATACAAAATTTTACAAAAAAAAATTTTTTTTTAAATCCTTATCCAGTAATTATGGAAAACTACTCATAAAAATTCAATCTACGTTTTGCAGGCGCAACTACATTCATATCATTTATATTTATTTGAGTGTCTTTCAGCTCCTTCAGCAGTGTTTATATCAAACATGGTGTATTTTGGTACACAAGACAAGACCGAATCAAATCCTGAGAGCGCATGTTTCCAGACGCCATTGAAATGTCAGCAGTGATCGCGCGGTTCCGGATGAGCGAGCGCCGTTTCCTGGGACCGGGAGGTCTGAAATCTCTAGAGCCGGCTTCATCGCAGCAGGCGGTCCGGGGTTGTGGCACTGGATCAAGGCCTGCAGGACGGCGGGGGGGCCGATCCATTAGAGGCCTGTGAGCCAGAGCCAGCACACCGTATCCAACACAAGCAGCGGCTTGTAGCCGAAGGAAATGTGTGAATAAGACCGTGGATATGCGAAAGTTCCCTGTCGTACAATGCTCTTCTGGGCACGTTTGCTGGCGTAATAGTGTAGCCGTGAGATGTAATCGAATATGGGCAGTTTAACCCTCCTGCTGCGTAAATAAAGGGTGAAACTTGTGCTGTGGGTCAAATACACAAACATCAATCAATGCCATTTGCCAAAACTCGACAGTATGAAAAATACTAAAGATTCATGTAAAAACAAAACTTTAATCGTCAAAGCCTGGATGAACTTATGGTTAACGAAGCTCCAGTCAGATCATGTCAGTAAGACTCGCTTCATTTTACTACGCATTTTCAAATACTCGATTAGTTGATTTAATTCTAGAATGTCGAATTGGTTGTGCAATTTATCGCATTTAGGCAGCATAAAATCATTATGGCTTGAGGTAGGCTTGCAGTGATAGTGCTATCACTTGTTTTTAGTAGATTCATAAGCTGTTTAATAGGCTAAAGAGTAAAGAATAATACGCTGGATAATGTTAAATAACTGAATAATTGTAACGAATCCGCTCTGCCTTTCGTCCACTCACCACCAGATGTCGCCCTCTCACTCTATGGACCCTGTCACACGGACTACATTTCCCATAAGCCCCTCACCCAGTCACTAATCACCCTGCCAGCTGTAACATATTACACTCACTTCCCTTCACTATATAAGCACCACTCTCACTTACACTCACTGCGAAGTATTGTTAATCCCTGTATTACAATTCCGAGCGTATTATCCTTGTCTTGTTTGCCTGTTTCCTGATCCTGCCTGTTTCTTGTTTTTGATGTTTATCTGCCCGCCTTTGACCTTTTGCCTGGATTGTCACTACGAGCTTGCCTGTTCTTTGCCACTTCTGTTTTCTGTTGAATTGACCATTGCCTGTCTGACTAGGTTTAATAATAAAGCTGCATTTGGATTTCTACCCGCTGACTCATCATTAAAATAATACTGTCAAGAATACTAGAATATAAACAAACAAAACATCATATTTTATTATATTTCTCAACTGATATGTTATATCAGAATTATTAATAATGTTTTTGTCGTTCTAGATTATGAAATATTTGCTGGCAAAGCTCTGTTTATTTATGCATTTACACAGAACTATACTCAAACTGCGATCGCTTGCGGAGATAGTATGTTAGAAGATAAAACAAAACAATTTCACGTGTGTAATGGTGGGGATGTTGAAAATTATTTTTTACTATACAAAACTGTTACCCAATCACAGCAGTGGGTGTTTACTTCATAGTCTTGAATGAGTCTGTGATGAGCAGGGCGGGCGAGAGCCGTGAGGGAACGGCGCGAGGCCGGTGACGCGAGAGATAATGAGCGTCAGCTGCGCGCTGCACCGGTCTCGTATCTCTAACGAAGGAGCTCCGGAAGCATAAAAGAGGAGCGACGACAGTGAAGGACGAGAGAGGACCAGGCCTGGATTTTATGTTGTGGTTTTATTATGTTTGTGTCACCATGAGGAACTGCCGCCATTTTACTTTCGTTTTATTGTTTGTTTATTTATTTGATTGAAGTTACGTTGAATGTTCGCCGGTTCCCGCCTCCTTCTTCCCGTACTTAAGAACTGTGTTACAGAGTCACGCCCATCAAAACAGAGTGTTTGAAAGAGAGAGTCAAAAACAGGAGAGAAAAAATAGAAAGACTCCTTTAAGACCTTTGTACTCAAGTTTAAGTTCAAATTCAATCCATTTAATTCTCGTCCATTAATTTTTCTTTTCTGAAACATAATAATGACTTCTTCACACTCGTTGAGAAAACCACAATAAAGGTGTAACTCTCTGAACGTACAGCCTTGAGACATCCTTTCTCAGCTGCCAAAAACCTTTTTGGCACCAAGTACTTGAGGAAAGGTCATTCTCACCACCCACCAAGTGCCACATGTAAAGTCTGCTCTCAGAATGAGCGGAAACATTGAAATAAGGGAGCATGTTTTAGACCAGAAGAAGGGAAAAAAAAAGAGATGAGAGCCAAAACTGAGAGAACAAACTATCAGCATCATTAGGAGCAAAGCCAGACTCTTTCTGCACAAATTCTTCTTTTACACCCTCTGCAAATCTGTGCAGACCTGAAAGAGCTTATATCACTGATAAATGCATTTAAAAAACCAAATCAGAACAGAACCATATGAAAAACTGTAATACCACATATTCAATCAGACTTCCAATTATTAAATGTAAGCTGCACTGAAACTATAATTTGGACCTTGAACTCGTTGGTAGCCGCTGAAGTCAACTACATGGAGAAAAAACCTGGAATGTTTTCTTCAAAAATGACTGAAGAAAGAAAGACATAAACATCTTGGATGACATGGGGGAGTAAATTTACAGGGAATTTTAATTCTGAAGTGAACTAAACCTTTAAATTCGTCCACTTTAATAGCACCTCCGCTCAAAGCATCACTACTAACAAAAACTGTCAAGAGATTTTTTCAAAAGAAATCACCTAGTCACTTTAGTCATAGTCACAACCCGTTTTAACTATTCGCACATCTCTAAGGCTACGGTCAGACTGTCATTCCAAATCCGATTAATTGTGTATCTGATTGGAATTTGATCTAAAAACATTGTGTATCACAACTGTTCAGATTCAATTTGTGTGTCGATGGCGCTTTTTCGTTTATCTACATTGGTTTATATGGCAATTGGTAGGAATACGCCAAAAACAATAACAATAACAACAACAGCAACATGGAGGGATTTGCAATACAACATGACAATCCGTCGACGCTGGACTACTGTGTTATGATGAAGCAACGGCAGAAACATAGGAGTCTGGGATGAGCAGCTTTATTCCGTGCTGCCGTCTTCGCCGGTCCCAAACATGTCTCAGTTATATTTCTGATTTCTGCTCGTCCGGCATTTTGCAACAACACAGCCTTGTTTCTGCCGCGACTTTCAGCATGTTTCCTATAACAACGTCTGACGTTTACATTTTATGTTGCATGAGAAAGTCACATAAATCCGATCAGAGCAGTCCGACTGAAACAGATTTCCAGAAATGCAGATTTCAAAACACAAACGAATGTAGTTCCAATTGGATCGCATTTCATACTTGCTAAATCTGATCGGATTTCAAACGGATATGCACAAATTCGGATTTGGACTGACAGTCTGAATAGTTACAGATGCTGTACTGACTTAAGGATCACACTGGGATAATGGTACTTTCCATTAGAAACAAATGGCTCTGACTATCGGATTAGATTTGTGCCAAAATTCACCAAAAAATTCATAAGTGAAAATTTCAGTAGCGTAAATGAAAACACTGGAAACGCATTTGTAAGAACAGATCAGAGAAGGAAAAAGGAGAAAACAGTTAGCAAAACATCCAGTGTATTAAAAACAAAGTCAAACATTTTGCCTGCGATTATTTTCAAAAGACATTCAGTTTGTTGAAAAGTTACGTTCAATATATTTTGGCACAAATCTAATCCAATAGCTCTGACCACCAGCACAGAAAGTGAACATCACATTAGACGAAACCTGAAGTTTCCTTACAAGTTCTGGGATTGGGAAGCGAGGATTATTACTGTTTATCATGCACAAGACGTTCTCTGTCACTCTCCCCCGGCTTCCTCTCTCTTCCTCTCTCTCTCCCCCCAGAGCAATGATAAGTTCCCGGCACACACATCAGCTTCCTTATTTCAAGTGCACACTTCCTGTCTCTGAAAAACCCAGGCGAGCGCTTCTGATCTTCTCCAAAGCGTTCATAATTGATTCTTTAAGGGATAAGCTGCTCAAGATCATTTCATATTCCCAAACCCTCTTCATTTTCATTGAAAAACCAAGAGTTTTAAGGGCCAGCGGATGCCGAAGTCATTATTTATGGTGTTAAACGGATTCATCAGATCGTCGTGTCATTGCATTTTGTCATCACAGGTCTGGATCGCCCGGCCTCTCGCTCGGCTCCTGCCTTAATTAAAAACGTCAGGGAGTTGTAAAGTGCGCAGGAGGGATCTGGCAAGGTTTTAAAAGGCCACCGCAGACATGGTTTATTCCCACTCGGGGAAACCGCCTCTGAAAAATCAACCGGAGGTGTGAAATCAGCGCAGACCATATGGATTGTATCGAGGCCTGATACAGGCGACATCTGGCGAGGAACTGTGGTGGCAGATGTACACTTTATGATGTCTGTCGGCTCACCAGAAATAGCCAAAGCATCAGCCTACGAACCAAATGGCAGGTCTGAAGAAAAGATACCTGCAGATGAACAGCGTCTGAATACGGGTGCATGAGATGGAGGCACTTTTCTATACGATGGGAGGTTGGAAAATAAGAGTGACTGATCTTATTTCAAAGGTAGAAAAATGATCAAAATGGTAATACGATGACCTGAAGAATTCCCTCAGTGCCATAAATAATGACTTCATTAATGATTAGGGCTGTGAATCTTTGGGTAGACAGCGAATTGATTCGATTCACGATTCATAGGTGTTTGATTTAATTCGAGAATGATTTTTGCAAATTCAGAACAATTCGTTTCAAGACGATTCACATTCAAATTCGATGCAATTCGATTAATTCGATTCGATTCTGCATTTTTATATCCATTCAGGGTTATTGAAATGCTTTCCCCAATGTGTCTCAGTCAGGGTGCGAATTTCACCGCGACCTTCAGAGAGTAAGGGCAAAAAAACAACCTTTTGTCCATTGTTAATGTTAGTTTAGGCTATGTTATAGGATTTTAATAGCCTATACAAATTGGCATTTGTGGAAATTTACATAAGCCAAAATTTTAAAAGGCTTTGCACATTTTAAAGCAATAAATCGCTATCGAATGGCGATTAATAAGATTCTTAGCATTTCACATCGATTATTGACTGAAATCAATGATTCATGATTCAAAAATACATGTTTCAAGATCAATGCATATGCATCGTGAGGGTTTGTAATCGATGCACTGAGAAAACGAATGAATCGTTACACCCCTACTAATGATCTCACTTGATTTGTTTCTGAACTAATCAGTGCGTTTGAACAAATCATTTGCATAAATGATTGAATGGCTCACTAATATAGACAGTCACTATTCTTTATTTCCTGAATAAATCAGTGATTTTCAATGAATTGGTTAAATGAATGATTCAGTGACTCAGGATTGGTCCCCCTCGGTGGAATTCACTCGATTCATTTCTGAACAAGTTAAATGAATGATTCACTCATTCATAAAGGTAATCACTCAATTAATTCCAGAATGATTCTGTTTGTTTTAAATCAGTTGAATGGATGAATTAATGACTTTGTGTTAATAATTAATTAATTAATTAATTATTCTCTAACTAATTCAACTGACTCACTCATAAATACAGTAAGTGACTTCATTTTTGTTATTAATTGAAATAATGTTTTTGAATGAATCATCTAAGTAAACCATTCAAATGATTCTCTTAAAAATATAATAAATTGTCAAAAGCAATGATGCAACCTGCAAAATGTTGTATAATTATTTCATCATGGATCATTAAAAAAAGACAATCATTTTAAATCCTTAAAGTTTCACAACAGTCAATCATTCCTTCATTCATGAATCGGGCTAAACTGGTCAAGCTGTGTTTCTTTTAAATTGCAGAGGGCTGAAACAACACAACAGAAAGATCCATTTTCAATATATCATCTTATAATTGCACTTATTTGCATTCCTGTCACATTCATTTCAGATTGCACTCCCACTACTTGAGTAAAATATAATATTAAATTAAGTAATGGTACTTTGCACTTTGACAAATCACTCTATTATAACCGATTACAAGAAGTCAGTCAAGCTTTAAATGATGACAGTATTGGAAAGGCTGCAGAAAAGAATCTGAAATCGCACAGAATGAGATAATATATGACGATTCAGTCAATATCCCATGAACCCTTGGGTCGACAATTTAATGTGGTTAAACTGAATCAAATCAAGTGATCACCACAGATAATTACACGCTAATAAAACACTTTGCATCCTATTGATCTCCAATGCCTTCATAGAAAAATATTGAATCTGCTCCACTCATTGCTTAACAAATCAATCTCAAAACTAACAAGACTCAGCCTCCATTATAGAAGAAAAGTCACACATGAGATAGCTTTAATTTCTCAATATCTTGCCAGCTTTCAGATGTTTCTCCCAAGGAAAAGACCAAGACCCCAAAATCTCAATATGCACTCAACTATTTCTCCTTAATCTAAGCTGCTCTCCATATTCACTGTAATTCATTAATTCCTTTGGTAAGTCTGCAAAAGCATTTTAAGGGAAACATCCAATACTACAGCAAAACAACTGAGACCTCCACTAAATCTCCAAGCAACATCTGAGCAATAAACTTTGCTTCTTTTCTTAGCATATTGTCACAGTGGTCACTGACGACTTGAACCTCACCGAGGACCCATATGTAAAACATCAGACCCTCTCGTCCCTTAACGACCCTGCTCCTCATTAGCCCTGCATTTATAATTCACCAGCCGGAATCTAATTGATCACTACAGTAATGGAGAATTGATTGATCTGGCCTGGAAGCGGGTTGTGGGAATCATAACGCCGAGCGCAGAGGTCTCTGATGAGCCCTGAATGACAATGAAGACACCGGAGGGATTTAAAGACACAGAACACCACGCAAGAACTTCAAGAGCTCGTGTGAACTTCAGATCATGCTTTTTACACAGGGCATTCTGGGTACTGAAGACAACCAGACACAATCTGAAGACCGTGTGGCAGAAGATCTGTGCAGGCTAAAACCATCAGCAGGTGTCTGGCAAAGAGATTTCATTGATTCATGCCCATTATCAATGTTCTTAGAGTCCTGTGGAGAAACACAGAGGAATGGATTGGCTTGCTCAATAAGAACGATCTCAGGTGCTTAAGTACATGTGGGCGGAGCTACAGACCGTGAGGGGAGGACTCAACCAATCACTTGAGAACAGAAGTGTCTGACACAGGGGAAAAAAATAAATTTTTCGAAGTTATATATAAAACATTTGGAATATATTTTATATTAAAATACTATTTCAGTCTTTCTACGTAAGAATTGTGTTTAATTCAATGTGTTACTTGCCATTTCTCTTTAAGTATTTGTTAAATTTAATAGAAATTTCTGAGTGAAAACACATTTTTTCTAGTGTGGGTAAATAGCCAGTTTGAATATTTGATAATCAAAGTTTTCAACTGGTGCTCAAAGTAACTTTTGAGAAGGAATTTGTTGCCTTCTAACACAATTTCGTGCTACATTTATTTCTGCATATGAGATTTGTCAGACCAGATTCGCCGGTAGTTTGATTGACAGGCGATCTCACCAATCATAACCCTGAATCCGCCATTTTGTCCGACAAAGCAGTCAGGGGAGTTAGTAGATTAACATTGGTGAACTTGAACTTGAAAAATTGTGTGTTCTCACGTCTTTCCGCGCTTGAAACAACATTCCTTCTGATGTTCATTCATGTTTATTTGATGCTATAAATGAACTAGTATGAAGAGATGATCGGTTCACGAGGAGCTACAGCGATCTGTCACGACACATTAAAGAGACACTAGACGCTATTTATTGATTAAACTTCTTTAAAAAATTACAATATTTTACATATGAAACTGTTTCATATCAAAAGTAACATGCTGTCTTGTGTGTCCACGTGTTGCCAGTGTCCTCTTTGCTCAGCGATGTATTTTTCACTTCGTGAGAACATGATGTGTGGCGTGAGAGCGCATGGCTTGTCGGACATAGCAACAGTAACTAAAGGGGGCGGGTCTTTGCGAAGGGTCTATTAAATTAACACTGATTTAAGCCATGTTCATATTTGGTGCTATTTTGAAGTGAACCGTTCTAAAACCTAGTGAGCTGTCAACCAAGGTAGTATTTTAAGACATCATAGGCATGCTACTAATGAACAGCCTGCTCCAACAATTATGATTATTTGAAAAATTAAGCTGCAATAGAATAAAACAAACATTAGATGAAAAACTAGAACTTAAAAAAAACCCCAGAAAAGTTGCCTTGGCAACTTACTGAAATTAAGTTTAAGTTGAACTACTAAAATAACTCAAAAAAGTAAACAGAAATATTTGCAAAAAGGAATAAAGCACATCAAATTGTGAAAACTGAAATAAATTTTTCAAAAAAATAACTACTAACAAATTACCTTAAACTTCCTTTTAAAGTGAAAGACAAAAATAAAAGCCAATTGAAAATGAATAAATATACTAAGATAAATCCTAAAACAACACCTCCCTCTAGACTTTGAATAACTTGGTATAACGTGAAAGTTTCACTTCCAGCTGAACATACAGTACAAATGAACAAAATGATTCACTATAAAAATGCATCTTAATTACAGGCCTCTGTTGTAATGCTCAAACGTATTGAGTTGTACGAGCCTCATTGAGTTTAATATGTCTCTGAGCTGTTTGCCAATATATATATATTCATTAATTATAACTGCGGATAATTTAGTTCTGATTGAATCTGCTTTGCCGAAGGAGATCGTTATCATAAAGACACAAATTAGACCACAGATTAGCCACTGATATCAATCCTCATCTGCTCAAATCTGTACTTTCAGTAACATAACCACGTGCGATCAGTGAACGAGAGCGTGTGCGTGTTAGCAGCAGGTTACGAGTTTGACGAGCAGCAGGGGTCATGTCAGCACAACAGGCTCGATCACCATCTGACCTCTTGGCCGAGGCGCCAGCGTTACCATTTTCCCTCTGACATAGTGAAGATGAAATATCACCTCCCATCAACCGCCGCATACAAATGAGAGACTAAGAGGAAACTGTGCGATTCTGTGGACTTATAGTTGGATCAGCACACTAGCATACTACTGAATCCCACAATGCAATGTGCTCAACATGATTTTTTATATATTTTTTTTAATCTTTAATTACAACTTTTAAACTGGAATAAATAAAGCAAAATGTATTTAATATATTTAACTGAATTACAAAACATAATGAGGTCATGTGACAACACTAGCATACAACTATTTGAAACATTGACTGTTTAACACGTTGTTCATAAAAATAAAAAAAATTATGGGCAATATGGAGTCTAAACTGCAAATCATACGATAAAAGTAAAATAAAATGCAGATTTATTTCCTTCCAAGCTTCTTAAAGCAGACAAAGTTGCTTTTATTGGACTTTATGGTTCTGTGCTGCAGGTCTAAAAAAACCTTTGCAGGATTATTTACTGGATAAGGAAGTCCAAAAATCTGCCGGATGATTATGAAAATACATTGTATTTGAGAGTGGCTCTGAAAATACAACGGAATTGTGGACTATGCAAAGCAGGGAATCTTTTCACTCGGTTGCGCATAAAAATGTAAATTTAGGCCGGTCGCAAATGCTGTTTATTGGGAAGTGAAAGTAATCGGCTTTGCCTTAAACTCACAAAAGGCCTCCAATTTCCCAACCTGTGTTGCTGTTTGTGAGGGAGGGAATTCACTCTCTGAAAAAAAAAATAAAAATAAAAAAAACCCGCCAATATAGACAAAGCTTTTTCTTCCCTGTAACAAAGCAAACGAGTCCATTCACATCAAAGTGCTTCAAGAAAGGGAAAGAGAGAGAGAAATCAAAGGTCTGAAGAAAGACGGCCGGGTTTGATCGAACAGGAACACACACATGTGAAGTGCTGAGCCCTGTTGAATTGTCCGTCAATCACATCTTGTATTCATCAGACCCACATACATCAGTCAGAATGCAACATCTAAAGAGACGAGAGGAAGCAGAAGACCGGAAAGAGTCTAAAAACAGTCTCTGAATCTAAATTAAGCTCAAAAACATGGAGAAATGACTGGATTTTGAAGAAAATGGTGGCAACTGCCCTTTAGAAAGCTACCATGTTGACGCTAGGGTGGTTGCTAGGGCGTTGCTATGTTGTCAAGGTGCTGTGAGTGGTTTTAATGCATTGTTCTGTAGTTGATCATTTGTTTGGGTGGTTGCTAGGGCGTTGCCAAGGTTCTCTGAGTGGTTTTAATGCATTGTTATGAGGTTGATCATTTATTTGGGTGGTTGCTAGGGCGTTGCTATGTTGCCAAGGTGCTGTGAGTGGTTTTAATGCATTGTTATGTAGTTGATCATTTGTTTGGGTGGTTGCTAGGGTTTTGCCAAGGTTCTCTGAGTGAATTTAATGCATTGTTATGAGGTTGATAATTTGTTTGGGTGGTTGCTAGGGCATTGCTATGTTGCCAAGGTGCTCTGAGTAATTTTAATGCATTGTTATGTAGTTGATCATTTGTTTGGGTGGTTGCTAGGGCGTTGCCAAGGTTCTCTGAGTGGTTTTAATGCATTGTTATGAGGTTGATAATTTGTTTGGGTGGTTGCTAGGGCATTGCTATGTTGCCAAGGTGCTCTGAGTAATTTTAATGCATTGTTATCCAGTTGATCATTTGTTTGGGTGACATAGTAAAGGTGACAAGGACCTGAAAGGACCTCAGTATCACATAATCTTCTGAATTCATGAACACTAGGGTATAATTCTCTAAAGGGACCAGCGCAACACATCACCCTTACAGGAACACCCACATGAGGCAGTGATATTGGGCTTGATATCAAAAACGAGATGCGTTTGTACGAACAGTCATGAAATCTCTGGTTTAAAGCCATAACGCCGTGAGCGGATACACCCACTCACTCATTCACACATCCATCTTTCCAAAAACGATATGAGAAAAGAAGGGTACAAGCAGACAGCAGCACATTTGAGACCCTCCACACATTTCATTCACGGTGGGAGGAAATTAAAAACAGAAATGATAATTTCCAGCCTAGACTCACGACGCACACGGTCTAGTAATATTTTTCATGCACCAACAATATGCCTTTTAGAGGCCATTTTATTTCAAGACTTTTATGTAACAATTACTACATATTTTCATATGTTTGAACTTGACATGCATGTTCATGCAATGCAACATGTTCATTAACTGTAAGCAAGCTAACCAATGTGACAAATCAACCACAAAATGTAATTTTGCTAATATAATACACATGACCGTTGATTTTCCATGTCCATTTAGTAATATCATTTCACATTTCTGGTCAGCCACAATAATGTCATTATGCCTTCATTTGGAAGCTTTTCTCAGAACAGATTGATATAAACAATTAATGAGAGTAAATGAATGGAATATTACGTAATTAATTTGATTTCAACTAGGGACAACCCTAGTGATGCACTAAAAGTGGGTTTCCTCATTAAAAATATAACAAAATCATGCAGCCGTCCATAATATCCAAAGACAACCAAGGCTTTTTAAGAAACCCATAACATGAGGTTAAAATGGCCATGAGAGACGTTTTGGTGGTGCATTACAACTCGGTGGAGTGACATTGAGTGATTCTAATAGCCGGTTAATTCTATAGCCCATTAATCTGGGGAAAAGGCAGAAAGTGTAGAGGAGAAACTGAATTGAATTGCACAGGGTGGATATTTCCTCATGAATGAAGTCTTCTGTCCTTCATTAAGTAAAGTTTGTTTTCATGGCAACTAGTTTGAAGAGACTTTCCACTGATGTTCTGCAGGGAATTCTCTGCTCTGGAAGTTCAAACTCTTCATCACAGGAGCAGCGGACCGAGCCGCCGAGATGAGACGGATGGATTTATATGTACGATCAACAACAAATGCCTGAACTCAGACTGAACTTGGGTCTGTTTATAGGTCGCCGTGTTCTCTCGTTCAAGAAACCACTAAACGGCCCTTCTGGTGTTGTGTGGCTTCTTATAATGAGAAAGTAATTAAAGCGCACTGGCCATTTTTTCCAAGAAGGTACAAGAACTACCAAGAGATGCATGACACAGCACTTGAATGTTTAAAGATGGATGCAAAAGGAAATACAGAAAAATAGGTGGAAGATAGATAGATAGATAGATAGATAGATATGGTAGATAGGTAGATAGGTAGATAGATAGATAGATAGATAGATAGATAGGTAGGTAGGTAGGTAGGTAGGTAGGTAGGTAGGTAGGTAGGTTGGTTGGTTGGTTGGTTGGTTGGTTGGTTGGTTGGTTGGTTGGTTGGTTGATTGATTGATTGATTAATCGATAGATAGATAGATAGATAGATAGATAGATAGATAGATAGATATAAGGACATCAGACTAGGCAGGAGGTGGGATAGATGGTAGGGAAAGACAGGTGGATAGACAGATGAGGGACAGATATAGGAACATACACATGGAGAGATAGGCAGAAAGAAGAATACATACTGTATATTGGGAGGGACGGGTAGATAGATAAATGGAGACAGGAGGGATAGACAGATATTAGGACAGATAGACGGAGGGACAGACAGACAGACAGTCAGTATGGGCTTTGTCAGTTTGACACTCACACACACACACACCAATTATCTGTTTTATAGTTATATATGCTATAACTATACACTATCCTATCTCTAACAGAAAACATTCTGCATTTTTACAATTAAAAAAATATATATTTACTTTATTTTTATGCAAATGAGGATGTCCCCAATAAGAGGTTTGGGAGATTTTGTCAGGTTTAGCTCACTTCTGGGTACACACACACACACACACACACACACACACACGTGTCACAGAAAGGTAGTTTAGCTGCTTCATTGCTCATGTGTGTCTCATCATACAGTGTTATTGCTCTCTGCTGAGCTGTTCAGCATCAGCACAAACACACACTCACATCAGCACAACGAAGCTCCTACATGTGTGCGTTCGACCACAGGATCGCACACAGCAGCTGGGGCTTATGGGTCCACCAGGACACTGAGGGAAATGGCACAAACACTTACCTACATCAGCATAGCCCTGTCCTGCAAGTCATTAGATGATTCTCTAATGAAGTGGATGAGGTCTTCAGAGCAGGTTTAGGTTCTGATACCAATCTCAAACACACGCTCCGTTGAAAATCAATCTGAAAACTGTTATATATTAGAAACAGCAATTATTTTACTTAAAAGGATGTTTCAGCTTTCGTAAAGATAATAAGAACGGATGTCATTTAGTATTTTCATTAAAGGGGACCTACAATGCCCCTTTTCACAATATACAAAGTAATATCTGGTGTCTCCAGAATGTGTCTGAAGTTTCAGCTCAAAATACCCCACAGATCATTTATGATAGCTGGTCAAATTTGCCGCTATTTGGGTGTGAGCAAAAACGCGCCGTTTTTGTGTGTGTCCCTTTAAATGAGCTGCTGCTCCCGGCCCCCTTTCCAGAAGAGGGCGGATCTTTAACAGCTCGTGCTTCTGTTGCTCAACAAAAACAAAGCTGGAGAATCTCACGCAGACAAAATGACGACGGTGTTCATCCTTACATTGTTCAAACCGGAGTCAACACTGATGGAGAGACTCAGGAAGAAGTTCCAACTTTTAGATGTTTCTGAACGGTTAGTGGATAAATGTATGTAGTTGCTGTGGAGATGATTCAACTCATCACTAGCATGTGTCATCATGTTCATCTTTTGTGTAAATCCAGTGTTGAATTGACTCTCGTTTGTGAAGCAGTCCGGCGTAAAATGACAGCGTCAACAACACTCTACTAACAACTCTTCCTCTTCTCTAAAGCAGCACAACATGGCCTCGTCCCCTTTGTTGTGTGTTCTTGTAAGAAAAATGAGAGTGATCAAAAACCGGCAATTTCTATATACTGGAGTATGTGTAGCTGAAATTATGTGAGTGATGAACATTCACACAAATGTGGTGAACATTTACTCAAAACTGCTCAGAAAAATCCCACTAGAAAATCAAAAACATCTGTACTGCGTAAAAAGACATGACACATTTTTGCTTAGAATGAAAATGAGTTTTCCAAAGCATTAAATTATGAACAAAGCTGAGTTTGTAAATTTCCACTATCACTATTAAAGCTCAGACGCTTAGAGCCGAACACTAAGTCTCTCTTACACTGGAAGCCGTTTTAAATCAATCATAATATCGTTTAGGTCTTCTGCAGTACTTGTCAGTGTCAGTGTTCATCTCTCGTCAGTGTAACACTAATTAATCGCCTCTAATCAATAATCAATACGGTCCTCACACAGCTCTTTAAACTGATCTATGGAGGCAGTGCACCTTAAAAAAACTTTCCATCGCAGTCATTCATGATAACCAGGATGGTAATGTCTTAAATCTTAACTTAAACTAGCGATCTCAATGCTTGAGCACTAACTAATTTAAATAAGTAATTACATGATCTTTCAATATCAGAATAAATCAAAAGTATTGCAAATATTACAAAAACTGGCATTCCACCAAATCCAATAGATAAAAGATAAAGATAAAAATAGATAGATAGATAGATAGATAGATAGATAGATAGATATGGTAGGTAGGTAGGTAGGTAGATAGATACATAGATAGATATGGTAGGTAGTTAGGTAGGTAGATAGATAGATAGATAGATAGATAGATAGATAGATAGATAGATAGATAGATAGATAGATAGATAGATAGATATGGTATGTAGGTAGATAGATAGATAGATAGATAGATAGATAGATAGATAGATATGGTAGGTAGGTAGATAGATAGATAGATAGATAGATAGATAGATAGATAGATAGATAGATAGATAGATAGATATGGTAGGTAGATAGATAGATAGATTTATTGATTGATTGATTGAGCAATTGAGAGATTGATTTCTATTACATTAAAGCTCAGATGTTGAAAGACAAAATAATCAAACACAAACTAAATTGTAATATCGTTTAGAATTAGATCTTGTGTAATACTTGGAAATGTCAGTGTTCATCTCGCATCAGTGTAAATTATATAAATGCTCTTTCGAATAAAAGCAACAGTAATGGATCACTGTTCTACAAAACATATTGCCATTTTGCCAAATCTACTCATATGATTGTCGACTACAGGTGCAAAGACAAACATTCATCATCTTCAAGTAAAAAAAATATTACAGCATCCATATGAAAAAGAAAAAAATGCTTTCTCTCTCCTGATGTTATCAATCAGATACAGCAAGATGACGAATAAACCCATTCCAGAATCCTTATCCTAGAATCACCAGGGGAATAAAAGGATCTTTTAAGTGAGGCCTCTTCACGGTATTATCTGAGGATCAGATCGATGCGACCCCATGGGTAAAAATAATCTCTTGCTATCTCCCCAGGCAGCAATGCTCGCTTCAGTACGCCTCTACGAACTCAACACATGACCTAAAGACGACAAGTCCACTTTCTTCTGGAACATGTTGACAATAAAGCCTTTGGTGTACCTGTAAGTTACATGGAAAATGCCTAGAAAACACAGAAATACAATCTTCCCAACATTCCAGTCTCCACCGATTGTATTTCGTCCTTCAGAACACCTGAAATAGAGATTGCGTTCATCGCTCACCACTGTGAAGTCTTCGGCGCTGCACTCCACTCCTCTGAAGTAGCAGGACAGGAGCATTTCCTTAATGTCGTGGCCCGTTCGATCGTAGAACTCGCGCATGTTGAAGGGACGAGGCTTGAAGCTGGAGAAGTCCGCCTTATCTTTCAGGGTCATCATAACGCTCTCCTCCACCATGTGTGTATCCCGGATCTCATACCTGATAAGATAAGACATTTCAATCAGAAAATCGTGTTGTGTTTAGTGCATTGAATGGCAATCGCTTTAGAAAAAAAGGACCATGGTGTTACCACGGTAAAGCCATTACGGTTTATACCACCCCTACTTTCCTGCACTCAACCATTATGAAGAGAGGTTAAAAAAAAAAGTTAAAACTGCTGACAGACTTTTTCACAAAAACTTCCAGAACTGACAGAACGTGATGAGAATTACAAATCGCCAAAAATGAAAGGGTTTTTTTCCCCTCTAATGCAAAATCTACTAAAGTTTTAACACGCATGCAGGAATTAGTTTAATTTATATTTGTTTTTATATATATATATATATATATATATGATGTGATATGATTCAAAATGATGATGTTTTGAATGATTATGTCACTATGGGTTTCTTGCCACGTATTCAGTGTGTTTGACAATGAATATGTATGTATCAAAAATTGAAATACTACAAATATCAATATATTTTGAATATGATTATAAATACAGTCAATATAATTTATTTAAAAGTTCGTTTTGAATCCTGACAATATTTACAATGTATTCTCTAAATGACATTGTATTATTTTACCTTACGACGATAAAACATACATCACGTGACGTTACAGCAACATACGTGATATTTTACACCGTAAGGGGAATGTTTCATTCGAAAAGCACTACAGATGGCATAAGGAACAGCTGTATATCTATATGTCACAGTAAGTAGAGAGAAATTTACCACCAAATGTAGTAGTTTCGGTAAAATAATCGAGGTGAACAGGAGTCTCGGAGGTTTTTAATTTACCTCAGGAGTGGTTGCTAGGCAATTCACTTAGGCCTATTCAAATAACGCGCACGCGACGCGACCGTTAATAAACGGTCACAAAGCAAATACATAGTGTAAATAGTATTTTACCTGAGTTATGTTTGAGTTTGTAGTCTCAGATGAATGAGGTGAGTTTGTACACCGCAAAGCAATCGCAAGAAACCGCTTTTCACTGAATACAGTCCTCGCGTATGGCAAGCCGTTTTGACTTTTAATCATTTTCAGGATATGAACTTGCGATATCAACAATTACATTTTCACTAGTAAAAACTATAATTGTTGATATCAAGAATTGTATTTTTACTATAGTGAAATCTCGCCATAGGCTGCCATTCAAATTCAATTGTTGATGTCAAGAATTAATTTCTTACTAGTTGAAATTCCAATTTCACATATCAGGAATACAATTCTTACTAGTAAAAATGCAAATTCCTGATATCAACAATTATATTGTTACTAGTGCAAATGTCTATTCTTGATATCAACTATTGAATTGTTACTAGTGCAAAAGTTCATTTCTGATATCTGAAAATGAATTCCTGATATCAATATAATTTCTGATATCTAAAACGGTTTTCTTACTAGTAACAATCACATTTATGATTTCAGAAATGAACATTTTTACTAGTAAGAATTGTATTCCTGATATGTGAAACTGGAATTTCAACTAGTAAGAAATTCTTGATATCAACAATTGAATTTGAATGGCAGCCTATGGCGAGATTTCACTAGTAAAAATACAATTCTTGATATCAAAAATTGCCATTGTTACTAGTGGAAATCTAATTCCTGATATCAAGAATTAACATTTTAACTAGTGAAAATGTAATTGTTGATATCACAAGTTCATATCCTGAAAATGAATAAAAGTCAAAACGGCTTGCCATACCTCTCGTCCTGCATGTGCGAGTGAAGTCTGGTTCACGAACAAATAAATATGAACATGAACATCTTTTAATGCAGTACTGCCTCTTAATCTAACACTGATTGAGATGATCAGCTCGTCAGCAGAGTGCTGAATGCAGTAACACTTAAAAATCATCATTTGTAATAATTAAATGAATAACTTATTCATAATGTACTTTGTCATCCGAAGATTATACGAAAGTTTGTTGCGCATGCGCGGTAGCAAAAAAAATGAAATAATTCTGCGTCTGGAGCAACTTATTCCCCAGTCACATAAAAAAAAAAAAGTTCAAATCTATTTTCAGTCTAAAATTTGTTTAAAAACAACAGTGTTTTGCTCCCAAGAAGCAAAATTGAAAAAAAAAGGAAAGTTAATTGCGACTTTTTATCAAACAATTCTTACTTTCTCACAATTCACAATTGTGACATATGAACTAGCAACCTTTTTCTCACAATTTCAAGTTTATAACTTGCAATTTCGACTTTATAACTCGCATTCAGCAGTTGATATCCCGTGATTCTGTGAGATAAAAAAAGCTGTCTAGCATTATCACAATAATCTTGCAAATATAAGACAGCTTTACATCATTAATGCCAAAAATCCTCTTGCTGACACGGAGAAAGACACAAGGTTGTAATATGAATTATGAGATGCAAATCTCGCACTGAAAATCGGTTAGCATAATAGATTTGAAAAGTCATATTTTGACTAAATTGAATACAATAAGCAAAAACATATGCTATTTTATTTTTAGTCATTGAAACAGTAAGCCACAGCATAAGGTGTTTCTTGACAGCCAACACAAGTAAATACATCTAAAAACAGCCGTTTGAAGGGGCTGGTTTCAGTTCCTTCAGACCCTCCGCATCCGTCTTGAGCTCTTTCCTAGAGCTTCTTGCCACAAAGACGAGCTGTCAGGCAGGTTTCCTCTCGCTGCTGGAGCACAAAGTAAAAGATTAATGGAGGTGGTGAGACAGAAGGACAGACAGGTTCGAGAGAGACAGCGAGATGCTGGCATGACAGCACACACAGTGAGCGCTGTCCCCGTCTCACTCCCAGGCCATTATCCTCTTAGTCCGTGCCGCTGTCAGTTCAGTGAGTTCTGAGTCCACACTGACCACCAGGACAAGAGCACTTGACAGGCTCCCATTGTACGCCTGCTCACAGCCGTCAGACCAGTATAGGCCTATATATATGTTTTACAGTTACACTTTGGTTATATAGAGTCTCAAGAGGTTGAATGTTGCTAAAGATCCTCGTTCATGACTATCATTGGTTAACCTACACTAGACCTGGGACTGAAAAAAGACATAATTAAATCGTAAAATGGCAAATTAAATGTTAAATAATGCCAGTGATGCATTGCAATATTGTGTTACTCCTTAAAAAGATAACCAATTGACAATTCGCAAAGACCCGCCCCCTTTAGTTACTGTTGCTATGTCCGACAAGCCATGCGCTCTCACACCACACATCATGTTCTCACAAAGTCAAAAATACATCATGGAGCAAAGAGGACACTGACAACACGTCGACAGACACGACAGAGCAGGTTACTTTTGATATGAAACAATTTCATATTTAAAATATTGTAATTTTTTAAAGAAGTTTAGACAATAAATAGCGTATAGTGTGTCTTTAATGTGTGGTGACAGATCGCTGTAGCTCCTCGTGAACCGATCATCTCTTCATACTAGTTCATTTATGGCATCAAATAAACATGAATGAACATCAGAGGGAATGTTGTTTAAAGCGCGGAAAGACGTGAGTACACACAATTTTTCAAGTTCACCAACATTAATCTACTAACTCCTTTGACTGCTTTGTCGGACAAAATAGCGGATTCGGGGTTATGATTGGTTAGATCGCCTGTCAATCAAACTGCCGGTGAAGAGTCAATTGCGTTTCTTTGTTACTTTTTATGGAAATTAATGTGTTATGTTACTTTTGCATTGGGCTGGGTTGTTTGTTTGTTTTTATTACAACAAAAACAAATCTGTAAAGACCCGTTCATACCAAAATTGAAATGAAGAAACCTCACGCTGATGGAAATGCATATTCCCACCTGTACAGTAGAGGGCGCAGCTCAAACAAACAAGCCTTTCAGCTGTGCTGTCATTCTGGAATACAGAAGAATAGGATCCAGAAGAAGAAGTAAATGAGTAAACGTATGCTCACATTTAGCCAAGAACTAGTCTAGAATAAATATCATGTTCACACAGCGAATATTGGACCAAACAAAGTCAAATACAGTTTGAAAATAAGAAGCAATGATTATTTTTAAGAACAAATAGAGATATTATCTGAAGTCTCCTGCACCTCGGATGTTTCTCTTAAGAAAAGAACCTCGTATTCTCACATGAGTTTGGGAAGAGATCTCAGGAGTGTCTCAAACTGTGCTCAGATTTGTCTAAAGATTTGCTCAGATTGTCCTAAATTCTTCCAAGCTCAAATGATCTGAGCTGCTCTTCGCATTCATTTTATAACTCTATTCTCTTACTATATGATAACTACTGTGTCTATTTTTATTTCTGCTAAGGAACATCTAGGATATTTATATATAACTGAGAATCATAAAAGAGCATAACATTTCTACTAAATTTGAGTGCTGGATTTAAAAAATATGATTTTTGCAGTACTAAACTGTGGTTCAGTACAATAATCTGAGGTAGTATCACATCTTCAATGTCAATTATGCCGGCTAATCTCAACAACAAACATCTCATGCAGAGCTCCTGGCAGCCTGAATTAAACACGCCACAGACTTAAAGACCATGAAATACAAGACAAATATTGCCATTTGATTCAAGTTCGCTCTATTAGCTCTATTATCGACTGGTTTTCTTGCTTTTATCCCACTAAAAACGAACATCGCATTATAAAAAGCATTCAGATGTTTACCTGGTCTACGTGATTGATCTGTCATTGCTATATTCTTCTGCTCACACAGCTGCACATGCACGCAACTAACGCATGACTCTACGAGAACAGCCTTTGTTTTTATTGTAAGGGAGGGGCGTCACATGACAAAAGAAACTTCCTGTTGAGACCCCCGCTGTTAATCATCACAAGTCAGAAAAATAGTGTAAATGAGCTGGGGAATTCATCAAGCTTGAAGTAGATCTCATTAGCTGGAATTTCATAAGTGGCTTGTTAATCTTCTCCTTCAAACCAAATCATTTTAATTTCAATATGACAGCCATATTTCAAATCAAGACGAAACTTCGTTTACATGCCTTTTTAATTAACAACTACCTACGGCTTATTTAACTAAACAAAAAGAGGGGCGAGGCGTGATTTTATTCATCAAGAGAAATGTTTACTTTTGATAGAAAATTTAAAGATAACCTTTTCCCCCCATTTTTTCTATAACATTATAAAAAACAGAATAAACATTTGCAATTGACCCTTCGCAGACAGACAAGACAGAGCAGGTTACTTTTGATATGAAACAGTTTCATATTTAATATATAGTCATTTTTTAAAGAAGTTTCATCAATAAATAGCGTCTAGTGTAAGATTTGATTTTCCTGCTAAGATAAAGCTCAGATCAAGCATCCTGCAATAAAGCAATAAAACTCATCTGGAAAGAAGACTTCAAAGGAACAGGACAACACCCTGCCCCAAACTGTCCTCACTCATCTATGCGACCAGCCCCCCTCCCTCCACTCCCTTCCTCCCCCCTGATTCAAGTCACTGAAGTTCTCCAAGAATGCATATGTACTATGTATGATGTATCTTGTGAATCTATTATTTTCCAATTTCATGTTTAGTGTCATTTTAAATGTCTCAGTGCGATTGGTAAAATGGTCTCAGTTTCACAGCAGTCACTAGTATTATGAGAAAGTTTGAAAACCTAGGAGAATTCTGTTCTCTTTTCTCTTCAAGAAAACCACCTCCTCTCCCCCAAAACCAGGTGCGGGGGCAATAAATATTTACAATCCTTTTGTTCTGGTCTGGGTATTTAGGGGAAAAGACACAGCAGCGAGACGGGATATTCTGTAGCCAGAACCCCCACATGGAGCTGATGAGTGTTTTCCACTCACATTTCTATGTGTATGCATAACTTTTAAATACTCTTAGAGAAATCTTTTGAGTAATTGATGTTATGTATTTATTGTATTTGAATTGGTTTATAATTGTGTAATTATGTAATTGGCATTGATACATTTTTACCTGATAAATAAAATGTTAATCTTGATTTATTTTGAATTCGTCTGAAATCATTTGTCACCGGTAGATTCCGTGGTTTTCGAGGCTTCCGCAATTCTAGGTGTTAGGATAGATCATACTGAAATCGTAGTATACGGAGCATGAGCACGATATTAAGGTTTTAGATTTCTGACTATTATGACTTAACATGTTATAGTATTGTGACTAAATCGAATGGCACTTTTATGAGAATAAGCATGTGGCGATTCCATAACTTGTGTTTTTTAGTAAACGCTATATTCCTCTGTTTTGATTCTAAACTAATCGAATTGTGACGTAAGGCGTGGTTTCCAGCTGGCCATAGTCTTTAAGCGGCCCGACGCCCGAATGAAAGGATAATTGAAATTAAGAGAAATTAAAGAATCAAAGATCTAAATTAATTCATATTTAACCGCGCGATCAGCTATTAATGTTACATCAGAAACATTACCAATTAGAGATCGTTTACAATTGGAGTCAGATTAAACGAACAGCTAAAGGAAAACATAAACTAAATCCTAAAAATTTATGTGAACTTAACGCGGGCACTGAAAAGACATACAGTGTCTGACATACAGAAAAGACAGAAGTTGTACCTTCGCCCAGGCCGTCAGATTCCACCATTGGGCTGACGGGTGGTCCTTACACTAGTGTGTCTTTAATGTGTCGTGACAGATCGCTGTAGCTCCTTCAAGCGGCTCGTGAACCGATCATCTCTTCATACTAGTTCATTTATAGCATCAAATAAACAAGAATGAACATCAGAAGGAATGTTGTTTCAAGCGTGGAAAGACATGAGTACACACAATATTTCAAGTTCAAGATCACCAACGTTGCTTTGTCAGACAAAATGGCGGATTCGGGGTTATGATTGGTCAGATCGCCTGCCAATCAAACTGCCAGTGAAGGGTCACTTATACCAGAAACATATTAAACGTAAAGTAAATAGTGAATTTTGACTTTAAATTAGACATTAAAAACCTCAAAAGTGAAAACAATTTCCATCTGTTCAAAGCTATCATATCATATATTCTATAGTGTTCTTGACATTTTTAAAGTTTGGTGGAAAAACTCATTACTGTGCCGTTTCATAATTTTACAAGCTGATTGAACATTAAAAGAAAGATTGAGACAAAAGTCTGTCACAAGTTTGTTTCCAGCTCACAATAGTTTCTCGCTCTCTATCTCCGCTCTCGATAAAAGTGGCAAACAGCCAGAATTAAATTGAAAAACCTCCAAATGTACCTTGGACATGATCCTGTGAGGATTTCCTCACGGCTTCTCCCAGAAACACTGTTAGCACCTCACAAAACCGGGAGGATTTAGGTGATAACGGGTGGTCTGGTTCGGGTTAAGGTTAATATCATTATTTGCGGCAATATCCCCTGGTTCCTCATCCGGCGAGCGCAGGAGTGACCACTGCTTACCAGAGAACCTGCTACCCTCACCTTTTATATCTCGCTTGGCTAATAATAGCCACAGAGCAGAAGGACAGCTCTGTGAGGTGGACCACAGCTCAAGGTTAACTCAATTTAAGACCACCGGCTTCACCATCTCTCCTTCGACGGCTGGATATTTTCTTACTCTAAGTAAGCACACATCCAGATCTGGCATGGACCTGCGATCCGTGATTTATTCACCTTTAGAGAATATTGAATTTCGACCGGCAGCCTGTTACAGCTCTCTTATTAAATGCCTGCTGGGAGCAGTTCGCTTAGCTTTCATACGGCCTACCTGTGAGCGTGAGTAGAGCGCTATTTCTCTCTGTTAGACTGAAAATATGGTTATTTACAAAGCAGGGTGACACTGGAGTTCAAACTGAGAGTCTTTGAGTCAACACTCATAGCTTAGCATGTGGCTTCTGTTTCATTTGAAAGTCTCAAAGTTGTCCAAAGAGTTTATTTTCCAGTCAACTATTTAGCTTCTAACTCAAACATTGGCGAGTAAAATCGAACAATCTATCAGCCAATGACTAATGATAGACATTATTTAGTAGCCTAGCGTGAAAATTAAGTTGCATATATGAGTGACTTACTCAAATTGTTGAGAGTTGTGAAATGTTAAGTTTAAATACACAAATAAGCCATTATTTAATTAAATATGCACTAATTTTGAGTTGAACGGTTTTTCAGAGGGGATCTCTTTTTGAACACCATAAATAAAAAATTATAAAAGCCCATTTCTGCCATAAGAAAAAAAAACATGCTCTTACAATTATGGCTTAAAAAGTAATAATTATGACATTTTGGCCCAGTTTCACAGACAGGGCTTAGACTAAGCCAAGATTCAGCCGTAGTTCAATTAGGATATTTGAGCAGCTTTTATAAACATACCCGAGAAAAAGACATTGCTGGTGTTCATCTTGAGACAAAACAATGCCACTGACATATTTTATTATCATAGTTTATCATATATTATTATTATCATAGTCTAGGACTAGCTTAAAGGATTAGTTGACTTTAAAATGAAAATTACCCCAAGCTTTACTCACCCTCAAGCCATCCTATGTGTGTATGAATTTCTTCTTTCTGATGAACACAATCAGAGTTATATTAATAAATATCCTGACGCATCTGAGCTTTATGGCAGTGAATGTGAAAAAACTAGTATGAGCTGAAGAAAGTGCTTCCATCCATCATAAACATACTCCACACGGATCCAGGGGTTAATAAAGGCCTTCTGAAGTGAAGCGATGCATGTGTGTAAGAAAAATAGTCATATTTAACAAGTTATAAAGTAAAATATCTAGCTTTCGCCAGATCGCCTTCCTTATTCAACTTACAAAAAAAGCTTCTTTTTTTTCCGTAACTTGAATACGGAAGGCATGGGATATAGCGTAAGCATTTTGAACTGTGAGAGGCGGTACACTTTCTTCGTAAGTTGAATACGGAAGGTGGTCTGGCGGAAGCTTGATATTTTACTACATATTTTACTACAAACACATCGTTTTGCTTCAGAAGGCCTTTATTAACCCCCTGGAGCTGTGTGGAGTAAGTTTATGATGGATGGATGGATGCACTTTTTTGAGCTTCAAACTCAAAATCAATCTTCACTGCCGTTATAAAGCTTGGATGCGTTAGGATATATTTTAATATTACTCCGATTGTGTTCATCGGAAAGAAGAAAGTCATATATACACCTAGGATGGCTTGAGGGTGAGGATTTTCATTTTTAAGTGAACTGATCCTTTAAGCCTTGTCTGTGAAACCGGGGTCTAAGGCATAATTGTAAGATGAAAAGGTGAAATTATGACTCAAGCTGAAGTTGTGACATTAAAGGTCAATTATGAGATAAAAAGTCTTAAGAATACATTTACATTTAATCATTTGGCAGACGCTTTTATCCAAAGGAATACAAACAAGCGATCCTTCATGAAGAGGCAAATAGACACAGGAAGCGCTCACAATACAAGTTTCAGACATTGCTCAGAGTAACATAAGCTAGAGTAGGAAGGGAAAAAGAAAGGATAGTTTTTTTTTTTTATGAAGAGGTTCAGTGCTCATGAAAGAAATGAGTTTTCAGCTGTCTTTTGAATATTCCCAGGGATTCTGCATTCCTGATGAAGGTAGGGAGATCATTCCACCAGCAGGGAACAGTGAACGAGAATGTTCTGGAGAGTGATTTTGTGCCTTTGTAAAAAGTCAAAATTTTGAGATAAAAAGTCAATTATGAGATCATTTAATTTTTTAAGACACAATTCTGACTTGTCAGAATAATGTCAAAATTATGATTTACCAGAGCATAACTTTTTTCTTCTGTGGCAGAAATGGGCTTCCATAAAAAATACTGTTAACAACCAGAAAATGGCTCAATTTTTATGTATAATCAGGAATAAAATGTAAACGCTGTAAATGCTCCATGTAAGAGAAAAAAAACTTGCGGCCTTTAAAGATACGTATTGCATTTGAAATCTACAGATGCCAATAAATTAAGTGTAATAACAGAAATGCTTAAATGTGTATTTTGGATGTTGTCTTTCCACTCGTCTGAAAGAAGTTATCGGAAGCAAAATTCCCCAATATCTCAAAATTGGCCAGTGCATCAAAGAAAACAATAGTTTTACCCGTAGTGTGCAGTGTCTTGTGTTAATACCGAGAGAAGATTCGTGGTTCCATCCATGGTCACATGGTTCTTCGAAGCTCCTGCACCTTCCCCTGATCTTGTAAGCTGCTAACTTCATTCAGACTCACGTCTTGATGACGCTATCAGGAAACGGATGCCGCCAGAAATTCGACCAACCGAGTTAAGGTGCTGTGGTGCTGTGTCTACTCCCTCGGCAGTTGCTCTGCGTGTGTGTGTGTGTAAAGTTTTAATATTGCCCTGCCAGAACTCCCTAAAGTAATCAGCATGAAGCTCTATAAGTGAGGTTGGGAAAGGCGCAATTGGATTATGGGCCATAAGCACTTTAATTTTCCAAAGATGGTATAACAAATGACAGAGCAACTTCCTCATCGCTCTCACAGCGCCACGGCCGCGCGGAATAAACGTTAGTTTTCCTCAAGAAGACTTTTCAGATTACGGCAGAGGTGACACGGTTTGATTAAACGTCACGCCGCAACAAATGCGCCGTTATTGCGCATTAACTCTGAGAATGAACTGTTTGGGAAGTCTTGAAAGTCTTCCAAGAGATTTAAAGTGAACAGCGGACAACAATGTTGTTGTTATTTATTAACATGTCTTAAATAAATTGAGAAGGGATTTCTCCCATTAGTTTGGCTGCTGCGTATTACAGCGGTAAACACATGCGGCACATGTAAACACTGTATATTAAAGTGCAATCCCCACAAACAATTAGGATCTGCATTTACATTAAAGCCATGCATTTCCAGGCTGATTTATGCTTGTCAAATCACAACATACTTGGTTAGTTTTCATGTATTTGGTACCATGCCTACACCAAGCATGCTTAAACCATACATTCTGTCAACAAACGACCCTTTAGCCATGAAACCATCCTGTTCTGTTGTTCCACCGGCTCTGTTTAACTCTCCCAGCATTAATGTTGCCGTTCTCAGGCTGTGAAGTGGCACAAAGCATCACAGGAGCATTTCCCTGATGCAAAGGCGCGAAATGACAGAGAGCCGGTGAGCATAGCGGGGCCTGTATATCAACACAGAACCGGTGCGGTTTCACAAACAGTGCTAATTACATGGGGATAAATCCTTGTTTATCACATGGCTTATGAGACACGAGTTAATTGCTTCCGCTTGTCAGCCCTCCAATCCCTCTGAAGCCCCTGGGCTCCTGGTCGCTACGCCTCGTCTCTTACCGAAGCAACACGACGAGTTTATAACCACATGGCAACAGGACGTTACATGGAGCACAGTTGCTTTGTTATTTCCAAACACATCGAATGGATGATTGAAATGCCAGACATCTGCAACCAATCAGAAAAGACATTAAAATATTATTAAACTAATTGCATTCTAGGGTAGACTTCTTCAGAATAGCATAGTCACTCTAAAGCCCAAAGTATAGTTCACTTTTTACGTGTACGCGACGGAGTGTGTGACGCAAATTTCGTCATCAGAAGAGTGCGTGCGTACTGTACACGCACCGCCGGATTTTTGTAACCGCGTGTACATCGGATGCGCCGGTCACATATGCACTTTTTTTTTTTTTTTGCAGTGATTAGTTTATCCGCAGGGTGGCAACCGTGCTCTGGGGGCGTCGATTCACAAGAAAAACTGCATAAACAGAACAGACCGGAACACATGCAAGCTACAGCGACAATGGAGGTCAACATAGATGTTAGAAACTACCCTCATTTTTACAACTCTAGGATGAAAGAATACAAAGATTTTTACATGGGTTGAAACTCGTAGCGAGAGATTGATCAAAATGGCGCATGCGTCAAGTGAAGGATATTGCAAGGCTGTGCGTTCGACTGCGTTGTCACAGTGATGCCATAAAGGAACTATATTTGCTTCCCGAAAGAACCTTTCAGTTTTTTTCTTGTAGTGAAAAACATTTTAAAATTCTAAAGAAAATTCTTTTGTTCAGTGGAAAGGATCCATGGATGTTAAAGGTTCTGCATGTATGTTAATAAAACTCTTAGTTTTAAGAGAGTTCAATGCTGCACAATGTATTATGTCCACACATGTGCACATTTTCGATATTTGCAAACATGTGTAGAGTGTAGTACTAGACAATTTTTTTCTAGACAATTATCTAGTCTTTTTATTTTGCAAGGAACAATTAAATTTCGCGATTAAAATGCGAAATGGAATGAAAATTGAAAATAAACATTTATGAAATGATACCTGAAATGTCATCAAAAAATATTTAACTTATACAAGGTGATGCATTTCTAACCAAATTTGCCCCGCCCAATTGACTGATTATATGTAGGAGGTGGCAAAGAATTATTATTTTTGACATATATATATATATATATATATATGTCAAAAATAATAATTCTTTGCCATCAGTATATATATATATATATATATATATACATAATTTTTTACATTTTATGTTGTGATAAAGTATGTTTAGTAGCTGCATAATTTAAAAAAAATTACAACAAAAATAATTACAATAAAATCCATAAAATCATCCCACAAACCCCAAAAAGGTTCTATATCTGAAGCACCTATGAGAACCCTTTTAAGTGATAGTTTACCCAAAAATGAAAATTCTGCCATCATATACTCACCCTCAAGTTGTTCGTTTTTGGGTGAACTGTCCCTTTAAGGTTCAAAATAGAACCTTTTATTCTATAAGAGTGTGGAACTGTTTTAGCATGTTAAAAACAATGTCGACGAGAACATTTCAGGCAATGTTTTGGAAAGCCCCCAGCTGTGTGTAATGTGAGAACATGCTGACGGGCGGGGGTCGCGATTCCTGTGCTGGAAAATTGAGATTGTTCTAGTGACATTCTAATATGTTGTACAGCGGTTCTCTCTTACTAAGCCTCAGGCAAAACAGAACACTGGATCGATAGGCCAAAAATATCCCGCCAGCGCAGTACAGGGAATTGCTTTTTTTCTTCCGGTGAAGTCGAATTATGTGCATAGATGTGTTTGAAGGAATGTGTTCAGGTGGATGTGTTCACGTCACGCAGATCGTTGACCGCACTGATTCAGAGCTGCAAAAGCATTTTGTAACCGTTCAGACTGATGGAGAGAATCGAACGATGTCCTGCTGTTGTCCATCAGTTCTGAGACCTGCACAGAATAACTAAGAAATAGATGCTGATGGTATGAAAACAGACTTCACATCTCTTCTCTATGATGGGTTTTTATTTTTCATGCAAATCTCAAAAGATTGCACAGACTGGGCCTAGTTTCTCGCAAGGTTTTTTATTTCTCCATTCTGTCATCTGATGGAGTTTGGGTTCCTTGCCGCTGTCGCATCTAAGTTGGGGACACTTTATAGACAATATTATTAATCGGACTACTGACACTATTGGAAGAGAACTGAACTGAGCAGGACAATGACTTCAGTGTTTTCTCCAGAGCTGCTTCATCCCTGAATTGAACTCATTTCATAATTGATGATCTTTACAACAGAACTGAATCAACACTGAACTGACTTCAGCTGAACAATGACAGAGCTACTTTACAGCCAATTGGAACTAGGTTTACATCAGTTCATCATTATTTTTCTGTTATCACTGTAATGTTACTTTGAAACAATATGGATTGTATAACACACTATAAAATAAATGTGACTTGACCTTTTACTACATATATATATATATATATATATATATATATATATACGCTTATACCTTATATACACCTTATATAAGGCTTGCCGGACATAGCAACAGTAACTAAAGGGGGCGGGTCTTTGTGAAGGGTCAATTGAATTTACTCAAGGTGTGTGTGTGTGTGTGTGTGTGTGTGTGTACTTGTATTCCTTACATTGTGGGGACCAAATGTCCCCACAACGCAAGTAAAACCAGTAAATCTTGACATTGTGGGGACATTTTGTTGGTCCCCATGAGGAAACAAGCTTATAAATCATACAGAATTATCTTTTTTGAAAATGTAAAATAGCAGAACATTTTCTGTGATGGGTAGGTTTAGGGGTAGGGGTAGTGTAGGGGGACAGAATATACAGTTTGTACAGTATAAAAACCATTACGCCTATGGAATGTCCCCATAAAACATGAAAACACAACATGTGTGTGTGTGTGTGTGTGTATAAATAAAAAATACAAATACATTAATACACATTAATAATGTGCGGTGCAGCTGCTGCATGGCAAAATAAATACTTTTTCAACAGTAGGTGAAATGAAATGTTAATCAGCATCAAACTCCCTTATTATTCTAGTAGCTGGACATGTCGACAGTTTTAATGACTTTAACTAGTTGCTCGGTAAGAATGCCAACTGAGCAAACTGTTGCTCTGTCATGGCAGTAGTTGAGCTGAAAAAGAAAACCATCCCTTGTGCCATCACTGCAAACGCTCTTGAGTTGAGTTACAAATTGCAAAGTAATAAATTTCAAAACACAACATGATGTGTATTTGAGCAAGCGTAGCTAAAAGCATTTGTGCTCAAGTATTTGCATAGAGAATGATTAGGGTCTTAAAGACCCCAGACTTTCTCTGAAGCTTGAACATGCAGTCTGTCCTCTTTCTGCACGCTGTAGTCGTTTCACATATTCTCTTTTCCTTTTATTCTCTGAACCTTTCAATATACAAAGCTGCTCCATCAAGGCCGTAGGCATTAAGTGTTCACCTGTTAAATATTCCACTTGGCATGTGTATAGAACTGATTTAGCTATAAAATAAGCAGAAATTAACTTGGGTGTTATGTTAATTGTGTGTCAGCAAACAAATAAATAAATGAATTGAAATGCTCTGGACGTTTAACCTCACCAAAAAGACACGTCTGAAACAGAGCCAAAATCTGATAGAAATGCAAATCGACTGATCTCATTTCAGCCTCGTGAAGACGACACAGATCCAACGGTCTTTGAAGATGAGTCGGTGTCTTTAAAAGATCTTAAAATGAGATGAGAAGAGAACTGATGAGAATTAGATAATCCAAATGTCACTCACTGACATCCAGACTCTTCCAGGGTCACATGACAACTACAATGCTGCACACTACACTGTTTTTTTTTTTACTATTTAAAAAAATATATAGTATGCAATATAGTGGGGCTGCACGATTTATCACGCATGTGATTTGGCAAATTATTTAATAGATGCATCTAATTGCAGCTATTTTGAAACATTTGTCACTATACTGTAGGGCTGCATGATTTATTCCACGATACGAAAAATAACATTGAACTTGAACGTGATTCTTAGTGCGATTTTTTTTTTTTATGCGCAGCTTGAGCCATACAGCTCTGACAAGCTGCGCATAAAAAAATAATAATCGCACTAAGAATCACGTTCAAGCGATAATCGCGTTCAAGTTCTATGTTGTTTTTCGTTTCGTGGAATAAATCATGCAGCCCTACAGTATAGTGGCAAATGTTTCAAAATAGCTGCAATTAGATGCATCGCTTATTAATACAGCATCACTATTACTGTCATTACTGTCAAAGATGAGAAAACAGCAGAATCTAATTGTTAAGGTAAGATTTTAACCCTTATGTGCTGTTTGGGATGTTTTCATCCACTATGGGGAATTTTATGTCTTAATTTGGCCATAACTTTCTCCGTGTTTCAGCAAATGGAATGATTTTTGGTGACAAATCTTATTTTGACACATATTTTGGGAAAATGCTTTGAAAATTTTCAAAAACTCAACAGTACTCTCTGGGCAAATTCACTACCCTTTCGTTATGTTACGTTACGTTATGTTTTCAGCCACGATTTTAACTGCTTTAAAAATGTATCAGATAAATATTTTTTTTCAAATTTTTTTGCTTAAATCTATTAATCAACCTCAGTCCTGATCAAAACTACTAAATTTAAAAAAAAAAAAAATCAGGATTTTAACTCTTTAATTGCCAAATTCATAAATGATGTCACTGATTTGGGAAAAAACGTGTCAAAGATTAGAAACAACATTGGCTTTGATGCGTTGTTAGTTTTTGTGCAGCATCAGATTTTAACGTTTTAAAGAGTTAAAATCCTGAATTTTTTTTTTAAATTTAGTAGTTTTGATCAGGACTGAGGTTGATTAATAGATTTAAGCAAAAAAATTTGAAAAAAATATTTATCTGATACATTTTTAAAGCAGTTAAAATCGTGGCTGTTTTCAGCCACGAACATAACGAAAGGGTAGTGAATTTGAACAATGCACAAGGGTTAATAACACAAAATAAAAATAAAAAAAAACACTCTTGATAATCAACATGAACAGAACAACTGAGTAAAAGTCACGAGAACAGACAATGAACTGAAAAAAAACACATGCAGAGCTTAAATACACAAAAAAAACAATGCAGAATAAAAATGAATAACAGGTGCACATGATAATCAAAACAATGTAAAACCACAGACACTAACAAACACAGGAAACTGAACTAAACACACGCAAAACCCACCTAAAACACAAATCACCCAATAACAATAACTTGTACTCAAATTTTTCCGCAGATCCTCTACTCTTTTAAAGCGTATCTGCGATCATTAACATATAATGCTGCTCAGATGTGACAGACTAAAGTGCGGTGGACTCAGGGCATATTAAATTTAAGAGCATCACTTTTGCTTTGCTTGTGCATGTGAAGTGATCGTCAGTGAAGCTTCTCTAATAGACTCAATGGAGCCGTGATGACATCTGCTAATGAATCCCAGAGAGAATAAAGCAGGAAAGTTCTGCCTGTCACGCCACGATAACTATCGGCCTGAGCTGTCACTGCATCTTACTCGAGGCCACGTCAAGAGCAGTGTTAGCTCTTCAAACGATAGCATGAATATTGCAGCTTAGGCTGGTTGCATCCCAATTTGCATACTTAAGAACAAAAATACAGACTTTACCATTAATGGGGAAGTGTGTTTTGAGTAATGTATTGGGATATACTGTGATGCCATTACAGATACTTGACACCACCTTTTTGGTTTGCGTTTACATATAAGCCTAGCTAAATTCGCTGCCTTAAAGGTGACCTATTATGCCCCTTTTCACAAGATGTAATATAAGTCTCAGGAGTCCCCAGAATGTGTCTGTGAAGTTTCAGCTCAAAATACACCATGCAATTTTTATTATACCATGTTTTGCCCATTTTTGGGAGGGAGAATGCAAGTTAGCTCGTGCTCGCCGTCCACAAGCTCGCAATTCCAATACACTGAGGTATAAACAATACAGGAGAAGCTCACGCAGCAAATATAACTCAAAATGGATCATTACAAACTGTTCGTGATGCAGCATATCAGATCAAATAGGTAGATTTTGTGGATGTTTGCTAATATTCGATCCTGAATGAGTTTCATAGCGTGCTGCACAGCTAACATGGCTAAAGCTACGGCTCTTAGAGAGATTCAATAAGAATTGAGATGCGTTTATGAATTATACACACTGCAAGCGTTTTCAGGTCATAAATGAAAATAACGTCGTGGCTCTTGTTTCCGTGAATACAGTAAGAAACAATGATAACTTTAACCATATTTAACAGAACATTAGCAACATGCTAACGAAACATGCTAACACTTCATATCGATTCATCTTTGAGAATCAACTTCTGTGCAAATTCTGTGTTTTACTGACCCTCATGTGCAAAGCAGTCAGACTTGCACTTACTAGCATATGAATTTGAATTTGGACATATTTCCTTCAATAATAAAATTACACCACTGCGACATTAGTGGCTCAGATGCCAGGAGTTTATGGAGACTGAAGCTGTGTCTGAAACCGCTCCCTATCCACTATATAGTGCACTATATCGGGTGTCGGCCATTTTGTAGTGCAGTCCGAATTCTGAGTGAACGACTGCATTCCCTACATTCGTTCACTACTTTTACCCACAATCCTCTCTGATTTTGAGTGTACATTCGATGTACACTCGTTAAAGCGCCGTTACCCAAAATCCAACGCGATAAGACGATCGAGCGCGAAAGAAAAATAAATATGGCGGACGGCAATATGGGAAGCGGCAACTTCTACAAATGTAAGTGTAATTTTTTATTAATTAGAACATCTTTGTAAAGATATTTTGAAGCGAAATGATACAGGTTTATATCATAATATATATACTTATTATCATATGATAATTTGGTCGATTTTTCTCAAATGTTAGTGAACTGTTGTACATTGTATACTGTTGTTTATATTGTATTTCTTTACTATTATATTTTTTTAGAAACAAATGTGACAGTGTAGTGTTTTTGTTCTGTTATTTTTAAATATAAATTTACTAAATAGCATGACACAGGTGTTTTTATTCTCTCTTTATTCTCAATAAACATGACAAATAAAAAGTAATATACAATTCATTAAGCTAAACAGGACATATTACAGATGGGTATAGGAAATGTTAATGACGAAATTGTCTGCGCTGTCTGGCGCGTGCTATTAACGTCAGCGTCCGAATTCGCTCACTCATTTTCGTTCACTCTTTGCCGATATAGTGCGCTCAACTGCCATGCACTACATAGGGGTTAGTGAATGAGTGAACGAGTGGGCGGTTTCGGACACAGCTTATGTTTACTATTATAGCCGTTAGCAGATCAGTGATAATGTTCACATAGCAGAGACACATCACGAGCTCAGGGACGGTCGTTCTTGAGTGCTGTTGTCCTGCAGAGTTTTGCTCCGACCCAACTCACCTTCCTTCACTTAGCTTTAGTCATCCAAAGTGTGTTTGATCAGGGTTGCAGCTAAACTGTGCAGGACCAGTGTTGCTAGTACACCATTGTTGCTTGCGAAAACAAAATGGTGGCGCCGTGGATGTAAACATACAGATTAAGGAGCGATGATATTATAAGATCCCCTTCATACGTCACAAGGCGAGCGAAATCTGAGCAGCTCATTTTTTCGCATGCACAGTAAAAACCCCAGAGTTAAATCAACTCTGCTCAGATAACATTTGGTCCCTCTCTAAATAGTGTTAAAGTAACACTGAACTAGTGTTAAAATAACACTGTTCAGAGATTGAATGTCTTTTATCGTCAGTTGATTTCATCTAAGACTGTGGCTGAAGTCAGTTGTTGTTCTTGTGTTTCTCTTTTCTTCAGTGATTCTGCTTGTTAACAGCAGGTGTTCATCATTAATGTTCAATCATCGCTTAATTAATTGCTTAATTATCTCATTAACTTTAACTCTGCTTCAGTGTTACTTTAACACTATTTAGAGAGGGACCAAATGTACTCTGAGCAGAGTTGATTTAACTCTTGGGTTTTTACTGCAGAGAAAGGCTTACCAAAACAAAGTCACTGGGTTGTCCTTTTTCACATTTTTTGAGTTGGTAGCACTTAAATGTGGAAAAAGACAGATTTTCATGCTATGCCCGCCTTTAAAATTAATTTTTACCTCAGTTTTATTCCTCACCAATTAACTGCAACTAAAAGAGCAAAAAGGGTTAATATTAGCCCAAAAAAAAGAATGCACCAAAAGCAGTTCACAATCTGGTGTACTCTCCATACTGTATTCAACGTACTATAATTTGGATTCCGCTTAATCTTATCTTGTTTTACAGTTTAGGAAAAAATAGTACGCTAATTGGTAATTAAGTAATATTGTTGGCTGCGTTTGGAAGTGAGGAGTAAGTAGTGGAAACTTTGCCTAGATGCTCTCACAGTTCCCATGGCGATTGGGTTCTTTAGTGGTTGCTATGTGGAATCTGTAGTCATATTTCTTTAGCAATGTCTTTGTAAAGGACTGACTGATGTGCTTCTATACTAACTCAACTGACACTGAAGAAAAAAATCACAGCCAAGACCTTTCAAATATCACAAATGTTTCTCCTAGACAGCAGTGAGGTTAAATAGAGAGCAACTGTAGATGTTTGCTGAAGTCCCCTTACTAGTGTTCTCAAAAGTACAGACTTCAATACCAACTCGGTACTGAAATGTTAAAAATGGCACTGTTGAGTGGATACTTAAACACCTCTGATTGGCCATTGTGTTCACACGCTCATTAGATATGTCTGTGATCGGCTACAATGATCGACGCTTCAATCTGCTGATAGACGCTAAAAACGCTTTCAAATACATCCATGTGCTTTCAAACGCTCCCGTGCGTTGATCATTGTAGCCAATCACAGACATCTGTGTTGAGCGTGTGAACACAATGGCCAATCAGAGGTGTTTACGAATCCGCTCAACAGCGCTAAAAGCGTCACGTTTTTTAAAATTTCAGTACCGACTTGTTATCGAGGTCGGTACTTTTGACAACACGACCCCTGTGATTCTTCTGAGAAAAAATCTCAGTATGTGTCTCCATCTCAACAACCGTGACACCAAAATCTGCACTCGACAGCAGAAAATCTCTCTTGCCTCCTGGTGTTTACTTTCACCCCAAACTTGGCACATTTTAAACCTCTAAATGCTTATATTAGCAGACCAAACCCAAATGTCAAAGTTCAGGCATGTTGTTTTAATCTGGCATTGACATATCAGCTGTTTATTCAAGGATAAATATCCCCACCAGAAAGCCTTCAAATGCAATATACGTCCAAAAAGTAATCTGGCAAAGCGAATATTAGTCGAGCGTGACTTTCCAACGAAAATCTAAACTCGGCATCAATTATTCATTCCTTTCAAATGTGTTGTTATTGAAAAGCGATGAGACAGATTGTACTGCCAATAGAGACACTGATGTGTTCAATGAGTTCTGGATCGGCTCCGACCGCAGAGTGACAATCACAGTCCTGAGAGAGGAATCCAAACTCTGAGCAGAACTTCTGCTTCTCTAATGGCTGCGCATTCGCCACAAGCACAACACATGGTGTTATCAGTTACATCGAATCAATGATGATTCACTTCAGCCCTCGCTGGGGCTTTCAACACCTGAGGGGATGAAATCATTTTTCATTTACAGACAGGCAAGTCAACGCTCTAACTCTCCTCTCATTTTCAACGAGGCAGAGTGTTTACAGCTTACATTTTCAACTGCAATCAAAGCTAAAATGCAGATTCAGATTGAATTACATTGAGTGTGTGATGACAGTCAAATCTGACGCACAATAGTGAGACTTTAGAAAATTATGCTGACTTAAACCTTGAGGTAAAAACATTTGTCTCAGTCAACAACAAAAGATGTTTTCTGACTGCAAAACCTTCTGTATATATTAAGTTGAAAAACACTGTATCTTTCACAAAGCAATCATCCTCAGAATTACCTTTTTATCAGCTCGAGAATGGAAACGAGAGTAAATAAAGGATCAACTGTTTCTTTAAAGTTCTTTCTATAAGTGTTCAGACAGTGTTGAGACAAACCGTATCAAAACAGCCCAGTTCAAAAATATAAAATATATGATTTCTTAAACTATGCATCATATTAAAGTATGTATAAAACATTTATAGGATTAGTATTACAATTTCTTGATAATTTACTCATCCCCATGTCATCCAAGATGCTCATGTCTTTCTTTCTTCAGTCGAAAAGAAATTAAGGTTTTTGAGGAAAACATTCCAAGGTTTTTCTCCATAGAATGGACTTCAATGGGGTTCAACGGGTTGAAGGTCCAAATGTCAGTTTTAGTGCAGCTTCAAAAGGCTCTACATGATCCCAGACGAGAAACAAAGGTCTTATCTAGTGAAACGATGGGCCATTTTCTAAAAATAAATATATAAAATGTATATACTTTTTAACCACAATTGCTCATCTTATACTGCTCTCCGATCCACCACGCATTGCGCTGAAAGGTCACAAGTACCGCGGTAAACTACATCTCATTTTCTCCTCCAACTTATATGGATCGCAGAGCAGTGCAAGATGAGCATTTGTGGTTAAAAAGTATATAAATTGTACTTTGAAATTTCTTTTTTTATATATATATATATATATATATATATATAAAATGACCGGTCGTTTCGCTAGTTAAGACCTTTATTCCTCGTCTGGGATCATGTAGAGCTCTTTGAAGCTCTGCAATTTGGACCTTCAACCCATTGAACCCTGTTGATGTCCATTATATGAAGAAAATCCTGGAATGTTTTCCTCAAAAACCTTAATTTCTTTTCAACTGAAGAAAAAAAAAGGACATGAACTTCTTGGATGACATAGAGGTGCGTAAATTATCTAGAAATATTCATTCAGAATTGAACGAATCTTTTAACCATTTCAACGTAATGTTACTTCCAATGTCTTGGTCCTCATAATAGAGAAGTTAAGAAAAAGCCCAAGTAAGGATCTAAACTGTCAACAAGAATTAATAATAATAAAATAATGACCAATATGACCTTTAATTATAACCAGTACAAATGTTGCTTGGTGCACCTTTTTAGTTTTTCATTATTGTTCTAAAAATATATGCAGTCGTCAGGGCTGGGTAGGTTACTTTTAAAATTTATTTCACTACAGATTACAAAATACATGCTTTAAAAAGTAATTTGTAACGTATTTCGTTACATTACTCAAGTTTAGTAACTTAATCTAAATACTTTAGAATACTTTGGAATACTAATACATATGAAACATAAAAAAGGGTAATTGCAAGTTTTTATCTCACAATTCTGACTTTTTCCCTCAGAATCGCGTGATATAAAGTTGCAATTGTGAGTTATAAAGTCAGAATTATGAGATATAAACTGAAAATATTGAGAAAAGTCATAATTATTAGATATAAACTCGCAATATTGAGAAAAGTCAGAATTATGAGATATCTCCCAATTCTGACTTTATAACTTGCGATTGTGAGTTTAAATCTCGCAATTCTGAGAAAAAGAAGTCAGAATTGTGAAATGCAAACTCACAATTGTGAAGGGAAAAAAACAAATTGTGAGTAAAAGTTGCAGTGAGCAGTGAATTATAAAATGACTCACAAACAACTCTCACAAAACATGAAAACAGTCGTGGATCATCAGGTCATGACAGGACAGTTAAGTTGACAGTTGGGCAATTTTTTTTTTATAAATTCAATCATTTTGTCTTGTTCAGGACAGTACTAAATAAAAATAACAACATTTTTATGATCCCTCTTAAAAGTATTAAAATGTTGGTGAAACTTAACTCCGCTTTTTCAGACTGTCAGAGTCAGAGAATCACCAATTGCTGTTTAAATGACACCAAAATTCAAAGTAATCACTTTGGTAATCTAAAATACTTTTCAGATGTAACTGTAATCTGATTACCACCCATTTAAAATGTAACTGTAATGAAATAGTTACTCAAATTTTGTATTTTAAATACGAAACTAAGTTACTTGTATTTCGTTACTCCCCAACCCTGTCAGTCGTGAATAAAGCCTCTTGTCCGTCATCAACAACAAGAACACTCATAGATCCAATTTGGCGTTACGAATTTCAAAAAGTCAAAAGACAAGCAATTCAGAGTCAAATCTGAGTTGTCATCTCGTATTGTTATAGTTTTCTCCATGAAAAATGTTGTACAGGACACAGAACTCACCTGCCGTTTAAGAGCGCGAGCAGCTCGCCCGCGTGGTACAGGTCGTTGCGCGTCACGCGGCCGAAGCGGAAAGAGTTCAGGTTGCAGAAGGTGATGGCGGGAAACGCCATCAGCGGTGCTGTGACCTCGTCCAGCTTGGTGACATGAGGATACTGAAAGTAAAACTTGATGCGGTCAGCGCAAACAAGCACCAGGAACGATAAAGACCCCAAGAAAAAGATGATCCAGATGCTCCTTTTGATGTACTGACGTTCATAACTGAACATATGCGAGATGCCATGGAGAGTGGACCTGCTGGCAAAAACTTCAATGGGTGCTGGCTGCTCACAGTCCAGGTTGTCATCAGACTCGGCTTTAATATCCATGGTTCCTGAAGTTTAGAAGCTCTCTGAGATGAAGCAGATGCGTTGAAGCCAGGAGGGAGTTCACGCGCTCGGATGGTCAGTTGATCTTCACCAGCGCGTGCATGAGCATCTTCACGATGGTGGCCAGCAAGTTTTGGAAGGTCGCCTAAAATAAATTGTTATTCAGGTTGATTTGGTCGCATTAAACAGCTTAACGTTGGATATTACCACATTACAGTCAAATTAGCGACAACTCTTACGTTTTTCCAATAGTACGAATTGTCACAGATAGTCGAAGTCCTCAGTGAAATAACTCCGCGGTTGCGAGAGTATCAGTTCATTGTTCGCATCCTCCAGCGCAATTGACATAAAAACGAGCGGGATGAAAACGCTTCCCCTTATTACTGCTGTCATTTATTTGCATGCATCCCTACAAGAAACAGCCGAAACGCGATGTCCAGTCCTCACATCCATTCACAACACAACACAACACATCCGCGGTGTCGGGTCGTGTTTCAAGCTCGATCCGCAATCCAACTTCACCGCGCGCGCTGGTGAAGGCAGCACAGATGCTCTCTGGATGTTGGCATCACTAAAATGTCCCCCTCTTTTAATCAATGCAGCGCGGCATGCGTATCCATATCAGATAAAGAGTAAGTTATACAGTCCCCGTCCGTCCAGTCCTGTGGGTTGGTTCAGATGTAGTAGACAGACGCGTCAGGAATGAACGCTGCACACTGCGACGAAACCTCCATCCAAGCGCTCACTGTCTGTCTGAGCATCACTGTCTATATGACCATTTCTTAAAAGAGAGAGAGAGAGGGAGAGAGAGAGAGAGAGAGTGAGAGAGAGGGGGAGATTTCGCTATTGATGATCACATTCATTATACATCAGGTACGTTTCATTTATAGAGGTTTTGTTATTTTAATTTAGTTTGTTGTGATTTAAATAAATGTTGTAGTTTTTAGTATTAGTATTATATATTGCATATTTTTGTTTTATACATTATTTATGTTTTCTTTATTACATTTGTGTATAATTTTATTACTCTTACTCACTGTAAATCATCCTTTTGTTAGGTAATGCAATAAAAATGCCCTCGAAGGGACAATAAATACACACTATACAGCTACAAATGTCAGGAGAAACTATAGGGATGTGCAGCTATGATGTATATCTGAATGGACGGTCCCGCTGACCAGGAGGTGTTTGAGTGATAAACGAGTACGTACGGAAAGACTGATCAGTATTATTTGAGAAACTCGCAGCCGAGGGGTGAAAGGGAACCCACCCGTGAAATTACACCGAGTGCATTTTAATCCAGGTTTGTGACAGTATTGGCTAACGCTGGGTGTCGCTGTCACTGACTGAATCAATAGCTGTGATGATGAGGCCCACAGCTGATTATCAACTTTCAGAGACACGCTTAAGTGTCAGTCTGTTAATGGACTCCACGAACTGAAGCAAAACCCCACTGCTTCAGCTTGGGTTTTAAAATGGACTGTCCAGGTATGTGTCTGTTTGTGACCTGGTTCTCATTGGAGTCTATAAAAAAGGTTTAAACATGATCTGGATGTTTATTGATCCATTATGAGGATGTGTAATACGAATCCAGGCTCCTGAAGTGGGGTGAAGGGTTATTCCCATGAGTCATATGACAGTATATCATGTGTGCCTAAGGCCTGAATATACTCTAAGTATGCGCTAAGCTCGATTTTATGATGTATTATTCCACATTCACCATACATATCTCAGAGCATGTGTAGTATCCATGAGGGCATGTTTCTTTATGGCAAACCAATTTTTAAGAAAGCCAATAAATGCAGTTTTTACTACAAGTATCTTGAAACTCCACTGATACCGTAAGCTGTAGGGTTTGATGAAATGGCTTACAAGAACACATATTAGTTGCCAAAGGGAAAAGTTACTTCTAAAAGAAATTAGTAAACTTAGCAATTCACATTGATCCAGATTGCTTAGACTTAAAAGGATTTCCTATCTAATGGACAACATTATAGTGTCACATTTGAAATAAATGGGTCGTTGGTCAGTAAATGCGGTTTCCATCCGAAGTATTGGAAAATGATGCGGTTTCCATCGGAAGCATTGGAAAGCGATGCAATTTGGCACGTTTCCTCATAATGTCGTGTTGTTCGTGTGTGCCAAGTTTTTTAAAGTTTGGACTTCATGCTTTCAAGAAATCCAATAAAATGTAAAAACAATTATTTAACTCTTTCACATGCTGTTGACATTTATGACAATGCTTCCCTTCATTGACAGAATTTTCAAGCAAACCCATGTTTTCACTGACTGGCAACTCAAAAACTATGCTGGGGAAAGAGTTAACATGACAGCACATAATCTGAGCAGGTTTATGAGGCACAACCAGGTACCTCAGATCATGAGCTGAATGGAAGAGGCCTACAGCTTTTCCAAGAACATCTGTTTGCAGCTTTGCGGCAGCTCCCTTCGTGCTCCACTTGCACCATAACGCACGTCTACAGATGCTCTGTGCAACAAATTAAATGTCTTGTGCACCAAAGTGAAGATAGGCAGGTAATAAGGATGACAGAATGCTGATAGCAAAAGCAAAGAGTTTATCAACTGCATCCTGGGAGCTTTCACCACGGAGAAGTGACGCTCACAAGAAGGGCACCATGGAAGATAAACTCTAGAAAATCGACTGAATTGTCAGAGGGCAGGAAATGGATTATTAAAAGCATGGTTACTTAAAACTTGTGATCTTTTCCGCAGGGATGTTATAGAGCCATAATCTTCAGAGAAAAAAAAAAATCTGTCAGTTCGCAAAATAAGCTCGAGCGCTTGAGCTAAAGTGGAAAAACTGCTAGCAGAGCAGATTTAAGTTGAAGCACACTGCCAGTAAAGCAGATGTTGGAGACGTGGACTAGCGGTTAGCACGTGTGCTCGGATCAGAGTTGGGGATACAAGTCAAGAGGTGTAGCTTGACAAGCAGGGTTGGGGAGTAACGAAATACAAGTAACTTAGTTACGTATTTAAAATACAAAATTTGAGTAACTGTATTTCATTACAGTTACATTTTAAATGGGTGGTTATCAGATTACAGTTACATCTGAAAAGTATTTTAGATTACCAAAGTGATTACTTTGAGTTTTAATGTCATTTGAACAGCAATTGGTGATTCTCTGACTCTGACAGTGTGAAAAAGCGGAGTTAAGTTTCATGTTTTCGACTGTTTTCATGTTTTGTGATAGTTGTTTGTGAGTCATTTTATAATTCACTCGTCACTGCATCTTTTTCTCACAATTTGTTTTTTCCATCACAATTGTGAGTTTGCATTTCACAATTCTGACTTCTTTTTCTCAGAATTGCGAGATTTAAACTCACAATTGTAGGTTATAAAGTCAGAATTGGGAGATATAAACTTACAATACTGACTTTTTTTCTTGCAATTGTGAATTTAGTATGTGAGTTTATATGTCATAATTCTGACTTTTCTCAATATTGTGAGTTAATCATAATTTTGACTTTTCTCAATATTGCAAGTTTATATCATATTTTTTTACTTTTCTCAATATTGTGAGTTTATATCTCATAATTCTGACTTTTCTCAATATTGTCAGTTTATATCTCATAATTCTGACTTTATAACTCACAATTGCAACTTTATATCACGCAATTCTGAGGGAAAAAGTCAGAATTGTGAGATAAAAACTTGCTTTTTGTGTTTGTTCCACACTTATTAATATTCCAAAGTATTCTAAAGTATTTAGATTAAGTTACTAAACTTGAGTAATGTTACAAAATACGTTACAAATTACTTTTTAAAGCATGTATTTTGTAATCTGTAGTGAAATAAATTTTAAAAGTAACCTACCCAGCCCTGTTGACAAGTTACTGTAAATTCAAATGTCTTTCCCAATATTATGTGTCTTACTGCAAAGTCAATAATCTTCGATCTGTAAGTTAGGCTTGGATGAAACAGCTCACGAGAATGCACAAGTTCGAAAAGGAAACTTTCATCCATTAACATTAATGCAAAATGCTTAGACTTAAAAGGATTTCCTTTCTAATGGACAACATTAGTACCACAGCGTCCATCTATAATTCACATTTGAAAGAAATGGCTCATTATTCAGAAATTCTGGTTTTCCACCGGAGCATCGGTATTTGGTATGTTTCCTCATAATGTCTTGTAGTCCATGTGTGCCAAGTTTTGTGAACTTTAAACTTCCGAAGTGCCGATAAGATACAGGCCGATTAGTCATTAAGGACCACACCTAAATGCATTTTGGACCATATTTGCAAAACGATTAAATTAATTCAAATTTATTTTGATAACATTTTATCAGGAGCAGCTCAAGGTGGTGCACACCAAATTTCGTTGAATTCTTGAGTTAAACCAGGTACTTCATATTGACCTAGAAAGTAACTCTGGTTATCATTCAGAATCACTAACCGGTTCCAGAGCTTTAGTGGTGAGTATTTATTTAAAATGGAACCGGTTCTGAAAAACAAAAGATAAACAAAAAGGCTTTACTTTGTTCCACGCTGAGAATTCAAGCAGATGTGGCCTTTCACAGCCTGCCAGATCTCAGGGAATGGGATCTGAGACGAATAAACTCACGCCTGGTCGACATCCATGTGGCAATTTCAGGATTCCAAGAAGCAAAAAGGCTGTTGACCCCACTGTGTTGTAACCTCATGCTTTGACAAACCACAAGCCAGCAAGCATGTCCAAAAAACTGTCTTCTTGGCATTTCCATCGCAAGCCAAGTGACCAGGAGGGAATGTTGGCCAGACCTTGAGGGATGGACAGATGGACGATTAGCTATAATGAGGTCCTGCAGGGTTCAGTGTGACACGGAGCAAAGAGAAGAGGCACACTGAAGAACGTCCAAGGACTTACTTGTCTCCGGGAGAATAGAAGCCATTTTGACATCTTTTGGTTTGTAGGGAAAAGTTCAAACCTGATTCTTGAATGTTCTGGATCACAAATGCCTCAAAACTAAAGCTTTGCTCAGCGTACAAATACTACTCATGCTATTTCTGACTACATGACGGATACAACACAGCACATACTGTATTTCTCAGACAATACGGGACCAAATTAACCTTGATGTTTAACATTTCATATTTGTCAAAATAGAATTTTTCAAGCTAAAACTAATTTTGTGTAAAGATCATTTGGTTAAATGATCAACATCACTGCCTGGAAGTTTCATTTTAAGGTGAACTTAAAGGATTAGTTCACTTTCAAATGAAAATCACCCCAAGCTTTACTCACCCTCACGCCATCCTATATGACTTTCTTCTTTCTCATGAACACAATTGGAGATAAATATCCTGACGCATCGAAGCTTTATAATGGCAGTGAGCGATACCAAAATGTATGAAGCTGAAGAGAGTGCTTTCATCCACATCATAAACATACTCCACATGGTTTCGGGGGTTAATAAAGGCCTCCTGAAGCAAAGCGATGTGTTTGTGTAAAAAAAATCCATTTTTAACAAGTTATGAAGTAAAATATCTAGCTTCCGCCAGACCGCTTTCCGTATTCAACGTACGAAGAAAGTGTAAAACTCCTGCAGTTCAAAAAGCTTACGCTACATCCTACGTCTTCCCTATTCAACTTACGGAAAAAGTGTAACTGATGCGAGGCCAGTCTACACTTTTTTTCGTAACTTGAATACGGAAGGCAGTCTGGCGGAAGCTAGATATTTTACTTCATAACTTGTTAAATATGGATTTTTTTTTTTTAAACAAACGCATCACTTCAGTTGAGAAGGCCTTTATTAACCCACCAGAGCTGTGTGGAGTACATTTAGGATGGATGGATGTGGATAGAAGCACTTTCTTCAGCTTCAAACTCGTTGATTCCGTTCACTGCCATTATAAAGCTTGGATGCGTCAGCATATTTATTAAAATATCTTTGATTTTGTTCATCAGAAAGAAGAAAGTCATATACAGGATGGTTTGAGAAAGAGTAAAGCTTGGGCTAATTTTCATTTGAAAGTGAACGAATCCTTTAAGTGATCAAATTCCGCTTTAATCAGTCCATAATCTCCAAAACACAACCATCTCAGATAATTTGGTTCTTAAATTGGCTTCGTGGTTCTTTGGAAATTAACATTTCGTTATTGGTTCTTCAGATCAATGTTGTGGTTTCTAGGTTTTTTAAAACATAGATGATATTTTAAAGAAAGAGCAAAACATGCTCTAATGTATCGAATCTTTATTTTAATGCATAACAGTCCAACGTTGGTTCTTCAGAGATCTGAGGTCTTTGCTGGTGAGGTTGAGCTTGTGTTGTCTGTCCAAAATGACTCCCCCAGGTGTTCAGCTCTTTGACACAACAGCTCGCATAGTTCATGCCAGAGAAATGCTCCGAGTCATGGCAGAGGAATGTTCATGTGTAGGTTAACAACCCACACACACACACATATATATATATATATATATAATTTACGAGAAAGAGTGTTAACTCACATAAATCTGTACTTACAGCCACTATCATTGTCAACAGCAGATCTGTATGGCACTCCCTGTATGGCACTTGAAATATACCTGATCATTGCATTGTTGCCATTTTTAATTAGTTAGATCAGGAAGATGGGAAGATATTCGAGTCTTCTGCCGTGTAAGTCTGATCAAAGTAATCTAGGGCTTTACCTTACGCCACTTTCATCATCCCTTTGAGAAACTTCATATGAGTTTTTCACTAAAGCTGTACGAACACAACTGTAACAGTCAGAGGTTCAGTCACCTTTGCTTTTCCATTATTACTTCATGCTTGTCTTGAGTTTGAAGTGCTGAGAGACGAATTATGAAGGTATTTTAATGAAATACCTTGTGCGCCACGTATTCTGTCCTCCTGAATTGTGTTCGTCATTATTTCTTGCAGGTGCAGCTCCATTTCAATTTGTAACTCTTCAAGCGAGTAATGCCTAAAAGATATAAATCAATTAATATTCATTTATGTTCTGCAAATAAAATGAGACACCTGGATGCAAAATGAGCACTTTGCCATGTTTTTTGTATGCAAGAGAGCAGCCATTTAGAAATCAGGATCAATTTACTAACCCAGTGGAGAGGTGAACATGACATTGAGAACTCCAAAGAATGGTGGCTGTGCAACTAAAGGATAATTGCTTGTTTTGCCAATTAAGGGTGAATTTGGTTAAAATAAGCAATTTAATCAGCAAGGTGAAGTTTATAACATGAAGAAACAAAACTCTAAGATCCCAGTTAGGTGTTCCTCCCAACTAGATGAACCAGCAAGACTTCATTAGTGTTGACACCATGTGTTGCCAGTCCTCCGCCTAAACAAGTGCTAAACCAAAAGAAAAGAAAAAAAAAAAAAAGAGTACAAAAACAACCTTGAATCCACTGTTTTGCGAATTTTGTATCTTCTAGGATTCAGCTCACTGAAATGTAAATGATTTGAGCACATGTTTTATTTTCTCTCATTAAAGGTGAATCAGTTTAGAAGACATTTAGCACTTTTTGTCTGTCAAGAGGTCAAACTAAATATTATATGAGCGGTTTTATTTTATTTCAAAATATTTGTCATATATTAAATTATGTAGGATTTGCAATTTTCAAAACCCTGGTACCAAAATAGGACCATAAATATGTTTTAAAACTTGTGGTTTCAGCACAAACACCTCTAGGAAAAGTGTGAAGGAATAAGGCCCAATGTACTAAACTAATATATTATTTTCGATATTGATTTTTCACAGACATTGCATTGTTTAGTTTTTTAAGGCTGAAGGACATCTCTGTGAACTTAGCGAATAATGTCCTGGCAGAGAATCTCCAGTACCTTTACCCTTCCTCGCATAGTGTGTTTTATATTTACAGTTTTTTCAGCTACACACAAAATCCTTACTTTTCACGCATTTTCTCAAACCTGACTCTTAAACAGCAAAATCTGCAAAACCATACACTGATTCTCGACCTTCGACTCAGTTTTCAATTTCATAAAACATTTTTCTCACACACAATTCTCTATGTAACACAAAATTCTAACAGGATCTTTTTCAAGCACAACCATTGTTTCTGTCCAACTACAAATGGTTGGTTTCGTTTCTTTCGTACGGTGTGATACTGTATTCACAACCACAAATGCTAACAGTACAATCTTGCTTTCGTGTTTACCGTTATATTTTCAACATCACTCCGCCAATTACTTTCAATCTTTCAGAAATGTACCATGTATTATGGCAAAGGTGTTTGCAAAGTAAGACAAATGTTTGCTTTTGAGATGTGTTTGTGATATTTTGAAAGCACTGCTTCATTTTGCAAGAGATGTGAGGCATTTTGTGTGCAATTCTTGGATTTGTGTGTAAAGTTTTGAGAAAAAAAGAGGCAAAGTTTTGAAAATGTGTATAAGCATTTGGGGAAAAAAACTGTTAAATACGCCAACACTGTAAAAAAAAATAACTGTTTCCTAGTTGCCTTAAAGTTTTAAGTTCATTGAAATTAAAAATTTGAGTTAATATAATGAAGACGATTGGTTTAATCAACAGAAACTCAAAATATTATGTTTTCTGAACCACATTAATTATTGAAGTTGATTTGACCAAAAAAAATGTTGGGATAACAGTGCAAAATCTTTTTATTATTATTATTATTTTTTTTACAATTGCTAGGACACATTTCTCAGTGCTTATGGTCTTATTCAATTTTGTGTTGTGCTAGGTTTTAAACTTAACTTTAACAGTTTTGAAAAGAGTATGTAAACATCTGCAAATTCTGGCCTGCTGGTGGTGTTTGTGTCTAAGAAAGAAAAGAATTCATGTAAATTGAAAGATGTCATCATCATGTGTCCCAAAACAATGATAAATGATCCACGGTTTAGCCCACATAGACTTACGTTGTGCTTTTTTTTTGCACAAAAAGAAATATTCATAGAAATTAGCATCAAATATATTGTGTATTCACACTGTGATCTTCTCAGAAACAACGATGAACATTCTGAACAAGATTTCTGTCCTGATTCCCAGCTCATATCCAAGCTTTACGATCAATACAGGCCTCATTCTGTCCGACTTCACCTTTACTAGAAGCGCTCAATACTCGAAATGATAACAGCCTCTGAAATCATCCACCGGTTTAGCTCGACTGTGAATGTGAACGTGAGGTTAAGTAACTTCACCTTCAGTCAAATGCGTGGGTGAATGTTGATACCTGGAGACCACGCGGTCAGAACGCTCCAGCCAAAAATGCCACCGTTTAAATTTGATTGACATAATTCACAATGGATTCAGAGAACAAAGGTTCCCTGAATGTCAAGATTATGGAGCGGAATACACAAGCCTTTCTCATCTCCGTCCGGACGGGTGAGAAACACGTCGTCTATTACAGGATTTGAGCTGCATGTATTAATTGGTTTTCTTAATTAACACAGCATGCGCGGGCATTAATATTCACGCCTCATAAGATAGTGACGCTCCTCATTCAGGGCTAAATTATTTAGCTGCGCTCAGAGCAGGAATATGCAGAAAAATTGACATTTTGGACGATATGTTGACGTAAACCGCAATTAGAGAATGTGTTTTTGTGTTTTTTATGATTAAAACTTCTGCTGCTCAGCTGTCTTTCATTAATGATATGTATAGAGACAATAAATTAGATATGTATAGAGACAAAGCATCTCCAAACGGGACTCACAGAATACATATGCAAATCGATAAACAGCGATTGACTGTACGTGAAAACACTTTCTGTGTGGTTAAGACTGTAAACAAGGGAAAATAATTGGAGTTTAAAATGATTTATTATCCTTATCTGCCAGTTTGACAACTTATTCAATTTGACATGTCGTGAGTGTCAACCAGCACTGAATAATTACCTCATTTCTACCTCATTGTCAGTAAGTCATTAATTTGTCTGTTTGACAGGTTTGGGACTGAAGAACAAGAGGATAAGACCTACCTGTCAGAACGAAAAATCACAAACGACTAAATGAAATGAAGAGCATGTTTCTTCTTGTAGTTCACATACTTCCCCTTGTAACAGGAAGTTGGCGCGGGACATATCAAAAGTCGAGGCCACTGCCTTCAGAATTGCTGAATAAAAAATAAAGCAACCAATAAAGACACAACAGCAAACATTTTGCTAGTTGTTATAGCTAGCCAGAGGCAGGCCATATTTCAAATTTAGGGGGAGGGGCATTGTCATCCAAGAGAGCATTTTATTGGACAAAAATATGGAGTGCAGGATGATGTCATCAACATTTTTGGTCTGTTTTTCCTAAACAAAAACATAGAATGTGAACTTTCAACTTTTATAAGTGGACTAATATAGACTCTTAGACTACATTCAAACCTTAATGATCAATTTTTGCTCAGATCTGATTTTTTTGTATAACATATTGTTTTAAATATGACCAATATCAGATTTCCAGTGTGAACAGATCATGTTTATGATGTGGAAAAAAGAACGATAAATGGGTTTTCAGGTTTTTACCACAAAATCTACTCAATTGCTTCTCAAAAGTAGTCCAAAACTTTCCCAATCACATTCCGTGGGGTATCCCGGTAAAAATCGTTAAATATTGCAACCAACCCGCGACAAAAGTGGAAAAGTAACCCAATTTTGTGGGAAAATTGCCGACTTGGCAACACACACAGCACGCTGTCATACAGAAATAAACATGGGGGGCATTAAAGTAAGTTTTAAACTTTTATTATACAAGATTCTCATGCTTTGCTTGTATTACAGAGCTGTCTCTGTAATACTTATGAGTTCTGACACATCACTGTCCTACTGACTACCTTTCACAACTGTCTTGATCACGTTGGGTATGTAAAATCTTTGAATAGACTCTCATGAGAACAGAATTGTAACGAATGTTGATCTCGAGTGACGTAAGCATCACACGAATTTCGATATGACTGATCACACTGCTGTCGGATTATAAAAACATCCGAGCTGTATCGGATTTAGTGCCACATATGGAAGTGGCACAAATCGGAATTGAAAAGATTAGATTCCATTATGGCGGTGGCAGACTTGGGCCACATTTTCCTGCAGTGTGAACATACTCTAAGTGCAACCAGACACACCAAAAAACTCTTTGGCATCTCCAACTCCAAGACAGCAACTGAGAAACAAACTGAGAAACCTTGAGGTCTCAAATTTGCAAGCAAACCTGCAATGAAAAGTCAAAGATCTCAATATGAACTCAAATATTTCTCATTCAAGATCAAATAATCTGAGCTGATCAAAAGTTGCTACTTCAATAAACCACAATTCAAAACTTTAATGAGCTTTTCACGAGTTCACACTTATATTTGGCGTGCTGTCCGAGGAGAGAGCTCAGTATTTGGCCCGAGCCCAGAGTACTCCCCCGTATTCTGGTTTAGGAAGTAACCAGGCAAGTGTGAGGAGATGGGGTGGTGGAGGGATGCTGAAACTATCCAAAAACATAGGTGAGTCAACTGTGTCAATATATATATATAGGTCTCCACTCATGCTGATTGCTGTTGATTGCTGATTAATGACTGCAGGTTGGAGTGACATGATGATTAGTTAGATCATTTGAATGTGTTCCTCCCGAACTTTGTTAATAAAACATCATTTAAAGAGCAACAAAGCTTTCCTGAGGCAAGAAAAGTTGGTCTCTCCAAAACAAATCAGCACGAAGCAGGGCCATGACATCAGCAAAGACTGAATAAATGATGATGTAAAATATCGCCTGTGCCATTGAGGGTGGGACAACAAATCAGGCCGCAGTCCTCTGCGGCCGCTGACACATTCTGACACTGATAGATCCGCGCGGAGGGCCGCTCTTAATTACCTTTTAGCCCAGCGCTGGAGAGAGAGAGAGAGCGGTTTAGAGGCGGCCATCGGCCGAACGGCAGCGACAGAGATGAATGCACGAGACTTCCCACGATCAATCAGCCACTCCGGCCTCCTCTGGATCATCTGTCACGTCCCCATGGAAAAGACAGAAAGAGAAAGCTCTCATTCTCACCCGTCTCACAAAGACACGGAAAGAGAACGACAAGAGATAATAAAGTGAAAGACAGTTTGGAGGTGTTTAAGAGGAGAGCGTGACTGCAAAAAGCGTGAGGTGGCGTGCACACACAGGCTGATATAGTTAGCATGCACTTATCAATCGCTTCTGTTGTGGTTTAATTGCAATTAAAGGTTGCAAATTGGCCCGTGGATCATTTTCACCAGCGTCAGGGTGCATGAAGACATTGATCACACACACAAACACGTTTACTTAGCTAATTAGAATGAGGACAAACTGTAACAATCTTTAGTTTAAAGCCAAGTATAAGGCTACAAACTAACTCAAAGCCCACTGATGAAACAAAATGTTTTTTTGTTGTTTTTTTTTTAGAATATGACAGATTTACTAACTTTTGGGGATTTTGTACTATATGGACGGATGTATGGATGGGTGGATGATAGATGGATGGATGGATGGATGGGAGGACAGGTGAAAGGACGAACGGATGGATAGATGGGCGGATGGATGAATGGATGGGTGGATGGGATGGATGGACAACAGGTGAACAGACGGACGGATGGATAGATGGGCGGATGGATGAATGGATGGATGGATGGACAGATGGGTGAACGGACGGATGGATGGATAGATGGGTGTGGATGGACGGACGGGTGAACAGACGGATGGATGGATGGATGAATGAATGGGTGGATGGATGAATGAATGAATGGGTGGATTGGTGGATAGATGGGTGGGTGAACGGACGGACGGATGGATAGATGGGTGGATAGATGGGCGGATGGATGGACGGACGGGTGAACAGACGGACGGATGGATAGATGGGTGGATGGATGAATGAATGGGTAGATTGGTGGATAGATCGGTGGGTGAACGGACGGATGGACAGACAGATGGACAGGCGGATGGATGGATGGACGGGTGGACGGACGGATGGATTGACGGGTGGGTGGATGGACGGATGAATGGATGAGCGGATGGATGGACAAACAGACAAACAGATAGATAGATGACAGACAGACAGACAGACAGAAAGATAGATAGATAGATAGATAGATAGATGACAGACAGACAGACAGACAGATAGATAGATAGATCCAGATGAACGGGTAACAAACATCACTTGGTTCTCCAGTGGATCTGTTGATTGGTTTTGTCTCCTGAGCAGTTTCAGGCAGGGTCACTGACTGCTGTCTCGACCTTGCTCAGTCTCGAGGCCACTGTGAACATGTTCACATGACCCTGATCTGTGACATCACTCAAGACCACCTGCATACAGAAGAACGCAGAAGTTAATGCACTGCACACCCGAAATTCAGCCAGCGCCAATCAATCAAAACATCATCCGACACTTCACAGATCATTTATGGAAATGCAGAGCTGCCTAGCTCACATCCTGAAATCCACACATCCAAAGTGTCAATACATGTTCGTCTGATGAGTTGCTTCTAATCTGTGTGATTTTCTGTCTCTGCAAATTGGATGCACGTTGAAATCTTGAATATTTGTATGTATAACTAGATTTGTATGTTTACAAACTCACACTTTAGCATTGTGAGTAGTTGCTAGGGCATCGCTATACAGTTGCTAAGGAGTTCTGAGTGTTTTTTAGTGTTGCTAGGCAGTTGCAAGGGTACTCTGGCTGGTTGCACACTGGCCAAAGTTTAATACTTATGTATGTGTTTAAATCACCCTAAATGCAAAGTTTCTAAACCACTCAATAACACATAAATACACAATACTAATCTCACTATACAGTACTCACTGTAATTTATGCAAAGCCAAACAGAGTTAAAATGGCAGGGTTTTTATAATTACTTCTAGGATACATGAAAAAAACAAAAAGTACTGTTTGTTAAAATGCTAAATTTGGTATTACATTAGGGGTGGACTTCAATAGGTTTGACATAATTATGTTAAACACATATGTTTGTAGTCTATCAAAGCTTTAAATATTGTATTTTATTAAACAACACATTTAATTTGTTAAATTAATTTGGGTTTACCATATTTGTTTGCTAAAGTTAAACTTTCATTTTGGGTCAACTATACACATTATACATGTTATTGCATTTTTGAAATGCAATATATTGTAACAAAGTATATTGTTGCACCCCTAAAGTAAATTTATATATTCTGAGGTGGATTATTAAATATGCATGTGAATAAAGCATCATGAAGTGTGTTTGACCTCTATGAATGTGACGTGTCTCTCGGGAACACGTGGCTGTTGACATGACTCGCAGTGACTCGCTGAGAGCTTTCACCTGCCTGCGACGGCGTGTACCTGCATCAGAGCGCACAGGGGACGCTGTCTGCGGGGGTCACGGAGTGTCTGTGATGGAGAGTGTCCGTTCGGTGCGCATACTCGAACCCCGCGGGACCTGCAGCGTTCTTTGCAGCTCGCCAGACAGCGAGGCGCTATCAGTGATGAAAAAACTCCTGATGCGGCGTCAAGTTTCCAGTTATCTGATGAAAAACTGGATGATATGCCGGTACACAGCAGCCTCTGCTGACACTCTCATGACGACAGGACACAGCGAAAGAGAGACAGACAAGCCGAGAGAGAGACAGGCAGAGAGACAGACAGCTGAGAGAGAGACGGGCCGAGAGACAGACAGCTGAGAGAGAGAGACGGGCCAAGAGAGAGAGACAGGCTGAGAGGCAGACAGCTGAGAGAGAGACAGACCGAGAGACAGACAGCCGAGAGAGAAACAGGCCGAGAGAAAAACAGGCAGAGAGAGAGACAGGCCGAGAGACAGACAGCTGAGAGAGAGACAGGCCGAGAGAGAAACAGGCTGAGAGAGAGACAGGCCAAGAGACAGACAGCTGAGAGAGAGACGGATCGAGAGACAGACAGCTGAGAGAGAGACGGGCCAAGAGACAGAGACAGGCCGAGAGACAGACAGCTGAGAGAGAGACGGGCCGAGAGAGAGACAGGCCGAGAGAGAGACAGACCGAGAGACAGACAGCTGAGAGAGAGACGGGCCGAGAGACAGACAGCTGAGAGAGAGACAGGCCGAGAGAGAAAAAGGCCGAGAGACAGACAGCTGAGAGAGAGACAGACCGAGAGACAGACAGCTGAGAGAGAGACGGGCCGAGAGACAGACAGCTGAGAGAGAGACGGGCCGAGAGAGAGACAGACCGAGAGACAGACAGCTGAGAGAGAGACGGGCCGAGAGAGAGACAGGCCGAGAGAGAGACAGACCGAGAGACAGACAGCTGAGAGAGAGACGGGCCGAGAGACAGACAGCTGAGAGAGAGACAGGCCGAGAGAGAAAAAGGCCGAGAGACAGACAGCTGAGAGAGAGACAGACCGAGAGACAGACAGCTGAGAGAGAGACGGGCCGAGAGACAGACAGCTGAGAGAGAGACGGGCCGAGAGAGAGACAGACCGAGAGACAGACAGCTGAGAGAGAGACAGACCGAGAGACAGACAGCTGAGAGAGAGACGGGCCGAGAGACAGACAGCTGAGAGAGAGACGGGCCGAGAGAGAGACAGCTGAGAGAGAGACGGGCCGAGAGAGAGACAGGCCGAGAGAGAGACAGGCTGAGAGAGAGACAGGCCAAGAGAGAGACAGGCCAAGAGACAGACAGCTGAGAGAGAGACGGGCCGAGAGACAGACAGCTGAGAGAGAGACGGATCAAGAGACAGACAGCTGAGTGAGAGACGGGCCAAGAGAGAGAGACAGGCCGAGAGACAGACAGCTGAGAGAGAGACGGGCCGAGAGAGAGACAGGCCAAGAGAGAAACAGGCTGAGAGAGAGACAGGCCGAGAGACAGACAGCTGAGAGAGAGACGGGCCGAGACAGACAGCTGAGAGAGAGACGGGCCGAGAGAGAGACAGGCCGAGAGACAGACAGCTGAGAGAGAGACGGGCCGAGAGACAGACAGCTGAGAGAGAAACAGGCTGAGAGAGAGACAGGCCGAGAGACAGACAGCTGAGAGAGAGACGGGCCGAGAGACAGACAGCTGAGAGAGAGACAGACAGCTGAGAGAGAGACGGGCCTAGAGAGAAACAGGCTGAGAGAGAGACAGGCCGAGAGACAGACAGCTGAGAGAGAAACAGGCCAAGAGAGAGACAGACAGCTGAGAGAGAGACGGGCCGAGAGAGAGACAGGTGAGAGACAGACAGCTGAGAGAGAGACAGGCTGAGAGATAAACAGGTGAGAGAGAGACAGGTGAGAGACAGACAGGCCGAGAGAGACAGGCCGAGAGAGAAACAGGTAAGAGAGAGACAGGTGAGAGACAGACAGGCCGAGAGAGACAGGCCGAGAGAGAGACAGACAGAAAGAGAGACAGGCCGAGAGAGACAGGCCGAGAGAGAGACAGACAGAAAGAGAGACAGGCCGAGAGAGACAGGCTGAGAGAGAGACAGACAGAAAGAGAGACAGGCCGAGAGAGAGACAGGTGAGAGAGACTCTTGTCTTTGTTCTCTGATCTGGACAGTGTTTAATACCATAAAAAACAGAGAAGATGAACAATCAAGAATGAAAGATCAATAAAAGTAATGAAATATTTATTAATTAATCCCACATTAAATTTTATAAAATGAGTGTTTAATAAACATTTTTTCATAATATATTATTATTATTAAAATATGAATATCAACAACTTTAAACTTAGTATTCAGTAATAAATGTTGAATGTTAATAATTAAAATTATTATTAAAAGTGTGGGCAATAAATGTATAAATAAAATAGCACAATAAATATAAAATATAATATAAAACTGACATAATCTTTATATAGACTCAATATAAAGTAAAAGCACATTTTAACAGCTGGTTTGAAGCGCTCTGCAAAATTGATAACCAATAATTGAAAATGAATAACTATTGATTTTTACAATGGAATGAATCAGTACTGAATTTATTTCAGCTGGACAATGACACCATTTTCTTTAAGAGCCACAATTATTTCCCAGTTATTACTGTACAGCTGCTTTGACAATTTGCATTGTAAAATTGAAGCGCTGGATGAATAAAGGTGACTTGACCTGCAAAAACACAAATTTTACACTTTGGTATTTACTATTTCTCTTCATCAATTCTGAAATCTACAGCAAACCATCTGCCCTGTAAAAAATGACTTTTATTTTTTAGCTTTTTAGCATTTTAGCTTTAAAAATGTTTCAGCAGACGAGATCATGAAACACATTCAGAACTCTAATAAAATATCATCTCTATTCACATCTGAGCATGAAGTTTCTCACAGTGTGCACCGCACGAATCAAAGGAAACGGTGTTTTCCCGCAGACCTCTCCGCTCTAACTTCTTGGGGTCTGATGTGAAACAAAGTTCTCACTAAATCTTAACTCTTTTCATTCTCCGTAGATGGGAAACTCTTGGAAATGTTCTGAACGCCCCCCATGAATTTCATCAGCACAAGTCATTAACTTTCAAACCTCACAAACTCATTTGCTCAAATCCTCCCTTCATTAAGTGATGACATTCTATCATGAACAAACATCTTTAATTAAAGCATCCTCCCCATCTGATCCGCACGTTTGATTCTCAGCGGTGCCGTGAGAGCGACGGCTGATGAGGCCGGAGCCCGTGTGAAGCGGTGGAGCCGCGGACGGGCCGCTCCTGCTCTCAGCCCAGAGGCCCCGATGTCGGCATCAGCGCCGGCTCAATTACCAGTCAGGACGGCTATCTTTCTAATGGACTCTGATAAGAGAATAATTCAAACGCAGGCGCTTTAATGACTTCTGCTTTAATTAGTGACAGTATAAAAGGTGATTTGCTGTTTCTATTGTGCTCGAGTCTTTTGTGCGAGCGATCACAAGTTTGGACGGCCTCTGTTTGCATCGTGAAGTGGTGTGAAAGAAGTTTTTATGAGCTCTGGGCTGAAGACTGAGCTGGGAATGACCTGAATGAATCTATAACCAAAGTCAAGGCCAATGTCAAAGAGTTAGACGTTCATGCAAGAGTGTCATGTGTTGAATCAGTCTGATTCAGTCTCTTAAAATCCATGTTACAGTCATAATTTGTATCATATTTTCAGGATAATAAAATGTATATACTGTGTGAGTGTGTGTGTGTGTGTGTGTGTGTGTGTACATATATATAATGTACAAATACACACGTAGTACCGTGTATAAAAAACTATATTAGTATAAAACACTAATATAGTTATTACATGAGATATATGTACACAACTTAATATATTAAAATATAGTAAATTATATATCCACGTGATATATTAAAATATATATAATTACATATAATGTTATAATTGTATATTTATACACAATTATGCATGTATTATTATATTAAACATTATTAAATACATGTATATATATATATACAATATAATAAAATTATATATTTAAATATTATATGTAATATATTTAAATATATATATAACATTTTATAAAATGTAGAAACTTTGCAATTGTAAAAAAAAAATTATTTATGCACAATTATGTATATATATTTTAAATGAAATAATACAAACCTATTTAAACATTATACAAATTTACATATGAATTTACAATATAGAATAATCTATAATCTATAATAAACTCTAATATAATAACTAAATTAATTTTATATATATATATGTATATATATAAACTAATATATATAATAAAATATAATAAATTATATATATATATATATATTTATATAATTTCATACACTTTTATAATTCTATAAAAGTTGTATTTATACACAATTATATATGTGTTATTACATTAAATATTATTAAATACATTATATATATATATAAAATACAATAAAATTAAATATTATATGTAATACACTTAAATATTCTAAAAACAATATTATAACATTTTATAAAAATATTTAATTGTATACAAATTATATTTATGCACAATTATGTATATATTTTTAAATGAAACATTATCAATCTATTTAAACAGTATACAAATTTACATATAATGAATTTACATTATCTATAGAAAGAATCTGTCATATATATATATATATATATATATATATATATATATATATATTCAGTCCGACCTGATCTAATGTTCCTTGAAGGCACTTCAGTGACCAGCGTGTGACCTTTGAGAGGAGGAGGTGAGAAGAATAAATGTTTTCAGTCGTGGTGAAAGGTCACGTCATCACATTGAGGTCAGCAGTGGTCAGCCACTCAAAAACACACACCATCAGAGTGTAGCGAATAGATTACCTGTGTACTAGATCTATCTGGGATGTTTGCTACAACAAGGAAAAAGAACAGAAGTTAACAGAAGTGACACCAGTGGATGTTTCTAGAAGAGTTCAGTGTGCAGTTTCAGTATGCTGTGCGCTGCCTCCCCCTAGTGTTCAGCAGAAAAACTGTCCCTGTACACCATTGAGCAGATGAACTCACTGTGACAGCGGTTCAGCACTGATATACTGACATGTTCAAGAGTGCAATGAGAAGAGCAAATCACAGTATCTCTGTAAATGTGTTTAAAGTTTGGTATAGACCACATAAATCTTGCAAAAGAGATCTTATATGTGACCTTTTAAAGTTTAGTAGTGTACAGAACGCCTCGTTCCTCTTCTACAGGTGACATTTGTGACAAAACTCCTGGAAAAGCCAAATATAAGTCTTATCATGCTGAGGTCACAGTTTCCTTATCAATATCAGCATTGAACCTGCAAACACACTCCCTATGATTCACAATCGTCAGCATAAATTCACAACGCCAGTTGATTAAAACTAGTTTACTTAAACAGCTTTTTTAGATTTTTTTATTAGTTATTTAAAACGGTTCCAAGCTACATGATAAAAAAAATATCAGGTACATAAAATACCAATAAAATATATAAAAATGCAGAACATTGCAAAAAAAAAAATCATTGTTTTATTAATCATTTTTACTTGTGACAAGCTGCATCCTGAGGTGTAAAGTATTTGAGTAACTGTAATTAGTTACTGTACTTAAGCATCTTTTTGGCTATTTTAAAGTTGTACTGAGTATAAAAGATATTAGCAACTTTTGCTCTTTTTCTGAAGCAGTTTGTTTCTGCTATAAAGAAGCGATATCGCTACCTAAAGGTATTGAATGTACTTCAACTACTTGTAGGTTTTGACTTTACTTACTCAAACTTGTCAAAAAGTCTACTTTACATGAATGTGAGAGCATTAGCTGGTAGTTTCTGAATCTGGTGTGTGATTTAGGAGATGAGGTCATGACTGCTGTTATTTTATTTATCCGCTAAACTAAAGAGACCTTTTTGAAGGATATTGGTTTATTTGTGGCCTTTTTGTGTACTTGTGCTTGAGTTTGCAGACGTTTAAGCGGCTGTTTTGTCGACCTTGATTTATTGCAATAATGAGGTGTTCAGTTTTACTTTGATTTTAGAAAATAAACATGATTTCGAATCATATGAATCAGATGTTGTCATGATTTGAGGATTAGTGCATCTTTGAGCCTACGTTAAGAATGATTAAAATACTTCAGTACCGTTAAAATCAGATACTCTTAAGACTTTTATTCAAGTCGTAATGGAATTGGTGACTTTTAACTTGTAATTGAGTCATTTTCACTTTAAGGAATCTGTACTTTTACTCAAGTATGGTTTTCAGGGACTCTTTACATCTCTGATGACATGATCAAAACAGCATTACTTTAATTCTTTAATAATTATTATTCATGCAATGTTTATATTTGTATAGTAGATTTGTTTTTGTATATATTTGGAATTTTGTACTTTTAAAAACTTTCTTAAAATATACACTTTCCTTATAATGTTAAATTAATATCTTCATGTTGACTATATATATATATATATATGAAAACACATTTTAATTCAATGAGAAAATATTAATGTATATATGATTAATAGTTAGTAAAAATTATATTATTGAATGAAATTAAATTAAATCAATTAAATGTCTATTTTTTGTTGAATTTAAATAATTCATGACATGTAGAAATGCACATTAAACCATACATGAATTTTATATGAGGTGAGATGCTGAATTGAACTAACTCAAAGCTAATGCAGGTCAAGCATTTGTGTCAAAATAGATAAACAAGTTCTGGAACATTGGCCTTGGCAGTGGTGATATCTGTGGGATTCACACACCTGTGGGCATCAGCGTGAGTCAAACACCTGCTCTGTACCGCGCTGTGAACTTCTGCGGGCATATATATATAGAGGATGAAAGAGCGTAGAAAGACCAGACAGACTGCAAACATGCTGAGGATCTTGTTGTTGAGTGTGCTCGCCGCCCTGGGTAAGATGCTGCTCTTTCTCTGTTGAGAAACCACACTTGCATTTAGCTTTTGACAAGTTAACAATTGCATAAAAACTTTATAGTCTATATCTACTTAAAATTCAAAGTCACTACAAGCCTAGTATGTATAACTGCATTTTTGTGTCCAGCGCTGGCTGAGCCCAGATATATGGAGGATCAGGCCGTTGAGGAGAGGGTTGTGGGTGGAGAAGTGGCAAGACCCAACTCCTGGCCCTGGCAGGTACTACATTTTTAACGATCACTCAAATGAAATCCTTATAAATCTCAATAACTAAGCTTTTTTTTGGTGGTTTTCCACAATTAAATGGACATGGTTATACCAGCTTCCCAGTTAACACAGGGATGTCTCTAAGATGTCTACTGAAGGGTGCTTAATCTGGAAAACAGATTTCAAAAAGATCTAAACATTTTAAAGACGTTTTCTAAATGTCTATTTCACTTCTGACAGGAAACGTCTTAGAGACATTTTACAGTTGAGCAAACATCTTGCAGATGTAAACGCAGACCTCAAATAGATGTGAGCTATCAGGGTTAAGGTGGTGACCTCAGCTCCACACTAATGGCCATAAAATATTTATACATATACAGGGTTGGGGAGTAACGAAATACAAGTAACTTAGTTACGTATTTAAAATACAAAATTTGAGTAACTGTATTTCATTACAGTTACATTTTAAATGGGTGGTAATCAGATTACAGTTACATCTGAAAAGTATTTTAGATTACCAAAGTGATTACTTTGAGTTTTAATGTCATTTAAACAGCAATTGGTGATTCTCTGACTCTGACAGTCTGAGTTAAGTTTCATCAACATTTTAATACTTTTAAGAGGGATCATAAAAATGTTGTTATTTTTATTTAGTACTGTCCTGAACAAGACAAAATGACTGAATTTAAAAAAAAAAAAATTGCCCAACTGTCAACTTAACTGTCCTGTCATGACCTGATGATCCACGACTGTTTTCATGTTTTGTTGTTTGTGAGTCATTTTATAATTCACTCGTCACTGCAACTTTTTCTCACAATTTTTTTTTTCCCCTCACAATTGTGAGTTTACATTTCACAATTCTGACTTCTTTTTCTCAGATTTGCGAGATTTAAACTCACAATTGCAAGTTATAAAGTCAGAATATAAACTTACAATACTGACTTTTTTTCTTGCAATTGTGAATTTAGTATGTGAGTTTATCTGACTTTATAACTCGCAATTGCAACTTTATATCACACAATTCTGAGGGAAAAGGTCAGAATTGTGAGATAAAAACTTGCAATTACCTTTTTTGTGTTTGTTCCACACTTATTAGTATTCCAAAGTATTCTAAAGTATTTAGATTAAGTTACTAAACTTGAGTAATGTAACGAAATACGTTACGTATTACTTTTTAAAGCATGTATTTTGTAATCTGTAGTGAAAAACATTTAAAAAGTAACTATATATATATATATAATTACTTACAACAATTAAAACTTAAAGGTGGTTTTAACTGGATTTTCCAACATCAATACAGTCCGATCGACTCGTTCTAACCAAATCACTGTCTCTTTCTCAGATCTCTCTCCAGTATCTGTCTGGCGGCAGCTACTATCATACCTGTGGTGGAACTCTGATCAAAAGGAATTTTGTTATGACTGCCGCCCACTGCGTTGACACGTAATGAATCCACTTTTTTGTATCTAAATGGTTAAGAAACAAGACAAACAATGAGAGAAATCATGAGTATGAATCTAAAGGAGTTTGAGATTTTGAGGAGTTTGTCTGGAGAACAAAAGTGGGCATTTCTAAATTTGTGGGCATTTCTAAATGTTTCTAAATCATGCAATGAAATTTTGCGCTTTGCTTGACCTCACCCCTAAACTCTAATGTCACTGTGACGTGGGCAAATCAGGTAACAATGTCAAAAACACCCCTACGTGATGGTCTCGCCCACCAATCTGGTAGACATTACTGTCTCGCAGAGCAGTGTCATGACAGCTATGAAAGCGAGGCTGTGAGGGATAGACTTACAGTGTCTTCAATGGCATACGCTGTAAAAAGATGTATGAAGCTCCTAGATCACTCATAATTTTCCACAGCTCATGTTGTCTGGAGTTTTTTTTTTCTCTACAAGTTTCTTGGAAATATATTTCTGCAGTGTTTCATTAGCAGAACAATCAAAACCCTGTTGAAAAAAAGAGCATATGCTGGTTAGGTATGTGTTGAAGCATGGAAGCTGGTTTGAGCTGGTTTATGCTGGTCAAGTACTGATCCTAAGCTGGTTGGAACCAGCACTTTACCATCTTAAACCAGCTAAGGACCACCATAAACCAGCTCAAACCAGCTTCCATGCTTCAAAACATATCCAACCAGCAAATGCTGTTTCAGATTATGCAGTTCGCCCTCTGGTAGCAGATGCAATTCACTTTCAATGTGTTTGCAAAACATTTTTGGTTGTAGTCGTAGAATGGATTCAGACAGATGTAACCATTAAAACTCTTCTAATTTTGTCCATTTTTCGCCTTTAATCAGAATTAACTAGTCAATGTAAAATTTGTACCTTAAAGACATGGTCAATGCAGGATGTAATAGATTAAAAAAAAAAACTTGTTCCTGACTCGTTTTTGTTATCATGTTTCCTGTGCAGCTCGAGAACTTGGCGTGTCGTCCTGGGCGACCACGACATCTACAACCACGAGGGTCGCGAGCAGTACATGACCGTCAGTCGAGTCCACATCCACCCCAACTGGAACAGCAACAATGTGGCTTCTGGGTGTGTATGTAGAACATACACAATATACACACAACTACACTCACCTAAAGGATTATTAGGAACACTATAGTAATACTGTGTTTGACCCCCTTTCGCCTTCAGAACTGCCTTAATTCTACGTGGCATTGATTCAACAAGGAGCTGAAAGCATTCTTTAGAAATGTTGGCCCATATTGATAGGATAGCATCTTGCAGTTGATGGAGATTTGTGGGATGCACATCCAGGGTACGAAGCTCCCGTTCCACCACATCCCAAAGATGCTCTATTGGGTTGAGATCTGGTGACTGTGGGGGCCATTTTAGTACAGTGAACTCATTGTCATTTTCAAGAAACCAATTTGAAATGATTCGAGCTTTGTGACATGGTGCATTATCCTGCTGGAGGATGGGTACATGGTGGTCATAAAGGGATGGACATAGTCAGAAACAATCCTCAGGTAGGCCGTGACATTTAAACGATGCCCAATTGGCACTTAGGGGCCTAAAGTGTGCCAAGAAAACATTCCCCACACCATTACACCACCACCACCAGCCTGCACAGTGGTAACATGGCATGATGGATCCATGTTCTCATTCTCTTTACGCCAAATTCTGACTCTACCATCTGAATGTCTCAACAGAAATTGAGACTCATCAGACCAGGTAACATTTTTCCAGTCTTCAACTGTCCAATTTTGGTGAGCTCGTGCAAATTGTAGCCTCTTTTTCCTATTTGTAGTGGAGATGAGTGGTACCCGGTGGGGTCTTCTGCGGTTGTAGCCCATCCGCCTCAAGGTTGTGCGTGTTGTGGCTTCACAAATGCTTTGCTGCATACCTCGGTTGTAACGAGTGGTTATTTCAGTCAAAGTTGCTCTTCTATCAGCTTGAATCAGTCGGCCCATTCTCCTCTGACCTCTAGCATCAACAAGGCATTTTTGCCCACAGGACTGCCGCATACTGGATATTTTCCCCTTTTCACACCATTCTTTGTAAACCCTAGAAATGGTTGTGCGTGAAAATCCCAGTAACTGAGCTGATTGTGAAATACTCAGACCGGCCCGTCTGGCAACAACAACCATGCCACGCTCAAATTGCTTAAATCAGCTTTCTTTCCCATTCTGACATTCAGTTTGGAGTTCAGGAGATTGTCTTGACCAGGACCACACCCCTAAATGCATTGAAGCAACTGCCATGTGATTGGTTGATTAGATAATTGCATTAATGGGAAATTGAACAGGTGTTCCTAATAATCCTTTAGGTGAGTGTATATTGACAATTACATGTATAACCTTTAAAAACAAACTCGACTGTATCGGCAAATATTCATAATTTTAACGAAACACAAAACAATACTATTGCCAAGTAAGTTACACACACACACACACACACACACACACAGCAGTGAGTACTGAACATACACTCTTCAGTGCTGTTCCACTTCGTTTTTTATGCCCTTCCCTTGCTAACTTCCCTCAGTCTTGTTGACTCAGAAGTACGTCATTGCTTACGTTGCTTTAATGCTTTACATACAACTATATCTACAATTACACATAATTTCTAAGTAGTATACACTATACTTACTATATTTAATATATGACTATATTTTTAACACGAGTTTCATGCATGACTACCTGGACTTACATCAACACAACATTCATGATCACATCAAAGATCTACTAAACTTATAGCGCCCCCTAGTATGAGAAATCACATGCGCCTTGTAGACTGTGATGTCTGCTGCTTGTTTTCCAGATACGATATCGCCCTTCTGCGTCTGTCCTCTGATGCCACTCTGAACTCGTACGTGCAGCTGGCCGCTCTTCCACCCTCTGGACAGGTTCTGCCCCACAACAACAACTGTTACATCACCGGCTGGGGCCGCACTCAGAGTCAGTTTAACTTCCAATAGCTTTAATGTTTCCTGAATTCATTTGCATGTACTCATGGATGTGATCTTCGTGCAGCTGGTGGGTCTCTCTCCGCTCAGCTGAAACAGGCCTACCTGCCCGTGGTGGACCACAGTACCTGCTCTCGTGGCGACTGGTGGGGAAGCACCGTGAAGAACACCATGGTGTGCGCTGGTGGCGGCAGCTTGTCTGGATGCCAGGTGAGAAAGACTGACTGTCAAACAGGACTGTTTCCTGTGAGAAGTTATTTCATACTACAGTAAAATGTCTCATATCGGCTCCTGTTGTGCTGTTTTAGGGAGACTCTGGCGGTCCTCTGAACTGCCAGGTGAGCGGTCAGTACGTCGTCCATGGTGTGACCAGCTTTGTGTCTTCATCGGGTTGTAATGCCTACCAGAAGCCAACAGTCTTCACTCGTGTGTCTGCCTACAGCAGCTGGATTAGTGGCGTAAGTGCAACTCATGTTCAACTCATAAAAGTCATAACTGTATCTTATAATACTTTGTTTTCATATTTCGTGTGCCAATTTCAGATCACTGGATAAGAGGAAAAAACTGAGAAGATGAAAGATAAACATCATCCATTTACCAACATTTAACATCTGCGATGGTCAAAAATACAATAAACTTTACATCTAATCTTGAGCTGCTTTTGATTCATTTGAAAGATTTGTGTCCTTGTTTAATCCAGTTTGATTAAAAACAATAAATACATTTAGTAGAGCATCTATCTATTTGAAGTTTTTTTTAAAGAGGAACTTGTTCATAGGTACTGGTGCAGACATATTAACCCCTTCAGACCTTTCAGTCACTGGAATAAAATGTAATGTTTTTATAATGAGTAATGCCTTGTCACTGATGAAAAAATGATAATATGGTGTCCACTGTAGTGATGTAAAAATTCTCATTTTAATTAATTAATGAGTTTACAAAAATGTTGCTTATATAAGAAGAGCATATATCAAGAAGCTCAGTGGAAAAAACACAACACTAAATAGCAGACAAGATCCTTAAATTACAGTAAATGTGCTTGGATATTATGTTCCTATGAGTTTTAACTAATAATATGCTTATATATATATATATGCTCTTCAGATATATAAAGACTGAATAATTTTCTCAATGCTCAGTCAGACTTTGACCACAAAATAGTTCCATGATTAAAAAAAAACTTTTAGATTTGACTTACAACAACATTAACAGTAACAGAATATGAGTAAATACATAAATAATAAGTAATGAGTATTGATATGACAGAAAATCAACATGACCCTTTGTAAATGTACAAGATAAAACACTCCTGAAATTATTGTTCAGAGTTCATTTCTGCACCACCTTGACTGGAATTATTTCCAAAATACTAAACAATGTTAAGTTTCATACACGAATGAAAGGTTCTTTACTATGAACCTTCCATGTCACAAAAGTTTTTTTATAGTGAGAAAAGCTAGTTTAGATGAAAAAAAAGGCTCTTTTAAGAACTGTCCACTGTTTTTGGAGTATCGAAAATGGTTCTTCAGTAGCATCTCTGCAAAAAAATGCATCCTTTGAGGTTCGGCTCACTTTAAGGGTCAAGTTTTGTAGCCTGCTGTTAGGAACATGCTGATCAGAAGAATGCTCCATTCCAATTTTTTCCAGCATATTCACTTCCAGCAGGTTCACTTATCACTTTCATAAAAGCAGAACTATGCATCCAACTCAACATGGATTTACACGATATATACCGATTCACGACCTAGGAAACTAGGGAGCTGTTTGAGACACATGGTATGTTGCTGAGGTCTAACGTTGATGATGTCACAGTGTCTGCCATTGGTGGGTATGTCTTATTCCATTAAAGTGACCACGTCTCTTCCTGCTCATGTACTCCATCCAGATCATCTCCATTCAGCAGCGGCATCACAACAGCCGCTAATTCCCCCACTGGGTTTCCTGTGGAATCCGTCAGAAAATACAGAGACAATCATAGAAATTAAAAGAGAGCAACACAGCAAAATCCCCAGAGTTAAATCAACTCTGCTCAGAGAACATTTAGTCCCTCTCTAAATAGCTCAGTTAAAGTTAAGTAGATAACTAAGTGATTAATAAAGTGATGATTGAGCATTAGTGATGAACACCTGCTGTTAACAAGCAGAATCACAGAAGAAAAGAGAAACTCAAGAACTACAACTGCATTCAGTCACAGAATTAGATGAAATCAACTGAAGATAAAAGACATCCATCTACTTATGGATGGATGTTACACCTACACAATCATAAAGAAACCACAGTTGCAAAACACGTAACTGTTATATAAAAACTATATAGTTATTAGAATAAATTATGTTCTACTCACCAGAGACAGTCACATTGAATCGTCTGAATGTGGTCTTTTTACTGCTGATGATCTGTAGTTTAAAATGTCCAGAGTCCAGAGTTTTTGTGATGTTTGTGATGGTTAAAGATCCTGTCCTCTTGCCCAGTTTAAGTCTGCCTCTGAATCTCTCATTAATACTAGTCGTTCCTGAATCTTTTTTAACAATGAGAACGTTTTCAGCTCCAAATGTCCAAAGAATCAGATCATCACTCTGTATTTCAGTATTAGTCTGGAGAGTGACAGAACCTTCCTCCTCCACCGACACTGTCCTCACTTCATGTCAAAACAACACAGAAACAGAGAAATACAGGGGGATAAACAAGTGACTTTATGAATTTTGTCTGCCATTTCAATATCACATCATTTTAGATGAATTTGTATTATCATTTTATAATGTTCATAACCGGTAATTTTTATTTTGTATCATAGGTGAAATTAAACTAGAAATTCATGCACAGAACCATATATTTCGCTTTGTTTACTAATGAGGTAAGCAAAATATTCTTTTTTTTTTTTTTTTACTTTTTGATGATTTTTTTTGGGCCAAGCATTTTTCATAAAAAGTTAACATGAGCTAATGCAAAAAAATTAAACATAAAACCAATTTGATACAGTTCTTGTAATAATGTTGAAGTAGTAATTATAATAAGCCTCATAAAATTAGTATGTTTTGAGATTATTTTCAAACTAAAGTTTGAAACTAAAAAAAGTACTAATAAATTCATGCAATGTTATGACTTTAATCTCCTAACTGTACATTTATCCTTATTGTCAATTCGTAACATGGCACTACTTTACTAAAGTAATTAAAATATGTTGACTTCAGATTATCACTTTTACACACTGGACGACCTGATACTTACCATTGACAGTAAGAATGAATCTCTTGTTTTTGGTTCTTCTGCTGCTGCTGCTGATCTTGAGTTTATAGAGTCCAGAGTGAATGGTTCTGACGTTACTGATAGTGAGATCTCCAGTTCTTTTATTCAGCCTCAGTTTGCTCCTGAATCTCCCATCAGCACCATACCATGTATTTGTGGTCCCTCTTTTAATTTCAGCAATGAGATTATCTTCAGTTTCATAGCACCACTTTATCGTAACATTTTCCTGTATTTCAGTGGTATCAGTCTGTAGAGTGACAGATTCTCCCTCTGTGACTGTCTTTTCCTTCTCTTTGCCTGTCAAAGAAACACAGAAACGGGAGTGTTCAGATGAAGATCTCAGTTGCTGTAACAATCAAACCATAAAATCCATACGGCTCATGCTATATTCCAAAGTTTTCTGAGTGAGAAATGTAAAATTTGCCACAGCACATCATCACCTTAGGCAAAACAAATTTAGTTAAACAAAGTTATCATTCAACTTCAGAGGACTTGACATACAGTACTTAACAAATAGAGAAAAAGCACAAATATTTTAAGAATCTGTCAAAAACTATTATTATTGTTGCTAGGCAAACGACAAACTGAAACAACTAAATAGTCTTTATTCACACATAATCAAAAAGCTTAATATTTTGTATGGCCTTGATAACAGCTTGCATACGTGCTGGTGTTGTTTTTATGTACTTTTACATAGTCTCCGTTGTTTTTGACTGTACAAAGCAAAAACCCCAGTGTTAAATTAACTCTCATCAGAGTCCACACTCAAGAGTGAATTTACATCTTTCACTATCTACCATACATAATATTGTGAAAAGATTCAAGGAATCCAGAGAAATCTCAGGCCGTGAAGGGACAGGCAGGACACCTCAGTTGAATGTGCATGACCTTTGACCCCTCAGATGGCACTGCATTAGAAACCATCCTGCTACTATAGCCACATGGGCTTGGGAGTACTATGGAAAACCAGTGTCACTTAACACAAGTCTACCGGCGTACTACTCGAATCTCTGTTACCCAAGGAGAAAGCTATAAATCTGTTCAATGCATTTCTCTGAGCCCGAGCTCATCTTAGATGGTCTAAAAGTGGAAATGTGTGCTGTGGTCAGATGAGTCAATGTTTCAGCATGTTTTGTGACCATTCAGACTTAAATCAGCGACCAGTGCAAAAGCAAACATCTGTCATGGTATGGGGGTGCATCAGTGCAAACGGCTGCATATGTGTGAAGGTACCATTGACATGGAGGTATATACTGCCATCAAGATCTTTCATGGGAAATGCTAGGACTCATTGAGCATGTGCTACAACAGCATGGTTATGTAGACACATGTGGATGTGACTGACTGGCCAATAGATCTGACTCCTATCAAAAAAGTATGGCCCATCACAAAAAGGACAATCAGACGACGACTACAGGCTGAAGAGCAGCTGAATCTTGTATCAAGTGAGATTGAGCAAAACATTTTCAGGCATCCTCAATTCTCAAATGATTGAAATGTGTAATTAAAAGGTAAGGTGATGTGACATACTGGTAAACGTGCCTCTATCCCAACTTTTAAGAGCGTGTTGTAGCCATCAAAATCGAAATTTGCTTATATTTACAAAATACAAATAAGTTGTCAAGTGAAAACATTGGAAATCTTTTCTTTGTACTTTCGTCCATTAAATAAATGTTAAAGTGAATAAACAAATCACATATTCTTAGTTTTATTGCTTTTTACAAAACATCCAACTTTTTTGGGGTTGTACACTGTTTAAAGAAAGTTGTAGTAAGTTTGAAGGAGATGAAAATCCTGTTTAAATAATACAATACTTACCCATTTGCCTTTTTAGTTTAGAGATCCTGCGGTGATAGTAAATGAAAGAAACAGCTATAACAAAAACCAAAAGACCAGCAACTATCCCTGCTATAACACCTGAAGAAAGACCTGGGACAGCTATAAAGAGAGACAATAAAGGTGTCAGTCAATGTGATCATCTAAAATTATGTCAAAAATATGCTAATAATACCGTATATTATTAAAGCTGCAGTCTGTAACTTTTTTACATTTACATTTAGTCATTTAGCAGACCCTTTTATCCAAAGCGATCCAAAACAAACAAGCGATTCTTCATGAATTGGCAAATAGACACAGGAAGTGCTCATAATACAAGTTTCATACATTGCTCAGTAACATAAGCTAGAGTAGGAAGGGAAAAAGGAAAGGATAGATTTTTTTTTTTTTTTTTTTATGAGGGGTTAAGTGTTCACGGAAGAGATGAGTTTTCAGCTGTCTCTTGAATATTGCCAGGGATTCTACGTTCCTGATGAAAGTAGGGAGATCATTCCACCAGCAGGGAACAGTGAACGAGAATGTTCTGGAGAGTGATTTTGTGCCTCTCTTTGGTAAAAAAGGTTCCAAAATCAATTTTTAAGCAAGTACATAACCAGCCAGTGTTCAAAACTATCTCCTTACGTTAGCCCGAATCACAACGGTAAGGCCCCGATCAGACAGAGCGAGTTTTTTGCAGTGAGAGGCGCCTTTTTTAAGTTGTTTTCTACCAAAAACGCCTCGCGTTTTAACCGACTGCTGCGCCTTGCGTTTTTGCAGGAGCGCCTTAAGTTGAAAAAAGCAACTCTGAGTAGCAAAGCGCCCGACGTCATTAGCGCCCCCCCCCCCCCATTGTCCAATCAAATGAATGGAGAGGCGGGCCTTCTGTTGTGCTGACGAATGTTTAAAGTTCTTTGGACACTGCAAAGACGGAGCCCCTATATGGAGGCTGCAGGTGATGAATCATTTATAGCCTTTTCCCACAGCAACTGCAATAATTAAACTTATCATTTTGATGGCCGATTGTATGGTATGACAAATTAACGTTAGAGATTAGGCTGTACAGAAATTGAAATCTACAGGTAACGCTAATACATACTAAATACACATAGTTACGAAATGCTGATGGTTAACATTAACAATTTGAGAACAAAGTGTAACAATAATAATAATTTGCATGGTTTGATGAGATATAAGTGATCGTTAGATTTAATCAGCGCAATTTATTGTAATGTCTTTTTTTCTTAATTTTGTCAGAACAAAAGTGGCAGATTTGTAACTTAATACTTAACAGATGACAATTTCCGGTGAAAATTCTTATTTTGGTCATACTTCCAAGACTACAATCTGTGATTCCGAAGTACAACATCCACTGGTGCGGTGACTGACAGCCACACATTCTCCTCAAAACATTAGATTCATCTGTGCTGGGGAGCCGTGCCGATGCACAACCCACATATAGATGATATTCCCGCAAATAACTGCAATTGCAGGTTTCAAACAGAGATGGCAACAAAGAGCTAAAACTTACAGACTGCAGCTTTAAATTAAAAGACTTGAAAGAATTACTCACCACGGACAGAAACCAGGAATCGCCATATGCTCTCACTGCCTCTAATCTGTAACTCATAAAGTCCAGAGTCTGTGGTTCTGGTGTTCTTGATAGTCAGAAATCCAGTCTTATCCAGCTTCAGTCGGTCTCTGAATCTCTCATCAGCATCATTTAACATGGTCTCGTTGGTCTCAACATCGATTTTAGCTAGGAGGATGCCTTTATCTCCAAACCGCCACAGCATCAGAGCATCTTGGTGTACTTCAGAATCAGCATGTAGAGTGACAGGATCTCCCTCAATCACTGATACTGACACTGACCTCACTCCATCCGTCTCAGCAACCACACCTGCAAAACAAGCAGAACGCTAATAAAATGTAGAGTTTTGCAATGTTTCACAATTAAAATTGTGAAAGAAAGTTTGTCCCATTATAAAGACTGGTTTGCGTGGTGCAAAATCTGGAAACTTTCTCTTAATAAATAACGTATCAGCAGGGTTGAGGAGTAACGAAATACAAGTAACTTAGTTACGTATTTAAAATACAAAATTTGAGTAACTGTATCTCATTACAGTTACATTTTAAATGGGCGGTAATCAGATTACAGTTACATCTGAAAAGTATTTTAGATTACCAAAGTGATTACTTTGAGTTTTAATGTCATTTAAACAGCAATTGGTGATTCTCTGACTCTGACAGTCTGAAAAAGCGGAGTTAAGTTTCATGTTTTCGACTGTTTTCATGTTTTGTGATAGTTGTTTGTGAGTCATTTTATAATTCACTCGTCACTGCATCTTTTTCGCACAATTTGTTTTTCCCCTCACAATTGTGAGTTTGCATTTCACAATTCTGACTTCTTTTTCTCAGAATTGCGAGATTTAAACTCACAATTGCAAGTTATAAAGTCAGAATTGAGAGATATAAACTTGCAATACTGACTTTTTTTCTTGCAATTGTGAATTTAGTATGTGAGTTTATATGTCATAATTCTGACTTTTCTCAATATTGTCAGTTTATATCTCATATTTCTGACTTTATAACTCGCAATTGCAACTTTATATCACGCAATTCTGAGGGAAAAAGTCAGAATTGTGAGAAAAACTTGCAATGACCTTTTTTGTGTTTGTTCCACACTTATTAGTATTCCAAAGTATTCTAAAGTATTTAGATTAAGTTACTAAACTTGAGTAATGTAACGAAATACGTTACAAATTACTTTTTAAAGCATGTATTTTGTAATCTGTAGTGAAATACATTTTAAAAGTAACCTACCCAGCCCTGCGTATCAGTTATACAAATGTATGGTTTGAAATCATCCAAACCACCAAACCAAACCATTACCAACTCTGGATAAAGATGAACAGTGTGAAACAACCCAGAGACTAAATTATTGCAATGAAAGACTCACCAATGACAGTAACATTAAATAACTTGAATGTAATCTTTTCTCTAGAGATGGTGAGTTTATATTGTCCAGAGTGTCTGATTCGGGTGTTTCTGATGGTGAGAGATCCAGTCTCTTGGTCCACCTGCAATCTGCCTCTGAATCCCACTTCACTGGTGACATAAAATGTTGTCAGGTCACCCTTTCTCCGTATTTGAGATATGGGAGAGTCTTTAGGTCCAAACATCCATAGTATCGTATCATCATTCAGTATTTCAGAAATATCAGTGTTTAGAGTTACAGCATCCCCCTCTACCACTGACACGGACTCAATTTCGTCAGTCGCTGCACCGGACACTCCTGGAAAACAGAGAAGGTTTTACTGATACAGCACTAACTTCAGCAAACAGATTGAACTGAAATCATTGTGTGAGCTGTTGAAAAGACAAACAGATATGTAATTGCTTTTCCGAATTGTGATGGGACAAAAATTGTTCAAACAATGTGTATTGATATTACTACATGTTACAACAAGATAATATAATAATATAAGATGATGTAATTGAGAAGCAACACTTTGTTTGACATAAAAATAACAAAGGAAATATTAAACGTTTTGACAATCAGACTGCAAATGAGATTCCAAAGAAAGTCGCGCTGTTTACTTTGAAAATAGGCAATATTAAAACAAAAATAAAATAGGCTTTTTGTCGATTGAAAGCTATATAAAATTTGATTTTCCAATGTTCTCGTTATGTTTGGGGATCTTAGTCACCGAAATGATCAGGGGAAAAACTTTTGAGCAAGAAAATTATTAAAGAATTAAGCCTTTTTTCCTGATGTCATGAATAAAGTCTGGATGTCGTAAAATTAGCACAAATTCTAGAAATAAGAAAACTATCGGAACTACTATTGTTTGGAGTTGTGGAATGTGTTTGGGATTGTGTTACCCAGCTAACAGAATTTTGTTATAAGAATGTTCTTTAAATGTTCAGTGTTGGTTCTGGGAACGTAAAAAAAATTGTTATCTTGATGTTAGAGGAACGTGTTTTAAAAGGTATGATGTTCCTCAAACGTTCTTTCAACTTAATTTTGATTTAAAATGCAACATTCTAGGAACGTTGATTTGTAACATTCCAAGAACATAAAAATGTCCAGTTTCCTCAATGTTAGTAGAACGTTATTTAAAGGTTAGTATGATGTTCCTGAAACATTCAATCATTCAAACACCTGCTGTGAACAAAGAGAAATATGAACAAACTACAACTTTCTTCAGCCACAGCCTTAGATGAACTGAAGATAAAAGACATTAAATCTCTGGAGATCTGATTCATCAACTCCACAAACAGCATTACCAGCTTCACTTATTACTGACCAGACTGACTTTATTTCTGTCACACGTCTACAGAAGCTCTTATTGAGAATTAACAGAGGTTTAGATGTTGATGTCTTATTGAAAATGTTTAGTTTGAGGTCTCCATCATGGAGATCAGAGTTCGCTTTAGTTGAGCTGTGTCGAATCGCTTCTTTAACGGCAATAGCAGTTATTTCCAGAAAACAGTTCAACATTGATAATGCAGATCAACATGTTTGTTTAAACAACCAAATAAATGACTAAATTAAAGTGGTTTCAATAGCTGTCTTTATCTGTAATTGCTGACTTATAGAATTGAAGAGTTGTATATATATAAACATAAAATTCAACCAATGTGAAACCAAATAATTTGTTACAGTTTTGTAACACTGTTGTCATTATACTTTATAAAAACATTCCTCTAACGTCAAGAACACTGAACATTTGGAGAACTTTCTTATAACAACATCCTGTTAGCTGGGTAACTATGTGCGCGTAAATATAAAGTCTACCCAACTTTTCAGAAGATTTACACACATAAAACAACTGTTTATGCACATCATTTATTAACGTGAGTACCAGTATAAAACGTTTCTTCTGTCTCAATTTCCATGTATTTGACGTTCGTGAAGATCTAATGTTAAATCGAAACCAAAATGTTAAATCGAAACCAAAATGTAAACAAATAAATCTTACCAGCCATTAAAAAGAACATGAAGACTAACATCTTCCTCATGGTCTTGTAGATCTGTGAAAAATCCGAATTTAATAAAGATGGTCAATGAGTTTGCTTATATTTTTATGTTGAGTTTGTCGTCAAGAGGCCGCAGCACCCAGTCTGACAAAACAGTTCAAACACCATAACAAAACAAACGAAAAAAACACTGAACGGAGAGTCGTTACACCTAATACTACTTTTCTCGCCGATATGAATGTCACTTAAAGTCCCGGTAATTTCATCCTCGAAAGAAATGTAGAAACTATATAGTACAACTTTCAGGATGTATTCACTTGGCATTCTATTCATATTCGCATATGATTGCTCAATAACCGGGACTTCACTTATTAAAGGGATAGTAACCAAAAATGAAAATTCTGTCATCATTTACTCACCCTCAAGTTGTTCTAAACCTGTATGAATTGCTTTGTTATAAACGCAAAAGAAGATATTTTGAAGTATATTCGAAACCAAAGAGTTTCTAGCCCCCATTGACTTCCATAGTATCTTTACTTAATATGGAAGTCAATGGTGCTCAGCAACTGTCTTTAAAATACTTTTGTTTTGCAATATGTATTGTTTTACATTCTCAATAATGCTTTCATATTCTCATTCCATTTACAGATTGATGTAGGCCTGCATTAGAACCTATTTAATATGTTATCAATTTTCAGGACATTTCTGTTTCTGATAATTCACTATCAGTATGTAATGTTTTAATTATACTTTTATGTATTCTATGTAAACGCTAACTGCGTAACTTTGACATGTTTTAATCACCTTGTGCGTTGAACATTCAAATCACGTGATCGAATGGTGGGAGTTAACTCAACTCAATTTTATTTATATGACACCATTGAAAACAACAATTCTTGACCAAGGTGCTGCACAATATGTCAAGTATTATAAAACATTTAGCACCATGTATAACATAAATTTCAACACAAAACAGACTAGATCAGACCAGACACAACACAGGTGAGCTACAATTAAAAGCCAAAGAAAAAATATGGGTTTTGAGTTTTGTCATTCAATGTTGAGGAAGTTCTAATGGAAACTGGTAGGCTGTTCCAAAGTTTCGGTGCAGCAACGGCAAAAGCGTGGTCTCCTCTCAATTTTAATCTAGCCCGAGGAATATTTAGCAGTCTCTGGTTCGATGACCTAGGTTGGAGTTACCTTTGACATTGGGGCGGCAACTCAACTGCAAGCAGTAACACTCGGTATCACTGTTGTTTTAACTGCTTTTAGGTAAGTTTAGTCGCCAAAATTACACAAATGATACATATTACTGTTCCTGACACTTTCCTATATGTAATTGACACGCTTCTGTTGAATATTTTCTTTATTGAAATGGTTTTGTGTATTCTGAAAAAGTCTGTTAGCATCTCAACCATTACGCTAGCAACTGACTTGAGCTCTTATTTATGAAAGTTTGGGCTTTTAATCACAAATTACGTGTAGATGAGAGGTTTTGATAGTTTTGTAAATGTTTTGCTGGCAATTTGTCAATGGATGAATGCACTCAAAAAATATTTGGGTCCATCCATTTGGATGACATATAGTTTTAACACAAACAAACTAATAAATTTCATGTGATTCAAATTATGAATTTAAGAATTAATGAGATAATTAAGTGATTATTGAGCATTAATGATGAACACCTGCTGTCAACAAGCAGATCTGCCTCCATTTTGTTAGCAACGATCCAACGATCCAATCAATTCCCGAAGGACTCACGTCCCGCCCTCTCATTCCAGATGCTCATTTCAGTTCTCACAGTTGAGAAGAAAAAACAATCGCAACTTCTGTTTCATGCCGACTTTAAGGCTTGAATCTCATTGAATCACATTGACACATTTGGTGTCACAGTGGTGGGCGTGTCTTATCTAATCAAACTGGACTCGTCGCCTGCAGCTCATTCACTCCGTCAGTAACGTCCTCATTCAGCAGCGGCGTCACTACAGTTGTAAGATCATTCTCCTGTTCGCCTGTGGAATCTGAGAGAAAATATAGAGAATCATAGAAATTAAAATGAGTGAAAGCAGCAGTTAATCTTCCTGTTGACTTCAGAAGATTCATAAAGATTATTTCCTCACAAACAGCAACTTTACGACTATTTCTGTGGTGTTTTGACCATTTTAAACTAATAACAGGTGTGGTCACTGAACATGAACGGGTTTATAATATTATAATAACCAGCTGACTGTACATTTTGCCTTACATAATACGTACAGGATATATATATATATATATACACATTAATAAATGCTCTTCTACTCACCAGTGACAGTCACATTAAATCTTATGAATGTGGTCTGTTCGCTATTGATGATGTGTAGATTAAAAAGTCCAGATTCTGTGGTTTCGATGTTTCTGATGGTCAGCTCTCCATTCGTATTGTCCAGATCCAGACGGTCTTTAAATCGCTCACCAGTAATCATCTTTCCTGATTCACTTTTAACAACGAGACGGTTTTCAGGTCCAAATGTCCACAGTATTAGATCATCCGCATGAACTTCAGCAGTAGACAGGAGAAGGACAGAACGTCCCTCCGTCACTGACACTGACTTCACTTCATGTCAAAACAACACAGAAACAGAGAAATACAGAAAAACAAGTGATTGATGACTTTGTTTGCATTTTCAATATCACATACAAAAAAAGTAATGGCTAATGCTGTAAACTATACAGTGAATCATCTTGGTCCACATTTATTTTTTAGATAAAATAATCGAGTCAAATTTAAACAAACATTTTAAATAGTTTTTTGTATAAGCTACTTTTGTTACTTCAATCCATATAAACATGCAATTCTGTTTTTTATTACAGATTTACTAACACGTTGTCAAAACGATCCCGTTCACACGGATCCATGAAATGGACTGAAAACGCTGTATTATGCTTCCAGGCCAGTAGATGGCGATGACGCTTTGTAAAGAAACACTAAGCACCAATAGACTGAACATGTAATATGCATGAACATGACATAACCTTTTCACAAATTCATGCATTTGTAGTTTACTCAGAGATATAAATAGTATTGTTATTAAAAACTTTCACTTTAAAACCTGTTTTCAAAAGTTTGCATTTTCAGGCCCCCAAAACACTATCGTTGTGTAAATGAACGGCCAAAATGCGTGAAGTTTTCTGTTTTTAGCTGAAAACAGTGTCATGTAAATAGCTCATAAATGTTATGATCGAGCGCTTTTACGTTTCACATATACACAGTAAAGTAATTTCAAATGTCTCAATGTGGATGAGCAACTTTTGGAAAATGCTTGAAAATGCTAGTGTGGACTGGGGAGTATTTTGAAACTAAATCGCTGTTTTCAAATGTGTGTAAACGTAGGCTTAAGAAATCTAGATCCATTAAAATTGGGTAATCAATATTGTCAAACCAGCCTTTATCTTTAGCCATCTATGAATCCTGATCATGCCTTTTCTTGGTTTGCGACATACTTCTCGAAATATGCTATTTGTTCCTGCAAATGTTCCTGTATAGTCTTTATTCTCATGTCATCTAAAAGAAATGCAATATTTGAGCATTCTGAGAATGTCTTGGTGTGAATGGGTTTCAAATCATTTGGTGCATGCTCTTTACCAAATTGGAAGAGTTAATATACTTACCATTGACCTTAAGAATGAATCTCTTGTGTTTGGTTCTTCTGCTGCTGCTGATCTTGAGTTTATAGAGTCCAGAGTGAATGGTTCTGATGTTACTGATAGTGAGATCTCCAGTTCTCTCATCCAGCATCAGTTTGCTTCTGAATCTCCCATCAGCACCATCCCATGTAGATGAACTTCTGGTTTCTCCATTGATTTCAGCAATGCGATTGTCTTTAGTTTCATGGTACCACTCTATCGTATCATTACCACGTATTTCAGTAAGACCAGTGTGTAGAGTTAAAGGATCTCCCTCCATCACGCTCTCTTCCTTCTCTTCATACGCCGCAGCTTTACATAGAAACAGAGTACAAAAATATGTTCATAAGAGTCAAAGTCACCATTTAAGTCTCTCTACCCATCTAACAGATTTTTAAGAACGTTCTCCAAATGTTCAGTGTTGGTTCTGGCAATGTAAAAAACGTCCAGTTTTCTTGACGGTAGAGGAACGAGTTTTAGAAGGTATGATGTTCCTCAAACGTTCGTTCAACTTAATTTTGATTTAAAGTTCAACATTCTAGGAACGTTGATTTGTAACATTCCGAGAACATAAAAATGTCCAGTTTCCTTAACGTTAGTAGAATATTATTTAGAGGTTAGTATTATGTTCCTGAAACATTCAATCATTCGAACACCTGCTGTGAACAAGACATGAAAGCTCTAGTGTAAGTTCTGCCAGGAAGACTCAAATGTTACGTCACTATGAGTTTAGATCTAGCCAATCATTATCTAACACTTGGAGTATATAAGACTAACACATGTCTGAGTTCGCAGATGCTGACGTCAACCTTTACCTCCATCCTCCCCACCACCACCAGGATGGTCCCTGTCCATACCTCCCGGGGGAACCCTCAGGATCTAAGCTATGGATGGGGCCTACACTAAAGAACTTCATCTTACTATATTTGCTTGCTGATTGTTAATAAATATCATTGTTACGTTATCTTACCTCCCGAGTCTTTCTGGTAGAACTGAAAGAAAGAGAAATAAGAACAAACTACAACTTTCTTCAGCCACAGTCTTAGATGAACTGAAGATAAAAGACATTAAATCTCTGAAGATCTGATTCATCAACTCCACAAACAGCATTACCAGCTTCACTTATTACTCACTTTATTTCTGTCACACGTCTACAGAAGCTCTTATTGAGAACTAACAGAGGTTTAGATGATTGGTTGAAAATGTTTAGTTGCAAATCACCATCATGGTGATCAGTGTTTGCTTTAGTTGAGCTCTTGACCCTTGACTTTTGTTATTTGGTTTCTAAACACTTGAATAATTAATAAATGCTTCTTTTTTGCAGGACAGGACTTTATCAATCAGCAATTGACAAATTTATTTAGAATGCAGGAGTAGAAGGCAAGTAGCTTGTCAAATTTAGTTTCAGAGTACTAGACTCTAAAAGAAATGGAAAAACGAGTGACTAAGTAAAGTAAGGACTATAATGTACACAGATTAAAGAGAGATCAAGGAAGTTTAGAGGAGATGGAAATCCTGTTTAAAGTATATAACACTTACCCATTTGCTTTTTTAATTTAGAGTCCTTGCGGTGACTGTGAATCATACCAAGGGCTGCAGCCGCAAACAGCAGAACAAAAATTAAAACACCAAAAACAATTCCTGCTATAGCACCTGGAGAAAGACCTGGAAGGGCTATAAAGAGAGACAGGGAAGAGACAGTTATTTATGCACATAATACTCTTTTACTTTCTATTACTCAGAGTTACTCACCATTGACCGAAAGAAGGAATTGCCGTGAGCTCTCACTGCCTCTGATCTGTAGCTCATAAAGTCCAGAGTCTGTGGTTCTGGTGTTCTTGATAGTCAGAGATCCATTCAGACTCAGCTGCAGCCGTTCTCTGAATCTCTCAACATCATTTAACAAGGTCTCGTTGGTCTCAACATCGATTTTAGCTAGGAGGATGCCTTTATCTCCAAACCTCCACAGCATCAGAGCATCTTTGTGCATTTCAGCATCCGGGGGTAGAGTGACAGATTGTCCCTCGGTTACTGACACTGACCTCACTCCATCCGTCTCATCAACCACACCTGCAAAATGAGCAGAATGTTAACAAAATGAGTTTCACAACATTTCACAAATTTACAAGTAAAGCAAAATTACAAACTCTTCTCGGTCTGGAATTATTAGCATGGTTGGCTAAACCGTGCTGGTGGAACATGTGTAGTGACATCGCCATTCAGGATTGGTCAGTTGTCTGTTGCCTGGCTGACAGTTTCTCGCTAACTGGCTGACAACACTATTTATTGAAGCTGGTTTTTGAATAAATAATAAACTGAATAAAAAATAAAAAAGGTAATTGCAACTTTTTATCTCTGTTTTTATCTCTATTTTTTTCATGCAACTGTGAGGAAAAAAGTTAAAAAAATATCATATTTTGGGTAGTCGTGGCCAAGTGGTGAGGGAGTCGGGCTTGTAATCTGAAGGTTGCCGGTTCGATTCCCACGCCCGCAGGAATTGAAAGTGGGGACTGTGAATAAACAGCACTCTCTCCACCTTCGATACCATGACTAAAGTGCCCTTGAGCAAGACACCTAACCCCTAATTGCTCCCCTTGTAAGTCGCTTTGGATAAAAGCGTCTGCAAAATGATGAAATGAAACGAAATTAATAATAGAATTTTTAAAAAAAATCTAATCATCATTCATAACATGGTTATTACTTACATCTTATTGTCTGTAAACTTACCAAGAAAATGACTGTAGCATTTATATTACATTCCAAAGCTCTTTTACCAGCCCTGCAGTGAAAAATTAGACTACATCCATACCGGCTGGGCTGGATCAGCAGGGAATGGAACGGTTAAGCAATGGGAATGGTTTGGCCCAATGGTGGAAGAGCAGCTAATGTTATGAAATGCTATGAGATAATGCAATGAAAGACTTGAGAGACTCACCAATGACAGTAACACTAAATATCTTTGTTGTAGTCTTTTTTCTAGAGATGGTGAGTTTATATTGTCCAGAGTGTCTGATTCTGGTGTTTCTGATGGTGAGAGATCCAGTCTTTTGTTCCACCTGCAATCTGTCTCTGAAATCAACAACATCAGTGACAAAAATTGAGGTCTGCTCATCCTTTCTCTTTATCTGAGATATGGGAGAGTCTTTAGGTCCAAACATCCACAGTATCGTATCATCGTTCAGAACTTCAGAAAGGTTAGTGTGAAGAGTGACAGAATCTCCTTCAGTCACCGTCACTGGCTCAGTTTCATCCGTCTCTGCACCAAGCACTCCTGGAAAATAAACAGAACGGTTTTACTGACACCAGACTAACTTCAACACCTTCAACTCCTTGTGTGAGCTGCTGAAATAACAAATAGATATGGAATTACTGATCTGTTGTGAAGGTAAAATGATATTTTAAAGAATGTTGGCAACTAATAGGTCCTGGTCTCCTTTTTCATAACATGGTAGACAATGGTGCCTAGCAATTTTTTGGTTACTAACATTCTTCAAAATATCTTCTTTTGTGGTCAACAGAAGCTCATACAGGTTAAGACGAAAATATGCAACTTTTAAGGAGAGTTATCAGCATGACAGCATCAACGTGCTATACATTTCTCTCCGATAAAATGGAATGTGGGAGATTTTAACTGTGAAGAGATGATTGACAGACAGGCCAGTAAACTGTCAGAATGCATATAGCCAAGCGACACAATTATGAGGAAGCAGGCTAGTATATCCCAAAGCTGAATGAGCTGAACGCACATGAACGTCACCATGATGTCATAAATACCAGTGGGAAGCTCGGGGTTTTCTTTAATGCTGCCTTCACGTGCTCTAGGAATTTCCAAGGTAAAAATTGCACACGAACGGCCTCCCATTTTAAAACTTGAACTCGTATGAGCTCGTAATCGCGACTTCAGAAGTGGGAATTATCAAATTTCCGAGAGCACGTGAAGGCAGCATAAGCCCCGATCTGTACGAGTTGGGGTGTGTTAGTGAACAACATGGCGGAGTCAAGCGTGCGACACGAGAACTGAAAAGTGGAGCCAAAGCGTCTCGATCGCCCCCCAGGTGGCTGAATGCAGTAATAAACCCCGCCCTCTCCATGTAATGTAATGAGACGTGTGTAACGCTGGGTACTCGGGGATGAAGACAGGAGTCGAAGGTAAATCCAAACAGACAGGTTTATTTCCAAATAGAACGGAGAACATATGTAGCCGAGTGCAAAGCACAAACAACGAAAGACAATGACTGGTGGAACAGGAAGGAACTAAATACACAGATGATAATTAGACACGGGTGGAGGAAGTAAACTAACGAGGGACTAAATGACGACAGGTGCACACAATGACTGATTAACTAGAATGACAAGACTAGACTAAACAATACAAGACAGAACTAAACGTGACTGTGACATAACGCCCCCTCAGAAAAGGCGCGTCCTCGCGCCGTGACGGAGTCCATAGAAGAAAAAGGGAGAAAAACAAAAAGAAAAATAAACAAGGGCGGAGGCTTAGGAGGAGGGCGTGGAGCTGAAGGCGGCCAACCCACTGGAGTCGCAGGACACCGACCCCATGGTGGAGCTGATGGAGGGCGGATCCAGGGAGGAGTCCCGACAGCAGGGCGGGGTGACGCAATGGGGCCGCTCGATGGTAGCGGAACCACAGCATCTGGCGGAGGAACCAGCGGAGCTTCCCAGCCGACGGACCTCGGAGCCACCGCCGACCCGGAAGTTTGGCGCCGAGCCGCTGACACAGGGGACCGAGGTGCCGACGCTGGTCCGGATGAACGGGATGACGGTGTGGTGAGGGAGGATGACAAGGAGGTTGAAGGGAGGGAGGAGCTCACTGGTGACGTAGGGGTGACGGGTGGTGGTGTAGCCGCCAACCCGGAAGTCCGTGGCAGAGGTAGAGCGTCGACCCCCGTAGGCCGACTTGGAGGGACGACTCAGCCCACCGGAACATCCGGGCTGACGGGCCGAGGAGGTGCTGAGGGAATTGTGGGTCGAGGTGTAGGTGACGGGCTGAAGGGTTCAGGTGGTGCGCGGGTCTGGAGGCCTGAAGGGACGCCGGGGACTCCGCCTCGAGCTGGGCTGGATGAGAAGCCCGAGGTGCAGGTGCGGAGCCGCACGGAGAGAGCGGCGGGGGCAGAGCCGAGGAGCTCGATGATAGCCGCGGTGGCCACGGATCCAGGGGGTTTGCTGTTACCAGCGACGGGATTGGGATGATGGATACGGAATCAGGTAGAGGGCTTCCGGACGGGACCGGAAGCGAAGAAGAGGAAATGAGGGTGGGGACTTGGGTGGGAATTGGATCCGCGGCCCACCAGTTGATGGAACTTTGGTGGGCTCCTGGCTCTGCGATGAACTGCCCCGCGTGCTGCAACTCCGGGGCTCCGAAGTCGTCCATCCCTGCTCTGACCTCGGAGGGCACCCCGGGCTTCCAGGCTGCGATGGAGCGGTAGTCTCCCCGGATCGCCCAGAATGTGCCCGCCAGATGGGGCCTGGTCTCCGGGCTCAGCAGCAGCGCCGCAGTGGGTGAGTCCATCTTCAATCTTTTATCTCGCTTTGAGAGGTCTTTCGCTCTGTAACGCTGGGTACTCGGAGATGAAGACAGGAGTCGAAGGTAAATCCAAACAGACAGGTTTATTTCCAAATAGAACGGAGAACATATGTAGCCGAGTGCAAAGCACAAACAACGAAAGACAATGACTGGTGAAACAGGAAGGAACTAAATACACAGATGATAATTAGACACGGGTGGAGGAAGTAAACTAATGAGGGACTAAATGACGACAGGTGCACACAATGACTGATTAACTAGAATGACAAGACTAGACTAAACAATACAAGACAGAACTAAACGTGACTGTGACAACGTGAGAAAAATGTATCTAATTTTTTTTTTTCAAAGATGGTTTCTGCCTTTTTAGGCAGTGTTAACACGCTGATGTTAGTTGAGGGGTTCGTTTTTAGATATTTGATGCTAAAAAAAAGCGGGGTTTGACGTCATGATTGACAGCTGAGATTGACAGCTTCTCTGAGTGAAGTAGTCACTGAACAGATTTTTTTCTGGATCTTCCAGAGGAGATTTAATTTCTAAAGAACTGTTTATTCCACACATGATGATTTGCTCTGCTTTATTAACCGATTCTGCGGGGGAGCGGGAAGGACCTCGCGGCTCCAATTCACTACTGCGCAGACTCGAGACTCAAGATTCCAGCGCCATATTGGCACACTGGCGGCTTCACGTACAAGAGTTTCATTTATTTATTTATTTTTTTTACAATATATGGGCGTAATACAACAATAAATTGATTTAGCAGTGACATTGCAAGGCTTTTACCACAAAGTAAGCTAATTGCCTTCACAAAATATGATAGCATTATAACAATATAATAACGATAAAGTTTACATTGGCTTCATAAATTAATTAAAAACATAAAAAGGCAAAACACACCAGATCCACATTCTTTGTTCTACATGTTCTAGAAGTACTAGAAGTGCTCTACTTTGTGATATTAATTAAGAGAAGATACACCGTGACTTCCTGTGCCTATTTGCCAATTCATGAAGAATTGCTTGTTTGTATTCCTCACTTGTAAGTCGCTTTGGATAAGATATTAGCTAAATGACTAAATGTAAATGTAAATGTAAATGTACACCGCCATCTTACTCCGAGGAAAAGTGATTTAACACACCTGTAAACACGAACTTCCCAGGAGGATTGGAAAGCACCTGCTACACGTCCAAATTGTTCTTCTTCACTAAAACCGGACTTTTAGGCATAGTAGAAGTAGGCGAATTGGGATGTTGCTTCTCAAATATAGCCTTTCTAAATCCATCTCGTCTCGGGGCGAAAATACTTATCAAGAATAGGATTTTTTCTCTTTTGGATTTGTTAGGTCATCATATATCATCCTTAACTCTTGAAATCCCCATACAAACATGTCTATAAATCGAAAAGAAAACTTACCGTACATTAATAATAAAAACACAAACAGTGACCTCCACATGTTGTTGTAGAGCTGTGAAGAATCTGAATTTAATAAAATGTTCGAATATATTTTTGTATGTTCGTGTTCCGACGAATCTCCACTGTTTGTCGTCTTAAAGCCGCACCTATGACAAGAGTGACTCGTCACGTGACGTCACACCCACCTGGAGGCAGTCATTTTGACCAGATTTGTACGTAGTATGGCAAGCCGTTTTAGCTTTTAAACTTTGTTCTGATTATCTATAAATATATTTAAAGATAGTAACAGTATTTTGACGAGTGATAATTATAATTCGACTAGTCAATTAGAGATATCTTCAATTATAATTGCACTAGTAAGAAATCCGATTTGAGATATCTGTAATATATTTTTGACCAGTCAAAACTCCATTTAAGATATCTGTAATGATGTCATAGATATCTTTAAAAGACGCGTCATATATCATATATGTCATATATCAAAGGTAATTAGAGATATCTGTAATTCGGTTTCGACTAGTCACAATTATATTTTAAGATATCTGAATTGTAATTGCTCCTAGTCGAATCCGTCGTGCGTGATGTGAAACTTACATTTCCTCAGCACCACCCAGAGGCGCTATCTCGACAATTACCTTAGAAAACGGTTGACAACGCAAAACAAGCCCGCGATTTGCAAATAATGCAGTTGCTATTCCAGTGTTAATAACATACAAAGTTACTTTTACAGTAATTTTATTACCTTAAAACCAGATCAGCCCTTTGAGATTTTTTGGCGCGCAGACAATATGGTTAGAAAAGGCGGGGCTTAGCAAAGGCGTGGTTTGAGAACGCAATTCAGATATCTATAAAATAATTTCGACTAGTCAGAATGTTCATTGTTCAAAAATTGTACATATTTATTTTTGGATATCTTAAAAAACGATGAATTAAAGATATCTCCAATTTGATTATGACTAGACAAAACCCAGTTAGAGATATCTCTAATTATGATTTGCACTAGTGGCAATTCAATTGAAGATATTTCTAATTTAATTATGACTAGACAAAACCCAGTTAGAGATATCTCTAACTTAAGTTTTGTCTAGTCATAATCAAATTGGAGATATCTTTGATTACAATTTCTACTAGTCAAAACTCATTTGTAGATATCTGAAAATATTTTCCAATTGAAGTCAATGGAAGAATTTGACTAGTCATAAAAGCATTGTAGATATCTGTTATGTATATTACGACTAGTCAAATTAACATTGTAGATATCTTCAATGCATATTATGACTAGTCACAATCACATTGTAGATATCTCAATTACAATTACGACGAGTCAAAATTGCATAAGAGATATCTGGAAATGGAATTATGACTAGTCAAAACTGATTTATGACTAGTACGGGAAGGAGTATTTAAAGCTAAGACGGCTTGCCATATACTTAGAACTAATGTAAATGTACGGAGCCCTGCACATGACATGCAAGACAAAAAGTCAATTTTGTGGACGATTTACTATTTTGTTATAACCTATTTCTTTCCTGTATGTCATGTGCGGGGCTCCGTGTTAAAGTGATATTAAAAGACAGAATTCACCTTAGTAATGATGCTTTTTTCCCCTTTGATAGATATTTAATGACACATATACAAAAAGTTCTAAAAGTCTCTTATTGGTCTGATAGCTAAACTCTCCATAAATAAAGAAAACAAGCCAAACAATTTAATAAAATAGCACATACTGTGAAGACCATATTAAATGGTATTAGATTATTTATTTAGATATTTTAATAGATTACATGTTATAAAAAAACATCTGCAATTGTAAAAATGTGTTTTTAGGCTACATGTTTTGGCTGAATTTTCGCTGTATTTGCACTGTTTTGACCAGCAGGCGTCACCCGCGTGCGGCGTTTCGAGCGCTTCGAAACTGTCAATCATTTTTCGAAGCGTCACAGATAACAAGAACATTTGGGCTAAATGTGGCTATTTGAGTATTTGTATTGAGGTATATGTCCAGATCTACCCATATTACATTTAGTAGAGCATCTATCTATTTGAAGTTTTTTTAAAGGGGAACTTGTTCATAGGTACTGCTGCAGACATATTAACCCCTTCAGACCTTTCAGTCACTGGAATAAAATGTAATGTTTTTATAATGAGTAATGCCTTGTCACTGATGAAAAAATGATAATATGGTGTCCACTGTAGTGATGTAAAAATTCTAATTTTAATTAATTAATGAGTTTACAAAAATGTTGCTTATATAAGAAGAGCAAATATCAAGAAGCTCAGTGGAAAAAAATCACATTTCGGTTGAAATTTCGCACGCAAAAAAGCTCCATTGGCAATAGTGAAGAGATGCATTAATCAAAGCTCGAACCGGAGACACTTTCAAAGCAAAGCGGCTTTCTGTTGGTCAGCCAGGTGAATTTTCATGACCAACTTGTGCAAATCCGCACAGGGAACTGTTTCGACCCTCACGCTCACTTCCTGTTTGTTTGTATTCCGAGTGTCGCTCTAAATTTCGCCAAACAATTTTGACTGCACCTTAGCAGTCTGTAAATATTCTGTGTTTAAAAATGATCCCAAATCAATTTTTGAGCAAGTATAATCAGCCAGTGTTCAAAACTATCTCTTTACCTTAGCCGGATTCACAACAGTAAGCTTGTAATAATGTTTTATAATAAAATCTGTACTTGTGGGTTTCCGCGTGCAGCCATTCGTCTTTGCGTCATTACGTCACGTCTATAAACAAAGTCCCGGCTAGTAGGCTATGCTGCTGGTAGCGGATCATTTATAGCCTTTTCTCACAGCAGCTGTAATAATTAAACTTATTTTGATGGTCCAAATGACAATCATCAATGAGATTAACCCGTAGTCAAAGCAAAAGAATTCGGACTGTGGAGTGGCTACAGAAATTGAAGTCACTCCACAGTCTGATGTTGTTAACATTAAAAAATGTAAGAAATTTGACGTGATCCGACCCAAGCGAACATTAGATTTAATCACCATTGGCAGCGTGATTTATTGTAGGCCTAATGCTTTTTTCCTCAGTTGGTCAGAACAAAAGTGGCAGACATGTTACTTACTTGCTCAGACATTTATTTTTCTCATACTTCCAAGACGCAGAATCGACGATTCTGAAGCACAGTATCCACACCGATGTGGTGACTGACAGCAAATGTAATATTCATCCGTGCTGAGGAGTAAAGCCGATGCACAACCTGCATAAAGATGATAATTCCACAAATAACTGCAAGCACAGGTTTCAAACAGAGATGGCGACAAAGAGTTAAAACTTACAGACTGCAGCTTTGAGGTGAATTAAGACTGTTTTATTAAATTAAACTAGGGAACATTTTAGTTTTTACTGTTTTTCCAGTACAGAATTCATCATATAAGATTGCTGTTTACATTCATACAGACTTTGCTGTGAGCATGTAAAGCATGCTGCTGCTGCTGTTGCTGTACATGTAACATACATGAATTAACCCCTGTAGTAGATCTATACAGGTGGAGCTGGGGAAGGTGGAGGGTTCTGAATGCACACTGCAGACTGCTAACAGCATACAATGCTAAAATTTCAATGTTTAAGCAGCAAGCTCATTGGCTGCTGATACAACAGCAACCAATCAGCTGTGCTGTGTAGATCAGGGGTTTTCAACCTGTAGGACACCAGCACCCGTTAATGGGGACACCAGGTCCTGTTAATTCAGGAGCATACACTCGAAACATGTGAAATTTTACTAGCAAATCTTTAGTCATCCACTAGAGGATGCAATTTCACTATTCTCTCAGCTAACCATTGGCTATGGTTACTGCAGGTTTGGCACAACTGAATCTGAGCAAAACAACACAAAATGGACTGGTGACTTATAAAAATCAAGAATACCACAGACTAAGGTTAAACTGAGTGAAAATCGAGCTCAGTGTCACTGTAAAGTCGGTAAGGTGTTTATATTTTTGTGTTTCCGAATCTGCTGTTTGCTAATTAATGCAAATAAATTTTACGTATAAGAAATGCATCTAAAATATTACATTACGACAATACATTACAGTAAGAATTGCAACAGATAATTTTCCTCAAAAATAATAGACAAGATCAGCTCCAAACGAAAAGCATTTAAAGGCTTAAAGGGTTAGTTCACCCAGAAATGAAAGTTCTGTTATTAATTAAATGTGTCAAATCAATTGAGAAAAACTGTAATAGGATTTATTTAAACTCATAAGTCATTTCTAGTCATTAAGCTTTGGCTCTCCCTCGTGACTGAATATGGAAACATATTCTCTTTTTAAATGCTCTCTTGTTCTCAACTCTCTCGAGTGTGTAGTTGAGTGATCAATGTGATTCTATCTATCTTACTACTAACAACCATTTGGTGAAGCTCCGGTAGTGTCATGTGCATTAGGAGAAACATCTGAACTGTCTGTCATTAGTACTGACAACACAACACTAAATAGCAGACAAGATCCTTAAATTACAGTAAATGTGCTTGGATATCAGATTTTATGTTCCTATGAGTTTTAAGTTTTAAAATTATATGTTCCTAACGTAATCTGCACGTTGGAATAAGACCTTTAAAAAACATTATGAAAATACCAAAATACAACCATGCCAAAACAAAGACTTGTATATATATGATATTATATCATATATTATAGCCTTTTATAAACTGACTTTAAACATTGTTTTACATTCTCAATAATACTTTCATATTCACATTCCATTTACAGTTTGATGTAGGCCTGCATTAGAACTTATTTAATATGTTATCAATTTTCAGGACATTTCTGTTTCTGATAATTCACTATCAGTATGTAATGTTTTAATTATACATTTATGTATTCTATATAAACGCTAACTGCGTAACTTTGACATGTTTTAATCACCTTGTGTGTTGAACATTCAAGTCACATGATCGAATGGTGGGAGTTAACTCAACTCAACTCAATTTTATTTATATGACACCATTGAAAACAACAATTCTTGACCAAGGTGCTGTACAATATGTCAAGTATTATAAAACATTTAGCACCATGTATAACATAAATTTCAACACAAAACAGACTAGACCAGACCAGACACAACACAGGTGAGCTACAATTAAAAGCCAAAGAAAAAAGATGGGTTTTGAGTTTTGTCATTCAATGTTGAGGAAGTTCTAATGGAAACTGGTAGGCTGTTCCAAAGTTTCGGTGCAGCAACGGCAAAAGCGTGGTCTCCTCTCAATTTTAATCTAGCCCGAGGAATATTTAGCAGTCTCTGGTTCGATGACTTAGGTTGGAGTTACCTTTGACATTGGGGCGGCAACTCAACTGCAAGCAGTAACACCCGGCCTATCACTGTTGTTTTAACTGCTTTCAGGTAAGTTTAGCTGCCAAAATTACACAAATAATACATATAACTGTTCCTGACACTTTCCTATATGTAATTGACACGCTTCTTTTGAATATTTTCTCTATTGAAATGGTTTTGTGTATTATAAAAGAGGCTGTTAGCATCTCAACCGTTACGCTAGCAACTGACTTGAGCTCTTATTTATGAAAGTTTGGGCTTTTAATCACAAATTACGTGTAGATGAGAGGTTTTGATAGTTTTGTAAATGTTTTGCTGGCAATTTGTCAATGGATGAATGCACTCAAAAAATATTTGGGTCCATCCATTTGGATGACATATAGTTTTAACACAAACAAACTAAAAAATTTAATGTGATTCATATTATGAATTCAAGAATTAATGAGATAATTAAGTGATTATTGAGCATCAATGATGAACACCTGCTGTCAACAAGCAGATCTGCCTCCATTTTGTTACCAACCCCCAAGTACCAACAATCCAATCAATTCCTGAAGGACTCACGTCCCGCCCTCTCATTCCAGATGCTCATTTTACCATTTTAGTTCTCACAGTAGAGAAGAAAAAACAATCGCAACTTCTGTTTCATGCCGACTTTAAGTCTTGAATCTCTCTGATCATGCCACATCAGTTATCGCATCTTCCGTAACCTGCTGTTAAACATGCTCATCACAGAGGAATTCATTCAAACTATATCCAGCATGCTGGTTAATTTTTCACATTTTTTAACAACAGCAGAAATGTTGCTGAGCTTGATTGTCAATGTGACAATCACATTGACACATTTGGTGTCACAGTGGTGGGCGTGTCTTATCTAATCAAACTGGACTCGTCGCCTGCAGCTCATTCACTCCGTCAGTAACGTCCTCATTCAGCAGCGGCGTCACTACAGTTGTAAGATCATTCTCCTGTTCGCCTGTGGAATCTGAGAGAAAATATAGAGAATCATAGAAATTAAAATGAGTGAAAGCAGCAGTTAATCTTCCTGTTGACTTAAGAAGATTCATAAAGATTATTTCCTCACAAACAGCAACTTTACAACTATTTCTGTGGTGTTTTGACCATTTTAAACTAATAACAGATGTGGTCACTGAACATGAACGGGTTTATAATATTATAATAACCAGCTGACTGTACATTTTGCCTTACATAATACGTACAGAACAGACACGCAGTAAAAATTGCACTCATTTTTCAATAAATGTGCAATAATAAGAAACACTGTAAAATCAAGTCAAGTGAGTCAAGTTTTATCTGAACAATTAAACTAATGCAAAAACTCCATTGACATTATCCCTGGATATCCAAAATGTAGAGCGATGCTTTTTCACATTTTTGAAATTTACATTGCAACATCTTTACAAATTCTTAAAAATTAAAAATAATAATAATAAAAATCCTTAGTGGTTTGTGCTGCTCTTATAATATGAAACGTGCAAACACAAACAAGTGGAAAACCCTTTTTTTTGAGAACATAAATAAATATTTATATATATATACACATTAATAAATGCTCTTCTACTCACCAGTGACAGTCACATTTAATCTTCTGAATATGGTCTGTTCGCTATTGATGATCTGTAGTTTAAAAAGTCCAGATTCTGTGGTTCTGATGTTTCTGATGGTCAGTGCTCCAGTCATCTTGTTCAGCTCCAGTAGGTCTTTAAATCGCTTACCAGTAATCATCTTTCCTGATTCACTTTTAACAACGAGACGGTTTTCAGGTCCAAATGTCCACAGTATTAGATCATCCGCATGAACTTCAGCGGCAGACTGGAGAAGGACAGAACGTCCCTCCTTCACTGACATTGACCTCACTTCATGTCAAAACAACACAGAAACAGAGAAATACAGAAAAACAAGTGATTGATGACTTTGTTTGCATTTTCAATATCACATACAAAAAATAAAGTATTGCCTAATGCTGTAAACTATACAGTGAATCATCTTGGTCCACGTTTATTTTTTAGATAAAATAATCGAGTCAAATTTAAACAAACATTTTAAATAGTTTTTTTGTATAAGCTACTTTTGTTACTTCAATACACATAAACATTTATACAGTTGTCATGCAATTCTGTTTTTTATTACAGATCGTCAAAACGATCCTGTTCACACGGATCCATGAAACGGACTGAAAACGCTGTATTATGCTTCCAGGCCAGTAGATGGCGATGACGCTTTGTAAAGAAACGCTAAGCACCAATAGACAGAACATGTAATATGCTTGAACATGACATCCCCTTTTCACAAATTCATGCATTTGTAGTTTTCTCAGAGATATAAATAGTATTGTTATTAAAAGCTTTCACTTTAAAACCTGTTTTCAAAAGTTTGCAAAACACTGTTGTCGTGTAAATGAAGTTTTCTGATTTTAGCTGAAAACAGTGTCATGTAAATAGCTCATAAATGGTATGATCTTGAGCTTTTACGTTTCACATATACACAGTAAAGTATTTTCAGATGTCTCAATGTGGATGAGCAACTTTTGGAAAATGCTTGAAAATGCTAGTGTGGACGGGGGAGTATTTTGAAACTAAGTCGCTGTTTTCAAATGTATGTAAACTGTGAGGGAAATTTCAATATTAGGGGTTATTTCTTTTTTTAAGTAGAGTGTGGTTTTTAGTTTCCCTGCTATTAATGTATGCTTAGGATGGAGAACAACAGCTGCAAAGATGACAGGAGCCTAAAGGTGACCTGAGGGGGGGTCAGTTGGTCCTAATTTTGCCTTATGGAAAAGTACTGATGATAAGAGTGTCACCTTGAAAGGGCACAAGGAGGGTATAAAAGCTGAGGGAAACCGCCCTTCGGTGTCGCACTCTGCAGAAACCTGTGTTGCTGTATGACTGTTTGACCTTTCTTGCAAGAAATAAATTCTTTATAAAGACAATTTTCTTTGAGTTTGTCTCTTAAGCAGTACGAGTAAAATTTCTGCCACAACAAAACGTAGGCTTAAGAAATCTAGATCCATTAAAATTGGGTAATCAATATTGTCAAACCAGCCTTTATCTTTAGCCATCTATGAATCCTGATCATGCCTTTTCTTGGTTTGCAACATACTTCTCCTCGAAATATACTATTTGTTCCTGCAATATTACAACTTTAATCTCCTAATTGGCTTTATTCTCATGTCATCTAAAAGAAATGCAATATTTGAGCATTCTGAGAATGTCTTGGTGTGAATGGGTTTCAAATCATTTGGTGCATGCTGTTTACCAAATTGGAAGAGTTAATATACTTACCATTGACCTTAAGAATGAATCTCTTGTGTTTGGTTCTTCTGCTGCTGCTGATCTTGAGTTTATAGAGTCCAGAGTGAATGGTTCTGATGTTACTGATAGTGAGATCTCCAGTTCTCTCATCCAGCATCAGTTTGCTTCTGAATCTCCCATCAGCACCATCCCATGTAGATGATCTTCTGGTTTCTCCATTGATTTCAGCAATGCAATCTTCAGCTTCATGGCACCACTCTATCCTCTCATTACCACGTATTTCAGTAAGACCAGTGTGTAGAGTTGAAGAATCTCCCTCCGTCACGCTCTCTTCCTTCTCTTCACACACCGCAGCTTCACATAGAAACAGAGTACAAAAATGTGTTCATGAGAGTCAAAGTCACCATTTAAGTCTCTCTACCCATCTAACAGATTTTTAAGAACGTTCTCCACATATTCAGTGTTGGTTCAGGGAACGTAAAAAATGTCCAATTAGAAATAAGAACATACTACAACTTTCTTCAGCCACAGCATTAGATGAACTGAAGATAAAAGACATTAAATCTCTGAAGATCTGATTCATCAACTCCACAAACAGCATTACCAGCTTCACTTATTACTGACCAGACTGACTTTATTTCTGTCACACGTCTACAGAAGCTCTTATTGAGAACTAACAGAGGTTTAGATGATTGGTTGAAAATGTTTAGTTGCAAATCACCATCATGGTGATCAGTGTTTGCTTTAGTTGAGCTCTTGACCCTTGACTTTTGTTATTTGGTTTCTAAACACTTGAATAATTAATAAATGCTTTTTTTTTGCAATGACAGGACTTTATCAATCAGCAATTGACAAATTTATTTAGAATGCAGGAGTAGAAGGCAAGTAGCTTGTCAAATGAGAGTTTCAGAGTACTGGACTCTAAAAGAAATGGAAAAACGAGTGACTCAAAGTAAGGACTATAATGTACACAGATTATAGAGAGATCAAGAAAGTTTAGAGGAGATATCCTGTTTAAAGTATATAACACTTACCCATTTGCTTTTTTAATTTAGAGACCTTGCGGCGACTGTGAATCATACCAAGGGCTGCAGCCGCAAGCAGCAGAACAAAAATTAAAACACCAAAAAAAATTCCTGCTATAGCACCTGGAGAAAGACCTGGAAGGGCTATAAAGAGAGACAGTGAAGAGACAGTTATTTATGCTCAAAATACTTGCTCTTTCTTTTACTCAGAGTTACTCACCATTGACCGAAAGAAGGAATTGCAGTGAGCTCTCACTGCCTCTGATCTGTAGCTCATAAAGTCCAGAGTCTGTGGTTCTGGTGTTCTTGATAGTCAGAGATCCATTCAGACTCAGCTGCAGCCGTTCTCTGAATCTCTCATCAGCCTTGTTTAATGAGATTTCATTAGTTTCAACATCAATTTTACCTAGGAGGATGCCTTTATCTCCAAACCTCCACAGCATCAGAGCATCTTTGTGCATTTCAGCATCCGTAGGTAGAGTGACAGATTGTCCCTCGGTTACTTATACTGACACTGACCTCACTCCATCCGTCTCACCAACCACACCTGCAAAATGAGCAGAATGTTAACAAAATGCATTTCACAACATTTCACAAATTTACAAGTAAAGCAAAATTACAAACTCTTCTCGGTCTGGAATTATTAGCATGGTTGGCTAAACCGTGCTGGTGGAACATGTGTAGTGACATCGCCATTCAGGATTGGTCAGTTGTCTGTTGCCTGGCTGACAGTTTCTCGCTAACTGGCTGACAACACTATTTATTGAAGCTGGTTTTTGCCGCTGAATAAAAAATAAAAAAGGTAATTGCAACTTTTTGTCTCACAATTCTGACTTTTTTCTTGTAATTGCACGTTCCCTTTCAAAAGCTACACTCCAGCTGCGCTTCAGCGCATATGGGAACGTCTTTAGTCGTGACCGGCTGTGAATATGTGTCTGAACACGTCAATGAAATTGACCTATATTTATAGCCTCCGTGATGTCATCACTATGCGCCAATGAGAGGCTATAAGTAGATGAGCCACAGGTGTGTCTGCAGGTCTTTTGTCTTCAGAGGCCTTGCTGTGTGTGTGTCAAGCGCAACCTCTCTCTTTTTCTATCCTCTGTGTTAGGAGTTTGGTTAACAAGACATCTTGAAGAACTTTCTCTCTCTTTTTATTCCTCTGTTTGCACAAGGAAACAACATAAGAGCTGTCATAATATATATATTTAGTTATATTATATTATTGTGATAAGAGAAAGTATGAGCCAACAAAGTAGACGGTGTGTTTCCCCGTGTTCACGTTCGATCTCTGAATTGGATGCACACCAGTTCTGCTTTGTTTGTTTGGGGGAAGAGCATGCTGCCCTTGCGTTAGAGGGAGGCGATTGTGAGCACTGCGAAGTTTTCACAGTGAAGATGCTTCGTGCTCGCCTCGCCTACTTCCAAGGGCCAGCACCCACAGTGAGATCGTGGGGCTCTCGCTTGGATTTGGCTGACGAGCGGGAGACGGGTCCTGCCCTTTCGCCCGCTTCGTCACCAGATCCAGCAGTCCACCCTCGTGATCCTGAAGCGCACTCCGGTGCTTCTTCGGTTCACGTGGGGGACGATGACTCCGTCTTTGAGTCTGCTGCCTCTGAGCGTTCCTCACGGGACAGTAAATCTGTTGAGGAATTGCTCGAGGTCGTGACTCGTGCTGTGGCCAGATTACAGCTTGACTGGCCACAGGAGAAGGAGCCCCCCAAACGCTCAAAGTTGGAGGATCGGTTTCTGTCCGGTGGCAGGGGGGAGGGATCACAACAACAATCCCTCCCTTTCTTTGAGGACCTCCATGACGAACTATCGAAGTCATGGAGAAAGCCTTATACCTCCCGTATTTTCGTGCCTTCGACGTCGATTTATTCGACCATCGTGGGGGCGGAGGCACGGGGGTATTCGACGATGCCCCAGGTTGAGGAGACGCTCGCGAGCTATCTCTCGCCTGGTTCAGCATCATCGCTAAAGAAACCGGCTCTTCCATCTAAGCCTTGCCGAACGACGTCAGCTCTCGTCGGCAAGGCTTTTCAGGCTGCGGGTCAGGCTGGTGCTGCCCTGCACACCATGGCGGTGTTGCAGGCGTATCAGGCTGACCTGCTGAAGGACCTGAGTGCGGGTTCCACCATTGACGAGGAGGCATTCACGGAACTTCGTCGAGCCACAGATCTATCTCTCCGTGCCACTAAGCAGACGGCCCGTGCTATCGGCCGTTCAATGGCTGCTATGGTCAGCACGGAGAGGCATCTGTGGCTCAATCTCACGGGCATCAAAGATAAGGACCGCGTGTTCCTGCTTGATGCGCCCGTGTCACCTTCCGGCCTGTTTGGCGACTCGGTTAACACAGTCGTCGGCAGGTTCCGGGAGGTGAAAAAATCAGAAGAAGCTTTCGTGCAATTTCTTCCTCGCCGCACTCAAAGGGTGGGGTCGTCAGCCACCCAGCCCCAGCCTGGTCCTTCACATAGGGAGGCACAAAAGCAGAGCGTTGCGACTCGCGCTCCCCCTCGTAAAGATTGGGGACCGTCTCGCCGCTCACAACAGCCTCCCAAGCAAGACCTCAGGGCCATTCTTTCTAGGAAAAAGAAGTCCTGATGGTCTTGCGCCCAGCCCTGTGGGGTTTGCCCCCCTCGGGACGGGGCGCGTATTAAGAAATCCTGTACCCGCCCCTTCTCGAAGTTCCCACAAAAACCCTCCTTCCCCGCCACCTCTGGTGTTTCGGGGGGCAGCGGTTTCCAGCGAAAAGTTGAATGTTCCATTGATTCCTGTCACACACCGGGACACGCAGCATCTAACATTACCCCTAGAGGAAGTACAAAAGTTAGTTCCCATTTCAGAGAACTTGGCAGCGTGGAAGCTACTGCCAGGGATTTCTGCATGGGTTCTACGGACAGTAGAAGTAGGATACAGGATCCAATTCTTTCGTCGTCCCCCGCGTTTCAACAGCGTGGTCTCCACTACCGTGAAGCCGGGGCAATCGACGTTACTGTTACAAGAGCTTCAGGCTCTCTTAAAGAAAGGGGCCATAGAGCATGTTCCCCTGCCAGAGAGAGAGTCAGGCTATTACAGCCGGTACTTTCTGGTCCCCAAAAAGGACGGGGGGTTGCGTCCAATCTTAGATCTTCGAGGCTTAAACCGTTCAGTAAAAGCTCTCAAGTTCAAGATGTTAACAGTAAAGATGGTCGTGTCTCAAATCCAACATTGCGATTGGTTTGTCACGATCGATCTAAAGGATGCATATTTTCACATAGAAATATTGCCACAACACAGGAGGTTCCTGAGGTTCGCTTTCGGGGGCGAAGCTTACCAGTATCGGGTTCTTCCATTTGGCCTAGCCCTATCACCCCGCACATACACGAAATGCATGGATGCAGCACTGGCTCCGTTGCGACTCCAGGGTATCCGCATTTTGAATTACATAGACGACTGGCTAATATTAGCACAGTCTCAAGAGATGGCATTACAACACCGAGATGTCGTACTAGCTCATCTCGTTTCTCTAGGGCTGGGACTAAACGAGAAGAAAAGCGTTCTCTGTCCCACCCAGAGAACGACATATCTAGGGGTCGTATGGGATTCGACCATGATGCGGGCACAACTGTCTCCCGCTCGAGTCGAGGCCATTCACATAACCCTGAAGAATGTCAGGCTAGGCCAGGATTATACTGTCCTTCAGTATCAAAGAATGTTAGGTCTCATGGCGTCAGCGTCCTCGGTGATACCTTTGGGCCTGTTACACATGAGACCATTTCAGTTGTGGCTCAAAGCCAGGGGATTTCATCCAAGGGCCAAACCCCTGAGCAAAATAAAGGTTACGCGCCGCGGGCTTCGTACCTTAACTATGTGGCTAAGACCCCGGTTCCTTACCTTGGGTCCCACTCTAGGGGCGCCATGTCGTCGCAAATTGCTAACGTCAGACGCCTCCCTGAAGGGCTGGGGTGCGGTCTTAGGTGGCCGTCCAGCCCAAGGGGAATGGGAGAGTCATCAACTCGTCTGGCACATCAATTGCCTAGAGCTGATGGCCGTATTTCTGGCCCTGAGATACTTTCTCCAGTATCTGAGAGGCTGTCATGTCTTGGTGCGGGTAGACAATACAGCGGCAGTCTCTTACATAAATCACCAGGGAGGTCTGCGCTCACGCCGTCTCAACAAGATAGCGAGACAGATCTTCCTCTGGGCCCAGGGCAGAATTCTGTCACTCAGAGCAGTGTACATCCCTGGGCACCAGAATGTGGGAGCAGACTTACTGTCCAGACAGGAAGTGCCGACTGGGGAATGGAAACTCCACCCCGAGGTAGTCCAACAGGTGTGGCGAAAATTTTACAGAGCGGAAGTGGACCTCTTCGCCTCTTATCAGACAGCGCAATGTCCCCTCTACTTCTCTCTGAGTCACCCAGCCCCCCTAGGTCTGGATGCGATGGCACATACATGGCCCAAAATGCGCCTGTATGCATTTCCTCCAGTTTCTCTGCTCCCGGGAGTTCTAGCCAGAGTTCGCCAACAAGGGATTTGCCTCTTGCTGATAGCACCGCGTTGGCCGAACAGAATGTGGTTCTCGGAGATAATAGCTCTCCTCGACGGCTCGCCTTGGGCGATCCCGAAGAGGAGAGACCTTCTGTCTCAGGCACAGGGGACAATATTTCATCCCCGGCCGGAGTTATGGAACCTTCATGTTTGGCCCCTGAGGGGTACCAACTGAGGGACTCAGGTCTTTCACCAGACGTTATCCAGACTATATTAAGTGCTAGAGCTCCCTCTACCAGAGCAAGTTATGCCAATAAATGGGCTATCTTTCAGAGATGGTGTACTTTACACAATATAGATCCCATGAACTGTCAGGTTTCTACAGTTCTGGACTTTCTACAATACAAGCTATCGACAGGCACTTGCCCCGCTACGCTAAGGGTATATGTGGCCGCTCTTTCGGCTTGCCACGCTCTTATTGACGGGACACCGTTGGGCCAGCACTCCCTGCTCTCTCGCTTCATTCGAGGAGCTAGGCGACTGAGGCCCCCTGCTAGAACCAGAATTCCTTCTTGGGACCTAGCTGTAGTCCTGGAGGGATTGGTTCAAGAGCCCTTTGAACCGTTAGAGTCAGTTTCAGATAAGCTGTTAACTCTGAAAATGGTTTTTCTAATGGCAATAACTTCTCTGAAGAGAATTGGGGATCTACAGGCTCTGTCCATTGTGCCATCCTGTTTAGACTTTGCCCCAGGTATGGTGAAAGCAATTTTGCATCCTCATCCCGATTACTTACCTAAGGTGCCTTTCTCGGCTTTACATCCGGTAATTCTCGAAGCCTTCTGCCCTCCGCCGTTTACTACGCCGGATCAGGAGCGACTTCACAAGCTGTGTCCAGTCCGTGCTCTTCAGACCTACGTCCACCGCACTAGCCAGTGGCGTAAGTCAGAGCGACTTTTCGTCTGCCATGGAGGCCGTAACAAGGGTGCTACCGCGACGAAACAGACTATGTCACACTGGGTGAGAGATGCTATTGCCCTTGCCTATGAGGCGCGTGGTCAGACTTCGCCAACGGGCATCAGGGCTCATTCCACCAGGGGGGTTGCCTCTTCAAGAGCTCTGGCAAGGGGTGCCCCCCTGCAAGATGTTTGTGATGCGGCGGGTTGGTCCTCCCCGCACACATTCATAAGATTTTATAGTTTGGATGTTCATATTACTCCGGGCTCTAGCGTCCTTGAGTCAACATCGCAAGCTAGTGTCTAAGACCCTTTTTGCGCTTTGTAACAAACTTCACAGCCAGAGGGTCCGGACACACAGTGCGGCGGCGTGGGTATTCTCGTTCCCATATGCGCTGAAGCGCAGCTGGAGTGTAGCTTTTGAAAGGGAACGATTCGGGTTACTTAACTGTAACCCTGTTCCCTGATAAAGCGGGAACGAAAGCTGCGCTTCTTTGCCGCACTGGGATGTCCCAGGACAGCTCTTCAGACAAAAGTACCTGCAGACACACCTGTGGCTCATCTACTTATAGCCTCTCATTGGCGCATAGTGATGACATCACGGAGGCTATAAATATAGGTCAATTTCATTGACGTGTTCAGACACATATTCACAGCCGGTCACGACTAAAGACGTTCCCATATGCGCTGAAGCGCAGCTTTCGTTCCCGCTTTATCAGGGAACAGGGTTACAGTTAAGTAACCCGAATCGTTTTCATGCAACTGTGAGGAAAAAAGTTAAAAAATATCATATTTTCAAAATTGCAAGTCAGAATTGCGAGATGTAAATGCGCAATTCCAAAAAAAAGTAAGAATTACAAGATAAACTTGCAATCGTGAGAAAATTCATAATAGCAAGAAAAACTTGCAATTGCAAACAGAAACATCAGAAATGCAAGATATAAACGTGCAATTGTGAGGAAAAAAAGTCAGAATGTTTGAAAAGAAAATCATATTTGCAAAATTGCAAGTCAAAATTGTGAGATATAAATGCGCAATTGCGAGAAAATTCATAATTGCAAAATAAACTTTTAATTGTGACAGAAAAGTCAGAAATACAAGCGTGCAATTGCGAAAGAAGTCTTAATAGTGAAATAAACTCGCTGTTGGTTGTTGCGGAATTGTGAGGAAAAAGTAAGAACTGCCAAATAAAAACTAACGTTTGCGAGGAAAAAAAGTCAGGACTGCAGTATATAAACAAAACTGAAAGAAAAATGTCAGAATCGTGAAATACAAATGCGCAATTGTGAGAAGAAATCTAAATTGTGAGATAAACGTCTAAATGCAATTGTGAAATATAAACTCACACTGCAAGTTGTAGAGTTAGAATTGAGAGATATAAACTTGCAATTGTGAGGGAAAAAGTCAGAATTGTGAGAAACTCGCAAGTGCGAGAAAATAGTCAGAAATGAGAGATATAAATGTGCAATTACACAAAAAGTCATTACTGCGAAATAAACTTGGAATTTTGACCAAAAAAGTAAGAACTGTGAAATATAAACATGCAACTGCAAGGAAAAAAGCCAGAATTGTGAGATAAACTTTTCATTTTAATGAAACAAACTTTTTTATTTAATGGCAGAAACACACTTCAATGTTCTATTTGAGTGAAGATAATGATAATAATAATAAATAATAAAAATTTTAAAAAATCTAATCATCATTCATAACATGGTCATTACTTACATCTTATTGTCTGTAAACTTACCAAGAAAATGACTGTAGCATTTATATTACATTCCAAAGCTCTTTTACCAGCCCTGCAGTGAAAAATTAGACTACATCCATACCGGTTGGGCTGGATCAGCAGGGAATGGAACGGTTAAGCAATGGGAATGGTTTGGCCCAATGGTGGAAGAGCAGCTAATGTTATGAAATGCTATGAGATAATGCAATGAAAGACTTGAGAGACTCACCAATGACAGTAACACTAAATATCTTTGTTGTAGTCTTTTTTCTAGAGATGGTGAGTTTATATTGTCCAGAGTGTCTGATTCTGGTGTTTCTGATGGTGAGAGATCCAGTCTTTTGTTCCACCTGCAATCTGTCTCTGAAATCAACAACATCAGTGACAAAAATTGAGGTCAGCTCATCCTTTCTCTTTATCTGAGATATGGGAGAGTCTTTAGGTCCAAACATCCACAGTATCGTATCATCGTTCAGAACTTCAGAAAGGTTAGTATGAAGAGTGACAGAATCTCCTTCAGTCACCGTTACTGGCTCAATTTCATCCGTCTCTGCACCAAACGCTCCTGGAAAACAAACAGAATGGTTTTACTGACACCAGACTAACTTCAACACCTTCAACTCCTTGTGTGAGCTGCTGAAATAACAAATAGATATGGAATTACTGATCTGTTGTGAAGGTAAAATGATATTTTAAAGAATGTTGGCAACTAATAGGTCCTGGTCTCCTTTTTCATAACATGGTAGACAATGGTGCCTAGCCATTTTTTGGTTACCAACATTCTTCAAAATATCTTCTTTTGTGTTCAACAGAAGCTCATACAGGTTTAGACGAAAATATGCAACTTTTAAATCCACCATTATGCAACTTTTAAGGAGAGTTATCAGCATGACAGCATCAACGTGCTATACATTTCTCTCCGATAAAATGGAATGTGGGAGATTTTAACTGTGAAGAGATGATTGACAGTAAACTGTCAGAATGCATATAGCCAAGCGACGCAATTATGAGGAAGCAGGCCAGTATATCCCAAAGCTGAATGAGCTGAACGCACATGAACGCCACCATGATGTCGTAAATACGAGTGGGAAGGGTTTTTTTTAATGCTGCCTTCACATGCTCTAGGAATTTCCAAGGTAAAAATTGCACACAAACGGCCTCCCATTTCAAAACTTGAACTCGTATGAGCTCGTAATCACAACTTCAGAAGTGGGAATTGTCAAATTTCCGAGAGCACGTGAAGGCAGCATAAGCCCCGATCTGTACAAGTTGGGGTGTGTTAGTGAACAACAAGGCGGAATCAAGCGTGCCACACGAGAACTGAAAAGTGAAGCCAAAGCGTCTCGATCGCCCCCCAGGTGGCTGAATGCAGTAATAAACCCCGCCCTCTCCATGTCATGTAATGAGATGTGAGAAAAATGTATCTATTTTTTTTTTTTTCAAAGATGGTTTCTGTCATTTTAGGCAGTGTTAACACGCTGATGTTAGTTGAGGTGTTCGTTTTTAGATATTTGATGCTATAAAAAAGGTTTGACGTCATGATTGACAGCTGAGATTGACAGCTTCTCTGAGTGAAGTAGTCACTGAACAGATTTTTTTCTGGAGATTTAATTTCTAAAGAACTGTTTATTCCACACATGATGAGTTGCTCTGCTTTATTAACCGATTCTGCGGGAGAGCGGGAAGGACCTCGCGGCTCCAATTCGCTACTGCGCAGACTCGAGACTCAAGATTCCAGCGCCATATTGGCACACTGGCGGCTTCACGTACAAGAGTTTTATTTTTTTTTTTTATTTTTTTTTTTTTACAATATATGGGCTTAATACAACAATAAATAGATTTAGCAGTGACATTGCAAGGCTTTTACCACAAAGTAAGCTAATTGCCTTCACAAAATATGATAGCATTATAACAATATAATAACGATCACGTTTACATTGGCTTCATAAATTAATTAAAAACATAAAAAGGCAAAACACACCAGATCCACATTCTTTGTTCTACATGTTCTAGAAGTACTAGAAGTGCTCTACTTTGTGATATTAATTAAGAGAAGATACACCGTGACTTCCTGTGCCTATTTGCCAATTCATGAAGAATTGCTTGTTTGTATTCCTCACTTGTAAGTCGCTTTGGATAAAAGCGTCTGCTAAATGACTAAATGTAAATGTAAATGTACACCGCCATCTTACTCCGAGGAAAAGTGATTTAACACACCTGTAAACACGAACTTCCCAGGAGGATTGGAAAGCACCTGCAACACGTCCAAAATGTTCTTCACTAAAACAGGACTTTTAGGGCATAGTAGAAGCGAATTGGGATGTTGCTTCTCAAATATAGCCTTTCTAAATCCATCACGTCTCGGGGCGAAAATACTTATCAAGAATAGGATTTTTTCTCTTTTGGATTTGTTAGGTCATCATAATATCATCCTTAACTCTTGAAATCCCCATACAAACATGTCTATAAATCGAAAAGACAACTTACCGTACATTAATAATAAAAACACAAACAGTGACCCGCTCCACATGTTGTTGTAGAGCTGTGAAGAATCTGAATTTAATAAAATGTTCGAATATATGTTTGTATGTTTGTGTTCCGACGAATATCCACTGTTGTCGTCTTAAAGCCGCACCTATGACAAGAGTGACTCGTCACGTGACGTCACACCCACCTGGAGGCAGTCATTTTGACCAGATTTGTACTTAGAACTAATGTAAATGTACGGAGCCCCGCACATGACATGCAAGACAAAAAGTACATTGTGTGGACGATTTACTATTTCGTTCCCTGGATTTACCTACTATTTAACCTACTATTTTTTCATGTCATGTGCGGGGCTCCGTGTTAAAGTGATATTAAAAGACAGAATTCACCTTAGTAATGATGCTTTTTTCCCCTTTGATAGACATTTAATGACACATATACAAAAAGTTCTAAAAGTCTCTTATTGGTCTGATAGCCAAACTCTCCATAAATAAAGAAAACAAGCCAAACAATTTAATAAAATAGCACATACTGTGAAGACACTTATATTAAATGGTATTAGATTATTTATTTATATATTTTAATAGATAACATGTTAAAAAAAACATCTGCAATTGTAAAAATGTGTTTTTAGGCTACATGTTTTGGCTGAATTTTCGCTGTATTTGCACTGTTTTGACCAGCAGGCGTCACCCGCGTGCGGCGTTTCGAGCGCTTCGAAACTGTCAATCATTTTTCGAAGCGTCACAGATAGCAAGAACATTTGGGCTAAATGTGGCTATTTGAGTATTTGTATTGAGGTATATGTCCAGATGACCACACACAAAATGACTGAACGAATGATATACGGATTCAAAAGATTAGAATTAGATATGGCAATAGAAAGAAGGATACTAGCATTTCGAGAGTGGTGAATGAGTAAATTACAGTTTGCATAAAAACATTATTGTGACAAATGTGGCCACCCAGAAACGATAAAACATATTCTTCTAGAATGCATGCGAAAGAGACTTCAGCTATCCTAAAAATTAGGTAATAAAAAGAAAATAAAAGGCAGTGTATGAGTAAATGTTTACATATTTTAAAAATACGACAGTAAGAATATAAAAGCATGTATTTATTTCTCATTTTCTATCTCTTTTTTTTACCCCCTCAATAGAGGAATGCGCTCTTCACACTCCAGACCAGTAGGTGGTGGAAAGGCAACTTTTACGTTGGTTTCGCAAACTAAAAGCAGAAGAAGAAGAGACGCGCTCTTAGCTGCTGTTTCAAAACAAAAGATTTGCAAAGTATTTGATACTTCACGAATCAGTTTTCAGCGATCACTATTTACAAGCGAAGAGATGAATTCAGACCAGCAGGAAGAGCAGAAACCTGTAAAGATGGAGTTTATTGAAGATTACAGTGAGAACGTGAGTGATCCAGAACCATTCAGAGTGAAACAAGAGGATACTGAAGAAGGTTTGAGTTTAATCTTGATTCTTCATTAATGAAGCTGTGAAACATGAAGTACATTAAAACTTTAGCAGTTATTTAATGGTTAGTCAGTCAGTAAATCATATCCTACATAAAAGTAAAGATTCATATGAAATTTGACTGAAGCTAAAGATGCTCACAGATATTAAAACTGCTTTAGTATCAAAAGTTCAGGTAATTCCTCAGATAATGGCACAGTTGATGAAGGAGTCTGTGTTATTATGCAGCAGTTAAAGGGATAATTCACACAAAAATGAAAACTATCCCATGATTTATTCACCCTCAAGCCATCCTAGGTGTATTTGACTGTCTTCTTTCCGACGAACACAATCAGATATATTTAAAAATGTCTTTAGTCCTCCAAGATTTAAAATGGTTGTGAATCGCAGCCCAAATTTAAAAAAAAAAAATGCATCCATCCATAATAAAAGTAATCCATTTAGCTCCAGAGGGTTAATAAAGGCCTTATGAAGTGAAGGGATGCGTTTTTATGAGAAAAACATCCATATTTAAAACTTTATATATTCAAATAACTACCTTTCAGCATTTTCTTACAAAAACGCATCCCTTCATCATGGGATAATTTTCATTTTTGGGTGAACTATCCCTTTAAGTACTCACCCTCGTGTCGTTCCACTCCTGTAAGACACTCCTCCATCATTGATCTTCGGAACGCAAATTAAGATATTTTTGATGAAATTCAAGTGCAAATGTAAAAAAAAAAAAAATTATTTTTTTCAACCTTTTTTAACTTTCATTTTAGACATTATGGAAGGGATTAATGAGAGTGAAGAACTGAATGAAGTGAAGGAGGAACATCATGATGTCAAAACTGAAGAAAAACCTTTGAGTTGCTCACAAACTGAAAGTAAATGTGTACAGAGAACAGCCATCCCAAATTTAACTTGTTCCCAGTGTGGAAAAACATTCACACGCAAACACGGTCTTAAATATCACATGAGTGTTCATACTGGAGAGAAGCCGCACACATGTGATCAATGTGGGAAGAGTTTCAGACAAAAAGTAGCCCTTAATATTCACAAGAAAATTCACACTGGAGAGAAGCCGTACCCATGTGATTGGTGTGGGAAGAGTTTCACATACAAACGAAGTCTTAAAGATCACATGAAAACTCACACTGGAGAGAAGCCACACTTATGTGATCAGTGTGGGAAGAGTTTCACAAACAAACGAAGTCTTAAAGATCACATGAAAACTCACACTGGAGAGAAGCCGTACCCATGTGATCAGTGTGGGAAGAGTTTTGCAGTGAAAAGAGCCCTTGAAGGACACATGAAAATCCACACTGGAGAGAATCTGTACACATGTGATCACTGCGGGAAGAGTTACACATTCCAACATAGTCTTAAAAATCACATGAAAATCCACACTGGAGAGAAGCCACACTCATGTGATCAGTGTGGGATGAGATTCACACGAAAAGACCAGCTTAAGTCACATATGAAATTCCACAATGTAGAGTGGCCGTACACATGTGATCAATGTGGGAAGAGTTTCACAGTGAAAACAGACCTTGAAGGACACATGAAAATCCACACTGTAGAAAAACCGCACACATGTGATCAGTGCGGGAAGAGTTTCATAGAAAAAGGAACCCTTGCAGATCACATGAAAATCCACACTGGAGAGAAGCGGCACACATGTGATCAGTGTGGGAAGAGTTTCAAACTAAAAGACCAGCTTAAGACACACATGAAAATCCACACCGGAGAGAAACCGCACGTATGTGATCAGTGCGGGAAGAGATTTACCCTGAAAGACCAGCTTAAGAAACACATGAAAATCCACAGCGGAGAGAAACCGTACACATGTGATCAGTGCGGGAAGAGTTTCTTACTAAAACTAACCTTTAATAATCACATGAAAATACACACTGGAGAGAAGCCGCACACCTGTGATCAGTGTGGGAAGAGTTTTATACGCAAAGAAAGTCTTAAAGGTCACATGACAGTTCACAGTGGAGAGAAGCCGCACACATGTGATCAGTGTGGGAAGAGTTTTGCCCTGAAACATCTCCTTAACAGACACATGAAAATCCACACTGGAGAGAAGGCGCACACATGTGATCAGTGCGGGAAGAGTTTTATACGCAAAGAAAGTCTTAAAGATCACATGACAGTTCATAGTGGAGAGAAGCCGCACACATGTGATCAGTGCGGGAAGAGTTTTATACAAAAAACATCCCTTATCATTCACAGGAAATTCCACACTAGAGAAAAGCCGTACTTATGTGGTCTGTGCGGGAAGAGTTGCACGCAAAAAGGAAACCTTATCATTCACATGAAATTCCACACTGGAGAGAAGCCGTACACATGTGATCAGTGCGGGAAGAGATTCACACTAAAGGGAGAGCTTAAGAGACACATTCAAATCCACAGCGGAGAGAAACCGTACACATGTGATCAGTGTGGGAAGAGTTTTGCCCTGAAACATCGCCTTAACAGACACATGAAAGTCCACACTGGAGAGAAGCCGCACACGTGATCAGTGCGGGAAGAGTTTCAGATTGGCAGGTTCTTTTAGGCTACATCTACGTTCTCATTCTGAAGAAAAAACATTTAACTGTTATCAGTGTGGTAAAAATTTTACTAGGGCAGATTCCCTGAAGAAGCATCTGAATGTTCATACGAAGGAGAAGCTTTACACGTGTTCTCTGTGTGGAAAGGCGTTTTTACATCAGACACAGAGGTGTGAGGAATTATGTGTGCTATGTGTGTGGAAAATCCTATTGTAGAGAGACTGAACTGAATCGGCACCAGAAAAGAAGCTGCACACAGAAAAGAGCCCTCACTGATGTAGGAATTGAGGACGAACCAAACTAATGAAACTTCCAAATGATTCGTTCAAACATAAATCCATACAAAACTCATCTTAGCCCAAATCATTACACAGGAAGAGAAACGTCACTAAGATCAGAGAAACATCGTGAAATATTCATGGCCCCAGTCTGTCTGAGACCCCCCCCCTTCAGGAAGCTAAAGAAGAGACAATAACATTTTTAAGTGAGACATGCCTCTGAGATTTTTTTTAATTAACTTGTTCTTCATATCTTAGAATATCTAGTTACTCTACAACTTTTGATGTATTTAGCAAGTGCAGATGAAAGATAAATGACCATTTGGATGTTTCTTTGATTCTCTACTTCTTTTGTTGCTTTGGACACCTTTTAAGTCAATAAAGAGAGAAATATCTCATTTGTTTTCATTTTCCCTAACCCATCAGAACGGCTTGTGGGCAATGACATCTGAGGCTGAGACTAGTAATGGGAGATTTAAATGCAGATTTATTAAAAAAGAAAAACTGAAATATCACATGGTCCTGAGTATTCAGACCCTTTGCTGTTATGCTCATATATTTAACTATGGTGCTGTCCATTTCTTCTGATCATCCTTGAGATGGTTCTACGCCTTCATTTTAAGTCCAGCTGAGTTTGATTATACTGATTGGACTTGATTAGGAAAGCCACACACCAGTCTATAAGACCTTACAGCTCACAGTGCATGTCAGAGCAAATGAGAATCATGAGGTCAAAGGAACTGCCTGAAGAGCTCAGAGACAGAATTGTGGCAAGGCACAGATCTCTGGCCAAGGTTACAAAAAAATTTCTGCGGCACCTAAGAGCACAGTGGCCTCCATAATCCTTAAATGGAAGACGTTTGGGACCAGAACCCTTCCTAGAGCTGGCCGTCCGGCCAAACTGAGCAATCGGGGGAGAAGAGCCTTGGTGAGAGAGGTAAAGAAGAACCCAAAGATCCCTGTGGCTGAGCTCCAGAGATGCAGTCGGGAGATGGAAGAAAGTTGTAGAAAGTCAACCATCACTGCACCCCTCAACCAGTCGGGGCTTTATGGCAGAGTGGCCCGACGGAAGCCTCTCCTCAGTGCAAGACACATGAAAGCCTGCATGGAGTTTGCTAAAAAAACACCTGAAGGACTCCAAGATGGTGAGAAATAAGATTCTCTGGTCTGATGAGACCAAGATAGAACTTTTTGGCCTTAATTCTAAGCGGTATGTGTGGAGAAAACGAGGCACTGCTCGTCACCTGTCCAATACAGTCCCAACAGTGAAGCATGGTGGTGGCAGCATCATGCTGTGGGAGATGTTTTTCAGCTGCAGGGACAGGACGACGTTGCAATCGAGGGAAAGAGGAATGCAGCCAAGAACAGGGATATCCTGGATGAAAACCTTCTCCAGAGTGCTCAGGACCTCAGACTGGGCCGAAGGTTTACCTTCCAACAAGACAATGACCCTGAGCACACAGCTATATATATATATATATATATATATATATTTGTGCAGAAATGCACCTCGAGCTGGTCTGCCTCCTCCAAACAAACAGAAAAGGAGACAACATCACCACTACCGCCCTCACTTTCACTCACTCACTCACTCACAGAGTTGTGGGTAACGCATTGACTTTAGTTATGTAATCAGATTACTTTTTCAAGTAACTAATAAAGTAAAGCATTTCTTTTTCAATTTACAACAAAATGTCTAAGTTACTTTTACAAATAAGTAACCCAAGTTACTTTTTCACATCTATTGACTGACTGAGAGCTCTCCTGTCTCCATGTTGAGAGAAATAAAGCGCAGAGGTGTTGTGTCGCTGTGTGAACATGATATTGTAGTTCTCGACTAAATATGAACATGCATTTACTGCTCTGACTTGCAAGACAATATTCAGTATAGGTCAAAATGAATGAAAACAGTGAAATACAGTCTCAGAATTTTATGCTAACCTGTAATAATTAACTATATTAAATTAGACAAATATTCTTTATGTATTTAATCTCACTTTATTAACCAATGTCTTTGCTGCCGACTTTCAATGATCTAATTTTCACTATACTAATAAGCAACTATTACTTTAGATTAGATTTAGAAATAAGAGTGTTGAACTTGCTTCTCCTGTATCCTATTCTTCTTTAATCCAGAATTGCAGCGCAGCAAAAAGGTTTGTTTGAGCGGCGCCCTCTACTGTACAGGCGTAAATATGCATTTCCATCAGCCTGAGGCTTATTCATTTGATTTTTAGTGTTTACATCTGCCAAAAATATAACATTTTTGCTGTTATTAAAATACAAACAAACAAGCCAAACCCAGGTGAGAAAAAGTAACAAAAGTAATGTAATGCATTACTTTTCATAAAAAGTAACTAAGCAACGTAATAAGTTACTTTTTTAGGGGAAAAATAACTTTCGCCAACACTGTTCACTCAGCGTTGAGCAGTTCACTGTGCTTTGTACACTTCAAAGTGGTTTAACCAACCAATCAGAATCAAGGACCGGAAGTGCCTGTATTATAAATGAAATTAAACCCAATTTGAGGGAATTACACAGACATACAACTGGTTTCAGATCTGTGTTTTTCTGTATTTATGCTTTTATTTTTTATTCTTGCCATTATTTTTTTAATATAAATATATAGTTGTGGCATTACTTCATATGTTCATTCTAAACTTCTATATCAATGTCTGCCTAAATGTTAATGTTGTCTGGTGCTTCCAAACTGTCAAAGTTTATTATGAGTTTCTATATGTGTTATTAATTTGTTCCTTAGTAATTAAAAATCTTTCATATATTAATCTCCATCAGATATTCATATTCAAGTGTTTAATCATTTACTGTTATATTATGTTAATCTTTTATTCTGTTTCATTTATTACATTTTCTCCAAGATTATGTATACTTATTTCGTGTTTGTTAAGAAGATATATCTTAGTGCTTCATTAGATATTGGACACCTCCCACTGCCTGAGTGATAATGTTTCTCAGATTTAGTAAAACACACTAAATATGTTTTACTAGAAGCTGTGTTTGTATTATATAAGATATGATATTTGAATGTGCTTGCTATGTTTGTATATCCCTATATTTATTCTTATATATATTTTTTTATTAATTGGGTTGTTTTAATTGTGGCAGTCCATATTTCTTTGTCCATGTGTCTAAACTGAAGATAAAAATGTTTTTTAATGTTTTTTGAGGAAATAATGGATGAAATAATGGATTTTCCACCATCATGCTTACAGTGTTTCCCTGAACTCTTTGAGGAACTATAAGTAAGAAAGCAGAATAAACAACTTTTCTCCTTTTATCTTCTTATTGTACTCAACTACTGTAATGTGTGTTTCGCACTCCAGACCAGCAGGGTGCGGAAATGCACAGTTTATGTTGGTTTACCGAGTCGTCAAAAACACCGAAGAAGACGAAGAGACGCGCTCTGAATTGCTATTTCAAAACAAAAGATTGGCAGCTTTTTTAAAGCATCATAAATCAGTTAAAAAGAAAACGATCACAATTTATAAGTAAAGTCATGCATTCAGACTCTGAGGAAGAGCAGAAACCTGTAAAGATGGAGTTTATTGAAGATTACAGTGAGAACGTGAGTGATCCAGAACCATTCAGAGTGAAACAAGAGGATACTGAAGAAGGTTTGAGTTTAATCTTGATTCTTCATTAATGAAGCTGTGAAACATGAAGTACATTAAAACTTTAGCAGTTATTTAATGGTTAGTCAGTCAGTAAATCATATCCTACATAAAAGTAAAGATTCATGGAATTTGACTGAAGCTAAAGATGCTCACAGATATTAAAACTGCTTTAGTATCAAAAGTGCAGGTAATTCCTCAGATAATGACACAGTTGATGAAGGACTCTGTGTTATTATGCAGCAGTTAAAGGGATAATTCACTCAAAAATAAAAACTATCCCATGATTTACTCACCCTCAAGCCATCCTAGGTGTATTTGACTATCTTCTTTCAGACGAAACAATCAGAGATATATTTAAAAATGTCCTTAGTCCTCCAAGGTTTACAAAAACGCATCCCTTCATTTCAAAAGGCCTTTATTAACTCTCTGGAGCTATATGTATATTACTTTTATTAATGATGGATGCATTTTCTTGTTTTTGTTTTAAAATTTTGGCAGCCATTCACAACCATTTTAAACTTTGGAGGACTAAGGATATTTTTAAGTTTATCTATGATTGTGTTCATCTGAAAAAAGATAGTCAAATACATCTAGGATGGCTTGAGGGTGAGTAAACATGGGATATTTTTCATTTTTGGGTGAATTATCCCGTACTCACCCTCATGTCGTTCCACTCCTGTAAGACCATCGTTCATCTTCGGAACGCAAATTAAGATATTTTTGATGAAATTCAAGTGCAAATGTTTAAAAACAATGATTTTTTTCAACCTTTTTTAACTTTCATTTTAGACATTATGGAAGGGATTAATAAGAGTGAAGAACTGAATGAAGTGAAGGAGGAACATCATGATGTGAAAACTGAAGAAAATCCTTTGAGTTGCTCACAAACTGAAAGTAAATGTGTACAGAGAACAGCCATCCCAAATTTAACTTGTTCCCAGTGTGGAAAAACATTCACACGCAAACTAAGTCTTAAATATCACATGAGTGTTCATACTGGAGAGAAGCCGCACACATGTGATCAATGTGGGAAGAGTTTCAGACAAAAAGTAGCCCTTAATATTCACAAGAAAATTCACACAGGAGAGAAGCCGTACCCATGTGATTGGTGTGGGAAGAGTTTCACATACAAACGAAATCTTAAAGATCACATGAAAACTCACACAGGAGAGAAGCCACACTCATGTGATCAGTGTGGGAAGAGTTTCACATACAAACAAAGTCTTAAAGATCACATGAAAATTCACACTGGAGAGAAGGCACACTCATGTGATCAGTGTGGGAAGAGTTTTGCAGTGAAAAGAGCCCTTGAAGGACACATGAAAATCCACACTAGAGAGAATCTGTACACATGTGATCACTGCGGGAAGAGTTACACATTCCAACATAGTCTTAAAAATCACATGAAAATCCACACTGGAGAGAAGCCACACTCATGTGATCAGTGTGGGATGAGATTCACACGAAAAGACCAGCTTAAGTCACATATGAAATTCCACAATGTAGAGTGGCCGTACACATGTGATCAGTGTGGGAAGAGTTTCACAGTGAAAACAGACCTTGAAGGACACATGAAAATCCACACTGTAGAAAAACCGTACACATGTGATCAGTGTGGGAAGAGTTTCACAGTGAAAACAGACCTTGCAGATCACATGAAAATCCACACTGGAGAGAAGCAGCACACATGTGATCAGTGTGGGAAGAGTTTCACACGAAAATACCAGCTTAAGACACACATGAAAATCCACACCGGAGAGAAACCGCACATATGTGATCAGTGCGGGAAGAGATTTACCCTGAAAGACCAGCTTAAGAGACACATTGCAATCCACAGCCGAGAGAAACCGTACACATGTGATCAGTGCGGGAAGAGTTTTGCAGTGAAAAGAGCCCTTGAAAGACACATGAAAATCCACACTAGAGAGAATCTGTACACATGTGATCAGTGCGGGAAGAGTTACACATACAAATATAGTCTTGAAAATCACATGAAAATCCACACTGGAGAGAAGCCACACTCATGTGATCAGTGTGGGAACAGATTCACACGAAAACACCAGCTTAAGTCACATATGAAGTTCCACACCGAAGAGAAACCGCACACATGTGATCAGTGTGGGAAGAGATTTACCCTGAAAGACCAGCTTAAGAGACACATTGCAATCCACAGCAGAAAGAAACCGTACACATGTGATCAGTGCGGGAAGAGTTTCTTACTAAAACTAACCCTTAATAATCACATGAAAATACACACTGGAAAGAAGCCGCACACCTGTGATCAGTGTGGGAAGAGTTTTATACGTAAAGAAAGTCTTAAAGGTCACATGACAGTTCATAGTGGAGAGAAGCCGCACACATGTGATCAGTGTGGGAAGAGTTTTATACGTAAAGAAAGTCTTAAAGTTCACATGACAGTTCATAGAGGAGAAAAGCCGCACACATGTGATCAGTGTGGGAAGAGTTTTGCCCTGAAACATCTCCTTAACAGACACATGAAAATCCACACTGGAGAGAAGCCGCACACATGTGATCAGTGCGGGAAGAGTTTTATACAAAAAATATCCCTTATCATTCACAAGAAATTCCACACTAGGGAGAAGCCGTACTCATGTGATCAGTGCGGGAAGAGATTCACACTAAAGGGAGAGCTTATCATTCACATGAAATTCCACACTGGAGAAAAGCCGCACACATGTGATCAGTGCGGGAAGAGATTCACACTAAAGGGAGAGCTTAAAAGACACACTCAAATCCACAGCGGAGAGAAACCGTACACATGTGATCAGTGCGGGAAGAGTTTTGCCCTGAAACAACATCTTAACAGACACATGAAAGTCCACACTGGAGAGAAGCCGCACACGTGATCAGTGCGGGAAGAGTTTCAGATTGGCAGGTTCTTTTAGGCTACATCTGCGTTCTCATTCTGAAGAAAAAACATTTAACTGTTATCAGTGTGGTAAAAATTTTACTAGGGCAGATTCCCTGAAGAAGCATCTGAATGTTCATGTGTGGAGAAAACCAGGCACTGCTCGTCACCTGTCTAATACAGTCCCAACAGTGAAGCATGGTGGTGGCAGCATCATGTTGTGGGGATGTTTTTCAGCTGCAGGGACAGGACGACTGCTTGCAATCGAGGGAAAGAGGAATGCGGCCAAGTACAGGGATATCCTGGATGAAAACTTTCTCCAGAGTGCTCAGGACCTCAGACTGGGCCGGAGGTTTACCTTCCAACAAGACAATGACCCTAAGCACACAGCTAAAATAACGAAGGAGTGGCTTCACAACAACTCCATGAGTGTTCTTGAATGGCCCAGCCAGAGCCTTGACTTCAACCCAATTGAGCATCTCTGGAGAGATCTAAAAATGGCTGTCCACCAACTTTTACCATCCAACCTGACAGAACTGGAGAGGATCTGCAAGGAGGAATTTTCACCCAAATCCAGGTGTGAAAAACTTGTTGCATCTTTCCCAAAAAGACTCATGCCTATAAAAAAGGGTCAAAAGGGTGCTTCTACTAAATACTGAGCAAAGCGTCTGAATACTTATGTGATATTTCAGTTTCTCATTTTTAATAAATCTGCCAAAATGTCAACAATTCTGTGCTTTTCTGTCAATACGGCGTGCTGTGTGTACATTGATGAGGAAAAAAATTAACTTAAATGATTTTAGGAAATAGCTCCAATATATATTTATTTATATATGGTCTGCCGCCTGCAAACAGAAAAGGAGACAACATCACCACTACCGCCCTCACTTTCACTCACTCACTCACAGAGTTGTGGGTAACGCATTGACTTTAGTTATGTAATAAGATTACTTTTTCAAGTAACTAATAAAGTAAAGCATTACTTTTTCAATTTACAACAAAATGTCTAAGTTACTTTTACAAATAAGTAACCCAAGTTACTTTTTCACATCTATTGACTGACTGAGAGCTCTCCTGTCTCCATGTTGAGAGAAATAAAGCGCAGAGGTGTTGTGTCGCTGTGTGAACATGATATTGTAGTTCTCGACTAAATATGAACATGCATTTACTGCTCTGACTTGCAAGACAATATTCAGTATAGGTCAAAATGAATAAAAACGGTAAAATACAGTCTCAGAATTTTACGCTAACCTGTAATAATTAACTATATTAAATTAGACAAATATTCTTTATGTATTTAATCTCACTTTATTAATCAATGTCTTTTCTGCCGACTTTCAATGATCTAATTTTAACTATACTAATAAGCAACTATTACTTTAGATTATATTTAGAAATAAGAGTGTTGAACTTGCTTCTCCCATATCCTATTCTTCTTTAATCCAGAATTGCAGCACAGCAAAAAGGTTTGTTTGAGCGGCACCCTCTACTGTACAGGCGTAAATATGCATTTCCATCAGCCTGAGGCTTATTCATTTGATTTTTAGTGTTTACATCTGCCAAAAATATAACATTTTTGCTGTTATTAAAATACAAACAAGCAAGCCAAACCCAGGTGAGAAAAAGTAACACAAAAGTAATGTAATGCATTAATTTTCATAAAAAGTAACTAAGCAACGCAATAAGTTACTTTTCTAGGGGAAAAATAACTTTCGCCAACACTGTTCACTCAGCATTGAGCAGTTCACTGTGCTTTGTACACTTCAAAGTGGTTTAACCAACCAATCAGAATTAAGGACCAGAACTGCCTGTATTATAAATGAAATTAAACCCAATTTGAGGGAATTACACAGACATACAACTGGTTTCAGATCTGTGTTTTTCTGTATTTATGCTTTTATTTTTTATTCTTGCCATTATTTTTATATATATATATATATATATATATATATATATATATAGTTGTGGTATTACTTCATATGTTCATTCTAAACTTCTATATCGATGTCTGCCTAAATGTTAATGTTGTCTGGTGCTTCCAAACTGTCAAAGTTTATTATGAGTTTCTATATGTGTTATTAATTTGTTCCTTAGTAATTAAAAATCTTTCATATATTAATCTCCATCATATATTCATATTCAAGTGTTTAATCATTTACTGTCATTTTATGTTAATCTTTTATTCTGTTTCATTTATTATATTTTCTCCAAGATTATGTATACTTATTTCGTGTTTGTTAAGAAGATATATCTTAGTTATAAGTGCTTCATTAGATATTGGACACCTCCCACTGCCTGAGTGATAATGTTTCTCAGATTTAGTAAAACACACTAAATATGTTTTACTAGAAGCTGTGTTTGTATTATATAAGATATGATATTTGAATGTGCTTGCTATGTTTGTATATTCCTATTTTTATTTTTATATATATTTTTTTATTAATTGGGTTGTTTTAATTGTGGCAGTCCATATTTCTTTGTCCATGTGTCTAAACTGAAGATAAAAATGTTTTTTAATGTTTTTTTGAGGAAATAATGGATGAAATAATGGATTTTACACCATCATGCTTACAGTGTTTCCCTGAACTCTTTGAGGAACTATAAGTAAGAAAGCAGAATAAACAACTTTTCTCCTTTTATCTCCTTATTGTACTCAACTACTGTAAGGGGCCGTTCACATATAGCGTCTTTTCCGCGCGCATATTCATTATATCCTATGTAGGCGCGCGGTAACCGCGCGCAAAATGGAAGCGACGCGCATGCGGTCCGGCGCGCTCGTTTTTTCCAAGCGCGCCTGTGCCGCGGCGAGATGAAAACATCTCAACTTTTCAGAATGCCGCGAGCGCACCGCGGGTCATGTGACAAGAGCTCTTGGACAAGTTTGTGAAATTCTCCATGTTTTTTTACGTTTTTGAAGGATAGGGTGCACCCAAACACTGCGGGAGTTTTTCTTCTCCATAAATAAATCCTGTACAAGAGCTACTGCAAGGGCTTTTCGGTGATGGCAATCCATTTAAACTTCTGCGTAGTAGTGGAGAGTGTTGTTCATGGTTGCATAGCAACCACAGACGCAACAGAAGCGCAAGCTCCCGAACGCTTGCAAAAGAAGGAGGAAGCGACGCGGCCGCGCTTTCCACGCGTTTTTAGGCGCGATATGTGAACGTCCCCTAATATGTGTGTTTCGCACTCCAGACCAGCAGGGTGCGGAAATGCACAGTTTATGTTGGTTTACCGAGTCGTCAAAAACACCGAAGAAGACGAAGAGACGCGCTCTGAACTGCCGTTTCAAAACAAAAGATTTGCAGCTTTTTTGAAGCATCATGAATCAGTTAAAAAGAAAACGATCACAATTTACAAGTAAAGTCATGCATTCAGACTCTGAGGAAGAGCAGAAACCTGTAAAGATGGAGTTTATTGAAGATTACAGTGAGAACGTGAGTGATCCAGAACCATTCAGAGTGAAACAAGAGGATACTGAAGAAGGTTTGAGTTTAATCTTGATTCTTCATTAATGGAGCTGTGAAACATGAAGTACATTAAAACTTTAGCAGTTATTTAATGGTTAGTCAGTCAGTAAATCATATCCTACATAAAAGTAAAGATTCATATGGAATTTGCCTGAAGCTAAAGATGTTCACAGATATTAAAACTGCTTTAGTATCAAAAGTTCAGGTAATTCCTCAGATAATGGCACAGTTGATGAAGGAGTCTGTGTTATTATGCAGCAGTTAAAGGGATAATTCACACAAAAATATAAATTATATAAAAATATCCAATGATTTACTCACCCTCAAGCCATCCTAGGTGTATATGATTATCTTCTTTCAGACGAAACAATCAGAGATATATTTAAAAATGTCCTTAGTCCTCCAAGGTTTACAAAAACGCATCCCTTCACTTCAAAAGGCCTTTATTAACCCTCTGGAGCTATATGTATATTACTTTTATTATTGATGGATGCATTTTTTGTTTTAAAATTTGGGCAGCCATTCACAACCATTTTAAACTTTGGAGGACTAAGGATATTTTTAAGTTTATCTATGATTGTGTTCATTTGGAAGAAGATACAAATACATCTAGGATGGCTTGAGGGTGAGTAAACATGGGATATTTTTCAGTTTTGGGTGAATTATCCCGTACTCACCCTCATGTCGTTCCACTCCTGTAAGACCATCGTTCATCTTCGGAACGCAAATTAAGATATTTTTGATGAAATTCAAGTGCAAATGTTTAAAAACAATGATTTTTTTCAACCTTTTTTAACTTTCATTTTAGACATTATGGAAGGGATTAATAAGAGTGAAGAACTGAATGAAGTGAAGGAGGAACATCATGATGTGAAAACTGAAGAAAATCCTTTGAGTTGCTCACAAACTGAAAGTAAATGTGTACAGAGAACAGCCATCCCAAATTTAACTTGTTCTCAGTGTGGAAAAACATTCACACGCAAACTAAGTCTTAAATATCACATGAGTGTTCACACTGGAGAGAAGCCTCACACATGTGATCAATGTGGGAAGAGTTTCAGACAAAAAGTAGCCCTTAATATTCACAAGAAAATTCACATCGGAGAGAAGCCGTACCCATGTGATTGGTGTGGGAAGAGTTTCATATACAAACGAAGTCTTAAAGATCACATTAAAATTCACACTGGAGAGAAGCCACACTTGTGTGATCAGTGTGGGAAGAGTTTCAGAAACAAACGAAGTCTTAAAGATCACATGAAAATTCACACTGGAGAGAAGCCGTACCCATGTGATCAGTGTGGGAAGAGTTTTGCAGTGAAAAGAGCCCTTGAAGGACACATGAAAATCCACACTGGAGAGAATCTGTACACATGTGATCACTGCGGGAAGAGTTACACATACCAACATAGTCTTAAAAATCACATGAAAATCCACACTGGAGAGAAGCCACACTCATGTGATCAGTGTGGGATGAGATTCACACGAAAAGACCAGCTTAAGTCACATATGAAATTCCACAATGTAGAGTGGCCGTACACATGTGATCAGTGTGGGAAGAGTTTCACAGTGAGAACAGACCTTGAAGGACACTTGAAAATCCACACTGTAGAAAAACCGCACATATGTGATCAGTGCGGGAAGAGTTTCACAGTGAAAACAGACTTTGAAGGACACATGAAAATCCACACTCTAGAAAAACCGCACACATGTGATCATTGTGGGAAGAGTTTCATAGAAAAAGGAACCCTTGCAGATCACTTAAAAATCCACACTGGAGAGAAGCGGCACACATGTGATCAGTGTGGGAAGAGTTTCAAACTAAAAGACCATCTTAAGACACACATGAAAATCCACACCGGAGAGAAACCGCACATATGTGATCAGTGCGGGAAGAGATTTACCCTGAAAGACCAGCTTAAGAGACACACTGCAATCCACAGCGGAAAGAAACCGTACACATGTGATCAGTGCGGGAAGAGTTTCTTACAAAAACTAACCCTTAATAATCACATGAAAATACACACTGGAGAGAAGCCGCACACATGTGATCAGTGTGGGAAGAGTTTTATACGTAAACAAAGTCTTAAAGTTCACATGACAGTTCATAGTGGAGAGAAGCCACACACATGTGATCAGTGTGGGAAGAGTTTTGCCCTTAAACATCTCCTTAACAGACACATGAAAATCCACACTGGAGAGAAGCCACACTCATGTGATCAGTGCGGGAAAAGTTTTATACAAAAAATATCCCTTATCGTTCACAAGAAATTCCACACTAGAGAGAAGCCGTACTCATGTGGTCTGTGCGGGAAGAGTTGCACACAAAAAGGAAACCTTATCATTCACATGAAATTCCACACTGGAGAGAAGCCGCACACATGTGATCAGTGCGGGAAGAGATTCACACTAAAGGGAGAGCTTAAGAGACACATTCAAATCCACAGCGGAGAGAAACCGTACACATGTGATCAGTGCGGGAAGAGTTTTGCCCTGAAACATCTCCTTAACAGACACATGAAAATCCACACTGGAGAGAAGCCGCAAAAAAATTTACTAGGGCAGATTCCCTGAAGAAGCATCTGAATATTCATACAAACGAGAAGCTTTACACGTGTTCACCGTGTGGAAAGGAGTTTTTACATCCGAGTACTTTAAAATTTCACCAGAAAAGACACAGAGGTGTGAGGAATTATGTGTGCTATGTGTGTGGAAAATCCTATTTTAGAGAGGCTGAACTGAATTGGCACCAGAAAAGAAGCTGCACACAGAAAAGAGCCCTCACTGATGTAGGAATTGAGGACGAACCAAACTAATGAAACTTCCAAATGATTCGTTCAAACATAAATCCATACAAAACTCATCTTAGCCCAAATCATCACACAGGAAGAGAAACGTCACTAAGATCAGAGAAACATTGTGAAATATTCGTGGCCCCAGTCCGTCTTGGACCCCCCCCCCCCTCCCCTCAGGAAGCTGAAGAAGAGACAATAACATTTTTAAGTGAGACATGCCTCTGAGATTTTTTTTATTAACTTGTTCTTCATTGCTGTGCTTAGAATATCTAATTACTCTACAACTTTTGATGTATTTACCAAGTGCAGATGAACGATAAATGGTCATTTGGATGCTTCTTTTATTCTCTTCTTCTTTTGTTGCTTTGGACACCTTTTAAGTCAATAAAGAGAGTGTGATGAGCAGGGCGGGCGAGAGCCGTGAGGGAACGGCGCGAGGCCAGTGGCGCGAGTGATAATGAGCGTAAGCTGCGCGCTGCACCGGTTTCGTATCTCTCACGGAGGAGCTCTGGAAGCATAAAACAGGAGCAACGACAGTGAAGGACGAGAGAGGACCAGGCCTGGACTTTATGTTGTGTTTTATTTTGTTGGTGTGGGCGGCAGTCGTCGTGAGGAACTGCCGCCCTTTTACTTTCGTTTTATTATTTGGTTATTTTATTATTAAACAATGTTGAATGTTCGCCGGTTCCCGCCTCCTTCTTCCCATATTTACGAACTGTGTTACAGAGAGAAATATCTCATTTGTTTTCATTTTCCCTAACCCATCAGAACGGCTTGTGGGCAATGACATCTGAGGCTGAGACTAGTAATGGGAGATTTAAATGCAGATTTATTAAAAAAGAAAAACTGAAATATCACATGGTCCTGAGTATTCGGACCCTTTGCTGTTATGCTCATATATTTAACTATGGTGCTGTCCATTTCTTCTGATCATCCTTGAGATGGTTCTACACCTTCATTTAAGTCCAGCTGTGTTTGATTATACTGATTGGACTTGATTAGGAAAGCCACACACCTGTCTATATAAGACCTTACAGCTCACAGTGCATGTCAGAGCAAATGAGAATCATGAGGTCAAAGGAACTGGCTGAAGAGCTCAGAGACAGAATTGTGGCAAGGCACAGATCTGGCCAAGGTTACAAAAAAAATTTCTGCTGCACTTAAGGTTCCTAAGACAGTGGCCTCCATAATCCTTAAATGGAAGACGTTTGGGATGACCAGAACCCTTCCTAGAGCTGGCCATCCGGCCAAACTGAGCTATCTGAGGAGAAGAGCCTTGGTGAGAAAGGTAAAGAAGAACCCAAAGTGGCTGTGGCTGAGCTCCAGAGATGCAGTTGGGAAATGGGAGAAAGTTGTAGAAAGTCAACCATCACTGCAGCCCTCCACCAGTCGGGGCTTTATGGCAAAGTGGCCCGACGGAAGCCTCTCCTCAGTGCAAGACACATGAAAGCCCGCATGGAGTTTGCTAAAAAACACCTGAAGGATTCCAAGATGGTGAGAAATAAGATTCTCTGGTCTGATGAGACCAAGATAGAACTTTTTGGCCTTAATTCTAAGCGGTATGTGTGGAGAATACCAAGGAATTTTCACCCAAATCCAGGTGTGAAAAACTTGTTGCATCTTTCCCAAAAAGACTCATGGCTGTATTAGTTCAAAAGGGTGCTTCTACTAAATACTGAGCAAAGGGTCTGAATACTTATGTGATATTTCAGTTTTCTTTTTTAATAAATCTGCAAACATGTCAACAATTCTGTATTTTTATGTCAATATGGGGTGCTATGTGTACATTAATGAGGAAAAAAATTTACTTAAATGATTTTAGTAAATGGCTGCAATATAACAAAGAGTGAAAAATTTAAAGGGGTCTGAATACTTTCTGTACCCAGTGTATATATATATATATATATATATATATATTAATATATATTAATCTCCATCAGATATTCATATTCAAGTGTTTAATCATTTACTGTTATATTATGTTAATCTTTTATTCTGTTTCATTTATTATATTTTCTCCAAGATTATGTGTACTTATTTCGTGTTTGTTAAGAAGATATATCTTAGTTATAAGTGCTTCATTAGATATTGGACACCTCCCACTGCCTGAGTGATAATGTTTCTCAGATTTAGTAAAACACACTAAATATGTTTTACTAGAAGCTGTGTTTGTATTATATAAGATATGATATTTGAATGTGCTTGCTATGTTTGTATATTCCTATTTTTATTCTTATATATATTTTTATTAATTGGGTTGTTTTAATTGTGTCAGCCTCTATTTCTTTGTCCATTTGTCTATACTGAAGATAAAAATGTTTTTTTTAATGTTTTTTGAGGAAATTATGGATGAAATAATGGATTTTACACCATCATGCTGAAAGTGCCGCCCTTACAGTGTTTCCCTAAAGTCTTTGAGGAACTATAAGTAAGAAAGCAGAAAAAACAACTCACGTTTTTTATTTCCTTATTGTACTCAACTACTGTAATATGTGTGTTTCGCACTCCAGACCAGCAGGGTGCGGAAATGCACAGTTTATGTTGGTTTACCGAGTCGTCAAAAACACCGAAGAAGACGAAGAGACGCGCTCTGAACTGCCGTTTCAAAAAGATTTTGCAGCTTTTTTGAAGCATCATGAATCAGTTAAAAAGAAAACGATCACAATTTATAAGTAAAGTCATGCATTCAGACTCTGAGGAAGAGCAGAAACCTGTAAAGATGGAGTTTATTGAAGATGACAGTGAGAACGTGAGTGATCCAGAACCATTCAGAGTGAAACAAGAGGATACTGAAGAAGGTTTGAGTTTAATCTTGATTCTTCATTAATGAAGCTGTGAAACATGAAGTACATTAAAACTTTAGCAGTTATTTAATGGTTAGTCAGTCAGTATATCATATCCTACATAAAAGTAAAGATTCATATGGAATTTGACTGAAGCTAAAGATGCTCACAGATATTAAAACTGCTTTAGTATCAAAAGTTCAGGTAATTCCTCAGATAATGACACAGTTGATGAAGGAGTCTGTGTTATTATGCAGCAGTTAAAGGGATAATTCACACAAAAATGAAAACTATCCCATGATTTACTCACCCTCAAGCCATCCTAGGTGTATTTGACTATCTTCTTTCCGACGAACACAATCAGAGATATATTTAAAAATGTCTTTAGTCCTCCAAGATTTAAAATGGTTGTGAATCGCAGCCCAAATTTAAAAAAAAAAAAAGCATCCATCCATAATAAAAGGAATCCATTTAGCTCCAGAGGGTTAATAAAGGCCTTATGAAGTGAAGGGATGCGTTTTTATGAGAAAAATATCCATATTTAAAACTTTATATATTCAAATAACTACCTTTCAGCATTTTCTTACAAAAACGCATCCCTTCACTTCATAAGGCCTTTATTAATTTGGGCAACTATTCACAACCATTTTAAACTTTGGAGAACTAAGGATTATTATTTTTAAATTTATCTATGGTTGTGTTCATCTGAAAGAAGATGGTCAAATACACCTAGGATGGCTTGAGGGTGAGTAACCATGGGATATTTTTCATTTTTGGGTGAATTATCCCGTACTCACCCTCATGTCGTTCCACTCCTGTAAGACCATCGTTCATCTTCGGAACGCAAATTAAGATATTTGTGGTGAAATTCAAGTGCAAATGTTTAAAAAAGTGATTTTTTTCAACCTGTTTTAACTTTCATTTTTAGACATTATGGAAGGGATTAATGAGAGTGAAGAACTGAATGAAGTGAAGGAGGAACATCATGATGTGAAAACTGAAGAAAATCCTTTGAGTTGCACACAAACTGAAAGTAAATGTGTACAGAGAACAGCCATCCCAAATTTAACTTGTTCTCAGTGTGGAAAAACATTCGCACGCAAACAAGGTCTTAAATATCACATGATTGTTCATACTGGAGAGAAGCCGCACACATGTGATCAATGTGGGAAGAGTTTCAGACAAAAAGGAGCCCTTAATATTCACATGAAAATTCACACTGGAGAGAAGCCGTACCCATGTGATCAGTGTGGGAAGAGTTTTGCACTGAAAAGAGCCCTTGAAGGACACGTGAAAATCCACACTAGAGAGAATCTGTACACATGTGATCAGTGTGGGAAGAGTTTCACATACAAACGAAGTCTTAAAGATCACATGAAAACTCACACTGGAGAGAAGCCACACTCATGTGATCAGTGTGGGAAGAGTTTCACACGAAAAGAACAGCTTAAGTCACATATGAAAATCCACACTGGAGAGAAGCCGTACACATGTGATCAGTGTGGGAAGGGATTCACAGTGAAAAGAGACCTTGAAGGACACAAGACAATCCACAGTGGAGAGAAGCCACACACATGTGATCAGTGTGGGAAGAGTTATTCACTAAAAGTACAGCTTAAGAGACACATGAAAATCCACATTGCAGAGAAACCGCACACATGTGATCAGTGTGGGAAGAGTTTCATAGAAAAAGGAACCCTTGCAGATCACATGAAAATCCACACTGGAGAGAAGCCGCACACATGTGATCAGTGTGGGAAGAGTTTCACACTAAAGGGACAGCTTAAGAGACACATGAATGTCCACATCGAAAAGAAACGACACACATGTGATCAGAGTGGGAAGAGTTTCACAGTGAAAAGAGATCCCGAAGGACACATGAAAATCCACACTGTAGAGAAACCTTACACGTGTGATCAGTGCGGGAAGAGTTTCATTCAAAAAGGAAACCTTGCAGATCACATGAAAATCCACACTGGAGAAAAGCCGCACACATGTGATCAGTGCGGGAAGAGTTTCAAACTAAAAGAACAGCTTAAGAGACACATGAAAATCCACACCGGAGAGAAACCGCACGCATGTGATCAGTGTGGGAAGAGTTTTACCCTGAAAGACCAGCTTAAGAGGCACATTGAAATCCACAGCGGAGAGAAACCGTACACATGTGATCAGTGCGGGAAGAGTTTCTTACTAAAAATAACCCTTAATAATCACATGAAAATCCACACTGGAGAAGAGCTGCACACCTGTGATCAGTGTGGGAAGAGTTTTATATACAAACAAAGTCTTAAAGATCACATGACAGTTCATAGTGGAGAGAGGCCGCACACATGTGATCAGTGTGGGAATAGTTTTGCCCTTAAATATCTCCTTAACAGACACATGAAAATCCACACTGGAGAGAAGCCACACTCATGTGATCAGTGCGGGAAGAGTTTTATACAAAAAACATCCCTTATCATTCACAAGAAATTCCACACTAGAGAGAAGCCGTACTCATGTGGTCTGTGCGGGAAGAGTTGCACACAAAAAGGAAACCTTATCATTCACATGAAAATCCACACTGGAGAAAAGCCGTACACATGTGATCAGTGCGGGAAGAGTTTTGCACAAAAAGGACACTTCATGAGTCACACAAAATTCCACACTGGAGAGAAGCCGCACTCATGTGATCAATGTGGGATGAGTTTTACACAAAAAAGAGCCCTTAAGGATCACATGAAAATCCACACTGGAGAGAAGCCGCACACATGTGATCAGTGTGGGAAGAGTTTCAGATTGGCAGGTTCTTTTAGGCTACATCTGCGTTCTCATTCTGAAGAAAAAACATTTAACTGTTATCAGTGTGGTAAAAATTTTACTAGGGCAGATTCCCTGAAGAAGCATCTGAACGTTCATACAAAGGAGAAGCTTTATGCGTGTTCTCTGTGTGGAAAAGAGTTTTTACATCCGAGTACTTTAAAGTTTCACCAGAAAAGACACAGCGGTGTGAGGAATTATGTGTGCTATGTGTGTGGAAAATCCTATTTTAGAGAGGCTGAACTGAATCGGCACCAGAAAAGAAGCTGCACACAGAAAAGAGCCCTCACGGATCACAAGAAAATCCATACCGGAGGGAAGCTGCACACATGCAAAAGGTGCAGGAAGAGTTTCAGAAGTGAACGAGCTTTGAAATTACATCGGTGTTCTCATTCTGAAGAAAGAAAGAAGCACATGGAAGTTCATGCAAAGGAGAAGCCTTACACATGTTCTGCGTGTGAAAAAACCTTTACACGGATGAGCGCTCTTAAAGTACACCAGAAAACACATACCAGTGTGAAATCAAGGTGAAAAGACATTTGCTACAGCTGACAAAACGTCACCAGAGAATTCAGGAACTTTTAGGTTCAAACGTAACCCAATGTCGAGCAGTAAGAGTTGTTTCTTCCACAAAATCCTGCCCAGCTAGCTGAAACGAGTGACCAAAAAATCATCCTAAATTTTTATAGTTTAATTTTCAAGACCAACGGTTTCAACTTTGAGATTTACTCAGATATTGGTCCTCTGGAAGAAATTTTAAGAAGTTTTATTCCTGTATTTCAGCTTTATGATATAAATTGAATTGTTATACATTATGATTTTTGTATTGTCCTTTTTTTCCCAAATTTCTCATAATCCATATGTGTGTTGGGTGTAACGCATTAACTTTAGTTATGTAATCAGATTACTTTTTGTAACTAATCAAGTAAAGCATTACTTTTTCAATTTACTACAAAATGTCTAAGTTACTTTTTCAAATAAGTAACCCAAGTTACTTTTTCACATGTATTGACTGACTGAGAGCTCTCCTGTCTCCATGCTGAGAGAAATAAAGCGCAGAGGTGTTGTGTCGCTGTGTGAACATGATGTTGTTGTAGTTCTCGACTAAATGTGAACATGCATTTACTGCTCTGACTTGCAAGACAATATTCAGTATTGCTCAAAATGTATAAAAACCGTCAAATACAGTCTCAGAATTTTATGCTAACCTGTAATAATTAACTATATTAAATTAGACAAATATTTTTTATGTATTTAATCTCACTTTATTAACCAATGTCTATGTTGCCAACTTTCAGTGATCTAATTTTAACTATACTGAGAAACTATTATTTTAGATTAGATTTAGAACAGTGTTGAACTTGCTTCTCCTGTATCCTATTCTTCTTTAATCCAGAATTGCAGCACAGCAGAAAGGTTTGTTTGAACGGCGCCCTCTACTGTACAGGCGTAAATATGCATTTCCATCAGCCTGAGGCTTATTCATTTGATTTTCAGTGTTTACATCTGCCAAAAATATAACATTTTTGCTGCTATTAAAATACAAACAAGCAAACAGCCAAACCCAGGTGAGAAAAAGTAACACAAATGTAATTTGCAACGCAATAAGTTACTTTTTTAGGGGAAAAATAACTTTCGCCAACACTGTTCACTCAGGATTGAGCAGTTCACTGTGCTTTCTACACTTCAAAGTGGTTTAACCAACCAATCAGAATCAAGGACCAGAACTGCCTGTATTATAAATGAAATTAAACCCAATTTGAGGGAATTACACAGACATACAATTGGTTTCAGATCTGTGTTTTTCTGTATTTATGCTTTTATTTTTTATTCTTACCATTATTTTTTACATTTTTTTATAGTTGTGGTATTACTTCACATGTTCTTTTCTAAACTTCTATATCGATGTCTGCCTAAATGTCAATATATTAATCTCCATCATATATTCATATTCAAGTGTTTAATCATTTACTGTCATTTTATGTTAATCTTTTATTCTGTGTCATTTATTATATTTTCTCCAAGATTATGTATACTTATTTCGTGTTCGTTAAGAAGATATATCTTAGTTATAAGTGCTTCATTAGATATTGGACACCTCCCACTGCCTGAGTGATAATGTTTCTCAGATTTAGTAATACACACTAAATATGTTTTACTAGAAGCTGTGTTTGTATTATATAAGATATGATATTTGAATGTGCTTGCTATGTTTGTATATCCCTATTTTTTTATTATTATTATTAATTGGGTTGTTTTAATTGTGTCAGCCTCTATTCTTTGTCCATGTGTCTGAAGATAAAAATATTTTTTTAATGTTTTTTGAGGAAATAATGGATTTTACACCATCATGCTGAAAGTGCCGCCCTTACAGTGTTTCCCTGAACTCTTTGAGGAACTATAAGTAAGAAAGCAGAATAAACAACTTTTCTCCCTTTATCTCCTTATTGTACTCAACTACTGTAATATGTGTGTTTCGCACTCCAGACCAGCAGGGTGCGGAAATGCACAGTTTATGTTGGTTTACAGAGTCGTCAAAAACACCGAAGAAGATGAAGAGACGCGCTCTAAACTGCCGTTTCAAAAAGATTTGCAGCTTTTTTGAAGCATCATGAATCAGTGAAAAAGAAAACGATCACAATTTACAAGTAAAGTCATGCATTCAGACTCTGAGGAAGAGCAGAAACCTGTAAAGATGGAGTTTATTGAAGATGACAGTGAGAACGTGAGTGATCCAGAACCATTCAGAGTGAAACAAGAGGATACTGAAGAAGGTTTGAGTTTAATCTTGATTCTTCATTAATGAAGCTGTGAAACATGAAGTACATTAAAACTTTAGCAGTTCAACAGATTGTCAGTTAGTGAGCATATCCAGTCATTATACTTAAGTAAATGGAAAGATACTTTTATATAGAAATTGATTGAAGCCAATGTTAAAATATGCTCAGTAGAAAAATGCCTATTTAAAACCTAAAATAACTGATCTAAAAACTACTTTAGTGTTTATCTGTATGAATATCCCCCTAAGAATTAAAAAAACAGACCATTTAAACATAAATAAACAATTAAATGCATACATATTTGAACAATATGAGGTTTTATAAACAATGACAGAATAGTTACTTATAACGATAACATTATCGTTGACTCCATGATAAAGTTCTGTTTATTCTAGTCATGTGCTGCAGTTACGTCATCTTTCGCTTTAAATTCCTGAGCTCTTTAAAGTTTGCTGAATCCTGATAGGTTGTCAGTTTATCACCTGAAAAAAGTCATTCTGGAAGTGATTCCATTTCAGCGATATTGTTTGTAACACGGTTCTTCAGAACGGGAAGAAGGAGGCGGGAACCGGCGAACGTTCAACGTACTTTTAATAAATAAATAAACAAACAATAAAACGAAAGTAAAAGGGCGGCAGTCGCCGTGAGGAACTAAAAAGTAATACAATTACTTGTAAAAGTAATACAAACATAATAAAAACACAACATAAAGTCCAGGCCTGGTCCTCTCTCGTCCTTCACTGTCGTCGCTCCTCTTTTATGCTTCCGGAGCTCCTTCGTGAAAGAGACGAGACCGGTGCGCCGAGCAGCTGGAGCTCATTATCACTTGCGTCACCGGCCTCGCGCAGTTCCCTCACGGCTCTCGCCCGCCCTGCTCGTCACATTGTTCTTCTGTATTATTGTGTCATCATCCCAGCCTGTGTTCCCCGGTCTGGTTAAAAACTAATCTTGTTGATTAGTTCTTGATTGTTCATTTGTGTGTGTTGTTTGCCAATCACCCCTGGTGTATAAATACCCCAGTGTTTCTCATGTTCTTGTGTAGAGTTGCCAATATTTAGTTGTGTCGTGTTCGTTTGTTGTGTTCATGTGCCTGGGTTTATCTTGTTACTTGTCTAAAGTTAGTTTTAATTGTCCTGTTTTAATACATTTCTACTGCATTTGGATCCAATGCCTCTTATCTGCAGCTGTTATCATTATAGCTGTGGTGTGTGCTATTCTTTTAAATTTAGAATGATTTTTTAAACTTCTTAGTTAACCTATCATTCTTGATATGAACGGGCCTTTACTCTGTGTTGACCCCAAATTAATGGTAACGGCTGCTTAAGACTTTACCCACAAATAGCATGTGCACGCTTTGTTTTAATAATGTCTTTTCAGACATTCCTCTAGTCATTGCTGATTCATATGTGACACCTTGATTACATGTATTGTAATGGGACTTATTTTTAAACACTTATTTACTATCACAAATCAGGGTAGTTTCTAGGGTTGGAAGAGATTAAATTGCACATATCGTGGTGTGAAAAAGTTTTTGCCCCCTTCCCGATATCTTATTTCATGTTTGTCACACTTAAATGTTTCAGTTCATCAAACAAATTTAAATATTAGTCAAAGATAACACAAATTAACACAAAATGCAGCTTTTAAATGAAGTTTGTTGTTAATAAGGGAAAACAAAATCCAAACCTACATGGCATACAACTTAATTGTGATTTATCACACCTGAGTTCAATTTCTCTAGCCACACCCAGGCCTGATCACTGCCACACCTGTTCTCAATCAAGAAATCACTTAAATAGGACCTGCCTGTGACTGCCAAAGTGAGGCAGACCAAAAGATCTTCAAAAGCTAGACATCATGCCGAGATCCAAAGAAATTCAGGAACTAATGAGAGAGAATGTAATTGAGATCTATCAGTAAAAGAGGTTATAAAGCGATATCTAAAGCTTTGGGACTTCAGAGAACCACAGTGAGAGCCATTATCCACAAATAGCGAAAACATGGAACAGTGGTGAACCTTTCCAGGAGTGGCCGGCCGACTAAAAATACCCCAAGAGCGCAGCGACGACTCATCCAAGAAGTCACAAAAGACCCCACAACAACATCCAAAGAACATGCTGGCCTCAGTTAAGGTCAGTGTTCGTGACTCCACCATAAGAAAGAGACTGGGCAAAAATGGCCTGAATGGCAGAGTTACAAGACGAAAACCACTGCTGAGCAAAAAGAACATTAAGACTCGTCTCATTTTTGCCAGAAAACATCTTGATGATCGCCAAGATTTTTGAGAAAATATTCTGTGGACTGACGAGACAAAAGTTCAACTTTTTGGAAGGCGTGTGTCCCATTGCATCTGGCGTAAAAGTAACACCGCATTTCACAAAAAGAACATCTTACCAACAGTAAAATATGGTGATGGTAGTGTGATGGTCTGGGAATGTTTGACTGCTTCAGGACCTGGAAGACATGCTGTGATAAATGGAACCATGAATTCTGCGGTCTACCAAAAAATCCTGAAGGAGAATGTCTGGCCATCTGTTTGTGACCTCAAGTTGAAGCGAACTTGGGTTCTGCAGCAGGACAAGGATCCAAAACACACCAGAAAGTCCACCTCTGAATGGCTGAAGAAAAACAAAATGAAGACTTTGGAGTGGCCTAGTCAAAGTCCTGACCTGAATCCTATTGAGATGCTGTGGCATGACCTTAAAAAGGCAGTTCATGCTTGAAAACCCTCCAATGTGGCTGAATTACAACAATTCTGCAAAGATGAGTGGGCCAAAATTCCTCCACAGCGCTGTAAAAGACTTGTTGCAAGTTATCGCAAACGTTTGATTGCAGTTGTTGCTGCTCAGGGTGGCCCAACCAGTTATTAGGTTTAGGGGGCAATCACTTTTTCACACAGGGCCATGTAGTTTTGGAATTTGTTTTCCCTTAATAACAACCTTCATTTAAAAAATGCATTTTGTGTTATCTTTTACTAATATTTAAATTTGTTTGAAGCTCTGAAACATTTAAGTGTGACAAATATGCAAAAAAATAAGAAATCAGTAAGGGGGCAAGCGCTGTTTTACGCCACTGTAAATAAATTATTTTTTAAAAAAATTTGTTGTAATTGTAGCAAATGTTCTTGACCTTCACATTTCTGTCATATATATGTCTTCACATTTCTGTCTAACATATTTTTTTGTGACTTTAAATTACATTTTTGTTTCTTTTTAGACCTGATGGAAGAAAATGGGGAAAGTGAAGAACTGAGTGAAGAGGAGGAGAAATGTCATGTCAAAACTAAAGAGAGTTGCTCGCAGACTGAAAGTAAATGTGTACAGAAAAAATCCATCAATAATTTCACCTGCCCTCAGTGTGGGAAACGATTCTCATACAAACAAGGTCTTAAACGTCACATGAGTGTTCATACTGGAGAGAAGCCGCACACACGGCACCAGAGAATTCACACCGGAGAAAAACCTTACAAGTGTTCACAATGTGACAAGACATTCAGTCATTCTGAACATCTGAAAACACATGAGATGATCCATGCTAGAAAGATACCGCACACGTGTGATCAACGCGAGAAGGATTTTGCACAAGCAAACGGTCTTAAACTGTGCTCTCACTCTGGAGAAAGACCATTTAGCTGTGATCAATGCAATAAAAAATTTCTTAGGGCAGATCACTTGAAGAACCACCTGAAAGTTCATACAAAGGAGAAGCCTCACGTGTGTTCTTTGTGTGGAAAGAGTTTTTCACGGCCGGGTTACTTTAAAATGCACCAGAAAATACACAACGGTGTGAAGAATCATGTGTGCTTTGATTGTGGGAAGACCTTTACGACAGCTGCCATATTAAAACAGCACCAGAGAGTTCACACTGGAGAAAAACCTTACAAGTGTTCACACTGTGACAAGACATTCAGTCTGTCAGGAAATATGAAAACTCACGAGAGGACCCACACTGACGAGAAGCCGCACACATGTGATCAGTGCGGGAAGAGTTTTAAAGAGAAAGGAACCCTTAAGTCACACATGAAAATCCACACTGGATTGAAGCCGTACACATGTGATCAATGTGGGAAGAGTTTCACACATTCTAACACTCTTAAATTACATCTTCGTTGTCATTCTGGAGAAAGACCATTTACCTGTTGTGAGTGTGGTAAATCATATTTTTCATCATCATCCCTGCAGATCCACATGAAAATTCACACAAAGGAGAAGCCTTACACGTGTTCTTTGTGTGGAAAGAGTTTTACTCAGTTGGGTACTTTAAAAATGCACCAGAATAGTCACAGCGGTGTGAAGAATCACATGTGCTTTGATTGTGGGAAGACCTTTTTTACGGATGCCATATTGAAACGGCACCAGAGGGTTCACACAGGAGAAAAACCTTACAAGTGTTCACTATGTGACAAGAGATTCAGGCAGTCAGGAAACCTGAAAAGACATGAGAGGACCCACACTGGAGAAAAACCGCGCATGTGATCAGTGCGGTAATAGTTTTAATCTGTCAGGTTCTCTAATGTTGGCGAACTTTGAGGCATGCCTACGCTGCTGTGAGCGACGTTTACACGAGTATGTAAAAATGTGATGCAGGCTGCTTAAGTATTATTATTACGTAGTATTGTTTAATCCAGTTCCTTCTGGTTGATGATCGAGTGAAAGCATCAATTTTATATTTTCGATTTTGGCAGATCTGTTCTTACTACAGCTGAAACTTTTATATGGAGATAGAATTGTTCCTTTATTCCAAATAAATAGATTATGATCCACAAGTAAATGTTAAGATATTCATTAAAAAAATAATCCTATGGAATAATCCACAAATGAATCTATTGAGATCCACAAATATAGGTTAGGAGTTTCACAAAAATGAATTCAAGACATGGGAGAGAAGATAATGTTGTCATTAAGTCGTTATTTTTGTTTTGTTTTTGCGCACAGTATTCTCGTCGCTTCATAAAAATAAGGTTGAACCACTCTAGTCATGTGGACTATTTTAATGATGTTTTTAATACCTTTCTGGACCTTGAAAGTGGTTGTTAAATTGCTGTCCATAGAGGATAAAAAGTTCTCGCATTTCATCAAAAAAATCTTAATTTGTGTTCCGAAGATGAACGAAGGTTTGGAATGATATGAGGGTGAGTAAGGGGCCGTTCACATATCGCGCCTAAAAACGCGTGGAAAGCGCGGCCGCGTCGCTTCCTCCTTCTTTTGCAAGCGTTCGGGAGCTCGCGCTTCTGTTGAGTCTGTGGTTGCTATGCAACCATGAACAACACTCTCCACTACTACGCAGAAGTTTAAATGGATTCCCATCACCGAAAAGCCCTTGCAGTAGCTCTTGTACAGGATTTATTTATGGAGAAGAAAAACTCCCGCAGTGTTTGGGTGCACCCTATCCTTCAAAAACGTAAAAAACATGGAGAATTTCACAAACTTGGCCAAGAGCTCTTGTCACATGACCCGCGGTGCGCTTGCGGCATTCTGAAAAGTTGAGATGTTTTCATCTCACCGCGGCACAGGCGCGCATGAAAAAAACGAGCGCGCCGGACCGCATGCGCGTCGCTTCCATTTTGCGCGCGGTTACCGCGGGCCTACATAGGATATAATGAATATGCGCGCGGAAAAGACGCTATATGTGAACGGCCCCTAATAAATGACAAAATTTTCATTTTTGGGTGAACTAACTAACCCTTTAAAACACTAAAACTGTTACATGATCCCAGTTATTTCCAAGAATGTTTAAATCCAGAGAAATAAGCTATTTTAACTAGTGCCCAGACCCGTCGCCAGTGGATGACGTCAAACCCGCGTTACCCTCGATTTCTGATTTCCATGGAAATACCAAAGATGGCCAACTCTATACATTCATACGCACAGAAAATTAATCATATAACTAAACACTGTTACTGTTTAAGTCTTGTTTTCTTGATTTACCATGCGTTACAGACAACACTATTTTGTCAGATGAATCAGATGCAACTTTATTTGCAGTAACAGTAATACAGCAATAAAATTAGTCGCATGTCATACAGCAACACAGACCATCCAGTATTTACTAATATGATGTTTTAATATCGTTCTAGCTTACTGCAGTGTGTAACAAGTGTCTAGCATTATGTGTCTAACAAGTGAGTAGCATTATAACAGAACTTTCAACACACTCAAATGTATCTAGTTTGATAAGTAGCGCTGTGTTAACCCAGATACACTTGACCAATGTTTTATTAGTTTGCATATTAATTTTCCTGACTGAATGATTGCAGGCATTCAACTGACCCTTTAGTTACTGTTGCTATGGCCGACAAGCCATGCGCTCTCACACCACACACGTTCTCACGGATTGAAAAATACATCGCAGAGCAAAGAGGACACTGACAACACGTCGACAGACAAGACAGAGCAGGTTGCTTTTGATATGAAAGTTTCAAATTTCAAATATTGTAATTTTTTAAAGAAGTTTAAACAAATAGTGTATGATGTCTCTTTAATGTGTCGTGACAGATCGCTGTAGCTCCTTCAAGCTCCTCATGAACCGATCATCTCTTCATACTAGTTCATTTATAGCATCAAATAAACATGAATGAACATCAGAAGGAATGTTGTGGAAAGACGTGAGTACAAGTTCAAATTCACCAATGTTATTCTACTAACTCCCCTGACTGCTTAGTCGGGGGATTCGGGGTTATGATTGGTTAGATCGCCTGTCAATCAAACTGCCTGCCAAGGGTCAATTAAGATAAAGCACAGCAAACTTAAACTTCCTTTGTACTTTACGATGCTTTAACTAATTGTTATCATTTGTTGAATGCAATAAATGAAATAAACCTGCATGATGTACACTCTGCGGTCTAACAAGTTTTTTAATCTATCCTGGTGTGATTGTACTTAAATTGTTGTTCATATTGTAAATATACACCCAATACGATACACAAGCATAAATGTGTTGCTTTAATAGATAAGTAAATTTGGATTAAACAAAATTATATGGATAAAAGTGTAAAAATTACATTTGGTTCAACTACTGTGCTTTTGCTTGTTTTGATAAAATAATATATACACTACTGTTCAAAAGAACAAATTATTTATGTTCACAAAGGATGCATTTATCTATGGAAGCCCGTTTCCGTCACTGAAAAAAAAAAAAAGAAGATTTTTGCGACTTTTTATCTCAGAATTCTGGGATAAAAAGTCAGAATTCTGAGTTATAAAGTCAGAATTCTGGGATAAAAAGTCGCAATAATCTTTTTTTTTTTTTTTTTTTTCAGTGGCGAGGCTTCCATACTCAAGTGAAGGTCAATCTCAGTAACAGGAAATAGATTTTTTTATACTGGGAAAAAAAGTCAGAATTCTGACTTTTTATCTCACAATTCTGACTTTATAACTCACAATTCTGACTTTTTATCTCAGAATTCTGACTTTATAACTCACAATTCTGACTTTTTATCTCAGAATTCTGACTTTATAACTCACAATTCTGACTTTTTATCTCAGAATTCTGACTTTATAACTCACAATTCTGACTTTATCTCACAATTCTGACTTTATAACTCACAATTCTGACTTTTTATCTCACAATTCTGACTTTATAACTCACAATTCTGACTTTTTATCTCACAATTCTGACTTTATAACTCACAATTCTGACTTTTTATCTCACAATTCTGACTTTATAACTCAGAATTCTGAGATAAAAAGTCGCAAAAATCTTTTTTTTTCAGTGGTGGAAACGGGCTTCCATATTTATCTGATAAAAAACACTAATATTGTGTAATAATATCTGTTTAAATATATTTAAAAATGCTTTTTTATTATTATCACAGTTTAAAATGTGCTGGTTAATGAAGTGTGGAAACCATTATACAGCGTCTATTTTCAAGATTATTTCTGAATAGCAAGTTCAGAAGAACAGCACTTGAAATAGAAATCTTTTGTAAAATGTCTTCACTGTCATTTTTTTATCAAAATTAATGCATCCTTGCTGAATAAAAGTATATTTTAAGGTGAATTTTAAATTTCTTAAATCGTAGTGCCAGAATGAAGATGACAGAATGTTATAAATGTTTTCACATTGATCCAGCAGCTAAGAGGTTTCATTTATCAAGACCTCGTAAAACCGGAAGGAGCGGAAGCGGTCGACTGGCATAATAAAAGCCCCGCTGCTCTCGAGCTGCGTGCACGCAAGTGTGTCATTCTTTGTCTCATTAGCAATAGCTCAATCGAACTTAAACACACACAATGATTTAAAGTTTTTTCGATCTCCGATGAAACTGAACTCTGTCCACGTTCACTTCGCGCGGACCGACCGTTAGACACGTCACACGTTCACACAGACTACAAATCCACACGTCAGAAGATCTGCCAGAAGATCTGCTTGATTCGAGTAAGTCTGCGAGGTTTGTGAAATTAATTGTTTATTATATATTCCGAGATTTGTTTAATTCATATAGATGATGAGTGTATTTGCTGAATGTTGTCAGTAAATGAGAAAGTATTATATTGTTTAATTTTCTGTTCCTAATAATATGTTACCGCTACTTTGTTGAAAGCTGCTGTCCGTAACTTTTTTTTGAATAAAAATGATCCAAAATCAATTGTTGGTTATGCACTAGATCAATCAGTGTTAAAAAAAAACTATCTCCTTAGCTTTCACAACGGTAAGATTAATGTTTTGTAATCTGAGTGATACTGGTAGGAATTCGCGGGAAATACGAGTTTGCTGACGTTTATCTTTGCGTCATGACGTCACGTCTGTAAACAGAAGGAAGGAGTCCTGACTATGGATGCTGCTTGTGGCGCATCATTTGTCGCCTCTTCTTACAGCAGCCGGAATGTATTTAAACTTGTGATGGTGGCTTGTAATCTAGAAAGTTTACATCAACTGTGGTAAAAAGTAAAAGATTTTGGACTGTGGAGAGCCTGCGGTAAAATAACGAAACCCGACCGGGCTCTTGTGAAAACAATACATTGCTTTTGAAAGGTGGCTTGACCTAAAAAAGGACGCTACACAAAAATGCATATTTTTCTGCTGGACAGGTATTCAATGGTTCATTGGGTAATAATGTTAAAGTAGCAATTATGCATTATACAATTATAGATAATGATAATACACAGTATATACGTGTACTCACGCAAAGTTGATGTTTCAATTTGAGAACAAAGTATAACAATAATAATTTGCACCATTGATTGTGCGATTTATAGTAAATCTTTTTTCAGTTGGTCAGAAAAATTGTGGATGACGTTACTTCTTCAGATGACATTTTCCTGTGAAACTTCTTATTTTGGACATGCGTACAAGTCGTAGCATCTGTAATTACGGTGTACAGTGAAGATCCACACTGGTGCGTTGACTGACATCCGCCACACCTCAAAACATTAGATTCATCTGCGGTGAGGAGCCACGCCGAAGCACAACCCACGTGAAGAATATAATTTCGCAAATCACTGCAATTGCAGGTTTTCGACAGAGATGGCGACAAAGAGGCTAAACTTACGGACTTCAGCTTTAACCGTACTATCTAATGACATATTACCGTTCAACGGAGATCGTAAACTATAAAGACCAGCTGAATGAGCTGTTCTAACTGAGAGTAACTTCTGACAGATCTTAAAATATGTCAGAACCATTGTTTGTCTCAAGATGGACACCAGTGATGTTTTTTCTAGTGAATGTTTATAAAAGCTACTTAAATGCCCTAATCCTGATTTAGGCTAAGCCCTGCCTGTGAAACTGGGCCCAAGTGTTTTTCAAAAAAAACTTATTGGCCGATCCTGATGTTTTAAAAATACCAAATATCAGATGATATATGCCCCATGGTGATATATCAGTTAACCATTAATCTCCATTCTGTTTTCTGTTTGTTCTGTTGTCAGTGTTTCTTTGTACACTGCACACACAGTGCTTGGTGCTATTGTTTTTAATTATATCTATTATTTTATAAAAATTAATCAAAATTATCACAATTTTGCAAAGTATTCATCTATTTGATAATGTCTCTCTATATTTTAGTATTTGTGATTAGTGATTCATTTAAAAAGGGTAAAACAATAGAACTAACATGAAATAAATGTTAAAGCAGGAATAAGAAAGCTGTAAAGTAATCTCTGGATTTCCGCAATTCCGCTCTTTCACAGGCGCTCTCAGTCCTCTCCGCATTGGATTTTGGGAAATAGTGCTTCAGCGAGTGTACATTCGTTGTCAGAGAGAATTATGGGTCTAAAGTAGTGAACTCGTGAAGTCGTTCACTCAGAACTCGGACACCACTACAAAATGGCCGACACCCTATATAGTGAATAGGGAGCGGTTTCGGACACAGCTTTTGTCTATTTTCTGCTATTACATCTTGTATGTCCTTTCCCTTCACATTCCTGAATTTTCTTTCTTAAAATGAAACCTTTTTATCTTTAATTTTAGACTTGTTGGAGGAGCAAGATGAGAGCGAATATAACTGAATTAGGTGGAAGAGAAACATCATGTCAAAATCTTTGAATTGAAAGAAAGGAAAAAAAAGGAAGAATCAAAAAATCTCTCACCTCAAGACTTTCCCACACAAAAAAAGTCTTCAACCTCACATGAAAATCCATACGGGAGGGAAATGGCACACAGCAAACACTCTTAAATTACATCTGCATTCTCATTCTGGAGAAAGAACATTTAACTCTGATCAATGCGGCGAACAAATTCTTAATCCAGAATCCGTGAGGGTCCACCTCAAAGTTCACGCAGAGCAGATGCCTCACGTGTGTTCTCTGTGTGGAAAGAGCTTTTCACGGATGAGTAATTTAAAATTACACCAGAAAAGACACGGCGGTGTGAAGGATCATGTGTGCGTCGACTGTGGGCAGACCTTTACTAGATCTGACACACTGAAAGACCACCAGAGAGTTCACACTGGAGAAAAACCTTACAAGTGTTCACACTGTGACAAGACTTTCAGTCGGTTTGGGACTCTGAAAATACATGAAAGGACCCACACTGGAGAGACACCTTATAAATGTGATCAATGTGGGAAAAGTTTTACACAAAAAGGAAGCTTAAACGATCACCTGAAAATCCACACTGGAGAGAAGCCGTACACATGTGATCAGTGCGGGAAGAGTTTTGCATACGCAAAAACTCTTAAATTACATCTGCGTTCTCACTCTGGAGAACGACCATTTAGCTGTGATCAGTGCGGGAAAAGATTTATTAGGGCAGAAACCCTGAAGAGGCACATGAAAGTTCATACAAAGCAGAAGCCTCACGTTTGTTTGTGTGGGAAGAGTTTTTTACGATTGGATTATTTTAAAATACACCAGAAAATACACGGTGTGAAGGATCACATGTGCTTTGAATGCGGGAAGACTTTTACTACCGCAGCTGTGTTGAATCGGCACCAGAGAGTTCACACTGGAGAAAAACCTTACAAGTGTTCACACTGTGACAAGAGATTCAGTCAGTCTGGAGCTGTGAAAAATCATGAGATGATCCACACTGGAGAGAAGCCGCACACGTGTGATCAGTGCGGGAAGAGTTTCATACTAAAAGGATCCCTTAAATCGCACTTTAAAATCCACACCGGAGAGAAGCCTTATAAATGCGATCAATGTGGGAAGCGCTTCACACACGCATACTCTCTTAAATTACATCTCCATTATCACTCTGGAGAAAGACCATTCAACTGTGATCAATGTGGTAAAAACTTTCCTAGAGCAGAACACCTGAAGGTCCACCTGAAAGTTCATACAAAGGAAAAGCCTTACACGTGTTCTTCATGTGGAAAGAGTTTTAGTCAGCTGGGTAATTTAAAAGCACACCAGAAAATACACAGTGGAGTGAAGAATCACATGTGCTTTGAATGTGGGAAGACTTTTACTGCCGCTGAGACGCTGAAAAGGCACCAGAGAATTCACACTGGAGAAAAAAACTCATGAGAGGATACACTCCGGAGAGAAGCCTTTTACATGTGATCAGTGTGGGAAAAGTTTCACTCAGTTAGGATCGTCATACTAAAAACAGCTGTCTGAAATCAAAGTAGTTCATGTTCAGATCCGGAACATTTAAAGTGTTTTTCTGCGTTATAATAACGCATTGAGTAATAAAAGCTCTCTTTCATATCAATCTGGCCCAACCAGCTTCATTTAAAACATCATTAGTAGGAGTGAACAAAGTTCATCTTTAAGACTGGCTTCAATTAATATTTCTAAAGACGTTTTCTACAGAAAAACTGGCACGGATCTGAGATGTCCTTCTGTTTGGACTAAAGCTGAATATAATTGTGGCCCATTTCATGGATTTAATGTCTCAATTCATCTGCATTCTCACTCTGAATTTTGTAATTGATTAAATTACTTATTTCGTCATTGACTTTTGATTGATAATTTTTTATTGCTAGCTGATTCAGAAAACAGTCTCGTAATTTTTTTATGTCTGAAAGCCATGAACACCATGATTGTTTTTTGGGCTTTCAGCTCACGGTGATGATGTCATCAACACCTCCCCACAGTCACTGACGAACAGACAATTAGAATAAAGTCAGATCTCTGCTGAGAATCCTGCAAGGTTTGTTTCATGTGTTTTTAGTATTAACAGCTGCTACAAATCTTGTTTTCGCCTCATTGATTATGATGTTCACCTGTAAACTGCCACTTAAAGCTCAAATCATTGGTGTCAACAGACTGAAACAAACTACACCATCGCCATAAGTCAGCATTTCTTATAGTTTTTGATAAACCATGTTTCATAAATACAAACCAGCGAACAAAGATTTGAATAAATGACTAAGTGAACTTTAATTAAACTGACATGTTTACATTTATTTCTGAATTTGTGGTTATGTATAATATTTGTATTTTTCCATATGTCCATACTGAAGGTAAAAGTATAAAATAAAGTTACAGAGATAAAACAAAAATACTTTTTTTTTTTTTTTTTTAAATAAAACAAATTCAGTAGCTTTACATTTTGATAAATGGATATATAAACATAATACATAGCCTAAATGCCTTTGGTCCGCATTGACTTCAGTAATATATATTTTTTACTATTGAACACAGTTGTTTAGTTACCCACATATTGCAAAGTATCTTCCATAATGTTCAACAGAAGAAAGAAATTAATACATGTATGGAGCATCATGAAGGTGAGTAAATGATGGGATTTAAATCTGTATGTAGTTATGAACTATGGGGTTAGCGCCATCTTGTGTGCGTAAAGATGACGTTGCATCTGTGTTTTAATTATTCAATCTGTCCTTTCACGTGATGTTGATAAAAAAATATACTGAAATTATTGTCATTTATGTCTATTATTCTCAAAGTGCATATACTAAACTAATGTCCAAAGGCTAGACTCATGTTGTATGCAAGAAACTGAAAGTGTTGAAGACAAACACGATCTATTCATCATCTTGAAGTAATGAAAATTAATAAATAAAATGTGCTTCGTGTTATTTTATGGTTCAGTTTTGAAATCACCCATCACTAGAAATTGTTTAATAAAATTATTATTAATTTGAACAAGCCTTCTGACACATTTCTAACCAGCATGCATCTCGTGGTGATCGGTTCTGTGCAGATTTTGCTCATCTCAAACAAGCCTGCTCTCCACCAACTGTGCTGATCAAAAGCAGGATGGGAAACGACTTGCAGACGACACAGCTTAATGCTCATTGGTTTAAACAGCCGTGATGCATTGTTAGTTAGTTATAGTTATATTAATGTAACTAAATTTGTTATATAGTTACAGTTATACACTCACCTAAAAGATTATTAGGAACACCATACTAATACTGTGTTTGACCCCCTTTCGCCTTTAGAACTGCCTTAATTCTACATGGCATTGATTCAACAAGGAGCTAAAAGCATTCTTTAGAAATGTTGGCCCATATTGATAGGATAGCATCTTGCAGTTGATGGAGATTTGTGGGATGCACATCCAGGGCACGAAGCTCCTGTTCCACCACATCCCAAATATGCTCTATTGGGTTGAGATCTGGTGACTGTGGGGGCCATTTTAGTACAGTGAACTCATTGTCATGTTCAAGAAACCAATTTGAAATGATTCGAGCTTTGTGACATGGTGCATTATCCTGCTGGAGGATGGGTACATGGTGGTCATAAAGGGATGGACATGGTCAGAAACAATCCTCAGGTAGGCCGTGGCATTTAAACGATGCCCAATTGGCACTAAGGGGCCTAAAGTGTGCCAAGAAAACACCCCTAGACCATTACACCACCACCACCAGCCTGCACAGTGGTAAGAAGGCATGATGGATCCATGTTCTCATTCTGTTTACGCCAAATTCTGACTCTACCATCTGAATGTCTCAACAGAAATTGAGACTCATCAGACCAGGTACCATTTTTCCAGTCTTCAACTGTCCAATTTTGGTGAGCTCGTGCAAATTGTAGCCTCTTTTTCCTATTTGTAGTGGAGATGAGTGGTACCCGGTGGGGTCTTCTGCTGTTGTAGAATCAATGTCTTCTGAAGTGAAACAATAGGTGTGTTTGAGGAAAATACTATTATGTTAAATTTTTTGCACAACAAATTTGCCAACTGATAAATATGAGCTCAAAGTCAGCATGCTGTAATTTGTGATCTGTGTTTTAAAGCTTAAATAGTCATTTGAAAGCACAGACTTTAAAATATTAACATTTTTCTAACACACACCTATTTCACTTCATCTAGAGTCATATTGACTGCTGTGGTTTTTTACTGTGTGGTTTTTGAAGTGTCGACCTTGCACACAGAGATGGATTATTTTCTAAAAATCATTATTCGAAAGAAAGTCATTGTGTAACAGTTCTTAAGTATGGGAAGAAGGAGGCGGGAACCGGCGAACATTCAACATAACTTTAATCAAATAAACAAACAAACAACAAAACAAAAGTAAAATGGCGGCAGTTCTTCACGGCAAATGCCGCCCACACAAACATAATAAAACACAACATAAAATCCAGGCCTGGCTCTTTTATGCTTCCGGAGCTCCTCCGTGAGAGATACGAGACCGGTGCAGTGCGCAGATTACGCTATTAAGCTATTTCCTCCTGGACTGTCACACTTGGCCCTGGTGTCTCAGGTTCTGCTGCCTACCTGTCAGTGCCCACTGAGTTGAGCAGCAGAGACACCAGGTTCCTCGCTGCGGACTTGATTTGTCCATGACCCTAAATCATTTTAAATAAATGAAAGATTTGCATTTCTTTAGATAAAGCTTTTTTCATCCAGATCAGAGTGACTACTAACAAACAGTTGTTAATCTTAGATAGACAGTTATATGAAAAGTGAAGCAACGAAATGTAGATGATGAGAAAAGATTGAGTGAAGAGACAAGACAAGTACATTAAACCAGGATTAAGCCTTCGTTCAGTTAGGATATTTAAGTAACTTTTATAAAATTGCCTTAGAAAAAAAAAATCATTACTGGTGTGAATCTTGAGACAAAACAATGGCAGTAACATATTAAGATACGTCAGAGCAAGTTTATTTCAGTTAAAAACAACTCAAACATGCATTTTAGTCTGTGAAACCGGCCAATTTATGAGAATCAACACATCACAATGCTCATCTGTTAACTGGAGAGCTAGTTAACAAGTAATAAGCTGGCTTCTTGTTCATAGACAATAAAAACAACAAAAACATAACTCACTTGACGCTGCAGTGTATTGCTATCCTGATTCGTCTGATTAGCCATTTTATATGATCCTCCGCGTCTCTTCCTTTTGCTCTGTCGGTAATGCAGGGAGTCTTGTGATTGATTGATTGATTGATTGTCAAGCCAGCCAATCAGAATTTAGCAGCCTCATCTCTGATTGGCTGGAATTCTGGCATATTGTAACGCTGGTTTGTGTTGAGAAAGCGAGCCCTTGGCGCTTAGCGAGCACTCAGAGCAGGTATCAGGAGAGCGAGAAAGTGGAACGTTGCACGTGCGAAAGAGAATGTCCGCGCACATCCAAATAAACCCCCCTAAATGCAAAACTGATTTTCGTTCGCTCGAAATACTTTCTTATTTGCGAGACGAACATTTCTCCTCAAAACTCAGTTTACGCGCTGAGAATTAAAATTTGGCAGCGATATAATTCCATTCCCTTCTGGTGGAATGATCTCCCTACCTTCATCAGGAATGTAGAATCCCTGGCAATATTCAAAAGACCGCTGAAAACTGTACAAGTAACAGTGATCACAAATCGAAAGTGTTTCAAAGACTTCTCTTCCTGCTGCACAAGACGTCTGAACTACTGCAAGTAAGTTTTACTTCTTCCATAATTACAGTTATTTGGGGGAATGATTAACGACTTTCATGCGTAAGCGGGATTTTAAATAGTTATAGTATAGTAACAACGACCAAGCAGCCAGACATTTCTAATACAAACCGTCTGGCGACGCATGTTAACCCCTCTGTCAACCACCATTTGAAAGCGGGACTTTCTTTTTCTGACACATGGTCTCAGGAGCACATGGCGTGAAAAGAAATTATTTGCTTTTGTAATCTTATTTAAAATGGCATGAAATGTACATAAAAACTGTTTGAAGGTGTAAGCCTTTTGTCAGGTTTTATTAAGGTTTTTTTTTTTTACCTTTTTTTTTGCCTATGCAATAGTTTTCCTAGACAGAAAATATTGTTTAGGGCAAGTTATTTATTTTTCATTCGCTCAAGTTTTAAAATATAGATGTGAACCATTACCCTAATGTTTTTTTTAATTCAATGAATTAAAACATTTTTTAATGTAATTTAATTTTTTTTAATTGGTATTCAGTAAATTATCAGTAAGTGTTAGTGCACAATATAAGCTCTAAAAATAGTTTTTAGTTTTAGTATTGATTTTAGTTTTGATTTCTTTACATTTTTGTTGCTCAAAAATATTTTTTGAGGTGGGGATCAAAAAAATGTTTTATTAATAAAATATTCCCAAATGAAGCAAGAAATAATGTGGACTCATTTTTCTCATGTACCATTAACATGTATGCAGTATGGGTTAAAACAAAGGTTGTAAAAATCAGTAATGCTAATTTTATTTCCGCCTTTTCCCTTTTAAGGCGTCATTTTGTGAAAATGCGAAATTGAAAGTATTCTGTGGACAAATTAATTCTTCAGCTTAGAGGGGGAGGAGGCTTGTAGGGGCTGGTATTGGCCATTAAAACCCTTTCGCACGTAAATTTAAAATAATCTGGCTGAGCGCCCAGCGTGAGTTTTTCAAGGCGACAGTTATTTAGAACGCTTGAATTGCTTGTCACATGACACACGGCAACCTCAAAAGCGCTGTATGACTGATGATCTGCTTTCATTTAATTTTTCCTTTTTTATTCAAAATTTGGTACAAAAAATTTGGTGACTATAGCATAAAATATATGACATTCCGATTGTCAAATATGTGCAAGTGGATGTGTTTTGCTGTTTAAACACCTTTATAATGATCGCGTTAGTTGAGATATACGCCGCCATGTTAGTTTGCTCCAGCAAAGAGAATGGCATCTGTTTGATTTACAGCACGTGAATTCATCCTTCTCCCGAAATACAGGAAAGTAAGTGAGTCGGTGAACTGAGAGAAGAAGAGAGCAGACTTCAAAGTTACTTACACAATGTGTATCTGATATGAATAAAACGTGCTGTCTAATTATTATGGAAATGATTGTTATTGCCGCTTCCATAGACATCAGTGTGTATTTTACAAACTCTAAATGTATTGATTTGTTAGTAGGGGAGACCAGGGACAGTTGTAACACTTTTTGCAATTTTTAGCAATACATCAAAAAACATTTTTATTGGAATAACCAATTTGTTATATTATAAACTTCAATCTGTCAACTGCTGAAACAATGTATTTAAGTGGTTTTATGAAATATGTACAGGTTGCAAAATTAATTTTAATACAGTCCCTCAACTGTTACAACCGTCCCAGTATCACCAACCATGTTTTCATCTCATGTGAGCTAGCTTGACTGCTAGTTTGACAGTTGTTAGCCATTTCTATTTTTAGCTTACAAAACAGTGATTCTAAAAATACTTGTTTGAATTCATAGACATTTGATCCTATAACAGCATCCAAAAAAGTACATCAGAAAGAAAAGTAATTTTTTTACCCCAAAAACAATCTTTTTTAGATAACTCTGTCAGGAAGATTCAAATGTGGGTCCCTTTATGGCAGGAATGGAGGGAAACTAATTGAGCATGTGCACATTGAATGTCATCACTCTAGGTGGTTTCTGATTAGAAGAATTCAAGGTGTTACAACCGTCCCCTGTTACAACTGTCCCTGGTCTCCCCTACTTATGTGCATTTAAATGTCTGAAACCTAAAATAAACATTATGTGGTTGAAAACACTGCATATTTGTGATATATAGACAGCGCTGAGCGCGTCTGTCACTGGCTCAGCGCCAGTGGCGGAGCCATGAATTTTTCATAGGGGTGGCCAGGCAGGGGCCAGCAGTTACTCTGGGGTGGCACAGAAAACATCCTAATGCAAACAAACAAAGCACTCAGGTGCTTTGTAGGTGCCCAAATCACAATGATACATAATGTACAATAGCTAGCCTACAGTGATATCTTAAAGTTCACCAAATCAGTGTCATAATTTTACTCACCGCCAGGTTGTTGAAAACTATTTGATCAAATACTGTACAACTTTGGAAATTAACTTTTAAACCAGAATACACATCTCTTAATGCTGGAAAAAAAAAAAAAACTATTTAAAAAGGACCAGAAAATCATGTCAGTTATGTGCTGAAGTGAATTTTATTTCAAGTGCACACAATGAAAATTCAGCAAACTTACAAGCTGTTTCCAAAATCCATGACACTAGAACAAACAACTTATATTAGTTGGATTCTAAGGTTATTGTGGTTTAATGCAAAGCAATTCACAAATTCGTCTCCCCTTTTTTTTTTTTACGAATGCTGAAAACGCGCGCTGTAGAAACTCTCGCGATAGCGCATTTGCCTACGGGATAACAGGTGAGTGTCGCGAGAGTTTCGCAGTCCGAACGTTGTCATATAAACATGATCGAGGTCCTCCTAGATCAATATCTAAGAAATTATTTTTGTCTTTTAAAAATGCAATTACGATCGGGGTGGCCAGTGGGGCCGTGATTATATCAAGGGTGGCCGCGGCCACCCCTGGCCACCCCCTGGCTCCGCCACTGCTCAGCGCCAGAGAACGCGCGCAAGCACTTTTGAATTTGGCAGTTGATCACGTGATGCACTGAACGTTCTAATGACACCGGTGTGATCGTAAGCTCCAGGGACCAGCCAAGACTGATCACACCGGTGTGATCGTACGCGTCAAAGGGTTAAAAGGCTGAAGTGATTCAGACACCATTTAGTAACAGTAGTCTACATGGCAATCTATTTGTAGCATATTTATTTTTATATTGCTTGTTTATTAACTCAACATTACTCATTAGTTCTTATTTCACATCATCATTTCTCCCTTTGAAGTATCATGATATTCATCTCAGTGACACAATGTCATGTCCAGGTCATGCTGAGTTGCTGAATGTCTTCAACACAAAGATCCAAGTGCTGATCTGTTTTCAGTGGCAGTTTAGCTTCAGTATGTCAAAGGAGCGAGGAAAGGACTCTGAGAGGACTCTCCCAAAGAAAAAGAGGTAAGACTGTGTTTTCACACCATTATTTTAAACACTACTGAAGTTTCAGGTTTGTCCTGTAAAGAACAAAAATTTGTTGATCAAAAGGAGTGTTGTTTTTAGATTGCCGCAGGTGAAAAACAACTTTTGCATTCACTGGATTAATAATTTACTGTTTTTTGTACCATACAGTATGTGTAAAGTCCTGTACAGCCCCAGGTTAAAGTGTATTCCATTATGGTTTAAAAGTGCATATTTAGTTGATAGTAAATGTGAATAATGTGGAAACTTTAATTAGCCTACACTGTAAAACCTTGCTGACAATCATATATAATAAAAGTTAAGACCCCAACTAATGGAAACACCAATCACCACCATGGTAACCTCAAATGAAACCAACATGAGTTAAACCTCTGTTAATTCTCAATAAGAGCTTCTGTAGACGTGTGACAGAAATAAAGTCAGTCTGGTCAGTAATAAATGAAGCTGGTAATGCTGTTTGTGGAGTTGATGAATCAGATCTTCCTCTACAATACCTCTCCAAACATGTTCAGAATTGCCTGACATTTTGCGTGATCGCGTTGCTCAAACTCGTCTCGAGAGGGTTGGCTCTTCAAATTGAGGTGAAAGTTGATTGGTTGCTCCCACGTGTGTACTGTCCAATGGCATTTTAGCACTCAATTGACAAATGGATAAGGAAAAGCATTTGGCAAACCGAGAAAGAAAAGCATTTGCCAAATCCTTTTTTCAAAAGCGATTTAAATGCGCATTTAAAATGATCTACAAATGTACTTTTTATTGTTCTATTAATCTACGTTTTAAAAAATGAATTAAATAATCCGTTTCAAATTCGTCTGTTTATTTATACATTTAAAAAAGATTTTTTAAATTTATTGTTTTATTAAACTACATTTAAAAACAGGAATTAAATAAACAACATTAAATATGTCTATTAATTTGCCCAAATAAAAGTGATTTATTTATATACATTTTTATGTTTGAATTATTAAATTAATTAATTGATTCTTCGTTTTATTTTTATGTGGCACTCCTGGTCCTCCATAGTTAACAGGCTTGTCAATGCTGAGATGATTCTATAAATAATATATAAAGATTTTGTGGCTCAGATAAGGTCCAGTTCTGGTTTATTCTTTGCTCTTGGCTGACATGTGGCATTGTTATGGCCTGCTTGTGGCCCAGATCTGGCAAACAGGAGCGGTCCAACCAAGTGCCATCATTCCACGCCGCATGTGGCCCAGATCATCATTCCGCATGTGCCAGATGTGGGCCGATCTGGGCCGACACAATGTTGCTATCTGGGGAGTGCATTATTTTCAATGCGTTTATTGCTATGTAACTGTGTATGTGGTTGCCATGACAACCTCATGCGCTTGCTTGCTTATCTATATAGTCATGGTAAAATCACTTCATTATAGAGTTATACGGAGTGTGAATTTTAAAGTTTACAGCAGAAATGAGTGTGACTGATCCAATCGATTGTTTGCGGGGGGCTTTTTTCTTTTGTGTGTGTTAAATGGGCTTATCTAAACATGGAACCTCTTCAAATGAGACTGAAGTATCTCCTGTATTAAAGTGTTTTTCTCTCTGTTCTTTGTGTTATTAGCAAAAGATCAAGCTCACATGTGCCCAGCTCTGTGTCTGTGAGGAGTGACTCTTCAAAGCATTTTGACCAACCAAACTTCAGTGAGGAAACACGACCACAAACCGAAAGGTATTTCATGTGTTTCTTATTTTGGGTCACACATAGACTGTTAGAAAATATTTCAGGGAATATTCATCATGAAACTTTACCGTTTAAATAATATTAAAATCCACAATCAGCTGTGCTACAAAAACCTAAAACCTACCATAATATCAATTTAATTTTGGTGCGCTGATATAACTGCTGCACAATTTATTAAAATACCATTTTCAGTTCAGAATACATTATTTACAGGCCCCTGTGTTCTTTGCGTATAGGATAGGACTTATTACAATAAAAGAAAGTTTTACTTAAATGTACGTATGAAGCTACTGCTTTCTTTTTCTCTTTGTTAAAGTAATGTTTGCAAGTGATTTCTCTAATATATTTCCTGAAAATGCAGTAAATTAATTATTCTCTGACAGGTTTAAATATGAGACTTTAGATTCAGATTCCCAGACTCACAGGAACCACAAGAATTTCACAGGCAGTCTCATTTGGATCTTCCAGGTAAGAAAACACGTTTTCATAAATGTTTATGTTAATAACAAAGAAAATAGATTGCTGAAATTTCTGATTTCTTCCAAAAAATACTTAGAATTTTTTGACCATTTACATTTCATTTTAAGAACTCATAAAATAAGAATCAATATGTAAAAAAAAAAAATATATGGTGTTTGTGTATTTTCTTCATGTTAAAAATGACAGCTAATTAACATGTTTGTGCCCCATTATGTTAAGCATTTGTGTAGGAGCTCAAGTTTATTTGTATAGCGCATTTCACTCACACCAGTAATTCAGTTTTACTTTCCTGGGCAATGCAACATCAAATATAAATGTTTTTACTATCATTATCAGTTTCTTTGGAATATTGGGTGAAACAGATCTAGCATTCTGCATACTTTAAAGGGTTAGTTCACCCAAGAATTAAATTTCTGTCATTAAGTACTCACCCTCATGTCGTTCCACACCTGCAAGACCTTTGTTTTTCTTCGTCACACAAATTAAGATATTTATGTAATCCGAGAGTATCCACACATAGGCAGCAACGTTATTGCACCTTTTGAGGTCAAGAAAGGTATTAAAGACTAGAGATGAGCATTTTTGCCAATTTCTTATTTCGATCATTGATAGGTCTCAAAAAATGAATACTCGATATTCGGGGGGTGCGGTGCGTCTGTCATGGAGATAACAAAAATATTTTAAGACTTGTGAAAATTAATGTTGACAAATAGAAAATGCACAGTAAAATCCCCAGAGTTAAATCAACTCTGCTCAGATAACATTTGGTCCCTCTCTAAATAGTGTTAAAGTCACACTGAACTAGTGTTAAAGTAACACTCTTCAGAGATTGAATGTCTTTTATCTTCAGTTGATTTCATCTAAGGCTGTGGCTGAAGTCAGTTGTTGTTCTTGTGTTTCTCTTGTCTTCAGTGATTCTGCTTGTTAACAGCAGGTGTTCATCATTAATGTTCAATCATCACTTATTTAATTGCTTAATTATCTCATTAATTTTAACTCTGCTTCAGTGTTACTTTAACACTATTTAGAGAGGGACCAAATGTACTCTGAGCAGAGTTGATTTAACTCTGGGGATTTTGCTGTGTTAATACAAATAAAAGACATTCCACTGTTTTAATAATATATAACTCTTTGTAATGAAAGAGGTGCATGACAACACGGGTGTAGATCCAAGTGCAGGCTTTAATTAAACAGGAGTAGTCACACGGGCGATGGTCAAACAAAAGCAGACATATATGGAGGAGAATAGACAGAATCGTGGTCGGTGGGCAGGCAACAATGTCGAGGCAGGCAAGCAAGATAACACAGTCCAGTAAAACAAAGCAATAAGTCCGAAGGCAGGCAGATAGCAATCAAAAATGGCAGAAACAGACAGGATCACAACCGGAAGACAAGACAGGTACAAACGCTCAGAAATGATAATAACTTCCTCAACCCTTCAAGTGCAAGTCTGCTATAGATCTGAATTTTACCGGGAGCCGCCAACTTAATATAGACAATCTAAAAAGAAACAGGTCTAAATCACATTAACCAGTCAGACAATGAAAATGTGTTTTTGCCGATTTATATAAACAAACAAACCAAAAAGAGAAAAAAAAACATGTAAATATGATAAACCAACAATGAATACTGAAAACATTGAACATAAAAGAAACAAACTATATGAATGTCAATCCACGGAAGTGAAAGGCAGTCCAAAGGTAGAGGTGATGGTGTTATCCATGGAAGAGAAAAAATAATAATAATAATTCCAAAGTGCAAGCGACTCCAAACAACAAAGTTAAATCTTCACAGATCCTTGGACATGAGATCCTAGAGATTACAAAAAGTGATGACAGCCACAGTTCAGTTCACATCCTCCTTTTAACTCCAAACCAAGATCGGTAGCCATACAACACACCATCAGCACTAAAGAGTCCTTCTACAATAAAACATATATAACAAACTTAACATTGGCAGTGTAATGAGGCGGAGTCAACGAGTGAGATCCAAATGCAGCTCTTTATTTATAAACGTGGTCAGACAGGCACAGGTCAGCAACAGCGTACAACAATAGCAGAGGGTAGACAAGCTCGTGGTAGTATCCAGGCGGGAGGTCAGTGGCAGGCAGGTAAACATCAACAAGACAAGGAACAGACAGGATCAGAAACCAGGTAATCAGACAGGGAAAATATGCTCAGAAATTGTGACAAGGAATCAACAATACTTCACAATGTGGAAGTGAGTGAGTGAACTATTTATAGTGAAGTGATGAAGCTAATGAGTGGTGATAACGAGGAACAGCTGGCGGATAATCAGTGACTGTGTGAGGGATTCTGGGAAGTGTAGTGTGGTGAGGGAGAAGCATGGTGACCTCTAGTGGTGAAAGGGTGGAATGATGAACTGAATTCATAACAGGCAGTGATACCCTTTAGAAAACAATCTCAAACAACATAGAACAAAACATTAAAAAAACATGTGCATTATTTACAAACCTCTACAGAAAAAAACAAACCAGAAAATATATAGGAAAGAAATAAAGGGAAAGAAAAGAAAATTTCTCCTTACTTTGATCGAGCTTAAACCAATGTTTCTCAATCAGGACTGCATAGATTGTGGTGACCCAGCAGGTAAGCCATGCTTCCTCTGTCAAACAAATCTGACTTACTCTACTCCCCAATTGGACATATACCATCCAGTAGAGTGCCCTTGCACCTCTGGTGGTGTGTAGCATTACTACTACTTGCATTACATTATTTGTTTGGACAAAATTGATGGAGTATTTTGACTTTCTTTTGCACTGATAAGCAAAAAAAGCAATTAAAGGCGCCAACGACTTTAATGACTCCAGAGTGTTAACAGCGCAATGACACACGGACAACTAAAGCACAAATTATTTGCAACATTATATTACAATCGTAATCTCATTATTATGACAAATTGGCGCTGCACATCTTACACTTAACTGTATTTCATTATCAAAGTGATTCCAGGCATCACTGACCAGACTGACTTTATTTCTGTCAGACGTCTACAAACGTTCTTATTAAAAAGTAGTAGAGGTTTAGATGTTGATCATTTATTATTTCATTTGACGTTATCATGATGGAGATCAGTGTTTGCTTTAGTTGGGCTCTTGACCTTTCACTTTTTCTTTCTATTTAAAAATACATCTGTTATAGCATAAAACAAAAAAGTCAAAATGAAAATGTAATTAGACAATGTTAGCTGTTCTTTTCATGTTCTGCATCACTGATCTCATTAAGAGTATAATCTATAACTATATCTGTGATGTTTTATATTTTATTTATAAGATTTCTGTATTTTCATATATAAGATTATTCTTTACTGATTACTCAGAACTGCTTGTTCTTTTGCTGTAGTTTCACAGTGGTGGTAATATAAAATTAAGGTGTATTAATATAACAAATTTTTGATAAGAGATTAGACACTGGATGACTTCTGTGAATCAAACATTACATGATGATTATATCATGATCAAAACATAACCAACAATACCTGACCGCATCTTTTTCTTGCCTTTTTTTGCCATAACAAATGTATCTTAAAGAACACACGGTTATAGCAGCAAAAGAAAAATTAATGTTAAAAAGTCAAGGGTCAAGAGCTCAACTAAAGCAAACATTGACCTTCATTATTAAATGAAACAATAAAAGGGCTGAAGATGTAGGATGAGAAGAAAATAGAGTGAAACATAATTTAACAGTAATAAACTGTAAATTAAATTATGGCAACAAACTGTAGAATAACAGTAACTATGTAATTATGGCAACCCTGCTGCCAGTAGATTATTCTAAAATCAAGGAAATAACAGTAATAGAAATGTAACAGTCAGATTTACTATATTATAACAAGTTTATTTGACTGAAATATTAGTGAAAATTAATAGAAAAAAGTTATGCCAATAACTGCCAGTCAATAACTGATTAGAAAAGTAAATATTAAAATGAAGTGTTTTTATGTGTTTTTGCACAAGATAATATAGGAGAGATATGTTAGTTTAATTAATTAGTTTTGTGGGTCACCATTGTGCAGAAGAGCACAAGCCTGTGCTTCAGTCAATGATGAGCTAATAACACTGATATTATGTTGGATGTTGTTTTATTTAAAGGCAGTAACTGTATAGCTGTTGATGCAGTGATAAGCTGTTTGCTAAGTACTTTAGCACATGTGTGGTTAACGGCAAACATTTTAGTCATGTTTATGATTATTTCACACATTTAGTGATTGCAGTTTATTTTTATATTAGAAATATTTCTTTTCAGTGCACTCAAATGAAATCATTTTTCGATGCCATCGGTATAAATATTTGTTTTTAAACTGTTTTCCAAATGAAATGATTTCCCTTTCATTGTATTATTACAGCAAAATATTGTAAAAAAGGAAAGCTGTAAATTAACGGAAGGAGAGCTGTAAATTATTTTACAATACATTTTTTTTAGTGTAATAATACTGAAGCTGCAAATTTAATTACATCAAAAATCGATACATTCCCACTTCGTTGTAGCTTTTTAGCTTTTCAGTATTCTATAGAAGCTATTTTATTAATACATATTGCATTGATAACATTGACATGAAGTTTCTGCACACCTGAATGTTTGTGTGTGAGTGCAGCCAACCCCCCCCCCCCCAACTTTACAGACCTTTTACATTGACAAACAGCTATATTACACACTGCATTCTTTTACAAATACTTTTAATTGCTGTATAAAAAGTTTTGACCAAATATGGATGTGAATTTAGTTCAATTTTGTTGTTCTGTTTCTTTTTTTTTCTTTTTTGTTCTGCTTTGTAGGATCTTGAGAGCAAAATAATCACATATCTGAAGAATGAGCTGGGAAAGTTTAAGAAAATATTACAAAAAGAGAACACCTTTGTGAAGGACTTTAATGAGAACAGATGCAGTATCAAAGATGCAGCTCTTGAGCTCACACTACACTTCCTGAGAGAGATGAAGCAAGATGAAGCTGCTGATAATTTAAAAGGTAAGAGACTCATGACAATCTGTCAGATTGTCTCTTTTAAATCTAGGAGATAAAATTAAGACTAAAACCGTTTTTTCCCCCTTTGTTTAGATGAGCTGTTCTTCATTCATCCGTTAAAATGTAGCCTAAAGAAGAAGTATCAATGTGTGTTTGAAGGAATTGCAAAGCAAGGTGACTCCGCACTTCTGAATAACATCTACACAGATCTCTATATCACCCAGGGTAGTAGTGCACATGTCAATAAAGAACATGAGGTAAGACAAATTGAAGTTGCTTCCAGGCACAATGAATCACAAGACATTCCAATTGAATGCAAAAAATTGTTTGAAGAACATGAACAAGACAAGGTGATCAGAACAGTACTGACAAAAGGAGTTGCTGGCATTGGAAAAACCATCTCTGTGCAAAAGTTTGTTCTGGATTGGGCTGAAGGAAAAGAAAATCAAGATATCAGCTTTATATTTCCTCTTCCATTCAGAGAGATGAACGTAAAGGAGAGAGAAAAAACAAGTTTGATGGATTTTGTAACTCAATTTTTCCCAGAGACAAAAGGACTGAACCTTACAAGAAAGAATCATTTCAAAGTCCTGTTCATTCTTGATGGATTGGATGAATGTCGCATTCCTCTAAACTTTGATGGTACTGAGACCTGGCGTGATGTTTCATCACCAGCCTCTCTGGATGTTCTCCTGACGAACCTCATCAAGGGAAATCTGCTTCCTTCTGCTCTAATCTGGATCACCACTAGACCAGCAGCTGCAGGCAAGATTCCTCAGCACTGTATCGACCAGGTGACAGAGATGCGAGGATTCAATGACATACAAAAGGAAGAGTACTTAAAAAAAAGATTCAGAGATGAGAAAATGGCTAGTGAAATCCTTCATCATGTTAAACAATCAAAAAGTCTCTTTATCATGTGCCACATCCCAGTCTTCTGCTGGATTTCAGCCACTGTTCTCCAGAACATTTTGGCGGAGAAAAGACATAATGACGCCTCTAAAACACTGCAGGAATCAAATACTGACACTCCCAAGACTCTGACACAAATGTACACACACTTTCTCCGCTTTCAGATCCAACAGAGCAGCCGAAAGTATGATGGAGAATACACAACAAATGTTTCCTGGGATAAAGACCTCATCCTTTCACTGGGGAAACTGGCTTTTCATGAGCTGGAAAGGAACAACCTGATCTTCTATGATACAGACCTGGAAGCCTGTGGTATTGACGTCTATAAGGCATCAGTGTATTCAGGCATGTGTACTCAGATCTTTCAGGAGGAAACAGGAATAATTATTGGTACCATGTACTGCTTTGTTCACTTGAGCATTCAAGAGTTTATTGCAGCCCTTTATGCACATCTGTTTCTAGAAATCGAAAAGAAAAGTGTGTTTGTTCATGAGTCAACAGAACAGAAAAATGAATCTACAACGCTGATTGATTTGCTCAAGACTGCAGTGGACAAGGCACTTGAGAGTGACAATGGACACCTGGACCTTTTCCTTCGATTCCTTCTTGGTCTGTCCCTCCAGTCCAATCGGCAACTCTTGCAAGGCCTGTTGATACAGCAAGATGACAATGACCAGAGCAAAAAGGAAATAGTTCAGTACATCAAGCAGAAACTTGAAGATAATCTGTCTCCAGAGAGATCCATCAATCTGTTCTACTGTCTAAATGAGCTGAACGATCAAACTCTGGTGAAAGAGATTCAGACCCACCTTAGCAAAGGAAGTCTGTCATCTACTGAACTTTCACCTGTCCAGTGGTCTGCTGTGGCCTTTGTGTTGTTGACAGCAGAGGAGCAGCAGGAGGATTTTGAGCTTCAGAAATTCAAGAAATCAGATGAGTGTCTTATTAGACTAATGGAAGTCATTAAAACCTCCAAAAGAGCTTTGTAAGTCATTTTATACATATATGTATGTATGTATTTTTTTTTAATGTAATGTATGTGTTCCACCTAATTCTGTGATGTGATATTTTTTTTCAATTGTAGGTTAAATGACTGTAATTTAACAGACAGAGGCTGTTCAGCTCTGGCTAGGGTTCTTGGATCAGATACCAATCTGAAAGAGCTGAACATAAACAATAATAATCTGCAGGATTCAGGAGTGAAGCTGCTCTGCACTGGACTGGAGAATATAAAGTGTGAACTGGAGATACTGAGGTAAGTTTTGTAACAATTGACAAACAATTGAGCTCAGCCAAACCTGAAGCTGTGATTTTGTTTTTGAAATATTCTTACCAAAATCTGTCTAAAATCTACTGTTTGAATATAATTTAATAGCAAAGACTTTATATAAAGGAAGATGGCACACTCTGATTACTTATGAATGGGAGAAAGTGCAACGTCCAATATCGCCAATAAGCCCCAGCTTCTAAATGAAAGAGCTAATTGTTGATTAGTAAATTCATCACGTCACTGCGGCTGCTGTTAGAAGCTCTGGTTGCTATAGAAACAGGCAGTGTTCTGAGAAACGCGTTTAGGATTGAAAAATGCAAATTTCTTCGTGAATACACTAAAAGACTAACACAGAATTTCTGTTCAAAAATATGAGCTGTGTGCAGAGTGCTTAATTTAAACCCTGACAGCAACTCACTCTGGCCCACACCTGGAACATGTGGATTACTCACAGACCAGATGTGGGCCAGATCTGGGCCAACACTATTGGGGTATTCGCAACAAATAGGAACTAGCCACTAGGATATTTCCAAAGGAACTAATTTCTCCCCCGGGCCATGCATTCGCACCAGGAATAGGAACTGTGAATTGGCTAACAGTGGTTCGTGAACACAGAGATGGAACGTAAACGCATAATTTACGTGACTAAAAGAGCAAAAAGTGGGGCTAAGAGATGAAATCTCCTATGAAAACTTTCAGTATTGAGGCTAAGAAAAGAATACAACCTGCAGTCAGGGATGGATGGACATTATTTGTGATAATAGTATAGTAGTAGCGGTAGTAGTCATCCGGTTTATTAGAAGGAGAGACTATTCATTGTTAGCAGTAAGAAGAAACCTCATTGCTTGACTGCCGTTGGTTGCAGTCAACCAACTGCAGTCACCGTTAGATGCCGCTAAAATTTACACAGTGCACCTTTAAGTTTTGGTGTTCGTTTTAGTAGCCTAGGCTAAATAGTTTACCAGTTTGCATAATGTTCTTGAAAACTATTATACCGAGCAGCAGCTCCACAGTTAATGTTAGCTTACTACTCTCAGCTTATGTTCATCGGTTGTGCACGAAAAAATAATAATAAAGTTACATATTAATGCCACGATATTGGTGTAATGGTCTAAACTTGTGTGGAGCAGCAGAATTTACTGTGAGCCACTCTGAGACATGGATATGACTGTGTTTCACACCTCACGTTGGCGTGCATGTTAACGAATAACACCTGTTCACACCGCATGATACAGCAGAGCAGAAGCAGCGCGCATTTTTTTTTGTTATTTTTGGCTTGGAGTAACAGCAATAAAATAGATAGGTTGCTAAAACAGAAAAATACACCTGTCAGAACTGTTGTCAGAGATAAACAGAAACGTGTCACAACCTAAGCTAGGTTAGTAAACTGCAACTTTTTGAATTTTGAAAGTTTTGAAACACGATGGATGACATCAGAAAACAACACTCTTTAACAGCTCACTTAGTTACAATAACAATTGTATAAAAATCTTTTTGGTTATGTTTTTTTAAGAATGGAAAACGAGAACCTTTCTTTAAACGCTGCAGTATCTGCATGTGAAAAACTGATAGTGTGAAAGTACACACATCTCTCGCAACCTCAAATTGAGAAAAAATCTATATGCTATCAAACATTTTTTACTTTATCAACTGAGTCAGTGTAATGGTGATGGATAGATCAAATAGGCCAATTGGTGGAAGGTTTGTGAAGAAATTTTATGCTCCCTTGTAAAAGTATTTTTTAGTATTTTTAAAATACAGTAGTTTATTTTGATACATGGTGTGGCTGCTGTATTTTGTAGTTAATTTGATACACTTAAAATTAAGGTATTTAGTATTTTATTTTAAAAAACATTTTGATGTATCTTTGCCCAACCCTGGCTGCAGACAACAGGTAAATGCCGTTCCATGTTTGTGAAGTAAATATTTTTACACTGCTTTTTAAAAATGCTGGGTGCCGGTCTTTGACATGCGTTTGACCAATCAACGTACACTTACGTCACTGATAGTTCCTGTAGAGCTGGTTTAGACTTTACTCTTGGAGCAAATTTAGTTCCCCCAAAAGGAGTTCCTACAACTGCAATCGTTACTAGTTCCTGCGGTGCGAACATGGCAAAATCTTGGTATATCAGCCAAAGTCCTACGAACTATGAAAAGGTTTCTCTGGTGCGAAAGCCCCTTATATTGCTGTCAGGGAACCTTTTCTTTGATAATGTCAAACTGTCATTACCAGTAACTGAAAGAATATTACATTGTTGCAAAAGGCGTCACCTAGGGGTGGGCGATATGACAAAAAATAGCAGCTGAATGTCACATTGTAATTTTTCTTCTAGACTTTCCGACTGCAGTATCACTGAAGAAGGTTATAAAGCTCTGGCTTCAGCTCTGAGATCAAACCCTTCACACCTGAAAGAGCTGGATCTCACAGGAAATGATCCTGGACAATCCGGAGTGAAGGAGCTCAGTGACTTACTGCAGGATCCAAACTGTCAACTGAAGACAGTGAGGTGAGATGTGATGAAAGTAGTACAATATAAATGCAGATGAATTATTAATAGAAATCTTACACAATATACAGCTAAACAATAAGCTACGCAATCTGTTGTTACGTGAAAGTTGAAAGTTATCTGAAAACAAAACGCATGTAACGCACGCAAAACGCACCGACTGCTGATTTCCTGCTTCATCTTCTCTTCTGCAGGTTTTTGGGTCTTGCTGCAGATGAAGCCTTTCAGTATGTGAATAGAGTTGTGGATAAAAATCCTTTACTTCTGAGAGAGCTGAATCTGAGTGAATGTGAACTAGGAGACACAGGAGTGAATCAGATCGTTGCTCTACTGCAGGATAAACACTGTAAACTCAACACACTGATGTGAGTATAATATATTTTAAATAGAACAATATTTGGTAATTCCCTTTCGAGGGAACTTGCACTGCATCGAATGACAACAGTATGGGGAACACCTCTGCATGATAGCGCCTGACGCATGTGAAACTATTCCAATCTTGATTGCCGCTGCGTTGTGACGTAGCATGTGAAAGTGTACACAAAGTATTTTTAACTTCGTTACTGTACTTAAGGACTTTACTGGAGTATTTTTATTTTGAGAATGTTTACTTCACTACATTCCAAAGCATGCCAAGTTGATCAAGCAATCATTCAAGACAAACTAATAAAATAACAACAAAAGACAAGAAATTAAACTAAATAAAATAAACTTAAGTACGTTTTGCCATAAGATGCAGTGTCCCTTTGCCACACCTCCTGAATGCCCGAGAGCAGCTTGCTTTAATCTTTCAGAAGTTAACACTGTTGTGTTCTGGCAACCCTTCGTACCTTCAAAGTCACGACACAGTGCCAATCAAGATTGGACTAGTTTCACACGTGCTTTAGATGCTATCACCCAGATACTTTTCCCATAGTGTCATCATTCGATGCATTGTCTCGTTCACTTCTCAGGGAACCAGGGTTACAGTTTTAACCTGAGATGATTTTCAGTGAGTAAAGTTCAGATTAAGTATCATAGTTCATTAAAGAAGGTTTGAAAATAAACTGAAGAATGTTTTTTGTCTTTGTTTTCTTTCTCTGCAGGCTGAATAATAACAGTATCACAGAAGAAGGTTGTACTGCTTTGACTTCAGCGCTTGATTCAAACCCTTCAAATCTGATAGAGCTGGATCTGAGTGGGAATAATCTTCGAAACTCAGGAATGGAAAAGATCTGTCATCTGTTGAAAAATCCGCAATGCAGATTGGAGAAATTGAAGTGTGTATCTTCAATTCTGTATATTTATATGCGTGAATTTTTTTTAATGTCCATTAGATTAACTGTCCTGAAAAATTACATTTACATTTAGATTTAATCATTTAGCAGATGCTTTTTTCCAAAACAACTTACAAATGAGAGCAACAGAAGCAATCAAATCAACATGACAAGTGCCGTGTCAAGTCCAAGTTGTTCCAGCAAAGTGCTCATGACAAGGAATTTGTTTCAATAAAGAAAGAGAGAGTAGAAAAAGAAAAAGTAAGGGCTAATATTAATGGATCAAGTGTTAACAGCAGGTGTTCATCATTAATGCTCAATCATCACTTAATTAATTGCTTAATTACTTCATTAACTTTAACTCAGCTTCAGTGTTACTTTAACACTATTTAGAGAGGAACCAAATGTACTCTGAGTACAATCATCATGGAATCATGTAGTTGATTTAACTCTGGGGATTTTGCTGTGCACCAGCAGGGAACAGACCAGGAGAAGGTCTGTGAGAGTGATTTTGTGCTCCTTTGGGATAGCACCACAAGGCACCGTTCACCGAACACAAGCTTCTGGAGGGCGCATAAGTCTGAAGTAGTGAGTTTAGGTATAGTGGTGCAGAGCCAGGGGTTATCTTGTAGGCAAACATTAGAGTTTGCCTTGAATTTGATGCGAATGGCTATTAGTAGCCAGTGTGAACTGATGAAGAGAGGTGTGATGTGTGCTCTTTTCAGCTTGTTAAAGACCACTCTTGACAGTGCATGCTGCCTGCCACGAGAGCATGAGCTTGATCAAGAGCTTGAACGAGAATTTGTGTGGAATGCTCCGATAGGAAGGGTCTAATCTTCCTACAGGGAGTGCAGAATTATTAGGCAAGTTGTATTTTTGAGGATTAATTTTATTATTGAACAACAACCATGTTCTCAATGAACACAAACTCATTAATATCAAAGCTGAATATTTTTGGAAGTTTTAGTTTTTAGTTTTAGCTATTTTAGGGGGATATCTGTGTGTGCAGGTGACTATTACTGTGCATAATTATTAGGCACCTTAACAAAAAACAAATTTATACCCATTTCAATTATTTATTTTTACCAGTGAAACCAATATAACATCTCAACATTCACAAATATACATTTCTGACATTCAAAAACCAAACAAAAACAAATCAGTGACCAATATAGCCACCTTTCTTTGCAAGGACACTCAAAAGCCTGCCATCCATGGATTCTGTCAGTGTTTTGATCTGTTCACCATCAACATTGCGTGCAGCAGCAACCACAGCCTCCCAGACACTGTTCAGAGAGGTGTACTGTTTTCCCTCCTTGTAAATCGCACATTTGATGATGGACCACAGGTTCTCAATGGGGTTCAGATCAGGTGAACAAGGAGGCCATATCATTAGATTTTCTTCTTTTATACCCTTTCTTGCCAGCCACGCTGTGGAGTACTTGGACGCGTGTGATGGAGCATTGTCCTGCATGAAAATCATGTTTTTCTTGAAGGATGTAGACTTCTTCCTGTACCACTGCTTGAAGAAGGTGTCTTCCAGAAACTGGCAGTAGGACTGGGAGTTGAGCTTGACTCCATCCTCAACCCGAAAAGGCCCCACAAGCTCATCTTTGATGATACCAGCCCAAACCAGTACTCCACCTCCACCTTGCTGGCGTCTGAGTCGGACTGGAGCTCTCTGCCCTTTACCAATCCAGCCACGGGCCCATCCATCTGGCCCATCAAGACTCACTCTCATTTCATCAGTCCATAAAACCTTAGAAAAATCAGTCTTGAGATATTTCTTGGCCCAGTCTTGACGTTTCAGCTTGTGTGTCTTGTTCAGTGGTGGTCGACTTTCTGCCTTTCTTACCTTGGCCATGTCTCTGAGTATTGCACACCTTGTGCTTTTGGGCACTCCAGTGATGTTGCAGCTCTGAAATATGGCCAAACTGGTGGCAAGTGGCATCTTGGCAGCTGCACGCTTGACTTTTCTCAGTTCACGGGCAGTTATTTTGCGCCTTGGTTTTTCCACACGCTTCTTGCGACCCTGTTGACTATTTTGAATGAAACGCTTGATTGTTCGATGATCACCCTTCAGAAGCTTGGCTATTTTAAGACTTCTGCATCCCTCTGCAATATATCTCACTATTTTTGACTTTTCTGAGCCTGTCAAGTCCTTCTTTTGACCCATTTTGCCAAAGGAAAGGAAGTTGCCTAATAATTATGCACACCTGATATAGGGTGTTGATGTCATTAGACCACACCCCTTCTCATTACAGAGATGCACATCACCTAATATGCTTAATTGGTAGTAGGCTTTCCAGCCTATACAGCTTGGAGTAAGACAACATGCATAACGAGGATGATGTGGTCAAAATACTCATTTGCCTAATAATTCTGCACTCCCTGTAATGTTGTACAAGGCAAGTCTGCAGGACCAGGTCATTGTAGCAGAATGATATGTGAAGCTTAAACGATCATCCATCACCACTCCAAGGTTCCTGGCTATCCTGGGAGGAGTAATGGTTGCCGAACCAATTTGAATGGAGAGGTTATGATGAAGTGTTGGGTTGGCAGCAGTTCAGTCTTTGTGAGGTTGAGTTGAAAGTGGCTGTCCTTCATCAAGGCAGAAATGGTGGTCAGGCAGGCTACGACGCGAGCAGCAACTGTCGGATCATATGGTTGGAATGAGAGGTAGAGTTGTATATCATCAGCATAGCAGTGATAGAAAAAAAAAACATGTTCCTGAGTGACAGATCCTAGTGATAACACTTGAGGCTGAAATTTATTTGCATTATTTTTAAATACTCTATTACATTGTACTAAATACTGTCAACTAATATGTAAATGAAAAGCTTTATGGATAAAATGATTTAAGTAACTTTCATACCTTTATATAAATATTTAATATAATAATTTCACCTTTAAATGTCTCATTTATATCATTGTAGAACATGCATTAGTTTGATATTCTGTGTCATATGAAAAAAAGTTTCTTTTTTTCTTGTAGACTTTCCAACTGCAGTATCACTGAAGAAGGTTATAAAGCTCTGGCTTCAGCTCTGAGATCAAACCCTTCACACCTGAAAGAGCTGGATCTCACAGGAAATTATCCTGGACAATCCGGAGTGAAGGAGCTCAGTGACTTACTGCAGGATCCAAACTGTCAACTGAAGACAGTGAGGTGAGATGTGGTTAAATAATACAAATATAAATTACATCCAGGCTAAATATTTATATAAAAAAAATATATATGTTAGTAATACAATAAGCTGCACAATTTGCTGCATCGAAAATGATCAATAACAAATTTGAAAAATTCAGATGTTTCTGTTGATGAATGACAACTGAGTTTGCTTTAGGACTGTCACTCTAGTTTATTTTAAATACTTGTGACATTTAGATTGTTTATATATTAATTAAATATTATTATTTATATATTTATTTGTGTATTTAAATGTTCAAAGAAAAGTTTTTTCTTTTAAAAAAAAATAACTAAGTTTGTTTATCATATTTGTTTTGTAATGCAATGGACATTTAGTTCAGAACTATTGGTCCTGTATTGAATCCTGCTTCATCTTCTCTGCTGCAGGTTTTTGGGTCCTGCTGCAGATAAAGCCTGCCAGTTTGTGAATAGATTAAAAAGTAAAAACCTATTGCTCCACCCGTTCCTGGATCTGAGTGGAGAGGAACTAGGAGACGAACGAGTGAATCAGATCGCTGCTTTACTGCAGGATAAACACTGTAAACTCAACACACTGATGTGAGTATAATTTAATTTATTTAAAATGTTACATTAATTTTAATTGTTGTAGCTGATAATATTTCTCCACTTGTTAGATTTGAATAATAATTAAATGAGCAATAAACAAGTGTTTAAAATAATTAGTGCTGGGCGGTATGACCATATGTGGATTATTAAAGACTTTTGAACCTGACTTATTAATCTTTGTGCGTTTGTATACAGTCGAGTTGTGACAGTATCACAGTATGCTTGCAGTAGATGAAACTAAAACACTCTAAAACACTCAATATATATATCATCCTGTTTATATATTAAATTATATAATAATATTATTATATTATATAATATTTAATATATATATATATATATATATATATATATATATATATATATTCCAGATCAGACTTCTCCGTGCAGAAGTGCAGCACATAATCTTCGCTATATCCAGTACTGCGGCTACCGCCGCACCCTAAAAGCAGACTACACAGTTTGCACACTACCAACTCCCCGGGGAAAAAACGTTTCTTTCTATATTAATATTAACATAAACATAAATAGAAAAAAATAAATACATTTTATGTTGAACTCACACGACTCGACATGCGCGCCTGCCCCACCTCATGTTTGCTGCTTGCTTACAAGTTGTGATGACTATGCCCCGAAAAAAGAAAGCTGTCTGCCAATGAGAAGCGAAAATTATGATTATTTAATCATAATACAGAATAACATAATATTATTATTTTTCAACCCACACCAATACAAGTTTAAATCCTCACTCTGAGTTTGCACGTTTTGATGTTCACATATTCTTGTTCAAGAAATTACAGTGGCTATAATAGCATTTCTGTCATAAAGAAGTGGCCAAATATATATATAATTTTATATATATATATATATATATATATATATATATATATAATTTTTTTAAATTACATTTTAATTAAAAGCTGTTTGGCCAAAAATGTCTCAGTTACGTATGTAACCCTCGTTCCCTGAGAGAGGGAACGGAGACGTACGTCGGAACTGAACCGATGAATTGGGATATCGCATGAGAGCCCTATCATCTTCGAGTGTAAACTAAACGAGCCAATGAAGATTGGCGTGCGAGCTTTGCGTGCCGCACTCCGCCCCCCGCGAGCGGGTATAAATACGGAAGCCGTAGCGCTCGCACTTTGTTTTTCGCTGAGGAGACGAGCAGTGGTCCGCGCTCAGCGGGGTACAGGAACTGTGGCGACGGGACGTACGTCTCCGTTCCCTCCCTCAGGGAACGAGGGTTACATACGTAACCGAGACGTTCCCTTTCAGTCGGTCACGTTCGACGTACGTCGGAACTGAACTGACGAATTGGGATCCCTAATAAAACGCCACAGTTACTGACCCCCTCCAGCGCCCAGCGTAAGTCGCACCATCCCGGCGGGTACTTGGGACGGAGAAGGGACTGGACTTACGCCAGGGGAGTCTACTGCTGTTCCGCATGACCCACTCAGTAAGACTTAGATAACACTGGGAAAGCGTGCCCACTGGGGATGCTGCGGAGACCACAACCTACCCGAAGGGAGGAAAATTACGTGGGAATGTACATATGGACTGGCCGTGGGCAGTGCACATATGAAGTCCCTGGGATGGCTCCGGCCTAGGTAGTGGGGAGACGCATCTAACAGGGACAGCAGAGCGGGCACTGCTGAGGGAAAGACACGGGCTTACATTGGAAGGCTACCGTGGACATTACACATATGGGACCGCCTTAGGGGTCACAACATTTTTTTTACAGATTTTTATTCAAAAATATTAATTAGTTTTCTCCTCTCACAAAAACCCACGAGGTGAAGGTGCATTAACTCCTCTTTTAAACTTTGTGGGAGTTGAGACAGATGTGCGATTGTGTGGTTTGTTCCTGCTCCTGTCAATCAAACGCAGATTCGGCAAGCATGACACCTGTCGAAACACGCAGAAGCTTCGTTTAGCCATAGTCACGTGACACTTTCTCTGTGTTGCCTGCACTAGATATCACAGTTTATTTGTCAGAAAAATCTGCAGGATGATGCAAAACACATTAGTTGATCATAGATGTGAACTGTTGTCTTGTCTCTTTCTGTCTTCAGTCTGTGGGATTGCAGTATTACAGATGAACAGTGTCTCGTCCTGACTTCAGCTCTGAAATTAAACCCATCACACCTGAGAGAGCTGGACCTCAGTGGGAATCAAATAAAAAACACAGGTCTGAAGCACTTATGTGACATACTGAAGGATTCACACTGTAACCTGGAGAGATTGAGGTGAGAAACATTCACATACAAGAATCAAAATCACTTCAACAGTTTAAACTAAAACGCTTTATAACCAATATCTCTTTCTCTTAATGTAGATTAATACGCTGTGATATGACAGATGAAGGTTGTTCTGCTGTGACTTCGGCTCTGAAATCAAACCCGTCACACCTGAGAGATCTGAACGTGAGCTTGAATAAACTAGGAGACTCTGGAGTGAAAAACCTCAGTGATCTACTGATGAACCCACAATGCAACCTGGAAAAACTAAAGTTAGTATCATTATACTGTACAATTTATTTATTTTAATTCACTCAGGATTTCTTTTTTTTACAGCAGTGTAATTTATTGGGTTCTCCCTGTTTGTCACATTTTTATTTAGTAAGTAAATTGTTTAATTACAAGCATTTTATACAATGTACTGATCAGGGTTGGGGAGTAACAAAATACAAGTAACTTAGTTACGTATTTAAAATACAAAATTTGAGTAACTGTATTTCATTACAGTTACATTTTAAATGGGTGGTAATCAGATTACAGTTACATCTGAAAAGTATTTTAGATTACCAAAGTGATTACTTTGAGTTTTAATGTCATTTAAACAGCAATTGGTGATTCTCTGACTCTGACAGTCTGAAAAAGCGGAGTTAAGTTTCATCAACATTTTAATATTTTTAAGAGGGATCATAAAAATGTTGTTATTTTTATTTAATACTGTCCTGAACAAGACAAAATGACTGAATTTATAAAAAATTTCCCAACTGTCAACTTAACTGTCCTGTCATGACCTGATGATCCACGACTGTTTTCATGTTTTGTGATAGTTGTTTGTGAGTCATTTTATAATTCACTGCTCACTGCAACTTTTTCTCACAATTTGTTTTTTTCCCTCACAATCGTGAGTTTGCATTTCACAATTCTGACTTCTTTTTCTCAGAATTGCGAGATTTAAACTCACAATTGCAAGTTATAAAGTCAGAATCGGGAGATATAAACTTGCAATACTAACTTTTTTTCTTGCAATTGTGAATTTAGTATGTGAGTTTATATCTCATAATTCTGACTTTTCTCAATATTGTGAGTTTATATCTCATAATTTAGATTTTTCTCAATATTGTGAGTTTATCATCATTTTGACTTCTCAATATTGTCAGTTTATATCTCATAATTCTGACTTTATAACTCACAATTGCAACTTTACATCACACAATTCTGAGGGAAAAAGTCAGAATTGTGAGATAAAAACTCGCAATTACCTTTTTTGTGTTTGTTCCACACTTATTAGTATTCCAAAGTATTCTAAAGTATTTAGATTAAGTTACTAAGCTTGAGTAATGTAACGAAATACGTTTTACTTACTTACTTACAAATGACTTTTTAAAGCATTTATTTTGTAATCTGTAGTGAAATACATTTTAAAAGTAACCTACCCAGCCCTGGTACTGATTGTGTACATGCAGAAATCTGCTTTTACTACTGACAATATCAAATAAATGAAAGAGAATAAACATTGTTTTCCAGCATAAAGAAATAGTGTGACTAGGTTTCAAAACAGACTATTGGAAACTAAATGATAATCATAGATCTGAGTCATTTTCCTTTATCTTTCTGTCATCAGTCTGAGTGAATGCAGTATGACAGAGAAACAGTGCGTCATCCTGACTTCGGCTCTGAAATCAAACCCGTCACACCTGAGAGATCTGAACCTGAGCTGGAATAAACTAGGAGACTCTGGAGTGAAAAACCTCAGTGATCTACTGATGAACCCACAATGCAACCTGGAAAAACTAAAGTTAGTAACATTGTAATGTACAGCAGTTACAGCGTTATTAAAGTTTGCTGTTTAGTTCATTTGAAGACAACAGGGCTCAAGTTACACCGTTTATACCATAGCATTGCATATTCTTTTCTTTGCTTACTGGTCACAGTTAAAATTAGGTTACTAACTAGTAAATGATTTCATTTAGAGCATTGATAAAATACACTGTATATATTTTTCTGCAGAAATATCATGAGGTTTGCATCTGCTGCCACCATAAACTAAAGAGACAAAGAAACAGTTTAAAAAATGAAAGAGAAAAACAACAGTTTCCAGCAGACAGAACAAGTGTGACACTGTTACATGCAGATTATGGGAACTATAGATTATATGACAGACTAACTGTAGTTCTTTAATAAGACGATCTTCACAGATCTGAGCCATTGTCTTTTCTCTTTCTGTCTTCAGTCTGTGTTGCTGCAGTGTTACAGAGAAACAATGTCTCATCTTGACTTCAGCTCTGAACCTAAACCCATCACACCTGAGAGAGCTGGACCTCAGTGAAAATAAAATGGAAAACACCGGATTGAAGCACTTATGTGGCATATAGAGGAATTCACATTGTAAACTGAAGAGATTGAGGTCAGTAACATTCATATACAAGAATCAAAATCACTTCAACAGTTTAAACCAAAACAATGCATTCAGTATCTCAAATTCTTCACGCTAATGATATATTTGTAAGATGATCTCTCTCTCTCTCTCTTTGTTTGTCTCTTTCTAGCATAATGAACTGTGGCATTACAGATGTTTCTTCTTTAACTCAGTCTTTGACAAACACAAAAGCACTGGAGTTTTTAACAGAACTTAATCTAATAAACAATAAAGTAGGAGACTCGAAGCAGCTCAGAGACGTGCTACGAGACTCAAACTGTAAACTGAGGTGAGTTAACATCACTTTGTGATATTTAAGAGATCTTTCTTTACCTCTGATATGTGAAAAAAAATCTTTCAAATATTTGTGTAATGAAATTATCAAATTATCATTAAACATGTTTGTAGGGTTTTACTAAATACCTGAGTAACATAAGTGTAAAGTAGTGTGACGTGTTGCTTGTCAAAGTAAAAAACACAAGAGATCATGTGAGGCTGGACAGCTGAGAGCTGAAGCTGCAATCTGCACTCATTTTTGCAGCATTTTCCTACCGTATGACCAAGACTATTTTCATATTGAAATTATTCACTACTACTGATGCAATTAATAAAGCAGGTATATAAAGCTGTGACATTTGTTTTTTTGACATCTGTGATTTTGTTCCCTTTCATCCTTTGGATTTGGACATTTTAATCAACTTTACATTTCAGTATTTTGTGGGTTTTTTTTTTTTTTTTTTTTTTTTTTTGTGCAGGGTTTTTTCCACATTGTAACACTTGTGATGTTTCTGGTCAAAAATGACCTACAAAAAATTGCTTATAAATCTCTCATTATGCTACATTATCACCAAATATTGAATTCAATATTTTTGCCAGCTTGTTTTCTTTCAATTAGGACATTTTATATTTCTTTTTTGGAACTGATCGATTGTAGGCCTTATTTATCTGAGCTTATGTACCTCAGTTTTTGAGTGAAAAGAGCTTTATTTGTGGATAATTTTGTCAATTTTACAACAGGACAAATCGAAACAAATGAGCGCAGCACACACAAGAAACTCGGTTGGCACAAACTGTTTTTGTTCTGTCTCAGCAGCAAAAATAGTTCCAAATATAAATAGTTCCGTTTCAGTCACTATTTCATATTGTCTGACAACAAAAGGAAAAATAAATAGATGAAACCGTTTTATTGGGAATTTGGCTGTATTAAAATACATTATGTGAGCACAAAGAGTAGCAGCACTTGGCAGAATGCGAATACAACTTATGGCAATTAGAATATTAATTATGTCATTATGACATCATCTATTGATATATATATATATATATATCAAATTAATTATGGACTTTACATGATCTTGCATAGATAAGCGTTTTAAATATAATACATTTAAAACATGAATTACATTTGTCTGTTTGTGTGTTGAGTGTTTCTGCAGGTTTCATCAAATCCAATTTAATGCTTTTTAATGCCATTTTATTTTATATATATATATATAAAATAAAATGGCATTAAAAAGCATTAAATTGGATTTAAAGTCCATAATTAATTTGATTACAGGAATTTAATGCAACTTCTTTTTACTCATAAAATTGATATAAGCACCCAAATTTAAATATAGTAACCAGTGTATAAAGTACTTGAAAGCCACACTTGAGTAAAAGTATAGATATCTTACCAGAAAATGACTTTGGTAGAAGTAAAAGTCACTGTTTAGAATATTACTTGAGTAAAAGTTTTAAAGTATGTGATATTTTTTGTACTTAAGTATGAAAAGTATTTTTTTGATATTAAACATACTTAAGTATTGAAAGGTAATGTCACAGTTATGCCTGTCTATCTGTTTCTTGGTTCCCCAGTCCTGTCCTTAGTCCCATGTTCTGTGTTTTGAGTTTAGTCCTGTCGCCTGTCATATGTTCCTTTGTTTTGTTCTCATCAGTCCCTGACAGTTGTCACGTGTTCCTTGTCCTGTCATTTGTAACATGTGGTCTTTATTTTGAGTTCTGTCGTCTGTCACGTGATCTCTGTTTTGATTTCCGTCTGTCATCTGTCACCCTTATTGATTCATTTAGCTCAGTTGTGTCTCGTCTGTGATTATGTCTGTCACCTGTGCCCAGTTCATTATCCTCGTGTGTTCCTGTGTATATATTCCATCTGTGTCAGTCCTGTCATTGTTCAACGTTAAAGTTTCGTACTCTGTGTTTCATTGTATCCTGTCCTAATCCTGAATGTTTATTAAAGTGTTAAAGTTACTCTTCCGTCTCCTCATCCTTGGTCCTGCCTACCGAGTGTTACAGTAAAAGTACAAGTAAATGCAAAATACAAAAGAAGCATAAAATATTATTAAATTGTTTATTGTAAATTTTAAATATAAAAAAATATTAATATATTAATTATACCTTGATCATTCATGTTAATTCATAGTGCATTATAATTAATGTAAGAGAACTTTAAAATGCTAAAATGTAAATGTTGAAATTAACAATGAACAACACTTTCATTAACCTTTAATGTTACAAATGGTTATATGAAGTGTTACCATTTATAAATCCAAACAATAATGCTTAAAATGGCCATCTTTTCACACAAAGGCATATTATATGTATTATATTTCACTGGTTATTTGTTTCTATTTTAGAACACTTAATAATTATCTAATCAAAATATGTGTTAAAGTGCGGATGAGAAAAAGAACTGAAATCGAATGCATTTCAGATTTGTTGTTTCTGTCGGCTGCATGATTAGGATACAATTTAAATATGCATCTTGGCTCGATAACGAATGCATAAAATCGAACAAATGGATACAAACTAATGCAAATAGAGGGTCACAATCGTGATATTAAACAGTTGGTGTTTTTGTCACATTGTTTTAACCGCTTGAGGTAACGTTACTACTAATGTTAGCATCCTCTCAGCCTCGACGGCAAACACACTGCTGTTCTCCACTAATGCAGCATCTAGTCAATAAATCAGTTACTTTAGTGATATGAAAACATATACTGTAGTGTACTGTATAGCATACCGCTTTGTCTATGTTTTAAATCTGTTTTTGAAGTGTCCAGTTCTGTGCAGCGTGCAGCCTCAAGTCACGTGTCAAAACAAACTGTACCAGGCATCAGTGATAGTTTTTATTTGGCCTCTAGAGGTCGCTCTCGTACCGCACTCTTCTCAGCCGCTCCAGCAACGAACAACCCTGAAAATGAAATCAGCACTTGTTTGTACATGCTTGTCTGTGTTCTTCCTTTTTTATTTTGTAGTAAGTAACGAAAATGCTTTAGGGAAATGTATCGGAGTAAAAGTATACATTTTATTTTGGAAATGTAGTGGAGTAAAAATAAAAGTTGACAAATATAAATACTGAAGTAAGTACAGATTTTCCCAAAAAATATTCAAGTACTGTAACAAAGTATTATTACTTAGTTACATTACACCTCTGATAGTAACTAACTCACACTTTGTTCCTCTGAACACTGATTGTTTTCTCTTCTGTTCCACCTTACAGAGATGATAGAGATCAATCATCAAAAGACTCTGATGGATGCTTGATATCGTAGTTCGAAATCATCAGGAGAGGATCAACAGAAGAATATGTTGGTTTGGTTCATGTGTATAAATGTTTGTTTAAAAATTCTGTTGTTTTCCTAGTCTAAGGTGCACATTAGAAATGACACCAAGAGTTTTCTTTGTTTATTTTATTCATGGTTTACGAACTTCATTTCTTACCTCTTTGTCTCTGGGTTCATGGCTACAGTAGGTTCCGGGGTTGGGGTTTTAAGAGGAAGTGCAGCCACCTTGTGTTGGAGAAATTTATTGTTATTATTTTACATTTACATTTACATTTAGTCATTTAGCAGACGCTTTTATCCAAAGCGACTTACAAGTGAGGAAAACAAACAAGCGATTCTTCATGAATTGGCAAATAACACAGGAAGTGCTCACAATACAAGTTTCATACATTGCTCAGTACCATAAGCTAGAGTAGGAAGGGAAAAAGGGGGAAGGATAGGGTTTTTTTTTTTTATGAGGGGATTAAGTGTTCACGGAAGAGATGAGTTTTCAGCTGTCTCTTGAATATTGCCAGGGAATCTGCGTTCCTGATGAAAGTAGGGAGATCATTCCACCAGCAGGGAGCAGTGAAGGAGAATGTTCTGGAGAGTGATTTTGTGCCTCTCTGTGACGGTACCACAAGTCTTCGTTCCTTTAGTGATCGCAGGCTTCTGGTGGGGACGTAGCGTTGTAGCAGTGTGTGGAGGTAGGAAGGTGCAGAGCCTGTGGTGGATCTGTAAGCAAGCATCAGCGCCTTGAACTTGATGCGAGCAGCAAGGGGTAGCCAGTGCAAAGAGATGAAGATGAAATTTTATTGTTATTGTTAAATTAAGTTATGAAGAATCATTGATGCGTTAATCCGTTAACAAACTGGTGTATAAACTATAAAGAGTCTTCATGAGAAGAATATGATAAGGGATGGAGATGTTTAATTAAAAAAAGGGCTGACCATAAATTGGCAGAATTCCACCATGAGAAGTGGAATTGTAAAGAAATGTAAACTAGCTGGCAGTTGACCACCCTTGCAAAGAGAATTATCTATTAGATAAGCAACACTTGCAATTTAATTGGTGAAGTGACATTGGTGAAAATGTTGGGGGACTGGGAGGCTCCAAGAAGTGAAAAAGGGAGGCAAGCACCTGCGAATGAGATCAAGTTAAAAGAACTGTATGAGTGGATCTTTGTGTTTTAACAGATAAGAAAAATATATAAAAACTGTGCCCTGGCTAGAGCGATTTAGATGTGTGGCTGGATGCTGAGCTTGATGCAAAGCTGACATCTCACTTTGTTGGCGGCAATAAAGTTCATCTCTGAAGACTTGGAACTTCTGACTCTGAGAGCTTTCTTGACCAAATAATTAGACTCATCTGAAGTGACTTCGAACTGGCCACAACACTTGTTTCCCTTTTTATGTCATCAGAAGGAATTCTGGGTAATTTAGGTATAGTCTACTAACCCGTATGAGCAGGGGGGGGGTTCGTTGTTTCATTGTTTATTTGAATATATGAAAAAATGTATTCCTATTTGAATTTGATATTCCATGGTTAAGTTTGTTGATGTATATGTATGCTTTTTCATTTTTCCTGTGATTATGATTTGGTTTGATCCTTGTGTTTGAAAGGGCTCACTGTACCTGTGAGAGTCAGTTCTGGTTGGGGCCTCCGTGAGGAGGGTCAATATTACTGTAATGTTCGTTTTATTTGTAAAATGCAAGTTGAGTCAATAAATATATTTATTTTGACTTCAAGCAGCGTCTCCCTGCCTTTACTCTGGTCATGTCTCCACACACTTAAATGTATCAAATGCATAAAAATTGTAAATGTAACTGTCAACAGCCATGTTTTTCATTAAAATGTATATTTACATATTTCTGTTATAGATTCATGCCAGTGTTAGTTCATTCAATATCTAAAAAAAAATTAGACAAATGTATTAATGTGATGATCAGAGCGTAATAGTACTCCCTTGAAATGTTTAACATTAAGGGTTCTTTAAGAAGCTTAATGCGTCACATGACCATTGTTGAGTTGAGAGCAGGGTGACGGATTTCTGAAGGAAGAAAACGGCAAGTGTGAGCAACGGAACGGCCAGCGAGTGATGAAACAAGCCGCGTATGGCAAGCCGTTTTGACTTTTATTCATTTTCAGGATATGAACTTGTGATATCAATTACATTTTCACTAGTTAAAATGTTAATTCTTGATATCAGGAATTAGATTTCCACTAACAATGTATGGCAAGCCGTTTTGACTTTTATTCATTTTCAGGATATGAATTTGTGATATCAACAATTGCATTTTCACTAGTTAAAATGTTCATTCTTGATATCAGGAATTAGATTTCCACTAGTAACAATGACAATTTTTGATATCAAGAATTACATTTCCACTAGTAAAAACTATAATTCTTGATATCTGAATAAAAGTCAAGCCGTTTTGACTTTTATTCATTCTCAGGATATGAACTTGTGATATCAACAATTACATTTTCACTAGTTAAAATGTTAATTCCTGATATCAGGAATTAATTTCCACTAGTAACAATGGCAATTTTTGATATCAAGAATTATATTTCCACTAGTAACAAAGTTCATTCTTGATATCAACAATTGTATTTTTACTAGTGAAATCTCACCATAGGCTGCCATTCAAGTTCAATTGTTGATATCAAGAATTGATTTCTTACTAGTTGAAATTCCAGTTTCACATATCAGGAATACAATTCTTACTAGTAACAATGCAAATTTCTGATATCTGAAATGAATTCCTGATATCAAGATAATTTCTGATATCTAAAACGGCTTTCTTACTAGTAACAATCCCATTCATGATATCAGAACTGAACATTTTTACGAGTAGAAATTCAATTGTTGAAATCAAGAATAGACATTTGCACTAGTAACAATGTAATTCTTGATATCAGAAATTTGCATTGTTACTAGTAAGAATTGTATTCTTGATATCAACAATTGAATTTGAATGGAACCCTATGGAGAGATTTCACTAGTAAAAATACAATTGTTGATATCAAGAATGATAGTTTTTACTAGTGGAAATTGAATTGTTGATATCAAGAATTAACATTGTTACTAGTTGAAAATCTAATTCCTGATATCAAGAATGATAGTTTTTACTAGTGAAAATGTAATTGTTGATATCACAATTTCATATCCGGAAAATGAATAAAAGTCAAAACGGCTTGCAATAGCCGCGAGTCTATGGCGAGTTGATCGTGCCATGGATAACCTATGAGCGGTAATTCGTCCCAAATCCTTCACTAACCAGGAGAAGGAGCAGTCTAGATTGATGTAGATTGAATTGGATTGAATGGGATTTATAGGGACTACAGACCGGCGGCGACGTGCTCAATTCTCATTGCTTTAAACAGCCGTGATGCATTGTTCTCTTTCAAAATGTTTGATTTTAAAACTCTGATATTATGTATTTATGTGCATAAGTTTTGTGTGAATGTTTCCAAACTCTCTATGGGGTATGTGATAGTTGTCACATTTCCAAAAATATATATATATATAAAACATGTCTGTATTAAAGTAAAAAAGATTGATACGATTCACACTCATGTCTGATTCAACAGAGAACTGTCCCTCTTGTCTGTAGTTTTTTCACTCTTCCCCTCAGCCGCCTACTCGCCTACATTTCAGGCGAGGCGCACCTCAAACGAGCCTGATGTCAGCAAGATGACATCCGTTAGCTAGGCAAACACTGGAAACGCCTACTAGCGACCCTGTTGGCATTTTGACAACAAGCAGCTACAAAGTGGTCTGCAGTGAAGTAACCGGTGGTTTTGGATTGGTTTATTTTGTGATTAATTGATTGACAAACGACCAAGGAATATGGTTAATGCTTTTATTTTGTTCTTTGTGTGCTTGTGGGGTCTGGTTGGTAAGTTATGTGTTTTAATTATGAATTTTTCCTTTATTTTTTTTTTAATAAACTTTTTTCATAAGTTTCTCAATTTCTTATCGCTTTATAAATGTAATTTATTAGTTCTTTGACCTACTGAGAATTTTAGTGGAAGTAATTTCAGAACAAAATAAGTTTTAAATCTGATGCAAAAATAATTGTAGTTTCACTTCTGTTTGCACATGTGAGAAAAAGCACCTGACACTGAACCACTGAACTTTTATTGTTGTTATTGAATGTTCAACATTCGCTTAAGAAAATGTCAGCATATAGGCCTAATACAAATCACTGATAACTATAAGTTTGGTTATTAATAACAAACATCATGTCTGCCACAAAAAATTTTTCCCTTTTTTTCTGTAGATGTGAAAGATGAAGTGAAGTCAGTGATGGAGGGAGATTCTGTCACTCTAAACATTGATGTTACACACAAATATTTGTTGATACACTGGGAGTTCGGAAGCACTCGGATAGCTGAAGTCAGCATGCTCATGGAAACCAACTCAACGTATGAAGGTCCTGATGAGAGATTCAGAGACAGACTGAAACTGGACCAGACTGGATCTCTGACCATCACGAACACCAGAACCACAGACTCCGGACTGTATAAAGTAACAGTAATCAACAACGAGACCAGCTACATGAGTTTCAATCTTACAGTCTATGGTAAGTAGAGAATAATAGCAATATTTTTCTACTATTCCTCCATTTTTTGATCTCTCAATGGCTTTAGTTCCACTTAAAATATTAATTATTATAAATAAAAATAAAGAAATAAAATAAAAAGTGTGTAATTACACTAATGTCATTATCAGAGACTCCACAAAGTGCTTCATCACCAGAAAGATCCTACAATTCAACCGTCATCCAGACTGAGTATGCCAACAGTACTGAACTCCATCAGCCATGTTCAGGTACGTCACTCACTCGTACTCTGCAAAAATATTCGTTTTTGCGTCCGACTCCCACGTCGGAGACCCGGGTTCAAGCCCCGCACGAAGCGGGGTGAGTAGGACCTGGGTAGAGGGGTTAAATAAAGCTTTAAAAGATGATATCAGAGTGGAAACCACTCACTGTGTTTGTGCACACAGTTGCATTTGTGATTTAACTGGAACAGAGAGTGACCGCAGATGAGCGAGAGAGGCCTGAAGCAGGTGTTTGTGTATGAGGGTGTTGGTTTAGAAAACATCAGTGAAAGATCAAAGCCAAAAAAAGATCTTGGAGACAGAGTCACAAAATCAGTTTCTATGCGGCCTGATGTTAAAGAAGGGGCTGAAGCTTTTAGAAGCCTCTAGAATTATATTATATTTACCATACAAGTTTGGCTAAGCGAAGACACACTCAAATGCACAGAATAAAGCGTGTGGAGGCTTTGCATTTAAATCCTAATAGTGACCCACAAACATATTTGAAAAGGAGCAACACAATTCTTTGTTTTTCTTTTTTTCAGGCCACATCCACTGTTGTGGTTTCACTGAAGCTGTGATCCGATTGGTCGTCTCTGCTCTGGTGGGCGTGGCTACTGTTGCTGTGCTGGTTTATGACATCAGGTCTACAAGAAGTGAGCTGATCAGAACAGAAGAGATCAGACATCACCGTCAGACCCATGGAGTAAAATCTAACCAGTGTGAAATGAGCAGAAGGTTTAGTTCCAGATATGTTTGCTGAAGATTGCTGGTATAATCACATGCATTAATAATCTACAGATTTTTATTGACAGATTATTTTTCTTCCATTTTTTTGATTGTATTTGCACAGAATATAATTTTTATTGATCTATTAAATAAAATTCATGGCTGCAAACATAATTACCCTCAACAAAATAATAATATGTCGCCATAGAATTATTGGTTGCGCTTTATTTTACAGTACGTCTTCTTACAGTGTACTATTAAAATATTGAGTAATATTAGGTAGCTACAGGGGTTGAGTGTTACGAAGTCACTGAGACACAAAGCGTGTGGATCCATCTGCAAAGTCTTTTATTCTCAAACAAAGGTACACACGTATAATATGGACCAGACAAAGAGCATACCAGGAACAGGCAAGGGTCAGCAAACAGAGAATGTAATCCAGTGGGCAAGGCTAGGGGGTAATCCAAATATCCAGGCTAGAGTCCAGGCGAGGGGCAAACAGTCCTTGTGAATTGACTACAGGTGTGGAAGTAATTAGAGCAGTGAGGCCTGGGAAATGTAGTCCGGAGTATAAGCAACTGTGTGCCCTGAAATGGTGAATGGCTGACCTCTGGTGGTGAGTGAATGGAAATAGCAGGCACAGGATACGTAACATTAAGGTAAGGTTTAAGTGTAGGTTCAGGGTTAGTACTTACTTAGTTATATTACCCAGTTATTATCATTTCTGTAACAAGTATGTACATGTGGAACAGGACTGTAAAATAAAGTGCAACCGAATCATCTCATAAGCTCTTGTGTCTGTTGAAACCCTGTTTGTTTTGTCTTTTATTAAAGATTTAGTTTTACAACAACTATTGTCCACTTTTATTATAGATCAAATAGAGGTTGTATGTGATTCACAGAATTCACGTGAAACACTAGCAGCTCCAGATTGTGTACTCAGTTATTTACATCTGTTCAGCTGTGGTTTGATCTGATGGCTGGACAAACTGTTTGTGAAAGAGTCCAACTATAGATATTGGAAAATGAAAAACTGTTTAATTTGTTTAAAGGCAACGGACCTGATTAATAGGAATTAAGCAAACTTTTATGCAGATGCCAGAAGCGCATACTATTGCTCTTAACTATTTCTGCCAAATAAAGATGTTACTAATCACAGCCACTAGGTGGCGCTCCAGCGGTGTCATTTGTTTCAGGAGACACCTGACCTGGACATCATGACTGATGGCACCCTGAATGGCCTCATGAGTTGTAAATTTTTTATGGAAAAATTTTAAATTAAGTTGTCTGTTAACCATGCTAACTGATAATGAGTATGTTTATCATGTTTAAATTTTTTACTTTTATTTTGAATGTGTTATAATGTACTTTTTTTTTTTCATTTTATTTTTAAAACCTTAGATTTCATTAGTTGAGGTAACCACCTGCTCTCAGGTAAGAAAGGGTTAATTCACCAAAAAATGAAACTTCTGTCATTAATTCCTCACCCTCGTGTCGTTCTACACCCGTGAGACCTTCGTTCATCTTCAGAACACAAATGAAGATATTTATGATGAAATCCGAGAGGTATATGACTCCATAGACAGCAATATAATCACCACTTTCAAGGTCCAGAAAGGTCATAAAGACATCATTAAAACAGTTGATGTGACTACAGTGGTTCAACCGACGAGAATACTTTTTGTGCGCAAAAAAAAACTAAAATTCAACAATATTCAACAATTTTTTATTTAATCTTTATTCAACAATAACTTCTCTTCTGTGTCATTCTTACATTTTTACGTTCAGCGCTCCCAGGTTTTACGTCAGAACGTTGACTCATTATTGGCTGGCTCCTATGTCATGCTGGTCACGTGATCAGCTTTGGCCAATACTGAGCCGGCATTGGAACGTAAACACGGAAGCCTTCACTGTGCTTACTGTGTAAGGATAATGACAGGGAAGAGATTGTTGGATAAAATCGTTGTTTTTGCTTTGTTTTGCACACAGAAAGTATTCTCGTCACTTCATAAAATTAAGTTTGAACCACTGCAGTCACGTCGACTGTTCTAACGATGTCTTTACTACCTTTCTGGACCTTGAAAGTGGTGGTTAAATTGCTGTCTATAGGATAATGAAAAAAACACTCAGATTTCATCAAAAAATATCTTAATTTATGTTCCAAATATGAATTAATTTTCAGAATTTTCAATTTTGGGTGAACTAACCCTTTAAGAACAATGTGGATTTACTGTTAAATTTTAACATATTTAGATTTAAGCTTAGCATGTGCAGGATGATGATGCATCAGCCAATGTGTTATTATAGGGAAAAAGTAACAAGGTCAGTATTTCTGCTTATGTCCCATAATTATGTGACTCATGTGTAGTAAAATTTACATGTAGTCACTGAATGTGTAGTGATCAGATTTTTTATTACTGCTTACAACCACTAGGAGGAGCTCCAGTAAAATAATATGCTTACAAAAAAAAAAATTTATAATAAAATAAAACAATAAAAAACTGTATAAACCAGACGTGTGCAATCTTTGCCTGAGAGTTTAGCTCCAACCCCAATTACACACACCTGAATCAGCTAATCAAAGTCTGATGTTCTAGAAACTTCCAGTCAGGTGTGTTGAGGCAAGTTGGAGTTAAACTCTGCAGGACAGTGGCCCTCCAGAACCGAGTTTGGACACCTAACCCTAACCCTAACCCTAACCCTAACCCTGGTATAAACAGATATTTTGAATAAGGAAGGATGCATTGTGGGTTCTGATGGTGTAGTTTCGGCTTCTACCAGCAGCTAACCAACCAAACCGTTATATGTTGATGGAAACCATCTGGATGGACTGGCTGTAAACTTGACCCTTGACCCACAACATGCAACTCTGAAACATCATATTACACTCTGGCTGGTGCTTTTCAAGCTTGCAATGTTTTCCAGTCTGTTGCACCAGAGAGTCACTCTATACAAACGAGACGTAGGAAGCTTTTTTTTTTGTAACGTGACAACCAAATAAACAGGAAATTGCATCACAGATAGGACCCCTGTAGCCCCTCATGACTGTGTGTAAAGGTCAGTCAATCTCTTTAAAATAATTCAAGATATCTATAAAATGGCAATATTAGTTTAGATTCATATGCCAAATGATAAAACCCACAGAAACTTAATAATATTTATGATTTAAAAAAAACAATTTTTGTAAAAACACTTTATACTTTTAAACAATAATGTTTAAAATATGTACACTTCCAGGAAAAATCTTTTTTTTTTTTTTTAATGTGAAGGTGAAATATGCTATATATTAGCTTTATGCTAAATTTTATTCTATGATTTATGTATCTCTCAAAACAGGACATAAAAAATCTTGACCTTTCATCCTGAGTTATGCTAGTTTCAGTAGTTATTTCTAGCACAGGTTAGCAGAACTTGTTTTCCAGACAACCGTTTTTGAAATCACACCTAAACCCCACGTCCTGCAATGTACTTTCTTGTTCAAGAACATGTCCTGTTTTTGTTTATCAATGTCTGGAACGAATTCAAATGTACAACATTTCAACAACATTGATTACACAAATTTCTGCTGTTTTCATCAAATAATCTTGAATGCGTGTCAGTATATTCCTCTCCTTACACATTGCTCGTCTTACACAACTCAAACTTTCTATTCTTTACCAAATAATTCATTATAGACGTTATTTTAACTTTCTGACATCCTTATTTACCTTTGACTTTGACACTATAGTATTTGTTAATAGGAAATGGTTCTGTGAGGTTCATTCTAGCATGACAGGAAGAGGTTCATAGAAACTCTCTACAAGATGTGTCCATCTATCAGACCAAAACCACAATTCTTTCCAGGTCTAAAGGAATCAGGCCGCATCAGGTTTCGTTTTGACTCTAAAGCGAACAAGCCCCGATAGCACACGTTCTTCTGCAAGATGTCTGTTAAAGATCACTTCATCTGATGATGAAGATTGCCTCGTAGCACACGCATATCTCAAAGACGTCTATTTGATGTGCGAGTTTACATCTGGAAGATGTAATTTTTAGAGTATTTGCTCATTTGCAATAATCTATAGGACGTTTCCTGTAAAATAGACATTTAGAAAATGTCTTTAAGATGTTTATGATTTAGAATGTATGTGGAACTGACATTTATTAGACTTGTATCATATGTTTGTAAACGGCAGATGCTTTCCAGATGAAGTGATCTTTAACAGACGTACGTGTGCTATCTGGGTAGACGTCTATCTTCATCTGATGAGATTTTGAATCGTTATTCACAAGAAAACCACCGAGATGTCTTCTGTTGGTCAGCCTGACTTATGATGACGGTGGAGAGAGAGAGATTTAAAAGATGAAATTTAATAAAAGGTAATTAAATATTAATTCAATTATTATATATTCTTAGCACACACACACACACACACACACACACACACATATATATATATATATATGAAACCTTCCTGGTACGACAAAAAAGCGTTCACTGACAATTAAGCGCGGTCACAAGAGCGCGCGCGCACGCACTCACGGCGGCGCGCAAAGAACTTCAGTTCCTCTGACTGAAGTTTCGACGTTAGTTAGCCTACTCTTTTCGCTACAGATCACGAAGCTTCCAGCTTCTGTTTAAATGCTCAGAGTATTTTAAATATAAAAGATTAAATACCTTAATAAACACACGAGAGCCATCCTCAGCAAAGTTTTAGGAAATTCGTTTTTATTTCGGTATTTTTTTTATTATTATTTTTTTTTTTAAGAAATTACCTCTCAGTCAAAGAAAATGTTTTATGCAATTTTTTGGTTCTGTTTTTATTATGAACACCTGTCTGGTAAGTAATTTGTGTTTTTATCGTCGTAGCCTATTTGTTCTTCACATTAGATAGTAATAAGCTTTAAATCAGTCAGAATTATAAAAGATAAGCCATGAATCAGGAAAAAAATAAAAATACTCTTGGAAACAATTCTAATATATTTACGAAAAAAGGCGGGAGAGGTAGCTGTTTTCGACCAGATTCAAACTGGTCATTAGCTAGTTGACTAGCTACCATTTTACAAAAAAAACACCTTAAAGCGGTTTGTTGCTGGTCCAAGATGTTCTACGAGCCTGTACCAAGTAATGAAACATTTGGACTACATAATCTGCTATTGAGTGACAGTTCCTGTTTCATTGTTCTTCAGGTGTGTTTGGTGTTGAGACCAATGTCATGAAAATGGTGATGGAGGGAGATTCTGTTACTCTTAACATTAAGGTGCAGAGAGCTAAAGAGCTACTTTGGATGTTTGGACCTCAAAAGACTCTCATTGCTAAAATCATGAAGGAGAAGGGAATCTTCAGGACATATGATGGTGCTGATGGGAGATTCAGAGACCGGCTGGAGCTGGACTATGATACTGGATCGCTGACCATCATAAACAGCACAACTGAACATGCTGGAGATTATCAACTACAGATCATCAGTGATAAAGTCTCATACAAGACATTCACAGTTTCTGTCTATTGTGAGTAGAGAAATGGTGTCAATTCCTATATTTGTTAGACCACAATTCCTTTTCAAATGAATTTAATCACGGACATTAAAACACTTATTTAACGTTAATTTATTCTAACTTCCAGCTCGTCTGCCCATTCCTGTCATCAGCAGAGACTCTTCACAGTGTTCTTCATGTTCACTGGTGTGTTCAGCTGTGAATGTGAGTCATGTGACTCTCTCCTGGTACAAAGGAAACAGTTTATTGTCCAGCATCAGTGTGTCTGATCTCAGCATCAGTCTCTCTCTACCTCTGGAGGTGGAATATCAGGATAAAAACACCTACAGCTGTGTGCTGAACAACTCCATCAGCAACCAGACTCAACATCTGGACAACAGTGGACTCTGTTGGCCATGTCCAGGTACAACAATGGTGATATTAGCTCATATTTAGTATGCAACTCTATTTACAGTAATGCTACTAATCTAGTGAAATGAATTATACTTTTTGTCTCTACATTTTGTGTAATTTTAATGCATACGATTGTTTAAAAAGATGTGATTCTATGTGGTAACCAATAGGCCTATTCCCTGCAAACTGCACATTTTGATGACCACTTTGAGTCTGCGCTCTACAATTTTAGACCACATATAAAAAAGAGAGTCTGTGAACATCTAAATGTTTCATTTAACAAGACTACACACATTTTAAACTAACAACTGATGATTTCTTTTCATTCTCTCATGTTTTCCAGCTTCTCTGCCGATTCCTGTCATCAGCAGTAACTCTTCACAATGTTCTTCATCATCATCATCAAATTGTTCACTGGTGTGTTCAGCTGTGAATGTGAGTCATGTGACTCTCTCCTGGTACAAAGGAAACAGTTTATTGTCCAACATCAGTGTGTCTGATCTCAGCATCAGTCTCTCTCTACCTCTGGAGGTGGAATATCAGGATAAAAACACCTACAGCTGTGTGCTGAACAATCCCATCAGCAACCAGACTCAACATCTGGACATCAGCCACCTCTGTCACACATGTGCAGGTAAATAACCTGTGATTTTAGAACCATATCAAGCATGCTGATCTCGAACTTTTTTTCAGCAGTGTCTTGTCTTTCCTCAGGCTCCGCCCACTGTTGTGGTTTTACTGAAGCTGTGATTCGATTGGTTGTCTCTGTTCTGGTGGGCGTGGCTACTATTGCTGTGCTGGTTTATGACATCAGATCCAGAAGATCTTACCAAAAGAGGAGAGAGCAGCTTTCAACATCACATGCAGATGATTATGATGATGTTGTATTAGAGTAATGATGTTGAAGTGTTCTTTATGTCCTTCAGGAAGAGAAATAAATAATATTCCAGGCATGTCAAACTGTTGACAATTTGCATGCTGTCAGTCATACAGCGAATAATAAAATACACAGAATGAAAAACAGGACACTTTTTTGAAGTGTGTCATAACTGATCATATTGCCATTTGTTTGTGTTGCTTTTACAGAATAGCTGTAGCTCCTACAATTTTCTTTTACTTTTAATGTAATGCTTTTTATACCAAGAAATTGTTTTAATTGGTTCATAACGTTTTTGTATTTGCATTTTGAAGTGTTGCCATGTGAAATTCTTGTTCATGTTTTTTCCCCTGTATTTTCAGTTTTACAAATGAATTAATGTAACATTCAGCAAATTCATTAAAGCTATAAATGTCTTCAGAATGTTTCATGAATATATTAACCTGTTATAAGGGTGTCTTGCTCAGCATAGATTCTCATGTGTTTAGTTATGCTGGATTAGTTTGCATTTTCTTTTTTATATAGATTAGCATTAATGTTGTCCTCCAATTGCAAATTTCTGCACCCCAAAAGAACTATTAAGAAAATTATTTTAATGATCCGTTTACAAGATTATATTGTAAAAGTTCAGGTTCAATCATGCAACCATTTCATTTGGATCATACATTTCATATGCACAGATGGTAACAAATACTCCATTATTTATGTAATCCATTACAATACATTAGAATACTATAGATTAAAAGGACAAAATGCAGGATTTATAAAAAAGAAATATTTTATTTTCTGTTAACACCACATCAGGAAACACATACAACTGACAAACAGCAAACTCAAAATAAAGTTTAGAGAGTTAATTTAGAGAATAATCAAAGGTTTATAAAATTTAAACATTTGGTTTGGATTTACAAATGTTCTGAAATTCCTCACTAACATCCTTTGGACTCTGCATTTTCACCTTAAACAAAAACAAAACATCTGTGTACAATCTCAGTTGGCGTCAATGTAATTAAGAGTCAATTTACAGGAGTAATTAATTTATGAACACATGCATTACAAATCGTTCTAAACGAGTGATTTCCTTACATTCTCTATTTGTATAAGAGAATTACAAACAGATCTGTTGATGTTTCATAGTGTTTGTTATAGATCAAGCTAACAGATTCTGGTACACTAATAAATGTCTCTCTTTCCCAATTTCGGAAACTCATTTCCAGTCTCCACTCATCAGATGTCAGGTGCTGCTGGAACCCTGATGATCATGGCTGCAGAAAAGATAGAAAAAGTGGTCAGGATTTTCTTACATATAATACATCTGTAGAAATAAAAGGTTTTAAAATAGTTTAAATGATTACATGTATTATAAATGTACTTTAATAGCAATTGTAGATAAGATTATGACTAGATATGCTGACTTGATCAAACTTTGGCGGCAGAATTTCAAAAGAGCTGCATTTTTTATTAACACCGAGGGACAACCAGACAATAGTGCATTACAATAATATATTTTTGAAGTTATGAATACATAAACTAACTTTTCTATTCATTATCAGAGAGAGAATTCACAGCATGTCAATGTATCTGATAAGAATGCCTTAATAGGGACATTAGGTCCAATCAGACCAAACACTACTTACGTAGTTAACACTATTTGTTTGTATTGATCAGATGTAAATAAATAAATATATAGTCTATAATGTGCTTAGTGCAATACACCAGCTTTAAAGGAGGAAATCTAAAGCTGGATTTCACCTATGTAATAATATCCGAATGATATCAATTGAAGGGAGCATGTAAGTTGAGAATAGCAAAGGACCTAAGACTAAGCCTTGAGGCACACCACACTTTATCCGTGTTACACGGGACATTGTTCATTTACAAAACTAACTCGGTAGTTGTTGGACAGATAATATCTTAAGCAGGCCACAAATGTCAATATGATTCTTAAGGATTCACAAAAGAAAGTCGTGATCTATAGGGTCAAATGCCATGCTAAGTAATGCTAAAGGAACTGTCCGAGTCAATTGCTAAAATATGACATGTATAGGCCCAACTGGAATACTACTTAATAGTACATTTTTATTCTTATTGGAATTTACATTTCTTATGAGTTATTACAATTAAAACTCAAGATTTCCTCACAGTATTTCTCACTAAACTGAAACTTATGTCCACACAGCACAGGTGTACAAGGATTTTTTTTTTTGGGGGGGGGGGGGGGGGGGCCGAGTTGGTTTGCGCATGTATGGTTTTTGTACGGTAGGTGGCGTTATGAGTCTGTGTCGTCCCGCGTCACGTTACCTGGCAGACGGAAGATTCAGCCATTTCGAGCGGGTTGTGCGCTCTCTTGTATTTGTAGCCTTTAGTGAACGCAACACAGTTTCCACATCGTACATATCTTAAGGAATATTAGCTGTAAATCGCGGTCAATATAAAAGTGTCTCAGTCATTTTTTAAGCCGTTTTTTTAGTAGTTGTCGCTATCTGGCTGGGTGCGGTTGAGAAACCACAGCACGACGGATTTATATGAATATTTATAGCTACGATCTTCATCGTTTTTACCTCCAGAAATTACTCAACTCTTCAATCAGAATGGGAAACGCGTATTTAATGTTTATTGTCTTATTATCCGTGGAGGGTAAGTAGTCATTTTTTTTATGTAGCTATAACACTTTCGATTTTAATTAATAGAACCGGAAATAAATAATGCGTATTTGCTTGTATGCCCGTATTTTCATATTCCTTGTGGTTCTTAACGTGCTCGTGGCGTTCGTGTTTATTACGATGTAGGACAGAGAGTAGGAAAATGGTGTGTGCTTTTTTTATTTTGCTATGAAGCGTCAGACACCGTTGGGTTTCAAGTTCAGGCCTTGCGATAATTATTATCAGCCTTTTGGAGATTGATGTCCGAATCACCTCGGGTTTTTGGGAGCTATATTTTATGTGGTTGTGCAATTCAGGTAAATTAAATTTGTTTCTCGAGTGTGATATTTTTTTTGTGTGTAATATTTTTTTATATAGGCCAAATCAGACTTCCGGGGATGCGGCCTTAATTCCTGCGTAAGCTATCCGATGCCGCTTGTATTGTAAACATTTGAATATTTAGGTTTAAGAATTGACGATTTAGGGCTTTTTTGTTGATAGAATTTTTTTAGATAGTCAACGCTGTTTGGATGACTAGGCTCTATATTTGTTGTATTTCAGTCTATGTCCTTATTTTTCCCTCAAAGGTATCGTAATCATAATTTGTTAACGGCTTTTAAACGCAGACTACATATGATGGTGCAATGCGTCATTTATATTTCATGTACGTTAAGCCAGTTCATCACGTGGTTCGTTCATATTGCAGCTGCACGGTCCAGTTTTTCATGTTTAGAAGTGTACAGATGTCAAGCCAGCTTTTAAGCCGACTCAACCGCATGAAAATAATATAGGCCTATATTTCTACAAGCAGTGCGTTGTTATCTCTAATTCTGGATAGACAGATAGTAGAATTAGCCTATAAATAATGAACTGCTACTATAATTATCGAGTATAATTACAATAAACGTTCACTCAAATAGTAAAAAAGAAATTCTATGCACCTGTAATTTGGTTTAAAACATTTACGTTTTATCATTAGCATCTGTGCCATAATACACCAGTTTTGATATTAGCATGCCATGATTTTAACAGAAAACGTGTTTTTAAAAAAACAAAAACATGAAATATCTTTACATTCATGTATTTGCAGTGAAGATCTAGCAGGCATGAACCTGATTAATTTTTCGCGAGGATATGTGCGATCTTTCGTTGGTGTGACACTTCAGTACTCAAGGGGGCGCTAGAGGTAAATTTATGACGACAAACCGGATGTTTTATTATTGTTCAGGTGAGTTTCTACAAACATATCGACTTGATAAACAGAATATAACTTGATTATAAAGACTTCGCCATGACATTAGTTAGCACAGATAAGACAAGACAATACAAGACTTTGGCAACGCAACGAGTTCTTGAATTAGGTTGTGAATTTCCGAAGCGTTTCAGAATGCAACAGCGCATCTTTCACCCTGAGGTGACATATTTATATTCTTTCCATTGTTCGCTAAGGCTGATTTTGTCCCCACCACTTTTTGAAAGCCTTGTTTAGGTTCAAACTGAAAGCATAGTTTGCTCCAGACTTTTTTGCTAATGCAAAGCAAGTGACAAACTGCAGTGCATTTCGTTAGTTTGAGTGGCAATTTTTGAAGTTTTTAATGTTTTGTTGTGGGTTTTAGGATTGCAATGCTTTTCTTTCAGCGTTTTATTCGTCCATGGTATGCAATCAAATGTATTAAATGTATTAAAACTAGGCTAAGGTCATAGGATTTTATTTCCAGAAAACCCATGAGCTGATGAATTCTATACCTTGAATGCATTCTTAGTTGATTTGGGTAAACATATGCCAATTTCATTAATATAAATATAATCTATGGATGGTTTATCAAATAAATATATATATATATTGCAGAAACACTGCCATTAAATGGTTAGTTCACCCAAAAATGAAATTTATTTCATTAATTTCTCGTTCCAAACCCGTAAAGACCTTTGTTCATCCCCGGAACACAAATTAAGATATTTTTGATGAAATCCAAGACGTTTCTGAATCACACATAGGCAGCAACGACATTGCAACTTTCAAGGCCCCGAAAGATAGCAAAGACAAAATAGATGTTTAAATAGTCCACGTGACAATAGTAGTTCAACCTTAATGTTACAAACGACAAGAATAATTTTTGTGTGCAAAAACCAAAACAAAATTAACGGTAACACTTTATTTTACAGTGCCATCGTTACATGTTACTACATGTACTTACTATAGTAATAACAGTAAATTATGCATAATTACAAGTAACGAACCCTAAACCAAACCCTAACTGTAACTTTATAGTAAGTACATGTAGTTAATTAACAGTACTCAGTACTTATTATATATATATATAAATACATATGTAACTATGAAAAATAAAGTGTAACCAAATTAACAACTTTATTCTTCTCTTCCCTGTCAGTCTCCTACGCTGTTTACGTTGTATAGACAATTCAGCACTTCCAGGTTCTACGTCAGAACGCCGGCTCAGGATTGGCTGGCATTGACACATGCGTATGGCACATAAAGTATTCTCGTCGCATCATAACATAAAGGTTGAACCTTTGGACTATTTTAATGATGTCTTTGCTACCTTTCTGGGCCTAGAATGGTGCAATTATGTTGCTGCCTATGTGTCGTTCAGAAACCTCTCAGATTTCATCAAAAATATCTTAATTTGTGTTTTCCGAAGATGAACAAAGAGTTTGGAACGACATGAGGGTGAGTAATTAATGACAGAAATTTCATTTTTGGGTGAACAAACCCTTTCCCCCGGTTTCACAGAGAAGGATTAAGCTAGTCCCAGACTAAAATGCATGTTTGAGCCATTTTAACTGAAAGTAACTTGTACTGATATATCTTAAAATATGTCAGTGTCATTGTTTTGTCTCAAGATTCACAACAGTGATGTTTTTTTCTAGTGAAAGTTTATAAAAGATACTTAAATATCCTAATTGTACCAGGCCTAATCCTGGTTTAGGCTAATCCATGTCTGTGAAACCGGGCCTTTAAGTTTGCTATTACAATTAGCAATTTCAGGGAAATACAAAATGATCTCAACTATCATGATATAATAATCACACAGATTATTTAAGTAAAATAGTAAAAGATTATTTTGAGCAAGTTTAATGGTTTTCTGTTTGATACTGTAGTTCATTATGCTTATATTTCTGTTTCCTGGGAATCAAACCCATGACCTTGACATTGTAGCGCAATGTGCTGCTGTAGTTGACCTATAGACATGTATGGTACAACCTTCTCCTAGTTGCCATAATTGATTTGCTTCAATTGTATGGGGATAAAATAAATAAATGAATTAAAAGACAGACATTTTTCAAAAATAATGTCATACAGGTTTGGAACCACGTAAGGGTGAATAAATGAAGTAATCCTCTTTTTTGGGTGAACTATCCCATTAATATTGATTTAACCAGGAATACTACTTTAACATCAGATATGAGGAGTTGAGACATGTGGCATAACTTTACTGTATTAAGTATTTTTAGCTGATGAACAAAAACATTGACAGCCAATCAGAATCCTTCCTACTTTAAAGAGCTTTAGTATTTAAAGCAAAACAGCAGCGCATGCTTATAATAAACAGAACGATACCGTTCGCTAATATAGTTATCATTATCTTTCTTTGATGTGAACGTGACTTTACTCTTCACTGCACATTTTGTGTTGTAGCTGATATCAAAGAACACTAATTTTGTCCATCAATACGATCATTTATTCAAATTGTAAGTTGATGTCAATTGTCTTTTTAATTGTGGTCTGTTGTCAACGACGTCTGGTTATGAATGCATGTTAAATGGTTTGATTTCTATTCTTTTGTAGATCTATAAAAAAAGTTGTTTCCAACAGGAAGCATGACATTTTGTTACTTCGCAGTTATGAAAGAGCCTCCCCCAGTCGGAGCCTTTGACGTTATAAAAAGTCGTAACTAACATCAGGGAGAAAAGAGGCTCTTCTGTTTAAAATGGAGCTCAGTGGAGGAGAGGCCTGAACATGCTAAACAAACTGCTTTTGTGTTGAAACAGCTAACCACTTAAAGGGATAGATCACCCAAAAAAATATTTTTCACCCCTATTTAGTATTATTACACACACAAAAATTCAAGTTTTACTTTTTTGGTCTGGATTAATCTTTTTCTCAGCATGAAAAAAAAACTTGTGGTATTAAACTGCATGCAGCATATGGTAGTCTTCCTCTTTAAAATGGCACAGTACCTTAAAATGCCCTACGGTGGACATGCTAAACTCCAAAGTAATTATTACAGCATTTTTCAACTTGAATTATTACTCATAATTATATAGTTCCATGGCCTCGTATCAGCCGGGAGGCTACATTTCATTGAGATTCCTATGGACTGAATGTAATACAAAAATAAGAAAGATGTTTAAAACATTAGAGCTTGTTACACAACAGGATACTTGAAATTCTTCTCAGTAAACGAAAAGCAAAGGGAGGGAAACGTGTGCAAGCTTGTACATGTATTCGCATAGTTTACCATCCCCAAATCTTGTAGTCTGTTGTTTTGGTGTTTTCATTTTTTTTTATTTTACAGCCTTATTTCTATGTTAGCTCTACGTGTATGCCAGAATTCTGTTGTCAGTTCAGTCGCCATTTAAGTTTCTCAGTGTGATAATTCTTGTAAATCATTATCTAGACCGGTCAGCGATGGCGTTGTCACGTGGTACATGTTACTTTTCTAAGCGGTGATTAGGATGAACTAATCACAGCGGTTTGTGATTTACAGCACACGGATTTTTAAAAAAATAATTGTGTGGAAATAGCAGGGACGGGAATTATATTTCATTTAGAGGTATTCCTGTTACTAACATATTTAAATAATTATACTTTCAATTGTAGAAATGTCTTTAATAAGGCCAAAACCCTTGAGAGATGTGTGTGCTACTCAGTGGAGAATCGTTTTTCTGAACCGTGAAGCGCCCCCTCGTGGAAGACTCCGAATTGTATGGGAACAACATTTAGCGCCCAAAGGGCGTCAAGTCCGCTCTGGGAACAAAAATGTCAACTTTAAAAGAAAAATAACCTCCCTGCCTGTCAAATTGTTTGACATATAAGTGTAAATTGTTGATTTGGTTTTGTTAATACGGCGTATGGCAGTAATTCACCCGACAGTTGATTATTTACCAAAACCTTTTCAGTATATTCATTTCATATCCACCATTTTTGTCGGATGACAGATCTCTGTCTAAACGTATGACATTATACAACGAATTTCCTCTGTGGTGTGAAACACAAATACAAAACGGCTTCGGTGTATATAAAAACATTTTTCTTACCCGTATTTTGGTCACAACGTCGGTCCTATGTAATGTATTATCCACCGCTTCGGTTTTCAATAGTTTCTAAACGCGTATAGATTTCTATCAACGTTTATTTTTCAAAAAAATGAATCAATTACCGCTGTGCTTAGCTTCTAAATGGATAAACAAAAACAACAAATAACCCAAATCCCTTATTAGTTGATTTATCAGAAGAAAAACATCCTAGTCTCAATATATTTTACAAAGCGCTACTGTATGATCCAGTTTCAATTTTAATATCGTAGCCACACAATCGCACACCAGTTTCCGCATTCTGCTCGCCCTCTATCTCGCGAGATTTCATTTAAAACTCTTAACGGCTTGTTTATGTCTAGTGAGAGTTTGTTGTATTCGCATCCAGCCTTACATATTATACTACGATTTCATCAAGTGGTCTGTTGGTGCTCATTTAAACATAGTAGTCCGTCTATAGTTTGTTTCCCATATAACATACAATATATGTAATGAACATAGAGTACATGTATTATGATTTTCAGTGATATAGAATGTATATTACGCAACATATATTTAAAATATAAATATGTATGGCTCAAACAAATATTGAAATTTAACAAATATCCATATTTAGATAGTTAGCCTACATGTAGTCTGCGTTAAATGCCAATGTTTTGTTTTGTTGAAGATATTTGAAAAAGTTTGTCCATTTATATTTCATTTTAGAAAACCCGTCGGTGTATATTTAGTGATATATGCGTGGCCTCCGACCAGATTTCTATTTCTGAATAGTAGAAACGTATAGACGGTTAGAAATGATATAAAACTTCACTGAATCTGTTAGATAGTTTGATATGTTTCTTTTTGTCCTCCAGGTGCGTTTGCTGCTGAGGCAGATCCAATGACGCAATCTGTGATGGAGGGAGATTCAGTCAAACTAGAATCGTGTGTTACCAAAATACAGAAAGATGACAAGGTGGAGTGGAAGTTTGGGCCTCACGTCATAGCTACGATCAAAGCCAGTAATCCCTTATTGTTTGACACTGATGATGCAAAATTCAAAGACAGACTAGATCTAGACAGTCAAACTGGCGATCTAACCATCAGCAACACCAGAATCAAACACTCCGGGCTTTATGAACTGAAGATCATCAGTATCACCAATACAACACACAAGTGTTATATCCGTGTCACTGTCCTTGGTAAGTACTCAAACAGTTCATGAACCCTATTGACTTCCGTAGTATTTTTTTTTTTTCATAAGTCAGTGGGGTTCATCAACAGTGTGCTTACCGACATTCTTCAAAATATCTTCTTTTGAGTTCAGATATTCGTACAGGTTTGGAACAACTCGTGAGTGAGTAAATGATGACAGAATTTTCATTTTTTGCGTGAACTGTCCCTTTAAAGTGTACAAAGATAAGTTTAAGGTGTTTTTTCAAGGAAATATTAGTATTGTTAATGAAATTAATACTTTTCTGTTTTTTAATACTTTAAAAATTACAGAAAAATATGCCCTCATATTGGGTAATGCAGAACTCAAATGTCACGAATCAGATAAAGATTATGAACCATTTGAATTTAACCCTTGTGTTATGTTGCGGGTCAATTTGACCCGTTTAGATTTTCAAGTTGTTGGAAATACTGTTTTTTTTCTTGATATTTTGTGACTTTTTCTCATTTATCATCATGAACACGCATGCAAAGTTTCAACATGCTGGTGTTTTTTGACATATACAAACAAAATTACTGTTACGTTCGTGATGTTCGCCGGGTCAATTTGACCTGCATATTTTAACGCTCTAAGGCAACTGTACTTACCCAAAATAATAATATTTCTTGGTTATATTTTGTTATTTTATTTTTTTACTACCTTATGAAGCTAAAAAATGAGGTTTTCCACACTTATTTCAATACAGAAAAATGTTTTAACAGCAGCATGTGTGTGAAGTTCATATCCAGAAAACACACACTTGCTGTCAGAAGAAACTTGACTTTATGAAATGAGTTTACAAAACAGCCAACTTAGGAAAAGTACATATTTTCATTGTACAGCTACATTTAATTGTTCAGTTATGATGTTCTAAGAAAAAAAAAAAAGTTAAAAAAAAAAATAATTTATAGTATTTAAAAGTCCACTGTTTATTTTCACATTTTGTCAAAACAAAACACTTTTAAAAAATGGTTAAAAAACATTTTCATTAAATCATATCTTCAGATATATATTTTTTGGAATATTTGACAAATGTTGATATTAAAAATTTACAGTTTGTACCTTAATTTTTGTTGTTTTTCATAGTGTGATTTTTGAGGAATTGTATTGAATCCAATTAGGGTCAATTCGACCCGCTCCATAACGAGTGTACACAGAAATCCAACAGCGCATAATATGTCAATAATTATGCATATATTTAATGTATAGGGACCTAGTGCCTAACTGGAAATATTTATAGACCATTTTATATGAAGATTTATAAAAAATATACTTGAACTAGTGAGGGTTTATGTATTTTTAATAATGCATAATTATTCTCTGAATGCAATCGTTAACGTCTGTTATTTCTGTGCATTTTATCTATACGTATTTCAGATGCGATCCCTAAGAAAGTGTCAGTAACGGAGGGATATTCTGTCACTTTGGAGCATGATATTGCTGATATGAAGATTTATGAAATGATCAAGTGGAAGTTTGAAGATGGAGACACTCTCATAGCTGAAATCGACAAAAAGACCAGTGGAAGCCCCTCATACTATGATGAGAGATTCATGGAAAGACTGAAGCTGGACGAGACTGGATTTCTGACCATCACAAACGCCAAAACCACAGACGCTGGACTCTATAAACTACAGGTGTTTACTCAAGACATAAACCCCCAAAACAGGAAGTTCCGTGTTACTGTCAGTGGTGAGTACATAGAGTTTCTCAGTTATAACTGACTGAAGGTTCATATAAATGCAATGTCGCATGATTTATAATTGAACTGACCGTCTCTCTTTGTCCATTACAGAATCGGGTCCGTCCACTGGTGTTATAGTGGCCATATGCGTAGGTGTTCTTGCGGTGATTGTGTTGGTGGTTGGGATTTTGTGTTGGAAAAAACAACATGAAAGAAGTCAAACACCACGAGGTCAGCAAGACACATATTAACTTCATCTGTTCATACAATGAGGAAAATCCTAAACGTTATTGTGTGAAAGCAGAGTAAGCATTTTGCACTGTGTTATGTATGTTGTTTATATTTACAGTATTTCGCTAAATGGGTTCATTGATTGTGTAACTACTTGAATTGTTACATTTGTGCAGCTGCTGTAAGGAGTCGTTTATTCATTCTGTCTTCTTTCAGATCAAGCTTACGGGAATGGGGTGCAGGATCCATTGAAAACACAGCAATAGTTCAGAGCCTCTGTAACATGAACACGAGCTGCGGTTGACATGAGTTACAAACGACTTCTTTGGCCTAAACCGAGAACATGCTTGTATATGTTGTATATTTGCTGGAACGGTTTGCACTACATGTTGATCAATGATCCTGTTATTTTGTGGGACAATTCTTTGTTTTAAAAGCATTTAATGACCTGATTTCATGTTGGCTGGTGGAACTGTTCACTGCAGCTTATTTTTTAGGTGAAAAGACAACAACTGCAGGTTTCGTCTTTAAAATGATTGTTTTCCTTAGTGATTCAATTCGGGAATTGTGGGATTGATGCGTTTTTCATGTGCAGTGCGAGACTTTTTGGGGGTAAAGATACGCACATGCTTATTTTCTTAAGCCTTTTTTTCATAGTGTTTATGGAAACGTGCCTCATTTTTGCTCTGTAAATATTTTTTAAGATGTATAATTTACTCACTCTGTTTACATTAGTGTAGGTTATGATAAATTTACTTGCCTTTAGTGAATGGTGATATGGGTGGTGAATATTTCCTTTTATTTAGGCCCGCATAATTTTTTTTTCTTTTAATGTGAAATTAGTAAGGATAAACAGGGAAAGTTGAAGTTATTGCACTTATTGTTAAGCCATTAAATGGCCGAATGGATATACATTTTTTTGTTATACAAATCTCTGCTAGGCTGTAATTGAAAATTATGTCTTGATGCCTTTTTGTTTGTATATTGGGAAATATATAGAATAATAAAATGGGAAAAATATGTGCAGCAGCGCAACAGCTATTTAATCACAAAAAAAGTGACATTTACATGTGCGATAGACTACAGAAGAATATACGGTGCAGTTTGTGTTGTAATCTTGTATCGGTTAATATGTTGATTAATGTATGATGTTAATCTTTTAGAGGGCATGTAAAATTAATGGTTTTGGAATATAGTTTTTAGAATTTAACTAGTTAACTTGTGTGAGACAAGATTCCACTGTTCGTTTAAACTTTCCCAGAAAGTAAATTTTGAAATATAACTACCATTTTCAGAACAAACAAAGGAAGGTACAAAAGGAAGTGATGTATAATGGTCCAGTTCACAGATAACTGAGGTGAGATGAATCTCAAACTACCTTAACTAGATGTATTCGCTCCATTGACTAGGTGGCGCTGTTTAGCTAATCGATAACAAGAACATGCTGCTGTTTCCAGTAAATTAGATGTTCTTAAGCGCCTTTTCTCAAACAAACGCACAGATTTTTGTTCTTTCAGCATTTTAGATATCGTTCAGAAAAATCATCCTTCAATCTCGGTTTTTCTGGCGGGATTCAGCCGGTTTTTCAGTCCTGTCAGAAGGGAGCGGCGCGGGAACTACAGCACTCAGAATCAGAAACGGCACATATTTATATAAATAATCGCCTCATAGAAGTCATATTTTACTGTCGTGTTCGAAAATATGAATAACCGAATTTTCCCTATTTTTTTATTTTTTGTCGAAGGTAAGTCGATAAAATCGGTTTATTTTGCATCACTTTCGTTTTCAAGCCATAGAAGCCGGAAGTGGGGTGCACACACGGATTTATGTGTTTTAAGGTGTTTACATGTTTAATAATGTCTTTGTTTTGGTGGCGGTATTTCATAAATTTAGTTTCAGATGCAGCACGTGTGCTTCGTATGTTCTCAGTGTGCGTGCGCGTATCTGTGCGTCGTGACGACATCGTTGTTGTTTTCCTCCATTGTCAGTGTATTTTCATTTGAATTGGCATTTTGTGGTGAATGCATACACGCTTTTATTTACCTGCTATATTAACATAAAAACAAAGGTGTTCAAATGCGATTTTGTGTCCTCATTACTTTTATTGACAAAAATACTATAATAATTTATGTAAATACTACAGAGTTTTTGAACCAAACTAAAGTACTTGAATTAATTTGTTGTAATTATATAGGTGTATAACAACTATATTAATATAAACAAATTACTTTACCCAATAAAGTAATAAATGACTAAATGTAAATGTAATACTATACCAAGTTTTCTACAACTATATGATATATTATACTACAAAACACTGTATTTTACTATAGTATCAACTAAAGTATTATACAGTATTTATTACAGTTCGTTAATACTACAGTATGCTTTAGCATTCATTAACAAAGTGTCATAAATACTACATATATATATATATATATATAGTATACTATACTATAGTGTATATAGTATTATTTCATGTGTCGGTCAAATGGTCAAATTTTGATTGTTTTGTTCAGTTGGTTTTACATATTTTAGCAAGTCTCTTTTGTTTATTAGATAAAATGAAGTGATCTGAGTTGAACTTGCATGCAAATGCAGTGGTTTAATATGTGATTAACTGAATATCTGTTTTCTAGGTTTGTTTGGTTTTGAGACGGATGGAGTGAAGTCACTATCGGTGAAGGAGGGAGATTCTGTCACTCTACACACTTGCCTTAATCAAATACAAAATTATGAAAAGATACAGTGGATGTTTGAAAACTCTCTCATAGCTGAAATCGACATAGACCAACCATTCCCTATATATGATGATACTGATGGGATGTTCATAAACAGACTGAAGCTGGACTTTCAATCTGGATCTCTGACCATCAGGAACATCAGAACAAACCACTCTGGACTTTATAAAGTGAACATGATCGGAAGTCAATCCTTAGACAAGAAATTCAATGTTACTGTAACTGGTGAGTAGCGCAATAATGATTATATCTACCAGCAATTGATTATTTATCTGTTAATATGCGGTTTGTTATAGTTTTGGGGTCACACTTTAGTTTAGGATCCACTTCTCACTATTAACGAGTTGCTTATTAGCAATACTAGGAGGTTGGCTGTTTATTAGTACTTATAAAATTGCATATTAATGCCTTATTAATTCTGCATGACCAAATTCTATATCCCATAACCCAGTACCTAAACTCAACAACTACCATACTAACTTTTAATAAGCAGTCATTAGTAGTTTAGTAGAGGCAAAAGTTGTATTTAGCAGTTAATAGTGAGAATTGGAGTTTTTTTAAATGATGTAAGGGTTTAAGTGGGTCGTTGCATTAATAGTTTAAAGATGTTATAATGATTATAAAGTATTTAAAAAAACAAAACAACACTAATATACATGACTAGAAAGTCAAACTGATTACAAAACAACACCAGCATAAATAATGACAGAAAACGGTGATAAAATAAACAAGCTGATCTCACCCGATTAGCTGTTCCATTCTAACTTTTTAATCCATAAGGGAAAGAAGGTCCCGTCACAATCAGTCTCAGCTTCCTACTGTTGTCCTGTGGCGAAATGGCTCTCTTTAGGGTTGTACAGTTCCTTCCCCCCTGTCTGGCCTTCAAACTCTCTTTGTCATGTGACCTGCCAGGTCTGTCCCATATTAGGAAGCCCACAGTTTGGGAGCACACTGTAATAGTCGGATTACACAAATCTGGTTTGTAATTATTATGAAAATGTCACCAGGGCAAGTTGTCACAAGTGTTTTGATTATTAAACCTCTATACGTTTATTAATTACAATACCTGTTGACTAAAACATTAGTTTAATATTATGTTTTGGGAAGGGTTTCATAATTGTTCTATTGTTAATGCTAAATTTAGATTAATTAAAGCCATTGATTATCCTATAATACATTTTAGCAATGCGAGTGGAAATGGGTTGTAAACATTTTACAAAAACTGAAGTAAAAGTAGGACAATATGCTAATCAACATAATCAACTGTGAAACTTTTCCAGGTGTGTTTGATCCAGACGCAGATAAAATAAAGCCAGTGTCGGTGAAGGAGGGAGATCCTGTCGTTCTGAACACTGATGTTAAACTACACAAAGATGATCTGATGCTGTGGAGGTTTGTACGAGCCACGGAACACTGCGTATATAATCCGGTTTCGTGTGAAAGTGACGCGGCTGCCATCGCTAAAATTGATGGAGAAACTCGGGGGATCTCATTAGATCCTGGTGACAGTAAGATGTTTGATAACAGATTGAAGATGGACAAACTGACCGGATCTCTGACCATCACAAACGTCAGAAATGAACACTCTGGGTTTTATATACTGCAGATCAGCAACAACACTGGGACCAAATTCATGAGATTCAAAGTTACTGTCCAAGGTGAGAATGTATCGGCTTAATTTTCTATTTACTGTAGTTTATTTGAACAAGATGCAGCTAACTGAGATCCTTATTGTATTTGTGCCAGTATGAGCTGCGCTAATTTCAGATCATTTCTTTTAGCCTTTACAAAATCCCTCACGTATATAGTTTGGATGTCAATCGCTCTAATACTTTTGTTCATGATGGCGGTTGGGTGTCTGGCTCTGGGCATTAAAAACCGGAAGGGTAAGTAACAGAAATGTAAATCTTTTGAACGGATTTCTGAATGTTTTGTTAGGTGTGATGACTGTAGAAATACCCTGTAAGGCCCTGTTTACACCTAGTATTGAGAAGCGTTTTTGTCCATCCAGCTAACAAATTTTGGTTCCCAGAACAGATGTCCTAACATTCTCCGTTGGTTAGCCAGGAAAGTTCTCTTTATGGAAATAGAACGTTCCCCCTACCTTCCCATTAAGTTCTCAGAATGTTCCCAGTAGTGGACGTCAATAATTAGTTCTACAAACCATGCCTTGTTTTGATCTATTGTTTAATCAATATAAATAATCCTAGCACATAAAACCACTATATGGAGGATTAAATTTGTCCATTAATATGTACGATTTCGAAGAGCTTGTACCACAAAAACCCAGATTTTACTTTAAGCACCAAATAACAACTTAAACACAATCCTGGGTTTTTCAATTATGGAATTTATTCACAGACATTAAAAATTAATAAACAATTATCTGACTTTAACTAGGATAACATTACTTCATTTCTTAAAACTGAATTGAGAAATTTAGCGGGACATCTTACTTTTGGTTAGTAAACAAAAATGTCTTCAATTAGACGAGTGAAATCTTTCTGAAATCCCCATTTACTCTCGTCTATACACCAATCAGGCATAACATTATGACCACCTTCCTATTATTGCCCTGACTTGTCGAGGCATGGACTCCTCTAGACCCTGAAGGTGTGCTGTGGGATCTACACCAAGATGTTGCAGCAGATCCTTTAAGTCCTGTAAGTTTTGAGGTGGAGCCTCCATGGATCAGACTTATTTGTTCAGCACATCCCACAGACGCTCTACTGGATTCAGATCAGTTTGGAGGCCAAGTCAACACCTCAAACTCGTTGTTGTGCTCCTCAAACCATTCCTCAACCATTTTTGTGTCTGTAACAATGCTTAGGTTGGTGGTACGTGTCAAAGTAACATCCACATGGATGGAGGACCCAAGGTTTCCCAGCAGAACATTGTCCAAAGCATCACACTGCCTCTGCCGGTTTGCCTTCTTCCCACAGTGCATCCTGGTGCCATGTGTTCCCAGGCAAGCGACGCACACACACCCGGCCATCCACGTGATGTAAAAGAAAACCAGACCAGGCCACCTTCTTCCATTGATCCATGATCCAGTTCTGATGCTCACATGTTCACTGTTGGCTCTTTCGGCAGTGGACAGGAGTCAGCATGGACACCCTGACTGGTCTCGTCTACACAGCTCCATACACAACAAACTGATGAACTGTGTGTTCTGACACCTTTATATCAGAACCAACATTAACTTCTTGAGCAATTTGAGCTACAGGAGCTCGTCTGTTGGACCACACGGGCCAGCCTTCACTCCACACGTGCATCAATGAGCCTTGATCCGCCCGTGACCCTGTCGCCGGTTCACCACTGTTCCTTCCTTGAACCACTTTTGATAGATACTGACCGCTGCAGACCGGGACACCCCACAAGAGCTGCAGTTTTGGAGATGCTCTGACCCAGTCGTCTTGCTATCACAATTTGGTCCTTGTCAAACTCGCTCAAATCCTTACGCTTGCCTATTTTTCCTGCTTCTAACACATCGACTTTGAGGACAAAATGTTCAGTTGCCGCCGAATATATCCCACCCAATGATGAGATCATCAGTGTTATTCACGTCACCTGTCAGTGCTCATAATATTATGCCTGGTCGGTGTATATTAATTATAAGTAATTATTCAATAAAGAGATCAATAAACATGTTAGTCACTCAGTCAGTAAAACTAAATGACTGTTCATTTTTAAATGATTTTAGATGCACAAGATGATGCTGTGTGGTTATTGCTCAGTGTTTTACCTTCATTCTCAGGTTTGTTCAGGAGAGTGAGGTTGCATAACTGGTGTCAATCACAAAGGCCACAGCCAATGGGTGAGTGTTTAGTAATTGTAATGTAAAATATGGACTTTTTCCTTAGTTCTCTTTGTCAAAATGTTGTTTAATGGAATCCTGGCCCTTTGTTGATAAAACAGAATCAATGGAGAGTGTGGAGAAAGGAGAACGTCTCATTCTCAACCCTGAATGTCCTGAACGTCCTGAACTACAGAAGGACGATGTGATAGAGTGGAGGTTTAAAGATAATGTCATAGCAAGAATAAGTAAAACGGCTAATAAGACCGTTAATAAGACATATGATAGGAGATTCACAGGCAAACTGGAGCTGGACCGTGTGACTGGATCTCTGACCATCACAAATGTCACAACTGAACATGCTGGAGTTTATCAAGTACTGACCAACAATGGACAAGTGCAGTCAAACAGAACGTTCAAGGTTTCTGTCACTGGTGAGTAGCCCAGGTTTGCTTGAAAAAAACATCTTGTGTATAAATAAAAAAAATTGATAAACCTAATAATCCAAAAGTATGACCTCATGTATCTTTGTTTTTGTGTAGCAGTACAACAATTATTGATTATTCTGTCTTTTCTTATAGATTCCAGTGAGTCAAAACCTCTAGTGAAGAGTGGATAGAGTTGAAGCAGATCCACTTTGGTGGTGGTATAATGCTAAATATATAAGGGAAATGTTATGTGCCTCTAAAAACACTTCACACTTATGAATGATCAAGGATTCACCTCGTGAGAAATGTCATGTACTGCATAGATGATAAAAGACAACATATACATCACACTATATAAGCTGAAATTATACGTGCAGCTGATGAACGTGTATGCTGTGCGTATTTTGTACATATCCATCATGCTAAGTGTCTGTACAGATTTACTGTGATGCTTTTATTGCAGAAAAAGCCTAACTTTTTCACTGACTCCATCATTGTACTTTCCAAATAGACTTACCGTACCTCTTCTCTGAGCGCTTAACTGAATTAAAGGATTAGTTCGCGTTAAAATAAAAATTACCCCATGATTTACTCACCCTCAAGCCATCCTAGGTGTATAGGTCTACCTTCTCTCAGGCGAATACAATCGGAGTAAAATTAACAATCAATCTGATGCTCCTAATCTTTATAATGGCAGCGCACGGAAACCACCTCAATCCATCCATCCATCCATCATAAATGTACTCCACACAGCTCCGGGGGGTTAATAAAGGCCTTCTGGAGCGAAGCGATTCATTTGTGTGAGAGAAATATCCATATTTAAGTTATAAAGTAAAATACCTAGCTTCCACCAGACCTCTTTCAGTATTCAGTTTACAAAGAAAGTGTAAAACTCTAGCAGTTCAAAATGCTTACGCTTCGTCCTACGCCTTCTGTATTCAAATTACGAAACTTGCGCTGCTGGAAGCCTCGTATTTTACTTTGTAACGTGTTAAATATGGATATTTTTCTTACACAGATGCATTGCTTCGCTTCATAAGACCTTTATTAACCCCCCGGAGCTGTGTGGAGTACATTTATGATGGATGGATTGAGTTTCAAACAGGTGGTTTCCGTTCACTGGCATTATAAAGATTAGGAGCATCAGGATGATTGTTAATATAACTCCAATTGCATTCATCTGAAAAGAAAGCCGCATACACCTAGGATGGCTTGAGGGTGAGGAAAGCTTAGGGTAATTTTCGTTTTAAAGTGAACTAATCCTTTAATCGTATCTATAAAGGCACTTTCTATGGATGTTTAACCAAATAACAGTAGAAAACACTTTTTTCGACGGTTCGCTATACCTTCATTTGTGCTTTACCATTGTGCTATTAAAAAACACTTGAAATTCAGTAAATTTTTTTTAAGTCACTTCTGATAAAATCATTTGCTGCTCAGTTAAAAAAATGTGGATGAAAATTGTCTTCATTTTGAATTTGTTGTTTGATACTTTGTCTTTTTCTTTTTGTTTAATATTTCTACAAAACATTGTTTACATCTTTTAGACTGGTTCACTACTGATCTATACGCTCTTACTGGGAACAATGGGTTTATTTGTTTTTTACTTATTTTATTTAAATCAATGGGAATATATCTGTAAAAGAGAATTGTGATGAATTAAAAATAAATTGTCTTGTGCGAATGATTTGCATCTTTGTTTGTTGATTGATATTTATAAAGTTTTTATTTTTTTACAACATTTTTAGAAAAAAGAACATATAAACAGGCAAGAGACAGTGTGAAAATGGGAACATTAAACATTAGCAGATGTTTGTGATAATTATTTGTAGCACTTTATAGAGATTGGTGGGACGGATTTCTATTTCAAATCCCAATACTTGGAATTTACAGATTTAAACAATTAACTTCTACTGCAAAAGCCTGTTATGAGAATAAAATTCAGCTTGATTGAGTTGGTAAACAGCAAGACTTTTCTGTCCATGTGTTCAGTTTGTAGTATACATGCATTGAAGAAGAAATATTTCGTTTTGTATGTTTCTCTGAGGGTGGTTTGTGTAGACTGAGAGAAACGCACACTGCAATTATAGGCTATCTACACCCACCAATTTCCAAAATTACCACTCTAAAAGTCATTAAGATTATGAATTACACTACTAGATATCACAAAAAAACAATTAGCCTATACTATGATCAAACCTCAGTGTATGGAGATATCTGACCTTTTGACCAATGGTGCTTCTCAAAGCTAGATGCTTCCTCATTTCCTTGCTCCCAATCATGCACCACTACTCAGACACACACTTGTCTAGCACTAGGTGGTGCTATAATAAGGCACTTTGCATTTTGGATCATAACTTTGAAACCCTAAAGCACTGTCAAACCCACAGCCTTGTAAGTATATTTCATTTCACTCCATCGCTACTGTAGCTTGCATGCGTTCCGGTCTGTTCTATATATGCAGTTTTTCTTCAACTACCTTATGAATCGACGCTCCCAGGGCACGGTTGCAACCTTGTGGATAAATTACTTACTGCAAAAAAAAAGAAAGGTACATGTGTGTGGTTACAAAGATCTAGCAGTGCGCGTACAGTACATGCATACTCTTCTGATGACGAAATTCACATAAAGCGCACTGTACGCTGACTCTCTTGTACGCGTCAAAAGTTAAGTATACTTTGGCTTTAAGGGCTACAAACAAAATTTCTTCCAAATCCTTGACCAAAGCCCCACAAATATACCCATAGCCTTGATGATGACACACTTTCTCATTGGTCAGATTCTGTGATTAAGGACGATATGTGTTTATGCTTTTTCTTAGACAAGTTCCTGTATTTAACCTATCTTGATAAAATAATATAAAAGATAGAATAAAAGATTAAATATCTGATTTTCAAAACATGCGAATTTCTATCGCATTCACTATTTCGGCTACAATCAATGCAAAAATCGTGTGGTCTGCCATGATTGACGTTGGTTCAGCACACTATTGAAAGCACGAAATGTCCAACATGACCAGTCAAGTAGAGAGTAAAAGTTGCTAAAATCTTGATATCTGTGCATCATTTGATGTCTGTAAGATCATTTCTACATGTTTATCTGAATGCATACTGAGGAGAAATGACCATAGAACAGCTCATTTGCTCCATTATAGAGCTATAAGGCCATCTAGTGGCAAGAGTTGTGAAATATCATGTTATGTATATTTTTTAGAGGTCGGCAGAAACAAAGATTATTGAGCTGATTTGAGCCGGGTTATGCATGTATGTTGGAGAGTTATTTTGAATTTAAGTTGAAAGAATGTGAAGTATGTGCTTAAATTGTATTTATTGATAAAATCTAGTACTTTAAATGTCAAAATAATAAGAAATTTTAAAAAAATATAAATTATAATTATATTTATATTATAGAAATATTTTATAAAAATGAAATATGAGCTTTCTGGATATATATATATATATTATACAGTATAATAGTTATTATACTACTATTATATAGTACGCCTATAACAGTTTAGTTGCTATAAGCCTGTGTGATTTCGGATGCGGCCGAGCCTGAGGACGTGAACAGATCTGCGTATAGCGAAACTTCACGTCACGTGTTGTCAATTACTGTAATTACCTGATCGCAGCATCCCTGATTAAACACACCTGAAAAGATAATTAGGGTCTTCAACATTAGGCTGCTAGAAAGCCACAGACAGGTGAGTGCCATCAGGGCTTGAATTGAGATCTCCTTGGATCTTTAAAAACGCGTTTTCCAAAAGCGCTGTACAATCCTCCTTACTGTAATTCAGCCCGTTTTCCAGTAGAGTTCATCATGGTGTTGCTGGTCGAGAGGATGACGGCTCGACTGAGCTGCTCGGTTGTCGCTCTTTTATTGTGTCTGTCTCTGTGCTGGAGCGTAAGACCCGCTGAAGAACCAGTCACATGTGAGATCTTCTCCCTTCATTATTCATAAAATGTGTAGGGTAAATGCTGCCTTCACGTGATGTCGGAAACTTGATAACTCCCACTTCTGAAGGCGTGAGGGCGGTTTTTTTTTTTTAAACCTACCTTGGAAACTCGATAATTCCGAGAGCTCGTGAAGGCAGCATTGGTATAAACACTATTTTTTTTTTTTTTGTGTACAGTAAGTGAACCCATTCACTTGGTCGCACCGTACCAGATATGGATGCGATCACTACTGAGCTCTTTTATTAAATGTTCCAGATGTAGTGAACCTTGTCTGATCGCATGGGTTTAATGGGTTGTCTGTTTTGCTACAAACATGTTTTCTTTTCTTTCCTTCTCATTGTGTATTAAATTGTTTAATGTTATGGCGGTGGTCATGGTGAAGGCATGTTGTTTTTCTGTTTGTATATCAGCAAACCCAGGAGTGTGTCCAAGCAAGTTCCCTGGTGCAGGAGAATGTACGGAGTTGTGTTCCTCTGACAGTAAATGTCTGAAAAATCAGAAATGCTGCAGCACTGGATGTGGACACAAATGTACAGCTCCATATAAAGGTATGTTAAACACTGTTATCAAATTGGCAACGTTTTTACATTCCTGTAACTTAAAACTCAAAAGCTGAATTGCTTAACTCATTTAAGTCTGTTTAGTGCAAGTTGGAATGCTTTAAAAATCCAAGTTAACTATTTAATTTAGTTTTTTCTCCCATTTTAATTTGTTAAAGTGTACTGATGCATGGTTTAGCGCCCCCCCTTCCCTTCCCTTTTTTTTTTTTGGACCTTCAGCATTCAGTGATCTGGTTTCTCTGTTTCTGTGTAACAGCAAATCCAGGAGTGTGTCCAAAAAAAACCCAAGCAAGAAAGTGTGCGCAGTTGTGTGTTGATGACACTGACTGTCAGGAAGATGAGAAGTGCTGCAGCAGTAGCTGTGGCCCTCAGTGTATGGCTCCATATACAGGTATTTATATTACCAGCTTATTTTTAAAACGCAATGAGTTATTTGGCATTCACTGATGTACAAACGCATGACAGAGAAACCAAGCCCAGGAGTGTGTCCAAGCAAATTCTCTGGTGCAGCAGAGTGTAAGGAGTCGTGTTCCTATGACAGTGGATGTCAGAATAATCAGAAATGCTGCAGCACTGGATGTGGACACAAATGTACAGCTCCATATAAAGGTATGTTAAACACTGTTATGAAATTGGCAGCGTTTGTACATTATAACTCAAGCTGAATTGCTTAACTCATTTAAGTCTGTTTAGTGCAAGTTGAAATGGTTTAAACATCCAAGTTAACTGTATTTAATTTTACGTTTAACTCTATTTTTTTTTTGTAAAAGTGTACTGATGCATGGTTTAGCCCCCACCCCCCGTTTGGACCTTCAGCATTCAGTGATCTGGTTTCTCTGTTTCTGTGTAACAGCAAATCCAGGAGTGTGTCCAAAAAAAACCCTTGTATCAAAGTGTGCGCAGTTGTGTGTTGATGACACTGACTGTCTGAAAAATGAGAAGTGCTGCAGCAGTAGCTGTGGACCTCAGTGTATGGCTCCAAAATAGAGGTATGTTACATCAATGTTTGGGCACCACCGTACACAGTTTGAGTCATTTTATCTTTTTCAATGTCAAAGTACCGGAGTTTGACCCATAGCACTATTTCAAGCATGTGGCTTTACAGAATAAACATTAAATATAGTTGTCAGCAACAATTACTGGGGCAAAGAACCGTCATGCCAACATGGCTGAAAGCATCAGACCAAATGCGACAAGGAGCAATTAAAGAGATTAATATTAGTAAAATGGTTGAAATCCTAGTAATTTGGTTTTATGGTTAATCACTTCAGACTGGTGTGGTCAGAGTGAGGAGACGACTCAATGTTTGGTGTCAATATGCTGGAGAAATGCAGCCTCAGTAGTTTTGGCATCATGCCTGAAACTTTAATGTAGTATTCACAAATCTATCGACAAAATCCGTTATGCTGCATGGTTTGAGGAGAATTCAGTTCGTGAAAATTGGGTAAAGTAGGTTTTGAAAGAATCAAAGTGGCAGGCTGTTAGTTTGGCCAACGTTGGTATCTATGTTCTTAGCATTACCCAAGGAATCTGACTGACTTCTGAAGACTGATTTCATTACAATAGGCCAATTTATTCAAAAGCTATTAGCTTTTTTTTTTATATATATCATAACTTTTGACCAGGGAAACGCAGCACATGTTGTCTTGTAATACCCCAGTGCATTTGTGTAATATAGCAATTGTTAGAATACAGTATTGTAGGTAGTTGCAATTTCACGTTTATAGCGCCACCAAGTGGCTTAGTTCCTCTATTTTGTCTTCAGACTGCCCCACTACGTGTAATGCCACTTACTATTAAAAATCGACATCTTGGTCATCAGCACATAGTCAACCTTTTTCCAATTTTCCTACAGTGATCTTAAACTGTTGCAGATATTTCAATTCAATTAAAAATGGCAGACAACTTGTGACCGAAAATGATGCAATAGATGCGATTGAATCGTCTTGAGCCAAGCAATCAGGATTGTTTCTTGCCCTTGCGGTTCTAAAGTTATTAGCAAATTGAGCCAAATCCTCTAGTGCCACCAACTGTCCAAAGTTGTACTTCTATTTATGCCATGTTTAATGTTCAGAATCTCGTCTAAGTGTCCCAAATTTAACTCCTTTTTACCACACAGTTCTATCGGCTACCATATTCTTGAGCTCTGGAAGAATAAGAACACTAACGATCAGCACCTACACCTTTGGTGCTTGGCTCCTAATAATAGTTGGAATACAATTCACTCCAAGTTAAATGTTCATGCTGTGTATCTGAGACTGAATGCAGTTACATGAACAAAACTAAAGCTGAATTTCTGTTTCCATGCAGTGATGCCTGGTGACTGTCTGAAACCGAATTTGTGCCGAGAGCAGTTGCCGTGATGTCCAATGTCCTGCCAGACAGAAGTGTTGCCCTGGCCCATACATTCAGTCAACTGTGCTGATTTAAACATCGGAAAGGGTCATTGGGGAAACTTTATTTTTGCATACCATACTTGATCTGTCTTTCACCAAATAAATCTGTTTAGTAAAACCTTGTGTGTTGGTTTTTTTTTTTTTGAAGCAGAGTTCTGTATTGTGGCGTTTATGTAGACTTGGATATATGCATGGAATTTGCATCAAAATATGCAAAGTACCGCGAGAGCAAAACGAGACCAGCCGCCAGGTCAGGCGTTGCAGTTGTTCAAAATCGGCTGTGAAAGCCTTGATGACACTTTCTCATTGGTCAGATTCTGTGATTAAGGATGACTTGTTGCTGTTTTTTTTTCTTGGGTTAAATATAGGAACTTACCTATTTTGAAATTAAATATCTGATGTTCAAAACGTGAATTTCAATCACAATCAACGCAAAAATCACGTGGTCTGCCATGATTGATATTGGTTCAGCAGAAGGCACAATGTCCGACATGTCGCGTAAAAGTTGCCAATATCTTTATCTGTGCAGCATTTGATGTCTGTAAGATCATTTTTACATGTTTATCTGAATGCATACTGGGGAGAAATGACTATAGAAAAGCTAATTTGCTCCATTATAGAGCTATAAGGCCATCTAGTGGCAAGAGTTGTGAAATATTTTTTTCTACAAGAGGTCGGGAGAAACAAAGAGATTGAGCTGATTTGAGCCGGGTTATGCATGTATGTTGGAGAGTTATTTTGAATTTAAGTTGAAAGAATGTGAAGTATGTGCTTAAATTGTATTTATTGATAAAATCTAGTACTTTAAATGTCAAAATAAGAAATTTAAAAAAAATATAGATTATAATTATATTTATATTATAGAAATATTTTATAAAAATGAAATATGAGCTTTCTGGATATATATATATATATATATTATACAGTATAATAGTTATTATACTACTATTATATAGTACGCCTATAACAGTTTAGTTGCTATAAGCCTGTGTGATTTCGGATGCGGCCGAGCCTGAGGACGTGAACAGATCTGCGTATAGCGAAACTTCACGTCACGTGTTGTCAATTACTGTAATTACCTGATCGCAGCATCCCTGATTAAACACACCTGAACAGATAATTAGGGTCTTCAACATTAGGCTGCTAGAAAACCACAGACAGGTGAGTGGCATCAGGGTTTGAATTGAGACCTCCTTGGATCTTTAAAAAAGCGTTTTCCAAAAGCGCTGTACAATCCTCCTTACTGTAATTCAGCCCGTTTTCCAGTAGAGTTCATCATGGTGTTGTTGGTCGAGAGGATGACGGCTCGACTGAGCTGCTCGGTTGTCGCTCTTTTATTGTGTCTGTCTCTGTGCTGGAGCGTAAGACCCGCTGAAGAACCAGTCACATGTGAGATCTTCTCCCTTCATTATTCATAAAATGTGTAGGATAAATAATGCTGCCTTCACGTGATGTCGGAAACTTGATAACTCCCACTTCTGAAGTCGTGATTACGAACTCCTCGCATTCAAGATCAAGGGAGGACGGTTTTTATATAGGCTATTATATAATGCCTACCTTGGAAACTCGAGAATTCCAAGAGCTTGTGTGTATTAGTATTAGTACTAGTGTATATATACAAAAAAAAAAGTTACATTTAAGTACCAGGTATGGATGTGATCACTACGGAGTTCTTGTTAAATGTTCCAGATGTAATGAACCTTACTTGCCTGATCGCATGGGGTTTAATGGGTTCAGTCTGTTTTGCAACAAACGTTTTCTCTCCTTTCCTTCTCATGGTGTATTAAGTTGCTTAATGTAATGGAGGTGGTCATGGTTGAAGGCATGTTGTTTTTCTGTTTATCAGCACATCCAGGAGTGTGTCCCAGAGAATTCCTTGAAGATCGAGCATCAGGAGTGTGTGCAGAGATGTGTTCCCATGACGGCGACTGTCTGAAAGATGAGAAATGCTGCAGCAATGGATGTGGCCATCAGTGTATGGCTTCATACACAGGTTTTTATATTTGAATATGGGCCAGCTTTTTAAATGCAGAGTCATTCAGCGTTCCCTGATATGGTGTCTGTGTCCTGTGTTTTGTATAACAGAGAAGCCAGGAGTCTGTCCAAGCAACAACCAAGTGGGATTGTGTGTTGAGAAGTGTTTTGATGACCGTGACTGTCTGAACGATAGTAAGTGCTGCAGCAATGGATGTGGCCATCAGTGTATGGCTCCATATAAAGGTACTTATAATTTAATGTGCTTTTTTTTTTTTTTTTTTTTTTAATTCATTGAGTCATGCTTTTATACAAACGCATGATAGATAAACCAAAGCTTTTCACCCATTCCAATGACTGGACCTTCAGCATTCAGTGATCTGGTTTCTCGGTTTCTGTATAACAGCAAAGCCAGGAGTGTGTCCAAAAAAAACCCTTGAACTAAGTGTGTGTGGCGCCGTGTGTTGATGACACTGACTGTCCGGAAGATGAGAAGTGCTGCAGCAGTAGCTGCAAAAAACCAATTGATCTATACTATGATCAAACCTCAGTGTATGGAGATATCTGACCTCTTGAACGCTGTGATTAAGGACGATATGTGTTTATGCTTTTTCTTAGACAAGTTCCTGTATTTAACCTATCTTGATAAAATAATATAAAAGATATTGAAAGATATCTGATTTCCAAAATATGCGAATTTCTATCGCATCCACTATTTCGGCTACAATCGACGCAAAAATCGCCTGGTCTGCCATGATTGACGTTGGTTCAGCACACTATTGAAAGCACGAAATGTCCGACATGACCAGTCAAGTAGAGAGTAAAAGTTGCTAAAATCTTGATATCTGTGCATCATTTGATGTCTGTAAGATCATTTCTACATGTTTATCTGAATGCATACTGAGGAGAAATGACCATAGAACAGCTCATTTGCTCCATTATAGAGCTATAAGGCCATCTAGTGGCAAGAGTTGTGAAATATCATGTTATATATATTTTTTAGAGGTCGGCAGAAACAAAGATATTGAGCTGATTTGAGCCGGGTTATGCATGTATGTTGGAGAGTTATTTTGAATTTAAGTTGAAAGAATGTGAAGTATGTGCTTAAATTGTATTTATTGATTAAAATCTAGTACTTTAAATGTCAAAATAATAAGAAATAAAAAGAATATAGATTATAATATTTATATTATTGAAATATTTGATAAAAATGAAATCTTCTGAAGTCGTGCTTACGAGCTCATCGCATTCAAGATCAAGGGAGGACGGTTTTTATATATTATAATACCTACCTTGGAAACTCGAGAATTCCGAGAGCTTGTCTGTGTATTTGTATTAGTGTGTATATATATACAAAATGTAATTTTTTTTTTTTTTGTGTGGGTTTTTTTTTTTTTTTAAGTACCAGGATGTGATCACTACGGAGTTCTTGTTAAATGTTCCAGATGTAATGAACCTTACTTGTCTGATCGCATGAGGTTTAATGGGTTCATTCTGTTTTGCAACAAACGTTTTCTCTCCTTTCCTTCTCATTGTGTATTAAGTTGCTTAATGTAATGGAGGTGGTCATGGTTGAAGGCATGTTGTTTTTCTGTTTATCAGCACATCCAGGAGTGTGTCCCAGAGAATTCCTTGAAGATCGAGCATCAGGAGTGTGTGCAGAGATGTGTTCCCATGACGGCGACTGTCCGAAAGATGAGAAATGCTGCAGCAATGGATGTGGCCATCAGTGTATGGCTCCATACACAGGTTTTTATATTTGAATATGGGCCAGCTTTTTAAATGCAGAGTCATTCAGCGTTCCCTGATATGGTGTCTGTGTCCTGTGTTTTGTATAACAGAAAAGCCAGGAGTCTGTCCAAGCAACAACCAAGTGGGATTGTGTGTTGAGAAGTGTTTTGATGACAGTGACTGTCTGAACGATAGTAAGTGCTGCAGCAATGGATGTGGCCATCAGTGTATGGCTCCATATAAAGGTACTTATATTTTATACAAACGCATGATAGATAAACCAAAGCTTTTCACACATTCCAATGACTGGACCTTCAGCATTCAGTGATCTGGTTTCTGTTTCTGTATAACAGCAAAGCCAGGAGTGTGTCCAAAAAAACCTCTTGAACTAAGAGTGTGTGTGGCGCCGTGTGTTGATGACACTGACTGTCTGGAAGATGAGAAGTGCTGCAGCAGTAGCTGTGGACCTCAGTGTATGGCTCCATATACAGGTATTTGTTACATTAATGTTTGAGTTATCTTTTTCAATGTCGAAGTACCGGAGTTTGACCCATAGCACTATTTCAAGCATGTGGCTTTACAGAATAAACACTAAATATAGTTGTCAGCAACAATTACTGGGGCAAAGAACCGTCATGCCAACATGGCTGAAAGCATCAGACCAAATGCGACAAGGAGCAATTAAAGAGATTAATATTAGTAAAATGGTTGATCATAGTAATTTGGTTTTATGGTTAATCCCTTTTGACCGCGGTGACGACGATGCAATTTGAAAATCAAAGTGGTAGGCTGTTAGTTTGGCCCAATATGGCGACGTTGGTATCACTGTTCTTGGCATTACCCAAGGAATCTCTTAAGACTTCATTAAGATTTTATTACAATAGGCAAATTTATTCAAAAGCAATTAGCTTATGTTTCATTAACTTTTGACCTAGCGCAAGCATGCAGCACAGAGTTTTGTAGTAATGCCCCAGTGCATTTGTGTAATAGAGCAATTATGGTAGAATACTGTATTGTAGGTAATTGCAATTTCACATTTATAGCGCCACCAAGTGGCTTAGTTCCACTTTGTGTCTTCAGAGTGCCCCACTACATAAGTGTAATGATAAATCTCATTTCGTTTAGGAATTGGACTTTTTTTTTTTTTTTTTTTGCCACTTAATATAAAAATGGACATCTTGGCCATCAGCACATAGTCAACCTTTTTCCAATTTTTCCTACAGTGAAATATCTGCAAAACAGTTTAAAGAGATCATTTCAATTAAAAGTTATGGAAAATGATGCCATAGGCTGCAATCAACTCGTCTTGAGCCAAGCAATCAGAGGAATTGTTTCTTGCCCTTGCGGTTGTAAAGTTATTAGCAAATTGAGCCAAATCCTCTAGTGCCACAAACTGTCCAAAGTTGTACTTCTATTTATGCCATGTTTAATGTTCAGAATCTCGTCTATAAGTGTGCCAAATTTCACTCCCTTTTACCACACAGTTCTATCGGCTACTGTATTCTTGAGCTCTGGAAGAATAAGAACACTAACGATCAGCACCTACACCTTTGGTGCTTGGCTCCTAATAATAGTTGGAATACAATTCACTCCGTTAAATGTTCATGCTGTGTATCTGAGACTGAATGCAGTTACATGAACAAACTAAAGCTGAATTTCTGTTTCCATGCAGTGATGCCTGGTGACTGTCTGAAACCGAATTTGTGCCGAGGGCAGTTGCTATGATGTCCAATGTCCTGCCAGACAGAAGTGTTGCCCTGGCCCATACATTCAGTCAACCGTGCTGATTTAAACATCGCAAAGGGTCATTGGGGAAACTTGATTTTTGCATACCATACTTGATCTGTCTTTCACCAAATAAATCATTTTAGTAAGACCATGTGTGGCTTTTTTTTTTTTTATATAGAATCATTCCGATGGCTGAGTAACGTGATAAGGAGTAGACGTCATTTAGGATCACTGGCAAAGATGGCCAACTAGTGGGTGTAGATTGGGACAAGGTTTGAGGAGCGGCAGCACTCCTACGTGTGACTATTGAAACGCTAACGTGTGCAAGAACTACTGGCTTTTTGGGGGGTTTTTTTGAAGCAGAGTTCTATATTGTGGCATTTATGTAGACTTGGATATATGCATGGAATTTAAAATGCATGGTAGTTACGATGAGCACTAAACAAACACCGCTTTTTCCTCATGCCAAGTTTTTATTTTTAAGGATTCCCTTGGGAGAGGGGGCAGAGGGACCCCAATGTCTATTTTAAGCTATATTTTTGGCCTGGATTGGATGGTATAGAGTAGACAAACACATGGGGCAGAGGGGAATGGGTCTGGCAAAAGACCTTTTAGTTGAATCGTACTCTGGTCGCCCTTATGCGCAGTGGCGTTTGTTTGAGCGCAGCTCATGAGGCTATTGGCAGTGAGTTAAGGGTTTAAAATCAATTCTATTTTAGGTAAATGTATTTAACAATGTTGTTTTAAATGAGCGAGATTGTGAGGGTGGTTAAGGGGAAACGGGTGTTTTGTAGTTCAAAATCTTGATTTGTCACAATCTCTAATGTACTTTGATGTCACTCTTGAATTGAGCAGCATGGTGTAGTCCTAAAATTCCTCAGATTTTGTCTTTGTCTGTCTCACACACACAGACAAGGTTTAAGCCTATCCTAGTTTTAACTGAAAGGAACTTGCACTGACATAAGATGCGCACTAGTTTTTTTTAAGACACAATCATGGCACTGGCATATTTATAAAAGCTACTGAAATGTAATTGAATTGAGGCCTAATCCTGGCTTAATCTAAGCCCTGTCTGTGAAACCAGGCCTCTGTTAACCCTTGTGCGTTGTTCAAATTCACTACCCTTTCGTTATGTTCGTGGCTCAAAACAGCCACGATTTTAACTGCTTTAAAAATGTGTCAGATAAATATTTTTTTCCAATTTTTTTGCTTAAATCTATTAATCAACCTCAGTCCTGATCAAAACTACTAAATTTAAAAAAAAAAATTCAGGATTTTAACTCTTTAAAACGTTAATCTGATGCTGCACAAAAACTAACAACGCATCAAAGCCAATGTTGTTTCTAATCTGACACGTTTTTTCCCAAATCAGTGACATCATTTATGAATTTGGCAATTAAAGAGTTAAAATCCTGAATTTTTTTTTTTTTAAATTTAGCAGTTTTGATCAGGACTGAGATTGATTAATAGATTTAAGCAAAAAAAATTGAAAAAAATATTTGATACATTTTTAAAGCAGTTAAAGTAGTGGCTGTTTTCAGCCACGAACATAACGAAAGGGTAGTGAATTTGCCCACAGAGTACTGTTGAGTTTTTGAAAATTTTCAAAGCATTTTCCCAAAATATGTGTCAAAATAAGATTTGTCACCAAAAATCATTCCATTTGCTGAAACACAGAGAAAGTTATGGCAAAATTAAGACTCAAAAATTCCCCATAGTGGATGAAAACATCCCGAACAGCACATAAGGGTTAAAGAAATGTATAGCTTTGAGATTGTTGTGGTATCTCCTCCTCCTACCAGAACACACTGGCTTAAGGAATCAAACCAAATGTGACATTTTACTGCCACCACCATTTAAGTTTCAATGTTTTCATTTTATCTTCCTGGTTTTGTCATGTGACCTTGCCACGTGCTTCCCGTTTGTGTCTTGTTCTGATTAGATGTTTTACTTCATGCAGCATTGCACAGTCCCATCGACGTCTGACGTGAAGCAGTGCACGCCGGTTAGAAATTTCTTACATATGTTCCGACGCAACATCACTGACAGCTGACTGAGCCGGCGCAGCATCTCGAGTAGTGATGTCGTTCTTGAACGATTTGTTAATTTTTAACATCTTTAATATGACTCAAACAATGCTAACTGCTAAATTCAAACATGCTTTAGCGCCGAGCCAGAGACGGACACGCTCAGCTGTTCAGTGTTTTCAACGACATCAGGATTATTTTAGGTTTCAGACACTTAAATAGACATTTGAATGGCTATATGTATTGTATTAGGTTATATTAAAAGACTTTTGTAGTTTAAATTCAAATTTCATGCACTCTATGGAAGCTGCAATAATCTCAATTATAATTTGACGAAGTGTTTTATTCATATCAGATACATACTGTGTATGTAACAAAGTTTACTCTAGTTCACCAGCCACTTGTATTTCGGGGAACATTTTGCAAATCCGACAGCTCTGAATTACACCGCAAACTCATTGTGCAACAAAACACATATTTGGAATATATCGTATAATTCATGATACGGTTAACAAGTTTGAATATATTTTGAAGAAAATAAAATGAACATAACTACACATCTCAAAGGAATTAATATACATTCTAAAATGTTCTAAAAATAACGGTCTCCTTAAACTCATGCTGGGGGCTCAGCCAGACTATAGAGCCCTCAGAATATAAATTGGAATATAGATTTAGAAAAAATTTTTTTTTTTTTTATAAAATCCCATGAGTGCTGATAAATGCAATTTCTACTGCTGAAGTGAGTTCATAAAGAATGGTGCTTTCTAAAATAACACAGTGAAGCAGCCCCTGCATGGAGTTCTCCATATCAATATAGCCATCGATATCAACCCATTCAGCACCACCGCCAGGACAGTACCTGATAACATCACACTTAGAAAGGTTTACCTTAAGCAACCTCCTAAGGTATCGTTCAGGGAACATAAAAGGTATAATTTTAGTTAAAAGGGGCATATCATGAAAATCTGACTTTTTCCGTGTTTAAGTGCTATAATGGGGTCCCCAATGCTTCTACCAAACATGAAAAAGGACAATCCAGTAACTTTGTCTTGGTAAGGTTTTCTCTGTACGCATGTGAAAAAAGGAGCCAATCAGATTTTTCTTGTGTCGTAGGAAGGGGATCTTATTACAATATTACCGCCTCTGAATATGTTTCTACCCATGACGCCGCCATTGTGTCAAGTGTACCAGTAACATTACCACAAAAAATAATGTACTACAAAATAAAATTGTAAGCTATACACTATAAATACACTAATTTAAAGTACATTTCTACTTCAGTAGTACTTTAGTGCACTTAAAGTATACTAAATACCACTAATACTTGAATTGATTTTTTTTAGAGCATTGAAATAAAGAATACTTCTGAAAAATATACAGTTTTATTAGTGTATGTCTTAAAAGTGTGCTTTGAATGTTTTAAATATTAGTTCACTCTTAGACTTTTTGAGTTTATTTTTTTCCTTGTACGGAGGGTCCATGAACGTCTATATCGGTCGTTCAGAAGACGTCAAAAAATGAATTTCATTCTGGCTCCTCAGTGGACATCAAAAAGATGTCTTCTGGACACAACCCAGCAGGCACAGGATGTAGACTCCGTCAGTTAGACGTTGGATTTAGGCCACATGACCTTTTAGTATGACGCACTAGAGAATCTGATTGAGTAAAGCTCTTCCCGCACTGATCACACGTGTACGGTTTTTCTCCAGTGTGGGTCCTCTCATGTCTTTTCAGGTTTCCTGACTGCCTGAATCTCTTGTCACATAGTGAACACTTGTAAGGTTTTTCTCCAGTGTGAACAATCTGGTGCCGTTTCAATATGGCATCCGTAAAAAAGGTCTTCCCACAATCAAAGCACATGTGATTCTTCACACCGCTGTGATTTTTTTGGTGTATTTTTAAAGTACCCAACTGAGTAAAACTCTTTCCGCACAAAGAACACGTGTAAGGCTTCTCCTTTGTGTGAACTTTCATGTGGATCTTCAGGGATGAGGATGAATAAAAAGATTTACCACACTGATCACAGTTAAATGGTCTTTCTCCAGAATGAGAACGAAGATGTAATTTAAGAGTGTTAGAATTTGTGAAACTCTTCCCACATTGATCACATGTGTACGGCTTCAATCCAGTGTGGATTTTCATGTGTGACTTAAGGGTTCCTTTCTCTTTAAAACTCTTCCCGCACTGATCACATGTGTGCGGCTTCTCGTCAGTGTGGGTCCTCTCGTGAGTTTTCATATTTCCCGACACACTGAATGTCTTGTCACAGTGTGAACACTTGTAAGGTTTTTCTCCAGTGTGAACTCTCTGGTGCTGTTTTAATATGGCATCTGTAATAAAGGTCTTCCCACAGTCAAAGCACACATGATCCTTCACACCGCTGTGTATTTTCTGGTGTATTTTAAAATAATTCAGCCGTGAAAAACACTTTCCACACAAAGAACACACGTGAGGCTTCTCCTTTGTATGAACTTTCAGGTGGTTCTTCAAGTGATCTGCTCTATGAAATTTTTTATCGCATTGATCACAGCTAAATGGTCTTTCTCCAGAGTGAGAGCAGAGTTTAAGACCGTTTGCTTGTGTAAAATCCTTCCCGCATTGATCGCACGTGTGCGGTATCTTTCTAGCATGGATCTTCTCATGTGTTTTCAGATGTTCAGACTGACTGAATGTCTTGTCACATTGTGAACACTTGAAAGGTTTTTCTCCGGTGTGAATTCTCTTGTGCCGTTTCAATACGCCAGTTGAGGCAAAAGCACTCCCACACTGATCACATGTGTGCGGCTTCGCTCCAGTATGAACACTCATGTGACGTTTAAGACCTTGTTTGTATGAGAATCGTTTCCCACACTGAGGGCAGGTGAAATTATTGATGGATTTTACCTGTGCACATTTACTTTCAGTCTGTGAGCAACTCTCTTTAGTTTTGACATGACATTTCTCCTCCTCTTCACTTTCCCCATTTTCTTCCATCAGGTCTAAAATGAAAGAAACAAATGTATTTTCGAAGTCACACAAAGACAGAAATGTGAAGGTCAAGAACATTTGCTACAATTGCAGTACAAAATCATAATTGGTTAGATGAGTTTTTAAAATAATTTAAAAATATGAACTTTAATCTGTTCCAACCCAAGCAACTACCATGATTTATAATAGTAAATTGGCGTCAAAATTAAATAAATCTCATTACAATATACAGGTGCTGGTCATCATCAAAATATCATCAAAAAGTTGATTTATTTCACTAATTCTATTCAAAAAGTGAAACTATATTATATTCATTCATTACACACACTGATATATTTCAAATGTTTATTTCTTTTCATTTTGATGATTATAACGGACAACTAAGGAAAATCCCAAATTCAGTATCTCAGAAAATTAGAATATTGGAAAACTATTTTACCTTTGGATTCAATCAATTTTTATATGAAAACATCTAAACATACACTTAAGTGTAATAATGACTGGATATGCTCACTAACTGACAATCTGTTGAACTGCTTTAAGTTTTAATGTACTTCATGTTTCACAGCTTCATTAATGAAGAATCAAGATTAAACTCAAACCTTCTTCAGTATCCTCTTGTTTCACTCTGAATGGTTCTGGATCACTCACGTTCTCACTGTCATCTTCAATAAACTCCATCTTTACAGGTTTCTGCTCTTCCTCAGAGTCTGAATGCATGACTTTACTTGTAAATTGTGATCGTTTTCTTTTTAACCGATTCATGATGCTTCAAAAAAGCTGCAAATCTTATGTTTTGAAACGGCAACTCGGAGCGCGTCTCTTCGACCTCTTCTGGTGTTTGGTGGCTTGATAAACCAACGGAAAATGCGCACTTCCGCCACCTACTGGTTTGGAAGCGCAAATAGCGCTTTTTACAATACATACTGTATCATCTCAAAGCAGCTTAACTTAAAAATGCATGCGTCTACATCAAGAGTGATCAGTCATCAGAGGGGAATGTGTCCAAGTTATGTTTTTCAGTTCAACATATTCAAAACACAGTTAGCTAATAATGTATTAATTTAAGGTAGAAACAATGAGCTCATTGAAGTAATGAAAACATATTTATCAACAAATATCCAAATGGATTAACCAGATTCAGCCATTTTAACAATATCTTCCTTAGTTGCAGAGGACAGCTTCTTCTATCTGGCCATTTTCACTACAAAAAACACACTAAATAACTTGATAATATTGTGTATAATATACCTGGCACATAGTGATTCACTGAATTATAGGCTGGGAATAAAGAGTGGTTTGGTATGACCACTTATGGCTAAAAATTGTGTCTGCACAACATCGCATCTTGACAAATGAAACAATTGAAACATGGAACGCAAAGATGAGTTTTAGACTCCAGGCACAACTTCAAAACATGCATAGATATGTAATAAACAGTTTAAATAAAGTGTTAAAAAGTCAAATTTTCCAGGATGACATCACTTATGGCCACTACTGTAATTCAGACCACCTTTTACATGGTTTATGGTTTTTGGGTCACAGTTGCACATCTGAGTTCGGAAAACAGAACTCACATTATTTAAAGAAACCAAAATCTGATGTGAACTTGGGTCCCCACCAAAAGTTCTAGCCCGCTTTAATAAACAAAGTCCACCTCTGAAACAAACTCTTGGATGATAGTTAAAATGGCTGGTCCGGACAACTATGGACAATGCCTTTTTTGTGTGAACATGCAGTGTTTCCTTGTTAAAAGTGTAGAAACCTGTGCATTCACATTAAAGATTTTTGCAAGTGAACACAACTGTAATGTCGAGTCAGCGGATGAGATCCAAATGCAGGCTTTTATTAACAGGAGTGGTCACGCAGGCTTAGGTCATGGAACAGCAAACGGGAATGTTAGAGGAATATCAGAGTCGTGATCACTATACAGGCAAAGATCTCAGGGTATAGGCAGCAAGTATCACAGTCCAGTAAACAAAGTAGTAAATCCAAGGGCAGACAGAGAATAATCAAAACATGGTTGAAACAGGCAATGGGAAAACAAGACAAGGAATAATGCTCAGAAGTGACAACTATAAGAATATCAAGACCTCGCAATGAATGTGATGCTAAATGTTTCTTAAATAGTCTAGATGATTGACTGCAGCTGGTGAGGTGATCAGTGACTGGGTACGGGACTTATGGGAAATGTAGTCTGCTTGAAATGAGTGAGTAGTGCATTGTGGGAAGTGAAGTCACGGAGTGAATGTGGGTGTGTGTGTGAAAGTCCAAGGTGAAGTGCCCTCTAGTGGTTGTCACGGGCACTACAGCTGACGATCATTACAACAACGTATATGGTGGAATCCAAAAACTTCGCAAGCAAACGCAAAATGTAGTTTTTCCTCCACTCTCATTTTTTCCTTGTCCCACAATAAAAAGCTGTTGATAAAATGAGTAACAATTTTAGTCAATGATTAGTTGATGAACAAATATAAAAATTAAATAAAAGCGAAAACGAATTAGATATTTCTTTCTTTATTGGCTTACAAAATATCCAAAGGAACATTAGAAGAAGAGAAAGAAATCCAGTTGCAAAGCTAAATGTTCGTTTATCTTACATATACACTTAGAGCAACTAGATATTCTAAGCACAACGATGAAGAAAAAGTTCAAATAAATATCAGACATGTCTCTCTTAAAAGTGTCTTAGCTTCTTCTTCAGCTTCTCGAAGTATACGTGAGATATACAGTAAGTATACGTTCAGAATATAAGGCACTATTTTTTTCTAAGAAATACATCTGAAAAATGGGCTCGTCTTATATTCAGGGTCTAGACTTCTATGTTAATAATACACCCGCAGCAATATGTAGAACAAAATGACCCAGTTTCACAGACAGGGTTTAGCCTAAGCCAGGATTAAGCATTAGTTCAATTGGAATATTTAAGGACCTTCCCCCATACATGATTTCAAAACTACAATAAGATTTCACTTCTACTTAATGACATTTTGCTAGGCTCCTGTTTTCACCGTATATGAGATGAATAGCCTAACTGTTACATAATTCTGATGGGCTACAGGTTATTTTTATGGTATGCAAAAATGTGTTTATTTTTTAAATGTGATCATTGGTACATTTTACCAGCATTTATCATACTTTCAATAAAAAAATTACAATATGAAAAATATGCAGTATTAAAACTAGCAATTTTCTTTACCAAAAAGCCTTTTGAAAGTGGGGGGGTCATATTATAATCGGGGTCTTCTTATATTCAGAGCAATACGGTATAGGTATATACCATATAGGTACGGTATATAATACACAGCATAGGTATATAATACTTTTCCCACACACTATACTTCATAAAAGAGAGTGTAACACAGTTCGTAAGAACGGGAAGGAGGAGGTGGGAACCGGCGAACATTCAACGTAACTTTAATAATAAAATAAACAAACAATAAAACGAAAGTAAAAGTGCGGCAGTTCCTCACGGCGACTGCCGCCCACACAAACAAAATAAAACACAACATAAAATCCAGGCCTGGTCGTCTCTCGTCCTTCACTGTCGTCGCTCCTGTTTTATGCTTCCGGAGCTCCTCCGTGAGAGATACGAGACCGGTGTAGCGCGCAGCTGACGCTCATTAGCAATCACGTCACCGGCCTTGCGCCGTTCCCTCACGGCTCTCGCCCGCCCTGCTCGTCAGTAAATGAACTAAGAGGGACACATGCATTATACGAAATGCAAACAACAATAAACATGATAATAAAGAATAATGATTCAATTAATATCATAAAGAAAAATGATATATAAGAATCAGACATTTTTTGATTTCCATTCTTCCTTTGGGAGAACCTCCATTTTGAAACCGTTGATCTTGAAGATGAACTTTGTTCGGTGTTACAACCATAGATGCTTTGTTGTTGTTCTGTCGCTCATCGCGGTTGGTTAGGGCAGAATGTTATGGAAGAAATTGCTTGACACAATATTGTGTCTCCTTTGGTAAAGATGATGCAACGTTGCTCTTGAACGAGTTGCAACTGGAATCATATTTACTATGATTTCAGACATTACTAGTGAGGAGATTAAGCTACTAAAACTCTTCCCACATGTAGGGCAGCGATACGGCTTCTCTCCAGCGTGGATCCTCTCGTGTGGTTTCAGTTATTCTGACTGAATCTCTCGTCACTGTGTAAACACTTGTGAGGTTTTCTTGTGAATTCTCTGGTGGCCTCTGAGTTCATGAGCTGTAAAAAAGGTCTTCCCACAATCGAAGCACATGTGATCCTTCACACCACTGTGTCTTTTCTGGTGTAGTTTTAAAGAACCCAACTGAGCAAAACTCTTTCCACATGAAGAACACGTGTGAGGCTTCTCCTTCGAATGAATGCGCAGGTGTTCCTTCAGGGATGATGCTGTAAAACATGATCTACCACATTGATCACAGTTAAATGGTCTTTCTCCAGAATGATGGCGCAGATGTGATCTAAGAGTGTATGCATGTATGAAACTCTTCCCGCATTGATCACATGTGTGCGGCTTCACTCCAGTGTGGATTTTCATGTGTTCACTAAGGTGTCCTTTTAGTGCGAAACTCTTCCCGCACTGATCACATGTGTGCGGCTTCTCTCCAGTGTGGGTCTTCTCGTGTGTTTTCAGAGTTCCCGAGTGACCGAATCTCTTGTCACATTGTGAACACTTGTAAGGTTTTTCTCCAGTGTGACCTCTCTGGTGCATCTTCAGTGCATTATTTGTAAAAAAGGTCTTCCCACAATCAAAGCACAGGTGATCCTTCACACCGCTGTGTTTTTTCTGGTGTAATTGTAAACAACCCATCTTTGCAAAACTCTTTCCGCACAAAGAACACACATGAGGCTTCTCCTTTGTGTGAACTTTCCGGTGGACCTTCAGGGAATTTGCCCAAAAAAATGTTTTACCGCATTGATCACAGCTAAATGGTCTTTCTCCAGAATGGGAACACCGATGTAGTCTAAAAGTACTTGACAATCTGAAACTCTTCCCGCACTGATCACATGTGTACAGCTTCTCTCCAGTGTGGATCCTCATGTGTTGCGTAAGGCTTTGTTTTTGTATGAAACTCTTTCCACATTGATCACATGTGTGCGGCTTCTCTCCAGTATGAAGGCTCATGTGATATGCAAGACTCCGTTTGTATGCGAAACTCTTCCCACACTGATCACATGGGTACGGCTTCTCTCCAGTGTGAATTTTCTTGTGAATATTACAGGCTCCTTTTTGTCTGAAACTCTTCCCACATTGATCACATGTGTACGGCTTCTCTCCAGTATGAACACTCATGTGAAGTTTAAGACTTTGTTTGGATGAGAATGTTTTTCTACACTGAGAGCAAGTGACATTTTTGTTGGCTCTTCTCAATACAAATTTACTTTCCGTCCGTGAGGAACTCGAAGATTTTTCTTCAGTTTTGACATCATGATGTTTCTCCTCCACTTCACTCTCTTCGCCCTCCTTGTTCTCTTCCATCAGGACTAAAATGAAAGTTAAAAAAGTTGATTTTATCACAAAAAAAAGAAAAAAATCAAAGAATTGTGAAGAGAAAGGACATTTGCTACAAAATTATGCTTTTTTTAAATTAATTTAATTACATGTCAAGGCACTTTCCATGAATTGGATATATTAAACTTCCAATTAATAGTTTTAAAACATAACAATCAGAAAATCCCAATGTTTTGTAATGACAACACAATTATCTAATATAATATTAAGATTAGAGACTATACAGTAATACTGTAGACTCACAGAAATTTAAGTTATCTAGCTATAAACTTTTTTAAATTTTAAATTAAAGTGTAGATTGCATTCATCTACCCAGTGTCTCTGTCTTCTAAAGCTACGTTTACACAACAATGATGTGCTAAAAACTGATTTTTTTCCCCCTTTGAGGTTTCCACATACAGACGACAATGCCTTGAAAACGATCCTCGTTCACACGGATTCGCAAAAAAAATTAACAGTGCTGTATTATTCATGTCAGACCAGTAGTTTGCAATGCCACTTTGTAAATAAACACTACATGCCTAAAGACACACTGGCTCTGAGACACACATTTCTTGCCGTTTGTCTAGCAAAAAAATCACTCATCACTAAATGAAAGCTTGATTATTTCAGAGGTCTTGTCACAAGTCCGTTGTTTTTGAAATTCTGTCTGAAAATGATTCAGAGGGCTATATGACACTTTTAATTGTTAAGAAATGACTTCTCTTTAAATGTTTTGGTTCAACATAGTTACCTGTTGATCAAAAATAGCCTTAAACTTACATTACAAAAACATATTTAGTAATTTTCAGGAGGGGGTATTCATTTTTGCAACACAGCGTTTTATCACTTCGATAAAAAAATCTTATTTTCCTGAATAAGAACCTTCTTTGATTATTGATCAAGCACACTTGCTGGATCATTATATCTCTAAAGAACCCTAACACGTCTTCAAAGTAAAGAATAATTGCTAAATGTGTCAAGTTTCAGAGGGGGTGTACTTACTTATGCTGTGCTGTTGAGTTTCATAGTTTGGAGGGGAGGGGGGGGGGGGTGTTTTTGTTAGTGTTAAGGGCTTGCACAACAGACAACAGCTCAGCATCTCGATAAAGACTAGAAGGAATACAGCAACGGCCACTGGGCATGCGAACATTAATATTGCGTCAATAATATTTATTTATTTAATAACTGTTTTTGCAGTATTTTAGCGTTGGGGTAGGTGTAGATGTTATTAAAACACAATTTTATAAGTAGTACATTTAATTGACTGTTATTTATCCTGAGGTTTTGCCTCACTTCCGGCCGTAGCTGTATACCTTCTAGACACAAGCCCGCATCTCGGACAACACACCGGAAGCTCACGTTCTATACGCGCGAGCTCAATTTCGAATCGAGCGGCACGATGACTGTCTTAACATTATTTATTATTTTGTTTTTTATTTTTATTTAATAATAGCTATCTTTTGAACGTCAATCAATGAAAAGTATCTATATTACGTTGTTAAGTATGTTATTGTTTTGTTGCACCGGTTGACTATTACGCAGTAGCAATAGTATTTATTTAACTAGCTAGCTAACCCGAGTGAAAACGGGGGTTACAATTTACAATAAGAAAAATGGCTAGAAGGAGTGAAAGGAAGGGCTACTTTTTTTTTCAATATGTTTAGACCTTAAGCTGTTAAGAATGTAAAACTAATGTATCTTGCAGCACTTGGTGAAGTCAAGTATGGACAACGATTTGAGAGAAATATACTACAAATTTAATATAAAACTATGTAAATGGCGCTCTGTGGCGGACTCCAGCACATTGCCATCGAAACAATTTTTACGATTCCAACCTTTGATACTAAAGCCATTTTTACAGTTATTTGAACTTTTACCTACATTTTTTCCAATGAGAAACCTTAACCTTTGCTCACGTCAATTAACATATGGTTATCTTTACATTTACTTAAGTATGGATAGGCTACATAATCTGACTACCACCACTAAACCTGAAGAACTGAAGAAGTTTTATTAGGGTTCACCGCGTGGAAAGCGCTCCCGTGTTGTCTGTCGTTGCTATGCAACCATGAACTGCCCTCTCCACGACATTGAGGAAGTTTCAGGAAAGGATAAATTGAATTTTAGCTCTTGCGTTAGCTTTACTACTAGCTATATTTATGGAGATGAGATATAGCCTAACGACCACCCTGTACAGCTATGTTCAGCTCTTCGGCTGGGCTTTCGATGTTTTGTTACGGAAAGGCCGAAGCTGATCGGTTGGTTGTTGTCACGTGACCTGCGCTGAGTTCGCTGCATTCTGAAAAGTTGAGATGTTTTCATCTCCCTGCGCCTGGAAAACGCGTCTACATTTGAAATAAGGAATTTGAGCGCGCAAAAGACGCGATATGTGAACGGCCCCTAACATCACACCAACCTCTTTGTGCTTCAGTATCTTCATGCTTCATTGTGAAGGTTCTGGATCACATCTGTTCCCACAGGCTTCAATAAACTCCGCCTTTGCAGATTTCTGTCATTCCTATGGTGAAACGCTGCTTCGAAACCTTCTGAATGAATCTTTTGTTTCAAATCAGTGGTTCGGAGTGTGAATCAAACCTGTGTACCGAACAGCAAATGTCACGTGGTTTCAGTAAACGGGGCTTCGTTACGTCATAGCTGTTTTGAAATTTCAACGTTTCGCCGCTGGGGGGCGATTATCTCTGATCGGCGGCGAACCATTGAACAAGAGTCTATGATTTTTACATGATCTCTGCAGGTTTATAAATTATAAATTAGGCATTAGTAGGCCTGTAACAGTAGTAGTTAGAGGCTTGTTTAGCTGAGCCATCCATGGAGCAAACAAAACAAGCCCTGAAAACTGAAAAATATTATACAGAAACGTGATATTTAATCTTATTAAATAAGATAATTGCATTTGAGAGATTTTACTTTCAATAAGAACATTTGCAATGGAGTGTTAAATTTGGAGGTGTTTTTGTGCATGTTTGGTCAGTTTTTGTTACATTTACACTGTTCTGTCCAGCAGATGTCGCCAGCGTGTTGCGTTTCGAAAGCTTCGAAACAGTGAAGAGCCTATTTTGCGATTGGTTAAAATGATTCGAAGCTTTTCTCCTATCGTTAGTTAATATTTTCAATGCATGGTTTTACTTGTAAATAGTAATGTCAGTTGTTTGCCACTAGGGGGCGGTCGCGGTGAGCCTATAAACCAGTGTCTATTTTATTTATTTATTTATTTACTTACTTGACATCAGATCAGTTTGTACATTTTACATCTGTATAATAAAAAGGAAGAGTATTTGTCTCATTGATCTGGTGAGCCAAGCATCTTTAAAAGCGCAAAACACACCTTACAAAAACTTCATATTTAATGTTTTTTGATAGTTTGTAGATTTAGATTACCCATTCATGCAAATATTTGCAATTGGTTTGTAAAAGTTTTATGCATATTTCGCTACGTTTCACCATTTTGATCAGCAGTTGCCATATGGAGGTGGTCTCTAAAAGCTTCTCCCATCACTAATTTATTTGTTTATTTTTTGGTTTTAAAGAATTACACATACAGACGGGGAACATTGAGAAGAAAAAAATAGATAGATAAAGTAGGTTTTATAAATAAATGAATAAAGCAATAAAAAATAGAAATAAATTTAAATAAAAATATTGCAATAACAACAAAAGTTGGAATGAGATTATGTAATGATAGCTAGCTATTGATGGATTTTATAATCATGATGTTGACTGAATATTTATCTTGTGCCATTAACACAATTACAAACACTGTGCTACACTTAACTTGACAGTACATGCAATACAAATACTTATGTTATTATTCTGCATTATTATACCGTACTATCATTCCCAACCGGCAACCAAATTGTACTTCACACTTATTTTATTTTATTTATTTATTTTAACTTATATCCTGTTTCACTCATACTTTATTTTATACATACACCCACCTGGTACTTAATTTTTCTTTCTGCCCTGTATTATTACATTATAGTGTATAGTATTTATTTTTTCTTGCTAGTACTTCCGTTGTGAATTGATGTAAAGATGAGCTGCTGCTGTAACAAAGAGTTTCCCTTCGGGGATCAATAAAGTATTTCTGATTCTGATTCTGATGTGAGATCCAGAAATGAACACAGCGTCACACTCCAAAGATCAAAAGATCCCAACGAACCATTAACTGAGCTGTAACACTAAACTCAGGGAACGAGACGGCTGTAAGGAGACGGCTCCCCCTATGTCTACTTAACTGGAAAACTGTGATTGTAAGAACAGAGTGAATCAACAAAAGAGATCCCTTTTATTCCACAGTCTCTCAAGTCCAGAAGACCACGTAACACCTGAACCCTGAGGTGTAAAGCCTAAAACCTTATGAGGACGATTGAGACTTGTGGAGCCTGTACAAGGCCCAAACTCACAGCAGACCCTCTCAGACACACTGGCCAAAACACCTTATGTGCATTTCAGAGACATTCCCGAGTTTCTTTTATACCAACAGAAATCTTAATGAAATCACTCTTTCTAACAGAAACAGTCTAAAATTGTCAATGATAGGATTTAATTACTAGCCTTAGACATCATATATGTATTATGTGTGTTTTATATAACCTGTGAAGCGCTTTGTGTTTTTAAACATTTAGTACAGGTAGATTTTGGGTGAACTAACCCTTTAAATGACATACAAATCTTTAGCAGAGCTTGTGTTTCCAGCTCTGTGTGTGATTGCTTTTCCTGCTGAGATCCATCATTCCACTCTACTCCACTGGATTCCCTGATCCTCACCACTGCTGAGACTTTCCCGGCAAGTGTACAGATTATGTAATGAATGCATAAATTGTCCTTATTAGACAGTAATCACTAATTATGCAGATGAATTAGACAATATTTTTGCCATTGAGATGACTTGGAAAAAGTGTCAACCTGAATTCACCCTACAAATATTATATATAATCTCCTAATTAACTTATTGTTCGTAAAACCAGGAGGCCCGAGGGTCATTAGCTAAATTTGATTAAAAAGAGATCATTATTGACTTGATGTAGGTTTTGTTGTTCGACAAATTTAATATTCCTCATTCACACGCTTCCATTCATTTTATGATTTCTTAATAAAATTGTAGTGATTTCTTCTCGCTCAGAATGTGTTTTTGTAGTAGATGTGAACGCTTTCTCTGATCACGAGAAAGTGTTTCGGTGTGTTTGGAGCATGAATGGGGTCGCGCGCAGCTCTGTTGGGTGTCACGGGCGCGCGTTCACGGCAGCATCATCGCGCGCAGCATCTTTCGCCCACAGACGGCACTTAATTTCACTTACTTTTTATTTCTCGGACAAAAAGAGCCGTTACTACTGCGTCATATCTGGATATTCTGCACTCCCGGACAACCGTGAGGATATTTGCGCCGCTGGGTTGGAGTGTTTTCATGGAAAATGGCGAGATGGGCTCACGCGTGTCTGCTGCTGATCATGGTGATTTTCAGCGGATCGTGGACCGCAGTGGACGCGCTCACATTTCCACAGCATTACACGTAAGAAACACTCACAATTTCACGAAATATTCACTCATTCCCATAGTATTACACGTAAGACACGCACATTTCCACAGCATTACACGTAAGGAAATGTTAATTTCCACAAAAAAGGTAATTTCCACAACATTACGTGTTATCTAAGAAACATTCATTTACACAACAATACACAAGTGCTGATTCCATCACGTTACATTTAATCATTTCCACATCATTAATTTGCTTCACATATTACACGTAAGAAATACTCATTTCCACAACATTACATGTAACGCATATTTTCTCAACGTTACTCTTCAAAATATTAATTTCCACAACATTACACATGAATGGCGAATTTAACTTCTTGTTCGTAGGCCTACAAATGCGAGTTTACTCTAAGTCAGTCATAGAAGTGAACTACATATGTCTACAACACCTACCATTGGTGAAGTTTCATTTTATAAAAAATATAAAGTAAAATTTATATATTTTTCTTATTGGATTATTGTGAATTCATTAGAATTAGCTTTTTATATAGCAATCTATTGTATTATCTCATTTAGATAGATGAATGCGTGTATAGTTAAGGTCAGTGTCTTCTGGCAGACAGACAGCAGATTGATACTGGTTCAATAATCCTCAGAACATTACAAAGTAATTACTGTCACATCTATCTGTCTGTCTATCTGTCTTTCTATCTATCTATCTATCTATCTATCTGTGTCTGTCTATATATCTGTCTGTCTGTCTGTCTATCTATCTGTCTATCTGTCTGTCTGTCTGTCTATATACCGTTCTGTATGTATATCTATCTATCTATCTATCTATCTGTCTATCTATCTATCTATCTATCTATCTATCTATCTATCTATCTATCTATCTATCTATCTGTCTGTCTATATACCGTTCTGTATGTATATCTATCTGTCTGTCTATCTATCTGTCTATCTGTCTGTCTGTCTATATACCGTTCTGTATGTATATCTATCTATCTATCTATCTGTCTGTCTATCTATCTATCTATCTATCTATCTATCTATCTATCTATCTATCTGTGTCTGTCTATATATCTGTCTGTCTGTCTGTCTATCTATCTGTCTATCTGTCTGTCTGTCTGTCTATATACCGTTCTGTATGTATATCTATCTATCTATCTATCTATCTATCTATCTATCTATCTATCTATCTATCTGTCTGTCTATATACCGTTCTGTATGTATATCTATCTGTCTGTCTATCTATCTGTCTATCTGTCTGTCTGTCTATATACCGTTCTGTATGTATATCTATCTATCTATCTATCTGTCTGTCTATCTATCTATCTATCTATCTATCTATCTATCTGTCTGTCTATATACCGTTCTGTATGTATATCTATCTATCTATTGATCTATCTATCGATCTGTCTGTCTGTCTGTCTATCTGTCTTTCTATCTATCTATCTATCTATCTATCTATCTATCTGTCTGTCTGTCTGTCTGTCTGTCTACCGTTCTGTATGTATATCTATCTATCTGTCTATCTATCTGTCTGTCTGTCTGTCTGTCTATCTGTCTTTCTATCTATCTATCTATCTATCTATCTATCTATCTATCTATCTATCTATCTATCTATCTATCTATCTATCTATCTATCTATCTGTCTATCTGTCTGTCTGTCTACCGTTCTGTATGTATATCTATCTATCTGTCTATCGATCTGTCTGTCTGTCTGTCTATCTGTCTTTCTATCTATCTATCTATCTATCTATCTATCTATCTATCTATCTATCTATCTATCTATCTATCTATCTATCTATCTGTCTGTCTGTCTGTCTGTCTGTCTGTCTGTCTTATCTATCTATATGCTCACAGTCTGTCTTCTGTGTAGTTTAAAGCTGATCTTTCTCAGTAATGTGAATATGGGTCACAACAGCCCCTCATTTCCCTGTATCTCTCTTGTCTGTCTCTAGGGAGTGTGTGTCAGGTAATAGGCAAAAGGGAAGATCTCAGAGGTGTGTGTGTGTGTGTGTGTGTGTTTCTGAGCATGCTCAGATCAGCTGCTGAGAGTGCATTAGATCGCCTGAATCACTGACACACACCCTGATACACTCTCACCTTTACATGTTGTGTAACTCATGATGTTAAACATGCAGTGAACCAGAGCAACTGTGTGTGTGTGTGTGTGTGTGTGTACTTGTATTCCTTACACTGTGGGGACCAAATGTCCCCACAACGTAAGTAAAAACATTAAATCTTGACATTGTCAGGACCTTTTGTTGGTCCCCACAAGGAAACAAGCTGATAAATCATACAGAATTATCTTTTTTGAAAATCTAAAATAGCAGAACATTTTCTGTGATGGGTAGGTTTAGGGGTAGGGGTAGTGTAGGGGGACAGAATGTACAGTTTGTACAGGATAACAACCATTACGCCTATGGAAAGTCCCCACAAAACACAAAAACACAACTCTGTGTGTGTGTGCGTGCTTGTATTCATAATTTATAAGGACACAGAAATTTGTATAATGACATGGGTATTACACTGGAATTATGACGTAAAGATGTTTTATGAGGACATTTCACAAGTCCTCATATTTAAAATGGCTTTAAAAAACAAACTAAACAATGTAATAATGCAGAATGTTTTCTGTGATGGGTAGGGTATGAGTAGAGTTAGTGTAGGGGGATAAAATGCACAGTTTGTACGGTATAAAAACCATTACACCTATGGAGTGTCCTCACTAAGATAGCAAAACAAACCTGTGTGTGTGTGTGTGTGTGTGTGTTTACAGCAGCTGTGATGGAAAGTGCAGACTGAAATCTTACTGACTTCCTCTAAATAATGAAATCTCATCCATGACCGGGCTATTAATTTTCCAAGTTACCTCTCTTAAATAAAGAATTTACATACAGAATTTTTTAGTAAGGTCAAAATTTCAGCAATAAGCTGTAACAATGCATCAGTATCCCAATAGTTATGCAAATACATTTGTGATCATTGCAACTCACATTTTTATCAGATATGCGAAAAATCTAGGCATAGTTTGTGTTATTATGGCCGATTAGTAACCAGTATGCATGGATGATATAAATCTTATACCATTTTAAGTCTTTTAAAACACTTAAAAAAACTTTTTACCAAAACCTTGACATTATGCATCTGATAGCAATAATAAATAAATGTTAATATTTACTGATATATTGTGCACCCCAAACTCATTTTATGCTCCTAATTAACACTGATTATTAAATGCTGGACCCGTGGAGATTTCTCTAAGCGTTCACTTGTTATGATCTCCACGTGTTAATTGACAGTTATGATTTAATTAGGTTCGAGCTATGGATGCTAAACAACCTGAAATTATGTAATATAACATAACTGCACTCAGGCTGTAATCACTTGGAGATCTGTTCTGTTGTCGTGGAAACAGGTGATATTTATGATCAGACTGCAGGGTTATGATTTAACCGTACAGGCTGTTCTGTAACAGGATGGTTTAATGAAGCCGAACGGACCCGCGAGTGCTGAACGAGACCTCACAGATGTTAAATAATTCATCTGTATCTGTAGATCAGGGCTGTTTCGTCGAACAGCACAGTTTGTTTGTAGCATGTGTGTTTGTCGACAGTTTAAACGCACCGCATTCTCTACATTGATTATATTGATCGGTTTAGCCGACTGTGAGGATATTATATCATATTCTGTCACTGATACTGTGTGCGGTACGAATGAGGACAGTTCAGTTGAGGTCACTGGAAATTAATTTATCAACTCAGTGATTTTAGCATCAATTTTCTTTCACGAAAGATGTGAAAACAACACCAATTCCAGTGTTGCAGAGAAAGACAACATGTGCTTTTCAGATAATCGTCATCATATCATTGATAATGTACAGTCAGTATGGTAATAACAGTATAATAACAATTTATTTCAATGATAATAACCAGCTGACTGTTTATAAATTATCTAGCTTCAACCAGACCGCCTTCTGTATTCAACTTACGAAGAAAGTGTAACGCCTCTCGCAGTTCAAAACGCTTGCGTTATATCCTTCGCTTTCGTATTCAACTTACGAAATAAGCATATCTCACCCCGCTCTACGCAGGACTCAAACCCGGGTCTCTGGCGCGGGTGTCGGACGCTCTAATAAGGAGGCTGCAACTTCTAGTGTCTGTTGCTTGAGCGTCAGAGGAGTGAGGTTTACTCGCACAGCGACTACTAGCTGGCCTCCGTTACACAACTGACGCGACTTCAGTTACACTCGTAGGTTGAATACTGAAGGCGTTCTGGCGGAAGATAGTTATTTTGCTTCATAAAGTGTTAAATATGGATATTCTTCTTACACAAACGCTTCGATTCGCTCCAGAAGGCCTTTATTATCCTCCCAGAGCCATGTGGAGTACATTTATGATGGATAGATGCACTTTTTTGAGCTTTAAACGGGTGGTTTCAGTAACATAACTCTGATTGTGTTCATCTGAAATAAGAAAGTCATTTACACGTAGGATGGCTTGAGGGTGAGTAAATAATGGAGTTGTTTTCATTTTAAAGTGAAATAATCCTTTAATAATTGACTTGAAATTCAACTTTTTGCGCACATAATTCACCACGCACGCATTGCTGTGAATGCTCGGTGCTAAACGCGATCCAAACAAATCGATTTCTTTGAATTTCCAGTAAGAACGACATGAAAAAATCATTATATATTCAGCTACAGTGAAATAAATCGCTGATGTCTTTCATGAAACCAACAGCCAAATTGTTTCTTTCCCCGTTGTGTAACGGTTGTGTTGTTTGTGTTGTGTAGGATCATGCACTGGGCTCGTCGCATTGAACAGGAGATTGACAGAGTCTTGCAGCACATCAGCGGCGCTCAACAGCTGAAGGGGGTAAGACTGTGTGTGCGGCTTTTCCAGTGTCTCTGTCAAGCGTGTGCTCGTTACTGTGGGTCTGGCTCACATGTCAAACACCCACAAACAATGAGGAACTGAGACACAAAATCCGTGCTGGAGAATATAATGATCCTGCCATTCCACCACTGAGAGGCTGCAGCGTCTGAATGCATCCTGAAGCTGTGTGTGTGTGTGCGTGTGTGTGTGTGTGTGTGTGTGTGTGTGTCTGTCTGCTCACATCACTGAGAGGGAACAGATGGTTCGCCCCTCTGATGCTAAAGTCATTCATTTACCCAGAATGCAACAGTGCTGTAGACAGAACGCTTCACTGCTGATGATCAATACAGGCGTATGACAGTTCCTTTATAGCTGCATAATTTGTCCAGTCATCTTCATATTATTATTATTACTATTATTATTATTATTATTCTAATGATGGCTAATGATCTTCTGATGAAAACCTAGAGCTGAGATTAAAAATAAAGCCGAAATACACTCCATGTGATCGCCATGTCTTTTGAACAATCCTGACCCAGAGCTAATGCTCTTGACCAACTCTTGACCTCTGACATCGACATCATCAGTGAGAGTCTGTGTGAGATGTGCTCATGCGCTCAATGCAGATCATTTTTCTGTCAGATATTGCATTTTTCTTTTTTTCTTTCTTTTCTTTCTATTCTTTTTGCAGAATTTTTTTTTTCTTTTACATTTTCAGCATGAAATATTACTTACATTTACACATTTACATTTAGTCATTTAGCAGACGCTTTTATCCAAAGCGACTTACAAGTGAGGAAGACAAACAAGCGATTCTTCATGAATTGGCAAATAGACACAGGAAGTGCTCACTATACAATACTTATAATTGGTTACATTTTTATAGTGTGATGCATTTTAGAGTAGTCAGGACTAGCATCATAATTGAAATGTAAAAGGACATTTTCATGACTGTGAAACTAAATCAAGTGCAAATTACAGATAAGTTTTATTCATTTATTTTCTACACCGCATATATGAGTTCAACTTTTAAAGTTGCAATAGTTTTTTCTTACCTATTGTGATGTATAGCCGAGTGAAACGGCTTTTTGAACAAGATAAAATGTAGGGCACGCTCCGATTTTGTCCATGGGGAATTGATTGGATGGTTTTGGTTTGCTATTGGTGGATCTCAGGTGAGTGACAGGTTGTCCCGCCCTCGTTCTAGTAAACACATCATCAGAGAAGAGATGTCGCGGCAAGAGGAAGAAGTTATTGACTGTACATTAAAGATTAGTAGGGCATATGAATTTTTAAAAAAGGGTAAATCATTTATAATAAATATTGCAATGTTCCATAAAAGATTTCATGTTGACTTTAAAACCCAGCTTAATTAACATAAAAATGCTGAAATTTAACATTAAACAAGTTTGATGACACCAGTTAACGCATTAACTTTGTAACATTGTTGACTAACACTAACCTGGAAACTACTTAAACACTGTAAATAAAATTAAACTTAAAAAGCCTACAAGAATGAAAAAGACAAATTGAACAAATCACTAACATAAAAACAAAAACATTTGTTTTTATTATTGCACCCAAAACCAAAAATTGTGAAATTGTGACAAGCAAATCGCATTTGGCTCCAATTTTGTACTATTATCACATTTGCATATTGTAAAACTATGTGCTAATGATTTATTTTCATTTTTTTCTTTTGAATAACAAGTTCATGGGTTTCATCTTGACCCATTGCCTTGTTTTAATGCAGCATCTGTAGGTTTAAGTTGTCAGTGTGTAAGTGAGCGTGTGTTTGATGTTCTTGTATTGATCTGAGCTCTAAACAGCTCTTGTTCTGAACTCAGATGTTATTCACCGGGTTAATGAGGCTCGTCTTCTTCAGTCACGCAACTGGATTACAGCAGCTGTTGTCTCACACCTCACGTTGGAGTGCAAACAGTCATTTACACGAGGAGAAATCACTGTAAAATGAGTTTATTTTTAGTGCGTCACATCTGACAGGAAGTTACACGGGTTTCCCAGCGATGTGCGTTAATAATGTAGAACACAAACATGCAGCTCGCTCGCTGTTTCCTCCAGCTGATGAATGCCCTCTTGATGGGATATAAATATACCATTAAATGTTTGGGGGTCAGCAATGTATTTATAATACTTTTATTCAGCTAGGGTTTTATATATACACAGTCAGGCATAACACTGACAGGTGACGTGAATAACACTGATGATCTCTTCATCACGGCACCTGTTAGTGGGTGGGATATATTAGGCAGCAATTGAACATTTTGTCCTCAAAGTCGATGTGTTAGAAGCAGGAAAAAGCGGCAAGGTTAAAGGATTTGAGCGAGTTTGACAAGGACCAAATTGTGATGGCAAGACGACTGGGTCAGAGCATCTCCAAAACTGCAGCTCTTGTGGGGTGTTCCCGTCTGCAGTGGTCAGTATCTATCAAAAGTGGTCCGAGAAAAGAACAGTGGTGAACCGGCGACAGGGTCACGGGCGGATCAAGGCTCATTGATGCACGTGTGGAGTGAAGGCTGGCCCGTGTGGTCCAACAGATGAGCTCCTGTAGCTCAAATTGCTCAAGAAGTTAATGTTGGTTCTGATATAAAGGTGTCAGAACACACAGTTCATCAGTTTGTTGTGTATGGAGCTGTGTAGACAAGACCAGTCAGGGTGCCCATCCTGACTCCTGTGCTGCGCTAACAGTGGGACGTGAGCATTATAACTGGACCACGGAGCAATGGAAGAGGGTGGCCTGGTCTAATGAATCACATTTTCTTTTACATAACGTGGATGGATCACTTACCTGGGAACATATGGCACCAGGATGCACTTTGGGAAGAAGGCAAACCGGCGGAGGCAGTGTGATGCTTTGGACAATGTTCTGCTGGGAAACCTTGGGTCCTCCATCCATGTGGATGTTACTTTGACACGTACCACCTACTTAAGCATTGTTGCAGACCATGTACATCCTTTCATGGAAACGGTATTCCCTGGTGGCTGTGACTCTTTCAGCAGGATAATGCTCCTGACACAAAGCAAAAATGGTTCAGAAATGGTTTGAGGAGCACAGCAACAAGTTTGAGGTGTTGACTTGGCCTCCAAATTCCCCAGATCTCAATCCAATCTGTGGGATGTGCTGAAGGCTTCCGTAAAGCTTGTGGAGTGCGTCACAAAAATTATCCGAAACTCAGCGTATTGGCTACTAGCAAGCTCTTGCGTGCCATCTGACTTCTTGTTTTGGGTTTGTGCATAGATCGTCTCTACTTCTGCTCTTTTTCCTTTTGTGGTGGTTAGCAAACAGCATTGCATTACCACACACGCCCCCTGGATTGGTGTGTTGATTGCCTGTGCTGTGACTGGCTGTATTTATCGTCTGACTGTATGCACCAAACCATGACATCCGTACTGTGGGGATTCGGGATGAATACATGTACCGTCACACTCCTTATATATATATATATCGTGACGAGCAGGGCCGGTGTCGTGATTGCTAATGAGTGTCAGCTGCGCGCTGCACCGGTCTCGTATCTCTCACGGAGGAGCTCCGGAAGCATAAAAGAGGAGCGACGATAGTGAAGGATGAGAGAGGAGCAGGCCTGGATTATGTTTGTATGGGCAGCAGTCGCCATGAGGAACTGCCGCCCTTTTACTTTCGTTTTGTTGTTTGTTTATTTTATTATTAAAGTTACTTTAAATGTTCGCCGGTTCCTGCCTCCTTCTTCCCATTCTTACAAACTGTGTTACATATATGTATATACATAGTTCAGTTATGAAACTCTATAGGGTGCAGACTGATATGCGCTTGCAATCTGGAGAAGTACTCACATCATTACCGCTTTACACAAGCTGATTGGCCTCTGCTAACCGTGCAGCCAATGATATTGTTCACTCAACAGGTTCATTGTTTACTGTAAGCTAGAATTCAGAATTCCTCTGAAACCCTCTACCTCCCCCAGCTCCACCTGCCTAGATCTGTTTTATGTAGCAGCAGCAGCATATCTTCCATGCTCACATCAGCGAGTCTGTGTATCTATTAGCAGTAGTAAGTTCATATAATCAACTGCAATAATCAACAGCAGTGTAGCAGATCTTGTCTGCCAAAACCAAATACATTAACATTGCCATATTCAATAACTCAATAACTATTCAGTTGTAATATATAGATGTGTGTATATATATATAATGTTGTTTCAGATCTACATTGAGAAGAGAAGACAGTTCAGTTTGGTCAGAAATAACCCTCGAGACATTGTAGAAAAAGTAGCGACTGACATCGAGAGACTGCTGGCCAAGAAACGCAAAGCGCTTGAGGTAAGAAAACAAGCACACAATCACACATGCTCTTCCTTCAGGATTATCCTTTACGGCTCTCATCTGTGCTTTCCGTCAGAAACTGGCGAGTGAAGCGGAGCGTCTCCAGAAAGATCATCGCTGGCAGGATGGAATCAAGGTCCGATGGTTTTAACGGCACTAATAGGTTTTACATTCGCTTGTGTGCATTTCTCAATAATTTTGCACTTTTTCCAGACTCTTCACACAGTTTTACATTTCACTGTTAACATTGCTTTTGCATGTGTGATCCAAGTGGATTCAGACCATGATTCCTGTGTTGTTTCAACTGATTAATTCAAATGAATCGCACAAATAGAACGATTCATTCTCTCTCTCTTTTTCCCCATTTTTTCCATCTGTGTACCTTGATGCACCTTGTCCTCATATTCACATCCGTGTGATCCAGATACAAGCTTTACACACACTCGCTGTGAGTCATGATTTCTGTGAGTCTGTAGCTGGAGGGTCTGTTTAAGCCCAATAGATTGTGACATCCCGTTTTTCTGACTGATTTGATTCATTAGAGATGTTCAGCTCGACTGACAACACACATGCTCATATGAGTGAATTGCGCTTAAATGAGCATTTGTCATGTGGAGGACATCTGTATTTGAGTCTTCAAATACTCAAACCGATTTTAAACAGCAGATATTTGTATTTTTGTTCTGTGTTTATTTCAGGAGGAAAATATTGAATATTATAACTCTAAAGCTGAGATGGACTATGTGAGTACTGAGTACATCTCTATCTATCACCGATGTGAAAAACATGTAAAAGTTTTTAATATATAGATTTACATGCTTTAGAAAGTGGGTCTGTATGAAACATTTTGAAGTATTTTTGAAAAAGCACATGTAATGTTAATTAAAATTGAAAATGACGCTTTCTTGGCATGTTAATAGGAAATATTCATGCATTCATACACAATTTCTTTTTAGAAGCTAGTTGCTCAAACTTCTAACTTCGAAACTACTATTTTGCATATTCATTTATCACCATATGACTATGATTTTGACAATCAAACTCGAGCTGAAGCGACGGACTCATATATGATATGTGTGTGTGAATGTATCTGATTATATGGTTTATTCTCATCAGGATGGTGAGGACATCGATTCACAGATGTCGCTGAAACTCGAGTTTGTGTATGACCCGATCTTTAAGAACCATGTGAATTTCTCACACACCGCCGTCCAGATCCCCACAGACATCTACAAAGGCGGTGAGGAACCAGTGTGATGCTATTAGATCTCTAAGAGCCAATAGCTCTATTTCCATCCAAAGTTGCAGATTTAACATATACTCAAAATTTGGAATATCGCATAAAACTTTCCATTCACGCAAACCAACATTTGAGATGCTGCTATGCGCTTGGTCCGCTAGTTAGTCCAGTTATCCAACCACATCCTCTGCTGAGGCAAAGTCATTTGCCTGATTTTAGTTTTGTTGTTGTTGCACATTGAGGGATTTATTCGGCAAATGTGTTACCATAAGCAATAAGGCACGAGATAAGTCAGTCATGATTTATTCACGATACAGCACTTGTAACGACAGATGTCGACAGATGGGATGACAGGAGACGAGGATATATCCAAAACAAGCAGGTTTATTCACAAATGAAGGTCACAGACTGGCAACAGTGTGCTACGCACAAACATCGACAGACAATGAATGACGAACAGACAGGAAGATTGAACTGATAAAATGACAACAGGTGCAGACGATGACTGATTAACTAAAAATGACAAGACTAGACTAAACAAGACAAAACAGAACTAAACGTGACCGTGACAGCACTATCCTCGAGTACCTTATTGCTTTTTTAAAACGGTTACCACAAAAATATGTATCAATGCAACTTTTATGAAGTAAACTTCTAATAAAAGCCTTCCTTCCGCCAGAAAAAATAGTCCCTTACCGTGAACAGAAGTTACATTACTACGTCATTAGATGACGGCAAAGACCGTCTTTATGAGTGTGTCAGTAAGTAGCGAGGACTTTTACATTGAAAGACTGAATTGTTGTGAACATGGAAAGAGACGCAACCTAAAAATGCTTTGACTTGCACTTTTAGTGACCGGAAAACCCCTTAACTGTTAAAAGGATAAGATAATACATTCAAACAGATTTTTTATTCGACTGACCTGAAGGAAAATGCTAAATCTGAATGCAGGTAATAATCTCACTCACGCAATCTCTTTCTCACAATATTCTTCTACATAATACATTAAGTTTCAATGAACAAAAATAAATTGAGAACATACAGTTTTCGTTGCTAAGAGTGTTGTGTAGTGATACACATGCATCATCATGAATAAAACTCAGCTATTGACCAATCAGAATCAAGGACACGAACTAACTTTTATAATAGGTTCTACACGTCTTGTTATTTGGATTAAAAAATTATCCCCCTTAATTGAAAACATACATTTTGCTGAACATTTTTTAGAATTTATGCGCGTCCTGGCTTTTTCATCTAGCGTTGTTTTATGCGATATACTTAATCAAGAACTCTCATTAGCTATGTTTCTATCCACCTATTTTATGTGAATGCTGTAATTATGGCTGTTACAGTTACTCGATTAAATTTGAGTGCGCTATTTTAAAAAAAAAAATTCTTAATTCCAATTTTCTCCTGAAAATACCAGAAGTGGTGCATTCCACGGACGAGAATCCATAAACTACATTGTTAGACCATTTTCCAAGGCTGCACAATATCCTAAAACCATTTAAAAATTATAATATAGCATAATTTCTCAGCTTAACAAAGTCAATCTCGATCTCTATCGTTCACCTGGGAACGCAACTTATTTTAAATACTTTATTTGAAGCAAATATTTTTGTCTTATTGTTATTATACATGCATTTTAAGTCATTTTAAAAGCTGTTGTTCACTTATTACCACAAAAAATGCCCAGATTACTCGATTAATCGCTAAAATAATCGTCTGATTACTCGATTACCAAAATAATCATTAGTGACATCCCTAGTTATATTGTGTTTGTCTTTCTGTAGCTCCAGTGATTCTGAATGAGTTGAACTGGACACAAGCATTAGAGCGAGTCTTCATGGAGAACAGCAGAGACGACCCGTCGTTACTCTGGCAAGCGTTTGGGAGCGCCACGGGGGTCACAAGATATTACCCAGGTGACATACTTACCTGTGCATTTATTTCGGTATCTGATTGAAGACCGATCGCAGTACGTTGGCATAAATATATTATTACCCAAATAAGCTCTTCTATGTAACATTTTAGCTGCTCCCTGGAGAGCACCGGATAAGATCGACCTTTACGATGTACGACGGAGACCCTGGTAAACCACTTTCTTTCTCTTATATATGCAGGAATCAGACAATAAGTTGTCTTGTGATAAAAAGTGTGCTTAATATGGTGCACTTGTAGGTGTACTTCAAATTTTAAAGTATATTTAAAAAAAACTGTACTTGCTAATATTATAATATTAATAAAATGAAAGGAGACTTAAGTGTACTTTTATGACATTTAAGTAAACTTTTACAAAGTGCATTTTAAATGATTAATCTTTTGTCATGTTTAAAACAAGTACACTTGTGTTGACTAACATATTAAAGCTGAATAGATTAAAAATCTTGATTTTCCTGTACAATGTTGCACAAAAACAGTAAATGTTTTAGATATTATTCATATCTGATGCTTTCTTCAAAGAAATAATTGAATTATGCATTTAACATGATGAAAACATTCATTTGGAGACATCAAATCATGTGTCAAACTGTAAAATCAACCTAAATCATCTATAGGCATCTATAGAAACAGTTGGCGGTCGTTTATTGGTCAGTTTGTGGGCGTGGCCTAGGGAATTTTGATACTCAAACTTGTCGCTGTTTTCCTCAGGTACATTCAAGGAGCGTCATCACCGAAAGACATGGTCATCCTGGTTGACGTGTGAGTATGTGCGTGCTTTTTTCCTCTGCGTTTCCGTTGTTTGTCGAACACTGACGTCTTTTCCGTCCACAGGAGCGGCAGCGTCAGTGGACTCACCCTCAAACTGATCAAAGCTTCAGTCACAGAGATGCTCGACACGCTCTCCGACGACGATTATGTCAATGTGGCTAGGGTAAATGCACCATTTTGAACATACCATAAAGGCAGGGTTGGGGAGTAACGAAATACAAGTAACTTAGTTACGTATTTAAAATACAAAATTTGAGTTCATTACAATCATATTCAATTATTAAAATTATTTCAATACAGTTACATTTTAAATGGGTGGTAATCAGATTACAGTTACATCTGAAAAGTATTTTAGATTACCAAAGTGATTACTTTGAATTTTAATATCATTTAAACAGCAATTGGTGATTCTCTGACTCTGACAGTCTTTAAAAGCGGAGTTAAGTTTCATCAACATTTTAATACTTTTAAGAGGGATCATAAAAATGTTGTTATTTTTATTTAGTTCTGTCCTGAACAAGACAAAATGACTGAATTTATTAAAAAAAATTGCCCAACTGTCAACTTAACTGTCCTGTCATGACCTGATGATCCACGACTGTTTTCATGTTTTGTTGTTTGTGAGTCATTTTATAATTCACTCGTCACTGCAAATTTTTCTCACAATTAGTTTTTTTCCCTCACAATTGTGAGTTTGCATTTCACAATTCTGACTTCTTTTTCAATTGTAAGTTATAAAATCATAATTGGGAGATATAAACTTGCAATACTAACTTTTTTTCTTGAAATTGCGACTTTAGTATGTGAGTTTATATCTCATAATTCTGACTTTTCTCAATTTTGTGAGTTTATTTCTCATAATTCTGACTTTTCTCAATTTTGTGAGTTTATTTCTCATAATTCTGACTTTTCTCAATTTTGTGAGTTTATTTCTCATAATTCTGACTTTTCTCAATTTTGCGAGTTTATATCTCATAATTCTGACTTTTCTCAATATTGTGAGTTTATATCTCATAATTCTGACTTTTCTCAATTTTGTGAGTTTATTTCTCATATTTTTGACTTTTCTCAATATTGTGAGTTTATATCTCATATTTCTGACTTTTCTCAATTTTGCGAGTTTATATCTCATAATTCTGACTTTTCTCAATATTGTGAGTTTATATCTCATAATTCTGACTTTTCTCAATTTTGCGAGTTTATATCTCATATTTTTGACTTTTCTCAATATTGTGAGTTTATATCTCATATTTCTGACTTTTCTCAATTTTGCGAGTTTATATCTCATAATTCTGACTTTTCTCAATATTGTGAGTTTATATCTCATAATTCTGACTTTTCTCAATTTTGCGAGTTTATATCTCATAATTCTGACTTTTCTCAATATTGTGAGTTTATATCTCATAATTCTGACTTTTCTCAATATTGTGAGTTTATATCTCATAATTCTGACTTTTCTCAATTTTGCAAGTTTATATCTCATATTTTTGACTTTTCTTAATATTGTCAGTTTATATCTCATAAATCTTACTTTATAACTCACAATTGCAACTTTATATCACGCGATTCTGAGGGAAAAAGTCAGAATTGTGAGATAAAAACTGGGAATTACCAGTTTTGTGTTTGTTCCACACTTATTAGTATTCCAAAGTATTCTAAAGTATTTAGATTAAGTTACTAAACTGGAGTAATGTAACAAAATACGTTACAAATTACTTTTTAAAGCATTTATTTTGTAATCTATAGAGAAATACATTTTAAAAGTAACCTTACCCAGCCCTGCATAAAGGTTTTCTGCATTGTGAAAGAAGCCTTTTTAGTATTTTCATAGACTATATCTGACAGAGTGGCTCATAGAAATATAATATTTTACAGGAAATAAAATGAACACGAACATGTCAAAATTAAAAACTGTACGCAGAACTTCTACTCAAACTTCACACAAAAAATGTTGCATTATCTATTGACCAAACTGACCTTTTGTTAATCGACTGATAAAATATTCTTAAAATGTTTGCAGATATTATAGAATACAAATGCTGTTATGTAAGGCTGCTAAGTTAGTTATGTTTTTTTTTTTAATTCATGGACGTGTACATTTAATATTTCCTGTCCCTTTCTGTCATAGTTCAATGAGAAGGCCGAGGCGGTTGTGCCCTGCTTTAAGCATCTGGTTCAGGCAAATGTGCGCAATAAAAAAATCTTTAAAGAGGCGGTGCAGCAGATGCAGGCCAAAGGAACCACCGATTACAAATCCGGCTTTCACTTCGCCTTCAACCAGCTGCTCAACGTGAGTCTGAACACAATTTACACTAGAAGTTAATCGACAGCATTTGTGCCGTAATATGTGACATACATAAACTTTAAAAGGTTTCAATAGTACAGCCAAAAGACGTGAACAATATGAGTGTTAACAGACAAATCGCTTGCTTGCCTTTGTATCCATTTCACAACTTCATCGCTATATCTCAACACCATAAACCCTAAAACGAAACACAAACCAGACAAAGACAAAAGCTCATTTTATTAAAGAGACGTGATGATTTGTTGTTTGCGCTTTTGGTTCGGACAAAGTAATACAATCTTCTCTCTTCCCGTTTCTCGTTCTCACGCAGAAGACGAATGTTCCTCGAGCCAACTGCAATAAAATCATCATGTTATTTACTGACGGGGGGGAGGACCGAGCCCAGGACATCTTTGAGCAGTACAACTGGCCCAATAAGACGGTCTGATCATCACTGTCCTGACGTGATATGATTTATATCTTCATTCTATGTTGCGCGTCTTGTGTTTCTGCTCTGCTGTTGTCCTCTGGAAGTGTGTTCCTCATAATTAGCCCTTTCCTCCAGTGAAACAGCTTGTTTCCTGTCTAATTTGCCGGGGTAATTGTGGGATATGTGATGGTCTCTGCAGGTCCGTGTGTTCACGTTCTCGGTGGGGCAGCACAATTATGATGTCACTCCACTGCAGTGGATCGCATGTGCTAATAAGGGTGAGACACATACTCATTTGGAGAAAAAACGCTAGTGGAGATTTTTCCTGTGAAAATGCGACTTTTTCCTGAAAAAACAAATTTCTGACCTTACTATGATGATATAAGTAGATTTATACTTATGAAATATACAAAAATTACATGTGACATCACACTAAATGTCTCTCTGTCTCGGCAGGATACTATTTTGAGATCCGCTCCATCTGTGCTATAAGGATTAACACCCAGGTGAGTTACACACACACACACACACACACACGTTAATGTGTGCAGGTTTCCCTGTTATGGCTGGCAGTATGAAATTAAGCAACATTGTGAATGTGTTTTATGATTTTTAATGCGCCTTGGTTTATTTAGTCAAGGTTACTAAAGACGAGAGTCTATTTTCACAATTTTTCATTGTCTCGCAACATGCAAATATGAGACACTTTAATAGCGTAACTGAAAAATCAGTAGCAAAAACAATCTTAGAGCTGATAAGTCTAATTTGTTTCTGTGAATGAGTTCAAATAGTTTGTTTTTAATTAATTGATTTGCTTTGTTAAATGTTTGTTGTTCCGAAGCTCACACATATATGAAAAACAAAACTCTTTAATAGTATGATTCAAACTGATTCACAATTCCATCAGTGAGTTGGTAAATTTGATTCATTTCAGTGAAAAAGTGTTTCAATTAATCGATTTGTGAAATTGTTTCAATTAATTGATAAATGATCTGTTTTATATAACCTGCTTCACTAAAAATGTTTGTTGTCCTGCAAGAATATGTGAGAAACAAAACAATTTAATAGTATGATTCAAACTGATTCACAATTCAGTAGGAACATTTGATTCATTTCAGTGAAAAAGAGTTTCAATTAATCGATTTGTGAAATTGTTTCAATAAATCGATAAATGATCTGTTTTATATAACATGCTTCACTAAAAATGTTTGTTGTCCTGCAAGAATATGTGAGAAACAAAACAATTTAATAGTATGATTCAAACTGATTCACAATTCAGTTGGTACATTTGATTCATTTTAGTGAAAAAGAGTTTCAATTAATCGATTTGTGAAATTGTTTCAATAAATCGATAAATGGTCTGTTTTATATAACATGCTTCACTAAAAAATGTTTGTTTCATAAGAATATGTGAGAACTAAAACACTTATGATTCAAACTGATTCACAGTTCAGTTGGTACATTTGATTCATTTCAGTGAAAAAGAGTTTCAATTAATCGATTTGTGAAATTGTTTCAATAAATCGATAAATGATCTGTTTTATATAACATGCTTCACTAAAAAATGTTTGTCTCATAAGAATATGTGAGAACTAAAACACTTATGATTCAAACTGATTCACATTTCAGTTTTCAGTGAAAAAGTGTTTGTTTCAGTTAATCGATTCTGTTAATCGACAAATCGATTTGTTTTACAAAGTATACGCGCTTCACTCAAAAATGTTGTCTCGCATCTCACAAATCAGACACTTTTTAATAGTGTGATACAAACTGATTCAATGATCACTAGGAAATTTGAGTTCTAAAGTTGATTTATTTTAGTGAATCAGATTATTTAATTTGTAACTGATTTTGCTTTACGAAAAAATGTTTCACAATTTGCAAGTATGAGAGCAACACATCATTTTAATATTTGTTAGTGTTTTATGCAATTTGTGCGCATCAAGTAAATATTAATATGTATTGTTATAGTGGTGCGTTGAATTATTACGGTTCCTTTAATATTTTATTCCAGATCAAATATTGAGATATTCAATGTAGTCAAAAATGTTAAGATGTACAGTATATATTATTTTTTAGAATTTCGTCATTTTTATTTGACTAACTCACTCAGCCTTAATTCAAACACAAATGGTGGTATTTTCAGAAAGATAAAATGCTTAAATGAATGTGTGTCACAGGAGTATCTGGACGTACTGGGCCGCCCCATGGTTCTGGCAGGCAGAAGTGCCAAACAGGTGCAATGGACCAACGTCTATCAGGATGCTCTGGTGAGAGCCGCTTCGACCCTCCTGCTGTCTGTGAAACATATGGACTACTCTGGGTCCATCGTACTCTGATGCCTCGTAAACAAGAAATACGTGTTTCTGTTTTTCGCTTACAGGGTCTGGGGCTGGTGGTGACGGGGACGATGCCGGTCTTCAACCTCACCATAGACGGAAACTCTCAGGTGACGCTCGATTACCGCCGGATCATCTCTCGTGCTGAACTCTGCTGTGAGCAGATCATTGACGTCAGTGTTTGTGTGTCCAGAATCAGCTGATTTTAGGGGTGATGGGGGTCGACGTTCATCTGGATGAGCTGAAGAGACTCACGCCACAGTACAAGGTAAAGTCTTTTACACTGTACAACTTGCTGTTGTTATCTTGAGCTGTTTTGAACTTAGTTTTGTGCTGTAGCCATTTTAGGTTGATTCAATTATGTTTTTGTCTTACCACATTAAACACTTGCAATTATTATATTATATTATATTATATTATATTATATTAATGTTTTTCTAAATGTGGTCAATGAGGTTTTTAAAATATGTGTAACTGATAAAACATATCATAATAATATATTGATATATATTGATATAACTTAAATGGTTAACAGTTGTTTTTTAAAAAGGTGTGATAATACATATTTCTGATAAAATATATATTATATTACATTATAAACGTGTTTTATTTTATATTATATTACAAACATAATGTATATTAATATGTTTTTATAAATGTGGTAAGTGAGGTGTTAAATTGTGTAACTGATAAATCCTATTAATGTTTTATTATATTATATTATAAACATAATAATGTATGTTTTTTTTCTAAATTGCCAAGGTTGTATGTAACTAATTTAACAATAATTTTTTATTATATTACATTGTAAACATGAAGTTGTATTATATTGTAAACATCTAAATGTGGAAAAGGTGGTTTTAAAAAAAGTTGTGTAACTAATAAAACATTTATGTTATATATATTATTAGCTATAAACTGCTTGTCCAATCAGTCAAATTGTGTATTTGTTTCAGAATTATTATTGTAAAGGTTAAAGGATGATTATTATTTTATCAGATATTTGGAGAGGCCTTATAGTAAATTGTATAAAATAATTATTTAAGTCTCATTTGCGACTGTTGATTTATATCAAACGCCGATGAGCCAAAACATTATGACCACCTGCCTAATATCCAAAACACCCGACCCACCGAGACATCGACTCTGCTAGAGCCCTGAAGGTGTCCTGTGGTTTCAGGCACCAAGACATTAGCAGCAGATCCTTCCCGTCCTGTAGGTTGCGATGTGGAGCCTCTGTGGATCGAACGTTTTGGTCCAACACATCCCACAGATGCTCAATTGTATTGAGATCTGGGGAATTTTGGAGGCCAGGGCGACACCTTGAATTCTCCATCATGTTCCTCAAACCATTCCTGAACAATGTGTGGGGGATTATCCTGCTGAAAGAGGCCACTTCCATCTGGGAACATCATTGTCAGGAAGGGGTGTTCCTGGTCTGCAACAATGTTTAGGTAGGTGGACGGGTCAAATTTGCGTCCACATGAATGATCGGACCCAGAGATTCCCAGCAGATCTTTGCCTAAAGCATTGGACCAGGCGACCTTCTTCCACTGTTGTGGTTTGTCCATCCTCTGACCACTGTTGGTAAATATTCACTACTGCTGACTGGGAGCAACACACAAGCCTTGTTAGGAGATGATCAACGATATTCGCTTCACCTGTGACTGGTCACAATGTTTTGGCTCATCTGTGTACATTGGAATTGAATCAGCCAGAGGCTATTTAAAAACTCCTGTTTTGCGCTAGTCTTTTATCCTTCCACTATGAGAAACAGAAAGCATCATCACAGACTCTTTTTCTCGTTCTCTGTGTAGCTTGGAGCAAACGGGTACATCTTCGCCATTGACCCAAATGGATACGTGCTCATGCATCCGAACCTGCAGCCTCGAGTGAGAGTCTGATTGTCTGTGTGCAAACCGAAATGACTAAACAATCACGTTTATTTGTGTTTTAATAATTCCATTCCCATGAACATAATGCCCCAACATCCCATTGTTGTATTGTGTATTATTTTAGGGAATGCAATATGAGCTAGATATATTCTTGACTGGTTTTGTGAGATGCTTCATACTCATGATTGTGTGTTTGTCTTAGTGTTATTTTAGTATCATATAGTTTTAATATTGTCCATTTTAATTTGAGTTAAAGTTTTAGTTATTTTGTTGTGCATTTTTGTAATTTTTGTCTATATAGTTTTTATTTTAGTTTTAGTTATTTTAGTACTTCTAAAATTTAGTACTAGTTCCAAGAATGAAAATTTTGTTAACCTGTATGAATTTCTTTCTTCTGCTGAACACAAAAGAAGATATGAAGAGTTCAAAAGCCTCTAAACGCCACCTCCGTCAAAAATTAGATAATGACATTATATCCGCACGTAGTATACGTTCATCAAATACTTTTGCTTCAAATCTGCTCAATCCCAGCGTCAGTCCATTCAGAAATACCAGTTCGTTGGCAGAAATCAACGTTGTCTGCAAAAGCCTCTAAGTTCACAGAAGAACCAATCGGAAGACACAAATCAAATCATATGGTTTCAAGATGAATGACGGTGTGTGTTTGTACCAACTTTCAATTGACTCTTCGCAAAACCCGCCCCCTGTTGCTATGGCCGACAAGCCATGCGCTCTCAGGCCACACATCATGTTCTCACGCTGTGAAAAATACATCGCGGAGCAAAGAGGACACTGACAACGTATGAAAGAGTTTCATATTTAAAATATTGTAATTTTTTAAAGAAGTTTAATCAATAAATAGCGTATAGTGTCTCTTTAATGTGTCGTGACAGATCGCTGTAGCTCCTTCAAGCGGCTCGTGAACCGATCATCTCTTCATACTAGTTCATTTATAGCATCAAATAAACATGAATGAACATCAGAAGGAAAGTTGTTTCAAGCATGGAAAGACGTGAGGACACACAATTTTTCAAGTTCAAGTTCACCAACGTTAATCTACTAACTCCCCTGACTGCTTTGTCGGATAAAATGGCGGATTCAGGGTTATGATTGGTCAGATCGCCTGTCAATCAAACTGTTTGCGAAGGGTCAATTGCCGAGCTACTAGTCTTTGTTTTTGTCCATTGTTTCAGTGGCAATGACAGGATTTCGTGAGTAGCAAGTAAACAAAACAGTGTTCCTTTTGCTGCTGTAAAACTGACAGAAACGGACGGTCTTATTGTGCAAAGAGGTGAATTTAGAGGTTTTTGCAAAAAAAATTTGTTAATTACCAATTTACCAATTAATTGACTAAAGTAAATTTTTCCATTGCCATTAAAGTGAAATTACTGAACTTAAACACAGGAGCCTGGTCAAAAAATGTTCATTTAAAAGAAAACATGTCAGACGGACTTAGAGGTTTTTGCAGTGGAACTCTTCATATTTTGAAGAACGTCGATAATCAAACAGTTGTTGGGTCCCATTCTCTTCCATAGTATATTTTCCATACTATGGAAGTCAGTGGGGTCAATCAACTGTTTGGTTACCCGTATTCTTCAAAATATCTTCTTTTTTTGTTCAGCAGAATAAAGAAATTCATGCAGGTTTGGAACAACTTGAGAGTGAGTAAATGATGACAGAATTTTCATTTTTGGGAGAATTATGCCTTTAAACAAAAAAAAAAAAAAATAGAATAGCTTTGACAACAATTTTTTTTTATTTCAAGTCACAAAAAATGTTTTTTAGTGGTTTTAGTGGTTAGTGGTTTTAGTTAACGACAATAACACTGGTTTTTCCTGATGTTTGTCTCATTGCAGGAGGAGGATTTGCCAGAGCCGGTGACGCTGGACTTCCTGGACGCAGAAGTAGAAGACAACAGCAAACAGGAGGTGCAATCTTTACTAATCTAAAGCACTAATTATCCCCGAATGAACCCACATATTTCTGTGTTGTTCATAATAAATGAATCATTGTTTTCGGTGTGGGTGGCACCGGCACACTCACTTCATGTGTTAAATATGACGTTTGGGTGAATCATTTGTCTGATCATTTATGTTAAATCAGCTGGAGCTCGTGGATAACGTTCTAACACCTGCTTTTATCCTTTTCAGATTCGTCGGCAAATGATTGATGGCCGATCAGGAGAAATGACAATCAAAACTCTAATTAAATCAATGGATGAGGCAAGTGTGTGTGCAATTAATGTGTCAGATGAAACTAGGACATGTGTGATATCTGGGACATGACTTTCTAAAAATGGCTCAAAATTACAGATTCAATTTTCAGATGTCGACGATGCCCCAAACGATGTCATTAATCAGCTGCTTCCCAATTTGCATAATTGCGTTATGGCCCAAATTTACAATATAAGTATATATTTCACCACTAACGTTAAAGTACACTATTTTGAGCATGTAGTAAGATAGTACTCCAGTTTTTATAAAAAATTACGTCATAAAGCACGAATCAGTTTATTTGCATGTTTGCAGTATTAGCCCCTAAAGGTGGAAAAATATGAGATGGGAGGAAAAAATATATTTCAATGCTTTTGCCTTGTCTCGCAATAGTTTTGCACCCCTGAAAAACGTCTAAGGTTACACATGTAACTATGGTTCCCTGAGAAGGGGAACGAGACACTGTGTCCTCTAGTGTACACTATGAGGTGTTCCCCATAGTGTCCACTAGAGGATGCAGTGCGAGTTTCCATTCGAAAGGGAACTTTGTGCTCTCTTTCATAACCTTTGAGTTCCCCCAAGAAACTTGCGATTGCTTGCAAAAATTTTGCATTCCCCTGAGAAACTTTACGTTCCCTCTCAAAACCTTTGCATTCGCTCTCAAAAACTGTGTGCCCACAAGGAACTTTGCGATCACTTTCAAAACCTTTTAGTTCCTACAATAAAATTTGCAATCCCTCGCAAACTTCAGAAATCCATCAGATATAGTGTGCACTTTAAAAACTTTGCGTGAAGATGTCTGATAATTAAATATTTTATTGCAGCGCTACATTGATGAGGTCATACGTATGTACTCCTGGACACCAATTAACGACACTGATTACAGGTATGCGTCAATTCGTCTGTTCTGGTCGTCCGGTTTGCCGTTAAACATGCTGAACTCATTGTTTGTTTTTATGTGTCGCCCCCTGCAGCCTGGGTCTGGTACTTCCTCCGTACAGTGAATATTACATCCAGGCTGATCTCAGCGATGTCATGCTACAACTGCAGTGTGAGTGTTTCATTTAATACAGATGATGTCTTGTGTAAGATTAGCGATCCTGATGTTTCATCCTAAATCTCTCCTCAGATTTACAGTCTCTGTTGCCGAACTCTTTTGAGTCCGCCGGTCACGTGTTTCTGGCCCCCAGGTTTGTGCACATAGATCCATTATGATATTCCCTCTGTTACAGATGTATGGGCATTCACTGACTCTCTCTCCCTTTCTATGTGCAGAGAATACTGCAAGCGTCTACAGATGGCTGAGAATAACACACAGTTCCTGGCAGACTTCCTGTCTCTGATGGTGGAGATCTCACCTGAATCTGAAGACTGTGAGTAACCTTCACTTCCAGACCAGAGGACGACACCAGCATTACATTATTACATATTACAGTGATTAAATATTACAAATTTGATAAATATTACAGCATTGATTTCTAAATATACAGCTCTCATAAATATTACAGCATTTATTACTAAACATATGGCTCTAATTAAATATTACAGTAATGATTATTAAGTATTACAGCATTTTTTTATTAAATATACAGCTTTAAATATTAAAGTGTTGATCACTAAAAATTACAGTATTGATTACTAAATATGACAGATCTGCTATTACATCATCTCTAAAAAAAATATGTATATATATATATATATATATATATTTTTTTTTTTTGAGAGATGTAATAGCAGACCTGTCATATTTAGTAATCAATACTGTAATTTTTTTTTAGTATTATATTTGCAATAACTACTTACTGCAGCATTAATTAAATAATGAATCCTCATGAACTAAAATTAAGTCATAATAGACAATTTTATATTTTCTCCTGAAGACTTGGATGAATTTATTGAAGCATTTGAATCCATCATAATGTAATGTTTTTAACTGTGCTCACAGGTGATCAGGGTCTCATTCATAACCTGATCTTGGATTCTGGGATCCTCTGGCAGCTCGCCACACGCGTTTGGCAGAACAAGGACCTCAACACGTAAGATCAGACCCGTCAGAGTCCGTTGACTTACTTTGAGTGATTTCAGCTGTTCATCCGACAATCTGATTTCTGCAGGTACGGCTTCCTGGCTCTGTTCGCGTCTACCAATGGAGGCGTCACACGCGTTTACCCCAACATGTGAGTGACGCCGCTGCTGGTACTGTAATGACATAAAAACCACAAGAAGCTTCGTAATATGTGTGTGTGTTTCAGGGCTGCTGAATCATGGGACGAGGACCCCGAGCCACTGAACTCAAACTTCTTTCGTCGCAGTCTGGATAACAAAGGCTACATCTTTAGAGCACCAACACGAACCTGTGAGCCCAATAAATTACTAAGCAAAAAGTGGCAGACCAATAAATCAACCGATGTATAATAATACAGTTGACTTTGCTGCAAAATCTACAGTATCTACAGTATGTTAGAAGATAATTTTCTACAAAACTGAATTTAAAAAATATTAGAGAAAAAAATATAAAAAATTAATAATAATAATAAAAATATTTAGAAAATGTTATTTTTAATTTTTTTTAATTTTGAGTAAATGTTATGAAAATTACTTTCATGTTATTAAATTTACTTTAAATTGCATTTTAAATGTATAATTAATTTTTAGCAATCAGCCACTCTGTTTTGTAGATATGAGCCCAACCACTGTTGTAAAATCATAACTATCAAACGTAAAAGAATAGAATCATCTATAAAATGGTGTCCGAAAGCCATTTAACGTTCATAAAGTGGCATATTTCTGATCGTAATGATATTAATGAGGAAAATAAAAATGTTGGACAGGTCTTATCTTTTACAAATTTATTAGATGGTATAAAATATGGCATTTCATATTGGTTTCAGATGTTGATGTTCAGATGTTGCACAAGTAATTACTAAAGATTTTGTAGACATTTTTGTGCAACAAAATCAGGAAAATTTGCTAAGAAACTAAATGAAGTCCATTTTGATTTTCCTGTTGACTTTATATATTAGTATGGATGATATTCAGCCCTGCATGAGTGTTTTTCACCGTTTTAATGATTCTGATGTTTGTGTGTAGCGATGGATGATCTGTTAATCTCGGAGAACGGCACTGTGGGGATTCTGGTCACCACCGCTGTGGAGGTCGTGATCGGAGGCAAAACCATGAAGCCTGCTGGTGTGTTTCTCGGAAAAAGCCGCGAAGCTGATAAATCAACCAAAAGGTTTAAAATCGCATTGACGATCTCTATCATGTGTTCCTGTTATTAGTGGTCGGCGTTAAGCTGGATTTAGAGGCCTGGGTCGACAAGTTCAAAATCCTTGCCAGCAACGTATCGGACAGCAGACAGTCCGCACATAAGGTAAGATTTTTTGGAAATGAGGAACTATGGAAGAAAAGCGTCACTCTTCTCACATTATGTTCATCTGTACTGGCAAGAGTGTGGTGAGACGTTGTAACTTCCTGTTTGTGTTGTGCAGTGCGGCCCATCCAGATCCTGTGAGATGGACTGTGAAGTGAACAGCGATGTGAGAAAACCTGCACACTCAAACCCTACATGATAACAGATCCTCTTGGCTGTACACATGTCGGTTGATCTGGTTTTGAATGTGTTTCAGGATTTGCTGTGTTACCTGATTGATGACGGCGGTTTCCTAGTGATGTCCAATCAGAGAGATCACTGGAAAAAGGTAGATGCGCCGAAACACCAAAAATAATATTTATATAGTTACATAAAATCAATTTATAAAAATTAAACTTATAAAAATGTTTGTTAGCGCTATTATATTATATTATATTATATTTGTAACACAGTTCGTAAATATGGGAAGAAGGAGACGGGAACCGGCGAACATTCAACGTACTTTTGATAAAATAACCAAACAAATAAAACGAAAGTAAAACAAACAAAATAAAACACAACATAAAGTCCAGGCCTGGTCCTCTCTCGTCCTTCACTGTCGTCGCTCCTCTTTTATGCTTCCGGAGCTCCTCCGTGAGAGACACGAGACCGGTGCAGCGCGCAGCTGACGCTCATTATCACTCGCGTCACCGGCCTTGCACCGTTCCCTCACGGCTCTCGCCCGCCCTGCTCATCACAATATTATATTATATTATATTATATTATATTAGTAGTCGTTCATTTAAGCCATTAGTCGACTAATTGCACATTAATATTCGTTTAATTACTCAAATATATACTGTGGGTGAAATATATGCCTATTCCTCACTCAAGCACACGCGTAAATCTTGCCGCAAAGCACTAGCAAAAGTAATGCCGTTGAATGTGTCGGGAAAAAAAAATCGAGGAGACATTTTAATTGCTTATTAATAAATTAGTGTTTTCTGAGTCGGCTGCAAAGATGAATAAACTAAAAGATACATAAACCTTTGAGCGGGGTAATTTTTTATCTGTTTTTTTCTCTTGTGGACTATATGTAATCATCTTATGTAAAATATTTTATTCAGGAGAGTACTAAATAAAAAATAACATTCGTTTTGTATGATCCCTCTTATTTTGTTAAAAAATTAACATTTTGCAGATTCTGCAAGGGGTTCACAAACTTTCAAGCAGCACTGTGTATATATAATGTTAAACATTTTCATAGGTTTCATATATTATTCACATACAAAAATTCCTGAGATTAATCATTTCATCATTAATCTGCTGTGAGCCACAGTTTAAATAGATCGTGTTCACGACCACATCTTTATGTCCACGTCTGTCTCAGGTGGGGCTGTTCTTCGGCGAGGTCGACCCTTACCTGATGTTCGCCCTCTACAACAACTCAATCTACGCCCGCCATCAGACTTTCCAGTATCAGTCGGCCTGCGAGCCGACGGCCAGCAGCCACACGGGAGCCGCGCACAGAGGATTCTACGTGGTGAGAAACTGATTCATTCACGTTGAACGATATTGACTCATTCATGGAGCTACGGTCCATTGGAATCTCATGTAGGAAAACTGATAAAATGCAGCAGTATTTTGGTATTTTTGTCGTTAGCCCTCCATTGCTGATTTTCTCAGTCTGGCCTGGTGGACGTCAGCAGCAGCGTGGTGAGTACATCTGGAGATATGGAGAACGTTGCTACAACATTCCCTGTTGGTTGTTACATTCAGTAGATATGTTTTACGTCATATATAAATAAGAAATTGACATTCTGGTTTTGTAAATCATGCCTTGATAACGTTGTTTCAGATCCTCATGCGTTAATGTCGCTCGTCTCTTTCAGGTCTGTTCTCCAGCAGCTCCTGTATGGACTTATCTACAGCAGCTGGTTCTCCACAGGTTTGTGTTTCTCTGATTATTGAAATCTTAAACCTGTCAGGCTGCTCTGTTGGCTTGTTTTTCAGCTGTTTAGGCTGGGAGACCAGCTAAGACCAGTTTAGGCTGGTTTAAGATGTTTTTCTCTGCAATACCTTTTAAAGCCGCATTCTAACCTTAATTCAACTGAAATTCATCTGAAATGCTCATTGATATTCATAATTGGAATGCTCGTTGAATTCATAATTCTTCTGAAATGCTCATTGAAAGCAACGTGCGTCACACAAATAACATTAACATGCTGCTAAACTAATGATAACAGATTTTAATTAGACATTGTCTATTGATACTTTATAGAAAACATGTATAAATGAACTTTGAGCATTCTGGGATTTCATTATATCCGTTTTTTGTCTTCTAGTAGACGCCTGGGCTGAGAGTTCAGACAGTAAAGGGAGCAGCAGCTGTGTGACGGTTCACAGTCAGTTCTACTTCACCAACACCACCAACTCCTTCAACGTGCTGCAGGACTGTGGGAACTGCTCCAGGTGTGTGTGTGTGTGTGTGTGTGCGCAAACAGTCCTTTGTGCATTTAAACACTTTTCTTAACGCAAACACTCTTTCTGTCAGGTTGTTCCACGCCAAGCGTATAGAAAACACGAACCTGTTGTTTGTGGTTGCTGAGACGCTGCCCTGCAGCTCTTGCGAGATCGAGAAACTCCTGCCTGTCAGAACAAAGTGTATCCTTCCTTCCCATGATCTCCTGCTCACAAAGCAACACTAACAGATTTGCTTTTAACCCTGAAATGCTCTATTTTCTGTTTGATTGATGGAAGGATGACAGACAGAGCTTGTGGCGTTTTCTTAATGTTTTCTTCTCCAGCTCAAGAAGAGAACCCGTGTGATGTGTTAAATTCTGCCCGCTATCGGAAAGGGCCTGACAAATGCTTCGACTACAACTCAGAGGTGAAGCGCCCTCTGTTGGTCTGATCAAACACTGTTTGTTTGCTTCTTTAGTTGATATTTTGTAAAGATGATTTTTATAACGTGTCCGCATAACAACATCCTGGCAATTACCCAGAACACCCTATAAATTGCATAGCAATGTCCTGCCAGTCACCCAGAACATTCCAGCAACCACAAAAATGTCCTGGCAACTACCCAAAACACCTTTAATAACAAAGCACTGACAGGCACCCTAACAACCGCAAAACATTCTGGCAACCACTCAGAACCTAGCAATATATAGGAACATATTGCACAACAGGCAGAACAACCTAGAAACCACATAGCAACATCTTGGCAACCTTCCAGATGACTTGGGCAACCACATCCTAGCAACTACCCTGACCACCCTAGCAACCAAATACCAATGTCCAATGTACCAATGAAACAACCCAGAACACCTTAACAACTTCTTAACATTGTCCTAGCAACCACCAAGAACACTGAATCAAGCACATAGCAACATCCTGGCAACCACCCAGAACACCTTAGCAACCTCAAAACAGTGTCCTAGCAACCACCAAGAACACTGAATCAAGCACATAGCAACATCCTGGCAACCACCCAGAACACCCTAACAACTTCTTAACATTGTCCTAGCAACCACCAAGAACATTGAATCAAACACACAGCAGCATCCTGGCAATCACCCAGAACACCTTAGCAACCTCAAATCAGTGTCCTAGCAACCACCAAGAACACTGAATCAAACACACAGCAGCATCCTGGCAACCACCCAGAACACCTTAGCAACCTCAAAACAGTGTCCTAGCAACCACCAAGAACACTGAATCAAGCACATAGCAACATCCTAGCAACCACCCAGAACACCCTAACAGCCTCAAAACATTGTCCTAGCAACCACCAAGAACACTGAATCAAGCACATAGCAACATCCTAGCAACCACCCAGAACACCTTAGCAACCTCAAAACAGTGTTCTAGCAACCACCAAGAACACTGAATCAAGCACATAGCAACATCCTGGCAACCACCCAGAACACCCTAACAGCCTCAAAACATTGTCCTAGCAACCACCAAGAACACTGAATCAAGCACATAGCAACATCCTAGCAACCACCCAGAACACCTTAGCAACCTCAAAACAGTGTTCTAGCAACCACCAAGAACACTGAATCAAGCACATAGCAGCATCCTGGCAACCACCCAGAACACCCTAGCAACCTCAAAACATTGTCCTAGCAACCACGAAGAACACTGAATCAAGCACATAGCAGCATCCTGGCAACCACCCAGAACACCCTAGCAACCTCAAAACATTGTCCTAGCAACCACGAAGAACACTGAATCAAGCACATAGCAACATCCTGGCAACCACCCAGAACACCTTAGTAACCTCAAAACATTGTACTAGCAACCACCAAGAACACTGAATCAAGCACATAGCAACATCCTAGCAACCACCCAGAACACCCTAACAACTTCATAACAGTGTCCTAGCAACCACCAAGAACACTGAATCAAGCACATAGCAGCATCCTGGCAACCACCCAGAACACCTTAGCAACCTCAAAACAGTGTACTAGCAACTATCTAGCAACCACTCAGAACACTTGAGCAATTACATTATAATGTCTTGTCAATTATCCAGAATACCATAGAAACAATATAGCAGCATCCTGGAAACCACCCATTACGCCTTAGCAACCTCATAATATGCCAAGGACATTCCAGCAACCACATAGTAATATACTGAAACCACTCTGAACACTTTAAAACCTCAAAGCAACAAACAGTTAGGCATCAAACATCCTGGCATTGTGATAATGAGTTCAGTGAATGTTGAGCTGAATGTTCTGTGTTTCCCACAGGAGAACACATCCGAGTGTGGGAGCGCTCACTCTTTACACTGTCCAATGGGAGCTCTGCTCTGGATTCAGTTATTGTCACTTTACCTCATTCTACGATCATAATCTGAGTCCCACTGCCTTTGGTGTTCCTGTCCCCCGTCCCTCCGACGCTCCAGTCCTCTCCTCACATCCTTCTGATTTTCCAGCTCTCTGTCTCATCGTGAGGTGCATTCCAGCTGTGTGCCGTTACAGCAGAGCATGATGGGAAAATGTGTCTTAGTAACCCCTGACGTTGTGCAGATCCAAAAGAAAAAAAACGAAACTGTCTTAAATTGTTCACCTTTACATTAGGAAAACATACGAAAAAAAAAAAAAACCTTTCTGCTGCCGTGAAGTATTTTTGCTTGCCAAATCCAAAAACAGGAAAGGACCTGGTTTGTTTTGAAATACTGAAACACTACACAAGTTTTGACGGTTATTATCACAATCTCGCATTGAGTGTTTATTTGAGTCTTGCTTTGTTTTGGATTTAGTGCCAAACCCTGATATATGTGGATGCTCAAACACGGGGGACACGCAGCTTTCGTTGAGATGTTTTGTTCGAGGCTTTCCTTGCCAAAAGAGAATGCCGTATTATCGCAAACCGCTTCGTTTAGGAAAAGAAGAAAACGATTTCAGTTACATTTCGTGTTTCTTTACAGCTTTGTCGAATGTTTTAAGGGCATATATTGTGTATAAAAACTGCTGCCTGGTTTGTTACCCAACAGTGCCTTGGCGCACTTGTCCAAATGGACCAACAATAGCACTGGACGTGGATTTGACTGACCCTGAATGAATGCTGAAGAAAGACACGGAATTGAATGTTAACTTGACTTTGGTTCACAGAATAAGGGTGAACGTCACGAAACGTGGACAACATTTGTATTTCATCCCAAAATCAAAAGAAAAAAAGATTTTACGAAGAAAATGAAGCACACTTTGTTGACCATTAAGATTTCAAAAATCACGTAAAATAAAGCACATTTTCCTCACAATTATTTACTGTAATGAAAAAAAAATTCTCATTACCGTATTGTTATACTGCCTCAATTTATGATGATTTAAATCATTTTTAATGTAATTCAGTTAAAAAAAATCCACAATGTTCCTACAAATACCCTTCATTTTCTTTTTATAATTTTTTGGGGTGTTTTTCTATTCATTTTGGGGTGATTTCTCGTGAGACTCGCCCGCGCACGTCCTCTGGCGTTCAGTATGGGTTTTACTATACATGTTCTACTGATTCTGTCTTTAGAAAGGCACTCATACGGTTTTAAATTCTTTGATGTAAATATGGTTATTCCACACTGAGTTGCTCTAGTTCAGTGTGTTTGGTAACACTTTACAATAATCATTAGTTAACATTAGTGAACTAATAATGAACTGCACTTATACAGCATTTATTAATCTTTGTTAATGCATTTTTAAAATCAAGAGTTGTATTTGTTAACATCAGTTCATGCGCTGTGAAGTAACATGAACAAACAATGAACCACTGCATTTATAAGGTTAACAAAGATTAACAAATATATTGTTAACAAATGTTAACCTTATTGTAAAGTGTTACCGTGTGTTTTAATGAAATGGAATGCAAGCTGATGTCTCGCTGTCCTGCTGCATGCTGGGGAAAAAAACGATAACTGCTATTAAACTTCATACTAATATATGAGGACATTTACTGGAAGGACACTCGACCCTTACAGCCATTTGATGGACCAGTTTTGTCTTCTCATTGAGTCCATAGATGCTAACGAAGGGTCGATTATGTATTTCTTTTTGTTTAGTTTAAAAGATGGTATGTATATTGCTTGCGAAATGTATCAAGTGTGAATTTTGAGACGCATTCATGCTTTTGAAATGTTTTGGTTTTTATCGCAGATGTTTTGTTGCTTTTCGGTGATTATCTAGAACAAAGGTCCATTTAGACAAAAAAAAAATTAGTTTGTGTAGTTTCATCTTTTAATGTGACCACACTTCCAAAACAACTGTACTTCCAAATGAATCGGACTGGATCGGGATTCTTCTGAATTGGACTGAAAGGGTTTCGCTTGACGTGTTTTGTATCGTAATGGCTTGAGCAATACTTTGAATTATGTCGACTACGCTGAAAATGCAAGTGAGCACTACTGAATTAGTGTAAGGAGAGCATGAAATCAGTATTGAGCCGCTTTCTTTGGATGACTTCGATTCAGGCTTGTCTTTAAATATCGGCTTAATGTTTGTATGTGAGCTCTGAGTGTTCTAACAGAATTATTTAATGCCAATAAGAGTATTTATACTACTGTCTTTATGTAAAATTTAATGGTGTGAATAGGAATGTTTTAATTCTTTTGTTTTTGTTTTTTATTTCATTGTTCTGCAGATGTTTGTTAACTATGTGAAAGGGTTTTTCCTCCCTTTCTGCGGTCTTCCATATCACTTCATTTTGTACAGATGGCACAAATCTATCAAGAAAGGCTAACTTTGTATCATATTGTGTCATTCACTTCTGGGAGATGTTTATAAGAGAATTGGTGAGATAAAGACATTCATATTTTTCACGTCAACTTGGTATGGACTTTTATTTTTTACTCCAGAAAAATTTGATCATGAAAGAGAACGGCAGAAAAACAATTGCAAGTAATCATATTTTATGATTACGTCCTGTGGTGATCTAGGCTTGCGACTTTACTCGGCTGCTTCCTTGCCCTGTAAAGAAAAAGCAATAATTTAGTTATTAATATTTTTATTTTCATATTTGTATTTATTTGTTTTATTTACTATATATTTTAGATATTTCAATATTTGATTTATTTATGCTATATATATATATATATATATATATATATATATATATATATATATATATTCAGTAAAACTTGTTTCAGATTAGAGACAGTAGGTGGCGCCCACCTTCCCAGCGTTACGACTCTTGGCTCTCAGCTTGTTGACCTGAGATTCAGCGATGTCGGCGCGCTCCTGAGCCTCTTCCAGTTCATGCTGCACCTTCCTGTACCTGGACAGGTGAGTGTTGGCCTCCTGGATGTGCGAGAACAAATGTTGGGAATCCTGGGATCATTTCACTTCTTTTGTGACTACATATAAAGGTATATCAAGTTTAGTAAGGAATTTCTGTTAACAAATTGTTTATGTGGTAAATAATGTCGCTATCTTACTGGCACTGCTAACTCTTATTTTAAACACTAGGTCCAATTATAAGACCTTGTTAAGAAAGGTTTTGTTTATTTAAGGGAAAGTGTATACTTTCGTTTACTCTGGCCATTTAGTGAAGAACATGCCCTATGCTATTTATGCTACGACAAAGAATTATCACTCACGGCTTCCTCAGCCTGACGCTTGTAGGACTTGGTAAGTGAGCTCTTTCACTCTTCTTTCATACTTGCGCACTCCTTTAACAGCATCAGCACCACGTCTCTGTTCAGCTTCAACTTCAGCCTCCAACTCACGCACCTTTAATAAAGTTAGTCCACTTCACTTCTTGACTGGACATGATGGTTACTGCACTGGGACATTTTTCTTTCTATTTCTCTTTGTGAACTTACCCTGGACTCCAGTTTCTGAAGCTGTTTCTTCCCACCCTTCATGGCCAGATTCTCAGCCTCATCCAGACGGTGCTGTAAGTCTTTGACAGTCACCTCTAGGTTCTTCTTCATCCTCTCCAGATGGGCACAGGTGTCCTGTTCCTTCTTCAGCTCCTCAGCCATCATAGCGGCCTTAAAAGAAAGTGCCAAATAAGGTTAACTAAACTGTAAGACACCCTCTTTGAAGATCTGTTCAATTGGAAGTAGAATAGAAAAAGTAGTTAAATAGTAAACACTCACATCAGTGATGGCCTTTTTGGCCTTGTCCTCTGCATTTCTGGCTTCTTGGATTGCATCGTCCACCTCACCTTGAACTTGAACCAGATCAGCTTCAATCTTCTTCTTGGTGTTAATAAGACTTGTATTCTGTGGAACATGAGCAGTTTTAGTGTGTTTCACTTCATCTCTAACTTTGTTTTTTTGTAATTGAAATTCTCCAGTTATGTACTTGAGAGTGAAGGAGTCCCACACGCTCACTGGCATCAACCAGCTCCTGCTCTGCCACTTTGCGGCCTCTCTCAGTTTACTCCAGTGCAGATCTCAGCTCCTCAATCTCGACTTGCATCAGGCTAGTCCTGCGTTCCACCATGGCCACCTGCTCCTTCATGTCCTCCTGTCCTCTGACAGCTTCATCAAGGTGCAGTTGGGCATCCTGTGGAAAGTTTAGTCAAGTTTCTTGCTTTTGTTCATTTATATGTTATTCATGCCTTCAAACAATTTATATTTGTTGCAGTTCCTTATTTTACTGAAAGAATAATACCTTGAGCTGGCCTTGGACATTCCTGAGCTGTTTCTGGGCCTCAGCAGACTGGCGGTTAGCATGACTCAACTGGATTTCCATCTCATTGAGATCTCCCTCCATCTTCTTCTTGATTTTCAGGGCATCATTTCGGAGAGGCACACTTGGAGTTTACAGCCTTAATGGATTCTTCAGCCTCCTGTAGACGCTGGGCCAGCTTTTTCCTGAGGAAAGTGGTATGAAATGTCTTAGTCTATCCAATTTCATTTGATCATTCACTTAAATGCTCTACATACTTGGCTTCCTCAAGCTCTTCGGTGCGTTGGATGGCATCAGTCTCATATTTGGTTCTCCACTGAGCCACCTCACTATTGGCCTTAGACATTCCACGCTGGAGTTCTGCCTTGGCCTCCTGCTCCTCTTCAAACTGCTCTCTGAGCAAATCGCAGTCATGGCGTGCAGACTGGACTGCATGGGCCAGGGCATTCTTGGCCTACCATTGAAAATGCATCCAAAGGCATCCACCTGATTTGATCTTGAAAAAAAAAAATCTTGAGATAGAATTATGTTTGTGCATTGTGGTGTGATGATGTACCTTGACTTCCTCTTCAATGTGTCTCTTGAGTTCTTCAATTTGCTGTGTGTAAGCCTGTTTTCCTCTGGTCAGCTGTGAAACAAGAGCTTCTTTCTCCTCTAGCTGGCGGGAAAATTCACCTGTACATTTGTTTTGAATTAATAATCCTATTAATTTATTTATAAAACCCTTATTTAATGCATTAATACACTAACCATTCTCTGTGGCAAGTCTTGCTTTCTGAGCACTTATGTCATTGAGCTGGCGAACATGTTCATCATTCTTGGCCTTTAATTCACTTAATTGATCCTCAAGGGTACGGCACATCTTCTTTAAATTTTCCTACAGAAGTAGAAGCATAAGTACAGGTGTTCTTAAAGGTCCATTTTGATTGATTGGCCCTCTAGTGACATATGATTACCTTTGATTTAGTCACAGCCTCCATGTTGCTTGTTAAGTCATCAATCTCCATCTTGTATTCACTCTTCTCCTTTTCCAGCTTCTGCTTGACTCTCTGGAGGTTGTCAATCTGTTCTCCAAGCTCAGCCACACTGTCTGCCTGCTTCTTCCGGAGAGCTGCAGCTGTAGCCTCATGCTGCAAGGTAGACTCTTCCAGATCCCGACGCAACTTCTGGAATTCAGCTTCACGCTTCTTATTCATCTCAATTTGGGCAGCAGTGGCACCACCAGCTTCCTCAAGCCTCTCGCTGATCTCTTCAAGTTCCCTGGAGAGATCAGCTCTCTGCTTCTCCACTTTAGCACGAGCAGCTCGCTCTGCCTCAATTTCCTCTTCCAGCTCCTCAATACAAGCCTACACATAAGAGTAATTACAAAAAATTAAGTTTGTTTATTTACAAACATAAATTCTGCTGCATGATTTCAAATAGAAAACAGTTTACCTGAAGTTCTTTTATCTTCTTCTGAAGCTGTGATCCCAAAGACTGCTCATCTTCAATCTTGCTGAGAAGCTGACTTATTTCAAAGTCCTTCCTGTTTTTAAACATATGTGTTTGGTAAAATGTGCAGTTAGAGTTGTACATGGCACAAACACTCTTACATAGTCTAACTTCTACTTACTTTTTGATCTTCTCCTCTGATTGCTGTTTGTCATTCTCCAGGTCCATTATGGATTCCTGGGCAAGTTTCAGATCACCCTCGAGCTTCCTCTTAGCTCTCTCAAGGTCCATACGGAGCTTCTTCTCTTGCTCCAGTGAGCCCTCAAGCTAGTAAGAAAGCCAGTGCAGCAAAGGTTAGTAACAATAACTGATCCATGATTGGTTTATGGTCTTGTTCCCTTACATCATCCACTTGCTGCTCAAGCTTTGTCTTGGACTTAGACAAAGTGTTGACTTTGTCTTCTTCTGCTTGTAGGTCATCAAGACTCTGCTGGTGTGCCTCTTGGAGGGCTTTTTTCTCTTTTGTCAGTTTAGCAATTGCTTCATCTTGAGATCTCTTCAGTCAGGTTTTTCACCTAAGTGAAGCAAAGTTATTACTGTTTGTCTTAGCATGTGCATTGGTGGAATATCAAGAAGATTGCAAAATAATGACCTTGTTTTCTGTTGCATGCTTCTCCTTCTCCACTTTTGCCAAGGTGAGCTCCAGGTCATCAATATCTTTCTTCAGCTCGGAGCATTCATCTTCCAGTTTCCTCTTCTTGGCAGTCAGTTCAGCATTGATTTCCTCCTCATCCTCCAGTCTCTTGGTTGTCTCTTTGAGTTTGGCCTCGTGCTGGATCTTGCTTTTGATGAGACCTTCACATCGCTCCTCAGCATCAGAGAGGTTTTCAGCTTCCTATTCGATAAAATGTATGTATTTAATGGGCATGACATTTGTTATATCCAACCACGTGGGATCCATTTAGATGCTGTAATACTCACAGATGCTACTTGGAGTTGAAGGTCATTTTTCTCCTGCAGGAGTGACACCATTTTCTCCTCAATCTCCTTCTTCTTGGCAAGTGCCTTTTCCAGATCCTCCTTCATTTTACCATAGTTCTCCTTCATCTGGGCAAGTTCTTTCTCAGTCTCTGCACTCTTTATAAGAGGCTTGATTTTGAAATACAGCTTCATCCATGGCCAGTGTTTCACATTCATGAATGAGCGGACATTGTATTGGACGGTATAAATTGATTCTCTGTTTAGAATGTCAGCAAATGTGTCATAATGAGCCTTTTGTAACCATTAAAGTTGGCTTTCAAAATGAAATTGTTGTATACTATGTACACGTTACGTCCTCTCCATCATTTTGATGAACTCTCTCCTCCTCATTCCCAACCTTTACTCTTGGGTAGCACAGAGCTTTCAGCATGTCCACAGAGTTCAGGCCCATAAGGTAAGCGATTTTATCAGCCACTGAGGAGACATTTTTCCACATTATTTTGCATGGTAATTATGAAAGCAAATATTGTTATGCAAACTAACTAACAGTACACTCATCACAGTAAAGGCTCCAAAATACTTCAAACGAAATCGAAGAAAGTTCGTTTGGAGTTTGTTTTGGAAGTTCAAAACAGCTTGCCAAAGTGACCTTTCTGGAAAACCTCGCTTCGACAGGTAAACACCTTCGTACCACCATTGGTCCGTGGCCATTATGTAAGGTAGGTGTGTTCTGAGGCTCGGCCTTCTTTCTCTCTGAAAATGTTTCCCAGTCCATTCTCCTCTCGAGTCCATAGAAGTCAGAAGTCCGCAAGTGAAAATATGAACCCTGGAGAGCTGCTGTTTTTCGTGTTTAATACGGTAAAGATGCATGATTTTAAGCAATCTATTTTATAGAATTATAATATAGACACAATGTGACTTTACTGGAGTGCTGAATTACAGAGCTTGTGCAAACAAACATATCCACGTTGCCATGACCAGATTCTTTTTTTATGTTTTTTTTTAAAAATCCTTGCTAATTTCTCAATTTTGTTGTGTTTATTTTGTTACTGAGAGGAAAGCGCACAAAAAGTTTTACATATTCATCTAACCGTCGCTCTCAGCAGTGTGGGTGGCGTCAGATGTTCAATTACAATATATCGCTGCTCACGTATTTTGAACTTCGTTTTACCCCTAAATGAAGAACGAAAAAGAACTTTGCTTGAAGTATATCTGGGCTCTAATTGTTGCCTAGAGTAACCTAAGATGTCAAGGTATTTGAATGAGGAAACAACAGCAGTGGTCTGTCTCAAACTCAGTTCCTGGAGGGCCACGGCCCTGCAGAATTTAGCTCTGGATGGATAAGCTCTAAACTCTGCATGGCTGTGGCCCTCCAGGAACTGAGTTTGAGTCAACCGCCCAACCATTTGGTTAAAGTGATTAACTTCAACCTATAAGCTACAAACACCAGTTTATATGGAGACTCTCAATAATAATCTTACCCTCAGAGCTTGCTCCTCTCTCTGCTTCTGCTTGAACTTCATGTTCCCGTGATGCATCACAGCACCTGTCAGCTTGTAGATGCTTATTTTCTCTTCAGCACTGAAGCCCAGAATATCAATAGCAGTCTGTATTTATATCAACAAAAAACACACACACATTAGAGAAGCATCTGTATTATCTAATGCAGCATTTTTTTTTTAATAAAAATGGATTTCTGCTCTTAATCGTTGAATTAAATAAAGAATAATAATGCAGTTTTCCACATACATCTGTGGCAATGAACTCCTCCACATCGTTGATACTCTTGACAGTGATTTCACCCTGGCTGATCATTGGATAGTCATAAGGGTTGGTGGTGATAAGCAGTGCCTCTATAAATCATCAAATTCACTGTTAAATGCTTTCCAAGGTATGTTTTGTTTTATGTTTTTGTCTAAGGTATGTTGTAGAAATCCAAAGTCTTTAAGCTTACACATTTAAGGGTTACAGTCTTTTTCTTCCTTTGTCCTGTCAGAAGAATATTTACCTAATACCAGGTGCCACCAACTAGCAATACCATGAAGCAAACTGTGTTTTTGATTGCATTAAAGCTTATGCATTGTTTCTTTACCCGACCATCAAATTGGTTGTGAAGTACGTGGCTAGAGTTTATACATTTTTAAAGTTTTTTTCCAGACTGTAACTTAAAATGTTAAGCTAAAAGCTACTGGCAATAAGACTGCTCATCAGACATTTCATGGGGTCTTAATACCAAAATAATTTCTTACCAAGCAGTTCTGGCTTGTGTCCAGTCATGAGCTGGTAGAAGATATGGTAGCTCCTCTCAGCAGACAACTGGAATGTTACTCTTGACTTTTCCAGCGGATCTTATACATAAAACATTGAATATTCAGTTTCACGTCATCCCAACCAAAAAAACATTTTTGTTTCAAAACAGCATGACTCACAAGTTTCAATATCCGCTGAAGCCAGTTTTCCAGTGGATCCGAGGTGAATCCTGATGAATTTACCCTACGGAGAAACAAATGATTCAGAACTTTTCAGAGGTTAAATGAAATGCAAAAATGTATTTCATATGATCTCATCGACTTACAAAACGAGAGGAGTTATCATTTCTCACAGTCTTTGCATTACCATAAGCCTCCAGCAGAGGGTTGGCAGCAATGATTTGATCCTCTAGCGACCCCTGGTGGGCGTAAAAGTATGTTAATTTATGTAGATTTGTTCTTTATACTTGGGCTATTTTTTATCATGCAGGCCCAGTTTCACAGACAGGGTTTAACTTAAGCCAGGATTAGGCCTTAGTTCAATTATGATATTTAAATAGCGTTTATAAACGTACACAATAAAAAATGGAAAAAAACATTACTGGTGTGTATCTTGAGACAAAACAATGCCACTGACATATTTTAAGATATGTCAGTACAAGTTGCTTTCAGTTAAAACAGCTCAAACATGCATTTTAGTCTAGGACTAGCTTAAGCCTTGTCTGTTAAACCGGGGTTAAGTTTAGTCACCTGCATTTTGCCTGTGGCAGATTCTGCCTTTTTCTGTCCAGACACTGCGATTGTAAAAGTACTGGATGACACGCTTGGTGTTGACGGTCTTTCCTGCACCAGATTCTCCACTGGAGTGTGAAATTATAATATATTAAAGCACATTTTGACCCAATTAGTATTCCAAAAAAAAAAATAATGTAAAATGTCTGAAGTATCATAACTTACGTAATTAGGACAGACTGGTTCTCACGATCTGTATGAATATTTATATTCGAATTAGATCTGAACTTTGTTTCATTTGGGATTATCTGCATAACAAATTTATTTTAAAGCCAACATGAAACATTAGCAACCCAATATTATGTACATAAACAACATAAAACACAGCTTTATTTTATCCATTGGGAATTAATTGCATGGTGGAAAGTGGATGATGGAATCCATACATGAAACCTGGCAAATTTTTTAAAACAATGACTAAATTGTTCCAGTAAATTTGATTGCTCAAAATCAATAAATATATTTGATTGGTAACAGCACTTCATTGACATCAAATATTTTTGTCTTGAAGGAATACCATTCCCAACAAGTCCAGGGATGTGTTTGTTACGAAAGCCAATGAGGTTTTGATTTCATGTTGATTTTAAAGCTGCACCTTCAGACAGATATAGATGTTGAATGGCTGACCAGTGAGCATGAACTGGTAGGGGTTGTCAGAGATGGAGAAGATATGGGGTGGGGCTTCAATCCTCTTTTTGCCTCTGTATCCAGTCACAACAACTGTGTCGTACACGGGCAGCCACTTGTAGGGTTTGACGGTGACACAGAACAAGCCGGAGTAGGTCTGAAATGGAGATTTTTTGCCACCCTTTATTCCCATCACTCTTTATTTCCAAGAATACAATAACATGTGCTCAGACTCACGTAGATCATCCATGCTGCGTATAACGCTCTTTGAGGTTATAGAGCACAGCGGGCTCATTGAGGTGGGTCATCATGGCCATGTCCTCAATTTTGTCAAACTTGGGTGGGTTCATGGGAAAGATTTCATCTTCCTTTACCGTGAAGGTCTGAGAATGAACAACATTTTATAACTCAACAGTTTATTTGGAAAATGATGATTATATGGACAAGGAAGTCTCTTTTTTGTACTTACTTTCCCACACAGTGTTTTGACTGTAGCCTTGCCACCTTCTTTACTGACAAGAGTACCTTTCAGGTACATGTTCTCAGGTTCTGACACAAAGTAAGCCGTTTTGGCATCAAACGGGGTGTTTTGAGCCTCAATCCTTTCTTTCTCAATCCTTTTCCTCTCTTCCGGAGGTAAATGGCCGCCGGGCCAAAACACTCCATTTCACCATCTCCCATGACGGCAAGTTCCTGTTAGAGTGATACAAAAAAAATTGATTTTCACCTATACTTTTTCTATGAATGCCAGCAGGTTGATACATTTTTGTAACATATTTTACCATGTTTAAGTCCTTATTTACCTTTTTTTCAATGCCCCAGTACAGTGGAGTGATGTATGATCTGTGAAAATAAAGAAGTAGTTGTTAAAATGTTTAATAAGAATCAATGCAGAACATAGTTTTGAATGTGAACTTCATCTTACCGTGGATGGATCCCTGTCAGGTTGTGAGGACCTATCAGACGGCCTCTTTTATAGAGATGTTTAAGTGAACTCAGCAGAAAGCTCACTCTCTATTTGGTCATCTATAGGTTGTGCCACTTGGCTTCCCATTTATAGACCTCTATTTGTCAATAATGCATTTGACTCCTCATGCCTGGAGTCCTTCGTATACAGTAAGTTACTGGCAACACTTAGCAACTTTAACTTTTTTTTATTTTATTTTATTATTTTATTAATTATCACTGGCCTTACAGACAGGTAAAAATGAAATAAGACTGACATTTTTTATTTAATAAATCATAGTTGATATTTCTAACAATGTGACTGTACAATAATCTATTAAGTATTATTAAATGTAATATTGTTTGTTAGAGTTGAGTTCAACCCAATTACTAATCACTTACTAGCAAAAACAGCTTTGAGACATTTAGTGTTTGATTTACTTACACTGTAATGAACTGCTGTAAAAATTACAGCAATATTTTACAGCAGATGGCTGTATTCTTAATAATAAAAATGTTTATAGCATATGCAGTTAGAAAATAATTTAAATTTAAAATTCAGCCACCAGTCATTAACATAAACAAATACAGCAAATACACACTTTCAAGTAGTTTACTATAAAAAAAATACAGCAAATTTAAAAAAAGAAAAACCGGAAAATTAAATTACAGTAAAGGTACTGTAAAAATTACAGTAAATGGCTGGCAACCCTGCTGCCAGTATTATACTGTAAAATTTACAGAATGCAGTTTTTTTACTGTAATCAAAGAATACAGTAAAATTCTGTAAATTAAATTACAGTAATGCTACTGTAAAAATTACAGTAACTGGCTGGCAACCCTGCTGCCAGTATAATGCTGTAAAATTTACAGGTAATTTTTAACAGTGTAGCATTGTTTCCATATTATTTTATTTATTGTGTTATCTAGGTTAACAGTATATACTGTTTTTAAAACAGAAACATCAAGCGCTGATACGCTTTTGCACACCATTCATGTCGTGTACAGTGAAATTAAAATGATTGAAATCATCATAATGATTCGTAAATAAACAAATGAATACATATTGGTTGTGTGTGGGTTTTTTTTCAGGCTATAAAAATATTTTCCATCCTTTTAGATGTCTATGGTTTGAGATTCCTGAACGGTCACATACTCTCATGGTGATAAAATCTCGAATGTGGCCAGCAAGTCGGTAGACAATTCATCATCCCACAGAGCTCACCGATTCAAATTAAACAATATATCTCATAGTGCAAATATAAAATAGTGTTTAAAAGTAAAAGAGAGGCTTCCTCACATGAGTTGTGTAATTTACGGCAGAATCAATGCGCCAAATGTCCTGGATGTCGAGGATTTTTATGAAGTGCCGCACAGCTGTGGGGAAGAGCTCTGGTGTCAGAGGAGTATTTTACAGAGACATACCAAAAATGGATTCGCATCTGTTTTATGAACTTTGATCTTTAATGTACAGCCGCGAGATCCACAAATAGAGCCATTAAATGTTATTGGATGAGGTAAAACTTATCACTTACGCATGTTATTTATATCAGTGAAATTAATTATATCCACCTCTAAAGGCTTTATGCATAATTTGTACAACAAATGCATATAGGCTAATTCATATTAAAATATTAAAGTGTTAAACATGAAATTCAGTATGCAAACCCTCAAATTAACACTAATCTCTCATCATACAACCCCTTAAAAAGTGTTAGGCTTACTGTAAGTCTAAAAAGTCAATTATTCATTCAAATGTACCATCAATAATATGAGTTATGCTTAAATTTGTACAACATATAATTCATATTACCCTATATGTAACTATTGAACATAAAAATGAACCTTTGACAGGTAACCCATATTCATTTCATACAATTTGCAATGTACACTATATCCATACTTCATTGTTATATTCATTGAGTATTATTTACAGTGTGTATTCAACTCAATTGAATATGGCTGGAATGACAAACTAAAGTAAACGAAATTATTTTTGTGGGCACACCAAGTGTTTTACATTGAAGGAATTTCCTGCAAACTGAAATATTATGACGTTATTATAAGTATATTATAATATATAAGTAAATATCATAAGTATGTGCTTGAATAAAACATGTTTAACTAACTAGAATTGTATTAAATCAAGGTAATTACTAAAATCTGAGTCTGTAATTCCGTCTGAAACATTACATCGCGACAGTGGCCGCTCGCGCCTCAGGCTGTAACATCGCGATATGTGTGCAAGTAGCGCGAGAGTTGAGCGGCAGCAGGAAGTGCAGTGAAGATGGAGGGTGTCGGATTATGTGCTAACAACAAACAGAAACAAAATCAAATGCTGCCGAATAAAATGCGAGGCGAGTTCACCAGAAATCAGAGGAAAGACTCTGAGGTAAGAGTCAAACGAAGCTGCTTAAATCCGTTTGATTGCCATTTAATGTTTGTTTTGACAGCAATGCTAGCAATAACCATCAGTAATTCACAGAATAAAATGTATAAAGTGATTAAACAGCGCTAGCTGAATAAACAACAGCTCATAATATGAAAAGAGCATCTTTAATCAAATGTTAGAATTTAATTATTCATGAGCAAAGTTTAGTGATTTACTCCTTAATTAAACAGCTATTTTTGAATATTCATAATGAAACCGCTCGTTAATGAACAAACACATTAATGAATAACTGTATAACTAATGAATGATTACTGTAATTAGCATCACTCATTAATGATTCATTGTGAAGTTCATGTCTTTTCGTATTGATCCTGATCGGTTATTTAACATTAGTACTTCAAAAAGTCAAAAAGTACTTTTGCAGACTTTTAAAAAGAGCACTTATTACGGAAAATATATATATTTTTTAAATAATAAAGACTTAAATAAATGTAATATAACACTTAACTGCATGTTATTTGCAATTAATTGAAAATATATTATAGTAAGAGTGTTATTCATACATCTCAATATGTAATTTTTTTGTCTTTGAAATATGGTTTAAGTGTTCTGCTGAATGTATATGTTGTACACTGAAATATACTTTAATGTCAGTTGTATTGAAATGTGTGTCACATATTTAAATATATTAGAAATTATGCTTCACATGTTGGAGGAAGTTGCAAAATATATTGACTTTAAATGCAATATCAAATAACACTGTTAGCAAATACATCAAAATAAGTTTACAGAAACTTAAAATGTGCTTTGTAATAATGTGAAATTTAAAGATTTATTTCAATGTCCACTTTTTTATAATATCCGCATTTACACTATACGCTTGTCGAAACAACCCAAGGTAGACATGCTGACCTGGAAAAGCCAAAAAGGAGTTAAAACGGCACAATTTCTGCATCATCTTTAAAGGTCAGGAAAACATTGGTCTCTTAATTGGGTTGAGCCATTGTTCTCCATTGCGGTACTGAAAAAAGTCATGTGATCGCGGTTGATGTCATGATGTCGTGTACAACTTGCATTACAGCCCTGAAACGGTCTGAGTACATCTGAATCGATGTGCTTTTTTCCTACTTACACGTTTGTGGGTCATATCCGATCTGTGCCATGTGGGAGGGAAAACTTGGAATTGGGTCACTTGAGCCATGTAAAGTAAATGTAGCCTATTATGTCTGTCTTTACATGTTACACTGACTCCGTGTTTGTGTCTCAGGGTTTATCAGATGCTCCCGATTTGGAGTTTGAATATTCAGATGCTGATAAATGGACAATCGAACTGTCAGGTGAGAGTGATTCGGTTGGTTTGCTCACTACTTCTGTGTATCAACCAACTGCAGATTACAGTAACACATTGTTTTCCTTTATTAAATGCTGTTTGTAGAGCTGTACAGTTACACAGAGGGACCAGAGTTTCTACTCAACAGAAAGTGCTTTGAGGAAGATTTCCACACTCATAGTAAGTACTGATCTAGTTATTTCTCACTCGATTGTTTCATAGTTCTACAAACTCACGTTTCATTATTGAAATGGTGTTTTTGTGCATGTAAGATGCAATTTTTTCCTTTTCCAAGATGATGAGTATGTCACAAAACAGCATGTTCATGTGTTTTTGCAGTGCCCGATCAGAAATGGACCGAACTGGATTCGGTTCAGCACAGAGCTCATGCCATGCGTCTGCTGGACGGACTGGACGTGATCGGCCGAGAACGCCGATTAAAAGTTGCCAGAGCCATCTTGTACATGGCTCAAGGTAAACAATGCATTATATATGCATTAATTTGATTGAGTCTTGTATTAATAAGCTCTGACACAGTTTGATGGTGTTTCTTTTAGGTACATTCGGTGAGTGTTCTTCAGAACTGGAGGTGCAGCACTGGATGAGGTATAACGTCTTCCTGCTGCTGGATGTGGGAGCGTTCACTGCGCTAGTGGAGCTGCTCAACATGGAGATCGAGTGAGATGAACCGCACATGCAAACAATCATATTACACAACACATGTGAACTTAAATAACTCTGTTAAATGTCTCTCTCTCAGTAACAGTGCTGCGTGCAGCAGTGCGGTCAGGAAACCCGCCATCTCACTTGCCGACAGCACTGACCTCAGGTACAGCACCACACGTTACGTGCATTTAGTAGACGTCTGCCATCTCCACACTTTCCGTGTGACATTTACGAGAGAACGTAAAAGCATTCACTTATTTTTCCTCCCATCTCATATGTCCCCTTAGGGGCACCATAAAAATGTGTGTTCTGTGTTGGAATGTCTGTTTTGGTCCGTGTGATCCCGCCCTATGCAAATTTACCCAATAGTATTTCGACACTCCGGGTTGCCAGGTAACAGAAAACACAGCCAAACAAACTCACAGTCTTCTACCTGCTCCCTAAAAAGTCTCCGCAATAAAAACACTGCAAACATGTACAATAACTGATCTACTCACAGCGTAAAGCTCATCACTTTCCATTGTCAATTGCGCTCCTGTTGCGTGTCCTCAATCTGGCAACCCACGTGAGTTTCAAGTCTGAGGAGGCGGGGGAAACATCTCTCCCATATTTTTGAATTTGGACTGCAGAACCTATTTCAACCGCACACTATTAATATTATAGAATGCACTTTTAAAGGGATAGTTCACCCAAAAGTGAAAATTAAATGAATGATTTACTTGTCCTCAAGCCATTGTATGTGTATATGACTATCTTCTTTCAGACCAAAAGACAAATGTATCCATCCATAATCAAAATAATCCATATGGCTCATCAAAATGGGGCATTCACATCCATTATAAAGCTATGAGGAGCAATGGTGTTTTTAAATATATCTGTGATTGTGTTCCTTTGAAAGAGGATAGTCATGTATGCCTAGAATGGCTTGAGGGTGATTAAATCATTGGATAATTGTCATTTTTGAACCCTTTAAGACACACTCTTCGTCCTCCATAACCCTAGGCATGCTTGTGTTTTCAGGGTGTTGCTGAACATCATGTATCTGATGGTGGAGACCATCCAGCGTGAAGAACCCACAGACAGTCCAGAGTGGAGAACCATTAGAGAAACCTTCAAATCTGAACTAGGTCAGTGTGTTTCAGTTAGATTGTCTGAAAAACTGCGATGTATTTGAAGATACGCGTCGAGTGCGGAAAACAAGAAGTGTTGTGACTCTCCCTGTAACACTTGCAGGTTCTCCTCTCTATAACCATGAGCCCGTCTCCGTCATGCTGTTTGGGATGGTGACCAAGTTCTGCAGTGGCCACGCGCCCCACTTCCCCATGAAGAAAGTCCTGCTGCTGCTCTGGAAGACCATCCTGGTTAGATTGACAACTTTAAATTTTATGGATTTAGACAGATTAGTGTGTGTTTAAAGCTGGGAATCAATTCCAAAAAGAATTGGCAAAGAATGGAATCAATTCTGTCTTCCTCTTTAACAGCTGTTTTCAGTTCAGTAGAGCTAATTATTAATTCGCCTCTCGGTTACTCACTAATAGTGATGCAAAGTCATTTCCGTGAACCAGAAATTTTTGATGGTTTGTTTTTTTTTCAAATGTGTTAAAGAAAACGATTGCTGCCAACAGTGAGAAATCTATTTTTAGGAATTAACTCTGTCGATTCCAGTACCAAAAATGTCAAAATCAAACAGCCTTAGTGTTTATGGTTTAAGGTCTGTGTTTTCTGTCGCATCCCAGTTCACTCTGGGAGGGTTTGAGCAGCTGCAGTGCTGTAAGGTCGGTAAACGGGCAGAGTTGGATCTCCCGCCGCTGCCAGAGGACAGTATCCGTGTGGTGAGGAGCATGAGAGCTGCGTCCCCGCCGGCGTCCGCCTCTGACCTTATCGAGCAACAACAGAGACGTGCCCGGAGAGAACACAAGGTCACTGACGCATAGATATTTGACGGAAACCTGTGGAGTGTAAAATAAAATGATAAAATGAACCATTTGAATCTGTTTCTTCAGGCTCTTATAAAGCAGGACAATCTGGATGCGTTTAACGAGAAGGACCCATATAAAGCCGACGACACACGTGAGGACGAAGAGGAAAACGACGACAATGACAACTCTCTAGAGGCGGAGCCTTTCCCGCTGGAGCGCGATGAGGTCATGCCGCCGCCCATCCCGCACCCCCCCTCTGAGAGGGTCTGTTTTCCCAAGGGTCTGCCGTGGGCTCCGAAAGTCAGGTAGAAACGTGACTTCATCCATTTGATATGGTTTATTTGATGGTTTTCTCAAATATATGTTGGTATCTGTGTTCATTTTAACAGGGAAAAGGATATTGAGAACTTCCTGGAGTCCAGCAGGAGTAAATTCATCGGTTACACGCTGGGAAAGTGAGTACGTTATATGCCGCTCTGTTGCTCATTTCCTGTGAGCCTCAGTGATGCATGTTTGTGTTTGTGTTGCAGTGACACGGATACAGTGGTCGGTTTGCCCAGACCCATACATGAAAGCATCAAAACTCTCAAACAGGTAATTAGCCACGCCCCTATCACCGCATCATCCATGCCTCATTAACATAACCCCATCCTTTCTTCACACACCATTCTTACTTTGACCTGTCAAAGAGTGATTATGAAATGATTATTTTTATGTTAATTCTGATTGAATTAGGCTAGCCCAATAATCAGTCTGACCTATTTAAACTGACGTGTTGTGATATTTAACTACATTTTTAATTATTATTATACATTTTTTGTTTTTTAAATGGTTTAATTGTTTCAGTTAAAATGGTTTTCAAATGTCATATTTTTCATTAGTATTTTACTTAAATTTTTATTTTTGTAATTAATAAATTCATCATTGTTTCTCTCATTTTCTTTTTGAGGCCTTTAGTCCTCCATAAAATATTTAATAATAATAAAAGTATGAAATAAACATTATATGAATAATAAATATTCACAACCCATGGTTTTAACTGAAAATTATTCTTAATTTTAAAAAATTATTCGTAAATTATTATTAGTAGTAGTGTTGTTGTCATCAGTATTAAAACAATTATTAATTAAATTTTATTAAAATATTTGTAACCATTTGTACTTTTAATTTATTGGTCATAAATCAATTTCAATTTTATTAGTTAAAATTGTAAGACTAACGAATAATATTATTTGGTGTAAGAATTGTTTATTGTGATTTAATATTGTTTACGTAACTATTTATTGAACATCCTATTACATCATACAAAAACTTTATTTCATATTACCATTTTGTAAAAGCAGTAAACCATTTCAACAAGGTGGTTGTTATTAATTTTACACATCATAACTATAGTAAAATCACTGTAACACTTGCTCTTGTGGCTTACTGCTCTGAGATGCATTTGTGTACTTTGTAACATTTAGTTTGTGTGTTTGTTTCAGCACAAGTATGTGTCCATCGCTGAGGTCCAGATCGCTAAAGAAGAGGAGTATCAGAAGACCCCTCTGTCCGGCGTGAGTGACCATACACTGATAGAGCGGCAAAATGCCATCTGATGATGAGTTGAATACACGCTCTGTGTGTGTTTGTGTCTTCAGGGTGAGGAAGAGCTGGAGTTGTGTGCCACAGAGCTCTTGTACCAGGGTATTTTACCCAGTTTACCGCAGTATATGGTGAGAGATTGTCCGTTCACAGACCAATCGCACTGCATTTGAACTGATCTCATTCTGACAGGCCTTGTGTGTGTGTTCAGATCGCACTGCTCAAGATCCTGTTGGCTGCTGCTCCCACATCCAAAGCCAAGACCGACTCCATCAACATCCTGGCGGACGTGCTGCCCGAGGAAATGCCGTAAGACACTGTTAAACACAACAGTTGCAGATGTAGTTGTGCTTTGTGTGAATGAAACTGATTGATTCTCCGGTGGAGTGTGTAAGCTAATGAGTCATATAAGTGACTCACTGAATCAAAGTGATTCTCTTAACAACTTGAGTGTGTGTTTGAAGCTGAATCGGTGAGTCATATCCAAACACAAACTCCCCTCACCACCGCTCAACTTGGTTGCCATGACAACTGTGAGCTCATGTCATCCGATGCTGTAAAAATATCTCCTGGGTAATAAATATTCCTGACATTCTCTCTCGAATAATTGATTGTGATTGATCAGATGTGTGTGTACCTAAAATCAGAGCTATTTTATGATCATTGATTGCTTTTATTAATATATGAAACTTTTATTTTTATGTGCTCCGTTTACATTTTAATGTTTCAATAATTTTGTTGTGGTTTTGTTTGACAGGCTATTATCAGCCCTGATCATGGACTGTTTTTAAACAATAAGCCGATAGTAAATAATAATTGATTTTATCGACCGATACGGATTATTGGCTGATACATCAGTCCATTTCTAATATATATAACTATATCTTTTTTGATTGGGCGTTACACATGAGGGCAGAAACTAAAATATCACTAAGGTGTGTAATTGCATTTTTACCATTTTTCATAGACTTCTTTTGACTAAAAGTAAATGGGAATCCATGTGATCTGAAAATTCCATTTCATCCAAATTTGATTTGATCATTTCCAAGTTTCAAGGTCACATGAATTCTGTCTGCTAAACAACAGAAAGCTGCTTGTCTTGAAAGTGACTTTTATGTAAGCTGTGCTTCAACTCTGTTGCTGACTATAAACAATGGACTTTTTTGAAAAGTGATCATACCTTACCTGCATGGTTTGACAGCCTGTCTGGTATCTCCTTCTAGCACTACGGTTCTTCAGAGTATGAAGTTGGGCGTAGATGTGAATCGCCACAAAGAAATCATCGTCAAAGCCATTTCAGCCATACTGCTGCTGCTACTGAAACACTTCAAACTCAACCACGTCTATCAGGTACACAAACACGTTTCTGAAGCTGTTTGTAGATGTTTGTTCTACCCTAACCATAACCCTACATCTAATTCACACAAACCATCTGACATTATTATTATATTATACAAAATGTGATTTGAGGAATTTGAAAGTCTTTTAAATAGTGAGGCCCTTCCTTTCTGACAGCTTCCACCATAGTAATGAGGATATTTTTGACTGTAAATGCGCTTCATAATTACACCTAAAGGATTATTAGGAACACCTGTTCAATTTCTCATTAATGCAATTATCTAATCAATCACATGGCAGTTGCTTCAATGCATTTAGGGGTGTGGTCCTGGTCAAGACAATCTCCTGAACTCCAAACTGAATGTCAGAATGGGAAAGAAAGGTGATTTAAGCAATTTTGAGCGTGGCATGGTTGTTGTTGCCAGACGGGCCGGTCTGAGTATTTCACAATCTGCTCAGTTACTGGGATTTTCACGCACAACCATTTCTAGGGTTTACAAAGAATGGTGTGAAAAGGGAAAAACATCCAGTATGCGGCAGTCCTGTGAGCGAAAATGCCTTGTTGATGCTAGAGGTCAGAGGAGAATGGGCCGACTGATTCAAGCTGATAGAAGAGCAACTTTGACTGAAATAACCACTCGTTACAACCGAGGTCTGCAGCAAAGCATTTGTGAAGCCACAACACGCACAACCTTGAGGCGGATGGGCTACAACAGCAGAAGACCCCACCGGGTACCACTCATCTCCACTACAAATAGGAAAAAGACGCTACAATTTGCACGAGCTCACCAAAATTGGACAGTTGAAGACTGGAAAAATGTTGCCTGGTCTGATGAGTCTCGATTTCTGTTGAGACATTCAGATGGTAAAGTCAGAATTTGGCGTAAACAGAATGAGAACATGGCTCCATCATGCCTTATTACCACTGTGCAGGCTGGTGGTGGTGGTGTAATGGTGTGGGGGATGTTTTCTTGGCACACTTTAGGCCCCTTAGAGCCAATTTGGCATCGTTTAAATGCCACGGCCTACCTGAGCATTGTTTCTGACCATGTCCATCCCTTTATGACCACCATGTACCCATCCTCCAGCAGGATAATGCACCATGTCACAAAGCTCGAATCATTTCAAATTGGTTTCTTGAACATGACAATGAGTTCACTGTACTAAAATGGCCCCCACAGTCACCAGATCTCAACCCAATAGAGCATCTTTGGGATGTGGTGGAACGGGAGCTTCGTCTCCACCAACTGCAAGATGCTATCCTATCAATATGGGCCAAGATTTCTAAAGAATGCTTTCAGCACCTTGTTGAATCAATGCCACGTAGAATTAAGGCAGTTCTGAAGGCGAAAGCGGGTCAAACACAGTATTAGTATGGTGTTCCTAATAATCCTTTAGGTGAGTGTATAATAAAACAGCTGTAAGAATTTTTATTTTGTGAGTATATTGATGCAAGTTTTTTCTTGCAGTTTGAATACATGGCGCAGCATCTGGTGTTTGCCAACTGCATCCCGCTGATCCTGAAGTTCTTCAACCAGAACATCATGTCCTACATCACTGCTAAAAACAGGTGAAACTTCAAGTCAACATGACCTGGAACATGAAGATTGCATTACTTCTTTGTGCTTGCTTTAACCGGTGTTAATTTTTCATGTGATGTGTAATGGGAAGTGACATCTGTCTTCTCTTTGGCAGTATCTCGGCTCTGGATTTCCCGCACTGCGTCATCCATGAGCTTCCAGAACTCACCGCTGAGAGTCTGGTGAGAAAAATACACACTGGAATGTGTCTGATGCTCATATGAGCTAGTCTTTGAGCTGTTTGATGCGTTTTGATTACAGGAAGCTGGTGATAATAATCAGTTCTGCTGGAGGAACTTGTTCTCCTGTATTAATCTGTTGCGCATCCTCAATAAACTCACCAAATGGAAGCACTCCAGGACCATGGTAAGATGCTACACAAACCAAGCATGCAAACCAAGAACATCTCAAGTATCTGGAGAGAGCCATCCATTAGTGGTCGTCTCAAATGTTGCTTATTTCTAGATGTTGGTGGTATTCAAATCGGCTCCCATCCTGAAGAGGGCGCTGAAGGTTAAGCAGGCCATGATGCAGCTCTATGTGCTCAAGCTGCTCAAAGTCCAGACGAAGTATCTGGGGCGGCAATGGAGGAAGAGCAACATGAAAACCATGTCGGCGATATACCAGAAAGTGCGCCATCGACTCAACGATGACTGGGCTTATGGAAACGGTGAGTAGGTGAAGAAGCTGGACTGGGATCTTCACTAAACATTTTGATGTGTCATTATTAAACCTGATGTTTTAGTAGCACCTGGGTGTCAGAATTAAACGTGCTCTCTGTGTTTCCGACAGCAGACCTGGACGCTCGCCCGTGGGACTTTCAAGCGGAAGAATGCGCCCTGCGTGCCAACATCGAACGGTTCAACAGCCGACGCTATGACAAGAACCAGAGCAACCCGGAATTCCTCCCGGTGGACAACTGCCTGCAAAGTGTACTTGGACAGCGGATCGACCTTCCGGAAGACTTCCAAATGAACTATGACCTCTGGTTGGAGCGTGAGGTCTTTTCCAAACCCATTTCCTGGGAAGAGCTCCTGCAGTGAAAGCCTGTAATGCGTTTCAGCACCTCTTCACTACAGCAGTTGTGAAAATGACCATTACCAGAGTAAAACTCTTCTAACAACACTACGCTTCATAGAGTTCAACAACAGGGACCAATTCCTGTGTCTGTTTGTGTAATATAACGGCTCGTCTGTAGTAAACATGCATTTTTTTTGTTTTTGTTTTGTTTTTTTACTCTTAGAAAGGGAACTTTGTTAGCCAGAGGTGCTAAGAGGTCATTTTTATGTGTTTTGCTCTTTTTGATTTATTGATTCTTTATAACCGAGTATTAAATCTGATCTTATTGTGAAAGACTGTATTTATCCTGGAGTGTTTTGATGTGCTTTTCATTGTATGGCTTTGTATACAATACTAAATGCAATACAGCAATCTCCTCTGTGAACCACTGTTGTTTTTGTCATTTGGGTTTAATGTTAGGAAAAATCGTCTCAAGTTTTTAAAACTGGACATTTGAGAGAACACTCAAGAATAATGTTCTTATAACTTAACATTCGCAAAATGTTCTTAGAATGTATTTTTGTTAGCTGGGTTGACAGCCTGGTAATAATTTCACGGTCAAACGCAATACATCGTCTTATTGAACACTGGCATGCATGAATGTGAAAGATGCCTCTAAATATCTGAACCACACTTCAAATCTGCAGTCTCATAGTAACAGAACTAGACTCTGGCTAGAAGATGGTTTATTGTTACAGTTCACTTCCATCTCGGTATATATAAGATTATGGCCTGTTTAGGAAACGGGTACTACTTTTTCTCCATTCATCTTGTCTCGTTTCCTATGGCAGTCACTGTGTTTCCAATCTCTCTATAAAACAGTATCAAATATTACCTGTGCTTTCAGCCAGTCGATCAGCTTGTTGGCCATTACCACCGATTTATACGTCCGTAGATGATAATCCTTTATCCCTGTGTGGAAAACACGAGACTTGACCAGTTCAAAAATGTCTCCTCTTTACAGTAGCCTCAAGAGACACACATTTCAACTTGACTGTTAACCTTTGCTTTGACTTGCATCTGCTTGAAAAGCTCTTGTGAGAGCTGTTCTGGGCTTTCACATTACAACAACCATTTCCCCTCAATTTTTCAAAGCCCACACAAGTGCTTTACCTTGAATTTATTTCATCGTTACACAGGGGACAAGGACCTTCTACACATATTCTGCTCTGGCTGATGCTAAGTTGATCTGGGACAAGTAAAAGCAGACATTTCTCTCTCTGCAGAGTGAATTTAGGGTTACACTTTATTTTGATGGTCCCTGCCATGAGGGGATTTCATTGGCTGGGATTGGAGGGGCATCTGAGAGTGATAATTACCTTTCTAGCAATAGAGACTCACTGAACCATCAGATTTCATCAAAAAATATCCTAATTTGAGTTCTGAAGATGAACGAAGGGCTTACGGGTGTGGAACAACATGATGGTGAGTGATTCATGACAGAACTTTCAGTTTTGGATGAACCAACCCTTTAACAGCAGGTATTCATCAGTGTTTGAATTCACTCAGTTGTTTTCATTCACTCTGTCAAGTGGACTATATTATTAAATTAAGGGAAGAGGGAATGAGGGTTTTGAGTGTGATTTTAATAGGGTTCAATAATAGTAATAGGGAACGATGATAGGCTGCTTTCTCGAAAACGACAAATATTACCCAGAATGCATTGTTGTCAACAGCATATGCCCATTTTAGTGGGTGACAGTATGGTACTGACTAAATTGGGCTGTATTTTTTTTTTTAAATCCTACAAAAAAATGATGGCCGAACAGTGTTATAACAAGAAGACAAGTTTATTACAGCAGTATTTAAATCACGAAATCCATTAAAAATCTTAAAAGCAGAAACATAGCAAATGCTGAGCTCATACTCAGTGAATAGTTATAACACAGTGTCCACCATGATACTGATCCAGACCGATGGCTCTGGTTACAGATGTAGCAGAACTTTACACTAAGATGAGACAAAAAGTTCAAAAAAACGTTCACAGAATAAAATTGGTTGAAATTTTAACTTCTATCCTTAAAGGTCTGTATTATTATTTTAAAAACCTCATAAAAGTCATTGAGTTTTACTTGAAACATTTAACTACCAAACCACAAAGCATCTAAAGACAATCCTGGAAATGACCCCCAACTGCCAGCTCCAGCTCACCTAATAAATAATACTAAAGATAATAGATAATACTAAAGATAACAGTATCCCAAATGGTTTAAGCAGCACCTGGTCATGAGAACTAAAGACATGCAAACATTCACACATAGTTTCACACGCAGTAGGAAGATCAGAGAAAAAAAAAAACATGTGAGGCTTCACCTTTGTGCAAACTTTTTCACATGGTTCTTCAGAGATAATACCCTAAAAATCATTTGTTTTGATCAGTTAAATGGATTTTGTCCACAATGAGAATGCAGATGTAACTTAAGAGCACTTACATGTGTGAATCATGTGGCCGGTCTCTATTGTGGATTTTCCAGTGAATCTCAAAGTATCCTTTTTAGTGTGTAACTCTTCCCACATTGATCACATGTGTGTGGCTTCTCTCCAGTGTGGATCCTCTCATGTGTTTTCGGAGATCTTGACCGATCAAATTTTTTGTGATCACTTGGAAGCTTCGTCTCCAGTGTGAATTTTCTGGTGTACTTTCAGTGCATCATCTGTAAAAAAGGTCTTCTCACATGTGTACGGCTTCACTCCAGAGTGGATTTTCATGTGTTTATGAAGGCTTGAATTTCGTGTGTAACTCTTCCCACATTGATCACATGTGTGCGGCTTCTCTCCAGTGTGGATCGTCTCATGATTTTTCATAGAGTTTGACCGACTGAATCTCTTGTCGCAGTGTGAACACTTGTAAGGTTTTTCTCCGGTGTGAATTATCTGGTGCAGCTTCAGTTCACCACATGTGATAAAGGTCTTCCCACAATCAAAGCACACATGATTCTTCACACCACTGTGTCTTTTCTGGTGTACGTTTAAATTACTCAGATCACTAAAACTCTTTCCACACAAAGAACACTTGTGAGGCTTCTCCTTTGAATGAACTTTCAAGTGGACCTTTAGGGTTGATGCAGAAAAAAAAGTTTTCCCGCACTGATCACAGTAAAACGGTCTTTTCTCCAGAGTGAGAATGCAGATGTAATTTAAGAGTGTTTGGCAGTGCGAAACTCTTCCCACACTGATCACATGTGTACGGCTTTTCTCCAGTGTGGATTATCATGTGTGTCTTCAGGGTTCTTTTTTGTGAAAATCTCTTCCCACATTGATCACATGTGTGCGGCTTCTCTCCAGTGTGGACCCTCATGTGTACCTTAAGCTGTTCCGTTTGTGCAAAATTCTTCCCGCACTGATCACATGAGTACGGTTTCTCTCTGGTGTGGATAATCATGTGTGCCTTGAGGTTTTGTTTTTGAGTGAAACGCTTCCCACACTGATCACATGTGTGAGGTTTCTCTCCTGTATGGATTTTAATGTGTTTCTTAAGGTTTTCTTTATATCTGAAACTCTTCCCACACTGATCACATGAGTGCGGCTTCTCTCCAGTGTGGATTTTTGTGTGTCCCTTAAGGTTTTCTTTACATCTGAAACTCTTCCCACAATGATCACATGTGTGCGGCTTCTCTCCAGTGTGGACCCTCATGTGTATCTTAAGCTGTTCTGTTAGTGCAAAATTCTTCCAACATTGATCACATGGGTACGGTTTCTCTCCAGTGTGGACCCTCATGTGTATCTTAAGCTGTTCTGTTAGTGCAAAATTCTTCCAACATTGATCACATGGGTACGGTTTCTCTCCAGTGTGGACCCTCATGTGTGCCTTAAGCTGTTCTGTTAGTGCAAAATTCTTCCAACATTGATCACATGGGTACGGTTTCTCTCCAGTGTGGACCCTCATGTGTATCTTAAGCTGTTCTGTTAGTGCAAAATTCTTCCAACATTGATCACATGGGTACGGTTTCTCTCCAGTGTGGACCCTCATGTGTATCTTAAGCTGTTCTGTTAGTGCAAAACTCTTCCAACATTGATCACATGGGTACGGTTTCTCTCCAGTGTGGACCCTCATGTGTATCTTAAGCTGTTCTGTTAGTGCAAAATTCTTCCCGCACTGATCACATGAGTACGGTTTCTCTCCTGTATGGATTTTAATGTGTTTCTTAAGGTTTTCTTTATATCTGAAACTCTTCCCACACTGATCACATGAGTGCGGCTTCTCTCCAGTGTGGATTATCATGTGTGTCTTCAGGGTTCCTTTTTGTGAAAATCTCTTCCCACACTGATCACATGTGTGAGGTTTCTCTCCAGTGTGGATTTTTGTGTGTCCCTTAAGGTTTTCTTTACATCTGAAACTCTTCCCACACTGATCACATGTGTACGGCTTCTCTCCAGTGTGGATTATCATGTGTGTCTTCAGGGTTCCTTTTTGTGAAAATCTCTTCCCACACTGATCACATGTGTGAGGTTTCTCTCCTGTATGGATTTTAATGTGTTTCTTAAGGTTTTCTTTATATCTGAAACTCTTCCCACACTGATCACATGAGTACGGTTTCTCTCCAGTGTGGACCCTCATGTGTGCCTTAAGCTGCCCTTTTATTGCAAATCTCTTCCCACACTGATCACATGTGAACGGCTTCTCTCCAGTGTGGACCCTCATGTGTACCTTAAGCTGTTCTGTTTGTGCAAAACTCTTCCCACAATGATCACATGGGTACGGTTTCTCTCCAGTGTGGACCCTCATGTGTATCTTAAGCTGTTCTGTTCGTGCAAAATTCTTCCCGCACTGATCACATGAGTACGGTTTCTCTCCAGTGTGGACCCTCATGTGTGCCTTAAGCTGCCCTTTTATTGCAAATCTCTTCCCACACTGATCACATGTGAACGGCTTCTCTCCAGTGTGGACCCTCATGTGTATCTTAAGCTGTTCTGTTCGTGCAAAATTCTTCCCGCACTGATCACATGAGTATGGTTTCTCTCCGGTGTGGATAATCATGTGTGCCTTGAGGTTTTGTTTTTGAGTGAAACGCTTCCCACACTGATCACATGTGTGAGGTTTCTCTCCTGTATGGATTTTAATGTGTTTCTTAAGGTTTTCTTTATATCTGAAACTCTTCCCACACTGATCACATGAGTGCGGCTTCTCTCCAGTGTGGATTTTTGTGTGTCCCTTAAGGTTTTCTTTACATCTGAAACTCTTCCCACACTGATCACACGTGTACGGCTTCTCTCCAGTGTGGATTATCATGTGTGTCTTCAGGGTTCCTTTTTGTGAAAATCTCTTCCCACATTGATCACATGTAAAAGGTTTTTCTCCAGTGTGGATTTTTATGTGACACTTAAGGTTTCCTTTTAGTGAGAAACTCTTCCCACACTGATCACATGTGTGCGGCTTCTCTCCAGTGTGGATTTTTATGTGACACTTAAGGTGTCCTTTTAGTGAGAAACTCTTCCCACACTGATCACATGTGTACGGCTTCTCTCTATGAACTGTCATGTGAAGTTTAGGACCTTTTTTTTGATGATGTTTCTCCTCTCCTTTGCTAAGTTCTTCACACTCCTTGTTCTGTTCCATTAAGTCTGAAATAATAATAATAAAAAAGTTAGTTTCATATATCTATCCTCCAAACCACTTGTCCTATGTAGAGTCATGAGGGAGTTTTCTGTACATCATTAAAAAATTAAAGGGAAATGACATAGTGAGCACTAATGTAACACCAGAACACAGACAACTGTAACACAATTTTACAATAAATTTAGAATATTTTTTTAATATAAATGTAAAAATGTATAAATGAAACTGCTCAGGTAATATTTAGCCTGAACTACTTTCATTTACCAGTTTGTTGAGAATAGATTTCAGTTTCAGGCTCCAGTTTGTACCAAGTTCATAGAAAGGTTGCTGTATATTATTTAATATTTATGTTATTTCACAGCTCTTGTGCCATTTTTAACTACAAGTTTTATGAATTTAATATTCATTAATCATTAATGAGGAATCAACATGAATAAACACCAACCTCCTTGCTCTTCAGTATCTTCATGTTCCATTCTGCAGGATTCTGGATCTATATTCACTGGTGAACTGCTGTGGGAGGAGCTTCACTGGTGAACTGCTGTGGGAGGAGCTTCACTGGTGAACTGCTGTGGGAGGAGCTATTTATTTACCTTTATTTAACCAGGATGAAAAAAGACTCACTGAGATTAAAATCTCTTTTGCAGGAGTGTCCTGGCCAAGACAGGAAGCCGAGTTTGCATATACAGTTCTGTGGTAGGAACAGCAGATCTGCTAAAATAAAATATAATCAGTTACTCAACTGTTTTTCATTATTCCACACATTTTAATCATTCAGTGTTTTGTGTTTACATTTTCATAGATGGATGGATGGATGGATAAAGTTACAAATTCACATTCTATGCATTTCTGTTTTGTGTGTGGGTCAATCTAATATAAACTTCTCTTGTAACAAATGGACAAAGAAAAAGGAAAATATAAATAAGTCATAAATAAAAGATTTCATTTTCAAATATAAAAATGTAATAAAAAAAACAGAAGAATTATAGCCTATATCGTGTAGATTTCTAAAGTGGTAATGGTGCAGTTTTGACACCAATAAAGTGAGCTTTTAGTGGCAGTTTACAGGTGATTAAAGTATGGAAACCCATTTCCGCCACTGAAAAAAAAAAATTGCGACTTATCTCAGAATTTTGACTTTTTTCCTCAGAGTTCTGAGATTTGAAGTCAGAGTTCTGAGATTTGAAGTCAGAGTTCTGAGATAAAAAGTCGCAATAATATTTTTTCAATGGCGGAAACGGGCTTCCATATTAAAGATATCAGCATAATGAATGAGGTGAAAACAGGAACTATTTACATGAAATACAGAGGCATTTCAGCAGCTCTGTTAATAGCGACATTTCTGAAGCAAGCTACAGGATCATTAGCACAGATCTGTCTTTATTCTAAATGTTTGTGTTAGAAACATAACTTTGAGTTAGGAAATATACCTTTAAAACTGCTCTATAATAGTATTATCTCTTACAATTTGAGATTAAAGCACCAGACATCGATGTATTCTGATCAGAACAAATACAAACCACTCTTACCTTTCTAGTAAGTTAGTTTTTCTGCCTCCTTTCCGTTTGATAAAACGCCTTTTTTAAAAAGAATGCGTCATTCAGTAACATTTTAAACAATCAAGTCAAGTCACCTTTATTTATATAGCGCTTTTTACAATGCAAATTGTGGCAAAGCAGCTTTACATTAATAATTGGCAAATAATTTTGGCTGCACAGCAGCTCCCAAAGAAAATGCTGGCATTGTCCAGCTTATTCTATATATTATTGATTCATTCCGTTGCAAATATCAATAGTTATTCGTCTAGTTAATTTAGGTATAGCATAATCATACACAAACATACAAAATCGATCGCGACGTGGTGCACTTTACGTTCCTCACATGCTCGACGCCTTCTAAACAGCCTATTCAGCCAGCAAACAGCAGAAACGAAAAACAAATAGCACTGTACCCGATGAACAATACAAAAAAACACCCTTTTTTGACTATAAAGTGTATTTTATAGTAAATACGAAACTCTGCTCAACTCACCTCAGAAAACTCGCGAGCGGTGCGGGCTGGCGTCGATGATGTCATCACAGCGAGGCGAAATCAACTGCAGCAGGTGTTACCCACCAATCGACAAAAATAATAATACAACAAATCAAACAAAAATAATGATATCACGCCGAGCCGAGCTGATTTTTATGTCATGTGACGAAGACTGTAAACTGCGTGCTTTTAATTTTTTTGACATGAAATTTACTGAGAACCAATTAAATGACATGTTAATTGACCCTTCACAAAACCCGCCCCCTGTTGCTATGGACTACAACCCACGCGCTCTCACGCCACACATCATGTTCTCCCGCAGTGAAAAATACATCGCGGAGCAAAGAGGACAACGTATGAAACAGTTTCATATTTAAAATATTGTAATTTTTTTAAAGCAGTTTAAACTCTAATTACCGTATAGTGGCTCCTTAATGTGTCGTGACAGATCCTTCAAGCGGCTCGTGAACCGATCATCTCTTCATACTAGTTCATTTATAGCATCAAATAATGAACATCAGAAGGAATGTTGTTTCAATCACGGAGGGACGTGAGTACACACAATATTTTAAGTTAACCAAAGTTAATCTACTATAGGCTACTCCCTGACGGTTTTGTTGGATAAAATGGCGGATTCGGCGTTATCATTGGTCAGATCGCCTGTCAATCAAACTGTTTGCAAAGGGTTTAGACAAAAAATAATCTCATTCATTCTGTCATGTGTATCACATCCACAACCAATAACTGGGCCCCACATTGCTCTAGTTCTTTCTACAACTATTTATTGATTGATTGATTTTCACATTTCCTGTATTTGACTGCTCATTTCTCTATATTATTGCTGTTTTGCTTTATTATTCATACCTTCGTTTTGTATTTTACCAATTAATCTGTTATTTATACATAAACCTGTTAACCTGAGGGAGGGCACCGACGCACCGAAGCTTTGTTTAAATTAGCTCAGATTTACAGTTACATGCAACGAAATTACCTCGACAAAATATACATCATAGATCTAAGACTCCAGCTTCAGCTTAGATGATGGCAATTAACATTAGTTAGTATTTTAGAGTCTTCTCAAAATAAAATCACATGACATGATCTTAAATAACATTCAATAAAACATAAGTTTTAGACTTATCATCTTCAGATTTGAAATATAATATGGTCAGACATGTGGCTTTAGCTGGAGTGCATTTCTAGATTGCAACAAGGCCAACTTCAATTTTATTTTCATAAAGATATGATAAATAAATAATTTCTAATAACTTTACAAAACTTTGGAGCTATTTATAACTATTTTTTATGATGACAATAATTAATTATGACTTCACAATAAACTGCAAAGTGTCTCCTTTCAAATGAGACCATACTTAAGCTTTCAGTGCAAAGGGTTCATGAACTGCATCTGTTTTAGTTTGGGTTTGTAAATTCTTGGGATTTTTCAAAAGCGGGTGCTGGCTAACAGGTTAATGCATTGTCTAAGTAGATGACCTGCTTTCAATTTCACTGCAAGTTTTGTATTTTGTTGGTGACGAATAAAATCTAAATCTTAAATCTTAAATCTTAACTCTTAAATCTAACTCATTTTCACCAGCAGAGGTCAGTGTCCTCCTAATGCTGGCCATTAGTGTTCAATTGTTTTGTAGGCCTATGTTCAGAATTCTGTTCAGAGCTAATTTCAAGTTTTTTGTTAGTCTTTTGTATTTTTTCCCCCTGCTGTGTTTTTTATCGAGAATATTAAAATCCAGAAAAGTTTCTATCAGAATGATTTCCTCTCATTCGCGGTTCCTTTTTATGCTGCGCACTGAGTTTGGGAGAATCTCAATCAGCTCTCTAGTTCATAGTCTGCGGAGTCTGCTATTTTAAGGGCTGTTTCAATCACAAAATCCTAGCAGTGTCCTGAAACATTCGCTTCATAAAAAGTTCCTCAATGCTCTGCGAAAATCAGGGAGCATTGCTGCTCACTATAGGTGATTCTCAAATGGAAGTCTGCATAGTAAGGCTGCATATCTCAGCTACCAAGACATCAAGATTTAAACATTCTTGGAAACAAATTTGCGATTATGTAATTACACAAGTCAACAAAATATATAACATTTTTCTAGTGGTTTAAGATAGTTTAATCCAAAAATCTTACATATTGTGCCTTTAACGTAGGCTACTTAAATATACAATTTCTTGGATTTGAGCATTTCCAGATAGCACACATATTCAGGCCTCATATGGGCCGTATCTGGCCCACACCCATCAAGCCAGTTTTAGTGTGGATTATGGCTTGTGGTGTATGGCCCAGATGTGGCCCATGTGACTTTTGCCGCTGCCAGAACTGATCCGTATGTGCCACAGTTGGCCTCAGGTTTAGTTATCGCCATCCTTCCATGCGGTATGTGGGCCAGAAGAATGTGGGAGATGGGTTGCAATAGTAATAGTACACTAATAGTAATAGTAATTGTAACACAAGACCTTTCATTGTTGTTTTTGAAAGTAGCTCAGAACAAGAAGTGGTTACTTTAGTTTCAGTTGTGTGTGTAATGATGATGATAACCTCAGATTATACCTTCAGTCTGATAATACTCTGCAAGTCAGTGACCGTTGAGGACCCAATGGTTCTGATCTTGAGGTCATTTTCAGTGAAAACCTTCTCTTAACAGTAAGAAGGTTATCAGATATATTTTTATGCTCTGCTAAAGCCACTAAACTCTACCAGTCAGACTTTCAAAATGTTCCTGTGGAGCTTGTTGACTTGTTTTATATGTGTTCATGGTAAGTGTAAATTTTTATTATAATTATTAGTTATTCTGCTTCAAATAAATGCATTTTGCAAGCGCATTGATGAATCTCCAGGCTATCTGGTATATCTCTTGGCTTTCATGCTATCTGGAATTTGTGTTAGTTAAATAGCGGTTTCTGTTGATGAACACTTCCTTTTTTGAACAATCGGCAGCTCCAGAAGAACCTTGCGGGAGATATTCAGGGTTATTATCTATGGTGAGTTAAATATCACTGTCACATTGTCTTTTTAACCTATATTTCTCTTACTTTCTTGCATGAATTTTGTAGTGTCTCTTTCATTTGTTTATTTTTGTTTTAAAGCATCTGTTTTAACACCTGTCATCACTACAATTGCAGAAATCGAAGAGAGTCAAACTCCAAGTGATCGAGGTGAGTCCCATTAAAGTCTTCATTTGATCTGTCTGTGTCCTGTATGGAGAAATGTGTGATGTCGTAATTCTTGTGTTGCAAATTTCTGTATAAATATGCCTTATTAAAGCCTATTTTCTTCATTGTGGTTTCCGTGGAGTCTGGAAATGTTATAAATAAACAAATGAAAACTGAAATAATAAATGTATGTTCACTTGTATTTTCTTGCAAATTAATCTACATAACTAAATTAAGCTATGCAATACTAATATTGTTTTTACAATATGTTCTTGTGTAAATATGAAAAATGCTTGGCAAAAGTGCGCATCGCATATCGACCCAAAAGCAAGCGCCCTTCTGAATCCTAAAATGTCAAATAGGACACCCTACGGTCTCATGATCTTAACGGACATGTGCTCGCGACAGCCATTGTAAACCCAGTTTACACATAATGTGAACAAGATTTTTAAGAGAACTATTTTCTTTGAGTTTAGTGTACTTAAATCTTTAAGTTGTCTGAACAAAGTACTCAGTTTATAAAATTGAATTACCAATCCTCAAGTTTTCCAAGTAATCTCTACTATGTGGTAGTTAGTTTTATCAATCAAAATGATGAGCTAATACATTTGAGGCAATCAGTTTCCTTGTTTTTTTTTGTTAACTCTGTCTTAAACTTAGTCTCTGTCTATAATGTATTTGTATGTGTTCTCCAGGTGTGTTGGGCACTGATACGGATGAAATGAAGTCAGTGACAGAGGGAGATTCAGTCTCTTTAAAAACTGATTTTACTGAAGTACTGAAAAAAGATCAGATACGGTGGATGTTTGGACCTCGTGAGACTTGCATAGCTGAAATCTATAATCGGAACATCTATATATTTAAGAGTAATGAGACATTTGGAGACAGACTCCAGATAGACAATCAAACTGGATCTCTGACCATCAGAAACATCAGATCTGAAAACACTGGACTTTATGAAGTACAGGTCTGGAGAAACAGAAGGATCTTCCTCAAGAGATTCAATGTTACGGTCTATGGTGAGTAAATCTAGCCAGAACCAATCATTTCCAATTAATACATGCACACATTGTCTTAATATCTTGTTTCATTTATTCTGGAAAATCTTGATGTGTTTAAAATTATGCATTATGTCTTCTATTTATAATTGGTGGTCCTTAAAAACTGTTTTCTAGCTCATCTTCCCCTTCCTGTCATCAGCAGTAACTCTTCACAATGTTCTTCATCATCATCATCATCATCATCATGTTCTCTGGTGTGTTCAGCTGTGAATGTGAGTCATGTGACTCTCTCCTGGTACAAAGGAAACAGTTTATTGTCCAGCATCAGTGTGTCTGATCTCAGCATCAGTCTCTCTCTACCTCTGGAGGTGGAATATCAGGATAAAAACACCTACAGCTGTGTGCTGAACAATCCCATCAGGAACCAGACTCAACATCTGGACAACATCAGTCAACTCTGTCAATCCTGTTTGGTTATGCCAATACATGGTAATTTCCAGGCAGTGATGCATTATTTAGGAAAAAATAACTTTTATAAGGTATTGAGCTCACTAATGATTTAGTGTTTTTGTTTTTCTTCTCTCAGACTCTGTCCAGTGTTGTAGTTTTACTGAAGCTGTGATCCGATTGGCCCTCTCTGCTCTGGTGAGCGTGGCTACTGTTGCTGTGTTGGTTGATCACTTCAGATCCATGAAAGTTGAACAGAAGATGAGGAAACAGACAACATCAGTTCCTCCCTGATTAGTCTATTCTCGCATGTGGTCACTATGCGGCGAAGTTAAACAACGCTTACAAATGATACTCTGATTAGAAGAGTACTCCTCTATGCTTTGCATATCAATGTCAATTTACATAATCAAAGCAACATCCTATCAGTAGTTTAAAAACAATTGTGTTATTTGCATTTTTTATACTGTCTGGATACATGTATATTGTAGGAACTTGTTGGAAATTTCATATTCTTTAATATATTTTTTTTAATTCGCTTTGGTACTATTTTCACAAGTAGGCGTACTTAATTTTTAAAACTTTTAGTACAAAAACCCAAACTGATCACACTGTCATTCTTTCAAAACCTGATCTCATGCTTTCATTCTAGTTGTACATATGACATTCTACATAATCACCGTTTCAAAACACAAGATCATTGTGATATTTAACTTTTGGTATAATCACCGAAACACAACATTATGATATTCTTTCAGTTTAGTACTTTTAACAATCAGTTCAGTCAATAGTAAACAATGCAAGATACATGTTTCAAATCACCCTGGTTGCAGAATTAATTACTGTAACACAGGCTACAGATGCCACAAAACACACTTACATTACATAATTGGCTTAAAATCCGTTTTGTAATAGTATTCAGTGTGTTATCAAAAGGTGTGATGAAGTATGAAACAGCCATGATGTTCTGTGCTAGAACAGAGTTTGCTGCCAATACAGTAAATGTTCTGACTGTTCCATATGATTGAATCTACACTGACCTTTATAAGGGTGACTTACAGTAATGTGGCAAGATTCAAGATTCTTTATTTGTCATCTCTAATCTTGAATCTTGAATCTTGCCACATTACTGTAAGTCACTCTTAGTCAGGCAGTCTCTGGTAATCTGTTTAGAGTATCACATGGCATAATGTAATGTAACAGTATTACACACACACACATGTTGGGTTTCCATGTTTTATGGGGACATTCCATAGATGTAATGGTTTTTATAATGTGTCTCTTTAATGTGTCGTGACAGATCGCTGTAGCTCCTTCAAGCGGCTCGTGAACCGATCATCTCTTCATACTAGTTCATTTATAGCATCAAATAAACATGAATGAACATCAGAAGGAATGTTGTTTCAAGCGCGTAAAGACGTGAGTACGCACAATTATTCCTGTTCAAGTTCACCAACGTTAATCTACTAACTCCCCTGACTGCTTTGTCTGACAAAATGGCGAATTCAGGGTTATGATTGGTCAGATCGCCTGTCAATCAAACTATTTGTGAAGGGTCAATTCCGATTGAAAACCCCGGATTTGGCAGCACTGGAACTCTGGAAGTCTGAACATCCAAACACAGCTGAAGAATGAAGGTCATCACTGTTGTGACACTGACCTCTGCTGGTGAGAATGAGTTTTGGATGTGGATGTGAGTTCTAGTGGCTTTAACAGGAGCTAATAATATTCACAGATTAATTTTCAGCTCTTTTTTACACTTCCCTCTATCTGGTTGTTAGTGTCACATAAGGTAGGAAAAATTATAATAATATACGTAATCAGTGCAGAATGATTTTTTCAGAATAAGACTTTATTTACAATCAATTCACTTCATAAATTAAATAAAGAATTTTGTACAACGCTTCAAGAGATTCATATTCAACAAAAACTTCATTATAACTCTTACAGTTTCAAGAACAGACATTTTTACAAGCATGGGATTTGCTGATATTCTCATTTGATTGGTAACAGTCCTGCCTTGTGATTCTACTTGAATTTAATGATTACATTTCAGAAACTGACAAAAGATGACAAACATTTAAATAAGAATAGAATTGGAAGACAGCAGTCAACCTCTACATCTCGACTTTATTGTGACAAATATAATCAGTGCAGAGAGAATGTTTAATAATATTTGTTCAGTAAATACACAAGCCTAAAATTATTAGATGTTTGCAGGTCAGTGTGTAGTATGTGTTTTACTTTATTAAGGATTTAGAAGGATTTTACAAGGTATTAAAGTTTTAGAAAGTGGGGTGTGTAGTTGGATTATTTCATGAATTCATGGTTATTTCTGTTCATCACAGCACCATGAGGAGTTTGTCGCTTTCAGACATTTTGAATATGATGTCAAACGCTGCTGTCAGTCTGTGTGTGTGTGTGTGTGTGTGTCACAGATTGAGAGTGGATTTCATTCAATTTTAAGTATTTATGGAGTTCAATGTTCTATTATGTGTTTGTCTTGTTCAGCTGACTTAAACTGTTTTAATTCAGACTGTGCTCTTTAGGTATTTTTTTGTTGTTGTTGTTTGAGGTGTTTTGTGTTGAGGCAGATGCAGTGAAGTCAGTGCTTCAAAACACTCAAATAGCTGAAATTATTAAAAGGGACCAAGTAAACATTATATTTGTCAGTAATGATGGCAGATTCAGAGACGGACTACAGATGGAGAATCAAACTGGACAATCAGAAACATCAGAACTGAACACACTGGACTTTATAAACTGACCGTCATCATGAAAAACATCATTAAAGAGATTCAGTGTACTATAATCTGATGAATCAGATCTTCAGAGATTTAATGTCTTTTATCTTCAGTTGATTTCATCTAATGCTGTGACTGAAGTTGTAGCTTCTGTTCTTGTTGTTCCTCTTTTCTTCAGTGTTTCTGCTTGTTATCATCAGCTTTCTTCAATGATGTTCAGTCATCACTCAATCGCTTCATTATCTCTTTAACTCCAACAATAATTCAGTGTTCATTTAAGAATCTGTAGTGTGCACACTGGGCAGTGTTCATTTCATCTGGGATAACCCATGTGGGTCCTACATGGAAACTGAGAACAAAACAGGCTGGGCCCCAGTTAGACAACCAGATCAAACCCATCTGGGTCCAACATGGGTGTTCCGGCTGGGATAATCACTTATGTTTATGTAATTTTACTCAAAAGTTTGAATCTACTGAAATTATAATAAAACATTTATAACATCATTTCCAGTGATGCTCTGAGATACATTTAGATAGACATTAAAACTCATCATACAAACCTCAACAATAGTGATAATCAATTTTTATTCAGATAAACATTAACTTTGAACACCATAAAACAAGCTCCTAAAAAGTCACAACAAAAACAACAGAAAAAGAAAAGCGAATTGAAGAAAACGATAAGACAACTCAGCTGCATAATTTATTCATGTTGGGAGTTTTGACCTATGTTGGCAACCTACATGTATTGCGGCATGAAGCTTTTTGTTGATTGGTTGAATGGTTTAAGCAGCATCTGGTACCAACAACTATGTAGACATGTAAACATTCGCATAAATCCTGACTCTCAGTAAGAAGATCAGAGGCCGTCAGAACAACTTCACTGGAATCGTTGTTCAATAACAAAACCTGAGGCTTCTCCTTTGTACGAACATTCATGTGGTTTTTCGGAGATAAGAACCACATAAACAACAAAAAAGTACTGTATTTTCCATAATGAGAATACAAATATCACTTAAGAGTGCTTAAATGTGTGGCTCGTCTCTATTGTGTATTTTCCTGTGAACATTAAGGACTTCGTTTCGTGCGAAACTCTTCCCACATTGATCACATGTGTTCGGCTTCTCTCCAGTGTGGATTTTCATGTGTTCATTAAGGGATATTTTTCGTGTGAAACTGTTCCCACATTGATCACATGTGTACGGCTTCTCTCCAATGTGGATTTTCATGTGTTCATTAAGGGTTACTTTTGTATGAAACTTTTCCCACATTGATCACATGTGTGCGGTTTCTCTCCAGTGTGGATTCTCCTGTGATAATAAAGGACTCCTCTTTGTGCAAAACTTTTCCCGCACTGATCACATGTGTGCGGCTTCTCTCCAGTGTGGATCCTCTCATGAGCTTTCATAGAGTCTGACCGACTGAATCTCTTGTCGCAGTGTGAACACTTGTAAGGTTTTTCTCCGGTGTGAATTATCTGGTGCAGCTTCATTTCACCACATGTGATAAAGGTCTTCCCACAATCAAAGCAAATATGATTCTTCACACCACTGTGTCTTATCTGGTGTACGTTTAAATCACTCAGGCGACTAAAACACTTTCCACACAAAGAACACATGTGAGGCTTCTCCTGTGTGTGAACTTTCAGATGGACATTTAGGGTCGATGTTGAACAATATTTTTTTCCACATTGATCACATGTGTACGGCTTCTCTCCAGTGTGTCTTTTCATGTGTTCCCTAAGGTTTCCTTTTTGTGTAAAACTCTTCCCACATTGATCGCAAGTGTGCGGCTTTTCTCCAGTGTGGATCCTCATGTGATCATTAAGGGATCGTTTCCGTGTGAAACTCTTCCCGCACTGATCACATGTGTGCGGATTCTCTCCAGTGTGGATCCTCATGTGATCATTAAGGGATTGTTTCCGTGTGAAACCATTCCCGCATTGATCACATGTGTGCAGATTCTCTCCTGTGTGGACCCTCATGTGTTCCTTAAGGGTTTGCTTTTGTGAAAAACTCCTCCCGCATTGATCACAGGTGTGTGGTTTCTCTCCAGTGTGGATGCTCATATGTTTCTTAAGGCTTTGTTTAAGAATGAAACTCTTCCCACACTGATCACATGTGTGTGGTTTCTCTCCAGTGTGGATTTTCATGTGTTCCTTCAGGGTTTGTTTTTGGGTAACACCCTTCCCACACAGGTCGCATGTGAAAGGCTTTCCACTATGAACCATCATGTGAATTTTAAGACTTTTTTTGTTCGGGAATCTCTTTCCACACCGAGGGCAAGACTTTTTGGCTCTCCTCAAAGATTTTTCTCCCATTTTGAAATTATGTTTCTCCTTTCCTTTGCTCAGTTCTTCACTCTCCTCGTTCTGTTCCATTAAGTCTAAAATAAAAATAAAAAAGGTATTATTTACATCCATCTATTCTCCACTTGTCCTGTGTCATGGGGTAATTTATTTTCTGTATATCTTTAAAAAAAATTAAAGGGAAATGAGGAAGTGAACACTAATGCAACACCAATACACAGACAACTGTAATATAATGTTACAATAAATTTTGTATATTTTTTATAAATCAATTACATGTCACTGGAACTTTCCATGTATTGAGCACATTAATCTTCCATTTTTTTCCAAAAAATATTTTACGCAAACTGTAGTTTTTTGACTGCATTTATCAATCCTGTTTCCAAAAGTTCAGAAAAATTACTTATGATTAACTTTTGAAAATTGAAATTTACCACGTAAATATTTTTATTCCTTTTGAATTTATGACATTCAAAAGTTTATTAACCAAGCTGTAAAAATTCCAGATATAAAAGAAATATAAATAAAACTACAAGTTTGATCAATTTAATGTTCTTTAATCATTAGTGATGGGTCATGAATAAACACCAACCTCTTAGTTCTTCGGCATCTTCATGTTCCATTCTGCAGGATTCTGGATCACCCCTATTCTCTCTGTTCTGCTCTTCACTTGTAGACTGATGGGAATATTCCAGCATTCACTGGTGAACTGCTGTGGGAGGAGCTTCACTGGTGAACTACTGTGGGAGGAGCTTCAAGTTCAATGATAGGTACAGTAGACCTGCTCATTTATTTATTTATTAACCTTTAATTAACCAGGTGAAAAAAAGACTCACTGAGATTAAAATCTCTTTTGCAGGAGTGTCCTGACCAAGACAGGAAGCCGAGTTTGCATATAGATTTATACATCCAAGTTACAACATACAATTCTAAATCCAACATAAAGCATACAACCAGTTAAAAACATTTACACATCATTAATTCACTCTCAGGGTTATGTAGTAAAATTTTAAAATGAATATAAGAGACCAATTTTTTAGCTTCATATCAGTCTGGAGAAAATTCCAATCTGAGGTGGCGGCATATTTAACGGAAGTTTTACCTAGCTCAGTTCTAACAAAAGACACACAAAGTAACACGATTGACAATGTGATGAATAAATACCAGGCAATTTCTGTTAAATAAAACACACCTCACACTGAATGCAAAGCAGCTTATTCCTAAAAAAAAAAATCCTTTTTTCTGCCTCAAATAATTAATATGTGAACCAAACATTGTCACGGTAGACACATTCTCTGTTCCTTCTAGTCTTGTGTTTATGTTGTGGTGTGAGCACATGTGGGTTGTGGGCGTGAATGTATGACATCACTTGATCCGCTCCAGCTGATCATCATCTCCTCACCAGCTGCTTGCAATCTCATCACTCCATATATACTCACCGCTTTTCCTTCATCCTTGTCAGATCGTTGTTTGATGTCGTCTGTGTTGGTGTTCCGGTGTTCAGTTCCTGCCTTTTGTTCCTGTTCCTGTTCCTGTTCCTGTTCCTGTTCCTGTTCCTCGTCGTCGTCGTCGTCGTCGTCGTCGTCGTCGTCGTCGTTGTCGTTGGAGTCTGCTGTTTGTCACCGTCACCTCTCACTGCACGTCTTCCACGGATCCTGGCCATCGAAGTCCCTGCTGTCACCTATTCCACCTGCTTGCACTGTATCTTTGTTCAAACTATAATAAATTGATTATCGCACTTGCTTCCAGTGTTGAGTCCAGTTGGCATGACAGAACGATCTGACCAACAGATGGAAGCAGCGAGCGGATCTTCTGGATCGTTTGAGGAATTCGTCCATCACAGCATCCGGAGAATGGATTCGCAGCAAGAGGACATCGGCAACACGGGTCGCGCAGTGCAAGCCTTGGTGAAGCAGGTGTCCGAGCTCACCCAGCAGATCCAACGCCTACAGATTCCCGCTGCGCCGCCCACACCAGCCGTTCCCCCCCCACCTCCAGCGAGCCCCTCTCGGTCTGAGCCCCGCCTACCAGTACCTGAGCCCTATTCCGGGGAACCAGCCTTTTGTAGAGCATTTTTGACCCGGTGCTCTATGCACTTTGCACTACAGCCCAACAACTTTCTATGGTAGAGTACGCACACAACACGTTACCAGTGTCGGCCACGGGCCTATCTCCGTTTGAGTGTAGCGTAGGTTACCAGCCACCTATTTTTCCCAGTCTGGAATCCGAGGTGGCGGTCCCCTCTGCTCACGCCTTCGTCCAGAGGTGTCACCGTACCTGGACTAGAGCCCGTGAGACTCTACTCCAGGTGGGGGCGCGCACTAAGGCAAGGGCCGATCGCCACAGGTCTAAGCCTCCCGTATACGTCGTTGGTCAAAAAGTGTGGCTTTCAACTAAGAACATTCCTTTGCGCTCCGTCTCTAATAAGCTTGCACCCAAATTCATTGGGCCGTTTACGGTCACTAAAATCATTAGTCCGGTGGCAGTCCGCCTCAAATTACCTCCCGCGTACAGGAGGGTTCATTCCGTCTTTCATGTGTCAAAAATTAAACCCGTGTTTCATTCTCACATTAATCCGCCTGCCCCGGTTCCTCCCCCACCGCGACTCGTAGATGGGGAGACCACTTATTCGGTTAATCGAATTCTGGACTCTAGGCGGAGGGGACGCGGATTTCAGTACTTGGTGGACTGGGAAGGTTACGGTCCGGAGGAGAGAAGTTGGGTTCCTGCTAGAGACATAATGGATCACTCCCTTATCGAGGACTACAATCGACAGGTAAAGGAGCCTGGGAACGCCAGGAGGCGTTCTTAGGAGGAGGGGTACTGTCACGGTAGACACATTCTCTGTTCCTTCTAGTCTTGTGTTTATGTTGTGGTGTGAGCGCATGTGGGTTGTGGGCGTGAATGTATGACATCACTTGATCCGCTCCAGCTGATCATCATCTCCTCACCAGCTGCTTGCAATCTCATCACTCCATATATACTCACCGTTTTTCCTTCATCCTTGTCAGATCGTTGTTTGATGTCGTCTGTGTTGGTGTTCCGGTGTTCAGTTCCTGCCTTTTGTTCCTGTTCCTCGTCGTCGTCGTTGGAGTCTGCTGTTTGTCACCGTCACCTCTCACTGCACGTCTTCCACGGATCCTGGCCATCGAAGTCCCTGCTGTCACCTATTCCACCTGCTTGCACTGTATCTTTGTTCAAACTATAATAAATTGATTATCGCACTTGCTTCCAGTGTTGAGTCCAGTTGGCATGACAAACATAATGTGTTATCGGTAATAATACTGAGGTATTTTTACTCCAACACTGATGTAATTTGACTCCCCTGAGAAGTCCAAAGAGCAATGGAATTATCTGAGGAGAGTTTAGAGTTCGAGAATAACATGCATTTAGTTTTGTCAACATTTAAGACCAGCTTCAAATCACAAAACCTATTTTGGATGGTATCACAATCAGATTGTAAAAAATCTTTTCAAAAGGATTTCTGCTTAGAGGAAGCTGAACAATAAATAATACTATCATCTGATGAAAATGAAATCTTGCATTATCAATTTTGTAGTCAAGACCATTTATATATACTGAATAATAGCGGCCCCAACACAGATCCTTGGGGGACTCCCTTAACAACCGCCAAAGGATCTGACTGAATACCTTCCATTGGGTTCTTCTCTTTAAAAAAAGGTGTAAACCACAAAAAGACAAAGGAAAATGGAAAACCCAGCTAGTTGCCGATGGAGGATATAACAACAAGCTATTGAAATTTAAAGAGGCCATAAAGCTTTTCTTGTAGTAAGAGGTTACGCATCGGTGTGCGGGAGTGGCAGGGTTAAAGCCTTTCTCCCAGATCAGAACAGTTACCTTTCCTTCTTATACCCTGAGCAAAGCATTGTTATACATGAGTGGAATACCAACACCAAAACCAACTGAAAGGAAACCAAAAGATGACAAATGGGCGGAGATCAAGAGGGGGAGAAGCACATTAGCATTCTCCTCAATAAATGTTTAAGGAATACCAAGATTGTATATTAGGATACTTTAATATCGCTATTAAGTTCATTACCATTCAGTTCAGTTTATAAGCTGTCAGATGAGACCAAACATGACATGTTAGAAAACACTAGATAAATAGTAAATGTCATTGTGATTGAGATGTGTCATTGAGGTGTAAACGACTCTGTCTCCCCAGAAAGAACCATCCTGTTCCTGGAGTGTCCCAACAGTCCTCAATCAGCATATTGATATTGATGAATCCCTTTCACTAGATAGGCATTAGCATACTGTGATGATGAAGGCCATTGCGCCATGTTTACATTGACTCTTATTCATTTGGCAGATGCTTTTATCCAAAGTGACTTACAAGTGAGGAAAACAAATAGACACAGGAAGTGCTCACAATACAAGTTTCAGACACTGCTCAGAGAAGCATAAACTAGAATAGGGAGGGATTAGAAGAAATGAAAGGATTGTTTTTTTTGTTTTTTTTTTAAGTTGGCTTTAAGTGCTCACAAAAGAGAGGAGTTTTCAGCTGTCTCTTGAATATTGCCAGGGATTCTGCATTCCTGATAAAGGGGAGATCATTCCACCAGCAGGGAACAGTGAACGAGAATGTTCTGGAGAGTGATTTTGTGCCTCTCTCTGATGGTCACTAAAGGAACGAAGGCTTTTAGTAGGGACGTAGTGTTGTAACAGTGAGTGGAGGAAGGAGGGTGCGGAGCCTGTGCTGGATCTGTAAGCAAGCATCAACACTTTGAGAGAAGTGGGCTCTTTCGGGCTCATTGAAGACAAGACGTGCTGAAGTGTTCTGGATCATTTGTGGAGGTTTGATTGGGCATGACTGCAGTCCAGCCAGAAGAGCATTGCCAGACTCAGACTCAGAAGTAGGGATGGCTGACGCGAAATAAACGTTTCGACACAGTGTCGAGATCCCGAAGCGTAGATGTTTTGAAACACTGCTCCGAACTGTGATTCAAAACACCATATCACGTGACTATGGCTAAACGAAGCTTTGCGCATTTCGACAGGTGGCGTGCTTGCCGAGTCTGCGTTTGATTGACAGGGGCGGGAACAAATCACACAATCGCACATCTGTCTCAACTCCCACAAAGTTTAAAAGAGGAGTTAATGCACCTTCACCTCGTGGGTTTTTGTGAGAGGAGAAAGATTTTGAGATAGCGTTTACGATATAGTGACATTTATAAAAAAAAATCTGTAAAAAACAAACAAAAATGAGACCATTGTGGATTGATTTGTTTTATTAATTTTCATTTTCATGACCAAAATAACCTAGTTATTATTAGGCTATTATATATTATAGTTATATAGTGAGGATGTTAAAAACTCACCACATTAACAAAAACACAACATTTTTATTTTTTTAAATGGCTTGTTGTCAAAGTTGTTTCAGATAGCATGTGCAATTGACCACTAGGTGTCACCGTGGAGACGGGTGTCGGTATAGTTTCGAAGCCTCGACAGTGTTTCAGTGTTTCATGAAGCCTCGCTCTGCCCACCACTACTCAGAAGTGCAGGAACAGAGAGCTTAAATGATGGAGTGCTGATGATGATCAGGAGCGGTGACTGCTGGTGATTTGGAGTAATTGCAGATGGCGTGCAGGTGAGGAAAGTGAAGGCTGCTGGGAAGTGTAGTGAAACAAGCTGTGGCTGTGGCAATATGTTAGAACTGGTTGAACTAATTAAAATATGGATTGATCAAATTACAATTTGACATTTCATAAAAGTTTATGTCTTTACTCAACTGAACTGCTGTGTCTGTTTTTAAAGAGGTGCAGATGAAATGCCTTGGTGGAAAAAGTCGAGCGGTTATTGAGGTCAGTAAATCAGGGGTCTTTGTTCAATGCGTGTGGTTTATTCTGCTCGAAAATGAACAAAGCTTAAGACAGTGTGTGGGATAAATAGTCAGTTTGAACAGCAGTGTGTGAACGGTGAAGCTCAGATGAGTTCATGTGAGGTTTCCAGCATGATGAACTTCTCTCATCTTTGTCTATTCTCGCTTACCCTAATAAAATGATGCTTTGTTTAAAAAAAATATAAAGTTATGCATGAAGTGGTGAAGTGGGTCATTTAAGTGTGTATTTTACATTCATTTGTCTTTCTTTTTATTTTGATCTAAATCTGTTTAAAATGATATTGTGTGAAGGGATAAAACATTTTAAAACAACATCAATGATCTCAATATCAGACATTTTCTGCTAGGCTACGTCAGCATTAACGCTCTTTACACCATTGAAAGGGTTTGAATGTGTTCTTTTACTTTCCTCAGACTCTGTCCAGAGTTGTGGCTTCACTGAAGCTGTGATCTGATTGGTTGTCTGCTCTGGTGGGTGTGGCTGCTGAGGCAGTCATTAGATATTCTGGAGTTCAGTAAGACAGCACATAAATGGACACCAGGGCGCAGTGTTTTCAACATGTTTTTGTGATGCTGTTTCTGTATACGCCTTGCTGTAACCCAAATTAACAAGTGCAAAAAACCCCAGATTTACACATTTCAAAATATGCAAAATGTGTTATGACAACAAACCAATGATATCAGACAGATGACTTTCAATGGAGATCGAAACTAGTTTTTTTGAAAGGAGCATGATCATTTAATCCTCCCAAGCACAACACAAGATTCAGACACAAGATATAAACATGTACGCTCCACCTCCACCTTTGTGTCCATTTTATTACTAATTCATTTAAGAAGTCCAGATAGGAAAGCTTGACTCAAGATGTTAAATGTACAGTGTAACTTTTCTTGTTCAAAACTGACATTTATATATTGAGTCAATACTTCATCAGTGTCATCGATCACATGATCAGAAATTGATAGTTCATTTTCTATATGAATTTTACACTGTTTATACTGAAGAGAGCGTGAGTAGGTTGAGACGCCTACTTCTATATTTTGTACATTGAAAACAGTTTGTTATGACTTACGATAAAATATATGAGTGAATACACAACATAACCTTTGTCATTGTGAATAGAATAATGAATCGAGTCACAGATACAGTACATCCCCTCTACCTTCTCTTTTATTTTCCATCTTCACTATGGTCCTCTGAGTCAGCTTGATATAATGTAGATCAGAGTCTCTTCTGTCCCTCACAGATTTGTTTTAATTTAAATTTAAATATGGTTTTGTCATTTACTGAGGTCTATAAACTTTCTTTTGGGCATCTCTCTGACGTTCACACAAAAAGACTTTGTTCATTTGACCTGTAATTTTAGATGCTCCGCAGCTTTTGGAAATACCCTCCCCCCACAGACATCTGTCTGTACTGTACACAGACGGCAGGTGGGCCATTGTGTTGCGAGTTCAAAAAGAGGTGTGGGGGAAATAGGGAATTTTTTTGGTTTGCTTTGATTTTAATATTGGGAAAATATTAACAGGATTCAGTCAAGTGCTCATGGAAAAGCCTGGTTTGGGAAGGTACTGGTAGGGCACAGTAAAGACCTACTACTACTAGATTCTGCATACAATGGACACTTTACAATCCCATTGGGCCAGGGGAGAGGATTTGTGAATGGCAGTGAAGCGATCAGATCACATGATAATGACAACATGCCGAATGTAGTACATCTGAATTACATTCACACACTCATACTACAGAACGTACATTTTTAGTGGTCGCAAATTGATTAGTCAAAATAAGTATATGTGATTTGGGATGCAGCCAATGTGAATGTTCAGGAAGGCCTGAAAACCAGAAACAAGTCTCTGATAACTCCAACCACACCCTTTCACCACTTCATTTGCAATTCAAATATTTTTCAGTCACATGACTGGCGCGAAGACCTGGAGGACCAAACATACATATAACTGACATCATCTGATAATAAGTAAGTTTGGGCACTTCTGATCTATATTCAGCACTCACTTAACATGAAAAACAAAGTGCCAAATGTATTAAACAGTGATATTAAAAGATCACATTCAGTATACAACTTATTGATGATACATACTATATTCATGCGTGCAAATGAGCTCAGAATATGAACACAATGCGCCAAATGCTGTTTTCTTAATGTAAATCATTTAATGGGTATGTGTGTTATATTCGGGCTTCAGGTCATCTTAGGATGCATCAGTAATAAGGAGTATAGTCTAGTAAAGTTGGTCTTTTAATTTCACTGTCTTACTACATTAGTGCTAAGTACAAACCTGGTAAAAATAACCGGTGGGCAATGGAGGAAAGCTGAACTTAAGTCATATATATTAAAATTTTTTTTGAGAATGACCCAGTTATGTGATTGGATTATGTTGTTATTTTTTTATTTGTTTGGTTTTTTTGTTTTTTTGGTGATGTGACATGATATGACCCGAGTTGTTTCACAGGATGTGGTGTATAAACAAGTGAAAGGGGCGATGCAAACATTCTCACAACCCACAGACTTGGGTTTTCCATTCTCATAATCAGCTATCAGATCATTTAGATGTCTTTATTACGTTATACACTGCCTGGCCAAAAAATAAAATAAAATAAAAACAAAGTAGCTTTTTAAATTTAAATAGGCAAATACTTGAAGAGTCAATGACTGGATCATTATTGCAGTAATTATTATATTTCTAGCATGTTTATATGTTTGGAAACAGTTCTTCTAACCCTAATTGATGGAGTGTTTATAGTTTTATTTCTTAAGCAACCATGTAGGATAGGAAGACTTATCATGGGAATATTCCAGGATGACAATGTCAAGATTCATCAGACTCATATTGTGAAGGAATGGTTGGGAGGATCGTGAAGAACGCTGAAAAATGACTGTACAAAAAAAGCAAACAAAACAAATTTACACAGTAAAATAGTTACTGTTTTCCATTGAAACAACAATATACCATTAAAACAGTGCATTCTGAGTAATAGTTGTTTTACGAAAAGAGGCCTAAAGGCTACTTTCTCAAAAATGATGAATAATATTACCCAGAATGCATTGTAATAAAGAGAATTAAGATACTGTAAAACAATGTATTCTGCATAACATTTGTCATTTTCGAGAAAGTAGCCTGTAGCTTATAGGTTATAGGTAGCCCATACTTTCTCGAAAATGACTAATACTATTACCCAGAATGCATTGCAGCATTTTACTGATTAAATTTGTTTTGTTTTTTAATAGTTATTTTTTAGAGTGAATCATTTTCACACTTGAATTGGCACCAGACCTTAAATCCATTGAAAGTCTTTGGCATGTGCTGGAAGAGACTTTACAGAGTGCTTGACTCTTGCATCGTCAAAGGTGCATCAATTTTTGGTCAAGATCTTGTATTGACAATGCAAGAGTCAAGCACTCTGTAAAGTCTCTTCCAGCACATGCCAAAGACTTTCAATGGATTTAAGGTCTGGACTCAGAGGTGCCCAATCATGTGTGAAAATGATTGGATGTCAGAATCAGAATCCAAAAGAAGAAGAAGATGGTCTTCGGCATTTTTTTTTCAGCTAAGATACTTCAGTCTAGGTAGGAGGATGGCCACGTGTCTAAGAACATCCTGCCCCCTTCACATGCCCCCAAGGTGAGAGATGCAGGAACTCGTGGAGACTGGGTCGATATGAGACTGTCATGGCTGAGAGATGATCTGAGTCATATGATGCTTTGTCAAAGATAGTGTCAGCAGATTTAAGCCTGTATGCATTATTAAGCTGAAGCTGAGAACAGCCACATTGATGATTCAGGAATTCAAATTTTACCATAAACAGTAATGTATTTGTGGTGTTGTGGACAAAATGTTATGTGTTTATACCAGCATGGAGCCATTTCCTGAATTTAAGATGCATTTCTCTGACATTAATTCAGCAATAACATGTTAAACATTTAAATAATTTGCTGTAGACTTATATATTCAATGAGAGCAGTGAGAGTAATAATAATTTATATAAGTATAATTTTTAATATTTAACTTACAGATAATATTTAGTAACTATTCATTCTTGCTTGTATTCAGTTTTTTCTCATTAGTTAGTAAACCGCTAGATGTGAAGGTTTTCCACAACAATCTCTTGCTAAGTTCGTGCTGATCTCTCACACGGCTGTGACAAATAAGAACAAGCATTTAGGCCTGCATGCAAATCCAAAGCGCCAACTGCCAATGCTGGTTTTTGCATATGCAAAGTATGTCGCCCATTTGAAAGACGTTTTTATTTCATCGTGTTTGTTGTTGCATTTTTGCTATTCTGCACGTAACCTCAGTTATGTATTTGTTGTTGTTGTTTTTTTCTTTTGCAAAGAAGAAAGATGTTCTTCGTGCACCTTGACACACTTTCCAGCTGGGCTTCTGAGTCAAAGCGAGATGTGCTGTGGTGTATGCAGGCTATTGGCTAAAGGCTATTTTTTGCATGTGGTAGGTGTGCTGTAAGAACTTGTGTGTGTGTGTGTGTGGGTTGTTGAGTTTAGTTGAAGGGCATCAACTTTAACAGAATAAACAGCCTTACAACCAATGTTTTGAGTTAAAATACACCTGGAGCCAAACGTTTTGCAGATCAAGATGAACAACCTTGATGGAGAATCAACTCTGTTTCATTTCTTCAGCTTCTGTTTAAATCAACCTGAAAAAAGTCATGCAGAAATAAATAATATAAAAAATAAATAAATAAATAAACAAGCTATATACTTTATAAAAAAAAGGTTTAAAAAAGTTAGAGCACACACAAGCTTAAGGAAATGTACATCAGTATATGTCATCTGGACCCTTGCTTCCCATTTAAACTTGTTTATTTAATTGTTTGACTGACTTTCTTCTATCTTCTTCTATCTTAATCTTCTTCTAGAAGTCAAACAGGAAATATTGTCATATATCAACACCCTCCTTCTCAAGTGTGAAAACAATACCTTGAATGTGTAAAGCGTGTTTGTGTTTTTCAATGTTTATGTTCAATTTCATTCTGTGGACTCCAATAATTTCACAGCTGGCCTTTTATGCAGCCTACAAAAGCCTAATAAAATTGGCCATACAAAAATTCTGTTTACATTCTACATTATATATAGTTTACGTGATGTTTCAGAACGCCGCTTCCCACAGAAACCCTTGAATAAAACGTAGAACTCAATTAAACGTATAAATGACTAAAATAAAAAACAGTCTTTTCTATGATATTTATTTATTTTTCAGACTAAAATTGTCAACTTTCTAGGGCTACATGTCATATATTAAAAGGGTAAAATTACTCTATGAATTGCATCTAATTCAGTCGAATAGTTTGATGTACTTTATTTGGTGTATAGCACCGGCTTCCTGGAGAGGAGGAGATTCAATCAACGGTCAGCCCCATAGAGAGACACGCTTTTTACTGTGTGGTTTGCAGACCTTTGTTTCAGATATGTAGCGTTTTATACTTCCAGTTTGGGATATTAACGAATATGGTGCTTCATGCGTTTTTCTGTTTTTGTCTGTGGCTTTTGGCTGGTAAGTTAGCCGATATGGCATCAATTCTTGTAGTAGCCTATATTTCTACAGTCGGTCTATTCCAGTAGCCTAAAGTTTGACTAGAAACATGATTTTTTTTTTTTTTTTTGTTACAGTGCCTGTTGGTAAAATAATATTAATGTGAATTAAAAGTGCCTTCATCTTCACTGAATTTCTGCGTAGAGTTTGAAAACAAAACTTTGACCCTGAAATGTTAAAAGGATCAGTTCACTCAAAACGAGTTTAACGACACAATGAAATTTTACCTCAGGCTATTTACAATCAAGTGCAGTTTACAATATTATGAAATAAAAAATATTTACCAATATATATATATATATATATATATATATAACTTCATGTGCGTGCGATGTTTAATCACTTTAAAAGAACCAAGAATGCAAATTTTAATCATTCTCTCGGTTCCAAACCTTTCTGCACGTGAAACACAAAAGAAGGATTTTGTAGTTTTCTGCTTATTTTCAACAAAAGTGATTCGTACAGTAACATCAAAGAGAATAAACCCATATTTAACAACGAGGGTGTAATTGTGACAGAATATACTTTTTTGGGTCAACAATAGTGGCTCTGACTGATTAATAATGTAACATCAAATGGTTATTAATATTTCAGTTGAACTGATTAAATGTTTTTATTGAATGCAATGAAAGTTGCTTGGGGTGAAAATGTTTGGCAAATTAATAAATGTAAATGTTTAAGCAAACATGTCAAGTTTCTCTGGTTAATATTATTTATGATGATTGATGATTTTTTTTTTTCATTCAACCTTTAAATGTTTTGCAGATGTAATGCTGACACACCAGCAACCTCTCGACTTGAAACAGATCTCAAGCTCACCAACTGTAAACGGTAAGTGTAAAGTCTGACTTATATGTAGCCTATGGAATTTATTCCTAGAGAAAATTATCATAATTTCTTCACCCGCTTCTTCTGCGAAACACAAAAGTTCACATTGGGATCCAAACAACATTGACTTTCACTGTATTGACATGAAAACACAGAATAACAACTTCTGTGCTCCACGTAGGAAAGTCAGTCATACGGGTTTGGAACGACATGAGGGTGAATAAATGATGACAGTATTTGTATTTTTGGCTGAACTGTCTCTTTAAGAGATCTTATTTTAGTATCTTGCTGCTTGTTAGATCAGTAATGTCAGGATGAAGCTTCATGCCTTTGTTCTAAATTTAGTTTTTTTCTTCTTACACTTCGTCTCGCAACATCTAGAGGCTGACTACAGTGCAAGCGACAAATAGATTGTTACATATCCATTTGTCCCTGAGTCAGAAATAGCGAAAGTGCTCAAAGTACATCAGAAATAGAACTGGGCTTCAATTTACTGTCTGGGATCTGTCATGTCGTGCAGAAAGTGTAGTGTAGAAAAATTACTTTTTAAAATTACGCTTATATTGGCTTTTGCCGCATTAAGTCATGCAGCTCGCATCTGATGTGGATACGGTGATAGGTTTAAGAAATTATAAAGGAGTTTTATTTTCTGTTCAAATAAACTCTGAAAGATATCTGAGGTGATAATCAGTGTCTGTTGTGTTTACTCTTTTTTTCCAGGTGTGTCAGGAGTTCATACAGAAGAAACAACAGAGACGATATCAGTGCTGGAGGGAGATTCAGTCGCTCTAAACACTGATGTTACTGAAATACAGAGAGATGATCAGATACTGTGGACATTTGGACCTCAAAATTCAGAGATTCGTATTGCTGAAATCTATAAACAGATTGTCTCTATATATGATAGTGGTGAGAATGAGAGATTCAGAGACAGACTAAAGATAGATAAGCAGACAGGATCTCTGAACATCACAAACATCAACAAATTACACTCTGGACTTTATAAAGTACAGATCATTACTGGAGTGGTCAAACCCAGGACATTCAATATTGCTGTCTATGGTGAGTGAACTAAATTAATCAAGTTAAAAGGTTTTAAATCAAATGCAAAACTGACCATATGCTTATGAATTTGTATTTACTGATCTTTAATGATTGAGGATCTTTGCACATTATCAGTTGATCGACAATCAAAAGATTGTTTCTGAAATATGTTTTTCTTTCATGTTTAAGGTGTTCTGACTGTTCCTGTCATTATAAGAGACTCTTTGCAAAATTCATCATCATCATCATCATCATCATGTTCTCTGGTGTGTTCAGCTGTGAATGTGAGTCATGTGACTCTCTCCTGGTACAAAGGAAACAGTTTATTGTCCAGCATCAGTGTGTCTGATCTCAGCATCAGTCTCTCTCTACCTCTGGAGGTGGAATATCAGGATAAAAACACCTACAGCTGTGTGCTGAACAATCCCATCAGCAACCAGACTCAACATCTGGACATTAACCACCTCTGCCAGGCAAATTCAGGTACGTCAGTTTTAGGGGGTTTTTATTTACTGTGTCCGAGTTGTTTTCACTTTCACTTGAATCATGAAACCGTTTCATTGTAACCGCTCCCAGGCCACCTCTAGATCCAGGTTTGGTCCCACAGTGTGCTTTTTCCATGATGTTTTGAACTAAACTGCCAGTGTGAAAGCTTTCTTAATGATTTAATAGTTTGATTATGGCACGATTGCTCTGTTAGTGTGGATTGAATAAGTGTGAACGCTGCCATCTGAGCACCACAGAAGCGGACCGTGACCGCTGAAAAGATGAGTCTCAGTCCGCTTCCAAACGAACTCTTTTGTGATTCGAATGAGATATGAACACGACACAGACCAAAGACATGTAAATGAACCAAAACAGGACATAATGTCAGAAGATGCAACCCTAGAAAGGACAGAATGCTCAAGCATGCTGTTTTTTTTCTCATCATAGTCACGACGTTGCCCATCACAGTTCAACCACGTCTCCTCGCAGCAGATCTTGGTTTGTGTGTGACGAAGGGATTCCTGCCGCTGTTTTGACTCCTTTACACATTTTTTAAGCTCTTCACGAGTTCTCAGCTGGTCAAAACACCATCATACATAGGCTACGCACGTACAACGAACAGATTTATTCCAGCGCACAGCATTATTTTGGATGTTCAGTCATTTCTGTTGCGAAATAAACGTAATGAAAGCCGAGCAGTCAGGTTGTGAACGATCCCTATAAGCCTTCAGGTTCAGTGTCTTTAGGTTTGGTGTTGTGAACGCTAAGCGAACCCTAAATGTTGTTTTTTTTTTTGGTTTTTTGTCCAGACCAAACCAACCAAGCAAATCAAATTACAAGTGTGAACATCCTTAGAGTCCAAAATTGATCCTGTTAATAATGACATACTGGTTTATCACTCGAAACTCTCATGTGAGCATTTTGACTAACTACACATTTTTACATGTGAGTGCTGTTAATGCATTTGAGACAGAGTTTCCCAGCACATTATATGAAAGTTATATTCTTACCTATAAATGATAGAATTTAACCTTTTAAATGACATTCTAATCACGACAAGAAAACTAGAGATTTTAGTGTTTCAGAAATCAGTGTTTCCACAACGTCTTGTTAATCATAAATAATTTACAAAATAATTGATCCTCAAAATAACTTAGTTTCATTTGTTAAGATTTTAGCCTGTTGGACCTGCTGTTTTTAATTTTTGTTGAATCACTCACAGTAACTTAATGACTGTGTTTTATCCATTACAGAATCCAACCAATCTTCATTTCTCTTTGTTGTGTCTCTGTTGTTGCTGCTGCTCCCTCCAATTGTAGTCGTGTTGATCTTCTGTTTGCGCAGGAAATACACAAAGGCAAAACTAATGGGCAAGTATTACAAACAAACAAAACATTGCAAAAGTCGTATTTAGAAATGCTAACAAATCCACCATTTCAGTTTTATAAATGTTCTTTTTTTTATTTTATACATTATTATTAAACAGCTCAGACTAATGAAGAAGAGGTGGATTATGCTGATGCCACATTTATTAAACACAGAGCTCAGGAAACGGTAAGAGACGCTTGTTATTCTCGGCACTAAATCTCTTATATGAAAGCTTGCTAATCTACTTGTTTTTTTTTATGTACATGATGTTATACGATTAAAACAATCACATCATACTGAAAAAAAATCTATCTAATTGTTCTTAATGTGCTTCTTTTCTTTTGTGAAATTCTGAAATCATCCCTATAAAAGTTCGTTTCATTACAGGAGGCTGCTGGACGGGATCAGACGGTGTATTCAGAAGTCGCTTTGAGATGATGATTGTTCAGCCTGTTTTATCATACATTATATTACAGGACGGATCATGATGAGGTTTATGTCAGTATGTAGCAAAGCTCAAAACGTCAAAGTTACTGTAAATGCACTGATTGACGCTCTGTTTGCTACAGATGACTGAATTTCAGCATTTCATTTTTAAGCATTTTCTAAAAGAATTACATTTTTAAGTTAGAGCAGCACACCACTGATAAAAGGATATGCCACTTTTTTCAGGGACTTGTCCAGATAAAATCAGGCTGAATGTGTTCAGTACTGTGTGTGTGTGTTAATGGCTCCCTCTGCCGACTGTATGAGAGACTTACAGGAATCAATGGTACAATGGGTTTAGCTGGTTAGCATGGTCATGTTAGCCTCTGCTAGTAGATAAACAAACACTGTCTGTGGGACAAAAAGCATCTTTCAAAGATTGAATAATTTGACTGAATAATTTCAAAACCCCTGATCTATACTAAACTCAAGATCATTAGGTCATTTTTAATTTATTGCTGCCTACCAGTATTTGTAAATGATCAGTTCAAGATGGTAGTCTCAGATTCTTTAGATTATTGATGTCATGTGGTGTAAACTGTAGGAATTTACACTTTTAACATTGTAATATAAGATAATCATCAAGCAAGAAGTTTGCATTGAGTAGTGAACTTTTCACTTGACCAACATGTGATGCTATTGATGAATGTGACGCATTTACTCATGGAGTTTTTTTCAAAGGCGTCGTAATGTAAAACACAGTAAATAGTGCACTATTTAACAAAGTTTTTGCAATGTCCATCAGTATTTGTGTCTGTATAAAGCATTTAATTTATGGACACCAAATGAAGCCCTTGAGAAAATATGATAAATATCAGTAACATCTGAATAAGTGTCACATTTTGAGTCTCTAATCTGACAAACCCAGTTCGAGTGATTTAATGTGACTAAAGATTTTATTTTTTTATCTTTATTCAGATTGTTTGAGTGTAGTAATTTAATTTTAGTAATGGCTGCCTGTCACTTTTTTATTATTATTATTTTTATTTTTTAATATTTGGATCTTAAGCAGGGTTTTTTTCTTGTGTATTTGCTGAACAAACATTGTTAAACATTCTCTCTGCACTGATTATTTCTGTCACAGTAAAGTCGAGATGTAGAGTTTGACCAGGGAAAAGCATCCCAGCAATATTTCTATAAAATGACATTGGCTACTGCTGTCTTCAAATTCTATTCTTATTTAAATGTTTGTCATCTTTTGTCAATTTATGAAATGTAATCATTAAATTCAAGTAGAATCACAAGGCACGATTGTTACCAATCAAATGAGAATATCAACAAAACCCATGCTTGTAAAAATGTCTGTTCTTGAAACTGTAAGAGTTATAATGAAGTTTTTGGTGAATATGAATCTCTTGAAGTCCTGTACATAATTCTTTATTTAATTCATGAAGTGAATTGATTGTAAATAAAGTCTTATTCTGAAATATTCATTCTGCACTGATTACGTTTATTATTATGATTTTTCCCACTTTATGCTTCACTAACAACGAGATAGACGGAAGTGTAAAAAAGAGCTGAAAATTAATGTGGGAATATTATTAGCTCCTGTTAAAGCCACTAGAACTCACATCCACATCCAAAACTCATTCTCACCAGCAGAGGTCAGTGTCACAACAGTGATGACCTTCATTCTTCAGCTGTCTTTGGATGTTCAGACTTGAGCTCTGAGTTCCAGTGTTGCCAAGTCCATGATTTTCACACGGAATTGACCCTTTGCAAACAGTTTGATTGACAGGTGATCTGACCGATCGTAACCCTGAATCCGCCATTTTGTCAGACAAAGCAGTCAGGGGAGTTAGTAGATTAACGCTGGTGAACTTGAATTTGAAATATTGTGTGTACTCGCGTCTTTTTTTTTTTCAAAAATTACAGTATTTCAAATATGAAACTGTTTCATATGTTGTCAGTGTCCTCTTTGCTCTGATGTATTTGTCACTTCGTGAGAACATGATGTGTGGCCTGAGAGCGCATGGCTTTTCGGCCATAGCAACAGTAACTAAAGGGGGCGGGTCTTTACCAAACGTCAATTGGGCTATTTTAACACTGTTGCTGCAGGTTGTTTTTCATGTCTGCGTGTTGAAGCGACCCCAAATAACATATTTATCCTCTGGAATCCAAACCTCCTCATTGGGATAGTTTTGAGTAGCAATTGAGCAGGTTTTGTTGAGAGAACCTGGCAACCCCAACGTGTTGTGTAGTTGTGAAGTTAAATCACGTCTGTGTGAGTGTGAAATGTGTGGTTTGTTTTCTGAAACACATGAGAACATCACTGTGTGAAAGATCAGCTCACAGTTTAAATGTGCTCTCATGTCCATCAGAACGACTTTCTCTCATCTGTTCCTCTTCCTGTACCGTGAGTTAATAGGAACTTACTTTCATAGTTGGTGCACTCTATATTAGTATATGTGGAGTGTTTACTGACAGAGTTTGTTAAATAGATCATCTCTGTATAAACAACATCATTTTGTGTCTGGTAAACTTGTATCTGTTCTTCAGGTGTACTTTATAAAGTAACCGTCATCAGTAGAGGAACTTCAAGAGATTCAGTGTCACTGTCTATGGTGAGTAAGTGTTTCATATTTTTAATGTACATCTCAGTCAGAGTCTTATCAGCTGATCACAATAAACATAATTCAGGACTTTTAAAACGTCTACTGACTATTAGTTTACATTACTATCCAGTTTCTATTAGTTTAATCACAGATTAAATGGACATTTATGGTTAACTATGTTATTTTTGTTTTCCAGGTCCTCTTCCTATTCCTGTCATCAGCAGTAACTCTTCACAATGTTCTTCATCATCAGGAGTTTCTGAAATATTAGAGGAAGATAAAGAATATTGAACTTAGTCAGCAGAGCGCAGAAAGGGAACAAAGACCATGAAAAACAGTTTGCTTCTGTTTAAGTAATCTAGACTTGAGAAATAGCTGAACTTTTTAATCAGGAAGTCTGTCTTCTGCGTCTGAAGCGACTCTCGGCTGGACGTTTGTTTCTGTCTCAATGTCTTCTCATCTGTGCGCTCTGATCCTGTTTCTCCTGAGCGGTGAGAAACTCTTCATACTTTTAATCCGCAAATATGAAGCATTTATTTAAACACAAATGCAATTCCACAAGAGATAAAAATGCATGTTTTACCTTTTATATGCAATTAAACTCCAGGAAATTAGATTATATTAAGTCTTTGTCTGAAAATAATATCTTTTTCAGGTGTGTTTGGAGATACAGATGCAGTGAAGTCAGTGTCAGTGACTGTCGGAGATTCTGTCACTCTAAACTCTGATGTTACTGAAGTACAGAGAGAAGATCACATACTGTGGACGTTTGGACCTCGAGAGACTCGTATCGCTGAACTCTATAAGCATAGCATTGATATGTTTAGCAGTAATGTGACATTTGGAGACAGACTGCATTTGGACAGTCAAACTGGATCTCTGACCATCAGAAACATCAGAACTGAACACACTGGACTCTATAAACTACAGATCCGCAGCAACAGAGGGAACTCAGACAAGACATTCAGTGTTACTGTCCACGGTAAGACAAATTTAACAGGATTCATTTTTCTGTACATATTTCTGTACATTTTGTACTTATTTGTTATGTATTCAGTGTCTTTGGTTTGTGAGTTGTTTTCCTAATTTTTGTGCTTTATGTACTTCGGTTATTGTTATTAATAAGCTGCTTTAAAACTTGCACTAAACAAATCTGCATTTGGATCCTAATTTCTATCATGTCTGAGTTTGCCCACATTACAACAATATACTTATATTTAATGTAGTCATAAATAAAACATGTTTTCCAGCTCCTCTACCCAATCCTGTCGTCAGCTCTTCAAACTGTTCATCATCATCATCATCATCATCATGTTCACTGGTGTGTTCAGCTGTGAATGTGAGTCATGTGACTCTCTCCTGGTACAAAGGAAACAGTTTATTGTCCAGCATCAGTGTGTCTGATCTCAGCATCAGTCTCTCTCTACCTCTGGAGGTGGAATATCAGGATAAAAACACCTACAGCTGTGTGCTGAACAACTCCATCAGGAACCAGACTCAACATCTGGACATCAGCCACCTCTGTCACACATGTGCAGGTACGACAGCAGCAACATTTTCAACATATTTTCTTTCAAAATGTGCAGTTCATACTGTCAAGATGAAGTCCGACTGAAAAGATTGATATTTCTCTCTTTGTTTATTACAGTGCCGAAACGTTCATATTTCACACCCATTATAGCAGTAGTTTGTGTGCCGCTGCTGCTGCTGCTCATTTCTGCATGTGTGTTTTACTGTTGCTGCAGGAAATACAACCAAGAAAAACCAGAGGGCAAGTATTAATATTATTATTATTACTGACAAGGCAAGCCAAAAAAAACAACTTTTTTATGTAAGTTAGTTTTACAACTAAGACCCTAAATTGAATTTTAAACATTTTTAATAGTCCTTCTAAAATGCAATGTATGCTTATTATATATATATATATATATATATATATATATATAAAATAAAAATATCAGTGCAGAATATCAGAAACAGCACCTGATGTTAAAAACACTGAAAATTTCCACGTGTTTGTGTTTGTAGATCAGAAAAGCATGTCAGAATACACCGAGATCATCTACCGTCTTCAGATCTGACAGCGCTCCTCACTCAGATCATTAATATTCATAACAGTCATGTGAAATCCAAAACTGGATCTCTGACAGAAACATCAGATCTGAACACTCTGGACTGATCCTCAGCAACATTACAGGAACTTACAAGAGATTCAATGTTACTGTTGAAAGATATTTACTATAAAATCTTACGCATTTGATACCCTGTTTTATATCATTTAGTGTGCTAATCATTTTTAATTTTCGTTATCATTTATGTCATGTTTGATTGCCTATTGATTATTGCATTATGTTTCAACTAGTTTCTGATTCATATCATGATTGTGCAGGTGTTTTTCTAAACAACTGAAACGAAGGGCCTTGCGTAACCGCAATAACAAAAACCTTCTCACGTGACCTTCTTCCGAGCGAGGCCCATATATCTCTGTCTTGTTTGTTATCGTGCAGTACTCGCTATATCGCTTGTGACATATAATAACCACATGCAGATGCTAATCTTAGAATGGCGTTACACTTGTACTTCACTTCTCTCCTGAGAAATCATCCGTTCTTTTTGTATTTGCTTCCCCAATTAATCACTGATTAAAATAATTCCTTGATCACCACATATCAATGTCCATCTTGTATTGTCTGGTGATTCCTGTGTTGAGAAGTAGTGATTTTCAGCCTCTTTGACTCCAAGGCTGCCCATTATCCACAGTCGACCACATTTCAGTTACTGTGAAACCCCTTGAAGATCTGCTGCAGCGCCCTGGCCAAATCCTGCATCGAAAAGTTTATATACAATTTAAAATTTACTATTATGTATTTTTACTCATTTTCCAAGTCGTTTAATGGTAGTTTAAACTACTTTAATAAAATTCAAATGTATAATTTATTGTTTTAAACTCAATTATGGTTTTTCTTGTCTTTTTGTAACAACTTCACAAGAGTTTCACAGGATGTGGTTTGAAAGTGAGAGATGGACAAAACAAACTGTCACACACATAGAATTTTTTTTCATTCTTTGAAATGATAGCTTGCTCAAAAATTACTATAATATAATTTTTTGCTACCCCTCATGGTGTGATAAACCTGTATGAACATGTGAAACTTAAAACAAAATATTTTTATAAATGTCTGTGTTTTTGTTCATACAATGTAAGTCAAAGTGGGCCAATATTGCTTTGGACCCCATTGACTTTCTTTGATTTGTAGGTGTTCGTGTGATTAAATGAACAGAGACGACATCAAAATTGGATGAAAAGCCATGAAATGGACACTTTTAATAAAAACAAAACACTGAAAAATAAACATCAATCCCTTAAAGGGGAAACAAGCACTGTATGTGAATTTTTTAGCGTCTTTACTGTCGCCACGGTATGGACAAAAAACATAGCTGTACAGCAGAAATGTTAATTATGAATAAAATTCATTAAGTTAAATTCAAAGAGTAAATGTAAATTCACTGTACACTGCAATGGGTTCAAATTGAATTTTCTCAAATTTGTGAGAAAACATGATTTTAAACATGAGGTTCTTCATATACTATGACACAGTTTGCAGTTATTGAGTCTCAGTGAGTGTGCTGTGGTCTTCTCTGAGGCTGTTCATTGTATAGGGTACTCATGTGTGGGTGGTTTGGTGGGCTCAGGTTAAAAACAGCTTATCAACTTTAACATCAGAGTAAACAGCTTTACTGCAAACTAATGTTAAAAGTAGAAATACAAAACTATGTCACGTCAGATACACTTTGTTCGTAAGTTGAATACGGAAGCCAGTCTGATGGTAGCTAGAAAGTTTACTTTATAACATGTAAAATATGGACATTTTTACACGAACGCATCGCTTCACTTCAAAAGGCCTTTATTAACCCTTCGGAGGCGCGTGGAGTACGTTTATGATGGATGGATGTGAATGGAAACAGTTTCTGCAGCTTCAAACTGGTTGATCGCATTCACTGCCATTATAAAACTCAGATGCGTCAGGATATTTATTAATATATCTCTGATTGTGTTCATCAGAAAGAAGAAAGTCATATACACCCAGGATGTCTTGAAGGTGAGTAAAGCTTGGGGTAATTTTCATTTTAAAGTGAACTAATCCTTTAAAAAAGTTTTTCAGCAGATTTGTTGCAGCGCTGAATTTTTTAAATTGTGACAAAAATGACCTGACATGCAAATTCGAGGAAGAGGAAACATCTTTTTGGGGCTTTAGCTGCTAAAATCATTTTATGCTTAAGCCTCGGAAGTCCAACCCTTGCGGCGCCCCAACCACGATCGAGTCGATTGACGTCTGCTGTTAGCCAACCTCTCTTGCTTTTCCGTCAGAAGTGGTTTGCAAGTTTTAGGCTTCCAAATTTGAGCTGTTAAAGAAGATGGTTTACACATTCATCTATTTTTGCTTGTGGCTTTTAGGTGGTAAGTTATGCCTTTATGTTTGTTTTCAGCTTTTAGTCTTGCATGATATTGTATCATATTTCACTTGTTTATATTATTTAAATTATTTATATATATATATGACCTTTGGTTTTCTCTCTCTCTGACCCAGTCTGTCTCACCCTTCAACAGGACGCGCACACTGAAGGTTGGTGATAGTGAATTTTTTTAACTTTCTCTGTAGACAGCAGTAAAATCGTTTACTTCTAACAGAGCTCCACCTACAGCAGTTCTCCCGCGCTCTGCTGCTCTTAATAAAACATGACAGAACATTCACATTATTTAATTTTTTTTAACAAAATAGCAAACAAAAATAAGACATGAAGAGAGAAAGTATATAAAATAGACTCAATGAGAGATACAAATTTTACATAGCTTAATTCAAACTTTGTACTCAAACAGATGTGAAATTAATAAATTTGACTTTCAGTAAAATCATGAATTGAGTGTGTTACAAAACATTCACTAAACAATACAGAAAATGTACAATATGAAGAGTAAACTTCTTAAACACTTACAATTACCTGTCGACAGCAGTAAAAGAGAGAGAATGTGGAGAATCGTAACAGAGCTCCACCTGATCAAAACACATTTCACTTCATTAGAAAAGACATGGAAAGATCATAGAGTTCATGAAAACTGAAATAAAACAATCAAAATACTTGCAAATATGACGGAAATCACACTCTATCCGTGTTTACTGTGAGCAATCCTTTTCATGCAGTGTCTAACATTTACTAGGAAATGATATATTTTTAACTTTTAGCGTGGAGCCAGAGCACAGATGACTGTATATATACATATAATATTATTTATATATTTTTTTATAAAACTGGTGTTTTTACTAGTCAGTGTATTCTGACTAAATTACACACGCGCACTGGAGCATTTGCCAAATCTGTTTTGTCAATATGATATTATTACAGTAACAACTAAAGAAAATTATTTGTTTTTCAGCATTGCAGCAGTATTTTGCATAATTTTATAATAAAATTTTACTAGCTCCTTTCACAAATACAATCGTTCCTGGTAAATGTATCGGCAGCTCAATCTTATTTCTATTGATTTTGTTTAGTTTATAATGAAACTCATCAAACATGTCCATTTTTGACTTGTACTGCACAATTCCATTTCAACCTATCTAGATGACTTTAAACAGTCGGTTACAGGATGTTTCTAAAGTGTCAGAGGAAACTCTTATCATCATCTTATCCAATCATGACCTCGAGAAATCCTCTGACCTCGAAAAACAGATCTCAGGCAATGTGTCCGGAGCTCTTTTAAAAATCCATGGCCACAAAAATGGCCATTCATAACAAAGAAAACACTTTTACATGCATGATCCGGTCATAATACACTTCCAGTGATTCAAGTTTTGTTGTTGTTTACAAAACAATAATCTTTGATTTGAATCTTTGTTGTGTTGACTCTTTTCTTCCAGGTGTGTCAGGTGTTTATACAGATAAAACAACAGAGACGATATCAGTGCTGGAGGGAGATTCAGTCGCTCTAAACACTGATGTTGCTGAAATACAGAGAGATGATCTGATAATGTGGATATTTAAACTTCAAAATTCAGACACTCGTATCGCTGAAATCAATAAACAGATCGTCTCTATATATGATAGTGGTGAGAATGAGAGATTCAGAGACAGACTACAGATAGATAAGCAGACGGGATCTCTGACCATCACAAACATCAACAAATTTCACTCTGGACTTTATAAAGTACTGATCATTAAAGACGGGGTCAAACACAAGAGATTCAATATTGCTGTCTATGGTAAGTAAATAATAAATTATTAATTGTGGCGTAAGTTAGTATGTGGATGATTGAAGGCTGTTAATGTCAGGAATAAGCTTCGCTTAAGAAGAATTATTGCATTATGAGAACTTTCTATTATTTTATACTTCATAAACTCCTGCATCAATTCGCCTTTGATCATGCATTGCTATTTTTAGATAAACGATTGAGCATCTTTACAGACATCTTTATGGCTGCCTGATTCTTCCTAAAATAATGTCTTTTTTCTTGTTTTTAGCTCTTCTAACTGTTCCTGTCATCAGTGATTCACTAAAATACCCTTCAGTATCAGAAAGATCATCATCATCATGTTCACTGGTGTGTTCAGCTGTGAATGTGAGTCATGTGACTCTCTCCTGGTACAAAGGAAACAGTTTATTGTCCAGCATCAGTGTGTCTGATCTCAGCATCAGTCTCTCTCTACCTCTGGAGATTCAGTGTCTGGATGATTCATACAGTTGTTTAGTGTCTTATTCATTCACCAACCGAACTACACATTTCAACATCACTGATCTCTGTCACGCATGTCCAGGTACATCAACAGCAACATTTTTAACATATTTTTTTATTTTTTTGAAACTGAAATGATTGATCTTTTTCTCTTTGTTTATTACAGGAATGAGTTCATATTTCACACCCATTATAGCAGTAGTTTGTGTGCCGCTGCTGCTGCTGCTCATTTCTGCATGTGTGTTTTACTGTTGCTGCAGGAAATACAGCCAAGAAAAACCAGAGGGCAAGTATTAATACAACTGACAGGACAAATAAACACTCTTTATATGCAAATTAGTTTTACAACAAAGATCCAAAATGTAATTTTTAACATTTTAAGTTTTAAAAAGAAAAGTATGCGTACAATAATTTATAATACAATATTTGTGTGAAATGTCAGAAAGCAGCGTCTGATGTTAAAAACAATGAAAATCTCTGTGTGTTTGTGTTTTAGATCAGAAAAGTCTGTCAGAATATACTGAGATCATCTACCGTCAGATCTGACAGCTCTCACCGATCATCACCGATTCAACTGATCTCACCAAAATAATCATGCAGTTTAACAAGCTTTTTATGTTAGAAGATTTATACATTAACATAAAAATGATATAATGAAATGAAATGTGTTTAACATGTAACTTAAAGACAGTAGATGAATCTGCCTATCAAAATAATGTACTAAAAAAGACTAAATTAAATCAATAAACCTTGATTTCTCATGTTGGTGTTTTATGATGCTTTAATTGAACATTCAGCCAATCAGTATTTCAATCATAGAATTAGAAATAGAATTTTGTTATAAGAACGTTCTCCAAATATTCAGTGTTGGTTCTGGGAACGTAAAAAATGTCCAGATTTCTTGACGTTGGAGGAACGTGTTTTTATAAGGTATGATGTTCCTCAAACGTTCTTTCAACATTCTAGGAACATTGATTTGTAACATTCCAAGAACGTAAACATTTTCAGTATTTTCATAAATGTTAGTAGAATGTTATTTAAAGGTTAGTATGATGTTCCTGAAACATTCAATCATTCAAACACCTGCTGTGAACAAAGTGAAATAATAACAAACTACAACTTTCTTCAGCCACAGCCTTAGATGAACTGAAGATAAAAGACATTAAATCTCTGGAGATCTGATTCATCAACTCCACAAACAGCATTACCAGCTTCACTTATTACTGACCAGACTCACTTTATTTCTGTCACACGTCTACAGAAGCTCTTATTGAGAATTAACAGAGGTTTAGATGTTGATGTCTTATTGAACATGTTTAGTTTGAGGACAACATCATGGAGATCAGAGTCAGACATCAACTTCTAAATATTTTCCATACTATGGAAGTCAGAGGGGTCCATCAGCTGTTTGGTCACCCATATTCTTCAAAATATCTTCTTTTGTGTTCAGCAGAATAAAGAAATTCATACAGGTTTGGAACAAATTGAGGGTGAGTTTGCCATTTTTGGGTGAACTGTCCCTTTAAGTCTCGTTTTGAAATTTCAATGGTTATGAAATTATATAAAAACATTTTATACAGACATTTCATATTATTAGGTGATTTTTACATCGAATAGATTACACTTTCAATAAAAACATTTGCAATGTGTTTGTAAGAGATGTTTTCCTGCATTTACGGTCTGAGGTGTTGTTGCATTTCCACTGTTCTGACCAGCAGGGGGCACCAGCGTGTGGCGTTTCGAACGCTTCGAAACAGTGAATCATTTTCAAAAGCAATTGTTCAAGTTTCGAAAAGCTTCGTTTTTCTGGTAAAGTTCAGTAAGACAGCACATAACTAAAAAATCTGATGGGAAAACGTGTTTCTGAGAGAGCTGAAAAGAAGGATGACCTGTAAACATAACCGCAATCAAAACAAAACTTTTTGATACGAATTTACACATTTAATTCTCCACATGTACAATGTAATATTAGGATAACAAAAAAGACCGATGACCAATAAACTTCGGCATGATTCCTAAAATTACTAGCTGGATAACTAGCTTTGTTGTCTTCTTCTTCTTCTTCTTCTTGATTTTTATGGCGGTTGGCATACAACTTCAAGGTGCATTACCGCCACCTGGTTAGGAGTGTGAATCAAGATGGCAAAAACCTTTCCTAAACATCTATATTCTTTTACTTGAAACCAGTCGTTTTCAAATATAACATTAAAAAAATCAATACATTCATCATATGAATTCTTTTACGCTTTGTTTTTCCCCCCTCCTTTCATTTTTTATTCGTCGCTTCCTGTCACATGATCATAAGTTCGTTTTGTTTCCTATTTGTTTGTTTGTACAGTAAGAGCGGATGAGTCACTATACTTACATTCCGTTGATATTATAAATTATAACACTAAACTACGCCTTAGTGGATATCAGGCTCAGACCGTTAGAGCAAATGAGGATCTACTTTAGGTATGGAAGATATGCAGAACACTATAATAAAGCAGTTTGTGAAGATAATAGTTAACCGTTTTTTCCGTTTGATGGAGGATTTCGCATGAAGAGTAAGTTGCACACACCTCGACTTGATGGCGGTAAGTTAATCTTATAATACACACAGGGAGACGCGGGAGATTATGTGACAATGAAGCTTGAAAGTGTGTATTGTTTTCAGAGAAACACGTAACCAAAGAATAACGAAGCCTTTTTCCTGTCACTTGATGCTTCAGTTTGCGTGTCGGGAGGTTTGAACCCAGACCATACTCTACAGCAGCGGTCCCCAACCTTTTTTGCGCCACGGACCGGTTTAATATCAGACAATATTTTCACGGACCGGCCTTTAAGGTGTGGCGGATAAAAACAACAAAATAAAATGGGGTATTTTTAAAATATTATAATAAACGTGAATCCAATGTGTAGGCTTACTCGCAACTTTATTAGCAGCGTCCTCGTAACATCGCGCCAACAACATAACATGAGTATCATCCTCTCCGCCCCCTAACGCTCTCTGACGGGCTTGGTGCGTGTAAATCACCTGTTGCGATAAATCCATATTTCAAGTAGGACTCCTGGTATTGTCTGTTAAATGCAGCTTTCTTTTTCTTGGAAATCGTAGGCTCTTCTTCTGTCTCCTCACTGGGCCGCTTTCCAGAGACGTTTGTTTTTTTACTCATTTTGCTAGCTTGTGTGTTTATTTTTAGCGGTAACGTATCAGCGTTGCTATGCGCCAAGAGTGAGTCATAGACGGATGTAACGGAGAGAATTTGAAGTTGAGATGCTGACTCGCGATCTTCGCAGTAGTGAACGCGCCAGAGAGAAATGCACATTTCATACTAATTACATAAGTCATTTTTTTTTTTTTTTTTTAATATAAGTTATTTATTCTTTCTGTGCGGCCCGGTACCAAATGACCCACGGACCGGTACCGGTCCGCGGCCCGGGGGTTGGGGACCTCTGCTCTACAGGTTTATGGAAGTTCAAGTTCATTCAGTAACTTTTACCTGACAAAATAATCTGCCGTATGAGCAGTGTAAAGACCATAAAATTATTAGACTACCATTTACTTATTATTATTGTTATTATTACATTTATTTATTTAAAAAAAACAACACTTTCAACACTTTAATATGTGAATTTTATCAGAAAACGGAACATTTTTCCAGAAACAACTAGACAAGCTTCAAGAGGCTTCATTTCTCCATCCCTATAGCTGGAAACTCGAAGGAGTTGGAGAAACGCGGGAAAAACCGTTGGCGCTTTAACAAAGCAGATTTACAGTCCTTGAGACCAGACAATATGAGGCTAGGCTAGGTGTGTGCTAATATGTGTGGATGATGGTGAATGAGCACAGGTGAGAAGCAGGAGGGATGCTGGGAAATGTAGTACATAAATTATTCACAAAATTCGTTATCATTCTTATTGTCTTGGTTAATTTAGTTACTGTATATCAACAATAATAGATGCCTACTTTCGTTTTACTACAGATATGGTGGAATTATATGGTTACTTAATTAAAATCATGGATAGTGTCCATAAGGGCTGTTTTTGTCTTGTAAACATGCAAGTCTTTTTAAAGGTTTCAGTGGCTAAATATCAAACTAAAAAACTGTTGTGCAGTTTCAATTTTTCATGTGATTTGATTGCAATTTTTGAATACAATTTATGCACCATCTATTAGTTTAAATATAATTAATTGTTATACACATTCTTATCTGTAGGGGTTAGAGACAGCAGTGGAGGGCTCTCTTGACGCTTACCTCAGCATTTGTAGCATGGATTGACCTCATGCTGTTTCCATTTATGTTTATGGTGTCTATTCAGTATTTGACCTAAAGATTTTAGCTTGTTTTAATGCTTTGCTTATGTTTTTAATATGAAATGGTTTATATTATATATTACTTCAATATTTAATGTCAAATGCATGAAAAAAACAGATGTACTCTTTCTACTACAATATGAAATTGACCATTTTATGCATTTTACTTGTCATTTTCATTTTGTTTAATGTTAGTTTAAATCGTTTCAATAAAAAAAAAATAAAGGTATAATTTATTGTGGTAAATGTGATAGGGTTATGGTTTTTCTTGGTTTTTCGTGACATGACTTCACTAGAGTGTCACAGGATGTGGTTTGTCAGTGAGAGATGGAGGAAATGTCAGTCACACAACATTTTTCCATTGTCTTTCAGATACAGATCACCAAAGAATGAACATTATGTTCATGTAATTGCCCTCATGCTGTTATACACTTATATGAGAAGATATTTTTATAATCGCCTCGGTAACACTTTACAATAATGTTCACTAGTTAAACATTAATGTATTAACTAACATGAACTAACCATGAGCAATACATTTGTTCACAGTGCATTAACTAATGTTAACAAGCTTTTAATAATATAATAGTAAATGTTGAACTTAAAGATTAATAAATGCTGTATAAGTGCAGTTTATTATTAGTTCATGTTAAGTAATGTAGTTAACTAATGAACCTTATTGTAAAGTGTTACCGTCGTCTCTGTGTTTTCCTCCATACAATTAAAGTCAAAAGTAGTTTTGGATCCCATTGACTTTCTCAGTGTGAATCAGTTGGACATCGCAAATGTAATTACAAATGAAGTGGAATAAATGTAACTAAATCCAAAGTGTAAATGTAAATTCACTGTCAATTTCAATACACTGCAATGTATAATTTCTCAGTTTTGTGCATTTTGTGTTGCACATTTCTTGTATATACTGTGTATTTTTTGCATGCAAAATAAACATGCTTTTCGTGCACTGTGAGGCTTTCCAACTAGTTACTGAGTCAAAGTGAGATGTTCTGTGGTCCGAAGGGTCCATCGTGCATGTGTGGGTTGGTGTCTCGGTGGTTTTAGGTGGAGTGCCCCTCAACTTTAACATCAGCGTAAACAGCCTTACTGCAAACTAATGTTGAAACTATAAATACAACAATGTTTATTGTATAGAGCCAAATCGACTTTGTAGGTCATGATCTTCATCCACGTGGAATGAACTGCACGTTTTTTCATTCCACTCCATCACTGTACAAAAAAAACCCTTTTTTAATTTATCACATTTTATTAATGTTTAATTAATGTGGTTCAGATAACAAAATATTTTGAGTTTCTGTTCATTAAACCGATCAACACTGTATTAACTAAAATATTTAATTTCAGTGAACTTAATATTTTAAGCGAACCAAGTAACCTACTTTTTTTTAAGTTAAACCAGCAATAATTTTTTACAAAACAATGCATTTCATGTTTTTAAGATTAAAGAAGTTTTCTGTGTGAACTGCGTTCATTCTGCTCACTGCATTTCGGTCTATAAACGGTAAAGGCCGTTCATATCAAGGACGATAACTATAACGATAAAGATGATTCCACTGCCATCATGGAAGCAGATGAACTGCAGCGTTACATGTAATGAAATGTTATACTAACTCGTCGAATCACAACACACAACCATGGCAACGAAAAAGTGAGATCTTATATAGAGATCATGAGAAATAAAGAAATATATAAATAATGCTTTAAGGACTTCCGTAAAACAGGGACACTATATGTATTTTCTGTGTGCATGCATAGATGTATGGAAACGTTTTACTCATATAAACATATTTTAAAGAGCATCAATTAAAGCTTTTAGTTAAACTAAAGATCACTCAGTAGTTTTTTTGCAGACTACACAGAATAATCTTTCTTTTAACCAATGACATGCGAGCATTAGTGAGAGAGAGAGTATGTTTTTTTTTTTTATTTTAATCTCTCACAGTTCAGCACAAATCTGTCAGGAAAGCTATTAAAGTGATATAACCGCAGAAGAGCCCGTTAATGCTTTGCATGTGGTGCATTATGCAAATAATTTTACTTTATTATTGTAAGGTTGTTGTTGTTTTTATAGACATTCAACCTCTCCTGGAAACGTTTGAATTCTAACTTAAACACCTCTGATTGGTCATTGCGTTCAAGAGATCAACAAACATGTCTGTGATTGGCTACATTTCTCACTGCTGCAAAAACACGTTAGCTTAAATTGAGTTGGGAGTTGAATGTTTATTTTTCTTATAGATATGGGTTTAGATTTGTCGTGTGCCAAAATTGATGTTATTACCAGGAATTTTAAGGTGGTTGCTATAGGGGGTTTTCTTGATTTTTTTTCCTCAAACCTGATTTGCTAACTATCAGAGAATGTGAAAATAACTAACTCATTTTTGAAGATTTGCTCATTGCAACTCATTTTTCTTGCACGAGTCACATATTAATAGAAGTCAAAAAAAATATTTTGATTTAAGGGTCTCAAACTGCTAAAATGATGTGAATTTTATTGCATGCCAATCAAGGTTGTTAAGTACAATTTTTTTTAAAAAATGTTATTAAAACAAAATAATGATGATAAAAATAAATCAATTTCCCATGAAAAACAGGGGCAAATACATTAAAGAGAATTAGCAAACATGTCAAAAAAAAAAAAGGTTGAAACTGTCAAACGGCAACCGATACCCTCAGAAAACACAGGCATCGTTTCCAATGTCATCCAATGTCTCTTATAAGCCAAATTAAGTGCAAAAATAAAAACGTAATTAGCAGGCATTTCACACACGTTCATGCCAGTCAAAAATGTACGGAGCCCCTAAAGGGACGTGGTGGTGGGGAAAAAAATGGGATGGGAGGAATTTTTTTTAAAGAAATCTTTTGCGTTCCCACGCAAAACTTTGCGTTCCCTCGCAAAAATGTTCGCGTTCCCACTCAAAACTTTTGCGTTCCCTCGCAAAGATGTTTGCGTTCGCACGCAAAGATATTATCGTTCCCTTGCAAAACCTGCTGTGAGCTCGGACAAAACCTTCCTGTTTAATGTCCCTCTGGCTGGCAGCATTGTTTATTAAGTCAGCTCGAGCATTAATACACACAAATGATGCGCGACAAAAGATTTCTTTAAAAAAAAATTCCTCCCATCCCATTTTTTTCCTCACCACCACGTCCCTTTAGGGGCTCCGTAAAAATGTGTCATTCATTCATACATAATGTACGATAATCCGAAAACAATAAATGAATAAAGACAGCATTTACCTTTTGTTGCGCTTTAACTTCCGACAGCAGAACTACAGTCTTTCAACAGCTATAGACTATTGTTGAACATAATAACTTTGCACAGGCAAAAAAAGTTACGAGAGTTACATTTATACTTTACAAAGAGCCTTCGAGTCATCTTCCACCAGTGTAAGTCGGATCTCTCTCTTCACCGTTACAACTTAGCCAGATATTTAGGTCACTTTGGCATTGCGATCGATTGAATACAGATCTGTATTTGCTCTATTAGCTCTAAACGTTCATAATCTGGTCCTTCATCGCGCTTCACCCCGACACTCATGAATCATCTCGTCTCGTCAACCTCTCTTACACGGTCCTAATAGTTAAACTCTCTACACATTTTTCGGTGATAGGCTACTTTATTTATTGTACGTATTAAAATAACATACTAAACACAAAAAAAAGCAAAAAAAGCGCCAGTTATTGAACCCGACCAAAAGTAACCCAGTAGGGCGGGGGAGGAGCCCGCCCAATTTGGAAACACTGCAGACAAGAACGCCACAGACACGTTTTTCGGAGATGACGCTGGATGGAGCAGAACTCTGACTTGTATGTTCGCTAAAAATTGTCTGTAAAATAAAGGGTCTGTAATCATTTAAATGAGCGCTCTTTGCCACGAAACAAACAACTGTTTTCAGCGGAATTTCATTTCCGCCTCAAACACTATTGAGTCACAGATGATGTAGACCGTTATGTTGGCTATAAACTGTTTGAGCTGTTAAAGAAGATGGTTTACACATCTGTTTGCTTATGGCTTTTAGGAGGTAAGTTATGCATTTTGTTATTTGGTTCTTGCATGGTCTTGTATCATAATTCACTGTTTATGTTATTATTATTACTTTTTGTCAGTTTCATTAAACTGTTAAAATGTTTTTTAGTGTTAAAGTTGACACAGCAGCAAGGAACCAGCTCAACAGTAAATGGTAAAATAATTTATTAAGATCTTATTCATTATTGTGCAGTTTATTGGTGTCGGTGTATGTCAGGGTGAAGCTCAAAGCATTTTTGTTGTGTCTTTAGCTTTTATTTACTTTCTTTAAACTCTTAGATTTAAGAATTATAGCGGTGTTTTTTTCTGTCTTTTTCCAAATAAACTCTGAAAATATCTGAGGTGATAATCTGTGACTGTTGTGTTGACTCTTTTTTTCCAGGTGTGTCTGTTTATACAGATGAAACAGAGATGATATCAGTGCTGGAGGGAGATTCAGTCACTCTAAACACTGATGTTACTGAAATACAGAGAGATGATCAGATACTGTGGACATTTAAACTTCAAAATTCAGAGACTCGTATCGCTGAAATCTATAAACAGATAATCTCCATATATGATCGTGATGAGAAAGAGAGATTCAGAGACAGACTACAGATAGATGAGCAGACAGGATCTCTGACCATCACAAACATCAACAAATTTCACTCTGGACTTTATAAAGTACTGATCATTAATGGAGCGGTCAAACCCAGGACATTCAATATTGCTGTCTATGGTGAGTAAATCATATATTATTTATTGTGGCGTAAGTTAGTATGTGGATGATTGAAGGCTGTTAATAATAGAAACAATTCTATTATTTTGTATTTCAAAAAACTTCTGTCAAGTTGCCATTGCTCATGCTTCATTAGTTTTAGAGCATCTGAAGATGATTTACTATTTTTATATTCAGCATCTTTACAGACATCTTTATGACTGATTCGTTCAAAAAATAAATGTTTTTTTTTTCTTCAATTTCTAGCTCTTCTAACTGTTCCTGTCATCAGTGATTCACTAAAATACCCTTTAGTATCAGAAAGATCATCATCATCATCATCATCAAGATCATCAAGTCAGAATTGTTCACTGTTGTGTTCAGCTGTGAATGTGAGTCATGTGACTCTCTCCTGGTACAAAGGAAACAGTTTATTGTCCAGCATCAGTGTGTCTGATCTCAGCATCAGTCTCTCTCTACCTCTGGAGATTCAGTGTCTGGATGATTCATACAGTTGTGTAGTGTCTTATTCATTCACCAACCGAACTAAACATCTCAACATCACTGATCTCTGTCACGCATGTCCAGGTGTGTTAACATTCAACAAACTCTACATCTTGTACTTGAACTCACATTCACACACAATACGCATTTACTAATCACACCCTATTAGGTGCATTTGAGAGGCATTTTCTCCATTACATAACATACATTTGATGGATATATTCTTATTGTAAGAAACAAGTTTTATCATTTCTGTTCTGAGAACTTTTTCTACTTCTGTCATTTCTGAGTTTATTTGTTTCCATGGTGTCTATTATGTGCTGATTTGTTTCCATAGTTACCCATTGTTTTCACCTGTTTCCAGTTAAGTTGCTTGATCGCTTTTTTTTTATACTCATCATTTTTATACTTATACAGTAATGGCTGTTGTTGCCTTATGCGTTTCAGGAGCCAGTCCAAATATATTTCTCACAGTGCTGATCATTGTTGTATTGCTGGTTGCGGTCATAACGGGGCTCGTGTTGATGTATTGTTATGGCAAACGAGCGAAACAAACGAGCGAAGAAGGCAAGCATTATCAACTGACTGCAATGTAACTTTTTATGCAGAAGTAATGCCAACAAATGTCTAAATCTCTAAATTGATTGTTAAACAGCTCGGAGTACTGAGGAAGAGGTCAATTATGCTGATGTGACATTAACCACACACCGAGCTTCTGATACGGTAAGATACGACTGTTATTGACAAATCTCTTTGTCTGCTGGTGGAAAACCAATGAGTCAGTGTTTGTTTGTTTGTTTGCATATCAGCTTGTGGCTGCTTTCATATGCATGAAGTTGCATAATTTAACACTCAGAATCCATGAATAATTGTTCTTATTGTCCTGATGCTTGTGTCCTGAACCATTTTACCATGTTTTGACTTCTCATAATAACCTGTGTGTTTTAAGTGCATTACATGTGGCTTGGCTTCAGTTCAGTTCTTCTGTGGATTCTGTGCATGTTCTTACATGATAATGAAGCTCTCGTTTAACTAGATGTAGGATTATATTAATAGTGATACATTGAAAACTCTAATATATTTAATTACCCATTTTAACATCCTTTGTGGAACATTTGTGCTACATTTTCTTTATAGCCGATAGTATTTTGTGAATTTGCTCTTTCATCTTTTTCTTGAAGCATGTGTCGTATCATCAGTTCTGTTCTCTCATCTCTTGACTTTCTTTTCTTACAGGAGACAGATGGACGGGATCAGACAGAGTATTCAAGGGTTGCTTTGAGATGATAATAACAGTCTTTTATTGTAGAGCTTAGTCATTAAAGGACAGACAGCTGGTGCTGTTTCCTACAAGAGACTGTATTTCAGTGGAGCGTGTTATAAACCACAGACAATATGGCATCCTGCTATTTGAGAGGCTTGCCGCCAAGTGCATTTGACACCCCATTTATTTCTGATCTCAATCTTGTTTGTACTTGCCTTGGCTTCATAACAACTCAGTCATGTCTAGACTGGAGTAGAGCTGGTTTGTGAGCTTAGTATTAGTCATTATACATCATGATACTATCATATTCTTAGACTCAGGAAAAAATGAGATAAAGAGAAAGAAGTAAACTCAGAAAATTAGATGCAATCATCAAGATTTCGCTCCGGAAGCATAACTCGTATTTGTAATGAGAGCAAAATGCATTTAGTAGCCTGTTGAATATGTGAGGTATCTTAGGGCTCCCTCTACTGACAGGATTTGGCTGGTTATCATGGTCACGTTAGTTTCTGCTGGTCCTGTACAGAACTGTAACGGCACAACCTGAGGGCCAAAAGCATATTCGTATATCATATTTTCCATTGATGACCAGATTAAAGGTCTGAGGAAAATATCTTACAATGGTAATCTGAGGTTATCTTGTCATAATGCACACTGTGTGTGAAATTTAACATTATAATGTAATTGCAAGGCAAAAAGATTCTGTAAAGTGATATTCACTGGTTAATGCTTCGAACTAGGAGATTATTGTCATAAAGTTGATGCTATTTTTTTACCACTAAGTGGCATTAAATAATGTGCTAATATAATGTCACGATAAAGGGTTAGCACATGTTGCGTTCATTCATTTTTCGATTTAATATTAAAAGTAGAAAAATGAGAAAATTGCACATTTATTCATTTTTCAGTTCGAAAAAAAAAAAATCCACCCGTCCCGCTTTCCAGTTCCGTGCAGTCCACCGCTGCTATAATCGCACAGATTCTTAAAGGGATAGTTCACCCAAAAATGAAAATTATCCTATGATTCACTCGCCCTCAAGCCATCCTAGGTGTATATGACTATCTTCTTTCAGACGAACACAATCGGAGATATATTAAACCAGGACTATGGATATTTTAAAATATTTCTCCGATTGTGTTAGTCTGAAAGAAGATAGTCACACACCTAGGATGACTTGAGGGCGAGTGAATCATTTTTGGGTGAACTATCCCTTTAAAGTGGTTATGACAAATAATCTCTCATCAAACAACCGGGTTAAGGAATGCTTTGACACAAATCACACTGGCCAGGGCCTAGAAAGGGCTTTCTTCTCCATAGGCATGGGTTCGAAAACCTACGTCCAGAGAAATATTAGCTGATTATTTCAGAAATGTACCTTGCATCTGCACCCATTACCTATCAGCCTACTTCTTCTTCTTTCTCAACTCGTATTTTTTTTTTTTTTTAAGCACTGTTTTTCAATTTTTCTACTTTCAATAGTTTATTAAATCCACAAACAAATGAACATGGTACACAGATCATAAAGTGTTTTTTTTACGAAAGCTTTCAGTATTATAATATGTAAATATTGTGTAAAGGTCCAGTATGTCAAGCAGTGACATGTTTCAGGACATAATTTTGTGCTCAAGAATTTATTTGTTGTTTAAAGCCTCACAAGACTTGGCACTATTGTCTTATGTTTTCGAGTTACTTTACAGTAGAATTAAGTTGTAGAACTATGTTGCATCATTGAATTATTACTTTTCTGTTTATCACTGAAAATATGCTTTGAAACAACCTTTTATAAAGTGCTATACAAGCAGAGGTGTGATATTTGTTTAGGCATAGGATGAATTGTGTATGCTGTGTTTTACATTTTTGCCGCGAAATAAACATTTCTAAACTTTCACTCTGTTCTGACTGTTTTTGTCTCCACTAAACTTATCTGTATGTAGTTGGACGAACTGGATGAGATGAGGTGGTAAAGTAGTGGCCTTCATGTAACAGAAGAGTATTCATGAGCATTAATTCTATTGTTTATGAATTCCAGCATCATACATTATTCTTAGCTGATGCTTGGGGTGTTAACTTCAGAGGGTTAAAGATCTGTTGATTTCACAGGAAGTTTTTTTCTTCTTCTTTTGTATGTAAGAGAAGCTGAAACACAATTTCAAACCCGGATTAACAGCAGACCTGGAAAAGTTGAACATCCTTGATCACTTCTGTATTAAAATACATTATGTATTATTTTAAACCTCTAAAATCAGAAAACGTATCTCTTGTCTTGTTAGTTTTTTTTTTTTTTAATGTTTCATGCTATCTGATGCAAACAGCTGCGGTAAAATCTTTGGTCTGTTTTTTAGGTCAGCAAAGGCTTGTTACTCAAACCTTTTGTGTCTTATTAGATGTTTGCAGGTCAGTGTGTAGTATGTGTTTTACTTTATTCAGGATTTAGAAGGATTTTACTATTCGTTTGAGAGCTTTAGTAAGTGGAGTGTGTAGTTGGATTATTTCATCAATTCATGGTTATTTCTGTTCATTCAGAGACATTTTGAATATGATGTCAAACGCTGCTGTCAGTCTGTGTGTGTGTGTGTGTGTGTGTGTGTCACAGATTGCGAGTGGATTTCATTCAATTTTACGTATTTATCGAGTTCAATGTTCTATTATGTGTTTGATTTGTTCGGCTGACTTAAACTGTTTTAATTCAGACTGTGCTCTTTAAGTAATGTTTTTTTGTTATTGTTTGAGGTGTTTTGTGTTGAGGCAGATGCAGTGAAGTCAGTGTCAGTGCTGGAGGGAGATTCAGTCACTCTAAACACTGATGTTACTGAAGTACAGACAGATGATCACATACTGTGGACATTTGGACCTCAAAACACTCAAATAGCTGAAATTATTAAAAGGGACCAAATAAACATATTTGTCAGTAATGATGGCAAATTCAGAGACACATCAGAACTGAACACACCGTCATCATGAATGGAAAAACATCATTAAAGAGGTTCAGTGTATGTCTATGGTGAATAAACTGTTCAGTCATTGTAATTAGTGTTCAATTCTGTACTTCCTGTGTTTTGTTTCAGCTTTGTATTTATATGTTTGTGACAAGCAGGGCGTGAGGGAACGGCGCGAGGCCGGTGGAGCGAGTGATAATGAGCGTCACTCAACACTTGTGCAGGTACGCCAACATATATTGTTCTTATCGAGCAGCTTAAATCTTGAACCTGTGTTGTTTAAATCTTAAACAAACTTCGAACAGATGAGAGTCTGCTGGCAAAAAGAGAATGTGACAGAACTCGTAATAAAACAAGAATCAACATAGGTTTGGCTTTTCAGAGATGGTGAGAACTAAAAGTGTAAAAGTGTTGCGGAGATGATGGCATTTTTTATTACTCAACAGTAAATCATGTCAGAATATACTCAGATTGTCTACTGTCTTCAGATGAGAGAAGGTCACAAAACACTTTTACTGATTTTACTTTAAATATCTCACATTCATGAATAAATGAAGGCCTACATCTTGTCAGCTTAGAAGTTTATCCAAGTTGTGATGGTGAAAGTTTCTTCCTTATAAATAGCCTCACAGGACAGCTGTGAACCTTCAATGGACAATAGTGAAACTCAATATATATATATATCTCAAGAGAATGGTTGTCTAATTTGAATTCACCGTAACAGTGGAAAGAGGAACATCAAGTTGAACAATAAACATTGTAGGATGACGTGAACATTGGTTGTGATCATTTTACACCTGTAGAGGTTTTAAGTTTAATGAAATAATGGGTGCTTCCCACCATTCATGTGTTTTTTTCTCAGAGAAACCTTATATCAATACCTCCATTGAGTTGTGTGACAGCTGCTCGGTTCTTAATAGGATTTTGTTCTATATCGTCAACTGATTGGTGGTTTGGAAATAAACACACATCCTATGTCTATTGATTAAATCATCATGACCCGCAGAGCAGATGGAGATGTTTGATGTGTGTGGATGGATTGCAGCTATAAATAAACTCCAGGTACATACATATCACATGTCTGTTTCGGATGGTTTGTCCTGTGGGATGGAACTCAACAAGGTGATTCAACATAGACGCAATGGGATGATGCTATTACCTTTCTCATGAAATATTCATTTGAAATAAATGATACACAAACCCGTGGGAGGATAATGCAGGAAGCTGATAAATGAGACTAGATTTGTTACTGCTGTCAGAGTCTTGTCTTGTTTAGTTCAGTTCAGTCTTGTTTCATTCTGTTACGTCATGTCTGCACCTGTCCTCGTTCAGCCTATTAGTTAGTGTTATCACCTGTTATCATTTAGTAATCATTGTCAGTGTATTTAAGTTCCTGTCTGTTCTTCAGTCTTTGTCTGTCGATGTTTTGTGCGTAGCACACTGTTGCGTGTTCCCTTATGATTAAACCTGTTTATTGTACTCAACCTTCGACTCCCGTTCCTGTCTTCTATCATCGGCGTTACAACTGCGCACCAAACTGAATTTCCGTGAAACATGCACTCATGAAGGAAACCTGAATCGATATCAACCTTTTTCCTAACAAGCCTACGGTGTTTTAGATTAATGTGTGGCACTTTCGGTTTGGGGAAGTTCCACTCAAATAGACTAAAATAAATAATTTCAAATTATAAGTTTGAGCTATACAATAACAATCCCTATCCATCAGAATGAGCTGTAAAATATCCTTCATGTTCTGTTTTTAGAGTTCAAGAGCATAATGTAACACTACAATATCTTTGGCAAAAGCTCTTTTCCTCACAGCATTCTTTTCCTCATGACAATTTTATTTTTTTTCCTTTGTATTCCACTGGAACAATATGAAAAAAAGACCGAATCTTTCACAGTTTAATGAAAATTACACTCATAATTCGCGCAAAATATCACAGGGTATTGGAAAAAGGTATGTGTATATATATATATATATATATATGTAGTCGTGGCCTAATGTTGAGGGAGTCGGGCTTGTAACCTGAAGGTTGCTGGTTCGATTCCCACGCCAGCAGGAATTGAAGGTGGGGATTGTGAATAAACAACACTCTCTCCACCTTTGATACCATGACTAAAGTGCCCTTGAGCAAGACACCTAACCCCTAATTGCTCCCCTTGTAAGTCGCTTTGGATAAAAAGCGTCTGCTAAATGACAAAAAATGTAATGTGTCCTGCTGAATCTGGCACCAAGACATTGGCAGCAGATCCTTCATGCCCTGTAATTTGCAAGGTAGAGCCGTCGTGGATCAAACCAAAATCCCACAAATACTCAATTGGATTGAGATCAGGGGAATGTCTTCATCACCATTGTTGAACAATGTGTGTCAGGAGGATTATCCTGCTGAAAGAGGCCACTTCCACTTCTTGTCTCCAAGGAGTGGAGCTGGTCTCCAACAATGTTTCTGTAATGAAGGGCGATTCAGCGAATGAGATCCAAGTGCAGCTTTATTTACAGACGTAGTCAGACAGGCAATGGTCAACTCAACAGCAAACAGAAGTGGTAGGGAACAGGCAAGCTCGTAGTAAATTTCCAGGAAATTGGTCAAAGGCGGGCAGATAAACATCAAAAACAAGAAACAGGCAGGATCAGGAAACAAGACAAGGATAATACGCTCGGAATTGTAATACAGGGATTAACAATACTTCGCAGTGAGTGTAAGTGAGAGTGGTGCTTATGTAGTGAAGGGAAGTGAGTGTAATATGTTACAGCTGGCAGGGTGATTAGTGACTGGGTGAGGGGCTCATGGGAAATGTAGTCCATGTGACAGGGTCCATAGAGTGAGAGGGCGACATCTGGTGGTGAGTGGACGAAAGGCAGGGCGGATTCATTACAGTTTAGGAAGGTTTCAAATTTACATCCACATAAATGGCCAGACCCAGGGTTTCCACTGGCTTGTCATCGTCTCACAGTGTATCCAGCTGCTTTAGGTAAACAGAACACATGTACACAGTGCCCATGTGATGTAGAAGAAAATGAGACTAGGCGACCTTCTTCCACTGCTCAAAGGTCCAGTTCCGGTTTGTGTTTTGCTCCTCCTTGGACACTGTTGATAAAATCTCACCACTGGTGACCGGGGAACGAAACACAAGCCTTGCCATTTCAGAGATACTCTTGACTCAGTCGCCTTGCCATAACAATTTTGCCCTCATCAAAGTCGCTCAGATCTTTATTTCTGCCCATTTCTCCTGCATCCAACGCATTGATTATGTGAACTGTTTGTTTTCTTACCAACGAATACCCAGACCTTAATATGTGGTCTTATTAGGAGATGATCAACGATATTCACTTATTTACTTCACCTGTGACTGGTCATAATGTTTTGGCTCATCATATATTTACATATGCTCCCATATGTTTATTTGGGTGCATGTAAACTATAAATTTAAATGGACATTCACAGACAAAAATCCTATTCTGGATTGACATTCAACCATGTATTGTGACGAAGTACATGTTTTGCAGATTCCTAGTACTCTGCTAGTAAAGTGTGCAAAACTGTGTGATGTCTCGTCATGCCATCGGCTCAGTCCGTTTACACGAGTATTCAGTGTTGTTTTCATATATATAATAGTCTATTGTAGGGTTAGGTAAATAATAAAGGTAAATATTACATAAAATATTACAAGAAATTACATAAAACTAATATTTGAAATAGGTGTTTCTTTTTAATTATATATCATTTTATAGTCACGTGCTGAATCTGTTTCTCTCAACAGAGTGTGGTCAGGATGTGGTTAGTGAGAGATGGAGAGATGCAGAAACCGAAATAGAGGGTGGGAGTACATGAATTTCTCAGAGCTGAAATGGTGAAGTTTGACTGTTTGTTTGTTTGACTGACTGCAGTTAAATATATAGGCCTACGACTGATTTCTTGTTTATATTAACAAATGGAGCAATTTCTGTTCAACAGCTCCCAAAGAGTACTTTAAAGATGCTGTGGTTTTTATTCCAAATGTCACAGTCATGAAAATATTTTAGCAAACTCAGGATTTTAGAGAACTCAAATCAAAAATGGGGAACTTGTTCAACTATCATTTTCAGAGAATCCAGTCAGCAGGAAGTAATCAAGCCCTGTGATCATCTGAGTGAAGAGCTTTAGTGAATCATCTGAGTGAAATAAAAGCTGCTATCAAGTAGCTAATGTGTTACGGGAAACAGAGAGAGAGAGAAAAAGGATATCTGCTTATTCAGCATGATAAAACAGATGATGAAGTTAAAATGTTGTTTTGAAATTTGTGGTGTACCAAGGCAATGTAAAAAATTATATAGACAATTAAAATAATCAAGAGTCAAGGGGAAAAAACGCCAAAAAACTGAAAGCCAAGCAGTTGATGCCCACATGATACCCTGCTATCGTCTGAGGCTGACTTAACAGTTTGGAGACAAACGTCAGAGTGTATAATTTACAGTAAATAACTGTCATGACATGACAGCATAAACAGCTAAATGTTTTTTTTTTAAACACCAGGCCGGCCAGTAACTGATTTTAATTCAGCAATAATGTTCTGAAAATATTATTCTCACAACTTTTTAATCTCAACATGGAGGTGTGTAAACAGGATTAGTTTGAAGTAATGTTATGAATAAAAACACAACCAGAGCGACACGTGCACAGTACTTTTTTGATCAACCTGACCAATGACGTGCTGCTGAAATGCACTAACTGGCCTCGAGTTTGATTAAATTAAGATTCATTTTGTTATCAAATTGCAGATACTAAATGCCATTTTTTAACAGAAGATGCAAACATGTTAATTCTCCAGGGCTGAATGAAATTTGAATGTTCCCAAAAGGATAAATTTGTCTCACTACCTTCTTAAATCTTTCCCACGTCCTTGATGTGCTTATAAAGTTCATTGCCCTTACGGAAAGCTGGAGAAACATGTGTTTTCCATGAGATATAAGGATGAATGCTTAGTGGACATGCTCCAGGCCTCAGACGTTTTATTTTTAACTCTGAAGCAACATGAGGGACTTCATGCACTGTGACACACTCAGCCTCTGAGTCAGACTGAGATCATCTGTGGTCTGGTTTATACTAGACGAGGAGTCATCGCATGCACTAAACTGATGTGGTTTGGTTTTGTTTTTGGTAAATGCACAACATTTCAATGATAGCTTATCTGTTATGGGATGTATGTGGTTGGTGTTTGTGCATTTGGGCAGTGTGCTACTTCTGTTCTCAGCTTCAAGTTTGCTTGACCTCCACATAAGTAAAAGCGTTAGATAATGTTCTTATATCTTAAGGCTTCATGCAAAACATATGTTAAAGATTCATTAAATGCTCAGCCTATATCTCCAAAACATCAGGTTGCAGTACGAGTACAGATATCCTGGTTCAGAATCGCGCACTATCCTATATTATTTAACTTCTGTTGCTAAACCGCATACTAGTACACATAGTACTTTTACCATATCCTTCTATGGCAGAAATAATAATAGTATGCTAGTATGTTGTCCTGAAGTCAGCCTTAGTCTCCTTTTAATACTATAAGTGGACATCATGATAATTTCCCTATTTGCATGCAGCATTCAGGCCTGAAGACGTTCATTCAGATTATATCCAGTACAATCATACATCACTGTTAATTCTAATAAACACATATTTAACACATTACTGTACTTGTATATTGTACTACAGGAAATAGTGGCTCACCCGAACACAATGTGTCAAAAAATCTCTAGAAAGTGTGAACTGTAAACCCAAACAAGTGTAACATGTGTTCAGTCCTGTCATGTTTTAGTTTATGTCATCATGTCTGCACCTGTCTTCATTTGCCACTGATTAGTTTAACTTCCTCCACCTGTGTTTATTAGTTCCCCCTGTGTATTTATACTTCCTGTTCCGTTCTTCCTTTGTCGGTGTTTGTGCTATGCACACTGTCGCTTGTTCTTCGTTATCAGTTGGAATAAACCTGTTTGTTTATTGTAAACCTTCGTCTCCTGTCATCTCGGCGTTACAGAAACACTGACCTCTCAACGCGAGAAATTTAAAGATGGACTCACCCGCTCTGCGATTCCTGCTGAGCCCGGAGGCTCGACCGAACCTGGACTACTGGGTCTGGATGTGCCGAAGGAATGAACGCTCCGCCTCAGCATGGAAGCCCGGGGTGCGCTCTGAGATCGGCGCGGAAGTGGATGACTTCGGGACCCCGTTGGCGAGGCGAGTGGATGAGCCCATCTCAGAGCCAGGAGCGGCCCGCTGCCTCATAGATCTGTGGACCACGGATCCTTTCCCCACCCTTCAACCTTCATCTTCTCTTCTGGTCCCGTTCGGAAGCCCTCCATCTGTTTCCCTGCCTGTTTTCCCGGTCCCGTCACTGGTTGCGGCCAGTCCCCTGGATCCGCCGGTCCCCCTGCTGTCGGCAAGCTCCTCGGCTCTGCCCCCGTCACTCATTCCATGCGGCTCCTCTCCAGCACCTCGGGCTTCCCATCCACCAGCCCAGCTTGAGGCGGAGTCCCCGGCTCCCCTTCAGGCCTCCAGGTCCGTGACTCCACCTCGACCCATCAACCTGTCACCATCGCCTGGGCCCACGCCTCCCTCACCGTCTCCTCGGCCCGTCTGCCCGGAAGCTCCCTCGTCTCTCCAGGTCGGCCTTCGGGGGTCGTCGCCCAGCTGCCGCTTCGGACCTCTGGGACTGCGGCTACGCCTCCATCCATCACCCCTTTGGCATCATCGGACTCTTCCCTCCTCATGACCTCCCCGTCATCCTCGGTCACACCATCATCGCCCCGGTTAGCCAGAGCCTTGTCACCGCCTCAGTCCTGTGAGCCTGCTGTTCGGCGCCGAACATCCGGTCCGGCGGTGTCGCCCAGGTCCGTCGGCCGGAAAGTTCCGCTGGGTCCTCCATCAACCGCCATGGTTCCGCCGTTTGCAATCGGCCCCAGGGCATCATCCTGCCCAACCACCTGGACTCCTCCCTGGCTCCTCCCACCGTCTGCTCCATCATGGTTGCGGTGCCCGTCGACGTCAGGGAGCTGTCCACCTCCAGTTCCATGCCCTCCTCCGAAGCCTCCACCTTTTTTATTTTTTATGGACTCCATCACGGCGCGAGGACGCGCCTTTTCCAGGGAGGGTGTAATGTAACGTGTTCAGTCCTGTCATGTTTTAGTTTATGTCATCATGTCTGCACCTGTCTTCATTTGCCACTGATTAGTTTAACTTCCTCCACCTGTGTTTATTAGTTCCCCCTGTGTATTTATACTTCCTGTTCCGTTCTTCCTTTGTCGGTGTTTGTTTGTGCTATGCACACTGTCGCTTGTTCTTCGTTATCAGTTGGAATAAACCTGTTTGTTCATTGTAAACCTTCGTCTTCTGTCATCCTCGCGTTACAACAAGTTGGCAAAACTAAATTTTTTTAAGTTAAAAACTTCAAAGTTTAAGTAAGCAGAACTGGCAGATTTTTATTTTGCATACATACATTTTAATTGCTCTTAACTTGAAACGTTTGAATATTTACATTTAACTTTTGTATTTCCGCAGCATTGAAAGCAGGCACATATAAATGTCAGGAAACACGATTCCTGGCTGCATGTCTTTGGTAAGCTGCGACAGGAACATAATCGAGTCCAACCTTTTAGTTTAATCGTTTGTTTTACTCACGAGGTGTGGTTGGGGGATTCAGCTCCACCCATCATACCCATAGTAGGTCAAGAGAGGGGGAGCTGGAGCTCCAGAGGGTGGAGCTGGAGGTTATGGCTCTGCAGTGAGTAGCCTCTCAATTGCCAATTAACTGCTGCTAGAAGCTCCATTGCCATAGAAACAGTTGGTCCAATGGTCTCGCCTAAAATGCTTTTTTTAACGCTATTTCTGCATTAAAAAAAAAAAATTAAAGGAAGAGTTCATGTCAAAATTTTGATTCTAGTAGAGACTGTATGCTACAACAAGCTCATTGGAAAAACGTACTTGTGGCAACATTTTTGCAAAACGCAAAATACATATCACTGCAAGTTTCTAACCGAAATAAACACTAGAGGCAGTAAAACGGGCAGATTATGGATTAATACACTTGTTTTCAAGCGACATTTCGATTCAGAACTGCGGTGATATGTACAAACTCCACGTAATAAAACGATTCACGTTAATCTGTTCGGGAATAAATTAAACACGCTTTTAGCGCCACTCACTGGACATTTCACCTTGAAACTGTCGCGAAACGTCCACGACGCAACGTATTTTGTGTTTTGCAAAAATGTTGTCTCACTTATGTTTTTCTAATGAATCTGGGCTAGTGTTGATATTGATATATTGCACAAAGATGCTTTTTCAACATGCAATTTTATTGTGAAATTAAATAGTTCTAAAATAAGAACGAATTACTGTTTCACCAATAATTCATATAATATCAAATAATAAACGCTGTATGCACTATGGGCTGCAGAAACCCGCACGCAATGAGAGTCATTCATCTCGTCTTCCTGTGAGCAGACACCACAACACGAGTTTTGTCTAGGACGGATCGTTTATCCATTTGAAAACACGCAACAGCGCTATGAAAACTTTATTTATAAGAAATCGTTCGGACATCTTTTGAGGAATATGATTTTAAACGCTTCTTTCATCTGTTTATGCATTCTGATCGCAAATGGTAAGCGGATTTAATGTCATGCAAACGAGCTGAAACAGCCCAACAACAAATGTAGAAGGCTATACATACACATGGAAATATATATTTTTGTACTTTCGTAATGCTTTTCATTCACTTTTCTTTTCAGTTAGAAACACCAAATTTCAAAATTTAATACTTTGTTTAATAAAACGCACTAGGTTCCTTCATTCTTTATTTGTTTGTTTGCTATGACGAAGAATATTCATTCTTCTGAATGTGTTTCAGGTGTGTTTGGTGAAACAGATGAAGTGAATTCAGTGTCAGTGACTGAAGGAGATTCAGTCACTCTAAACTCTGATGTTCAAGTACAGGGAGATCTTCAGATACTGTGGACGTTTGGACCTCAAAGCAGTCGAATAGCTGAAATCATAAAAAGAGACCAAATAAACCATGTATTTGTCAGCAGTGACGGGATATTCAGCGACAAACTGCAGATGGACAATCACACTGGATCTCTGACCATCAGAAACATCAGATCTGAACACACTGGACTCTATGAACTGTCTGTCGTCATCAGTACAAAAACAGTGAAGAGATTCAATGTTACTGTGTATGGTGAGTAACTGTGTGAATCATGTCACAAATGCTATAATTGCTAATTATTGTGTGCTGTATAATAGTTTCCTTAATGCAGAATACTTATGATAATTTAAATGTCCCAAATTGCAGCTGGAATGACCGGCAAATTGTTGAAATAAGATATATGCGCTATAGCTGTTCAATCAATCAATCATTGTCTTAGTTTAGATGCAGGCATTGCTTTCTTTCTCAGCCTTGCATTTACATTTTTGGTTTCTTTCTGATTAGCCTGGCAAGAAAACATCTGTATCAAGTTATTTTTGTTATTGGTTTTGGATACTAAAACCAACTTTTATGTTTTCCAGCTCCTCTACCCATTCCTGTCATTTCCAGTAACTCTTCAAACTGTTCATCATCATCATCAAGATCATCAGTGTCCAGATGTTCTCTGGTGTGTTCAGCTGTGAATGTGAGTCATGTGACTCTCTCCTGGTACAAAGGAAACAGTTTATTGTCCAGCATCAGTGTGTCTGATCTCAGCATCAGTCTCTCTCTACCTCTGGAGGTGGAATATCAGGATAAAAACACCTACAGCTGTGTGCTGAACAATCCCATCAGCAAGCAGACCCAACATCTCACATCCAATGGACTCTGTCACACATGTTCAGGTACGTCAGCACTGAGATTACAGTCTCCTGACCTGTATTGATTGAAATATTTTTTGGTTTATCTTTCTGAGCCATAACCTCAACTCCAATTAACCCTTCACGGGCAGTTTGACTGACAGGCGATCTAACCAATCATAATCCTGAATCCGCCATTTTGTCTGACAAAGCAGTCAGGGGAGTTAGTAGATTAACGTTGGTGAACTTGAACTTGAAATATTGTGTGTCCTCACGTCTTTCCGCCCTTGAAACAACATTCCTTCTGATGTTCATTCATGTTTATTTGATGCTATAAATGAACTAGTAAGAATTCAAGTATATGTATTCAATGTATTCAAGCTACGAAGAAAGTGTAAAATGAAATTGTATCCAGTAAACATTTGACCCTTCGCTGACAGTTTGATTGACAGGTGATCTGACCAATCATAACCCTGAATCCACCATTTTCTCCGACAAAGCAGTCAGGGGAGTTTACGTTGATTAACGTTGGTGAACTTGAACTTGAAAAATTGTGTGTTCTCACGTCTTTAGGTGCTTGAAACAACATTCCTTCTGATGTTCATTCATGTTTATTTGATACTATAAATGAACTAGTATGAAGAGATGATCGGTTCACGAGGAGCTACAGCGATCTGTCACGACACATTAAAGACACACTAGACGCTATTTATTGATTAAACTTCTTTAAAAAATATTTGAAAATTGAAACTTTGTTTCATATCAAAAGTAACCTGCTCTGTCTTGTATGTCGATGCGTTGTCAGGATCCATTGCTCCGCGATGTTTTTTCACTTTTGTGAGAACGTGTTACTTGAGAGCGCATGGCTTGTCGGACATGGGAACAGTAACTAAAGGGGGCGGATCTTTACAAACGCCCAATTTCAATATATTTGAGTATTTTCCTTAACTGTCTTTAGTTTTACTATTAGGCCTTACAGATACTGGTTTTAAAACTCTCTAGATAAAGGCAGGTCAGCATTGTGTCACGCTAAATAGTTAAACTATTTTAAGAGGTTCTCCAGTTGTGATTTTAACTTTTAAACTGTATTAGATTAGTTTTTCCCTGATCTGCTCTCTTGTGTCTCGGGTCGAAGTAGGAATAATGTTTAAGTACTGTTTTCTGTTCTTTCGTTACAGAACATGATCATCGTTCCTATTCTATACCAGTGGTAGTTGGTTTATTGTTGTTGCTGGCCTTAATTGCAGTTTTTGGAGGGATTGTGATCTGGCACTTCAGGAAACAAGCATCAGGAAGTGGCAAGTATTACTGCATTTGAAATGAGTCTTTTGTGTATCACCATTTCATGTATAATTTTTACAGTTAAAATGTGATTACTTTTTAAAACAGTTAAAAATGAAGAAATACTTTATGCTACAACAACGTTCAATGCACATCATTTACGCAGTACGGTAAGATACGGTAATTCTGTGTGCATTTGTGTCTCGCCGCCTGCCTGTACAAAGCTCAGCACCAGTGCATTGATGGATCATTCATGGTCATTCATGGATCATTTATGGTCTTTCACAAATGAAATCTCACTGCCTGTCTATGCTTGCTTGTTTCTTGTCATAGCCTATTTAATGATTACAATGAATTATAGATGATTTTGGCTTTACTGCTAGTGATTTATTTTAAGATGTTTCTGTATCACAAGCATGCAGACACTCCTTTCTACTTAACAGGGTTTGGCATTTTCAGCTAGTCATGTTATTATGTTTTCAAATCTTTACAAATCTTACTGGAGAAAGAATAGATTAGTAGGACAAATAACTCGGGAGCAACTGACTGAAATGACAGTTTGTCAGTTAACGGATAACAAACCTGTTCTACCTGTGATTTACACATCACTTACAAAAAAATAAAGAAAAGAAGCCATATATTATGGAAGCTTGTTTCCGTCATGGAATAAAACAAAAGATAATTGCGACTTTTTACCTCACAATTCAGAATTTTTTAAATTGTAAGTTGTAACCTAGTTATAAATGAGTTATAAAGTAAAAATTGTGAGATATAAACTCGCAATTACGAGATTTAAAGTCCGATTCTGAGGGGGGAAAAGACTGACTTTTTTTTCTCAAAATTGCGAGTTTAAATCTCATAATTCTTAAAAAAAAAAGAGTCAGAATTGCGAGAAAAAAAAAGTCAAAATTATGAGTTAAAAAGTCGCAAATACTTTTTTTATTTTTTATTCTGTGGTGAAAACAAGCTTCCATTATAAAAACTCAAGGAATAAAGGTCTTTAAAAAATATGTTTAAAATAATGTAATTTACATCAACATGTTTTTGCATTGTTGTAAATTTCCCTGTAGGTTACTGTAGTGATGTTGTATCAAACATCTGCTGTTCGCACTTGCCAAACAATGACACAAAATGGCCACATGTGAATAATTTAACCATTTTAGTTTACTTGGCTGTTTATATTTATGTCCAGATATAGATGTTTTGTGAATCACTCATCTAAAATAGATATAATCTATCAAACTTCATTAATATTGATATACGTAACTTATAAAGATGCTGTTTTACTCCTTTTGACTGAGCATCAAAATCTAGACTTCATTGCTGTTGTCTTCTCTGCTTATTCTGTATCATGTATTTTGTGATTTGTATGTTTTTCTTCGTAGTGTCCATATACTTGCATGATCCCACATTTGTGTGTGCAGATCATGTCATATATGTTCCAGATTGACTGCATGAAAACTTGCCTCATTTTTCATAGTCATCTCAGTTGTGAGATGTTCTGCAACCATTTTTTTCTTTTGTCATTTGCTAGTTTTGACGGTCGTGTGAACCATCTCGTTCAGGGGTTTGGATTCAGATATTATATAGGAAATGCCATTGTTTGGCATAATGTCTCTTTCAGAACTTCCTCTCCAGTATAAAAGTACCATTCATTGTCTCACCAGTCATGTTCTGAACTTCTCCAATTCTCACACAAAAGAATCTTTCAAAGTAGATTCACAGACTGTATTTAATAGTGACACTGGGTGAGAATTAAAGGGCTGGATGAATATCTTTTAGGTTTTCTAGAGTCAAAATAATCGGTCATCACTGTTCTTGAAAGAGAAATTTCTAGCAAAACGGCAGCAGAACATCTTACTTTCAACTTTATTAATCATAGACAACCTTTTATGATGGATTTCTGTCTGTAATTGGTTATTTTCTGAAAGATTTTCCTCTTTCTCCAGTTTTGCACCTGTATGTTGTGTTATCAATGCTGTTCCTGATTTTATTTTTTTTTCTTACAGATACCACATGAAGAAGATGACATAGTGTACTCAAGTGTTATGATGAGCTAAGGAGCAAAATTACGCTTAATATTTTGTCCACAATAATTCAGGTTCACTGCAGTATAGAGCAGTGTTTCTCAACTGGCGGCTCATGACCCAAATATTGATCAGAAAGAAGCAACGCTGCATGCAAATGTTACTAACCTTACTGTATTCATAGATACTGTAAGTGAAATACTTTGGGAGAAAACCCTTCATAGGACAAGTGGTTTGGAAAATGGCTGAATTTAGAAACTAAAAGTTTCATACTTAGCCTATTTAATGATAATATCTAATATGCAGCTCATAGTATTACTATAATAACTTAACCTGTAGTAGAATTTCTAGAATTAATACTTTCACTTTAGTATTATTAACCATTTCTGATGTAAAATCTGGGTCTGGAAATTAAACCAGTTGAGAGTCACTGAAGCAGAATGTAAGAATGTATTATTTTTAGCTGTTTATTTGCACAGCGCCGTTTTCTCATGTTATTGTCAGTTAATATGTACGGCAATGAACTGTGAAAGAGTAAGAAACCGCTTCATTTCCCTACAAGAAACGCCTAAAGCTTAAAAAACGTGTCTAGACCTGAAATTTTACTTGAGCTTGTGCTTCAGATAACTTAAAAACAAGTGACAGTGTGTATTTCAGCATATTTCAGCATCATTTCATGAACATTGTACTGAATGGAGTTCAACACATTTAAGTATTTTTTCACTTTTTATTATTAAAAGCTTTTATTATTAAATCGCTTTTCTTATGCTATTTTCTCAAATCTAAAACAATCTAGTCCCTGATAGCTTTTAATTTAACAAACCCCAAACTACACTAACAATTATGAATTGAGATCTTCCAGTTAACATTAAAACCAGCTTTCTTTAATCTAACAATCACTTCACAATTTACTGCAGTTTTCCTGCACGACGGGACATGTTTCCACAGGTTTGGAGGGAAAACTGGAATGCTGCCGCTCTCTGGATGTATAATTTGGGCATAGTAGGTGGAGCAAGAAGATCCCTCCACACATTAGATACACAGAGGTGGAGCTGGACTAGAACATGCTCAACCCATGACATCCAGAGAGGTTGAGATGGATGTTATTTTTTCTCTGCAGTGAGCACCATTCGTTCAAATGGTTTGTATATAAAGTCCATGCCTAACCCCACCCTAAACTTAACCCCACTAACTTGAGGGTCTCCGCCTAAGTGCGGCATAGGCTCCTCCCACTCGGAGGTCTCTGGGCTGCAGCAATATATTGTTCACATTCTCTGGCAGGCACATGCTTTTCATGCTGGAGAACTTGTACAGAAGAATTGTATTAGACTGTATAACTAGAGTATATTTCTGCTCTGGCATTGGTAATAGAATTCACAGAGATTTAGTCACATAAATGAATTGCACACCAGTAACTGTCAAAGCAAAACCAAATCCACCATTCAGAACTCAACCAGAGGTGTAAAGTCCAGGGGTCAGAAAGTAAAAGTCCTGACATGTTTTTATTCCACTCATGCTCCTGACTGAAAAGCTGTGCTAGCAAATCCAGCAGACTGGAACAAAATAATGTGGAGGACTTTTACTGTCTGGACCTGGACTTTACACCTCTGCTAAACACCCAGTGAAAAAAAGGCTTTGAATTTTAAAGGGATGGAAACACTGAGCTCTAGCGACACCTGCTGGTCAAACCTGTAAATGCACAGCCATGGAGAGCACAATTTTTAAATCACCATCATGGAGATCAAAACAGAAAATTCAAGATATGTTTAAATATTGTTTATTTTGGAGAAACACCATCACAGGGTTGATGTTCATTTCACACTTGACACCGCTGGTCTGAACTCGGATCACTGTGATAACTTCGGATGATGTTTTGATGTGTTGTCACTTCTTGCAGCTGGTTGGGACAGATTTATATAGAAGAGATTTTATTGCTCTATGCATTATTGAGTCTTGTTTGGTGAGGACGCAGTATGAATGCGCTGGATGTGAACTACTTATTGTGTTTTCAGACATTTGTTTTTCTCATGACTGCGTAAAGAAGATGATTGAGTGAAACTCTTCCCACACGGAGGGCAGTGATACGGCTTCTCTCCGGTGTGGATCCTCTCATGTTTTTTCAGATAATCTGACCATTTGAATCTCTTGTCGCAGTGTGAACACTTGTAAGGTTTTTCTCCGGTGTGGATCCTCTCATGTATTCTCAGATATTCCGACCATTTGAATCTCTTGTCACAGTACGAACACTTGAAAGGTTTTTCTTCACTGTGAATTCTCTGGTGCTTTTTCAGTTCGGCATCTCTAACAAAAGTCTTCCCACAATCAAAGCACATGTGATCCTTCACACCATTGTGTCTTTTCTGGTGTAAATTTAAAGAACCCATCTGGCTAAAACTCTTTCCACACAGAGAACACGTGTGAGGCTTCTCCTTCGAATGAACTTTCAGGTGGTCCTTCAGCGCATCTGCCCTAAAAAAGTTTTTACCGCACTGATCACAGTTAAACGGTCTTTCTCCAGAATGACAACGCAGGTGTATTTTAAAAGTGCATGCTTTTCTGAAACTCTTCCCGCACTGATCGCATATGTGCGGCTTCTCTCCAGTGTGGATTGTCATGTGTTCTTTAAGCGATCCTTTTTTGGTGAAACTCATCCCACACTGGTCACACGTGTGCGGCCTCTCTCCACTATGGATCTTCATGTGATCCGTAAGTGTTCCTTTTAACGTGAAACTCTTCCCACATTGATCACACGTGTGCGGCTTCTCTCCACTGTGGATTTTCATGTGATCTTTAAGGGCTCCTTTTTTTGTGAAAATCTTCCCGCACTGATCACACGTGTGCAGATTCTTTCCAGTGTGGATTTTCATGTGATCCCTGAGGCTTCCTTTTAATGTGAAACTCTTTCCACAATGAGGGCAGGTGAAAGATTTTTTGGCTCTTTTTTTCAATAAAAATGTACTTTTAGTTTGTGGGCGACCAGTTTTGACATGATGGTTTTTCACCTCCACTTCACTCAGTTCTTCACTCTCCTCCAGGACTAAAATGAAAGAAAGTTTTAATCTGGTGCAAAAGCAAAAAGTAGACAACTGATACATTTTTATTTCTTCTTATTATTATTTATATTACTTTACTTTCCATGAATTCTTGAATTGAATTGTATGTTCTTCAGCATGAAGAATCGAGAATAACACACAGACCTTTTTGTTCTTCAGTAACTTTGTGTTTCATTCTGCAGGGTTTTGAGTCACTCATGTTCTCAATGTTTTTTCATAAACTCTTGTCGGCTGACGGGAACATTCCAGCTTTTATTGGTGAAATGTCGTAGGGAGAAACTTCACAGGAGGTGAATTGTTGGATGGATAATCCAACTATAATGTAAGAAAAGGGAAGAATAAATAAACTTTGAATAAATGTACAGATTCATAAACAACAATAAATAACACAAATTGAATTCAGCTTAATTTATCTTGTCATTTAGCTAAGAATTTGCTCATTTGTTTTTAGTTTGTTGTTGCTGTTTTTACATATAACATGCATTATAAAAGACTACAAATTAATAATTGCTGTTAAGAGATATAACTATCAAAAGTGGGGAGTAGTTTTGACATGAATAAAAATACATCAAAACACACACAAATGCATTTTATTAGAGCAGTTGGCAGTACAGTATAATAAATATATACGTAAAGCAGCATACTATGTCCATTTCAATCTAAATAATATATTAATAACAACAAATGAATCAATAAAATGTTACTGTTTCGAATGTGCAAAATCTACAGCGATCATAAAACCTTCGTTAAAATTGTACCTCAAAGCAATATTTTCATGTTTCCATATTGAAATCATATTTACCTACATCAAAGTCTAAAAGAGACTTTGCAACATACTCGCATTTTTTGTACCTCTTGTGATGAATTTAAAACGTCGCGCGTCGCTCCTCACGGGCTTTAAGTACTTAGCAGTAACCTTGAAGTATATATATTATTTTACGTACAATGTAGCTAAAATGATATATTTTATGTTTGTGTAAACATACCGCGTCGAGCTCATCTCACTTCAGAAGACTCGCTACAGACTTGGAGATGACGTCATCACAACGAGACGAAATCAGTTTATTAAAAAACTTACCAAATACATAAAAAAACCAAATAAAATAAAAAAAGATACTTAAAACAACACAACGACAAAAAGAGCGTCGTCATTCTATCTAAACGCCAGTGACGTAACTATTAAAAGCATCTTAGACATTGAGTTTATATGAGTGAGTCACCAGAGGGCGCTATAGACGGATGGATGGATGGATGTCTCCCATTTTTAGCACTTAGAAATCTAAAATAAATCTCATTTTACTAAGCCATTTGTTAAAACAGATCAATATATGTTGTTTAAATTCATGTCTATATACAGCGTAAAACTATGTTTGAGGTAAAACCACATTTTTCCCGGTGCTAAGCTGTCAAACTGGGACACCTTTAGTGCCAAACTGGGACACTTCAAAAACATTCAATTCTTATTCAAATGTAGGCCTAATGAATTAAATACAGAATAGCAATAAACAACAACAATAATGATAAACATCACTTTTTTAAGGAGGGATGCAGGTACAGCCGAATCACCACAACCTCCCTTCCCTCCTTTGCCTGTCCACAATATTTTTTTTGTAAATTTCATATAAATTTACAAAAATAATTTCTGCTTTTTGTACGGTAGGTTAGTCTACACGCCAATACAGCCAATGCAAGTGAATGCCACTCGTCTTCAATGAGGCCCTCCTCCTCGCCCCGCGTCTCATGGAAACAGTTTACGTCAATCTTTGATGAAATATCCAGCTAGCTAAATAAATTTATGAGGGTATATGGATGCACCCCTTCTATTATTTTGCTGGCTAATCGAAGCTGGCAAATTGCAATCAAGGATTAAAAAAAAAAAAATCTGGTACTGGAGTCATGGAATCGTGACGGCCCTAGAATTTACATTAACCCAAAAAGAATAAGTGCAAAAGTACTCATTAATTCATTTCGAATGTAATATGTGACGTTACATGTGTGAAACACATTTGTGTATTTTCACACATGCTAACCAACTGAATTAAGTGGCAAAAGAACTACATGATCTAAGAACCCAACACAGAGATGAAGAACCGGTAATATTTATTCATGTACAATATATCAGATATATATCTCACTTAAAAGTGTCATAGCCTACTTTTGTCGATCTGAATCTCACACTTTGCATGACGGATCTCTGTCCAGACACTTGTTTCAGCTGGCTAGGAAAGATTTATATAGAAGCTTATATAGCTTTTATTGCAATAGACATTTTCTTTTTGTATGCTTGCGTAAAGAAGCTAATGTACTAAAATTCTTCCCACACGAAGCACAGTGATACGGCTTCTCTCCCGTGTGGCTCCTCTCGTGTATTTTCACACATGCTAACCAACTGAATCTCTTGTCACATTGTGAACACTTGTAAGGTTTTTCTCCAGTGTGAGTTCTCTGGTGGAGCTTCAATTCAGCATTTGTAATAAAGGTCTTCCCACAATCGAGGCACACGTAATTCTTCACACCGTCGTGTCTTCTCTGGTGTATTTTTAAACCCCCCACCTGACTGAAACTCTTTCCACACAAAGAGCACACGTACGGCTTCTCCTTTGAGTGAACTCTCAGGTGGACCTTCAGGGAAACTGCCAAAACAAACTTTTTACTGCACTGATTGCAGTTATACTGTTTTTCTCCCGAATGACAGAGCAGATGTAATTTAAGAGTGTTTGCGTGTGCGAAACTCTTCCCGCACTGATCACATGTGTGCGGCTTCTCTCCGGTGTGGATCCTCTCATGTATTTTCATGTGTCCTGACTGACTGAAACTCTTCTCACAGTGTGAACACTTGTAAGGTTTTTCTCCGGTGTGAGTTTTCTGGTGCTGTTTCAGTTCAGCGTTTCTAATAAAGGATTTTCCACAATCGAAGCACATGTGATTCTTCACACCGCTGTGTCTTTCCTGGTGTATTTTTAATCCACCCATCTGACAAAAACTCTTTCCGCACAAAGAGCAAACATAAGGCTTCGCCTTTTTATGAACGTTCAAGTGTCTTTTTAGGGATTCAGCACTTGAAAGCATTTTACCACACTGATCACAGTTATAAGGTCTTTCTCCAGAATGAGAACGCAGATGTAATTTAATACTGTTTGCATGAGTGAAACTCCTCCCGCATTGATCACATGTGAACGGTTTCTCTCCAGTGTGGATTTTCATGTGTTCTTTAAGGGTTGTTTTTCGTGTGAAACTGTTCCCACATTGATCACACGTGAAAGGTTTCTCTCCACTATGAACTCGTGCGTGATGTTTCAGATTGTGCTTGTATGCAAATCTCTTTCCACACTGAGAGCAGGTAAAAGATTGTTTGGCTTTTTTTTTCGGCAAAGATTTTTTTATGGATTCGACATCATGTTTCTCCTCCACTTCAGTCAATTCTTCACTCTCCTTGTTTTCTTCTGTCATGTCTAAAATGAAAGTAAAACAGGTCTGATTTTCACTAAATCATACAGAGAAATATGAAGGAAAAGAACACACTGTGAACCCTGATCTATGTGAAACAGATTAAATAAAACATCACCTACAATATCTAGTCACACTTACTGATGTTAACGATCTATGAATGTTTTTGAAACCTCATTTCACTGACTATTTGTTGACAACCAAATAAAGAACACTTAATTTTATACCAATTAAATAGAAAGTGTCCTGTATATGATATATGTGCTAGTTATTTCACAGCTCTTATACATTTTCTATGTACAACCACTAAATCTGATGAACTGTTTGAAGTTTTGCAACCTTAATAATCTTCAGAATCAATCATGAAAAATCAAGAATAAACACCAACCTCTTTGTTCTTCAATCTCTTCATGTTTTATTCTGCAAGTTTCCGGATCATTCATGTTCATCACTTGTAGGCTGGCAGGATTATTCCAGCATTTATTGGTGAATTGTTATAGAAGAAGCTTCACAAAAGGTGAATTCCTGTGTATTATTAGCAAGAGCAGATCTGATAAAAATGAAAATAATTAAATAAGTTAATAAACCAATGATTATAATATTTTAAGCAATTAAATTTTGTGTTATTGAATTTATTATTATTATTATTATTAAAAATCACATTCTACATATTTATATTTTATCTATGAGTCTTTCAGCTTTTAACATTTTTTTAATTTTTACCTTTATCTAAAGTATCATCATATGAACAACAAATTATTAAAATTATAAATAAAACACCATTTAAATAAGTTTTTATTAGTACTCCATTGTTTCTAAATGAAACGTATTAGAGACTGTAATAAAATAAATGTTCAAAAGTGGTGATTGTATTTTGTTAAGTTTACCTCAATCTATTGATACTAATAAAATGAGCTTTAAGTGGCAGTTTACACGTGATCTGAATACATTAGCATAATGAATGAGGTGAAAACAAACAGTACACAGAAATAAAGCAATTAGGTCTAGCTACATCATTTACGTGTCACTTTGGCAATAAGAGAAAGTGACATTTCGACAAGTGATTCGCTAACAATATTATTTCTCCAAACATCGAAACACACGAACAAAGAAAAACACAAAATCGCTCATGTTTTAATGAATTTAACACATACACATCTTTGACAGCTAAATGTTCGTTTTCGTCGGTAAACGCCATAAAGGACGACAAATAGAGCTGTACCTGATGGAAACAATACATACATCAGCCCTTTAAAGGCCAATTCTCTACGTTATATTTAAATAAATCTACGCAGCTCTGTGAACTGCTCAACTCACCTCAGAAGATTCGAGGCTGACTGACTGTTAGTGCGTGACGTCATCACTGCGAGGCAACAACGTACGTTATCGAAAAAGCGCCAAATATCCTCAAAACAGATACTACATCAATATTGAAGCAAAAATAACTAAGAATTCCACTTCGAGTCGAGCTGCTTGTCAGAACAAATGTTTAAAAATGAATTTTGTATTTTGATATTGAATTACAATGTCGACAGATAGCCACTTTAGTCATGTATGAGGTGAAATATTATTTATTATGCATTTAAAAGCTATATCGAGACATTTAAAAGATCAAAATCCCCAAAATACATTACCGTTCATAATGAAAATGATTCAAAGGAGCCCTTAAAACCAGGGGTGGAACTGAAATAAAAGTGGAACTGGACTTTCTGGCACAGAGCGGACCATCACATCTGCTCCGCGAACCACAACATCATAACACACTGGCTCATGATGCACTGAGCAATTCTTATCAACACTTACTAACAATATAACACAATATACAGAAATATAAATGTTATTTAATTTTTTAATCCTAAACTGTAAGGAATGACTGTTTCTTCTTTAAGTTATAATCAGTCTTTCCTGGTGTACATAGAAAATAGAACTTTGGAGAATTTTTACACAGTTATTTTCTATACAGGGACAGTTTAATATCACTAAAGATGAACTATATCCCACCATAAAATCAGTCCATATGACACAAAGCTCCGGTATGTTCGCAGATGACTTGGAATGTAATGTAGCGTTTTACTGCAGGCTAAATCAGAGATTCCCAAACACATTCCTGTGGCCCTTATCTGGGATAAATCTATATATATTATGTACAGGTGCTGGTTTTATAATTAGAATATCAACAAAAAGTTGATTTATTTCACTAATTCTCTTCAAAAAGTGAAACTTGTATATTATATTCATTCATTACACACAGACTGATATATTTCAAATGTTTATTTCTTTTAATTTTGATGATTATAACTGACAGCTAAGGAAAATCCCAAATTCAGTCTCTCAGAAAATTAGAATTTTGTGAAAAGGTTCAATACTGAAGACACCTGGTGCCACACTCTAATCAACTAATTAACTCAAAACACATGCAAAGGCCTTTAAATGGTCTCTCAGTCTAGTTCTGTAGACTATACAATCACGGGGAAGACCGTTGACTTGACAGTTGTCCAAAAGACGACCATTGACACCTTGCACAAGGAGGGCAAGACACAAAAGGTCATTGCAAAAGAGGCTGGCTGTTCACAGAGCTCTGTGTCCAAGCACATTAATAGAGAGACGAAAAGATGTGGTAGAAAAAAGTGTACAAGCAATAGGGATAACCGCACCCTGGAGAGGATTGTGAAACAAAACTCATTCAAAAATGTGGGTGAGATTCACAAAGAGTGGACTGCAGCTGGAGTCAGTGCTTCAAGAACCACTACGCATAGACGTATACAAGACAGGGGCTTCAGCTGTCGCATTCCTTGTGTCAAGCCACTCTTGAACAACAGACAACGTCAGAAGCATCTCGCCTGGGCTAAAGACAAAAAGGACTGGACTGCTGCTGAGTGGTCTTAAGTTATGTTCTCTGATAAAAAAATTTGCATTTCCTTTGGAAATCAGGGTCCCAGAGTCTGGAGTAAGAGAGCAGAGGCACACAATCCACGTTGCTTGAGTTCCAGTGTAAAGTTTCCACAGTCAGTGATGGTTTGGGGTGCCATGTCATCTGCTGGTGTTGGTCCACTGTGTTTTCTGAAGTCCAAGGTCAACGCAGCCGTATACCAGGAAGTTTTAGAGCACTTCATGCTTCCTGCTGCTGACCAACTTTATGGATTTGCAGATTTCATTTTCCAACAGGACTTGGCACCTGCACACAGTGCCAAAGCAACCAGACATCTTGTTTCTCCTTCACTTCAGTAAATTCTTCACGCTCCTTCTATCCGTACTAAAATGAAAGTAACACAGGTATGATTTTAAGTAAATCATAAAATCAAAAAATGAAATATGAAGGAAAAGAAAACATAGGTGAACACTGATATAATAGCAGAAAGTAGCAGAAATTGCTATAAAAAAAATCATGGATGCAAACACATCGGGGTGAAAAAATGTGACAAAGATGCAAAACTCTTCTCAGAATAATTTGTTAAGCTTGTGTATATTTTTAGTTAAAGCTGTTAAGCTATTTAGCAATATCGCATGTAGGTTTTTCACTTTGTGTTTTATATAATGACCTCTATGATGTGCTTGAGGAATATATTTTCTTTTGATTGTTTTTTCCTTTTGAGATGCATGTTGTTGTTGAAAATGAAAGTAAAAGAGTGAAACACTTTCACTGCATTTTAATAGAGTTCTGTGTCTTTATTAAAATCAATACGTTAATGATTTCTCTCATTAGCTCACGACCCACCAGAAATTAATCGGGATGTTATTTATTATAACTTGGTCAGTCTGACCTGTGGAAATAACCACGATTTGTGCATTTCTACAAATTATTATAACGTTTCTTGGGTCATTTTGATCAAGTCCATTCGTTACACCTTACTGTGAACACTTTGAGCAAAAAATGTTGTTTCAGCATAAAGTACCTCTTCCTCATAAATCTGAACTGTTTTAATAAAATAATAATCATCATATTTTGAAACTCTAAAACACTTTATGTCTGAAATGGTGTTTAAAAACAAAAAATTCAGCACATCTTTTGAGCGCTTTATTCTGATCCAGAACATCTCATATCATTGAAATAGGAAATACTTGCCCGCTGGATTGCACTTCCTGCAGTGAAAGTGTATCACCAACCCAACAGCGATGACCAGTAACACTACAGCAGCTGATATCAGTGGAATAATATATGATGGTTGAATGACACCTGTAATGAACAAAAAGAAAAGTAATCAATGTAAATGAAATTGATTCATGCAATGTCTGACTTCAAGATATTATAGAAAGCTGTAGATATCAATAAAACCATCATCATGAACCAAGGACATCTATAGCCAGTTTTAGCTTGATTAGCAGATTCAACTTGCACCATCGCAAACCCTCTTTTGGCATTAAAAAACTACTGTCAGGATTTACTAAAGACATGCAGTGAAAAACTAGCATTTAAAAGATATGGACAGGGTTATTTTTTCTCTTTCAGACATGAAATTTATGATAGGGGAGTATAGTCGTAGCCAGATAAGAGTTCACTAATTAGTTGTTCAGAACAGAGAGCGTAGAATGGCAAAATTGTTCCAACAAAATTATTTCTTTAAAAAAAAGAAAAAAGCCTAACTTTAAAGATCAGGAAGACTGAAATGGGAGGAAGAGGAGTATAGAAATCTGAAGGAGACTGTCAGTAGATCAGCCATAGAAATTTCAACTCCCATCAATACGTTTATGGGATTGCGGTCTTATGCTAACTTGCCCAGTTTAGTAAATCTGGCCCTTGATGTTGAAGGGGTGGATTTTGGAATCCACTGCCGCTTCAATATATACAGTATTATTTGAGTGATTTATCATGAAGTTATTAATCAACATTTATCTTTCTACATTTTAATTATTTGAATGACTTCAACTTATATTAAAACATTTATTTTCCTTTACATTTTCAAACTCTAGAAAATAATGATGTATATTGTCTGTTCCTCTGACTGAGAGAAAAGTACAACTTATCAGTATGTTTTGGGAAAGTTTCCTGTTCAGAGCAGAGCTCAGATCAACTTCAGCCTTGAAGAAGCTGTGAATCATGTGTGTCTTTGTATGTGCGCGACGTGTTCTGTACAGGTGCATTATGGGTACTGGTGGACAACTGGCTCTCGGAGACCTGCAGACACCTTGTCCTGACTGAACAGGACATCCTGTCCCTAACTTCAGGGTCTGATCATCAGCATCATGATGAAGGAGATTTGCTTCTGACTATCTGTCCATGTGTGGAAAATTACCAGTTTTGTCTAGTTTTCTCAACCAATCAGAATCTTAGTAATGACGTAGTTAGTGGACTCTGTTAGAGTATAATTGTTTTGGAAATGTGAATGTATGCAGAGTGGCCTACGAGCTCCTTGTGAGACTTGAAGCTGCTTCTGCTGATGAAACTGCAAACTATTTTTCAGTAAAATTTTCTTCAATTAATTTTTTTATATTTTCTTCAATTTATTTTAATTTACTCTGACTACAGGTCTTCATTTATCATATCTGGGCTTTTGGATCTTTAACTGTAAATCCCCAGAAAAGACCAAATACAAAAGAAGGTGTGACTATTTGACAGAGTTAGTTTAGTGAGTAACCATTCACTTCTAACACACCAGAGACCTGGGTTCAATCCCCACCAAGGGCAAGTTCTCACTTTAAGTCGCTTTGGATAAAAGCTTCTGCCATATATATATAAATGTATTTGAGTTCAACTTCTTGAAAAGACACTTGAAATCACACTTTTAAACAAAATCTTTAGTTTAAAGTTTATGAAGATAAACTCCCACAACAGTTGTGTTTCTCTTCAGTATTTACAATCATTAACATCCAACGAAATCTACTAAACATCTCTGTCGTACCTGCACATGTGCAGGGTTGGGGAGTAACGAAATACAAGTAACTTAGTTACGTATTTAAAATACAAAATTTGAGTAACTGTATTTCATTACAGTTACATTTTAAATGGGTGGTAATCAGATTACAGTTACATCTGAAAAGTATTTTAGATTACCAAAGTGATTACTTTGAATTTTAATATCATTTAAACAGCAATTGGTGATTCTCTGACTCTGACAGTCTGAAAAAGCGGAGTTAAGTTTCATCAACATTTTAATACTTTTAAGAGGGATCATAAATTTTTTTGTTATTTTTATTTAGTACTGCCCTGAACAAGAGAAAATGACTGAATTTATAAAAAAAATTGCCCAACTGTCAACTTGACTGTCCTGTCATGACCTGATGATCCACGACTGTTTTCATGTTTTGTGATAGTTGTTTGTGAGTCATTTTATAATTCACTCGTCACTGCAACCTTTTCTAAATTTGTTTTTTTTTCCCTCACAATTGTGAGTTTACATTTCACAATTTTGACTTCTTTTTCTCAGAATTGCGAGATATAAACTTGCAATACTGACTTTTTTTCTTGCAATTGTGATTTTAATATGTGAGTTTATATCTCCTAATTCTGACTTTTCTCAATATTTTGAGTTTATATCTCATAATTCTGACTTTTCTCAATATTGTGAGTTTATATCTCATAAATCTGACTTTATAACTCACAATTGCAACTTTATATCACGCAATTCTGAGGGAAAAAGTCAGAATTGTGAGATAAAAACTTGCAATTACCTTTTTTGTGTTTGTTCCACACTTATTAGTATTCCAAAGTATTCTAAAGTATTTAGATTAAGTTACTAAACTTGAGTAATGTAACGAAATACGTTACAAATTACTTTTTAAACCATGTATTTTGTAATCTGTAGTGAAATACATTTTAAAAGTAACCTACCCAGCCCTGCACATGTGTGACAGAGGTGGTTGATGTCCAGATGTTGAGTCTGGTTGCTGATGGGATTGTTCAGCACACAGCTGTAGGTGTTTTTATCCTGATATTCCACCTCCAGAGGTAGAGAGAGACTGATGCTGAGATCAGACACACTGATGCTGGACAATAAACTGTTTCCTTTGTACCAGGAGAGAGTCACATGACTCACATTCACAGCTGAACACACCAGTGAACATGATGATGATGATGAAGAACAGTTTGAAGAGTCTCTGGTGATGACAGGAATGAGTAGAGGAGCTGGAAATATTACAGGAAAATGAAAATATAAATGTTACTTAAAAAAAACAAACCAATATATGAAAATACTGTTGAAATCTCTAATTTTGGTCTATTCTTAATTTTTTAAATTACAATATTCTGTTTTTGATTTTTTTTGTGAACATAGATCAATACATCAACAGTCCATGGGTGTGACAAAAGCTGCTTATAGTTGCAAGTTCTTTTGTTTCCTGATGTTCATCCACTACTAAATATTTGATTTACTCACTGTAGACAGTAACACTGAAGCTCCTGTATGAGATCTTGCTGGTGCTGGTGATCATTAGTTTATAAAGTCCGGTGTGTTCAGATCTGATGTTTGTGATGGTCAGAGATCCAGTCTGACCATCTATCTGGAGTCTGTTCTCAAATATCGTATTATTATCATCTATATAGATCTTCTGTCTGTGGATTTCAGCTATACGAGCTTCTGAACTGTTATGTCTATAAAACCACAGTATATGATCATCTGTCTGTACTTCAGTAACATCAGAGTTTAAAGTGACAGAATCTCCCTCCAGCACTGACACTGACTTCACTGCATCTGTATCACCAAACACTCCTGAAACACAGAGAAGCAGTTTTTAATTAATCTATTTTTAAAATTTTAGAGAATTTCATGGCAAAACCCCACAATTCCACCTGAGTTCAGGAAATCAAACCCGTACCATTATTAAAAAAACATGTTTGTTTGTTTGTTTATAATTTTTTACACTATTTCTTCATGAACTGAACTGCAGTCAGTTGTCACACATTCACAAATTGATTTCCAGATGTTGAGCTCCAAGACTGAACAACATATTCAAACATGTTGACACAAGCATGCTTTTTTTCCCTGAAGACTTAGTTTGTTGGAATCTCAAGAGTTTCCCACTACTATTTTGCAATTTCCCCAGCTGTACCAACAGGCCTTACGAAAAAGTCGAAATACAGAGTGAATTTATTGTATGAAAAGATATCAAAATAGCAACCCTTATGAAAAAGTTTATTCAAGTGTGCTATTAGTAAACTTCTTTTAAACTAAAAATAAGAAAGAGCTGCAACTAATGATTATTTATTCTCTCGACTAATTAACGATTATTTTTCGATTAGTCGACTATTATCGACGACGATTATTTTTATTTTTAAATTAATCTAGTGATCTTTTTTTACGTAAGAAGTTAGAACTAATTTAGCAGTTCATTGAGGCGTAGAAACACTGGGACACGCCATTATGTAATAATACGATTTGATTTTGATTAAAAATAAGCCACTTATGTGTGGTCGTCCAGTGGTAGACATTTGAACTTTAAAATGAAGAGTGTCAAAGACTTTCTATACAGTCTTAAAGGAACTTTGATAGTGTTCAAGCCATTGAACAAACATCTCCTGAACCATGTATTTTCCTCTTGCGCTGTCTGTAATGTAAGGAATCTTGTGATTGGTTGTCAAGCCAGCCAATCAGAATTTAGCAGCCTCATCTCTGATTGGCTGGAATTTTGGCACATTGTAACGCTGGTTTGTGTTGAGCAGGCGCGCGGTCGGTGCTTAGCGGAGAAGGGTCTGTCTGCATCCCGCAGTACTACAACGTACTTCAAGTTACGCCTTTTCAAGTTACACCTCTTCAAGTTACGCCTTCCGCGAATAAACAAGCGTGGACATCACTGACTAAAACAATCTTTTAAAGTAAATTATTTTATGTTTTATGAATGAAAGGTGTGTAAGATGAGCTTATATTGCTATCAAATCTTAAGTATGAAACAAGCTAGTAGTAAAACAAAATAAATACTATCAAATTAATACAAACTCATGCAATTATAGCTAAAAACTTACCCCCCACACCCAAACCTTTTCCTAAACCTACCCCTTCCATAAAAAAATGTACTGTAGCGTTTCATAGTTAAAATACTAGACGAAAACAAACAGCATGACTGTGGCCTTGTAGTTGTTATACGATCCGATCCCTTATCACTAGGTTGCGATAGTGAAGCTTAAAAAGCAAGAAAAGTGAAGTAGAAGAAGATCAGTACTCGTGACGATTGTGTCTAGAAGGGATACAGCTACGGCCAGAAGTGAGGCAGAATCTTTGGATAAATAACAGTAAATTAAATGTGCTACTTATCAAATTGTGTTTTATTAACATCTACACCCACCCCAACCCTAAACCTACCCTTACAATACTGCAAATACAGTTATTAAATTAAATAAATAAATATTAAATGACGCAGTATTGATGTGCGCATGTGCAGCGGCTGCATCATCTCTTTTTGACATCTCGCGTGGTTCTGTGTGACTTGGACAACTTACGCCCCCTGCAACAGGTTACGCCTCCTTCCTGTTACGCCCCCTCTCTTGCAGTCCGCAGACAGATTCTATTGGCTTAGCGAGCACGCAGGGTGGGTATCAGGAGCGCGAGCAAATAAACTTCTTTGAAATGCAAAACTACGGAGCCCCTAAAGGGACGTGGTGGTGGAAAAAAAATGGGACGGGAGGATTTTTTTTTAAAGAAATCTTTTGCGTTCCCACGCAAAACTTTGCGTTCCCTCGCAAAGATGTTTGCGTTCCCACGCAAAGATGTTTGCGTTCCCACGCAAAGATGTTATCGTTCCCTTGCAAAACCTGTTGTGAGCTCGGACAAAACCTTCCTGTTTAATGTCCCTCTGGCTGGCAGTGTTTATTAAGTCAGCTCGAGCATTAATACACACAAATAATGCGCGGCTCATTTAGAGTTTGAACTTGTTTGACTCAAATAAAGAAATGCGGTCAGTGCTTAAGGAGTTCAGTAAAGCTGGCAATATATTCACATATTCGAGCTTCCCGGATCAATAACTCGTGAATTAAACGTTGTTAAAACACAAATGCAGATATTTCCAATCAAAGTAACATAGACAACGAGCTATAACAACCCAATTTTCCTCAAATGTGCTTTATAATATATAAATTTGTCTCTACAAGCCGGTGCGAGACAAGGGACCGTCTGAAAAGTGCAAAACCCAAAACCCTTTTTCTCATTTTATATTATGAAAAACGCTCAATAACTTCACTGTAACACGTCACTGCTCTCCTACTGGTTGTACTAGAACACTTAGTTTGATAAAAAAAAAAATAGATATAAATTTTATGATTATTATGAAACAAAATCAATAACTTCACTGTTAATAGTAAAACATCTAATAATAACTTGTAATGCCATCAAATTCAGTAAGCAATTATCATGCTGGTCCATGCTGGTTGTAAGTATGTAAATTGCATAACATCAAACTAACATGCCAAACTGTGTTGTAGTGTAACCACCAGGAGAGCAGTGGTGTTTTAACCGAGTTTTGTTACACTACAGTGTGTAACATTGAAGTTATTAATGACTATTTTTGTAGAAATGCTTTTCTGATTTTGCACTTTTCAGACGGTCCCTTCGGACTTGTCTCACCGCCGCCTGCTAATAGAGACCAATTTATATATTATAAAGCTTGTTTGAGGAAAATTCAAACTCTAAATGAGCCGCGCATTATTTGTGTGTATTAATGCTCGAGCTGACTTAATAAACACTGCCAGCCAGAGGGACATTAAACAGGAAGGTTTTGTCCGAGCTCACAACAGGTTTTGCAAGGGAACGATAACCTCTTTGCGAGGGAACGCAAAAGATTTCTTTAAAAAAAATTCCTCCCATCCCATTTTTTTTCCCACCACCACGTCCCTTTAGGGGCTCCGTACAAAACTGATTTTCGTTCGCTCTAAATATTTTCTTATTTGCGAGACGAAGATTTTGTCCTCAACTCAGTTCACGCGCGCGAAATGCCCTTTTACACGCTCAAAATATGATCTTGCGCGCGCAAAAATTTGGCAGAGATCCAATTCCATAGGTGGTACGCCATTTCGGTTTTGCAAAGGGAACGAAGGACCATTTTATTTGGCCTCTGTTTAAAGTATTCCCATACTTTTGATAATCGTGGTCTAGGTTTTTGTGATAGAATGGAACTTTCTCCGTTCCCAGGAGCAGAAGCCGCCATTACGCGAGATGAATGTAAACAGTGTGACGCGTCGACGTATTTTCGTAATCGACGTAATCGATGAATATGTACCTCTTAGAAATATACTTAAAATTGCATTTACAAGTATACTTGACTTATACTGACAGTAAAAATGTATTCAGCCTCGTAGTTTACTGACTACTAAATTGACATTATACTGACTAAAAGGCACTTTATAAACGTACCCAAAAAACAATCCTGATGTGCATCTTGAGACAAAATAATTACACTGGCATATTTTAAGATAAGTCAGTACAAGTTGCTTTCAGCTGAAACAGCTCAAACATGCATTCTAGTCTAGGACTGAGCTTTTTTGTGAAACTGGAGGAAAGTAGGCTATATTTGAACATTACTTAAGTATACTTAATAAAATGAACTTGAAGTATACTTCTTTTTCGTAAGGGTACTTTTGGGAGTAAAAAATTCAATAAAAGTGAAAACACTTACCACGTGAGAACCAGATCCACAGACCTAGGAAAAAAGTTTTATGAAACATATTCACAATTCCTTAAATATCCGAGCAAAACACTCCTCGTGATTTAGTAGACCGCCTTTTTTCTCAAATCGAAGTAACTTATACGTCCAAAACAAAAACTATCTCTAAGAATTAAGTAAACAGACAACAAGCTGTGGATTCAGTGTCGTTTCGCTTCTCATGATGGACACAAAGCCCCGTTATTGTGCACAAGCTTAAATTAAAATAGCCTATAGGCCTAATCGAGATTCATCCATCCATTAAAACGTTTTGGCAGAAAGAAGAAGAGATACAGGACAAAAACGCTACCTCATGATTTAAGTTTACAGATTTGGATCACTTTGTCTGGAAAACGCCCCGCCCTCCAGAGTCTCTTGCCCTCGAGACGTGTTTTTAAAAACTACAGCACTGAAGGAAAAACTCTTCTGCTCTTTCATCGACCAAGCCATTGCTGGATGTGCTGGAAGAGATTGTGCACGTGAAATGTGCATAACAAAGTCGCGAGGCAGTGTGTGTGTAATTATTAATAACTTTGTGCGTCCATTTGAGGAAAGTGAGTCCCATATTCTCCATGAATTGTTTAAGTTCTATTAGAGATATAAATACATTGAAGTAATTGAGTATTTGGGAGAGGGGGTATTAACATTAAGTGACATCGCATCTGACGCTATGGCACATCCGGTGGCACTTCCGGTCTTCATTGGCATGTGCCAGTGTAACGGAGGCCAGCTAGTAGTTGCTGTGGGATTAAACCTCTGATTTCAAGAGATGCTCTTTAGAGATCCTCCTTGTTAGAGCGTCCGACTCCCATGGTGGAAGACCCAGGTTCGAGGCCCGGTCAGAGTGGGTCTAGTAATAGAGGGGGTTACACCAGTAAAACTTGTGGGATGTCGGTGCGAAACACTGACATTGTGTCGTGGTCTCGCGGACCATGTTGCCGTATGTTGTGATGGCTGCAAGAGTGACTGACGGATGAGTTGAGCGGCTATGCTGACGTAATTGCTCAAAATACTAAAGAAATTGTCTAACTTAGACATATGGTTTTAAAAAAAAATCCAATTAAACGTATTAAAGTCGGTCATATTTTTTAAAACGTCAGGTTTGTGCAAAAAATTGTTATATTTTGATAATGCTGTTTGTTTTTGAGCACACAAACTGCCCATTATTGAAACCACAAAGAATAAATCTATCATGGGTCACTGCGAATAACAGTCGTGTTTTTGCATGATGCTACAAGCACACCTGTATAAAGTAGGCTAAGTGTATATTGGTCAGCACAAGATAAACATTACGAAAATTAACTATGTTACAAGTTTTACTGGCACATGCCAATGAAGACCGGATGTGCCATTGCGTCAAATGCCATGTCACTTAATGTTAATACTGCTGCTGGCATTTGGTCAAATCCACTCGATAGAAATGACTCATTCCATGTCGTCATTGTAGAATGCATGTTGTTTATCGGAGATTTGAATGTTGTTCTTATATTATTGAAACAAATATATTATTGTTTGTTCTGTCCAAATTATTAGGTAAAAATGGTGTTTTATAAGTTAGGATTCAGCCTGGTTAGACTGTTGTATTGTGCTAGAAGTGATGTTAAGCTATCAATAATGATGCTTATGTAAAATATACTACTGTTTATTTGCAGCCACACATATAGTATCCTTGGCTGTACACCGTTGAGTTTTTGAGATCAGAAGATCAGAAACATGATTCACAGCGCACCTTTCTTTGGTCTGTTTTTCATGCTGTTGAACGGTATGTCATAAACACTTTTTGAAATAATAATAATGATAATAAAAACCTGACATGTTTCTATCTTGTTTATTTGTGAACAGTCTAACAGGTTATTAGTTTGAAGTCCCTTTCTATTGTGTTATTTATTCAGTGAAATTTTGTGCTAGTTGATTTTCCTCATAAATATTATATTCGATCTTGAATGTTTTTTTATTTTTCTGTATTTCAGCATATTTCAGCATTATTTCATGAACATTTTACTGAATGGACTTCAACACAATAAAGTATTTTTTCACTTTTTATTATTAAAAGCTTTTATTATTAAATCGCTTTTCTTATGCTATTTTCTCAAATCTAAAACAATCTTAGTCCCTGATAGCTTTTAATGTAACAAACCCCAAACTACACTAACAATTATGAATTGAGATCTTCCAGTTAACATTAAAACCAGCTTGCTTTGATCTAACAATCACTTCACAATTTACAGCAGTTTTCTGAATTGTTCTGTATTCTGCAGTATATTCCTGCACGCCGGGACATGTTTCCAGAGGTTTGGCTCTTCTCCAAAGCGGGAAAACTGGGATGCTGCCCTTCTCTGCTTATAATTTGGGCATAGTAGATGGAACAACCACGTACTAACACTACCCATAACTATCCCTCCACCTATTAGATACACAGAGGTGGAGCTGGACTAGATCATGCTCAACCCATGACATTCAGAGAGGTTAAGATGGACGTCATTTATCTCTGGAGCAAACCCCACTTAACCCCACTAGCTTGAGGGTTTCCGCCATCTTGCGGCATAGGCTCCTCCCACTCAGAGGTCTCTGGGCTGCAGTGATATATTGTTTGCATTCTCTGGCAGGCACATGCTTTTCATGCTGGAGAACTTGTACAGAAGAATTGCATTAGACTGTATAACTAGAGTAAATTTCTACTCTGGCATTGATAATAGAATCACTATTTCACAGAGATTTAGCCACATAAATAAATTACACACCAGTAACTGTCAAAGCAAAACCAATCCACCATTCAGAACTCAACCAGAGGTGTAAAGTCCAGGGGTCAGAAAGTAAAAGTCCTGCCATGTTTTTATTCCACTCATGCTCCTGACTGAGAAGCTGTGCTAGCAAATCCAGCTGACTGGAACAAAATAATGTGGAGGACTTTTACTGTCTGGACCTGGACTTTACACCTCTGCTAAACACCCAGTGAAAAAAAGGCTTCGAATTTTAAAGGGCTGGAAACACTGAGCTCTAGCGACACCTGCTGGTCACCTGTAAATGCACACAGCCATGGAGAGCACAATTTTTAAATCACCATCATGGAGATCAAAACAGAAAATTCAAGATATGTTTAAATATTGTTTATTTTGGAGAAACACCATCACGGGGTTGATGTTAATTTCACACTTGACACCGCTGGTCTGAACTCGGATCACTGTGATAACTTCGGATGATGTTTTGATGTGTTGTCACTTCTTGCAGCTGGTTGGGACAGATTTATATAGAAGAGATTTTATTGCTCTATGCATTATTGAGTCTTGTTTGGTGAGGACGCAGTATGAATGCGCTGGATCTGAACTACTTATTGTGTTTTCAGACGTTTGTTTTTCTCATGACTGCGTAAAGAAGATGATTGAGTGAAACTCTTCCCACACGGAGGGCAGTGATACGGCTTCTCTCCAGTGTGGATCCTCTCATGTTTTTTCAGATAATCTGACCATTTGAATCTCTTGTCGCAGGTAAACTGCCAAAACAAACTTTTTACTGCACTGATTGCAGTTATACTGTTTTTCTCCGGAATGACAAAGCAGATGTAATTTAAGAGTGTTTGCGTGTGCGAAACTCTACAAATATTGTAATTTGAAAAACGTAACTATAATAATGCGCATTTAATAGCTATGTAAGAAGTACCTGGTTACCTCACTTCTGAGGAGTGTTTTTTTTTTCACTTCTGAAAGCGAGTGAGCGATGACGTCATCACTGTGAGACGAAATCACTTTTTAAAAAACACTTCAAGAAAAAAAAGACCATTTGAACAAGAAAACAAACAAATAAGCTACAGAGTAAAATCATTGTATGTGTCTTTATGATATAACTAAAACTATAAAATGTTGTTTTTGATGATATGATATTTCGTCAGGGTTTAAAATCACTGTTTAAACGCCGCTTGAAATGCAGACACCACCAGAGGGAGATATAGACACAATTTAAAATCCAGTGTGTTTGCAAAAAGATTAAAAACCTTCAGATGTTAAAAAAAAGTATAAAACGCAAAATATTGTTATAAATATCTAGGGGACTGAATAGTTGCATGTTCTCAGCAATACCATAAAGGAAAAACTTTACAGATATGAAAATGTCTTATCACAACATTTCCAGTTAGTTTGTTGCTTAATTTTCATTAGTCAAGGGACAAAATAGACAATGATGATGAGCTGTGTCTTATTTTTATTTAGTATCTACGCAGACATGTACATTGTTTTGCTTTTTTATTAATGCACAAAACGAACATGAGATCCTTCATGCACGTTGACTCACAACCTGCTCTGTTCAAAATGTGTCAGAATGAGATGCTGTGGTCTTTGGTCAGATGTGGTACGGCGTCTATCACTGAAGATATGAGATTCAGAAGGTGTGCAAAACATGCTGTGGAAAGTAACGCTACATGAGTGTGAATGGCCGCAGACAAACCCACTGCCTGTAGCGGTAACAGTTCTCAATGCCAAGTTCCCATCAGTGAGAACAAAGCATCAACTGAGATACAAACAGAATACAAAACAGCTACAGTTCCCACGATGTGCTGGGCCTTTTACACTGTGTATGAATGCAGATTATTTTTTAAGTCATGATTTGGTAGACACATAAATCCAAGACATCAAGAGGCTGTAGCACATTAACCTCAACAAAACTACTGTTATGTTCGGGATTAAAAGAAGATTTTGTTCTCTTTGTTGAACAGGAAATAGTGGCCTACCAGAACCCAAAGTGTCAGAAAATCTCTAGAGAGTGTGAACGAGTGGGTATAGAAATGAAAAGACATTAGCTATTTAATGTGCAGCTTACATGTAACTTTCGATTTTGCTAGTGGGATTCTGTGTATAAAAATGGGTCAGAGTCCCAATAGGACGTTTGACTGACATGTAACGCAACCAATCACAGTTCGTTTTGTTTGGGGTGTGGAAATGTAAAGTCGATGTCCCTTCAATAACAGCGTGTATCTAATAAATTATTCATTCAAGAACATTATGCAAGTTTTCTGCAACAGTGAAGCCGCGAACTTCACATACTTTTGAAAATCCAGGGTTTAGTTGATCCTGGTAAGCGCTTGTCACAGTTGTAAACAAGATGGCGTTCTTCTTCCATAAGGGGGTTTGGCATCACAGCATTTGTTTCCAGGCAGACTGTTAAAGAATGCGACACACGCGTCTCCCGGACATCCTGTAGAATTCAACCAACCAGATGACGACTTTGAAAATCCTGAAGTGTAACGTTTTTTAAAGTATTTTTTAACAACTACGGCAGCTGAGAAGGCCATTCTTTGTGTTCTTTGGGCCTGATGAAACTGATATAAATCTGTGTTTAATACTGCAAAATACATACAATTACAGTCACTGCCTTTACCGTCCAGAATAAAAGAGAACATCCCAATCGAGTGAAGGGATTTGTGAAAACTGTGGTTCCTAATTATTGTGATCCAGCATTTGCGTCGCATTTAATTCTTTGTTTTTTATCTCCTGATAATCAATTCTAATTTAAATTATTTTATTTCTAGTTTTAATATGAAGGGGTTGATTCTGGAATCCACTGCCACTTCAATATATACACATTGAGTGATTTATAATGAAGTTATTAATCAACATTTATCTTTCTAAATATATAAAATTATTTGAATAACTTCATCTTATGTGAAACCATTTATTTTCCTTTGCAAACACTAGAAAATAATGATGTATATTGTCTGTACCTCTCACTGAGAGAATGTTTTGGGAAAGTTTCCTGTTCAGAGCAGAGCTCAGATCAACTTCAGCCTTGAAGAAACTGTGAATCATGTGTGTATTTGTATGTGTGTGACGTGTTCTGTACAGGTGCATTATGGGTACTGGTGGACAACTGGCTCTCTGAGACCTGCAGATGCCTTGTCCTGACTGAACAGGACATTCTGTGACTAAGTTCAGGGTCTGATTGTCAGCATCATAATGGAAGGAGATATGGATAAATCTGTCCATGTTTGACGTAGTTAGTGGACTCTGTTAGAGTATAACTGACCCTTCGCAAAGACCCGCCCCCTTTAGTTACTGTTGCTATGTCCGACAAGCCATGCGCTCTCACGCCACACATCATGTTCTCACGCAATGAAAAATACATCGCCGAGCAAAGAGGACACTGACAACACGTCGACAGACATGTTGAACAGTTTCATATTTAATATATCGTAATTTTTTAAAGAAGTTTAATCAATAAATAGCATATAGAGTCTCTTTAATGTGTCGTGACAGATCGCTGTAGCTCCTTCAAGCGGCTCGTGAACCGATCATCTCTTCACACTAGTTCATTTATAGCATCAAATAAACATGAATGAACATCAGAAGGAATGTTGTTTCAAGCGCAGAAAGACGTGAGTACACACAATTTTTCAAGTTCAAGATCACCAACGTTAATCTACTAACTCCCCTGACTGCTTTGTCGGACAAAATGGCGGATTCTGGGTTATGATTGGTTAGATCGCCTGTCAATCAAACTGTTTGCGAAAGGTCAATTGTTGTGGAAATGTGAATGTACGAGAGAGTGAGAGCGCACCCTACGAACTCCTTGTTAGACTTGAAGCTGCTTCTGCTGATGAAACTGCAAACTATTCTTCAGTAAAATTTTCTTCAATATATTTTTTAAAACTCTGACTCCAGGTCTTCATTTATCATATCTGGTCTTTTGGGTCTTTAACTGTAAAAATCTCCTACAAATACCTTGTATTTTCTTTCTCATTTTTATGTAAAGCACTTAATTTTGTATATAAATAAACTTAAAAATATAAACAACTACATCATCATGTTGATATGCTATATTTTTACTATCTTCAACGACTTTACTTGGTCTCTTTAATACTGCGTGGTTTATAGTCTACACATGTTGCTGCTGACTGGGGTGACAGTTTTGACACACCCACCAAACAAGAGAAAACGTGTCTCAAACCCCGTTGTACACCATTTTCAGGAAACATGTCGTTCAACCCGGAAACCATGTGCTCTCCGGTTTGAGCTTGAACGCGCTCCAGTTCAGCCAACAGTCTGAAACTGCTAAAACATGCCAATGGACTCTGATTAATGTTATGCAAATTAATACAAACACTCAGTTTTTCCGTTATAGAGTTGCAAAATCTGAAGAGATTTTTTTCTTGTTGAAAGGGGAAAATGACAGGATGTGGAGTTTAGAGATGAGTGGCAAACCATAAAGTTCAACAAAGTTTCAGTACAGTTCAAAGAGCCTCTGATCAAAGTATAAAACAGTCCCAGATCACAGTCTCTGAATAAGTTCTCAGATCAGCTGAACTGAACACTCGAGCAACGGAAGGACCGCGGGGGCGGGGCGATGTGTTCGATAAGTGTAAAGTCTGAAAATAAAAATGGTTCTGCTACATTTTGATCAGAGATATAGGGAATTGTGAATATGATTCATATTTTTTTCCGCTGCTTTCTGTGGATTTGGTTCTCACATGGTAAGTTTATTATTATTATTATTATTAATAATAATAAATACAGTTACATTTCGTGAAGTAGCCCTTATTAACTTTTCAGACAATTAAATGCATTCTTTATATTAGTAAGGTTGGAGAAAATGTGAAATAGCGGTAAACTTTGAGCTTCCGACCACCAAAATGGTTCGGGGGGGAAAAGCATGCTTGTGTCGACATGTTTGAATATGTTCAGCCTTGGAGCTGATTATAAATTATAAACAAACATGTTTTTATAGCAATATTATGGGCTATACAGGCTGCATTATGGATATTATGTGTACAAGTGTGGTTATTGTTGGTTTTTGCCATGTAATTTTGGTAACACTTTATTTTACAGTGTCATTGTTACACATGTTACATGTAGTTACTGTAGCAATAACTAGAAATTAAGCATAATTGCATGCAACTAACCCTAAACCAAACCCTCATCCTAACCCTAAACCTATAATAAGTACATGCAGTTAATTATTATTACTCAGTAATTAAATGTATTATTACACTGTAATACTGACACCTTAAAATAAAGTGTAACCGTAATTTTCTCTAAAACGGTAAAAATACATGAATAAAAACTTCTCTGTGTTTCAGGAGTGTTTGGTGATACAGATGCAGTGAAGTCAGTGTCAGTGCTGGAGGGAGATTCTGTCACTTTAAACTCTGATGTTACTGAAGTACAGAAAGATGATCAGGTACTGTGGGCTTATAGACATAACAGTTCAGAAGCTCGTATAGCTGAAATCCACAGACAGAAGATCTATATAGATGATAGTAACACGATATTTGAGAAAAGACTCCAAATAGACGGTCAGACTGGATCTCTGACCATCAGAAACATCAGATCTGAACACACCGGACTTTATAAACTAATGATCACCAGCACCAGCAAGATCTCATTCAAGAGCTTCAGTGTTACTGTCTACAGTGAGTAAATCAAATATTTAGTAGTGGATGAACATCAGGAATCAAAAGAACTGTCATTGATGTAACTGTGAGCAGCTTTTTTGTTGGTGGAGTAAAACTGCTGTGATTTTGAATAATTAAAATACAAACTGAATCTGGTCTTAAGATATATGTTCACAAAAAATAGTAAAAGAGAATATTATAATGGAAAAAAATAACGATAGACTAAAACTAAGAAAATTTCAACTACATTTTCATTTATTGTTTTGATTTTTTTTAGTAACGTTTATATTTTAATTTTTCTGTAATATTTCCAGCTCCTCTACTCATTCCTGCCATTACCAGACACTCTTCAAACTGTTCATCATCATCATCATCATCAAGATCATCAGTGTCCAGATGTTCACTGGTGTGTTCAGCTGTGAATGTGGGTCATGTGACTCTCTCCTGGTACAAAGGAAACAGTTTATTGTCCAGCATCAGTGTGTCTGATCTCAGCATCAGTCTCTCTCTACCTCTGGAGGTGGAATATCAGGATAAAAACACCTACAGCTGTGTGCTGAACAATCCCATCAGCAACCAGACTCAACATCTGGACATCAGCCACCTCTGTCACACATGTGCAGGTACGACACAGATTTTTGTTGAATGTTAATGATTGTAAATACTGCAGTGTAACACAACTGTTGTTCTAGTTTATCTCAATGAGCATTAAAGATTTTGTGAACTCACATCGTCACTTAGACTAACAAATTTAGGTTTGTTCAAATATTTATGTTTCATGATGATGGTTTATAGTGAGATCTACAGCGCTGATGTCTTGATTGAGTCATTGAAAGACTCACATTACATTTATATGTGTTACTGTTTTCTCTTCATTCATCACAGATGTCATTCAGCCGTCGCGTCTCTTTCCACTGATATCAGCTGCTGTAGTGATTCTGGTCATCGCTGTAGTTGTGTTGGTGATACACTTTCACAGCAGGAACTGGAAACAAGAAACACAAGAGGGCAAGTACTTTTCTTCAATGATACGAGACTTTCTGGGTCAAAATAAAGTGTTCAAAAGATGTGTTGCAATTTATGTTAAAACTGATTGATAAGTAGACGATTGTAAATGCCATTAAGATGTAATTTTAAATTAAATTGTTAATTTTTAAAAATGTAAATGATGGTATATAACAGATGGTATATTTACAATAATTATTAGTGTGATACTGATGTTAAATACACAAATTCTCCACATATTTATGTTTGTAGGTCTGAAAATCACCGTGTCAGAATACACAGAGGTCATCTACTGTCTTCAGATAAGAGATCTGCCTCAGGTCAGTCAACTCTTCATCTGATCATGACAGATGAACTTAATAAATCAAGTATTTGATTTATGCGAGTGACATTTGTGGAAAATGAGCGCAGAACCGCTATATTCGACTCGTGGATATTTTGTTGAATGGAAGCAGTTCTGAAACTGGTTCTCACTTACAGCTTATTTATCAACGTTTTGGTATCGATCAGATGATTTATTAATCTGTGATATGAATGTTTAATCTGTGTTTATGAATGTAAATCAATTGTTTTATAATGGTTCTCTACCAATTTCTGTGAAGAAAAGCACATTGACATTAAAAAACTATTTTTTTTTTTTAAAAAACCTGCAAACAGACAAGATCTGTGTAAACGCCCACTACTGGTCCTCCAAGTGTTAACACCTGCCTTCACAAAAAGTTCTGTTCTTTAAAGCTTTCATTTTATATAGAGCAGATGTTTCGAGTCATTGTAGGGGAATAACACTCCACATCACACCAGCTCTTTGTATGAAGATAATCTAGAGCAGATGTCATCCAGGGTGACCATTGTACCTGTATTAAAACGGCAGCTGCTTGTTGCTGAGAGGCTGAACAAAACATCAGATCTCAGTTTCCGCTTGTCTGCCGTGAAGGTCAACTAGCTGTACTAATGGCACATCGAATGCATGTAGTTATAAACCACTGAAGCAGAAGTAATGGATGTGGGGATTTATACTGTTGTGATTTACACATCCCTCCGGGTCACATGCTTCCCGAGAGTGTTTACAGGATGTGGCTTGTTCCAGTTTGTCTGTCACAAGTCATATGTACCCATATAAAACACTGTTTAATAGTTCAATCTGAACTCTAGGAATACATCATATAGCCCTGGCTCACATTCAAGACAAAAAAAAATCCCTGCTTTTTAAATATTTATGTGCAGGAAGCAGTAAAGTTCTTAATGTGCCATTAATCGGTAACACCATTAAAGCATGATTAGTCTAGATGAAGAGCATCAGTGAGGCGCTGAATCCCTCACTGAGGTAGATTATTTCAAATCATAAAAATCTACAACTCGATCACATTTAGATGCTAAAACTAAATGTAAGTAACTGTAAAAAAAAAAAAAAAAAGTTTGTAATACAATTCATGTATTAATGTATTCAGACGTCACAAATTGAGCCATTTTTGCAGGTTAGATTCAACGTTTTTAGGCTTAGCAGAAAGTTTTGAGTGATATATGTAACGGAGGCCAGCTAGTTATTGCTGTGTGAGTAAACCTCACTCCTCTGACCTCAAGAGATGCTCTTGCGACAAACACTAGAAACTGCAGCTTTTAGCCTCCTTGTTAGAGCGTCCGACACCCATGCCAGAAGACCCGGGTTCAAGACCCGCTCAGAGTGGTAGAGGGGTTACATATACAGTGTGCTGTATTTCTACAAGAAAATGATCTTTCATGATCTAAGTGCAGGCTTATCTTATCTGCTTTTTTCTATTTTGCAGTCCTGCACTCTTTTAATGCACCGATCGAATGCGAGACGCTTCATGCATTGTGACACAGTAACTGCTCCGCTCAGATGTATGTGGCCTTTGATCATATGTGGTACAGGTGTCTATTATTAGAGATATGAGATGCAGAACGTGCTGTGGAAACAGTGAAAGTGGGTGAAGGTCTGCAGACGAACCCGCGGCCTGCATCTTAAAAAAAATAAATATGTTGCATTACGTTAAAACAACATACTTCATTAAAACAGAGCAAGATGAACTTTTACCTGAAATCGCGTATAGATGCTGTAAGATTGACTGGCTACACACTTGAACAGAAACATTCTTGCATGTTACGGAAAATGCAAAGAACTGAGCTGAGCAGTGAAAGAAGCGGAAGAAGCTAGAGGTGAGAAAATACAGCTGAGGGAAATTCTTACATACACTTGAAGTCATGAAAGTCTGCATTGAAGATGGTGGCTAACCTTGACCTTAAGACTAAATACAATGAACAAACACTGAATGCATTACATTTCCTGCAATACACCATGAATGTGTGCAGATGCATTAGTATATCAGATTGGCAGGATAGGACTGTGAACATTACGGATGCGGCATTAAAAAAATGCACAAATATTCATCATACAAACTTTTCAATATAACTAGATTTCAGTACAGGAAATAGTGGCCAACCAAAACCCAAAGTGTCAGAAAAACACTCGATAGTGTGAACTAGAGAAGTGAACTGACATCAACTATTCATAGTTGCACTTTATTTTACAGTACGTGCACTTGTGTGATCTTACAGGGTACTTGACTTAGATATACTGGGTAATAACTTCACGGGTTTAGGGGTAGGTTCAGGGTTAGTCATTATACAGTTATTGTAATTATTATTATAAGTACATAATATGTACGTGGTGAACATGACTGTAAAATGAAGTGCTGTCCTGTTCATTTATGTCACCTTTACTGTGATCTGACATCTCAGGCTATTTATTTGTCATATTCTCTACATTTCAGACTGTGATTTATTAGCTCAAACAGAAGCTTTGTGATTTGTTTCATATGAAAATACTCGTCATATTTGGTAGATTAGAGAGAGCAACGGATGTGAGGAGGAAAATGTTTACAGTCGTTTATATTTCTATTTTTTTTTTTTTTACAGGAAGGAGTTGAAGAGCTTCGAGAAGAACTGCAAACCACAAGTAGAGCAAAGTACACAATCATGAAAAAAAATCTGCATAAGAGTCCCAATTTACTGTCTTCATCCTGTTTGTGTCGATGAAAGAGCAGAAGAGTTTTTCCTTCAGTGCTGTATAGATTTTAAAGACGTCTCGAGGGCGGCTGCTTCTGGAGGGCGGGGCGTTTTCCAGGCAAAGTGATCCAAATCTGTAACTGAAAGCATGAAGTAGCGTTTTTGTTCTGTATTTCTTCTTTTTTCTGAAAAACGTGCGTTTTTAATGGATGGATGAATCTCGATTAGGCCTATAGGCTATTTTAATTTAAGCTCGTGCACAATAACGGGGCTTTGTGTCCATCATGAGGAGCGAAACGACACTGAATCCACAGCTTGTTGTTTGTCTGTTTACTTAATTCTTAGAAATGGTTTTTGTTTTGGACGTATAAGTTACTTCGATTTGAGAAAAAAGGCGGTCTACTAAATCATGAGGAGTGTTTTGCTCGGATATTTAAGGAATTGTGAATATGTTTCATAAATCTTTTTTCTTCTGCCTGTGGATCTGGTTCTCACGTGGTAAGTGTTTTCACTTTTATTTAACTTTTTACTCCCAAGAAAAAGAAATATAGGCCCTACTTCAAGTTCGTTTAGTGTTGTGGTCAAGGCCACGTAATCCCAGACAAAGACCAGACCAGCACTCCTCAAATTCATAATCCACATTATTGTTTTATTTTTGATCAGTAATTACAATTAGAATGAATGGAACTGTTTCCAATCAACTGAAATCACTAACAACTAAATTCATCTTCACACTTCAGAGGTGGAACAGAAGTTGAATCTGAATTGGCACAATTACAAATGCATAAATAATGTTGAGATTGTTTTAATAATGAATTTTTTTATTGAACATTTGTTAAAAAATTCTATATCACATCCGCAATTGTGCTCATATTTGTGAAAACATCCCTCTTTCTTGTGATATTGCTTAATTATGTCATATGTTATAAAATAAATATCAAGATCTTACACAATTATTTTTTTGCAATCATGTCTTGAATTTTGTGGTCACAATCCCTTGGTCATTTCTGACCCGGTACAACATTCACAAAATAAATGAATTGTAATAAATGAGTTATTGGGTGCATTTGAAGCAGGAAGTTTTAGCCAATCAAATTAATGATGTTAACAAAGAAGTCAGACAATGCGACGGCAATTTAGCGATATCCCTGCAGTCGTGGTCTTGACCTGTTGTGCGGAATTTCGACTCCCTGCCAAATTATTACCCCCATTGTTGAAGTCACTATTGTATTGCCTAACCCTAACCCCACACCTAATCCTAAACCTACCAATACTAGGGGGGTAATCATTTGGCGGGGGTAGGATTTCGGCACAGCACCAGTCTTGAAATAAAATCCAGAATCCTTTTAGTCTGAGACCAAGACCGAGACCAAATGCGGCCGAGACCAAGACAAGAACGATACCTTCAAAAAATTATCTTAAGATCAGTCTCAAGACCAAGGTTGTTCTCGAATACTACAACACTGTAAAGTATTTCACGGTTTCAACTGAAAGCAACTTGCACTGACAAGTCTTAAAATATGCCAGTGTAATTGTTTTGTCTCAAGATGCACATCAGGAATGTTTTTTTAGGGTACGTTTATAAAACTTACTTAAATACCCTAATTGAACGAAGGCCTAATCCTGGCTTAATCTAAGCCCTGTTTGTGAAACCGGGCCTTTATGTAGTAAGTATACTACCCTAATGTCAGTACTTGTTGGCTAAATGTACTATTTCTATACTGCTTGGGACTGAATTGCACAAATTTAGTATATAAAAAGTGTACATTCAAGTATGTATAACAACAGTAAAGTGCATAACTAGTTCACAACGACGTTTCTCATTTATTACTACATCTGTACTACTTAAGTGAACTTTTAAGCAGGTTTAAATTGGGCCGGGGCCGTTTGGGGCTGAGCCACGGCACGAGGCGTACCAGGGCTCGACATTAACTCTTGTAAAGTGGATTTATTTGATTTGAAGTGGCAAGTGAAAGAGAATTTTATTTTTTTGACCGGACAAATTGCCTGATTAAAACGTCAAACCAAAATGCGATAATGATTCTGATTTTATTCAATGTAAGTGGCGACAGTAAGTGGTGATAGTTTACATGGTAACAAGGTTGCGCTGTTGAGGCTCACGCCGTCTTTCTAGGACAAATCAAAACAAATGAGGGCAGCACACAAAAAGAATTTTAATTAAAATACTGCAGTAAAAATTGAAAATGTGGAGTTTTTTATTTATAACACATGATACAGTTAAGCAACATCAAGAAGACTGCTGTCTTCCATGTTATTGAAATCACAATTGAAAATGTGACACTGAATGAAATTATACACATCAATAAACAAGTAATTAAAATTAATTCACTTATATTTTAGTAGCAATATTGTCTGTTTTTCTTCTATTTCAGCAGCAAAATATAGTTTCAAACAAAGATCACATCAGAACCATATCGTCTCACAACAATTAACACTCAGTACTTTTGTATTACTGAATGATTCAGCATTTTGAAAGAATCAGTTGAGTAAAATATTCAATGACCCATTCATGAACAACTGCCTCATTCTTGAATAAATCATGTCATTCTTCCAAATATCTTCCTTTGTGTTCAGCAGAACAAAGAAATTCATACAGGTTTGGCACTACTTCAGTAAATAATAATAATAATACATTATATTTATAATGCACTTTCAATCAGAGATCTCAAAGTGCTACAGGGTTAAAACAAAAGCAAGTTCTTTAATAATAACAATCTAAAAGTGACCAAAAGCTTTGCTAAAAAGAAATGTCTTAAGGCCTTTTTTAAAACAGTCAGTGGATTGAGGTGCCCTCAAGGAGTCAGGGAGGCCATTCCACAGATGCGGGGCAGCAGTACAAAAGGCCCTGTCTCCCATTGTCCTGAGTCTGGTTCTGGGTATGTGGAGGAGGTTTGAGTGAGTGGAACGGAGGGAACGGGTTGTGGTTTGTGGGTTGATTTAGGTAGGAGGGGGCATGTCCATGGATGCATTGATGTGTGAGGAGTGAAACCTTGTACTCAATCCTGGTGGAGATGGGAAGCCAGTGGAGTGAGTGAAGAATGGGGGTAATGTGCTCATATTTCCGCACTCTCATCAGGATCCTAGCTGCAGAGTTTTGGATGTACTGAAGCCTCTGCAGACTCTTTCCAGGAATCCCAATGAGAAGTGCATTGCAGTAGATGATGACAGAATTTTCATTTTTGGATGAACTATCCCTTAAAGTGTACTACTGTATTTAAGTATACTATGTTCCTATGAAAATATATTTTTAATAAAAACATTTTATTCTACCTTTCATGTATCCTTTTTTATCAACACTTGAATGTGGGTAAGTTTCATTTAAAAAAGCCAATATTTTAAACAAAAAGCTGAGAAAATTGCATTTTTGTCAGACTCCATCCCGATGTGATTCAGAATGATGATCAAAACACAGATGGAGTAGATTGAGTCCATCATCACCCCTAAAGCTTTAGAGCTCTTCCTGTGTAGACATTTCATTTACATTTATTCGGCAGACGCTTTTATCCAAAGTGACTTACAAGCAAGAGGTTGCCTTTGGTGGGGATTGAAACCGGGTCTGTGGTGTGTTAGAAGTGAGTGGTTACTCACTGAGCTGACTTCCCATTACTCCACATCTCATTCATGCATTATTTTACATTTGCAAAAGCAATCTTCTATTACTTGTTTCAGCTTCTTTTTCACATGTGTTTTGATCCGAAGATTCTGTACTCTTTCAGCAGATGTGTATTAGCGCCCCCTACCGTATAACAGTGAAAACACTGATAGGCTGAAAATTCAGTTAATGACGGGGAAAGGGTAAAGTAGATTTCAAGTAAATTCCAATATACACTCATATACCACTCATTTATTCATCTCATTCATTGATCCTATACGACCACCAGTGGACATAAAGTATATTTCTGAGAAGTGTATAAAAAGTAGATTGAAAGTATAATTTCTTATTTTTAGTTTAAAAGAAGTTTACTAATAGCACACTTGAATAAACCTTTTCGTAAGGCCTGTTGGTACAGCTGGGGAAATTGCAAAATAGTAGTGGGAAACTCTGAGATTCCAACAAACTAAGTCTTCAGGGAAAAAAAGCATGCTTGTGTCAACATGTTTGAATATGTTGTTGAGTCTTGGAGCTCAACATCTGGAAAACAGTTTGTGAATGTGTGACAACTGACTGCAGTTCAGTTCAGAAAGAAATTGTGTAAAAATTATAATCAAACAAACATGTTTTTTTGTAATGGTACAGTGTTATGGGCACATGTTTGAGTTCCTGAACTCAAGTGGAATTGTTGGGTTTTACCATGAATTTCTCTAAAATTCTCTAGTTTAGTTTAATTAAAAACTTCTCTGTGTTCTGTGTTTCAGGTGTGTTTGGTGATACAGATGCAGTGAAGTCAGTGTCAGTGCTGGAGGGAGATTCTGTCACTTTAAACTCTGATGTTACTAAAGTACAGACAGATGATCATATACTATGGGCTTATAGACATAACAGTTCAGAAGCTCGTATAGCTGAAATTCACAGACAGAAGATCTATATAGACGATAATAATACGATATTTGAGAAAAGACTCCAGATAGACGGTCAAACTGGATCTCTGACCATCAGAAACATCAGATCTGAACACACCGGACTTTATAAACTAATGATCACCAGCACCAGCAAGATCTCACACAAGAGCTTCAGTGTTACTGTCTACAGTGAGTAAATCAAATATTTAGTCCTGATGAACATCAGGAATCAAAAGAACTGTCATTGATGTAACTGTGAGCAGCATTTTTGTTGGTGGAGTAAAACTGCTGTGATTAAATAAAATTACTTCTAATAGACCAAAATAAGATTTCAACTCTACTTTCATATATTGGTTTGATTTTTTCTTTTACATAACATTTATATTTGAATTTTTCTGTAATATTTCCAGCTCCTCTACTCATTCCTGCCATTACCAGAGACTCTTCAAACTGTCCATCATCATCATCATCATCATCAAGATCATCAGTGTCCAGATGTTCACTGGTGTGTTCAGCTGTGAATGTGAGTCATGTGACTCTCTCCTGGTACAAAGGAAACAGTTTATTGTCCAGCATCAGTGTGTCTGATCTCAGCATCAGTCTCTCTCTACCTCTGGAGGTGGAATATCAGGATAAAAACACCTACAGCTGTGTGCTGAACAATCCCTTCAGCAACCAGACCAAACATCTGGACATCAGCCACCTCTGTCACACATGTGCAGGTACGACACAGATTTTTGTTGGATGTTAATGATTGTAAATACTGAAGAGCAGTGGCGGTTCTAGACCATTTTTACTAGGGGGGCCAAGGAGGGGCCAGTGTTTAATCAGAGGGGCACATTAAAAATGGTAACAAATTATATTTAAATATTATAAACTACTTTACTTTACAATCATATAAACATTTATTACAACATTGTACAACATTTGTACACGAGTGAGTGCAGGTGCAAAAAAGGTAGGTTCATTAATGTTGATGATTGTTATCAATGATTTGTGAAGGATCATGTGACACTGAAGACTGGAGTAATGATGATAAATTCAGCTTTGATCACAGGATATAAATTACACTTTACTATATATTCACATAGAAAACAGTTATTTTACATTTTAATAATATCTCACAATTTTAGAGCTTTTTTTGTATTTTTAATAACATAAATGCAGCCTTGGTGAGCAGAAGAGACTTCTTTCAAAAACAACCAAAATAGTACAGTTTCCAAACTTTTGACTGGTAGTGCATATCTGCATGTATTTCAAAATGTAGGCGAAGTATTTACTTTAAAAAAAGAAACATTAGATCCATATTGACAAAATTATTTACAGGAGAAAGCACCATTTTAAGGACATACAGTAGGCCTACAATGAAATTATAATTGAACTGCTTTGCAAATAGTAATAACCTTCTTCATCACAAACCTGATGGTGCAGTACTTGATCCACATGAATCCACTTTCTGTCCCTCTGGCTGTTCCTCTCTGTCCCTGTATGTTTTCTTCCTCCTCACCCTCTTCTTCGTTCTTCTCATTCTCTTTTTCATGCTCCTCCCCCTCTTCCTCATCCTCCTCACCCTCTGGAATGTCCCTCTCTGTGTCAGAGTCCTCACTTTCATCACCTGCCCTCTCTCCAGCCTCCACTGACTCCTTCTTTCTGCTCCTCAACTCTCTCAATACCTTGATTCGTTTCTCTCACTTTTTTGTTATCAAAAAAGGACGCTATGTCCCTTCCTCGTTTCCTGATAACTATCGGAAGAAAAAAAACGTGCATTACATTTCGTTGCCTAACCATCCCTCCCTACTTAACATGGGCAATAATAACCTGTTGATTACTTTACTCAAATGTATGTTATCGCAATGCAACAGCCAAGACAGATGAAGTTACGTGATTAACATCACAACCTTGTGCAGGAACAACCAGTTACTTACGAGATATGAGTCACTTACGCGGCCGGCGCCGCTCTAATTTACCCGTGTAGAACGTTAGTTCCGCTTTTGGCGCTCGCGTGTAAAATCATAATAAAGTCATAATTCTTTTCTCTTTTTTTTGGGCAGCACAGGGGGGGCCACAGGGGTGGCCAGGGACATATCTACAGAGGCACGGGCCTCCCTAGGCCTCCGTGTAGAACCGCCACTGCTGAAGAGAAACACAACTGTTGTGGGAGTTTATCTTCACAAACTTTAAACTAAAGATTTTCAACTCACTTTGTCACAGATTTAGGTTTCGTTTGTATTTTGCGTAAAATTTCTATGGCTGATCTACTGACAATGCCACTTTAAAGGGTTAGTTCACCCAATAATGAAATTTCTGTCATTAATTCCTCACCCTCATGTCGTTCTACACCCGTACGACCTTCGTTCATCTTCAGAACACAAATGAAGATCTTTTTGATGAAATTCGATGGCTCAGCAAGATAATGAACACTTTCAGATGTCCAGAAAGATACTAAAACATATTTAAAACAGTTCATGTGAGTACAGTGGTATAATAAATGGGTGAACTAACACTTTAAAGAACACAGACAATGTAAATAATGGTGCAAATACCAGTAAATTGACTAGCACAAACCTTAGTGAATCCTCACCTTAGTCTTCCTCCCATCTCAGTCTTCATGATCTTTAAATTTAGGCTCTTTTTTTAGGCTCAGTTTTTCACTGCGTGTCTTTAGTGAATCCTGACAGTAGTTTTTTAATGCCAAAAGAGGGTTTGCGATGGTGCAAGCTGAATCTGCTAATCAAGCTAAAACTGGCTATAGATGTCTTTGGTTCTTGATGATGATTTTATTGATATCTACAGCTTTCTATAATATCTTGAAGTCAGACATTGCAGGACTCAATTACATTTACATTGATTACTTTTCTTTTTGTTCATCACAGGTGTCACTCCATCACATATTATTCCACTGATATCAGCTGCTGTAGTGATTCTGGTCATCATTGTAGGTGTGTTGATGATACACTTTCACCGCAGGAAATGCAATTCAGAAACAACAGCGGGCAAGTATTTCCTATTTCAATGATATGAGAATTTCTGGATTACAATAAAGCGCTCAAAAGATGTGCTAAAATTTATGCTTTTAAACACCATTTCAGACATAAAGTGTTTTAAAGTTTCAAAATCTGATGATTATTATTATTAAAACAGTCCAGACTTGTGAGGAAGAGGTACTTTATGCTGAAACAACATTTCACGTACGCAGTGTTCGCAGTACGGTAAGACACTGTATTATGTGTGCAGTGATTCTGTCTGCTAGCAGAAATCACAAGAGCTCAGAAAAGAGCTTTTTGCGCTTGCACACGTTACGAAGCAGTAGCTGTGTCGTCCTCTGCTGATGTAAGCGCTCGCACTTTGTTTGTGTCTGATGCGGCCGTAGACAAGATATTTTTAAGCTCTATTTTGCTTTATGTCTGTTTTTGCGTGCACTTTTCATGCGTAGGCTTCAAATTTGCATGGTAACATCCTTAAGGCACAGTACCACATCAGACAACTTTAGAAACTTGAAATTCAGCACAAACCTGTGCTCTCGTTTCAAAGTCCCAGTAGGGTTTACAGAGGTGGAGGTTTTCAGTTCAGCATACCAAGTTAAACGTCTGAAAAGCCATTGGCAATTGAAACAGAGACTCAGACAGTGATGCATTGTGGAACCTCACAAAGCACGGACTATCAACCCTGGCAGCTCAATTAAATGCTAGAAAAACAGTACTGGAACCACCAGTTAACATTTTGCAGCTCCAGCTGTGATTAACAATGAACAAGCAAAAACGAAAGTGCTGTTGATAAGCCCCAAAAATTCCCCAAAAAGTAATTCAAAAGACAAAAGTGATTCTATGTTTGAAGGCATACCCTTTTGGTTGAAGTTAGTCATTTTAGAAAGTCTTTTTAAAACTGACCAAACAGGTCATTTTGTTTACCGCCATCATGTCCTGTGCTTCTTACTGTCTTTTTATTCAACCATTGTTTTTGACCCATATATATTCTGCTACAACTCTACGTCCCCACCAGAAGCCTGCGATCACTAAAGGAACGAAGGCTTGTGGTACCGTCACAGAGAGGCACAAAATCACTCTCCAGAACATTCGCCTTCACTGTTCCCTGCCGGTGGAATGATCTCCCTACTTTCATCAGGAACACAGAATCCCTGGCAATATTCAATAGACAGCTGAAAACTCCTCTCTTAATCAACTCTTAATCCCTTCATTAAAAAAAAAAAAATCTATCCTTTCCTTTTTCCCTTCCTACTCTAGCTTATGGTACTGAGCAATGTATGAAACTTGTATTGTGAGCACTTCCTGTGTCTATTTGCCAATTCATGAAGAATCGCTTTTTTGTATTCCTCACTTGTAAGTCGCTTTGGATAAACGAGTCTGCTAAATGACTAAATGTAAATGTAAATATATATATATATATATATATATGCACACACTCACAAACATACACTCACACACACACAATGTTTTAGTTTTGCATGTTTTAATTTCTATTCGTGTTTTGTTTTCTTTCAGAAAGCTCATGAAGAAGACCACATCATATATTCGAGTGTTAATGCAACTTGATATTCATCACATTTCCAAGTTTAAAACGCTGTATTTATTTGACTTGAAACATTTTTCTCAGCATTTTCTGTGACTAAGACTCTTTAATTGTTCATCAAAGCTTTGAGATATTCCGTGACATTCCTCGTTATACAGTAAATTCTGTTTTTAAGACCTGATTTCACGATTCCACCCAGGTTTTCTGTGTCGTGGAATCACAGGGCCCTAGGGCCCTGTGCCTTATTATAGTCATTAATTTTCAAGTAATTAATTTTAGAGTATTTTGTCTGGGCTTCAGTGTCATCAGTGTTTCAGGATCAGGATTTTCTCTTGCCTGCACTAACATTCCATGTCAGAATTTCAGAATTGTAGCGAATGCATTGATATTCTTTATTCATTAATACATGCTTCTCTGTAATTCTTGATTCTGATTGGTCAATTACATTCGAATATTTGTGAATAACCACAGCTCATTGTTTGTCATCCATTTTAATCCAACAATGACCTTCCATCCTGCTTTTTTACAGTTAGTTGCTTTCCTGTCAGACAAGACATGTTCATACAAGCTCAGCTCCATAACTGCCAACATTCCTCCCTTATTTGAGACTGTGATCTGAGTACATGCTGTATGATATAAACATACATACAAACATCAACACAAAGTCAACACATCAACCTTGACAAAAATCTTGGGGATTTTTTTCTAAACTGTGCCTGTTGTATTTATTGTTTCCAAATATTTTTTTTAAAAGATTATTTTCCTAAATATATTGTGTATTTACTACCTTTTATATTAAAATGTGTTTTTACAAGATTTGTAATAACAGTTTGAATTTATCTACAAGTTTTGGTCTGTCTCTTGCCTTAAGCCACTTCCCACTGAGAAAGCATCCGGTTTCTGCTCTTCTGAGTCCTGCTCCAGCTGACAAACTGCCATTGATATGAATGATAATGCAGAAAACTTTTGTTTGCTCATTTCATAGAAACCTGCTGTTTGTCTGCAGTTATTTTTAGTTGTTCAGCTTGTCAGATCGGACATGTTCAAGCTGAGATCAATGCAGGAGTCGTTTGCTCCTGCTTTGACCTCAGCAGGGGAAAAAAATGCTTTTTATGTACAAACTGTACTTAAAGTGCACTTATTCTCCGTGTTTTGTGTTCCCTACTGACATGATCATCTAATAGTATTTTCATTTGAGTCACAGGCACAGTAGTAACACGTTAATCTTAACAAATCCTTTTGGTATTTTTTTTTCATCTTGTGTTATCTAAAATTGCACTGAACACTTCATGTGCTAACATTGTTTTTTTAATATGTATTGATCCAATAAAAACTTTTTTTAACAAAAAATTTAGAAAGAATATTTTACTTTTTACTGCCTTCTGTCCAAGCTTTTTTTTTTAATGCATAACTCAAAAGTGTGTGTAAACTCTGTTAATTGTATTGCAGTGAGTTACTCCCGACACTAGAGGGAGTGGAAGCAGATCTCGACAACATTTAGAGCTTGAAGCAGCCCTGCAGTATGTGAGATTAGAATAAGTGTGTCCCAAATCATTGTATGTTGAAAAGAGTATGCCAAAGTCCCTGGATGGTAACAATTTATGGTAGAATTGTGAAGTATGGACTAAAGTTCTGTCCCAATTAGCACACTAATGCACTTGTACTATCCATGTAGGAATTGTATTTGGTTATTTTGACTCATTTTCAGAGTCAGATAGCCCCTCTCCCTTCACAGTTGAGTGAATAAAGTGCCTAACATTCCACACTTATTAACATTTTTTTGATTATCTGCATTATCCGGGTAGGCCATTTTCTCTTTTTTGTGGGGTTTGAACTACCTGAACTGTTTCTACTACATAACATAATAGAATAGTGCAAATAGTGCAAAGTATGGAATCGGGGTGCAGTAAAAGATTGTATAGGCCTAAATACTAAGATGGTGCACTAATGAATGGGAGAAAGGCCAATGTGCAATATGGTGGAATTATGCTGCCGTCATGTGATCAGAAAATACATACTTCCTGAAGCTACGAGCTCAATGCATTCAAGTGCTTTATTGTTGGAGAGAACAAAGTTTATTGAATTCATTGGGAAAATCTTATTAAAGCATATATTTAGCGTTACCATTGATTGTCAACCATACAGGCCTAAAATTTCACTGCACTATCTAGCTGACAATTCTGGAATTTCAATCAAATACAGACTATTTTCTTTGTGTGTAAAACATACATATCAAATGATTATTCATATTATTGCAAATATGCAATATCCTCCATGTTTAAAGTTTATTGCCCACGCAACTCGGGGACTTGCGTGTCAAAATTATCCCAGAAACACATAATTACAGCAGTCAGGGAAACATTGAAGTTCAGAAGTCAAGGGTCAAGAGCCCAACTAAAGCATGCACTTACCTCCATAACGGTGACTTCAAACTTTATTGTTTTCAATAAAACAGCGCTAAGGCTTCCTGGAGGCTAAAGTGAGGGCTGTCCCTGTAGAGCCAGAGCTAATGTTTTGCTAATGAGTAAATTCTCAGGGGTCTTGTGGGCCTGTAAAGGATTGTTTGCAGGAAAGCATCTCAAACTGTTTTCTTGAGCATGACAATGACTTCACTGAACTCAAATCAGTGGTCTCCACAGTCAGCAGATCTCAATCCAATGGAGCACTTTGGGACAGGAGATTCGCATCATGGATGTACACTGTGATTCTATCATGTCAACACGGAGCAAAATCTCTGAAGAATGTTTCCAGCAACATGTTGAATTCAAGAGGGGTTCAACCTGGTCCTAGGTGAACCTAATAAAGTGAGTGTATGTCACTCAGACTGCTTAGTCAGGTTATATTCGTTCATAAGTCAAAGTTTTGTTTTTTGTTGCAGCAATTATTGATAAATCTCATATGCCGAAAATACAGCTATTGCAGCATTGCCAAAAACACTAAACTTGACATGCTTATCACAAAAATTCTGTCCTCTTGAAGCTTTTGCATTGAAGCGATTGGAAAGAAGGCTTCTATTTTTAAACGCAGAATGAACACAAGCTGCTTTGTGCTTTTAGTCAGAATGTTACCTGTGGTCAGAACTATTTAGGTCAGTGTAGGGCATTGAACGTTTCGATGTTGTGGTTGAATGCAGCAGGTGGTGTTTTGGTGTATCTTAGGCACACGAGTGCAAGTGAGTGTGTATAAGGTGTATGAGTGGGTTGAAACGGCTTCTGCACAAAAGCGCTTGTGAAACTTCTTCACCGGGCCTCTGCGCTTGTGGGAACTAGAACGCATACTTGCATAATACAGGTATATAGAAAATTATTTTAGTGACATTTACTATGGAACATTTCTGTCTGGTTATGCTTGTTGATGATTTGGGCAAACAGGGTAGTCTCAGTTGAATGATCACATGACTGTGAACCAGGTGTGAATGACAACAAGGCAGTCTAGATGTCTGATCAGGATGGTCATGTGACCTGAAACTGCTGAAGGTTTAAATGTGTTGAATGAAGCCAATTTTGTTTCATGTTGTTGTATGTTGATTTTATGTTAAAAGTGAACAGATGGCTTCTCTTGCAACGACAGACGCCGACTAATAGCACTTTTTCGTGTTTGTCTGTTCAGTGTGTTTCCACTGTCTGCTTCTGTTGGCATTGATCGCTTGTTTTCACTGATTACAGTGAAAGTTGACACAGAAGTTGTGTTTTAGCTGTGAAGGAAATGGTGGCCTACCAGAACCCAAATTGTCAAAGGAAAAAAAAAAACTCTAGATGTTAATTGATAACTGATTTCTCTGTGGTCTAGGGTTCAAATATTGTCACTGTCTGGAATAGCATGCTACTATTCTACTCTATTTATGCAGAAATCACTTAGACTTGGTTGGTGAGAGAGCCAGGTTTGATCGCGTGTCGTCCCTCAGTATCTGCTGAGGGTTCTTTAACAATGATAGAGTACCGAATACACAAAAAATAATCCAATATAATATTCCACAACCTTTATGTGTGCATGCTTCATATAAATGTGTTTAAAAATGTGTCATGAGGATAAGAGTGTGGGGCTTCCCAGATAAACCCTGGATCCTCCATGTTTTCCTCCTTTTCTATGTTACATAATGAAATCAATCTTCCTACTGGCAGAAACATTCTTCTTCGAAACCTACTTTGGATGCTCATAATGTCAAGAGTGCTATAAAAATGCATTGAATTTATTGGCCCTTTATAAATTATTCAACTCAACAAGAAACGATAAAGATAGCTTGAGATGCAATGATCGGAATTATGGACGAACACTGAAGGGGTGGATTCTGGAATCCACTGCCGCTTCAATATATATATATATTTTGAGTGATTTATCACGAAATTATCTTTCTAAATGTTGAATTATTTAGAATGACTAACTTTAACTTACGTTAAAGCCTTTAATTTCCTTTTCATTTTCAAACACTAGAAAATAATGATGTATATTGTCTGTACCTCTGACTGAGAGAAAAGTACAACTTATCAGTATGTTTTGGAAAAGTTTCCTGTTCAGAGCAGAGCTCAGACCAACTCTAGCCTTGAAGAAACTGTGAATCATGTGTATCTTTGTATGTGCGCTCAGTGTTCTGTACAGGTCTGTTATGGGTACTGGTGGACTGTTGTCATCTGGACTGGAGACCTGAAGGCGCCTATAGGCCTGACCTAGAAGGACATTCTGTGCCTAAGTTCAGGGTCCGATCGTCAGCATCATAATGGAAGAAGATATGCTTCTGACTATCTGTCCATGTGTGGAAAATTACCAGTTTTGTCTAGTGTTCTTAACCAATCAGTATCTTAGTAATGACGTAGTTAGTGGACTCTGTTAGAGTATAATTGTTGTGGAACTGTGAATGTACGGAAAGAGAGTGAGGAGAAAGGAGAGAGAGAGCGGCCTACGAACTCCTTGAGAGACTTGAAGCTGCTTCTGCTGATGAAACTGCAAACTATTCTTTATTAAAATTTTCTTCAAATTATTTTTTTAAACTCTGACTCCGGGTCTTCATTTATCATATCTGGTCTTTTGGGTCTTTAACTGTAAAATCCCCTACAACTCCATAAACATTTCATTAATAAACGTTTCATTTATTTTGACAGATATTGAGAAAAAGCATGCTGATTTAGTGTGGAAGCAAAAACTCTTGGTAAATTGGTGAATTATGAAAAAAGAAAAACAGAAATTGGGATAAAAATATCACACTAAACCCATAGCTAAAATTCACCAGCACTTCCCTGCAAATTTAAGTAGACAGCAGTAGTGTGGCCCAGATCCGGCCCATATCTGGTACCTGTGGATAACATGCGGACCAAATGCAGACCAACATTATGTTGGTTGTCAGGGTTACATTTGCGCCTTCTAATAGAGAGGAAGTGGATTATGTCCGGTCCGCAAATAGATGGTTGAGAGAGAGAGAGAGAGAGAGAGAGAGAGAGAGCAAGTGTGTGAAAGTGTGTGTCAACTCATTTCTGACTCTCAAGAATTCAAACCTGATGGAAGTGTATAAATATATCAGCTGATTATTTATTGCTTGTATATTTTTTGTTGTTGAAATTGTGATGGAACGTGAACTACACGTGAGAATGGAAATTATTTTTTAAGCACAGTGGATCGTTGAAACGGTTTTTCTCACGTCTGTTTTTTGCGTCATTTTTGGCTGTATATCGTCGAGAAGTTCAGAAAATGATTCACAGCGCATCTTTCTTCTGTGTTTTTTGCTATCAAGTGGTACGTAAGAAACATCATTTGAAAAGTTAAAGTTTGAGTTAAAACTCAGGTTAGGTTTCTATTTTATTGGTTTATTTGTTCAGGGACAATTTGTAACAGTACGCTATTAGTTTGAAATCCCCCATTAGTGCAATCTTTTTGTGCTAGTTAAACTTCTTCGTAAATTTTGCGTTTCATCTTGAATGGTTTTTATTTAACTTATTTGTTTAACTTGTAACAGCTTGTTTTTTCTTCAGGAGTGTTTGGTGATACAGATGCAGTGAAGTCAGTGTCAGTGACTGAAGGAGATTCAGTCACTCTAAACTCTGATGTTACTGAAGTACAGACAGACGATCAGATACTGTGGATATTTAGAGTTAACAATACAGACACTCGCATAACTGAAATATATAATCAGAAGATCAAATTATTTAATATAGAGAGATTTAGAGACAGACTCCAGATGGACAATCACACCGGATCTCTGACCATCAGAAACATCAGATCTGAACACACTGGACTTTATAAACTAACAATCATCAGAAACAGAGGAACTTCATACCAGAGTTTCAGTGTTACTGTCTATGGTGAGTAAAGTGATGCTCTGTGATGAAACTTCTGCTGATCAATATGGTTATTCACGAGTACTTAATTAGCAAATGTTAAACCAAAACCTTTTTTCTTCACTCAGTTTATGAATAAATTTTTATTGCCATTCTTTTGCACTTCCTGATGGAAACGCCAGCGCTTACGAGAAGCACAACAATATTAGAAAAGCGGCAAACCAAAATTGAGAGAGAGAATAGAGATTAATATTAAAATGCAGTTTAGATGAATAAACCGATGTAAGAATGAAAACCAATAATTTAGTACGGAATTCAATATGTAAATATATTGATAGCTTGTAAATACGAATTGTTTGTGGAAAACTGCTGTATTAAGTTGTACTTACTGATTTTTTTTATATTTAATGTTTTTCAGCTCATCTTCCCATTCCTGTCGTCACTAATAACTCTTCAAACTGTTCATCATCATCATCATCATCATCATGTTCTCTGGTGTGTTCAGCTGTGAATGTGAGTCATGTGACTCTCTCCTGGTACAAAGGAAACAGTTTATTGTCCAGCATCAGTGTGTCTGATCTCAGCATCAGTCTCTCTCTACCTCTGGAGGTGGAATATCAGGATAAAAACACCTACAGCTGTGTGCTGAACAATCCCATCAGCAACCAGACTCAACATCTGGACATCAGCCACCTCTGTCACACATGTGCAAGTACGACACAGATGTTTGTTGGATGTTAATGATTGTAAATACTGCAGTGTAACACAACTGTTGTTCTAGTTTATCTCAATGAGCATTAAAGATTTTGTGAACTCACATCGTCACTTAGACTAACTAATTTAGATTTGTTCAAATATTTATGTTTCATGATGATGGTTTATAGTGAGATCTACAGCGTTGATGTCTTGATTGAGTCATTGAAAGACTCACATTACATTTATATGTGTGACTGTTTTCTCTTCATTCATCACAGATGTCATTGTCACAGAGACGAACTCCGTGATTCCCTCCTCCGACCGTCGGAGGGCACCATCGCCCGAATATTGACTTCCTGGTTTCTGTTCTCATCCCTGCTTTCACTACATTTCCCATAAGCCCCGTACCTTGACACTGATTATCCTCCCAGCTGCCGGCACTTTATTTGTATTATTTAAGAGTCTCACTCTCATTCGGACATTGCGAGGTCTTGTTTCCTGCTAGGCACAATTCTGAGCGTTATACCTTATCTACTGCTTTCCTGTGTTTTGACCTGTTTACGGACTTCTGATTTACGACCTGCTGCCTGCCTTTTGCCTTGTTTACCTGGACTCTGATTACGAACCTTATCTGCCTACCCTGACCTGTATCTGTCTACTGACCACGATCTGTCTCGCCTCCACTATTCCTGTCTGTTGTTCTCTGACCTTTGCATTGCTGACCCTGCTATACTGTTAATAAAGCTGCTTATGGATCCCACACCGAGTGACGAGTCGTTACAGAAGACCTCGCCAGAAACCGATCCAGCGGCTTTCTCTCACCTGTGCTCCGTCATGTCAGCCCAAGCCAGTCAACTCGCGGCTCACCAACACCAGCTTAACCGGCTCACTGCTCTCACGGAGGAATTGGTAAAAGCGCTACAAAGTCTGCATACTCCGACAACCTCCGCGAGGACGCCATCTTCCACCTCACCTCCACCCGCCATTCCGAACGCTGCCGAAACACCATCTCCGGTGAGTCCCCGCTTATCTTTCCCTGAACGATTTGATGGCGACCCCGCGAAGTGCAAGGGATTTTGCCTACAATGTTCTCTATTCATAACACAACAACCAGCCTTATACCCCACTGAGGCTAGCAAAATCGCCTTTGTTTGTTCGTTGTTATCTGGGAAAGCGCTTGAATGGGTTACTGCTGTCTGGCGAGATGACGGGACTACTTTTCCCACTTATAACTTGTTCATTCAAAGATTTCGCGATGTGTTTGATCACCCACATGAGGGAAAAGGGGCCGTTGATCGTCTTTTGGGATTAAATCAGGGACGCAAAACGGCAGCGGAATATGCTTTGAACTTTCGCACGCTAGCCGCTCAGACAACCATGGATATTGACACGCAAAAAACTGTGTTTCGCAGAGGCTTATCACCTGAGCTTCAATCAGAACTAGCATGTCGAGAAGAAGGGAAAGATCTGGATGAATTTATCGAATTAACTATCCAAATTGACAATTTAATGCGTGCTCGAAGAAACACAAACCGAAATCCAGGCCGAACAGCTCCAGCTGCCACTGCTGATGAAAGTGAACCAATGCAAGTCAATAACTACCATCTGTCTCCTGAAGAACGAAATCGTAGACTCACACAAAGATTATGTCTCTACTGTGGTCAACCCGGTCATCTGCGGGTCGCATGCCCTTCTCGTCCCAGTCCTGAGAAGCAGAGAGTGGTGAGTTATGCTGTTGATACACTCAACTCCGAAATGTGTATTACTGTTCCCATTAATCTGCATGTCAATGGTAAATGTATCTCTACTACTGCCCTGTTAGATTCTGGAGCCGCGGGAAATTTCTTGTCACAGGGTTTTGCTCAACAACACAGCATCACACTCATTGAATGTTCTTCTTCCTTAGCAGTGGAGGCAATAGACGGGAGACCACTAGGCACGGGAACTATATCAGCCATAACCCAAGAGATACGTATGCAGACCGGGCTCCTTCATAATGAGATCATTCAGTTCTATGTGCTTCCCATTTCTTCTCTGACTGTCATCCTAGGCCTTCCCTGGCTCCGCCGTCATGACCCGTGCATCTCTTGGAAGGATGGTCAAATTGCCCGGTGGAACATCAACTGTAGAGAAACCTGCTTGGCACCTGATTTACCCCTGTCGATGGGAACGGTAACCATAACCAACACTGCATCAGAGACGGGGTTACCTGATGAATACAGAGATCTCGAAGAGGCTTTCAGTAAATCCCGTGCTACTAAGTTACCACCCCATCGACCATATGACTGTGCCATTGATCTTCTCCCGGGTTCCGTTCCTCCCAAGGGGCGCATTTTCCCTTTATCCCAGCCTGAGTCGGACGCCATGAAGGCCTACATTGAAGAGGAACTCTCAAAAGGATTTATCCGACCTTCAACCTCTCCCGCTTCAGCGGGATTCTTCTTCGTGCGCAAGAAGGATGGCGGTCTTAGGCCCTGTATCGACTATCGAGGCCTCAACGAGATTACCGTAAAATATCGTTACCCTCTGCCCTTGGTCCCTGCCGCCCTCGAGCAACTCCGTACGGCCAGGTTCTTCACCAAACTGGACCTCCGATGCGCCTACAACCTAATTCGCATTCGGGAGGGCGACGAATGGAAGACGGCTTTCTCAACGACGTCTGGGCACTATGAATACCTCGTTATGCCGTTCGGATTGTCCAACAGTCCCTCCGTCTTCCAGGCTTTTGTCAACGACGTCTTCCGGGACATGCTTAATCACTCCGTTATTGTATATATTGATGACATCCTGATCTATTCGGACAACTACAACGAACACGTACGGCAGGTCCGAACGGTACTTGAACGGTTAATCCACCATCAACTCTTTGCAAAGCTTGAAAAATGTGAATTCCATCAGACTTCCATAGCCTTCCTTGGTTACGTCATCAGCCCTGACGGCATCGCCATGGATGACAAGAAGGTAGCAGCCGTTCTTAACTGGCCACGACCCACTACCCTCAAAGAATTACAACGGTTCTTAGGATTTGCCAACTTCTATCGGCGCTTCATCCGCAACTTCAGTACCATAGCCGGGCCCCTCACTTCCATGGTGAAGAAGAATAACTATCGTTTGTCCTGGTCCCCCACTGCGCTTCAAGCGTTTCAACAGCTCAAGGAGCACTTTACTACTGCTCCCATTCTCCACCACCCTAACCCTGAACTGCCTTTCGTAGTAGAGGTAGACGCTTCCAGCTCTGGCCTGGGGGCCATTCTGTCTCAACGCCAAGGCGAACCTCCTAAGCTCTATCCCTGCGCATTCTATTCTCGCAAATTAAACCCTGCTGAGAGGAACTATGATGTGGGAGACCGAGAGTTACTGGCAATGAAAGCAGCCTTCGAAGAATGGCGTCACTGGTTGGAGGGATCTACACACCCATTTGTTGTCCTAACTGATCACAAAAACCTTGAGTACTTAAAGACCGCCAAACGACTCAACCCCCGACAAGCACGATGGGCATTATTCTTCTCCCGATTCAACTTCTCTGTCACCTATCGCCCAGGTAGCCAAAACACCAAAGCCGATGCACTGTCACGACAATCTGAACCTGACACACTCCCTCAAGGCCCTGAGACGATCATCCCGTCCCGCCTGGTCGTATCTCCCATCCAGTGGGATATCTCCACAGAGATTGACCAACTCAATGCTCAGAACCCGGTTCCAGCAGAATGTCCCCGTGATAAAGTTTTTGTGCCAGCGTCCCTCAGAGATCGCCTAATAGAGCAGATCCACTGTCTCCCGTCATCAGGCCATCCGGGCATCACTGCCACTATCCACCTCACTCAAAACCATTTCTGGTGGTCAACTCTGAAGTCTGATGTCACACGGTACGTTAAACGATGCAGGACTTGCAACATGAGTAAAGTTCCCCGTCAGCTTCCCGCCGGGCTCCTGCAACCCCTTCCTCTACCACAACGACCTTGGTCACACATTGCTGTTGACTTCATCACCGATCTTCCCTCCTCCGAGCACTGCACCACCATCATGACAATTGTTGACCGTTTCTCTAAGGCCTGTCGGTTATTACCATTGCCCAAATTGCCCACTGCTCTACAAACCGCAGAACATCTCTGCAATTGGGTATTCCGCTTATATGGACTCCCGGAAGACATTCTCTCCGACAGGGGTCCTCAGTTTACCTCTCGGCTCTGGTCTGCTCTGTTTAAGGCGCTGAATGTAAATGTCAGCCTCACCTCAGGCTATCACCCTCAGTCTAACGGTCAAGTAGAGAGACTCAATCAAGAACTTATCCGCTTCCTCAGGTCCTACTGTAACCAACACCAAAACGATTGGGCACAATATCTCATGTGGGCGGAATATGCTCAAAACTCTCTCAGAAAGGAAGCCACTGGCCTAACCCCATTCCAGTGCATCCTGGGGTATCAACCCCCGCTATTTCCCTGGTCCGGCGAGCCCACCAACGTACCAGCGGTCAACGACTGGCTCTCGAAAAGCGAGGAAGTGTGGAATCAAGCTCACGTCCATCTCCAACACGCTGTACGCCGTCAACAAGACCAGGCCGATCAACGTCGGAGAGCCAGTCCAACCTATCAGCCGGGTCAATGGGTATGGTTATCCACGAGAGACCTCCGACTCAGACTCCCCTGTAAGAAGCTTAGTCCAAGGTACGTGGGTCCTTTTCAAATTGAACGCCAGATTACACCAGTATCATTCCGTCTGGTCTTACCTAACCACTACCGTATTTCTCCTACGTTTCATGTGTCCCTGTTAAAGCCCGCCGACGGTCCCAGCGAGGAGGGGGAGGAGAGGTCTGGTGAACGGGGTCCTCCTCCCATCGAGATAGAGGGCGAGCAGGCGTACAGAGTACACGAGCTCCTGGATTCTAGACGCCGAGGAAGGTCATTACAATATCTGGTCGACTGGGAGGGGTATGGCCCAGAAGAACGCTCTTGGGTAAACGCGGATGACATCCTGGATCCCAACCTCGTAGAAGAGTTCCACAGAGCGCACCCAAACAGACCAGCTCCTCGACCTCGTGGCAGACCTCGGCGTCAACGACCTCTTCGCGCCAGGAGTCGCTCGCAGGGGGGGGGCTCTGTCACAGAGACGAACTCCGTGATTCCCTCCTCCGACCGTCGGAGGGCACCATCGCCCGAATATTGACTTCCTGGTTTCTGTTCTCATCCCTGCTTTCACTACATTTCCCATAAGCCCCGTACCTTGACACTGATTATCCTCCCAGCTGCCGGCACTTTATTTGTATTATTTAAGAGTCTCACTCTCATTCGGACATTGCGAGGTCTTGTTTCCTGCTAGGCACAATTCTGAGCGTTATACCTTATCTACTGCTTTCCTGTGTTTTGACCTGTTTACGGACTTCTGATTTACGATACCTGCTGCCTGCCTTTTGCCTTGTTTACCTGGACTCTGATTACGAACCTTATCTGCCTACCCTGACCTGTATCTGTCTACTGACCACGATCTGTCTCGCCTCCACTATTCCTGTCTGTTGTTCTCTGACCTTTGCATTGCTGACCCTGCTATACTGTTAATAAAGCTGCTTATGGATCCCACACCGAGTGACGAGTCGTTACAGTCATTCAGCCGTCGCGTCTCTTTCCACTGATATCAGCTGCTGTAGTGATTCTGGTCATCGCTGTAGTTGTGTTTGTGATACTCTTTCACAGCAGGAACTGCAAACAAGAAACACAAGAGGGCAAGTACTTTATTCATTAAATGATTAAACGAAGTGAAACGTATGCAAAAATGTGCTGCAATTTATGTTAAAACCAACTGATAAGTAGTAAATTGTAAATGTAAATAAACATGAGTGTAAAATATTAATTGCAAGTTAACTTGTCAATTTTTAAAACTCTATGAAAACAGACAGTACACTTACAAGTCATTTAAACTTGTTAAAAAATATTGTACATTGTCTGCCATCATGTTCCACTAGATGGCAGCACAACCCATTCTGATGTCAAAGGAAACGTTGCTTTATTTACTTCTTCATAACTTCTGATCAGAGCAGGACGAGTGTGAGAAACATACTGATGTTCAATACACAAATTCTCCTCACTGATCCACATATTTATGTTTGTAGATCTGAAAATCACGGAACATCAAAGCATGTCTGAATACACTCAGATCGTCTACTGTCTTCAGATGGGAGATCTGCCTCAGGTCAGGACACACTTCATCTGATCACTCTTTGTGGGAATCTCTGTCAGAGTATACTATAGGCTGCTTTTATACAGTGTTTCGCCCACATTGATGGAAAAAATTGAACGTAGAGCCGCGAACGAAACCACTCATCATTCGGCTCATGGATATTTTGTTAAATGGAAGCAGTTCTATATCCGGTTCTCGTTCGCAGCCTATTCAACAGTGTTTTAGTTATAGATCAGAGTAGTGATTAGTTTGTGACATGTATGTTTTTCTCCATCTCTAACAGAAACCATTGCTGGATGTGGGCAGAACAGAGACAGCTGTGAACTATCAACACATACAGTGAAGATTATTGTTGTGTATCTTTTATCTGTTAGGTTGGATGTGTTGTGGCTTCAGAAATGCTCTTCTGCAGACGTCGGTTGTAAATCAAGCGTTAGCGTTAGTTCTGACAGGTCACGTCAGTCAAGCTCTTCAGTATTATCAGCAGCTATCGTGGATCTCAGGAGCTGATTACCCTCCTCCATCCCCAGCTCCTCCTCTCATCCAGTCAGGATTTGGTTATTGAACATTAATTATATCTGCGCATTTATGTTAGTTCTGTTCTGTTCTGTTTACCCTATGCTAGGCTGCATGGATGCCCAGAACAAAACCATACTGCCATATGAAACCATATCAAATGCGGCAGTTCCTTATGTATTATTCAATATATTGTAATATATTAACACAATATATTATTCTGTATATTTTCAAATATACCATTAAATCATTTAATATATTAATCATCCATATATAGGGAATTATATATATTTTTCATAAAGGATGCATGGTTAAATGACTCACTGAGTGATAATTAAAAATATAATCAATGTGTTTGTGAGCAGTTGATTAGATACGCAATGTTGAGAAAACACTTGTTAAAAGTGAAACAATTTCTGTAAATGAATGAAGTTAATGGATAACTTTCTTCAAGTATTGCAGTATATAGCAAGAGTTCCTTTTTTCAAACAGATTAGATTCTGAATATTTGGTGCCCATTTTAACAAGTAGTGCTCACTGCAGAGGATAATGACATCCAGCTCCGCCTCTCTGGAGCTCAAGGGTGGAGCTTAACCTGTTTAATGGGTGGAGAGAGAGGTTATGGGTAGGGTTAAGGTGTGGTTGGGGGATGAAGCTCCACCCATCATGCCCATAGTAGGTCAAGAGAGGGAGGAGCTGGAGGTTATGGCTCTGCAGTGAGTAGCCTCTCCATTTTAACCCAACCCTACCAGCTGTTGGCTGCAGTTAGTTGTTCAGCTTGTCAGCTAATGCTCAAAATTTTCCACAGTAATTTACATTTTAGCTCGGAGCTCAGCAGAAAAATGCACTCTTCATGTTAATATCAGTATTGCTCCAATAAACATTATTGAACAAAAATCTAAATGAATCTTTTCATTTTTACTTAATGCTTTTTTTTTTAGGAATGTCATTTTTATGTCATTTTTTAAAGGAAGATGTGATCATAGACTAATATATAGAAATTATTTGACTAACGAATAACTCAAAATAGTCAGATTATTTGCTGATGTGTTTGTAAAACTCATGTCAGTGACACTAGAGGGAGCCAACATTTGGAAAATACTATGTGAGATTAGAATAAGTGTTTCCCAGAGCATTGTCTGTTAAAAAGGATTATGCCAAAAGTCTACTATTTTAAAACTACTATGTTTCAGGTAGATCTTGGAAGTATGGACAAAGACGTGAGATATACCAAGATGGTGTAGGCCTAATCATATTGTTTAACGGGAGAGAGTGTTAATGCGATATGAAAGATTAAGTCCCGCCTTCTAAGAGCCAATCGCTTATTAGCGAAATTAACACGTCACTGCAGCTGCAGATAGAAATTCCGGTTGCCATAGAAACAGCCAGTGTCCCACTTGTGCATTGGCTGGTCCAGCCTGAAATATAAAGTTTTTAAAGCTGTTTGAGCATAAGAAACAACATTGATGGGGAAGTTCATGTCAGATTTTGTTGCTGGTATGTTATGTGAGTATGGCAAGCAGTTTTTAAGATTTCGGGTTTTCCCTATTCAAATATATAGGACTTAGTCATGAACGCCTGAAATAGCTACTCGGGGGCATTGCAAATACAACCGATGAGTGAACTGACTTTCCCCACAAGGGACTTGGCTTTAAAGAGTTACTTTTTAAGAGTAAAATGATATTTACCAGTTCAAATTGAAGTCTTTTTGTCTTAAAGTTCATTGATGCAGTTGTTTAAGGCCTACGCTATTTGAAGACAAGACATTTTACCACAAAACTGGATTAAAGATCCAAAATAACAAACACACTGTTGTTTGTGTCTGACAAAACTGGATAGAATGCCTATTTATTTTCTCCACGAACATAGAAAACAGTGATCAATAAATAAGAGTCTTGACAGGGTGTGGGCCGCATCTGGGCCAAAGGAAATAGTTTGTGTCGGTTTTCAGTGTGTGGACCAGTTTTGGGCCAGGGACCCAGCCAGTGGGCCAGACAAATTTTGCTATCTGGGATGATTATGTGTTTATGCTCAGTTAGTGACATCTGGCATCAACCACAAGGTAAATGCTAATACTTTTACGTATATATACCATTTACGTTGTTTAACAGTTCTATATAATAATGTATTAGATATGAATACACAGGTCTGTTTGAATGGAGAGCAATGCTTTTCGCAGACCAAAATGGTGTAGTAACATCATGTACCAGCAGGGGCATCAAGCCAAACCTTGAGCCATTATTGAAACTAATAGATTGATATCCTCACACGCTTGTTTGCAGGGTTAAATTTAAATGCTCCTCCTCCTCAACAGTCAGAAAGATTTACGTCACAAAATAGTCCACACGTTGCGGTTTGATGTGTGTGTGTGTGTGTGTGTGTGTGTGCGTGCAAGACAAAGAGACATGGTGATGTGATCAACTTCTGTTTCTCTATTGTTTCTCTATTTTTGTTGTTGTTTTTGTGTGTTTGGTTTCGATTTTTGTTTTTGATGTAGTGGTCATGGAAATATGATATATTTACACGCAGAACAGGATGTTGCGTGTAGGAAGAAATATTAATAAATAATAATAATAAAAAGCGTTTGAGTGAAGAATGTCAAGGCACCATTTGATATGACTGTACAGAAGAAAAGTGAAGTATTAGCTCATTTATTATGGAAATAGCCAGTGTGAAAAACAGTTCCACATGGACTAGCAACAATGATTGTGTTAAACCAACTGCAAAATACTTAGTTAACAATCTATTTGGGAAACTGTGGTTCAGCAAGACTTGGATCGTACAATCACAGGACAAAGAGCATAAAAACCTGACAACAGTCTCAGACATACACAAGCAGATCCTTCCTTTCCAGGTGTTTGTTTTTTAGTAGTGTTTGTGTTTTAAAACTGTACTGTCTAGAGATCAAAAACATGTAAAATCGTATTTTGTATAATTTGCTGTAAATAATTATAATGGAACATAAGCACGCCGGAGAGATTTTGGTCTTGCAGCTGATAAATATTATATTTTTTGGTTAAAAAATCTTAACCCAAAGATCTGTCTGTGGAAGTTTTAAACAACAGATGTTACTCCCACTCCCACTGGAAATCCTGCAATACACAAGATATCCTACCGGACATTCCTGAGTAATGCTGTTCCTTTGTTTGGTTCACACCCATCATGTTTCTTTAGCCCATAAATCTGTCTGGACCATTGGCTCACACACACACAAAATCTATCAATATATATACAGTATATATGTAAGTCATTAAAATGTATGTTCAAGTATCTTGGGGTTTTGTTCACGAGTGAGGGAAGGAAGGAGCGTGAGGTTGACAGACGGATCGGTGCAGCTTCTGCAGTGATGCGGTCGATGTACCGGTCTGTCGTGGTGAAGAAGGAGCTGAGCTGCAAGGCGAAGCTCTCGATTTACCGGTCAATCTACGTTCCTACTCTCACCTATGGTTATGAGCTTTGGGTCATGACCGAAAGAATGAGATCCCGGATACAGGCGGCCGAAATGAGCTTTCTCCGCAGGGTGGCAGGGCGCTCCCTTAGAGATAGGGTGAGGAGCTCGGTCACTCGGGAGGAGCTCAAAGTAGATCCGTTGCTCCTTCACATCGAGAGGAGTCAGCTGAGGTGGCTCGGGCATCTGTTTCGGATGCCTCCTGGACGCCTCCCTAGGGAGGTGTTCCGGGCATGTCCCACCGGGAGAAGGCCCCGGGGAAGACCTAGGACACGCTGGAGAGACTATGTCTCTCGGCTGGCCTGGGAACGCCTCGGTGTCCCCCCGGAAGAGCTGGAGGAAGTGTCTGGGGAGAGGGAAGTCTGGGAATCTCTGCTTAGACTGCTGCCCCCGCGACCCGGCCCCGGATAAGCGGTAGAAAATGGATGGATGGATGGATTAAAATGTATCCGCCGAACGTACAGTTATTGCAGCTTTGCCGCTCCAGCGTTAATTACAGTATTTAGTAAAATATTATTAAACTTATTTAAAATAAATTCTTATGTCTTGATGCTTTTGCTTTGACACAGTTGTGCAGAAGGCCTCTTTTTTAAACGGAGAATGAACATGACCTTCTTGTGCCTTTACTAGCAGCTCGGTTTCTGTGTCAGAGCGATACCTGTGGTCTAAAGTCAGAAGTATTTAGGTTAGTGTAGGGTATCAAGCGTTTTTGGTGGTATTTTGGTGTAGCTATTATTGCGCTCACACGAGTGCACTTGAGTGTTAGCGTGTATAAGGTGCATGAGTGGGTAGAGGAAGAGCAGCTTCTGTTCACGAGCTGAAACTCTTTTACCAGACGTCTTCGCTTCACTGGAAACTAATTGTGTCAGAACGTTGTGGGAGCTAGAATGCATACTTTAGTACAGATACACGTAAAAGAGAAGTTTGAAAATAGATTGTTTAGTGACGTTTACAATGGAACATTTCTCAGTTATGTTGATGACACATATAAATATGGCCCAGAAGGCTATTTGTATTTAAGTGAATGCGCCGAGTCGAGCTTTTGTTTCAGAACCTTTATATTTTTGAACCAGGTGTGAACTGAGATACAAAAATGAAGACCTGCTTCATTTCTGACAGCAGGAGCCAATAAATAAGCTCAAAGCTGCTCAAAGTTTCGATATGGAAAATATGGAAACATAATACAGCTTCACAGTTTTCTATTTGATCAGGACTGGTGCATTTGATTGGTGGTTATATAATGCCACTTTTGCAAGATGTCCCATTCTTATTGCACCAACATATGCCAAAAAACAGCAACAGACACCCAACAAAGAAAACCCAACAAAGTGGCTGTTGCTGTTTTTTGGCATATGTTGGTGCAATAAGAATGTGTTCAGTTTTGACCTAAAACAACATCTTGTTGTAGACGTACAATGTTTATTACAACATTGTTTATTACAATGATCTCAAACTCAGACTAGCACCACCATCAGGTCAAAACTATTCACAAACCGTGCAAAGTGTTTTGCTATTTACTTGTTTGTTTTCACTGATCGAACATGTCCAATCGTGAGAAAGTTACCAGATGTTTTATCTTAGCTGTGAAGGAAATGGTGGCCTACCAGAACCCAAGGTTTCGAAAGTAAAAACCCCTCTAGATGTTAACAATGATGAAGAACAAAATTGTTTCGGTTTCTTGGTGATCTAGGGGTCATACATTGTCACTGTTTTGAATGGCATACTACCATTCTACTCCAGCATATACCATGTTAACATAATGTAAATTTCTGTATCCAAACCTGGAATGATCCAGATGTTAACTCCTGATGTAAACTCTGTGGTTTGCAGAGCGCAGTCATTCAGACTCTGTTGGTGAGAGACATTTGTTAGGTTTTGTCAGTGCCATTGGTCGGCACTTGTTTTCGCCAATTGAATATGTTGAATCGGTGTTTGTAGGGTGTGGAAATGTCTGGGAAGTGGTGTACTGTATTCAGTGTGAATGACCTTTATATGACATTTTCACTCTGGTTTAATCTCTCAGTGAATTATGTCAAGAAACATGTTTGTGTTGCTGAAAATGTGTGCACAGACAAAACAAACTTTATCCACTAATCCCGGATATATGCCGAGCCACTATTTGCATGCGGCATCAAGTTTCATCCCACTGTGTCTGCTGATGCCTCACACTCATCCTTACTACGTATATCACTTTAGAATAATGATAAAGTATTTTGTTTTGTAAAAAATATATTAAATATTAAACACTGTTACCTACTTTGAAAGAACAGGAATTAGAAGAGGGATTCACAATAAACTTTATACAGTTCATCAGAACTAAGTGCTGTTTGTTCAAGTAGAGATAAAGAGAGAGAGAGAGAGAGAGAGAGAGAGAGAGAGAGGGAGAGAGGGAGGGAGGGAGGGAGGGAGGGAGGGAGGGAGGGCGGGGTGTAGAGTGTAGTGTACATAGACTACGCCTAGATGTACTTTTTCAGAACGGACTCTACAAAATGTGAACCTAATTGAATCTTCATTTGATTATTTCTTGCTTTTAATTCTTCCTATGGATATATTTTTGTTATTGAGAATGTGACGGAACTTGTGAACTACACCTGAGAATGGAAAACAACATGTGGAGCACTGGATAGTTTAAGTTTTTTCGCACGCACTGTGTTTTTCACGCATGTTTGAGTTTTTGAGAAGATCAGAAACATGATTCACAGCGCATCTTTCTTTGGTCTGTTTTTCATGCTGTTGAACGGTACGTCATAAACACCTTTTGAAATAATAATAATGATAATAAAAACCTGTCATGTTTCTATCTTGTTTATTTATGAACGGTCTAACAGGTTATTAGTTTGAAGTTCCTTTCCATTGTGTTATTTATTTAGTGAAATTTTGTGCTAGTTGATTTTCCTCATGAATATTATATTCAATCTTGAATGTTTTTTATTTTTCCTACTTAAAGGGAGCTTGTTTTGTGTTTTTCTTCAGGAGTGTTTGGAGATACAGATGCAGTGAAGTCAGTGTCAGTGACTGAAGGAGATTCAGTCACTCTAAACTCTGATGTTACTGAAGTACAGACAGACGATCAGATACTGTGGATGTTTGGACCTCGAGAGACTCGTATAGCTGAAATATATAATCAGAAGATCAAATTATTTAATATAGAGAGATTTAGAGACAGACTCCAGATGGAGAATCCCACCGGATCTCTGACCATCAGAAACATCAGATCTGAACACACTGGACTTTATAAACTATCAATCATCAGAAACAGAGGAACTTCATACCAGAGATTCAGTGTTACTGTCTATGGTGAGTAAAGTGATCCTCTGTGATGAAACTTCTCCTGATCAATGTGGTCATTCATAAGTACTTAATTAGCAAATGTTAAACCAAAACCTTTTTTCTTCACTCAGTTCATGAATAAATTTTTATTGCCATTCTTTTGCACTTCCTGATGGAAACACCAGCGCTTACAAGAAGCACAACAATATTAGAAAAGCGGCGAACCCAAATTGAGAGAGAGAATAGAGATTAATATTAAAATGCAGTTATGTAAGAATGAAAACCAATCATAATTTAGTACGGAATTCAATATGTAAATATAACAGTTATGAGGAACTTCAATATATTGCTTCCTTATAAATAATAATTGTCAAAAACTGCTGCATTAAGTTGTGCTTGTTAAGATGTCACTGATTTTTATATTTTTCAGCTCGTCTTCCTGTTCCTGTCATCAGTAGAGACTGTTCTTCATCATCATCATCATGTTCACTGGTGTGTTCAGCTGTGAATGTGGGTCATGTGACTCTCTCCTGGTACAAAGGAAACAGTTTATTGTCCAACATCAGTGTGTCTGATCTCAGCATCAGTCTCTCTCTACCTCTGGAGGTGGAATATCAGGATAACAACACCTACAGCTGTGTGCTGAACAATCCCATCAGCCACCAGACTCAACATCTGGACATCAACCACCTCTGTCACACATGTGCAGGTACGGAATCATCTCTTATTCACAAATTGTTAAATTTTGTGGCTTTTAATCCATGTTTGCTTTGAGGTCATCTATTTTCTAGTAGTGTAACGGTACACAGACGTCACAGTTCAGTACGTACCTTGGTTTTGGGGTCACAACATAAATTGGCACAATGACAAATAATTTTGACTCAAATTTTGAACAACTTAAAATATACTCTGTCATTTTTAGTCATTCAGATGAGTAATACATCGTTTGAAACAGTAAAGAGTCTATTTTTATTTGTGTACTCTATACTCACAATAAAAACAAAAATGTTGTACTTTGGTAAAATAAAGAAAACAAATAGAATGCTGCTTTCTGTGGAGCATCACACAAAAATTCATCGAAACTCAGCATATTGGCCACTAGCAAGCTCTTGCGTGCCATCTGAACTCTTGTTTTGGGTTAGTGCATAGATCGTCTCTACTTCTGCTGCTCTTTTTCCTGTTGCGGCGGTTAGAAAACAGTGTTGCATTACCGTATCCCCTTCTGGATTGGAGTGTGGATCGCCTGTGACTTACTGTATTCGTCATTTGACTGTATTTACCGTACCATGACGTCTCCAGACAAATACATGTACCATCACACCCCTACTATTTGCTACTGCTAAATATTGACAGTTAATTGTTAGCCGATGTCATCATATACAAATGTTTTTTTATGAAAAGCTCTGTTGAATGTTCCACAAACAAATTCATAAATACAATCTGCTTCTGATTAGCAAGTAGACAGTCATGGTGAGACATTTGTAATAACTTGAAGCTTATTGGCAGTTTAAAAATGTACATAATTTCAATCTGTCCAACCAAAACGTCCTGTTTCAATAGGAAATACATTAACATAGTAAAACAAATGGTGTTCATCAAATCATTTTAATGGTTGTAAATGTAAGTTGTAAGACCTGACAGATATTAGGACTCTTTATCATATAGACATGAAAATATTCAAGTACTAAAAACACCAGCTTAAGTGAAATCTAACATGTTAAATAATGATTTATTTAAAAATTTAAACTGTGTTATATTCATTTTACACTAATGACTATTTTCTGTGCATTACAGCAGTGAAGCGTTCAAGTTACATGATGGCAGCAGCTCTTATAGCGCTACTGGTGGTCATCGCTGTCGTTGCAGGGTTGATTTACAACAGAGACTCTAAACAACCAGGAAGCCAAGGCAAGAATTGATATGCAAAAATATATATATATATATACATATATGTGTGTGTGTGTGTGTGTGTGTGCGTGTGTATTCGAAATGACCATTTCAAGTTAATTATGTGTATGTTCATTTATTAATTGTCTGATTATTATTTACACAGTTAAGACTCATGATGAAGAGATGCATTATGTTGACGCAACATTCTGTACACATCCGCTTCAGAGAACGGTAAGATACTGTATATTTTATTACTGTATGAACTGTAAGAAAGAAAGAGAAATAAGAACACAAGCTACAACTTTCTTCAGCCACAGTCTTCGATGAACTGAAGATAAAAGACATTAAATCTCTGAAGATCTTCTCTACTTATTACTGACCAGACTGACTTTATTTCTGTCACATAGAAATAGGTTTAGATGTTGACGTTTTATTGAAAATGTTTTATTTGAGTTCACCATCATTGTGATACGTGTTTGCTTTAGTCGGGCTCTTGACCCTTGACTTTTGCCAAATGTTGATGTCTGTGAGTGTATAAATGACACAAAATGTGTATTACGCAAAGTTAACATTACTTTCGGGCATTCAGAAGTAAAAACACTGCCTTGTTTACGTCCGGCGGCTCAGTATTGGCCGAAGATGAACACATGAGCTTCACGACACATGCATGTGATGCTGACATAGGATCCGGCCAATAATGAGCCTGCATTCAGACGTAAACAAGGAAGCCTGCATTGAGTTCATTACGTTTGACAGAGGTTAAAATTGTTGAGTAAAGTCGTATTTTTGTTTTTTTTTTGCACAAAAACTATTCTCATCGCTTCATAACATGAAGGTTGAGCCACTGTAGTCATGTTGACTATTTTAACCATGTTTTTAGTACCTTTCACGTTACCCTTCGAAACACACTCATAACTCATTAAGAGACTAGGTATAATCCGACCATTTTTTGCGTCACTAAGATAGCAAAAGTGGATTCGGACACGCCTTAACTGCACCTGTGCCATGCGCTTAGATAGTTAAAATAGGGCCAGAGATGTGTGTGCATGTGCTGACACTCATCTTACTGGTGTAATGATGCCGGACGGTTTTTATCACTCATTTGTGGGAGTTAGAGCTGTTATTTTACTGTCCTTCACTGTTATACTTCAGTATGACTGGTGCTTTTGAACCTTCTTGATCTTATTTTTGATTTTGTTTTCTTGCAGGAAGTCATTGAGGCAGATCACACAGTGTACTCATCTGTGTTCACATAAATTTAAGATCCAACAGAATGTTTTTTATTTTTATACTGCAGGTTGATTGCATGAATTCTGGCAATTCACCAAATTTGATCACTTTGACATCATGAATGTTTTCATTACATTTCATTTAGGAGCAGCTAAAGTTAAAGTTTGATATCAGATCAGTAAGGTCATTTTTGTCAATGTGTCTTATTGTTTCACTCCACCTTATATATTACCAGGACAGTATTTCCATAAAGATTATATCAGTATTAAAGGGACAGTTTCTGAAGGTGGCGCTCAGCTTGATAATGTTGTTAAAACCTTTTGTACTTTTATAGCGTTTCTTGTTGCTTTATTTTTGTAGTTTATTTTTATATAGTTTTGACATTTGCTATGTATAAGCCTATATTTTATTATAATTTAGTTGAAGTTTGTTTATTTTTGCATACATTTTTATATATTTTATTATTATTTTAATATTTTTGTGTTAGTTTGGTATTTGTTTCTTTTGGTCTTTGTGCTTTCACTGGCATTTAAAAACTTGGTGTTCCAGCTTACATTGCATCTCCACCCTTATCCTAGTTCTAAAAAGCTCTTAAAAAGATTATCCTATATATTTCCTATGGGGATTATTACAGTATCTCATGCTCCGTTTATCTTTAATACTTATTTGTCAGCCGTACTTCATACTTCATCAAGGATCTCTCACTTCAGAAAAGTAACCATTATAAAACTGACTGTTAGTATTTCTTGTGAAGTGTAAATTGTAATTTATACCTTTGAAATGGGATGTTTTTTACTGAATTGAGGCTGTCTCAATGACATATGTGGCTGACAATTGCGACCCCTGGAGGATGTAGCCTTTGAAATGAGATGACTTTTATATGCCCTCCTGCATATGGCAGCAGGTGGATTCATCAAAACGAGGTAAAGTTGCTTTCCAGAAACTTCATCCTTTCTGTTCCTCAGAGTTCGGAGGAGCCTCCATCAATTATTAGACCATTGCAATGCCTAAGAAACAGCTGAAGGTTCAGCTCTTCCAAAAACACAAACCACAAATGCATTTCCTAATAATATCTTCTGTCTTTACAGTTGCTTAAGCCTACTTGTGGAACCTGCCATGGCAGAACTGTGTTGTTCTTGTATGATAAATTGCTTGTCATGTTTTTCATTTGTAAAGCACTTTGAATAAACCTAAAGATTCATGCATGAACTCTCACTGGGCAGATCTAAAACAATGATGAATGCACATGTCATTAAAGACTCTTTGTGTTTGAAATAAAACCACCAGGTGTTTTGTCTCAGAACACTGAAACTATTCAGAATGTGCCAGTTTCCATAATTCCAGAAGGTGTTATGCTGTGAGATTCACAGATGAACAATTCACTGTACATGTGAATAAAGTCCTCTTCTCTGCTGAAGTGATGTAAAGGAAGTTAAACTCCACTCATACAGCTAATGACATGAGAATTAGTTTTTAAATCATTTCTAAAATGCACTGCAAAACTAGTCATGTTTGAGAGGGGGAAAAAATTCAATTTTTTCAACTTCCAGACAACCAAAAGAGGAGGAAGAGCTCAAGTGAATGAATTTGTCTGTTGCATATCCAAATAAGTCCTGTGACAAATGAAGACTCATTTGCATGCACATTAGGAAGAGAATAGTGAGAAACAAGCTAAAGCACACTGAAACACTGATCTGAATTACAGAATCACAAAATGTCAATTTATGTGCACGACAGGTCATATGCAATGTTATGATTTGTTATGATCACTGGTACTCCAGCTGGTGGTTGTGACACAGTCGCGTTCAAATACTTTCTTGTTAGAAAGAACAGGAATCATGGAGGACAGCAGGTTTATGCTTACCTATTTATTGATAAAATCTTATTAAAGGCAAAATGATATTTAGCTTCCCATTCACTGACAACCATATAAACATTCACCGTGCTGATAGATGCAGCTTGCTTACGATTCTGGAATTTGGGCCAAATATTATGTATAAAACATACAAAACGCTTCAATTGATTATTTTATATGTATAAATACTAATTTAACAACAAGGTAAGGAGATGTAGGTATTGTTAAAAAACATGCTTTATCACTAGGAAAAATTTAAATAACCCATTAAACATGAAGATTTTATGCAATATTTCAAGACATCTCTCCTTATATTTTTACCTTTTTGGCATAAAACATTCTTTAAAGTTGAGACAGGAATGCTAAGGTTCTATATATAAGACCGATGAACCTTTTTTCTAAGAGTGTATGATGTTTGGTTTACAAGCACTGACACGTTTTACAACTCACACTGCGCAGGTGCATTTCTCCGCTTTTGTTTTCATTTGGGATTGTCTTGTCGTGAAATATGTTGTAAGTTATGAGAATTACTATTGGACAACTTTCTCCAGTTAGTTTACTGGTTAATCTTTCGAATGAGAGACAGAAGAGCAGCTGATGTGAGCATGTTAACTCTTCATCTATTCAAACTGCTGAAGAATATGAATGTTTTTCTTGCTTTGTTTTGTTATCTTTGTATGGACGGTGAGTGATGCATTTTTTTTTTTTAATTCTACTCTAAAGTTAAGGCTAATCTTGTCTCTAGATCTTGTTCAACTTCAACTTTCAGCTCTGTTCACAAAAATGATGAATGTCTACTGTACATAGTAGGTAATGTCAGTGGTCTTATTCTGACTCTGGCTGAGCACCTGTTAATTCAGAAGTGAAACAGTGAAATTCTCCAGTGAAACAGGTGTAAATTTGAGATTTTACTTGCAAATCTTTAGTCATCCACTAGAGGGGGGAATTTGACTATTCTCCCAACTAATCATTGGCTATGGTCACAGCGGGTTTAGCGCAACTGGATTTGAGCAAAAACAACTGCCAGTAAAAAAAAAAGGACTGGTAGCTTGTAAAAATCAAGAATACCAGAGATGATGATAACTAAAGTTAAACTGAATAAAAAACAAGCGGTTTACAGTCAGTGAGCTATATATATTTTTAACGTTTCACTTTTCAACTAATAGCCTGTCTACACTGGACACGAATGGCGCGATGCAACACACAAAACCCCAGACAGTAAACTGATGCCTCGTTCTATTTCTGACATTGTCCTACTTCAAAACTCCTGCGTTACTTTTGACACAAAGAACAAATTGATCTGCAATGGTCACTTTATTGTGTCCAGTGTGCATCCTCAAGCTGTTGTGGCAAGACGGTCGTGTGCAGTGTAGAAATGGGTTTTACACACTATATGCGGCACTATACGCAGTGAAATTAGAAAAACATAGGGAGGCGGGTGCCCTAAAAGGTTGAAAACCCCTGTTGTACAGGTCTGTATTTTCCATCCCTTCCTCTGTGGCCATTAGATGTTTCCATCCACCTATTTTTACATTTTGAAGACAGAAATATGACATGATGGAATCAATGAAATGATACATTTAATATGAAACTAAAACAGACAGTAGGTGGCGGCAACTCATCTTAATGAGTCCATTTGATTGATTCCTTCAAATCCGCGGATTCGAAAACACCACGTGTTGCAGCGGTTCAGCTGTAGATTTGTTTCTGTGATAATTCCTATATAGGCCAAATGCGACACTAAAAAAATTAAAAATACATGACCGAATTTTTAAAAAAAGGTGGCAGAGAGGGGACATGTTCAGGGGAACAACACAATTGCTGATCAGCTTTCTCGTGGTCATGAGTTTAATGCACAAATCTGCATGACCATAGCAACTGTAGCCATTCAGAAATGGAAATTACGAATGCATATATGTATATATATTTTTATTTGGGTGATGTTTCTTTTGTCCTGTAGCTCATTGTGCCTGATTAAGACAGAATTATATGGAAGATAAATTTTATTTCTTGTAATATTGTGTCAAGTTTGGTGAGGACTTGAAAGTGCAGGACCTGAAGATGAACTACTTGATTTCAGACATTTGCTTTTTTCATGACGGAGTAGAGAAGATGTACAAGTGAAACTCTTCCCACATGGAGGGCAGTGGTACGGCTTCTCTCCAGTGTGAATCCACTCGTGTGTTTTCAGAGATCGGGACTGACGAAATGTCTTGTCACAGTGAGAACACTTGTAAGGTTTCTCTCCAGTGTGGATCTTTTCATGTATGTTCAGAGATCCTGACTGACGAAATCTCTTGTCGCAGTACGAACACTTGTAAGGTTTTTCTCCAGTGTGAACTCTCTGGTGCTGTTTCAGTTCAAAAATTGTATTAAAAGTCTTCCCACAATCATAGCACACATGATCCTTCACACCGCTGTGAATTTTCTGGTGCGTTTTAAAAACTGTCAGCTGCGAAAAACACTTTCCACACAAAGAACACATGTGAGGTTTCTCCTTTGAATGAACCTTCAGGTGGCTCTTAAGGGAATCTGCCCTAAAAAAGTTTTTTCCGCACTGATCACAGTAAAATGGTCTTTCTCCAGAATGAGAACGCAGATGTATTTTAAAAGCGCTTAAATGTGTGAAGCTCTTCCCGCACTGATCGCATGCGTACGGCTTCACTCCAGTGTGGATCCTTGTGTGTTCCTTAAGGTTTCGTTTTCGTGCAAAACTCCTCCCACATTGATCACATGTGAACGGCTTCTCTCCACTATGAATAGTCATGTGAAGTTTAAAAGTATTTCTGTATGCAAAACTCTTCCCACATTGATCACATGTGTACGGCTTCTCTCCAGTGTGGATTCTCCTGTGTATCTTAAGATTTTCTCTTTTTGGGAAACTCTTCCAACACTGATCACATGCGTACGGCTTCTCCCCAGTGTGAATTCTGATGTGTAACTTAAGATGACCTTTCAGTGTGAAACTCTTCCCACATTGATCACATGTGTACGGCTTCTCTCCGGTGTGGATTTTCATGTGATTATTAAGGGATCCTTTTTGTGTGAAACTCTTCCCACACTGATCACATGTGTACGGTTTCTCCCCAGTGTGAATTCTCAGGTGAAGTTCAATACTGTGTTTGTGCGCGAAACTCTTTCCACAATCAGGGCAGGTGAAAGGTTTTTTGACTCGACTTTTCTCTAAAAAATGACTTTTAGTATGAGAGGAACTTGAAGATTTTTCTCCACTTTTGACATGATGACATTCCACTTCACTCATTTCTTCACTCTCCTCATTCTCTTCCATCAGGTCTAAAATGAAAGTAAAAAATGTAAAATGTATGTAACTTTTGGTGGTCTGGCAGTTAATAAACAAAACTGCATGCATCTTGGTTAACGTATAAGACGAGTCACGCAGGTAATGGGATACTCGGTTGGCATCTCGCCCCGTCTAAAATAGTCTGAATGTAAACACTTATTATAGGTGTATCGTAGTGATCAGGATTAGGCAAAAACATGGTTTGGAAGATGGTTACATGACATAGAATGACATTACAAAAAACATTTGTAAATTCTGAACAAAAAGATTACGATTCCATCATGAAGAATTTTTTGACTTTCTTTTATAAATACATTTCACTGGAATTTCCCATGAATTATCTGATGAACTATCTCATAAACCGTTTGATTGACAGGCGATCTGACCAATCATAAACCCGATTCCGCAATTTTGTCCGACGAAGCGGTCAGGGGAGTTAGTAGATTAACGTTGGTGAACTTGAAAAATTGTGTGTCCTCACGTCTGAAACAACATTCCTTCTGATGTTCATTCATGTTTATTTGATGCTATAAATGAACTAGTATGAAGAGATGATCGGTTCACGAGGAGCTACAGCGATCTGTCACGACACATTAAAGAGACACTAGACGCTATTTATTGTTGAAACTTCTTTAAAAAATTACTGTATATTAAACATGAAACGGTTTCATATGTCTGTTGACGCGTTGTCAGTGTCCTCTTTACTCCAGTATGTATTTTTCACTTCGTGAGAACATGATGTGTGGCGTGAGAGCGCATGGGTTGTCAGACAAAGCAACAGTAACTAAAGGGGGCGGGTCTTTACGAAGGGTCATTTGATTTTTAAACATTATAGACTCAAATTCCATGTTTTTGTAGTGAGATCTATAAGATATATTTGATCAATTACACAGTAAAAAATGCTAACATTAAAAAAATAACCATTTTCAGTAACTATAAATAAGCTTTTGCTTAATTTATGTTAATTTTGCAGCCTAAGTTCATTTATTTAAAACATTTTGTGTATTGCTAGAAAATAACAAAATCACATAATTCAGGGTTGTAAAATATATTTAGACATGTTCAAAAGTTTAGTAACAGTCGAAAAACTTCTGAACCAGGTATAAAAGTATTCCAGACTTTCCTGATGAATGTCAATACAAATGTTACTCAAACCTCCTTTCACTGAGCATTTGTTGAAAGCACAAAATAAAAGACTTTAGTTGCAGGTTCAAGTTTGTACAAAGCCCCATATTTGCTACTTTAACCATGTTATTTCACAGCTTATGTGATTTTTCTAACTACAACCACAAAAACTGCTTAAAGTTTTATGACCTTAATGTTCCCACTGTTCTTTTAAATTAAGAATCAAGAATAAACACCAACCTCTTCGTTCTTCAGTATCTTCAGGTTCCGTTCTGCAGGATTCTGGATCACTCATGTTCTCAAAGTTCTTTTTCACTTGTAGTCTGATGGGAATATTCCAGCCCCTCTGAAGGCGAGTTGTTGTGGGAGGAGTTTCAGTGAAGGTGAATTGTTGTGTAGTTGGAGGAACAGATCAGATCTAGACAGAAATACAGAAACATCCCAATAAATACCACAATTACAAGAATCAAAATATGCAAAAGAATACAGTGATGAGCAGGGCGGGCGAGAGCCGCGAGGGAACGGCGCGAGGCCGGTGACGCGAGTGATAATAAGCGTCAGCTGCGCGCTGCACCGGTCTCGTATCTCTCACGGAGGAGCTCCGGAAACATAAAAGGGGAGCGACAAAAGTAAAGGATGAGAGAGGACCAGGTCAGGATTTTATGATGTTTTATTATGTTTGTGTGGGCGGCAGTCTCCGTGAGCAACTGTCGCCATTTTACTTTCGTTTTATTGTTTGTTTATTTATTTGATTAAAATTACGTTGAATGTTCGCCGGTTCCCGCCTCCTTCTTCCCGTACTTAAGAACTGTGTTACAAATACATTTAGAAAATATAATTTACAGAAAAAGTCAACAAATAACACTTCCCATCAGCCGAGTTTGATAACTTTTTTTCTTTACATGAAACATGGTTTATCGCAGACTATAATGAAATATATGCCGTTACAGAAATATATATCTTGTAGTTATCAAAAGTGGTGATTATGCAGTTTGTCTTTTGACACCAATGATGTGAATCTTAAGTGGCAGTTCACAGGACATCCGCATAATGAATGAGGTGAAAACTATTACACTATTGACATGAAATATAGAGGCATTTCATCAGCTGTTACAGGACAGGATCATCAGCAGAATCTCACTTTATTATAACTGTTTGAGGTAGAAAACATACTCTATAAATCGTATTATATAATACAAATGACAACCACCTTTTCAGTAGTTTTTTCTGCTTCCTTTCGGTGTTGGGGAGCGTTTCATTAACTGTAACAGGTGAATATAATCAGCATAATACGTTAATATAATTAGTTTGATTTTCTGATAACTACATTATAGCAATAAAGGAATTAAATCCTCACTACTTTGTATGTACAATGATCATAAAACATGATTTAAGCGTCATTTTATTGTTTTAAATTTCATTCGCATTAATCTAGATTCACTATGGCAAGCCGTTTTGACTTTTATTCATTCTCAGGATAAGAACTTGTGATATCAACAATTGCATTTTCACTGGTTAAAATGTTAATTCCTGATATCAGGAATTAATTTCCACTAGTAACAATGGCAATTTTTGATATCAAGAATTATATTTCCACTAGTAACAAAGTTCATTCTTGATATCAACAATTGTATTTTTACTAGTGAAATCTCACCATAGGCTGCCATTCAAATTCAATTGTTGATATCAAGAATTGATTTCTTACTAGTTGAAATTCCAGTTTCACATATCAGGAATACAATTCTTACTAGTAACAATGCAAATTTCTGATATCTGAAATTCCTGATATCAAGATAATTTCCGATATCTAAAACGGCTTTCTTACTAGTAACAATCACATTCATGATATCAGAAATTAACATTCTTACTAGTAGCAATTCAATTGTTGATATCAAGAATTAACATTTTAACTAGTGAAAATGTAATTGTTGATATCACAAGTTCATATCCTGAGAATGAATAAAAGTCAAAACGGCTTGCCATAACAGGTGTCTATTATTAGAGATATGAGATGCAGAACATGCTGTGGAAACAGTGAAAGTGGGTGAAGGTCTGCAGACGAACCCGCGGCCTGCATCTTAAAAAAAATAAATATGTTGCATTACGTTAAAACAACATACTTCATTAAAACAGAGCAAGATGAACTTTTACCTGAAATCGCGTATAGATGCTGTAAGATTGACTGGCTACACACTTGAACAGAAACATTCTCGCATGTTACGGAAAATGCAAAGAACTGAGCTGAGCCGTGAAAGAAGCGGAAGAAGCTAGAGGTGAGAAAATACAGCTGAGGGAAATTCTTACATACACTTGAAGTCATGAAAGTCTGCATTGAAGATGGTGGCTAACCTTGACCTTAAGACTAAATACAATGAACAAACACTGAATGCATTACATTTCCTGCAATACACCATGAATGTGTGCAGATGCATTAGTATATCAGATTGGCAGGATAGGACTGTGAACATTACGGATGCGGCATTAAAAAAATGCACAAATATTCATCATACAAACTTTTCAATATAACTAGATTTCAGTACAGGAAATAGTGGCCAACCAAAACCCAAAGTGTCAGAAAAACACTCGATAGTGTGAACTAGAGAAGTGAACTGACATCAACTATTCATAGTTGCACTTTATTTTACAGTACGTGCACTTGTGTGATCTTACAGGGTACTTGACTTAGATATACTGGGTAATAACTTCACGGGTTTAGGGGTAGGTTCAGGGTTAGTCATTATACAGTTATTGTAATTATTATTATAAGTACATAATATGTACGTGGTGAACATGACTGTAAAATGAAGTGCTGTCCTGTTCATTTATGTCACCTTTACTGTGATCTGACATCTCAGGCTATTTATTTGTCATATTCTCTACATTTCAGACTGTGATTTATTAGCTCAAACAGAAGCTTTGTGATTTGTTTCATATGAAAATACTCGTCATATTTGGTAGATTAGAGAGAGCAACGGATGTGAGGAGGAAAATGTTTACAGTCAGTTTATATTTCTATTTTTTTTTTTTACAGGAAGGAGTTGAAGAGCTTCGAGAAGAACTGCAAACCACAAGTAGAGCAAAGTACACAATCATGAAAAAAAATCTGCATAACAGTCCCAATTTACTGTCTTCATCCTGTTTGTGTCGATGAAAGAGCAGAAGAGTTTTTTCTTCAGTACTGTATAGTTTTTAAAGACGCCTCGAGGGCGGCAGACTCTGGGCGGGGCGTTTTCCAGATAAACTGATCCAAATCTGTAAACTGAAGTAGCGTTTTTGTTCTGTATTTCTTCTTTTTTTCTGCAAAACGTGCGTTTTTAATGGATGGATGAATCTCGATTAGGCCTATAGGCTATTTTAATTTAAGCTCGTGCACAATAACGGGGCTTTGTGTCCATCATGAGAAGCGAAACGACACTGAATCCACAGCTTGTTGTTTGTCTGTTTGGACGTATAAGTTACTTCGATTTGAGAAAAAAGGCGGTCTACTAAATCACGAGGAGTGTTTTGCTCGGATATTTAAGGAATTGTGAATATGTTTCATAAAACTTTTTTCTTCTGCCTGTGGATCTGGTTCTCACGTGGTAAGTGTTTTCACTTTTATTTAACTTTTTACTCCCAAGAAAAAGAAATATAGGCTCTACTTCAAGTTCGTTTAGTGTTGTGGTCAAGGCCACGTAATCCCAAACAAAGACCAGACCAGCACTCCTCAAATTCATAATCCACATTATTGTTTTATTTTTGATCAATAATTACAATTAGAATGAATGGAACTGTTTCCAATCAACTGAAATCACTAACAACTAAATTCATCTTCACACTTCAGAGGTGGAACAGAAGTTGAATCTGAATTGGCACAATTACAAATGCATAAATAATGTTGAGATTAATGTTTTAATAATGAATTGTTTTATTGAACATTTGTTAAAAAATTCTATATCTAAATTCAATTGTGCTCATATTTGTGAAAACATCCCTCTTTCTTGTGATATTGCTTAATTATGTCATATGTTATAATATAAATATCAAGATCTTACACAATTATTTTTTTGCAATCATGTCTTGAATTTTGTGGTCACAATCCCTTGGTCATTTCTGACCCGGTACAACATTCACAAAATAAATGAATTGTAATAAATGAGTTATTGAGTGCATTTGAAGCAGGAAGTTTTAGCCAATCAAATTAATGATATTAACAAAGAAGTCAGACAATGCGACGGCAGGATATCCCTGCAGTCGTGGTCTTGACCTGTTGTGCCGAATTTCGACTCCCTGCCAAATTATTACCCCCCTCGTTGAAGTCACTATTGTATTACCTAACCCTAACCCCACACCTAATCCTAAACCTACCAATACTAGGGGGGTAATCATTTGGTGGGGGTAGGATTTCGACACAGCACCAGTCTTGAAATAAAATCCAGAATCCTTTTAGTCTGAGACCAAGACAAGACTGAGACCAAATGCGGCCGTGACCAAGACAAGAGCAAGACCTTCAAAAAATGATCTTAAGATCAGTCTCAAGACCAAGATTGTTCTCGAATACTACAACACTGTAAAGTATAATTAAGTAATGTTCAATTATACTTTCCCCCAGTTTCACAAAAAATGTCAGTCCTAGACAATGCATGTTCGAGCGGTTTCAACTGACAAGTCTTAAAATATGCCAGTGTAATTGTTTTGTCTCAAGATGCACATCAGGAATGTTTTTTTAGGGTACGTTTATAAAACCTACTTAAATACCCTAATTGAACGAAGGCCTAATCCTGGCTTAATCTAAGCCCTGTCTGTGAAACCGGGCCTTTATGTAGTAAGTATACTAGCCTAATGTCAGTACTTGTAGGCTAAATGTACTATTTCTATACTGCTTGGGACTGAATTGCACAAATTTAGTATATAAAAAGTGTACATTCAAGTATGTATAACAACAGTAAAGTGCATAACTAGTTCACAACTGCGTTTCTCATTTATTACTACATCTGTACTACTTAAGTGAACTTTTAAGCAGGTTTAAATTGGGCCGTTTGGGGCTGAGCCACGGCACGAGGCGTACCAGGGCTCGACATTAACTCTTGTAAAGTGGATTTATTTGAAGTGGCAAGTGAAAGAGAATTTTATTTTTTCGACCGGACAAATTGCCTGATTAAAACGTCAAACCAAAATGCGATAATGATTCTGATTTTATTCAATGTAAGTGGCGACTGATAGTTTACATGGTAACAAGGTTGCGCTGTTGAGGCTCACGCCGTCTTTCTAGGACAAATCGAAACAAATGAGGGCAGCACACAAAAAGAATTTTAATTAAAATACTGCAGTAAAAATTGAAAATGTGGAGTTTTTTATTTATAACACATGATACAGTTAAGCAACATCAAGAAGAGTGCTGTTTTCCATGTTGTTGAAATCACAATTGAAAATGTGACACTGAATGAAATTATACACATCAATAAACAAGTAATTAAAATTAATTCACTTATATTTTAGTAGCAATATTGTCTGTTTTTCTTCTATTTCAGCAGCAAAATATAGTTTCAAACATAGATCACATCAGAACCATATCGTCTCACAACAATTAACACTCAGTACTTTTGTATTACTGAATGATTCAGCATTTTGAAAGAATCAGTTGAGTCAAATATTCAATGACCCATTCATGAACAACTGCCTCATTCCTGAATAAATCATGTCATTCTTCCAAATATCTTCCTTTGTGTTCAGCAGAACAAAGAAAATTCATACAGGTTTGGGACTACTTCAGTAAATGATGACAGAATTTTCATTTTTGGATGAACTATCCCTTAAAGTGTACTACTGTATTTAAGTATACCATGTTCCTATCTAAATATATTTTTAATAAAAACATTTTATTCTACCTTTCATGTATCCTTTTTTATCAACACTTGAATGTGGGTAAGTTTCATTTAAAAAAGCCAATATTTTAAACAAAAAGCTGAGAAAATTGCATTTTTGTCAGACTCCGTCCCGATGTGATTCAGAATGATGATCAAAACACAGATGGAGTAGATTGAGTCCATCATCACCCCTAAAGCTTTACAGCTTTTCCCGTGTAGACATTTCATTTACATTTATTCATTTGGCAGACGGTTTTTTCCAAAGTGACTTACAAGTGAAAGGTTCCCCTTGGTGGGGATTGAACCCCGGTCTGTGGTGTGTTAGAAGTGAGTGGTTAGTGGTATCTTCTATTACTTGTTTCAGCTTCTTCTTCACATGTGTTTTGATCCGAAGATTCTGTACTCTTTCAGCAGATGTGTATTAGCGCCCCCTACCGTACAACAGTAAAAACACTGATAGGCTGAAAATTCAGTTATTGACAGGGAAAGAGTAAAGTAGATTTCAAGTAAATTCCAATATACACTCATATACCACTCATTTATTCATCTCATTCATTGATCCTATACGACCACCAGTGGACATAAAGTATATTTCTGAGAAGTGCATAAAAAGTAGATTGAAAGTATAATTTCTTATTTTTAGTTTAAAAGAAGTTTACTAATAGCACACTTGAATAAACCTTTTCGTAAGGCCTGTTGGTACAGCTGGGGAAATTGCAAAATAGTAGTGGGAAACTCTTGAGATTCCAACAAACTAAGTCTTCAGGGAAAAAAAGCATGCTTGTGTCAACATGTTTGAATATGTTGTTCAGTCTTGGAGCTCAACATCTGGAAAACAATTTGTGAATGTGTGACAACTGACTGCAGTTCAGTTCAGAAAGAAATTGTGTAAAAATTATAATCAAACAAACATGTTTTTTTATAATGGTACAGTGTTATGGGCACGTGTTTGAGTTCCTGAACTCAGGGGGAATTGTTGGGTTTTACCATGAATTTTAAAAACGGCGGGCAAAAACTTCTCTGTGTTCTGTGTTTCAGGAGTGTTTGGTGATACAGATGCAGTGAAGTCAGTGTCAGTGCTGGAGGGAGATTCTGTCACTTTAAACTCTGATGTTACTGAAGTACAGAAAGATGATCATATACTGTGGTTTTATAGACATAACAGTTCAGAAGCTCGTATAGCTGAAATCCACAGACAGAAGATCTATATAGATGATAATAATACGATATTTGAGAACAGACTCCAGATAGACGGTCAAACTGGATCTCTGACCATCACAAACATCAGATCTGAACACACCGGACTTTATAAACTAATGTTCACCAGCACCAGCAAGATCTCATACAGGAGCTTCAGTGTTACTGTCTACAGTGAGTAAATCAAATATTTAGTAGTGGATGAACATCAGGAATCAAAAGAACTGTCATTGATGTAACTGAGCAGCTTTTTTGTTGGTGGAGTAAAACTGCTGTGATTAAATAAAATTACTTCTAATAGACCAAAATTACAGATTTCAACTCTACTTTCATATATAGGTTTGATTTTTTTACATAACATTTATATTTTAATTTTTCTGTAATATTTCCAGCTCCTCTACTCATTCCTGCCATTACCAGACACTCTTCAAACTGTTCATCATCATCATCATCATCATCATCATCATCAGTGTCCAGATGTTCACTGGTGTGTTCAGCTGTGAATGTGAGTCATGTGACTCTCTCCTGGTACAAAGGAAACAGTTTATTGTCCAGCATCAGTGTGTCTGATCTCAGCATCAGTCTCTCTCTACCTCTGGAGGTGGAATATCAGGATAAAAACACCTACAGCTGTGTGCTGAACAATCCCATCAGCCACCAGACTCAACATCTGGACATCAGCCACCTCTGTCACACATGTGCAGGTACAACACAGATGTTTAGTAGATGTTGTTGGATGTTAATAACTGTTAATACTGAAGAGAAACACAACTGTTGTGGGAGTTTATCTTCATAAACTTTAAACTACAGATTTTCAACTCACTTTGTCGCAGATTTAGGTTTCGTTTGTATTTTGCGTAAAATTTCTATGGCTGATCTACTGACAATGCCACTTTAAAGGTTTATTTTATTTTTATTTATTAAGGTTATATTATTCCACTGATATCAGCTGCTGTAGTGATTCTGGTCATCGCTGTAGTTGGGTTGGTGATACACTTTCACTGCAAGAAAAGCAATCAAGAGGGCAAGTATTTCCTATTTCAATGATATGAGAATTTCTGGATTACAATAAAGCGCTCAAAAGATGTGCTAAAATTTATGCTTTTAAACACCATTTCAGACATAAAGTGTTTTAAAGTTTCAAAATCTGATGATTATTATTTTATTAAAACAGTCCAGACTTGTGAGGAAGAGGTACTTTATGCTGAAACAACATTTCACGTACGCAGTGTTCGCAGTACGGTAAGACACTGTATTATGTGTGCAGTGATTCTGTCTGCTAGCAGAAATCACAAGAGCTCAGAAAAGAGCTTTTTGCGCTTGCACACGTTACGAAGCAGTAGCTGTGTCGTCCTCTGCTGATGTAAGCGTTCGCACTTTGTTTGTGTCTGATGCGGCCGTAGACAAGATATTTTTAAGCTCTATTTTGCTTTATGTCTGTTTTTGCGTGCACTTTTCATGCGTAGGCTTCAAATTTGCATGGTAACATCCTTAAGGCACAGTACCACATCAGACAAACTTTAGAAACTTGAAATTCAGCACAAACCTGTGCTCTCGTTTCAAAGTCCCTGTAGGGTTTACAGAGGTGGAGGTTTTCAGTTCAGCATACCAAGTTAAACGTCTGAAAAGCCATTGGCAATTGAAACAGAGACTCAGACAGTGATGCATTGTGGAACCTCACAAAGCACGGACTATCAACCCTGGCAACCCTGGAAAAACAGTACTGGAACCACCAGTTAACATTTTGCAGCTCCAGCTGTGATTAACAATGAACAAGCAAAAACGAAAGTGCTGTTGATAAGCCCCAAAAATTCTCCAAAAAGTAATTCAAAAGACAAAAGTGATTCTATGTTTGAAGGCATACCCTTTTGGTTGAAGTTAGTCATTTTAGAAAGTCTTTTGTTTACTGCTATCATGTCCTGTGCTTCTTACTGTCTTTTTATTCAACCATTGTTTTTGACCCATATATATTCTGCTACAACTCTACGTCCCCACCATAAGCCTGCAATCACTAAAGGAACGAAGGCTTGTGGTACCGTCACAGAGAGGCACAAAATCACTCTCCAGAACATTCTCGTTCACTGTTCCCTGCCGGTGGAATGATCTCCCTACTTTCATCAGGAACACAGAATCCCTGGCAATATTCAATAGACAGCTGAAAACTCCTCTCTTAATCTACACTTAACCCCTTCATAAAAAAAAAAAATCTATCCTTTCCTTTTTCCCTTCCTACTCTAGCTTACGGTACTGAGCAATGTATGAAACTTGTATTGTGAGCACTTCCTGTGTCTATTTGCCAATTCATGAAGAATCGCTTGTTTGTATTCCTCACTTGTAAGTCGCTTTGGATAAACGAGTCTGCTAAATGACTAAATGTAAATGTAAATATATATATATATATATATATATATGCACACACTCACAAACATACACTCACACACACACAATGTTTTAGTTTTGCATGTTTTAATTTCTGTTCATGTTTTGTTTTCTTTCAGAAAGCTCATGAAGAAGACCACATCATATACTCGAGTGTTAATGCAACTTGATATTCATCACATGTCCATGTTTAAAACGCTGTATTTATTTGACTTGAAACATTTTTCTCAGCATTTTCTGTGACTAATACAACAGTGCCTTATTATAGTCATTAATTTTCAAGTAATTAATTTTAGAGTATTTTGTCTGGGCTTCAGTGTTTCAGGATCAGGATTTTCTCTTGCCTGCACTAACATTCCATGTCAGAATTTCAGAATTGTAGCGAATGCATTAATATTCTTTATTCATTATTACATGCTTTAATCCTACAATGACCTTCCATCCTGCTTTTTTACAGTTAGTTGCTTTCCTGTCAGACAAGACATATTCATACAAGCTCAGCTCTATAACTGCCAACATTCCACCCTTATTTGAGACTGTGATCTGAGTACATGTTTTATGATATAAACATACATACAAACATCAACACAAAGTCAACACATCAACCTTGACAAAAATCTTGGGGATTTTTTTCTAAACTGTGCCTTTTGTATTTATTGTTTACAAAATATTTTTTTTAAAAGATTATTTTCCTAAATATATTGTGTATTTACTACCTTTTATATTAAAATGTGTTTTTACAAGATTTGTAATAACAGTTTGAATTTATCTACAAGTTTTGGTCTGTCTCTTGCCTTAAGCCACTTCCCACTGAGAAAGCATCCGGTTTCTGCTCTTCTGAATCCTGCTCCAGCTGAGAAACTGCCATTGATATGAATGATAATGCAGAAAACTTGTGTTGTTTGCTCATTTCATAGAAACCTGCTGTTTGTCTGCAGCTATTTTTAGTTGTTCAGCTTGTCAGATCGGACATGTTCAAGCTGAGATCAATGCAGGAGTCGTTTGCTCCTGCTTTGACCTCAGCAGGGGGAAAGAAATGCTTTTTATGTACAAACTGTACTTAAAGTGCACTTATTCTCCGTGTTTTGTGTTCCCTACTGACATCATCATCTAATAGTATTTTCATTTAAGTCACAGGCACAGTAGTAACACATTAATCTTAACAAATCCTTTTGGTATTTTTTTTTCATCTTGTGTTATCTAAAATTGCACTGAAGACTTCATGTGCTAACATTGTTGTTTAATATGTATTGATCCAATAAAAACTTTTTTTAACAAAAAATTTAGAAAGAATATTTTACTTTTTACTGCCTTCTGTCCAAGCTTTTTTTTTAATGCATAACTCAAAAGTGTGTGTAAACTCTGTTAATTGTATTGCAGTGAGTTACTCCCGACACTAGAGGGAGTGGAAGCAGATCTCGACAACATTTAGAGCTTGAAGCAGCCCTGCAGTATGTGAGATTAGAATAAGTGTGTCCCAAATCATTGTATGTTGAAAAGAGTATGCCAAAGTCCCTGGATGGTAACAATTTATGGTAGAATTGTGAAGTATGGACTAAAGTTCTGTCCCAATTAGCACACTAATGCACTTGTACTATCCATGTAGGAATTGTATTTGGTTATTTTGACTCATTTTCAGAGTCAGATAGCCCCTTTCCCTTCACAGTTGAGTGCATAAAGTGCCTAAGATTCCACACTAATTAACATTTTTTTGATTAACTGCATTATCCGGGTAGGCCATTTTCTCTTTTTTGTGGGGTTTGAACTACCTGAACTGTTTCTACTACATAACATAATAGAATAGTGCAAATAGTGCAAAGTATGGAAATCGGGGTGCAGTAAAAGATTGTATAGGCCTAAATACTAAGATGGTGCACTAATGAATGGGAGAAAGGGCAATGCGCAATATGGTGGAATTATGCTGCCGTCACATGATCAGAAAATACATACTTTCCACTTCTGAAGCTACGAGCTCAATGCATTCAAGTGCTTTATTGTAGGAGAGAACAAAGTTTATTGAATTCATTGGGAAAATCTTATTAAAGCCAAAATGATATTTAGCGTTACCATTGATTGTCAACCATACAGGCCGAAAATTCCACCACACTATCTAGCTGTAATTTCAATCAAATTTCTATTTCTATTTTATTGGTTTATTTGTTCAGGGACAATTTGTAACAGTACGCTATTAGTTTGAAATCCCTTTCCATTAGTGCAATCTTTTTGTGCTAGGTAACTTTATAAATATTGCATTTGATCTTTATTGGTTTTTATTTAACTTTTATTTAATGTTTGTTTAACGTGTAACAACTTGTTTGTGTTTTTCATTAGGTGTGTTGCAAAAAAAACGTGATCAGAATTGGATGAACTTCATAACCCTGCACTGACCTGGTGTTTCATTTGACAGATATTGAGAAAAAGCATTTAATGTGAAAGTATGTAAACTGGTGAATTATTAAAATAAAATCATTTTTTGACTAAATAATTTTACACAATTATATATAATATAATGTAAAAATATATATTAAACACTGTTACCTACTTTGAAAGAACAGGAATTAGAAGAGGGATTCACAATAAACTTTATAAAGTTCATCAAAACGAAGTGCTGTTTGTTCAAGTAGAGATAAAGAGAGAGAGAGAGAGAGAAAGAGAAAGAAAGTGTGTGTGTGGGGGTGTAGAGTGTAGAGTACATAGACTACGCCTAGATGTCCTTTTTCAAAACAGACTCTACAAATGTGAACCTAATTGAATCTTCATTTGATTATTTCTTGCGTTTAATTCTTCCTATGGATATATTTTTGTTATTGAGAATGTGACGGAACTTGTGAACTACACCTGAGAATGGAAAACAACATGTGGAGCACTGGATAGTTTAAGTTTTTTCACGCTCACTGTGTTTTTCACGCAAGTTTGAGTTTTTGAGAAGATCAGAAACATGATTCACAGCACATCTATCTTTGGTCTGTTTTTCATGCTGTTGAACGGTACGTCATAAACACCTTTTGAAATAATAATAATGATAATAAAAACCTGTCATGTTTCTATCTTGTTTATTTGTGAACGGTCTAACAGGTTATTAGTTTGAAGTCCCTTTCCATTGTGTTATTTATTCAGTGAAATTTTGTGCTAGTTGATTTTCCTCATGAATATTATATTCGATCTTGAATGTTTTTTATTTTTCCTACTTAAAGGGAGCTTGTTTTGTGTTTTTCTTCAGGTGTGTCTGGAGATACAGATGCAGTGAAGTCAGTGTCAGTGACTGAAGGAGATTCAGTCACTCTAAACTCTGATGTTACTGAAATACAGAGAGATGATCAGATACTGTGGATGTTTGGACCTCGAGAGCCTCGTATAGCTGAAATATATAACCAGAAGATCAAATTATTTAATTTTGAGAGATTTGGAGACAGACTCCAGATGGAGAATCCCACCGGATCTCTGACCATCAGAAACATCAGATCTGAACACACTGGACTTTATAAACTAACAATCATCAGAAACAGTGGAATTTCATACCAGAGTTTCAGTGTTTCTGTCTATGGTGAGTAAAGTGATGAAACTTCTCCTGATCAATGTGGTTATTCATGAGTACTTGATTAGCAAATGTTAAACCAAAACCTTTTTTCTTCACTCAGTTTATGAATAAATTGTTATTGCCATTCTTTTGCACTTCCTGATGGAAACACCAGCGCTTACAAGAAGCACAACAATATTAGAAAAGCGGCAAACCCAAATTGAGAGAGAGAATAGAGATTAATATTAAAATGCAGTTATGTAAGAATGAAAACCAATCATAATTTAGTACGGAATTCAATATGTAAATATAACAGTTATGAGGAACTTCAGAACATTGCTTCCTTATAATATAATAATTGTCAAAAACTGCTGCATTAAGTTGTGCTTGTTAAGATGTCATTGATTTTTATATTTTTCAGCTCATCTTCCCATTCCTGTCGTCACCAGTAACTCCTCAAACTGTTCTTCATCATCATCATGTTCACTGTTGTGTTCAGCTGTGAATGTGGGTCATGTGACTCTCTCCTGGTACAAAGGAAACAGTTTATTGTCCAGCATCAGTGTGTCTGATCTCAGCATCAGTCTCTCTCTACCTCTGGAGGTGGAATATCAGGATAAAAACACCTACAGCTGTGTGCTGAACAATCCCATCAGCCACCAGACTCAACATCTGGACATCAACCACCTCTGTCACACATGTGCAGGTACGGAATCATCTCTTATTCACAAATTGTTAAATTTTGTGGCTTTTAATCCATGTTTGCTTTGAGGTCATCTATTTTCTAGTAGTGTAACGGTACACAGACGTCACAGTTCAGTACGTATCTTGGTTTTGGGGTCACAACATAAATTGGCACAATGACAAATAATTTTGACTCAAATTTTGAACAACTTAAAATATACTCTGTCATTTTTAGTCATTCAGATGAGTAATACATCGTTTGAAACAGTAAAGAGTCTATTTTTATTTGTGTACTCTATACTCACAATAAAAACAAAAATGTTGTACTTTGGTAAAATAAAGAAAACAAATAGAATGCTGCTTTCTGTGGAGCATCACACAAAAATTCATCGAAACTCAGCACATAGGCCACTCGGAGCTCTTGCGTGCCATCTGAACTCTTGTTTTGGGTTTGTGTATAGATCGTCTCTACTTCTGCTGCTCTTTTTCCTGTTGCGGCGGTTAGAAAACAGTGTTGCATTACCGTATCCCCTTCTGGATTGGAGTGTGGATCGCCTGTGACTTACTGTATTCGTCATTTGACTGTATTTACCGTACCATGACGTCTCCAGACAAATACATGAACCATTACACCCCTACTATTTGCTACTGCTAAATATTGACAGTTAATTGTTAGCCGATGTCATCATATACAAATGTTTTTTTATGAAAAGCTCTGTTGAATGTTCCACAAACAAATTCATAAATACAATCTGCTTCTGATTAGCAAGTAGACAGTCATGGTGAGACATTTGTAATAACTTGAAGCTTATTGGCAGTTTAAAAATGTACATAATTTCAATCTGTCCAACCAAAACGTCCTGTTTCAATAGGAAATACATTAACATAGTAAAACAAATGGTGTTCATCAAATCATTTTAATGGTTGTAAATATAAGTTGTAAGACCTGACAGATACTAAAACTCTTTATCATATAGACATGAAAATATTCAAGTACTAAAAACACCAGCTTAAGTGAAATCTAACATGTTAAATCAAATTTCCATAACCATAATGATTTATTTAAAAATTTAAACTGTATTATATTCATTTTACACTAATGACTATTTTCTGTGCATTACAGGAGTGAAGCGTTCAAGTTTCATGATGGCAGCAGCTCTTATAGCGCCACTGGTGGTCATAGCTGTCGTTGCAGGGTTGATTTACAACAGAGACTCTAAACAACCAGGAAGCCAAGGCAAGAATTGACATACAATATATATATATATATATATATATATATATATATATATACATTTATGTCTGTGTGTGTATTCAAAATGACCATTTCAAGTTAATTATGTGTATGTTCATTTATTAATTGTCTGATTATTACTTACACAGTTAAGACTCATGATGAAGAGATGCATTACGTTGACGCAACATTCTGTACACATCCGCTTCAGAGAACGGTAAGATACTGTATATTTTATTACTGTATGAACTGTAAGAAAGAAAGAGAAATAAGAACACAAGCTACAACTTTCTTCAGCCACAGTCTTCGATGAACTAAAGATAAAAAACATTAAATCTCTGAAGATCTGATTCATCAACTCCACAAACAGCATTACCGGCTTCACTTATTACTGACCAGACTCACTTTATTTCTGTCACATAGAAATAGGTTTAGATGTTGACGTTTTATTGAAAATGTTTCATTTGAGTTCACCATCATTGTGATAAGTGTTTGCTTTAGTCGGGCTCTTGACCCTTGACTTTATAATATTGATGTCTGTGAGTGTATGAATGACACAAAATGTGTATTACGCAAAGTTAACATTACTTTCGGGCATTTCAGAAGTAAAAGCACTGCTTTGTTTACATCCGTCAGCTCAGTATTGGCCAAAGCTGAACACATGAGCTTCACGACACATGCATGTGATGCTGACACATGATCATGCCAATAATGAGCCTGTATTCAGACGTAAACAAGGAAGCCTGCATTGAGTTCACTATGTATGACAAAGGTTAAAATTGTTGAGTAAAGTCGTAATTTTGTTTTGTTTTTGCGCACAAAAACTATTCTCATCGCTTCATAACATGAAGGTTGAGCCACTGTAGTCATGTTGACTATTTTAACTGTTTTTAGTACCTTTCACGTTACCCCCCCAAACACTCATAACTCATTAAGAGACTAGGTACAATCCGTTTGGACCATTTTTTGCGTCGCTAAGCTAGCAAAAGTGGATTCGGACACGCCTTAACTGCACCTGTGCCATGCGCTTAGATAGTTAATATAGGGCCAGAGATGTGTGTGCATGTGCTGACACTCATCTTACTGGTGTAATGATGCCGGACGGTTTTTATCACTCATTTGTGGGAGTTAGAGCTGTTATTTTACTGTCCTTCACTGTTATACTTCAGTATGACTGGTGCTTTTGAACCTTCTTGATCTTATTTTTGTTTTCTTGCAGGATGTCATTGAGGCAGATCACACGGTGTACTCAACTGTGGTCACATAAATTTAAGATCCAACAGAATGTTTTTTATTTTTATACTGCAGGTTGGTTGCAAAAATTCTGTCAATTCACCAAATTTGATCACTTTGACATCATGAATGTTTTCATTACATTTCATTTAGGAGCAGCTAAAGTTAAAGTTTGATATCAGATCAGTAATGTCATTTTTGTCAATGTGTCTTATTGTTTCACTCCACCTTATATATTACCAGGACAGTATTTCCATAAAGATTATATCAGTATTAAAGGGACAGTTTCTGAAGGTGGCGCTCAGCTTGATAATGTTGTTAAAACCTTTTGTACTTGTATAGCATTTGTTGTTGCTTGATTCTTGTAGTTTATTTTTATATACTTTTGACATTTGTTATGTATAAGCCTATATTTTATTATAATTTAGTTGAAGTGTGTTTATTTTTGCATACATTTTTATATATTTTATTATTATTTTAATATTTTTGTGTTAGTTTGGTATTTGTTTCTTTTGGTCTTTGTGCTTTCACTGGCATTTAAAAACTTGGTGTTCCAGCTTACATTGCATCTCCACCCTTATCCTAGTTCTAAAAAGCTCTTAAAAAGATTATCCTATATATTTCCTATGGGGATTATTACAGTATCTCATGCTCTGTTTATCTTTAATACTTATTTGTCAGCCGTACTTCATACTTCATCAAGGATCTCTCACTTCAGAAAAGTAACCATTATAAAACTGACTGTTAGTATTTCTTGTGAAGTGTAAATTGTAATTTATACCTTTGAAATGGGATGTTTTTTACTGAATTGAGGCTGTCTCAATGACATATGCGGCTGACAATTGCGACCCCTGGAGGATGTAGCCTTTGAAATGAGATGACTTTTATATGCCCTCCTGCATATGGCAGCAGGTGGATTCATCAAAACGAGGTAAAGTTGCTTTCCAGAAACTTCATCCTTTCTGTTCCTCAGAGTTCGGAGGAGCCTCCATCAATTATTAGACCATTGCAATGCCTAAGAAACAGCTGAAGGTTCAGCTCTTCCAAAAACACAAACCACAAATGCATTTCCTAATAATATCTTCTGTCTTTACAGTTGCTTAAGCCTACTTGTGGAACCTGCCATGGCAGAACTGTGTTGTTCTTGTATGATAAATTGCTTGTCATGTTTTTCATTTGTAAAGCACTTTGAATAAACCTAAAGATTCATGCGTGAACTCTCACTGGGCAGATCTAAAACAATGATGAATGCACATGTCATTAAAGACTCTTTGTGTTTGAAATAAAACCACCAGGTGTTTTGTCTCAGAACACTGAAACCATTCAGAATGTGCCAGTTTCCATAATTCCAGAAGGTGTTATGCCGTGAGATTCACAGATGAACAATTCACTGTACATGTGAATAAAGTCCTCTTCTCTGCTGAAGTGATGTAAAGGAAGTTAAACTCCGCCCATACAGCTAATGACATGAGAATTAGTTTTTAAATCATTTCTAAAATGCACTGCAAAACTAGTCATGTTTGAGAGGGGGAAAAAATTCAATTTTTTCAACTTCCAGACAACCAAAAGAGGAGGAAGAGCTCAAGTGAATGAATTTGTCTGTTGCATATCCAAATAAGTCCTGTGACAAATGAAGACTCATTTGCATGCACATTAGGAAGAGAATAGTGAGAAACAAGCTAAAGCACACTGAAACACTGATCTGAATTACAGAATCACAAAATGTCAATTTATGTGCACGACAGGTCATATGCAATGTTATGATTTGTTATGATCACTGGTACTCCAGCTGGTGGTTGTGACACAGTCGTGTTCAAATACTTTCTTGTTAGAAAGAACAGGAATCATGGAGGACAGCAGGTTTATGCTTACCTATTTATTGATAAAATCTTATTAAAGGCAAAATGATATTTAGCTTCCCATTCACTGACAACCATATAAACATTCACCGTGCTGATAGATGCAGCTTGCTTACGATTCTGGAATTTGGGCCAAATATTATGTGTAAAACATACAAAACGCTTCAATTGATTATTTTATATACTAATTTAACGGCAAGGCAAGGAGATGTAGGTATTGTTGAAAAACATTCTTTATCACTGGGAAAAATTTAAATAACCCATTAAACATGAAGGTTTTATGCAATAATTCAAGACATCTCCTCATATTTTTACCTTTTTGGCATAAAACATTCTTTAAAGTTGAGTCAGGAATGGTAAGTTTATAACCCACTGAACCTTTTTTCTAAGAGCGTATGATGTTTGGTTTACAAGCACTGACACGTTTCACAACTCGCACTGCGCAGGTGCATTTCTCCGCTTTTGTTTTCATTTGGGATTGTCTTGTCGTGAAATATGTTGTAAGTTATGAGAATTACTGTATACGAAATAATTGTACAACTTTCTCCAGTTAGTTTACTGGTTAATCTTTCGAATGAGAGACAGAAGAGCAGCTGATGTGAGCATGTTAACTCTTCATCTATTCAAACTGCTGAAGAATATGAATGTTTTTCTTGCTTTGTTTTGTTATCTTTGTATGGACGGTGAGTGATGCATTTTTTTTTTTTTTTTTAATTCTACTCTAAAGTTAAGGCTAATCTTGTCTCTAGATCTTGTTCAACTTCAACTTTCCGCTCTGTTCACAAAAATGATGAATGTCTGCTGTACATAGTAGGTAATGTCAGTGGTCTTATTCTGACTCTGGCTGCAAGTCTATAAGCAGATAAAAAGTTATTAATCTTAGGGTCGCGGTGTGACTGCGGGATAGTTATAACCCCCCAAAACTGTGAATATTTATTCACTTTCATATCAGTCTAAACTTGCAGATTTGTTTTTGGGTCCATACGATTATAATTGACCCTTTCGCCGGCAGTTTGATTGACAGGCGATCTGACCAATCATAACACCAAATCTGCCATTTTGTCAGACAAACCAGTCAGGGGAGTTAGTAGATTAACGTTGGTGAACTTTAAAAATTGTGTGTACTCACGTCTTTCCGCGCTTGAAACAACATTCCTTCTGATGTTCATTCATGTTTATTTGATGCTATAAATGAACTAGTATGAAGAGATGATCGGTTCACGAGGAGCTACAGCGATCTGTCACGACACATTAAAGAGACACTAGACGCTGTTTATTGTTTAAACTTCTTTAAAAAATTACAATATTTGAAATATGAAACTGTTTCATATCAAAAGTAACCTGCTCTGTCTTGTCTGTCGACGCATTGTCAGGGCCCCCTTTGCTCCGGGATGTAAGCCTATTTTTCACTGTTTTTACTGTATTTTTTGCGTGAGAACATGATGTGTGGCATGAGAGCGCATGGCTTGTTGGACATAGCAACAGAAACTAAAGGGGGCGGATCTTTGCAAAGGGTCAACTGTATTATTAAAACATAATTTTGACAAAAAGTAACAAATTTTAAGATCATTTACTCAGAACACAAAGGAAAATAGTCAATGGGTTTGTTTAGAAAAAAAATCAAAAGATCATGTTGAGAGTTGACGGTAGCCATAGTCATAGTCTGTCTGGTTACCAACCTTCATCAAAATATCTTCTTTTGTGTTAAGAGAAGAAAGAAACTCATACAGGTTTGGAACAACTGAAGGGAGAGTAGATGATAACCTGATGTTAATTTTGGGGTGAACTGTCCCTTTGACTTTTTCCAGATGTGAATGATTATGTGAGGGATGAAATGACGACAGGAGTGACTGAGAGAGATTTCATCATTCTACACAATGATCTTACTGAAATGCAACAAGACCATGTGCTGTGGATGTTCGGATCGAACATTCACACTCCCGAAGTCTATGAAAGGATCATCTCGACCTCGGACAGTTACGAGAGGTTTAAAAGCAAGAAGAGCAGATCACACATTATCTGGAGCCTCAGCGACACATATGCGGCCCCTCAAACTCGACTACAAACCTTTTCCAGATCACGTCAGTAAACGCTATTAGCAAACCCTTTAAAATTCTGACCTGTTAAAGCTTTATGAAAAAAAATTTCATATTACAATGAATATCAGGTTTAAACTGGATATTGTGTTTTACAGATTCACCACCTGAACCAAATGTTTCAGTGATGGAGGGAGAATTGGTGACGTTTTACCCTGATGCGTCTGAACTACAGAACGGTGATCTGATACGGTGGAAGGCTGGAGCTCATCTATGTATAGCTTACACGGAAAATAAAATTATTACATGTGATGATGTGAGATTCGGAGGCAGATTTCAGCTGGATAGTCAGACTGGATCTCTCACCATCCAGAACATCAGCATTAAAGACACTGGATGTTATAAATTTATTATCATCAGAAATGGAATCGTACAACATACAACATTCAAGCCTTATTGTGTTAAAGTCTACAGTAAGCAGTTTCTCTTTAATAATTTTCATCCTGGTTAAAAATCAATTTGTCTTAAAGCGAGGGTTGACTCAAAAGTAAATTTTTCAGATGACAGAAAAATGCTGGATATCTCTATTGTTAAAGTTATTTGTTTGCTTATTCATTTATTTTTCAGGTTCTTTACCTGCTCCTAACATTACCAGTAACTCTTCACAATGTTCTTCATCATCATCAGTGTCCAGATATTCACTGTTGTGTTCAGCTGTGAATGTGAGTCATGTGACTCTCTCCTGGTATAAAGGAAACAGTTTATTGTCCAGCATCAGTGTGTCTGATCTCAGCATCAGTCTCTCTCTACCTCTGGAGGTGGAATATCAGGATAAAAACACCTACAGCTGTGTGCTGAACAATCCCATCAGCAACCAGACCAAACATCTGGACATCAGCCACCTCTGTCACACATGTGCAGGTACGACAGCATCTTTTATTCTCCAATTAAATTAAATCCAAAATTGTGAATTTTGTGACTTTTAGTACATGCCTGTTTGATGTAACCTGTATGCTAAAACCCAAACTCTTAAACACTAGTTATTCAGTTTTAGCAGATATATAATGAAAAGATGTTGATGACAATATACAAATGTGTAAAAAAAGTTTGCTTCTGACAAGATGCCAATCATTGTGTCTTGGACTGAAGCCTATTGGCTGTTAAATAAGACTAGCCTTTCATGTTTAATGACAATTTTCGTCATCATAATGATTAATTTAATAACTTCTTTGAAACTTTAAGATGTTAAGTACAGATTACACTAATGACTATTCTGTGCATTACAGAACAGGACCAGCATTCACATGTAAGGCTGAGAGTTGGTGTGCCGGTCACAGCAGTGGTTGCATTTGTAATGATCTGTTTCATAAAGTGCAGGAAAAGAAGGCAAGTTTTTACATTAAAAAAATAAAATAATCTTTAGAAATACTGTGTAATAAATAAATCGTCCTAAATGCATGTTTGAGCTGTTTTAACTGAAAACAACTTGCACTGACATATTTTAAGACATGTCTATTGTTTTGTCTCAAGATGTACAGTTTTTTCTAGTGTACGTTTACAAATGCTATTTAAATATCCTAATTGAACTAAGGCTTAATCCTGGCTTAGACCAAGCCCTGTCTGTGAAACCGGGCCTAAATGTTTTTACGTTGCTTTATCTCATCAAAATAAGCAATTTTCAAATTTTTCAGAAGTTATGCAAGATTGAACTCCTTTTTAAAGTCAGTTTAATGTAATTTAGGTTGAAATGTTAAAACATTCAAGTTGATTGCACTTGATTTAAAGCAGCAATGATTTTTCTTCAATTGATACTGATTCTTCTTTTCTTGCAGGATGTTGCAGCAGCATATCAGTGTACCCTAGTGTTAAGACATGAATATAGCATCCAAAAATGTATTAACTTGTTGTTATATTGTGGGTCGATGCCATGAGTTCTGGCAATTCCCCAGCTGGTGAAGTTGTTGCTGCACTTCTTTTGCATACATAATTTTCTCTTCTTTTATATTCATTGAGTTTGCATAGTTTGTTGTGTTTACATTTCTTTTGGTTTTTATGTTTTTTTAAGCTGTTACTCACCCATGAAGTTGTTCTTTAGCTAGTTTTGTGAGATAAAAATAAAACCTTCTACCTTCTATAACAGGGGTTTTCAACCAGAGTACCTGTTAATTCAGAAATGAGTGAAATTCTCCAGTGAAACAGCTGTAAATGTGAGATTTTACTAGCAAATCTTTAGTCATCCACTAGAGAGAGGAATTTGACTATTCTCCCAACTAATCATTGGCTATGGTCACAGCAGGTTTGGAGCAAATGAATTTGAGCAAAAACAACTAATAAAGTAACAAATAAAATGTCCTCGGATGGCAAACATGAACAGCAACATCTTCAAAAGATCTGATAACAGGGACTCTGAAATGAACGCGCTTGTTATTTTCCATTATTAATCATTTGAATGAATGGGCTTGTGTTGGATTGAGACGCGGACACCGGTCAGAACATGGATGTCCAAGGGCAACCTTATTAAATGTATGAATACCAGGTTAATTCAAATCGATAAATTCAGTTAGATGATAAGGCTGTAGTTGGCAGTAAAATCAGTGTCAACAATCAGAGCTTCATCAGAGCCATCAATACAGAAGAGACATGAATGCATGTACACAGCAATTAGCCTACAAGTGCATAAAAATGTTATGAGATAAATGTTTTACATTTTGAAGACAGAAATATGACATGATGGAATCAATGAAATGATACATTTAATATGTAACTGAAACAGACAGTAGGTGGCAGCAACTCATCTTAAGGAGTCCATTTGTTTGATTCCTTCAAATATGCTGATTCGAAAATGGCTATTCGAGAGATGGAAATTACGAATGCATTAATATTTTGTTTTGAATTTTATTCACTTTGGGTGATGTTTCTTTGTCCTGTAGCTCATTTTGGCTGGTTAAGACAGAATCATATGGAAGATACATTTTATTTCTTGAAATATTGTGTCAAGTTTGGTGAGGACTTGAAAGTGTAGGACCTGAAGATGAACTACTTGATTTCAGACATTTGCTTTTTTCATGACGGAGTAGAGAAGATGTACAAGTGAAACTCTTCCCACATGGAGGGCAGTGATACGGCTTCTCTCCAGTGTGAATCCACTCGTGTGTTTTCAGAGATCGGGACTGACGAAATGTCTTGTCACAGTGAGAACACTTGTAAGGTTTCTCTCCAGTGTGGATCTTTTCATGTATGTTCAGAGATCCTGACTGACGAAATCTCTTGTCACAGTGTGAACACTTGTAAGGTTTTTCTCCAGTGTGAACTCTCTGATGCTGTTTCAGTTCAAAAATTGTATTAAAGGTCTTCCCACAATCATAGCACACATGATCCTTCACACCACTGTGAATTTTCTGGTGCGTTTTAAAAACTGTCAGCTGTGAAAAACACTTTCCACACAAAGAACACATGTGAGGTTTCTCCTTTGAATGAACCTTCAGGTGGCTCTTAAGGGAATCTGCCCTAAAAAAGTTTTTTCCGCACTGATCACAATAAAATGGTCTTTCTCCAGAATGAGAACGCAGATGTATTTTAAAAGCGCTTAAATGTGTGAAGCTCTTCCCGCACTGATCGCATGCGTACGGCTTCACTCCAGTGTGGATCCTCGTGTGTTCCTTAAGGTTTCGTTTTCGTGCAAAACTCCTCCCACATTGATCACATGTGAACGGCTTCTCTCCACTATGAATAGTCATGTGAAGTTTAAAAGTATTTCTGTATGCAAAACTCTTCCCACACTGATCACATGTGTACGGCTTCTCTCCAGTGTGGGTTCTCATGTGATCCTTTAAGGCTACATTTTGCGTGAAACTCCAGCCACACTGATCACATGAGTACGGCTTCTCTCCAGTGTGGATTTTCATGTGTTTCTTTAAGTTGTCTTTTTGTGTGAAGCTCTTCCCACATTGAGCGCATGTGTGCGGCTTCTCTCCAGTGTGGATTATCATGTGACGGTTAAGATTTTGTTTGCATGAAAAACTCTTTCCACACTGAGGGCAAGTGATCTTTTCATTTTCGTTGGCTCTTAGTACAAATTTACTTTCATGTGTTTTGAAATGATGATGTTTCTCCTCCACTCCATTCAGATCTTCACTCTCCTCATTCTCTTCCTTTACGTCTAAATTGAAAGTAAAAAGGTTTCATTTTCAGTAAATCATAAAACATTCAAAGACAGAAATGTGAAGGGAAAGGACATTTGATGATTTCCTATTTATATATTATGTCCCTGGAACTTTCTAGATAACCAAACAATTACTTTATAATCTTCACTTGTAGACAGACGGGAATACTCCAGCATTTCTTGGCGAACTGCTGTATATTATTGGCTATAGTGCTGCAACGATCGTCATCGATTACGTCGACTACGAAAATTCGTCGACGTGCGTGAAATGCGTCGACGCGTCACACTGTTTACATTCATCTCACGTAGGCTAATGGCGGCTTCTGCTCCTGGGAACGGAGAAAGTTCCATTCTATCACAAAAACCTAGACCACGATTACTAAAACTATGTGAATACTTTAAACAGAGGCCAAATAAAATGGTCCTTTGTTCCCTTTGCAGAACCGAAATGGCGTACCACATATGGAATTGGATCTCTGCCAAATTTTTGCGCGCCCAATATCATATTTCGAGCGTGCAAAAGGGCATTTCGCGCGCGTGAACTGAGTTGAGGAGAAAATCTTCGTCTCGCAAATAAGAAAATATTTCGAGCGAACGAAAATCAGTTTTGCATTTCAAAGAAGTTTATTTGGATGTGCGCGGACGTTCTCTTTCGCGCGTGCAAGGTTTCAGTTGCTCGCGCTCCTGATACCCAACCCACGCGCTCGCTAAGACTCGCTGCATTACAGACAGCGCAAGAGGAAAATATATGGTTCAGGAGACGTTTGTTCAATGGCTTGAACACTATCAAAGTTCCTTTTAAGACTGTCTAGAAAGTCTTTGACACTCTTCATTTTAAAGTTCACATGTCTACCACTGGACGACAACACGCTTATTTTTTATCAAAATCAAATCGTATTATTACATAATGGCGTGTCCCAGTGTTTCTACACCGCAATGAACTGCTAAATTTGTTCTAACTTCTTACGTAAAAAAGATCACTAGATTAATAAAAAAAACCTTAATAAAAATAATCGCTAGATTAGTCGACTAATCGAAAACATTATCGTTAGTCGGCAGAAAAAATAATCGTTACTTGCAGCTCTAATTGGCTACTTCAACTATGTTATTTCACAGCTCTTATGACTGTCTAATTATAAGCATTACATCTAATTGAAAACTGTTTTATAATCCTGATGTTCTTCAGCATCAAGAATAAACACCAACCTATCAGTTCATCAGTGTTTTCCGGTTTTATTCTGCAGGGTTCTGGTTCACCGCTTTGTTCTTCAAGATCTTCCTGTTTTATTCTGCAGGATTCTGGATCATTCATGCTCAACTCGGTCTTCTTCACTTGTAGACAGACGGGAAAACTCCGGCATTTATTGGTGAACTGCTGTTGGAGGAGCTTCACTGAAGATCAATTGCTGTGTTTGAGGAAAAGCAAAATCTGGCAAAGTCCAAAATAGATTAGTTACGCACAATTTTAGCATTTGTTTGGTTATCTAATCATCTATGAAAATGTAAAGTAACTTTTTTTCTGTTTAGTATGTGAATTGATCTAAAATAAATATTCCCCATTTTTTATTCTTACTAACAAAGAAATATAGAAAAATACACAAAACAATCTAAATGACGTATGTAAAGAAGTATGAATAATAAAGAATAAATTCAGAAATACATGAACAGATATGCAAGCAACAAATAAATAACACATACTGAGTTCCCCGTCATGTATCTGAAGTTTCGATCACTGGTTTTTAAAGTTATGTTGTTTTTACATGATACATGGATGCTTTATCACAGACTATAATGAAATAATGCTGTAAAGAGATTAATATCTTGTAGATATGACACATGGTGACCGTGTAGTTCGCCTCAGTCTGTTGAAACCAATGAAACGAGCTTTAAGCGACAGTTTACAGGTGAGCTGAAGACATAAGAATAATGAAATGAGATGAAAACTATTGACATGAAGAGGCATTTCAACAGTTGTTAATAGTCACACTCCTGATACAAGCTTTACAGGATCATCGGCAGAGATGTGACTTTATTATTAGTGTTTGTACTTTAAGTAGACACTATTTGAGTCAAGACAAATGGTAAAAGCTCACCATCTGGGTAGAATAAATCATAAAAACGAATATAAATGACACTATCTTTAACCCTTGTGTTATGTTCAGATTTAGATTTTCTAGTTGTTGGAAATACTGGTTAACCTATGTTTTTTTTCTTGATATTTTGTGACTTTTTCTCATTTATCATCATGAACATGCATGCGAAGTTTCAACATGCTGGCGTTTTTTGACATATGCAAAAAAAATTAGTGTTCGTGATGTTCGCCGGGTCAATTTGACCCGCATATTTTAACGCTCTAAAGCAACTCTACTGACCCAAAATAATATTTTTTGGTTATATTTTGTTATTTTATTTTCTTACTACCATAAGAAGCTAAAAAAAGAGGTTTTCCACACTTGTTTCAATACAGAAAAATGCTTTAACCAGCACCATGTGTGTGAAGTTCATATGCAGAAAGAACACACTTGCTGTCAGAAGTAACTTCTTGACTTTATTAAATGAGTTTACAAAACAGCCAACTTAGGAAAAGTACATATTTTCATTATACAGCTACAATTAATTGTTCAGATATGATGTTCTAAGACAAAAAAAGGTAAAAAAGAAATGTATGTTTATTTTCAAATTTTGTCAAAACAAAAGTTTTAAAAAATGGTTAAAAAAACATTTTCATTAAATCATATCTTCAGATATATATATATATATTTGGAATATTTGACAAATGTTGATATTAAAAGTTTACAGTTTGTACCTGAATCTTTGTTGATTTTCATAGTGTGATTTTTGAGGAATTGTATTGAATGGAATTAGGGTCAATTCGACCCGCTCCATAACGAGTGAACACAGACATCGAAGGGTTAAAACAGTGTTTCATGAACCGCTACAGGTAAATAACTGCGTTACATGAATCGAAATAGATTCTCTAATAACTACATCCAGCAATAATAATCAAATTACCTCATTAGTAACTATTTTGTATGTACAGAAATGTAATGAACCGCTGTCCATTCGGACTCAGGACTCATCGCTAAAGTCATTCATTTCCACAGGAGAGTAAGTGCGTAAAGTTCCGACCTTATGCCTAAGCGGAAATTTCCCATCCAATTCGAGCTTCTTCCTCTATTTATTCCTCTTTGAGGTTTAATGGCCGCTTGCATCCAGAAGTATTCCACTACTGCCATCTTCCGGGAAACGTCCATTACATCGTATTCTCCTCATAAGACCCGTCCTAGTTAAAACAAAACAAAACACAGTAGCCCCACACTGTAGACCACGAGATCCAGGGTCTGGAGCGGGAGAGGGAGAGGTTCAGGGATATGTGAAGTGGGAGGAGTTCGTGTTCTGCAGTAAGGACCAGCTTTTAAGCCAACTTTTCCTAATTCTTCCATCATGTTTTTCCTCTGTTGTCTGCAAATCATCTTATAGTTTCTAAAAATTGACAATAAATCACAAAAACCAGTTGGGTGCTTCTCTATAATGCAGTTTATTATTCAAATAACTGATCTATTCTTAATCTGGTCATTTTATTGTCCCTACCATATTCTTCACATAATAGAAGATCTGTTGCCATTCTCTAATGGTTTGACTTTGACAACTTAACATTTACCTCAAGGTGTTTGTTTTTTTTTTTAACAGTTTTTAACACTTTGACATACCTCTTTTTTCCATAATATATTTTAGTCTCTTATTAGTCCTTAATTTAGCATCTTTCCAAGGTTTTCATGTTGGGGCAATTATTGCGTCCTTCCAACTCTTTGATATTCTTCCTTCTTCCCACACTTTACTGAATAACATGAGCAACTTCCTCTGCCCTCCTCACTTAAATGTCTCAACACAACATATTTCATCTTTTCCTGGAGTAGTCTTCCCATTTTTTTTTTTTTTTTTTGCCAATGCTCTATGTAATGTTCCCAAGTCAAACGGAACATTTTGTTCATCTTCACCTTTAGTGCCTCTAAATTTTCAGATTTAGTTTTCTCTCTGTCTCTCATCCCTTCTTCAGATCAATTTTTGGAGCTGTGCACAGAGACAATTACCAACATTTCATCCTTTTCCTTATTTATCAATGCAATCTTTCTTCCACTCAAAACCAGATAACTCCATTCTCTCCTATACCCACCGATTATTTTTACCAACATAAATCTCAACAGTCACCATCTTTATTACCATTGGAAGGGCTTTGATAACATGCGAAAATAATTTTCAGACAGTGCGATCAGTGTTTGAGACCGTTTACAAGTTAGCTGAGCCAGAAGACTCAACAACTTCACAAGTTCATACTTACAAATAATCAGAGTAATTAGTATGCATATTTGGCGTGCTGTCCGAGGATAGGGCTCTGAGCTCGGTATTTGGCCCGAACCCAGAGTACTCGCCCCGTATTCTGGTTAGAAGTAACCAGGCAAGTGTGAGGAGACGGGGTGGTGGAGGGATGCTGAAAACTGTCGGGAAACAGGTGAGTCGGCTGCGTATATATAAAAAATATTATGTCAAATATAATATATAAAAAATATAATATTTTATATATATATATATATATATATATAATTCCTCCCAAACTTTGTTGATAGAACTTCATATTTTTAAAAAATCTAAACGGAGTCTGATGATGAAGAGCAAATAATCATGTCTGAAAACAATGCTCTCAGCAAATAGGGATTGCACAACCCTGTTAATATACAAACAGACAACTGAACTTTGTCATCTTAACAAACAGAGTGCTGCTTAATGGAGTGGAGAAGAGCACAATCAAAAATTTAATTCATGTTTATTAGTATAAAAATTCACAACACAATTATGATTTTTTTTTGTCATAATCATGCAGTCCTGACATAGATGTTAAAAGTTTTAGCACTGCTCATTATCACACCACAATGCAACATTAGCCTTATTGTCAAAATCAATTTAAAACATTAATTTGAGTAACTATGGTCTAGTACCGCTGCTGCTCATCACACTGTGAACATTTGTAAGGTTTTTCTCCAGTATGAATTCTCTGGTGCAGTTTCAGTTCAGCGTCTGTTGTAAAAGTCTTTCCACAATCAAAGCACATTTAATCCTTCACACACGGTGTCTTTCCTGGTGTAATTTTACAGTACCCAGCAACAAATGACCTCCTCCTCGGTGTGAACTTTCAGGTGGTTCTTCAGGGACAATGCCCAAAGTACGTTTTAACTTCGTTAAATGGTCTTTCAACAGAATGAAAAGCAGATTCTCTATTGTGAATTTTTATGTGTTCCTTAACGTTTCCTTTTCGTCTGAAACACAATCGTGGATCTTTTCATGTTTTTTCAGATTTCTTTGCTTGCTGAATCTCTTGTCACAGTGTGAACACTTAAGCTTTTTCTCCAGTATGAATTCTCTGGTGAACTTTCAGTTCATAATCTGTAATAAAGGTCTTCCCACAATCAAAGCACATGTGATCCTTCACTCCACTGTGTCTTTTCTGGTGTATTTTTAAAGAACCAGGCACACTAAAACTCTTTCCACACAAAGAACACATGTGAGGCTTCTCCTTCGTATGAACTTTCCGGTGGACATTTAGGGCGGATACTGAAAGACACGTTTTTTCACACTGATCACAGCTAAACGGTCTTTCTCCAGAGTGAGAACGCAGATGTAATTTAAGAGTGTAGGCATGAGTAAAACTCTTCCCACACTGATCACATGCGTGTGGCTTCTCCCCAGTGTGGATTTTTAGATGTTCTTTAAGGCCTCCTTTTTGTAAGAAACTCTTCCCGCACTGATCACATGTGTGCGACTTCTCCCCAGTGTGGATTTTCATGTGTATCCTAAGGTTTCCTTTTAGTGCAAAACTCTTCCCGCATTGATCACATGTGTACGGCTTCTCTCCAGTGTGGATTCTCATGTGCAACTTAATTTGTCTTTTTTGTGTGAAACTCTTCCCACAGTGATCACAAATGTACGCTTTCTCTCCAGTGTGGATATTCATGTGTTCCTTAAGGTTTACTTTTAGTGCAAAACTCTTCCCACATAGATCACATGTGTACGGCTTCTCTCCAGTGTGTGTTCTCAAGTGTCTATTAAGGACTCCTTTTTGTCTGAAACTCTTCCCACATTGATCACATGGGAACGGCTTTTCTCCAGTGTGGATTTTCATGTGTCTATCAAGGATTCCTTTTTGCGTGAAACTCTTCCCGCACTGATCACATGTGTGCGGCTTCTCTCCAGTGTGGATTTTCATGTGCTCGTTAAGGCTGTGTTTAATTGCGAAACTCTTGCCGCACTGATCACATGTGTATGGTTTCTCTCCTGTGTGAATTCTCAAGTGTTGCTTGAAGTGTCCTATAAATGCAAAACTCTTCCCACATTGATCACATGTATACGGCTTCTCTCCAGTGTGGATTCTCCTGTGTATCTTAAGATTTTCTCTTTTTGGGAAACTCTTCCAACACTGATCACATGCGTACGGCTTCTCCCCAGTGTGAATTCTGATGTGTAAATTAAGATGACCTTTCAGTGTGAAACTCTTCCCACATTGATCACATGTGTACGGCTTCTCCCCAGTGTGAATTCTCGTGTGTAACTTAAGATGACCTTTCAGTGCAAAACTCTTCCCACACTGAGCGCATGTGTGCGGCTTCTCTCCGGTGTGGATTTTCATGTGATTATTAAGGGATCCTTTTTGTGTGAAACTCTTCCCACACTGATCACATGTGTAGGGTTTCTCCCCAGTGTGAATTCTCAGGTGAAGTTCAATACTGTGTTTGTGCGCGAAACTCTTTCCACAATCAGGGCAAGTGAAAGGTTTTTTGACTCGACTTTTCTCTAAACAATGACTTTTAGTATGAGAGGAACTTAAAGATTTTTCTCCACTTTTGACATGATGACATTCCACTTCACTCATTTCTTCACTCTCCTCATTCTCTTCCATCAGGTCTAAAATGAAAGTAAAAAATGTAAAATGTATGTAACTTTTGGTGGTCTGGCAGTTAATAAACAAAACTGCATGCATCTTGGTTAACGTATAAGACGAGTCACGCAGGTAATGGGATACTCGGTTGGCATCTCGCCCCGTCTAAAATAGTCTGAATGTAAACACTTATTATAGGTGTATCGTAGTGATCAGGATTAGGCAAAAACATGGTTTGGAAGATGGTTACATGACGTACTCAGTCATTACAAAAAGATTATGATTCCATCATGAAGAATTTTTTGACTTTCTTTTATAAATACATTTCACTGGAATTTCCCATGAATTATCTGATGAACTATCTCATAAACCGTTTGATTGACAGATGATCTGACCAATCATATCCCCAATTCCGCAATTTTATCCGATAAAGCAGTCAGGGGAGTTTAACGTCGTAGATTAACATGGGTGAACTTGAGCTTGAAAAATTGTGTGTACTTACGCTCTTGAAACAACATTCCTTCTGATGTTCATTCATGTTTATTTGATGCTATAAATGAACTAGTATGAAGAGATGATCAGTTCACGAGGAGCTACAGCGATCTGTCACGACACATTAAAGAGACACTAGACGCTATTTATTGTTTAAACTTCTTTTTACGGTATATTAAACATGAAACGGTTTCATATGTCTGTTGACGCGTTGTCAGTGTCCTCTTTGCTCCAGGATGTATTTTTCACTTCGTGAGAACATGATGTGTGGCGTGAGAGCGCATGGGTTGTCGGACAAAGCAACAGTAACTAAAGGGGGCGGGTCTTTACGAAGGGTCATTTGATTTTTAAACATTATAGACTCAAATTCCATGTTTTTGTAGTGAGATCTATAAGATATATTTGATCAATTACACAGTAAAAAATGCTAACATTAAAAAAATAACCATTTTCAGTAACTATAAATAAGCTTTTGCTTAATTTATGTTAATTTTGCAGCCTAAGTTTATTTATTTAAAACATTTTGTGTATTGCTAGAAAATAACAAAAATCACATAATTCAGGATTGTAAAATATATTTAGACACGTTCAAAAGTTTAGTAACAGTCGAAAAACTTCTGAACCAGGTATAAAAGTATTCCAGACTTTCCTGATGAAAGTCAATACAAATGTTACTCAAACCTCCTTTCACTGAGCATTTGTTGAAAGCACAAAATAAAAGACTTTAGTTGCAGGTTCAAGTTTGTACAAAGCCCCATATTTGCTACTTTAACCATGTTATTTCACAGCTTATGTGATTTTTCTAACTACAACCACAAAAACTGCTTAAAGTTTTATGACCTTAATGTTCCCACTGTTCTTTTAAATTAAGAATCAAGAATAAACACCAACCTCTTCGTTCTTCAGTATCTTCAGGTTCCGTTCTGCAGGATTCTGGATCACTCATGTTCTCAAAGTTCTTTTTCACTTGCAGTCTGATGGGAATATTCCAGCCCCTCTGAAGGCGAGTTGTTGTGGGAGGAGTTTCAGTGAAGGTGAATTGTTGTGTAGTTGGAGGAACAGATCAGATCTAGACAGAAATACAGAAACATCCCAATAAATACCACAATTACAATAATCAAAATATGCAAAAGAATACAGTGATGAGCAGGGCGGGCGAGAGCCGCGAGGGAACGGCGCGAGGCCGGTGACGCGAGTGATAATAAGCGTCAGCTGCGCGCTGCACCGGTCTCGTATCTCTCACGGAGGAGCTCCGGAAACATAAAAGGGGAGCGACAAAAGTAAAGGATGAGAGAGGACCAGGTCAGGATTTTATGATGTTTTATTATGTTTGTGTGGGCGGCAGTCTCCGTGAGCAACTGTCGCCATTTTACTTTCGTTTTATTGTTTGTTTATTTATTTGATTAAAATTATGTTGAATGTTCGCCGGTTCCCGCCTCCTTCTTCCCGTACTTAAGAACTGTGTTACAAATACATTTAGAAATAGTAATTTACAGAAAAAGTCAACAAATAACACTTCCCATCAGCTGAGTTTGATAACTTTTTTTTCTTTACATGAAACATGGTTTATCGCAGACTATAATGAAATCTATGCCGTTTCAGAAATATATATCTTGTAGTTATCAAAAGTGGCGATTATGCAGTTTGTCTTTTGACACCAATGATGTGAATCTTAAGTGGCAGTTCACAGGTGATTTAAAGACATCCGCATAATGAATGAGGTGAAAACTATTTCAACTATTGACATGAAATATAGAGGCATTTCATCAGCTGTTACAGGACAGGATCATCAGCAGAATCTCACTTTATTATAACTGTTTGAGGTAGAAAAAATGCTCTATAAATCGTATTATAGAATACAAATGACAACCACCTTTTCAGTAGTTTTTTCTGCTTCCTTTCGGTGTTGGGGAGCGTTTCATTAACTGTTACAGGTGAATATAATCAGCATAATACGTTAATATAATTGGTTTGATTTTCTGATAACTACATTATAGCAATAAAGGAATTAAATCCTCACTACTTTGTATGTACAATGATCATAAAACATGATTTAAGCCTCATTTTATTGTTTTAAATTTCATTCGCATTAATCTAGATTCACTATGGCAAGCCGTTTTGACTTTTATTCATTCTCAGGATAAGAACTTGTGATATCAACAATTACATTTTCACTAGTTAAAATGTTAATTCCTGATATCAGGAATTAATTTCCACTAGTAACAATGGCAATTTTTGATATCAAGAATTATATTTCCACTAGTAACAAAGTTCATTC